>OY728127.1:933625974-936125974 GCA_963277665.1 Viscum album
ACCTTAGGGTTTACCCTCCAGCTGGGCTGGGCAGTGGCTTACCTAACGACCTCTTAGGGTTTACCCTCTAGCTGGGCTGTGCAGTGGGTTACTCGTTTATCTTAGGGTTTACCCTCAAGTTGGGCTGGGAAGTGGGTTACCCCTCGACCTCTTAGGGTTTACCATCCATCTGGGAAGGGTAGTGGGTTACCTGTTAAACATAGGATTTACCCTCCAGCTGGGCTAGGCAGTGGGTTACCTGATGACTGATTTATCCATCAGTCGTGGTTTCAAAAATATGACTTGGAAGTTTTTTGATACTACACCTAGATTAAAATCCTGTTTTGAGCTAAGTCAGTAACCTTTGTGTTTTCCTCATGATTGAGATGGATTACTTGAAAACATAGGTATATATAAGGGCATATACCTATGTGGGTTTATCTATTGATTTCATAATTTGTGGTTTATCCATGGTGGATTTTGTGAGACCTTGCGAGTCTCGGGGTCCCTACTGAGTATCGTTATACTCACCCCTGCACGGGCTATGCCTGCACCTTGTTGTCTTGGATGAAAACGGTGGACATCGCTGACGGAGGCTGAGAGTGCCAGGACTGGACTGTACCTGGGGGTGGACATTGAGACAAGTCGGTAAACAGAGGAGTCTGATGGACGTGGAGTGCTGAGGAGACTATCTATACCAACCCTTCAGGTAGGATCCGTGTTGGATGATCCAGGAGCTGCTTTCACTTTTCATCTATTTTGTCCCTTTTTAGTTGTACTTGAACTTTACAGTTTGGCTTGTATTTCGGACCCCTTTTACATTTCATTACTCCTTGTTATACAGGTATACTTATTTTTTTCTTCCAAATTGTACTCTGTTGTGTGTGTTTACTCTTATAAAGGAAATGCCTTCCCAGTGTTACGGATTTATGCATTTTGTGGTAGTCGCCATCCCCTGGCCTATGAAAGGCGGGCATGGGTTACCTCGGTTTCCTTACTAGCACACCATATGCTATTACTCACTAGGGTTGCTTGTAAGACTAATAACTGTCCCCATAGTCTAACACAAGATATTTTAGTGTGTTTTTTCCTCACTCACACACACCTTGGGAAACTTCCCAAAAGGTCACTCATCCTATTTACTACTCTAGAACAAGAATGTTTAATTGTAGAGTTCTAATTTGGTAGGCTCCCGATAATAAAGGTGCACCTTATTGACATGCGTAGTAACATTTATCATTTTTATGTCTCACTTTTCCTGGGGGTTACAAACCTCCCCCTATATAATAACAAGTGAAATAAATCATATGAAATAAAAAAATGAAAAATCTATCCTATGTTCCTAATATGATGCATGAAGACCCAAACTTTTCCTATATTGGGAAAAGAGTAAAATCATATCATCCATAAATCAAAATTTAAATGAATCGTATTTATTCAAAAAACTCATCTATAAAAGTGAAAAACATGAATAATATTTCAATCCATGATAACATGTACTTCCCCCATACCTATACTCTATATGAACATGAAAAAGATCTATATCGACCATTGAAAATGTGGAACCTCTTACATACCATTTCCAAGATACTAACTCAAATTAAAAGAAACACTGATTTGATACTAATTTATAACATCCTAAATTTAGACATGCTACAATTACTAAATTCGAGCACCACATGACCTCTGGTGTAACAACCTAAAAATATTTTTTAAAATAATAATAATCTTGATTTCTTTCTTGATAGAAAACATTGGGATTCAAGATAAATATGATATAATATTAAAATATTATTACTTAAATGAGACCATTATAATATATTTTCCAAATTTTTTGTATGAATATGCATAAACACATTATGAATAGTATTCATAATGTTTTTATATAATTTATATGTATTGATCAATTCATAATAAACAAGTACTAAATTTTTTAAAAATCTATTTTTACATCAAAAATATTTTTCTCAAAAAATGTGTTTTATTTAATTTTGTTTGTGGAAGTTATAATTAATTTTTATCATATTTTTTTTAATTTTTATTCTAAATAATTAATATCATTTTTACATTGAAATTTCAATGTTAACATAGGTTTAATTCCTAATATTTTTCATAGAAGGATAATTCTGAGTGTGTAGTCTAAAATAAAATTTTCTATAAAAATATCATTTTTCATTATTATAGAGTATAATTTGATATTAAGATTATATTTTAAAAATTTATCATAAAAAATTCAACCCCCATTAATTGTAAATAATATAATTTTTAATAGTTTTAAGGTCAATTATACATTATTAAATAAATATTAAAGAGAAAATCCTTTGACAATTTTGAAAGAGGAATCCCACTACAATCAAAGTGGAAAAAATTCATAAAATTACATGTCCATGAAGGTAAAAAGAATTTCATGAGAGTCCAATCGGAAGAAAATGGAATTAAAAGAAAAATAAAATGTGTCTGCCCAATAGAAAATATAATGGTGAGAGTAGTTAAAGATTATGTGAACGCCCATTCCATGAAGATGTGTCATGCTCATCTAACATAACATGGTGGATCACCACTACTAGTCTCACTGATAGGTGAAGGGTGTTATGGATAATAGGTGTCAGAACACTACTATCTCATTTGATCCTCAAACTAGATAATACACATGATGTACTCACTACATTACCAAACAGATAAAATACATGTTAGGTAAAAACTCATTGTGAATTATCAAATTAAGATTCCCAGATATGAAAAAGGATGTGGAAAGATGTATTAATGATAGGTGTCAACACACTTGTCCCCATTTTGAGGCTTCCCACTATATGGTGATAGAAATAAGAGTCACCCCATCAAAATGATACAAGACAAAATCCAATTCCCATAAATACAAACCTAACATAATCAAATAGAAAACACCCCCAATAATCCAAACAACCCTAAGAAAAGTCAATTTTTCTCACCATGGAAGATGATGAAAACTTGGAAACCCGCAATGTTCACAAAATAAAAATAATGAGTATTTTCGGGGAAATAAAACCCTATGCCTTATCTCCTCCATTAGGCCACATTTCTATAGCATCAAAATTTTCACCATATAACATCACTAATTTTTGCCACCTTCTTATGGAATTATACTAACACTAAGAGAAGATTACAATTATAACACAAAGTTATGTTAGTTATAGAAGTTGTCATCGACCAACATGCAGACCACCCCCAATAGAAAATTTATCATAAAAACGAAAACACCTCCCCCTAGGAAGCAAAAATCAAAACTTTCCCCATTGATCAATGGAATTAAATATGTTTTTTCTTCGGATTAATAGATGTTGTCTTGGTCTTTTAAAAATAATACCATAGTGAATACTTCTCTGTCAATGACCAACATCAAAAAATGGTCCAACGAGATGACTAGTAAGAAAATACAAGTTATGGATCTGATATCAGAAGTGGGATCCCTAAAAGAATGATAGATTTCAATAAAAGGAGGTGACTAAGATTAGAAATAGGATCAATACATAAATAGAAAACGGAAGGATGTGAAAATTCTATTAAATCTTAAGAATCATTTAAGCCAGTGATAGGTATATTAATGTTGGATATGATGATGAGGAATCACTAGGAAACCGAAAAAACAAGGGATTTTGGTGTCATCAGTTATTAATCCCATGTAATTAATTACATATTAATCAATATTATATATTATTTTTTTATATATTCATTTTTTGGATTATAATTTTTTTTAAGAAAATTGTTTTTCGTAGTAGTTTACACATTAATATTTAAATTTACATATTCCATCTCTACAAATTTAGTCTAAAAAATGGGATTCCAAATATTTAATTTGGATGTCCAATTTTGGAAAATATTTGTCTTTTATTTTTTCTCATATAATAACCATGATAAATATTTTTTACCACGGTAAAGTGTAAATCTGGAAAATAACATCATGATCGATTTCATAAGGATTTGAAAATAAAAAAATTACTCATTATTTCTATTGGATAAGTTTATTTTAAACATAATCAGCCAAGGTTATATTAAATTAAAAATTTGGATAAATTTTCTTATATTTAACTATATATTATTATGAGAAAATAAAAAATAAAAAATATCAATGTATTTACATCAATTTAGTAATATATTTCCATTGGAATAAAAAGAGTTAATATTAGTTATAAATTTTAATTTTATAGATGAATACATTTCTTATTCAGTATGTTATTTTTTTATTTTAATGATTTATTATAATTTCATTCAACGCATATGAAATTCCGACACAACACTTGTTCACACAATTGTAAAATCTTGTCACTACGTTAGAAAAATTAAATGAAATTTAATTTTGATAAATTGAGAAGTTAAAAATAAATTTGTTGTAAATAATGATTTATAATTCATGTTTTAATAGTTGATATTATAAATATGTTGTCATATTAATAATTTTTAATTCAAATTAAATATAAATCCCATAGAATTACATTAATAATATTTTATGATAATAATATTTTATTAAATGGTTTCAAAACAAAAAAAAATCATTCATGAGGACATGTGGAATGTGAAAATTTCAAAAAATTCATCCTTGGACCATTTTTCCCATTTACATCTTATATGTAAATTTATGACCCTTAATGACAGATAAATGTGTTTCCATGGTTATGGTTAAAATTGGTTAATAAAGGGATTAAACCAAAGATGAGGTTTAAAATGAAACCAAATCCTTTATAAAGCTTAATTTATGGTTATATTTATAAAAAACACTCTATTATTTGAATAATTATTCATTTGGAATCATTTTATATTTTATTGTTCTTAATTATATTTAAATCATTTATGTAATTGAAACTGTGTATTATCCTCATTCATAAAAGTACTCCTCTTATCCTACCTTATTAAAAATGTATTATAATTATAGATCATCATTTATTTACTAAAATACCTTCCTTTATTCCTTAACATTGTTATTGAGTTTCAATATTTCCCTAATACTATCAAATTAAGTAATATGATGCAATCTTAAGATGTCTCAAAAAGAATAGGTAATCGTCAAACCCTACTTTTTCAGTGTTTATTTATACATATGCTTCCTTCAAATATGATGTATAAATCCTAAACTAATTACTCAAGTATCGTAAATATAATTATATGTTGTTATGATATTGTGAAAACTTTGTTCCCCCAACTTCCCATCATATGGGAAATAAAAGTATCCGTCATGCTTATATGTGGACTATAGCCTCCACATTTTGATAAGATTAATTTTCCAAAACTATATTTCATGATTGGTAATTATGATTGTTTTATTGTATATATATGAATTTTTTGACACAATTTTGACTCTATAGTTATAATACACTATAAAATTTCATACCTTCCCAACCACTGAGAAATGATAATGCCACTCATGCATACGTATTGACTACAACCTCAATAATGTGATGTGATTCATTTATAATATATTCTCTACATGGATTATAATAAGATCATATATAGTGAATATGATTTATATTAATGATATAATAATGATTCTATAATAGTTAATTATTATTTAATTATCTAATAGTCAATCCAATAAAAAATGAAATGATCACCCATCCGTATGTAAAGACATCCATCTCTAGAAGTGGTGTAATTTGTTCATAACTATCATTTTAATATAATAATGATAAAGAAAAATATAATAACTAAATTTAATTCTTATGAGATTATTATGGTTCATTATATTATTTTATGTTGATAATGATTTAAGGAACATACATATCGAACCAAAACATAAATTAAAAGTGAAAAAGTTAACACATGAAAATTAAAATTTCAATAAAAATATTAAAAATAGAGTTTAAATATAATAAATAAATCATATATGATATTATAAGTATATATATGGTAATTTTAAATATGTATAATAAATTAAATTTTATTATAAATGAGGCTTAAATCCCTTTTGAGACATGTCAAACTAGGTGTAAGGGTTTCTCATGTCATATTTTGTTTTGAAACATATTAGTTGTTCACCACTTGTTTATTCTATATGGTGTATGTATAGACTCTTGGATATTTTATATTATTAATACTTTTTTATTCAAGGTATTTAAACATTTTATTTTATGTTATTAATTTCATGTGGTTTATTATTCCAAATATACCTTCCTGAAAATTGTATTCTCTTAAAATATATCTTTTTATCTGGATTTTTTATGCTTAATTTTCTAATGAAGAAATTATATAATATATCTTTCAAAAACATAATTTATTAATTTATCTGATTTATATTTTTGAAAATTAAAATTTTACTCCCATTTTTTTCTTTTTATCTACTCAAAATTTTGAAATAATGATTTTAAGAAAAAAAATTATTTATTTATTCAGCCACGAATCATTTTCATTCATGTCAATATTTTCATTAAAAAAATCATGAATGTTTTTATTATTTTCCAATTATTGAATAAATTAATTTTTAAAAATGTATAACTTTTTATTGAAAATATTAAATGGAGTCTTCTTGTTATTTTCTAAACCGGTAACATTTTATTGATGGTGTGGACCAAATAATTATTTTACTGTTTACTATTAAGAATAAATTTTCTCACTCTTAGGACTAACATTTTCATTGAGGATTAATTTAATAATTTATATGGTTCTTTTGAGTGAATGTTTCCGTCTAATATAATAAAAATTGATTGATTTAAAATTAGTGATTTAAAAATTAAAAGTGTATTTCCCTCAATAATTGTTCCAATGATATTTGAAATGTATTTTTATCTATATTGATATAATTTTATGAATATTATTATTTAATATAGTTATATTCTAAAAATTATATTAAACTTATTTCACTACTTGGATTCTAATAATTTCATTTTATTTATTAAATGTGGAAAATAATTGCATGTAAAATTATAGTTTTTCAAAAATGTTCTATTTGTTGATTATGTATTGATTTTTTTTCATTTAATTCTCAAAACGAATGCATTGGAAAAAGTAAGGGACTAGTAGGGCCAGTTATATCCCATCGATACACTGGCAGGATTCAAGAGTTGAACTATCCTAGATATTTGGTGTATTCCAACAAAATAATTTCTATGTCTTGGAACAAGGTCGTGATGATATTCTTGCGATTTCTTTGCACAGGGACATGATGCTTTGCTTATGATATCCAACATTATGCATTATATCCTTATAAAAGTAGTTATTATTGTCATGTGTTTATTTATATAATTATTTCATTAGTTGATATATTATCTTTTCATGATATTAGTTATTTGAAAAATTATATTACTCTTTATCTCATCTATTTTATTCATGTATATTTTTTTTTGGGAAATATTTTTTTGTATTATTATATTTTCTAAGAATTTTATCTCATCCATTATTACATTTTCCAATCCGTGTGATATAAATAATTTATCTATGAATGATTTTAGGGATATACTAGATGAAGTAATAAAATAGTAGAATTTTTAGTTATATTTAATTTTTCCAAGTGTTATGTGGGAATACGATATTTATTTAGTCTCCGATAACTATTAACCTATTTGATGAATTTTGAAAATATCACATATATATTTTTCTGATGTAATAATATATCACCTTTATATGAGTTATTTGTGTTAGTTTTTAATAATTTGTATTAACGTATGTTTAGTATGACCCTTGTGAAATTGGTTTAGGAAAATGTAGATTAGAGAATAGAACATAATGATAAATTATAGGGTAATTTATATGTGTAGGTAAATATCATAAATATTTATAATGACAGATATTATGGGGTTTTCTTATAAAATACATCCATATTAGGATACTGGAAATTGGATGAGATAGTGGTACATATTCCCCTGGGGTAACATCTCAAAAAGGTATATATTACATATTTACATGACCATCAAAATTACATGATTAGTGGACCAAAGAATCCACACCTGGCTAGATAGTGATGGGTTATATGATTGGGTTCATTCAAATTTTTCCTTTAATAATAATAATAATTAATCAGGTGAAAACCCCTATAAAAACCTATGATATTCAATAGTGATGTGGGATAAACCTAATGTTCAACGGGATTATAAGTCTAAGGTTGATCGAAATTTTATAGGCATAGATACCCTTTTGAAATTTTATTTTAAGGGAGAATAAGACTATTAAGGATATTTTAGGAGACATATTTTTTAATATAACATTCTTGTTTAGTATGTTTTTTAGTGAAAAAAAAATTTGTAATAATTATTTTCAAATTTATAGTCAAAAGTATAATGTTATTGTTAACCTATAAGATTAAAATGATCATTGGTGTTAATATGGATAATTGGGGTAAAGGGGTTATTACATTTCTGGAACAACTCTTTAATCATAAGTATTTTAAAGTGATTGAGAATTGATTTGGTGACAATTTGATTAATGTTTTTATGACTTTTACTATATTGGGAACATTATAAGAATAAGGTAAATGGATGAATTTTCCATTAAGATTGTATTTTATTTAAGCTATAAATTGAGAATTATAATTTGTAAGCATATATGATTTTAATATGGATTTACAATGATTATTATTTTTAAATGATAAGAAAATTTTGGGTATTATATGATTGCATAGTATATATTTTTTATATTTATAAGTGATTAATATTATTTAGATATTAATGTTAATTTGACCTTGTGAGAATATGATATAAATGTATCCAAATATTCATGTTTCATTTTTATTCCATATTTTGATTAGTTGTATTGTTATTTTTTATGGAATGATTTACGTTGAACAATGGGGATTATTATTGAAAATAAGTAGATTGATTTAGTATGCGTTCACCAGAATGTTTATTCATATTATAAGTTATCTCAATGATGGATAACCTATTTGGTGTTTTCTAAAGACAATAGGAATAAACTTTTATCATTTATTGAATATTTTAATTCACTGGATGATAATATTAGTTCATTGAGCTTGGAGAATTCATCTTCAATATTCATTTGTTAGAGAAATAGATGAGATACAACTGGAAAGTGATTTAATAAAAACAAAATGGTGGAATTATGTATAAGAAATAAAAAAACTTATATTTTTTATATTTTATATCATTATAGTAAAAGAGTCCTTAAAATCATGGAAAAGGATCTGGTAATAAAAATGTTATCATATTACTATCATTTCTATTGAATTGATGGTCTTCTTTAATCCAAATTTTTTTATAGTCTGGTGGTCATTATCATTCCATTGGTCATGTTCTCAATCACTCTCTATTTTTTTATGACATTATTCTTCTATTATATATCCATATTTTTTCTCCTCGCTATTTTTATCATTACATGGGAATATAATTATTTGTAATTTAGGTAACCTGTATGTTTCCCAATTTCACTTTTAAAAGGATATTTAATTATACCTTTGTATGATGTGGGTGTTCAAAAAAGTTATTTTAAAATATTTAACCATTTATTAAAATGAAAAAATTATGAGGAGAAGATTTATATATGTGGGGGATAATTTAACACCTAAAAAACTAGTATAAAATTTTAATAATATTAAAATCATCCTCACCATGCAACACCTTGATTTAAGAGAACTATGACATACAATAAAAATATTATTGGTTATTTATCATCATTATAACATATACATTAATTTTTTTTAATTTAATAGGAATGGAAAAATTATTAAAAATTTGTATAATTATTTTATATAATAAAAATCTAATGATTAGTTCATAATAAATAATTAGTCATTTTTCAGTAAAGTCATTCTATGCTATGAAAATATTTCTCCATCAAAAATGGGTTTCATTACCTTATGTTTCTAGACATATTGATTAATTTCTAAAATATATTAGAAACATTATGTGAAAAAGTCAATATAATTTTTTAAATTAGAGTGTAAATATTGACATATTGTTAATTTCGTGCAGTTCTCTAAAAAGGTTAGTATTTTAGTGAATAGTGAAAATACCAAATTTGGTAAAACTATAATTTCTTTTCACTAAATAAAGTATTTTAAACTTTCCGTTATTATTATAATTTTATCATAAACTATATAAATTATACTTCAATTATAAATAATATAATTAATTATACAAGAGTCATTATTATATCCGATATGGGTATAATTCATTTTGGAGCTAAAAATAGATTTTCCTTAAAAATTATTTCCATTTTTTTAATGAATATTTTTTTAAAATTGATTTATTATAACTCTAAAAATGTAATAATAAAAACAAAATTCCATATTATTATTTATGACGTTGAAATTTTTGAAATATGCCTCATTTATTTTTGGCTGTTGAGAATAATGACCATCACAATTATTTATCACCACGATATATGATATATCATGTATTCGTGCTTAAAAAAAATGTGACATGGCATGAAAAATATATATAATACATTAATTAATTTTATATTATAAGTTTACTTCAACCATAAACATCTAATATTTTAATATATGTAAAATATGTAACATTTATTTTTATTATTGAAATATATATTTATTTATGTAAAGAATAAATACAAAATTTTACTATATATCTTTTAATTTCTATAAACATGTTATCATTTGTATAAAAGAGTTAAAATAATATATAAATGTTTATTTTTAATATTAATACACTATATTAATGATATTAATTTATATTTCATTTCTATTGAAAGTATAATTTCATTGAAGGGTCACCCAATGAAAATATAATACATGTGTATTATATAGGAAAAATCAAGTGAATGATTTAACAAACACCTAAATAAATATTTTTTGGATGAATTATGGGGTTAGAAGAATTTTATTTTTAATAATTAGGTATAATTGATTGTGAAATAGTTTATATTCAAAATTCATTATTATAAATATGACTTTAATTTCAAATTAAATTAATAGTACCAAAAATTAATATATTGACATTTTATGTTAAATAATATAATACTAAATGATTTATAAATCAAAACAATCTTTCAATAAGACTTTTATAATGGAAATAGGTTTAAAATTTCATCATTAGACCATTTTTTAAAAAAATTATCATTTTGAAGAAAATATATGATCTAGAATTGCTAGAAAAATGTGTTACTATAGTTGTGGATAAAAAAGGATTAACAAAGGGGTTAAACTAAAAGATAAGGTTTAAAATGAATCTAAAATTGTTGTAAATTTTATTATATGATGACATTTCTTCCTTACCCTATTTTGATTTTTAATATATTTTTATTATGAAAAAATTTAGTTGACATAAAATTTTTATAAAATTTAAATTATTTAATAATTTCACATCATATCCATATACACTTATGAAAGGGTGACTTCATTCCTCCATTATTCAAAAATATTGAACCTTATAGATCAACCAAGAACATACCTAATAACTTCTTGGAATCCATAATATATTTCCTAAGCTCATGTTCTTACATTTTGTCTTTCTAAGTGTATAAATGTGTATTTAATATCCTGTTACCAGTTTTAGGTACATTCAATCCCTTATTTTTATTATCCTTTATCTGGATCAGGCATTCAATTTATTTTTTCAAAATTTTGGAAAATTTGGGAATTTTTTTAGCTTTTCAATGGTTAGTGAATGTTTTGGGAAACCCATGTGGTTTTATATTGGAAACATTGTTCCATTGAATGAGGTTTTACAAGGTATTCACTATTATAAAAACCCATTCAACATCCCCTAAAATATTACAGGTTGATAAACTATGGAAGGAATGGATGGAATGTGATTTCCAAACTATATTCAAAACCAAAAACCAGAATTATATTAGATTAGGATGGATTGAAATGTTTGTGTATAGTTTTTGTAACCATGTAGCCTTACCATGTGACAATCTCTGGTGTTACGTAACAGAAAATAGTCATGAGAAATGTTTTCTCTAACCATAGAGCCTATCCCTTAACGATATTTGAAGATATTTCCAATCCATAAAAAATTTAATCATTCTAATAATCCCCATGTTATAAATTCTAATCACCCTTTAATTGAACATAATCTTACCCTAAAACATTTTTAGGATATATAGAGAGGATTTTGGCTCTTACAACACATTTTGTTCTTATATCAAAGTGTTAGTGGAAGCTGTTGATCCCTCTATAGTGAGTGTAATCTCCTATATTTGAAATCTTACTTTTATCTCATCACATATCCATTGATATTAATTGTTCCACATGTTATTTTTTCGATTTAAAAATTAATTTTATTTATTTCAATTCTATGGATTCTTATTTGACCATCTCATCCTTTAAATCCTCATTGGAGGTTCATGATTTAATTGATTTCATCATTGATTGACTAATGTTTTGTGGTTTTATAAAAAATTTCACTACATAAGAAACATATATTTCATTAATTATTTGAAATATATTGAAAATATATATCTGAACATTTATTTTGATGTTTTAGAATTTCGTGGAATTATTGAAATAAATCCCACTTTTGAAGGATATTAAATAATCATTGTATTTTTTAGAAAAATGGGTTCAGATGAGAAGTTATTTGACTGATTGTATTGATATTTATTCTTGAGAAAACTTGATTTAAAATAATGATGATTTCGAATGGTATTAATTTGAAAAAAATTTAATTTTTTATAATAATATGGCATGCTGAAACATGAAATTGTTCATATAAACAATTAATTAAATAAAAATAATTGATTTTATCATGATTTAATAATTTATTGGTTGAATTCACATGTGATCTTGAGTTCATGTTGAGTGGATAAGAAAATAAATCTACGACTCAAGCCCCATGAAATATATTGATGACAAAATAATTACTAAAAAATGTTCTGTATGACTTTCTTGTTGGGGTTTTGATCAATTCAATCTAAATAAAATTAGCCTCAGGGATGTGTGCACGTCTTGGGCCATAATTTGTAGACTGGGTAGTTTTAGGATCCTTGATCTTTAATATGACTAACCTTAGTGCATATATCTATGTTTCATTATTTTAATTTGATGACTACATGATGGTGATTATAAATATACTTTATTAATTCCCTTTTGTTAATTATAAGTATTCAATTATCCTTATTTTTTATACACATTCTATCTAATTAATTTAAATTATTGTTAAATTTGTGGTATGAAAATGGGTTAACATTATTTGTATTTATTTAAATTGAAGCATTAATGTTTTATTTGATGTGGAACAACATATGGATTTTTTGGTGAAATCCTACTAGTGTAGTATTTCTACCACCATATATTTTCCTTTAGTTGTTTGTAGACAATGTTATAATATATGCAAGAAAACGTAAATAACTACTTGGTGGTTGTTTGTGTGAATGATTCTAGGGACCTAGGGTTATAGCGGTGACTAGTGGAGCAATGGTCCACTTGTTCTATAAATTTTTTCATTTTTTTCATTTTTTGTTTATGTCATTTTTTGGATGTTCCACTAGTACATTATATGTATTCTTGTGATACCATTCTCCTTGAGAGTTTTTTTAAAATAAAATTTACATTATTTAAAAATCTATTATATATATATTTTGATAATTCTTCCAGAAAAATTATTTCCTTTTACCTTTTTATGATTGTCATATACCATTCACCTACCATTGGGGATCAGGAACAATCATAAGTCCTTGTCAGTGCTAGAACATGTACAAATGTACTAAGAAAATTGGTTCTGTTCATGAAAAAATTATATTATATGGAATTTATATTCCTATATCACATGATTTAGTTGTTGATCTGAGTATCTTTGAATATTTGTTTTATGTTGACTGTTGATTTTGTGTAGTAATATTCCCCCAAGAAGAAGTTTGATAGATCACAGGGGGAAAATTGGTAAAATCATGAAAATTGAACCATCCAGTTGAAAAATACCTTGTGTAAATAATTGTGTATGATGTTGAATAATGAGAATGGGTACCTAAACCTGTTCTCGTTCTGCATACAATTGTGGAACCTCAACAGCCTAAAACTAGAGATCATGTTCATGAGTTTAATTAGAAAAAACTACATGATTTATAAGGCTCTATAATCCACATTAGGTAGAGAATTATTTAAAAATTATTCACATATTTTTTTAATTCCTATAAATTCAAAACTCGATAATGGAGAAACATGTAACCTTTATGCTTTTTGGGCATGGAAGGAGGTCATGGGATATGATGGTTTTAGTAAATAAACCTGATTGATTAAAGTGGATAGACATCAAACATATTTTCAATTACAATTTATATCTTTAATCAATATTTTTTGTGATGTATATGTATTTTTAAAACATCCAACACATTTATATAACAATGACTCAATATAAAATCTTCTTCATTGAACATGTTCATTTTTTCCACGGGGAAGTACTAGATTAGAAGATGATGGAATAAATATTCAAGATGGTCCTTTGATATGAAATTGAATAAGGTTTTCATTTTTAATATAACATCTAATAAAAACATGATGTATAAATAATTGATCTATGATTTTGACCATGGTGCTTGGTCAAGGTTGAATGGAGTTCCTCCTAATCATAGTGGAAATTCTGTTAGTTCCACTAAAGAAAAGATAATATATAATGAGTTGAAATTATTATCATAATAGAATGTATTCATATATAAATTATTTATTTATTTTTGTAATAATAACATTATAATTATTTTATATTAGATATATTATTAATTTAAATCTTGTGTTTGAAGAGTAAATCTATGGTTTGAGTGGTTTGTCTTATCACCTACAGAAGTTGTGCCATTTATTTTCTACCAAATCTAGTGGTACATGCTCATTAGCATATAAATGTTTCATAGTAACTCATATGATTCAATAATTTTGTTGTTTCATCCATTATAATTTGGAATGAATAATCCTTACATAGTGGAAAATTTTCTAGAGGATACTGATGTGGGTCTAGTGACAGTGGGAGGTACTATCCGTACAACTTTTTCTATACTGATTTCATTATTTGACATAATCGAATCTCAAATAATTCATATAGAATCAAGTTGTTAATATTTTAAACCATCAAATGGATATTATTTCTTATGTTATGTATATTTCCTTTCACTTGAAAACAAATAGAGAGAAGGTTCTCTGATTAAATTCATTTTGATTCTCTTTTTTAGAGAATGAAAACACATGGGATATTATGGGTCTTAATAGTGGAAACTTATATTTCAATCATGGGATGGCTGAGAAAATTTATCATAAGACATATATTTACCATTATCTTCTAATGGTGTCTTATAATACCACTAATTTGGTGTTATATGTATTCATGGGAGAATGGGTACTACGTATGAGTAGAGATGGAGCTCCTCTTTTATTTTTGGATAGAATGATATCCTTGTTTTATTTTTACATTGATAAAGGTTTTTTACTGGTTAACTCTTGATTATGGTCATAATGTTTCAAGATGAGTTGACATCATATTTTTAGGTCTTTCCACCTGTGAAGTAGGTATAGTTCCTTATTCAATTCATACCACATATCAAGCCTATCTATATTCCCTATTTTCAAATGATGCCATTTCAAGGAATTGAATTGACTATTTAGTTGGATGAAATATGTATTCCTCTGAGTGTGTCCCCTTGGGAGGAACATATAGTTTTTTCATGTAAATATAATAGAACACTCTATCTTTGTGTTTATTACCCAAAAAATATAATAATGTTATAGTGAAGATAAAATATTTTCTAAAATAGATTGATGGTTTCTTTGATCAGTTTAAATGGTCCATGTAGTTCTCTAGGATTAATATTGAAACCGGTTACCACCAGATAATAATTATAGAATATGATATCCTAATTATTTCATCTATGAGTAGACATATCCACCATTAGTATATTATTATACCTTTTTTTAAAACCAATTCTCTTTTAGTTAATATCGAACTAATGAATATGACATTTCATGAATATATCAACTTTTTTATGGTAGTTCTTGTTGATGATATATTATATTGAAGTAAAGCCAAGGTTGATCATTTGAATCACCTAGAAGATGTTCTTAAAACATTGAGTGAAAACCTATTACATAGTAATATGTGGAAATATAATTTTATGATTTGAGAAGTAAATTTTATAGGAAAAGTTGTCTCAGAATATGTCATTTTATTTGATCCTATGATGTTGTAGTATATTACTATAATTGAAAAATAATATAAAATTTTCAATATATAATGATTTTTTTCTAATCTGGGTATTATCATAGGTTCATTTTGTATTTTAAGTGTTATAGTTCCATTTATGAGTAAAAAACCATTTGGATTTTTCATGAGTGTCAATTCAACTCGAGTCTTTTTTGGGCTATGTGGTATTTTGTGACATAGCAGGTTTATTGTTGAGATTAATTATAAAAATTGTTGGTCACATGTTGGCCTATAGTTTCTAAAATCTTAGTCCACAGATGAATAAATATTGTATTCATGATCCTAAACTAATATCTATGATGAATTCTCATAATATTTATTGACATTACCTTTTTTGAAATAAAATATACAATTTATTCAGATCATTTAATCCTTAGTTAAATTATCTCACAAAATGATTTTAATAACCATATAAATCAATTGATTGAAAACTAGGAATATATTGATTTTTACATTTCATAAACCCTTAGTAAGTGGAATGTCATCACTTATTATTTTATTGTGAAAATTATCACCAAATTCATGACAGAATGGTTAGATGAGTTGAATTTAATGGATCTAATTTGGCATATACATTTAGAAGTATTATTTTATTAGAATAATATTTTCATGGAATGTATTCTATTGAGATCATATCTTATCAATATGTTTCTTCATGAGAAGGATATTGATGATTATTTTCATGGGATATGGTACACCCCTTATTGTGGGGACACCATTAGTGAGTGGTATTTATATTTGTAGGGTACCATATACTTAAAAAATAGATATTCTATACAATCTTATGAGACAGTCTGTAATCCGGGTTTTCTATATATCCCAATGGATTTTACACCCAATCACGATGAATATGTTTTTTTGGTATACATGATAATTTCAGTTCCCAAGTTCCATACATGATATCTCTTACTTTTTTTTCTCATTTTTATACGTGTTAGTATGAAAATTCATGCATGAGAAACAATCAGGTTTGATTCCCCCCATTCCCATTCTATCATGGAAGTGGGATGTGATTTCAATGGATTTAATGGTCATGATTCCCCATATTCCTCATGGTATGAATCTGATATAGATAATTATAGATCATGTAACCAAATTGACTAACATTAAAACCATTCATGTTACAATAAAATTTGGACATGGGTAGTATGTATGTGGAGGATATTATCAACCAACATAGTGTTCCATAATTTATTTTTTCTGAAAGGGACCCCTATTAAATTTCCATTTTTGGAGAGGCCTCTAGGAGTCTAGGGGATCCTAGGTTAGTTTGAGTATGAAATATCATCCACACAATGTTTTCAAAATATAAATATCTATATTGATCTGGGTGAAATGCGTACTTACATTCTCAATTTTGGCAGAACATAGGATAACTAGTTGGGACTAGTTAAATTTTCCTATGAAACAAACTACAAATTATCTATTATAATGGAACCCTTTGAGGAATTATATGGTTGTCTATTTAAATCTCAAAAAAAAAATTCAATGATTATTTTAGATTTCATGGTTGGAATAATATTATTCCATGTGATGACAACAAAGATTCATTTGATTCATTACAAAATTATGTAGGCTCATAGATGATACAAATCATATACTGATCATCGTTGACTATATTTAATATTTTCAATTGGTGACTAATTTTTTTTGTATGTTTCATCTCTAATGGTTCATGGACATCATATAAAAAATAGAAATTTCACACCATGATATGTGTTTCCATTTTAGTTTTTTGAAAATATTGAAATTTGGCTTACCATTCGACTTTTCCACCTCATTGGATATACATAATTAATGTGGTTCACATCCAAACGATCAAAAATTTACACTATGTATTATCTCATCTATTAAACTTAGAGAACCTTAATGTATAATGTGATTTAAAAATGATTAACTATCATGTTCATATTTTTGATTCTATGTTGAATTTTCTTTATGGGACGTCAATAAATCTTGTTCATATTCTATAGAAGCAAGGAATTAATTCTCATGAGATGTGGGATCATAAGCACTTATGATAGATTAGTGGCCTCCATTATTTGATATTAATTATTCATGATTGGATTTATGGTCCTATATAGTGTTTGTGTTGGGGATACTGTAACATAACCTTATTAGATTTTAGGTATATCTATCCCCTTGTTTTGATATTATTTTTCGATCACATTTAAATTTGTTATCAGGATATTTATGAAACTCTTAAAAAAATTATAGGGCTATTCCCAATTGGTGTATGGTTATATAAAGACATATTGTTTAAACAAGGAAAAAATGTTTCCTTGGGTGGAGGTTTTTGAGGGGGACATAATGATAGATCCAACTATGAATCCTCCCAATATAACTGACATACTTGAAAGTTTGTGGAGAGAATGATTGCTGTCTGGCTTCAAAACAGTTCATCCAAACCACATATCCCTTATCTAATAGCTTAAGATGGAGTCAATAGTTGGCATGCAGTATGTCTAACCATGACTCCTAACTATGTGAAACTAGGAATAATTCTAGTATGCATGCATAGTTAGGAGTATAATTTATTCTAACAATGTATCTAATCACAAGAAACTATGTGAAAAAAAATTAATAGAAAAATTCTATTAATTTATTTTCTGAACCCCCATTACATATTTTTTTTTCCTTTTAATAATATTTAATATGACCCCATAGATTTTTTAGGATCTCTAGATATTAATTTTTCCCATCGAAAACATTTCCTCCTTGATTTATGTACCAATTCATGATATCTATCCATCTTGAATTAGTGTAATATCATTTTTTTAGAGTACATATTTTATATCATATATCCTTCTTTAAGAGTGTTCAATCATCATGTTTTTAGTGGATACAAACCTCACTTTAATGGACCATAATTTTTAGTGTTATTATTTGATTATTGTCCCATTTGAATCTCCATTATTTGTTCTTACTTTGTGTTATTTATTGATCGTGGGACTAGAGTTAGGTGGCTCCATATTTATTTTATCAATATATATCCCTTATTTCATTCTAGATATGAAATAGATATTCAATTTATTCAGGAACATTGATTTTATTGTTTTATAAAGCCAGAGAAGATTTCAAATAAAACCATTATTTAATAGAATTTAAATATTCATAGGATTTTTGAGAATATGTTACTTGAATTGATAATTTATTTAACGAAGTTTTATAATGTGGTAATTAATTATACAATCATTTAATGGAATATTATTTTGAATGGTATGAATTTTAAAAAAACCTGTTATATGTTTTGAAATTAAAATGGCATGTTAGAACTTTTTTTGGGTAGATGAACTTTGAATTGAACTGTAATAAATGACTTTCCAATGATTGATTTATTGATTGATTGAAATAACATGTTATTTGAGTAGTTAGTGGGTGAATAAGACATGAATTTTAGGATTATGAATCCCTAGAAATTTAATGATGATGAATGATTTAACTAATCAAATCTCAACATGATTATCCCTGTTGGTGGGTTAATTTATTATATCCCAATGGCATGATACTAAGGGATGTGTGTACACCATGAATTATGATTGATTGATTTTTCAGTGATAGTATCATAGATCCAGAAACTAAATACCACCATAGATTATGTCCATACTATTTTTGATTTGGTTAGTACATTCTGGTTATTATGAACTTTTCTATTCATGTCCATATATTGTTTGGAAATTTTCTTTTAAGCCTGTTTTTGGTATATTACATTTACATTATTTAAATTTTTGTATGAAATTAAATGTGAAAATATTTTATTAATCAATTTATTTATTTAAAATGAACAAGACATGGATTATATTTTATATAACTGATTATGGAGTGTTTGGTGAATTCCAAAAATGAATATTTTTTCTCACATCCCAAATTTTCTTTTAAGAATTTGGAGACTATGTAATGCCGAATATATTAAAAAGGAATGATCCCCATGGAGGATATTAGTTATCATGATTAATATTAGCTAGGGAGATGACAGTGACTGGTGGATCTATGATCCACTCATTACACTGAGATTATGTGTTTTTTAATTGTTGGTGTTTATCATTTTTAGATGATGTACTATTTTATCTTTATCTATCTTCTTGTTGTACATTTATTAATTAGGAGTGTCTACCATAATAATTTTTCATTTTTCCATCATACATTATTATATATATAAAATTTATTTATTATTAGGCTGAATTCATTATCCTGGTTATTTTTATGATTACCAATTGCAGGTCTCTAACCTATGGGGATCAGAAATTCCCTTTCAGTAATTTCAATACTGGAAAGGGAAATAGTGTACCGGGGTACTCAATCAAATATCATTATTTTTATTAAAAAAAGATACATAATAAATACAATATAACAATGAAAATGAGAATCTATACCTAGGGGCTAGAAATAATAATGGCCTAGGGCATTGCCCCAAATAAGATCCACCCCCTCCAGTTTAAAATGATACATGTATGAATGGAAAAAAACCGGGGTACCGGTGACCTCAAGAGGGTCTAGGTAGTCAACCACTTTGTTCCCCTCACACCATGTATGGGTGACTCTAACCTTGTTTTTATGTAGAGCCTTGCATTGTTGAATAATGGAGGAAATAGAATAGGGGTGGTACCTTTGCCATAGAAGGAATCCTGAATAATCATGGAGTCCGTTTTCGACTTGAGCAATGATAATGTCCCACTGGATGCATATGGAATGTCCTGTGAGAACCACATTTTCCTCCACAATAATATAATTACCACTCCCATAATGAGTCGTGAATGCCAGCAGCACACTCCCTCGGATGTCACGGACAACCCCTCCTCCTCGTATGTCACCCATTACACAAGATCCATCCATATTAAGTTTGAGACCACTCTCTAGGTGTATCCAATAGTTCCATCTCCCCTGTAGCCTGGAATCATTTTGATGAGCCACACTCTTTGATAATGCAGTGCTCGAATGGATGGTTCCTCCTTCCTGATGCTGGCAAGACTGATCATGTAAATAAATACACACCTTGTTCAAGCCACAAAAGACCTTTCTACGAAAGTTATCCCATCAAATATAGCATGGTTACTTGTTTTCCATAAATACCAATATCCCGCATTGAAAATGATGGATCATTTCACTAATTACATCTCATAACCATCGAACCCATGGAACCAGTTCTCTATGAACAACTCATTTCTATCATCTATGATGGAGTATGCTGTGAATTCTCCAAATATCCTCCACACGTGGTGATCCCATTCTCCATTGATGAAAATGTGATTCATACTCTCTTCATTTTTATTGACATAGTAATGAAAAGAGGAATCCATGCTAATTCCTAAATGTTTTATGTTATCATCTGAGGGCAGAGCATTAGTACGTATCCTCTGTGTGAAAAATTTTAGTTTGATTGGAATTTTATTTGCACCAAATCATACAGTTCCATCTATCATGGTTCCCCAAAGGGAAATTAATACTACAAAAATCTATCGAGTTGAATTTCCCTAAGGTGGAAGGAGTATATACACACTTGCCATACTCATAGTTAATGAGAATAAAGTCAAACATCTATTGTTTGGGTGAGTCAAGAAATCATCAAAATATTTGATTACATAGGCTTGCCTCCCTGAAGGATGAAGTTGGAGCTGGACATCCTGGATAACCCAGCACACTTCCCAACCAATTGGGATACTAGTAGAGGATGTGCCCCTCTCTAATAATTTATTGTGAGTGTAAGAAGAGACTTGGGATGATGTTACATACCGAGGACCATAAGGATGAACCACTGACCAATAATGTTTCTGCACAGGTCATGTACCATCGGTACATATGCTTCCCCCAGAGAGTAATCTCCTCAATGATTTCCCCTGAAAGCTTCGCACACAAAGAATTGATTGTTTCTGCCAGGCTCCGAATGTTGATCACTCCTTTGAAGATGGGATGATCCATCGTACCCCATGGCACCCATTAAATCATCCCCTTGGCTAATGAATCTCTTATGAAGCAATAAATGATTCTATCAATGGACCTTATAACACCCTTTGGCACACTAGTAGAGGATAGATCATTCACTAGGATTGTTGAAAGAACACTATTGATGGGATCGATCTATACCCAGATGGATAAGAAATGTTGTTTCCAATTCATAATATGTTCATTAATCTTATTTACCACTTTTCAAAGTCCCTGGTTAGAAATCTTTCTATAGAGACATGGGTATCGAGGTACTCCATGGGGGAAGAACCTCACCCCATGCCCAGCTCGTTTCCCATATAGACCACCCTGCTCAAGCTGCATGAGTTGAATATAATGAAACTTCCCTTATCCATATTGATGATATTTCCACTCCAATGGAAGTACTCTTCTAGGATCTTCTGAATCACATAGAAGAAGCTCCACCCCATATTCATTAATACTATCATATCATCAGCAAAAATAAAATCCAATGTGGAGGGGAGGTTATATTTTCTAATTATGGAATAATATCCCCATTGGATACAGCATTTTTAATCATCCTAATCAAGTTTTCTTCCATGGGGATAGAGATACTCAATGATAATAGATCACCTTTTGGAAGTCCACACATAGTTTTGAAGAAACCATGTGTTCTCCCTATAAATGACACAACCATCCATGATGAGAAAACACCCCTAAAAATGATATCACATACCCAATTAGAGAATCCCATCATATCAAGGACCCTATTGATAAATCCCAACTCCATAATATCATATGCCTTATTCATATATAGCTTAATAACCATATTAGAGCTCTGATATTTGGTATTAATGTCTCTCAGCATCTCTTGCGCCAAAACCATGGCTCCCTATACTGAATTATATTTGATGAAACCATGTTACTCTATGGATACACACCGAGGTAGAAGACTGGACAGCCACCTATTGATTATACTCACCAAGATTTTATAGGGAAAGTTGCACTTGATCACAGGCCAATAGTGGGGGAGGGGAGAGGGGTCTTTGTTCTTTGGAAAATGAACTAGAGTTATCACAAATGTGATATGAGGAAGGCCCCCCCCATAGAAGAAATCCTGGATGGAAATAATAATATCTCATTTTACCACCTCCCAAGAGCCCCTGTAGAAAGAACCCAGGAATCCATTTGGTCCCACCACACATTCAAAACTCAAATTCTACATGGCTTCATGAACCTCCTCCTCCTATGGAATACCATCACGTAGATCATTTTTCTTGCACGGTGACAAGATTCGGGATTTCCTCCCAAAGATGAGCCTCCCCAAAGGATACCCCATGGGAATATACTCATTTGTACCAGCAAGGAGGTCATTAAATAATGAGAAATGCATTCCCCTGACCACGTCCCTGTCATCTATGTGTGTACAATCGTTCAAAGGAATATTGGGTTTAACAACTCTCCTCCTCTCCCTAATGCATGCATGAAAGTATTTGGTGTTCTTATCCCCCTCTATGATCCATTGAGTCATCAAGGATTACCTCACATTTCATTCATGTGAGAGCGCCATCACCGCCAATGGATTATTCATCTCTGAGACATCATCAAAAACCACTTCATCCCATATATCCCCTAAACTGGCCTCTACACTCTCGATGTCCTATTTTATCACAACCATCTCCTTATAAAATGGAGGATTTGACCTAGCCAACAACAAGAGTTCCTGATTTTGATGCATCAACTTGGACTGAATGGCCAGCCATGAGTGGTAATGTGAATATTCATTCAAAATATTCATAACCATGTGGTGGTAGTCCGGATTACACACCCACTGGAAATGGAAGCTAAAATTTTCATATGATTCCTCCATCCTACATATAGATACCCGGAGCGGGGAGTGGTCAGATATGTGTTGGGTAAAGTGGTTAACCTTTTCATTTGGAGACATGGAAATGGCATGGATGTTGGTATTGCACCAATCAAGTTTGCTCTAGAAATGGCTTCCTCCCATTTGATTATTGCACCAGGTGAAAGGATCTGTGGAAAATCCCATGTCCATTAACCCCTTACAATCTATAAAGTGCACAAATGACATACTAGCCTGCCTCAAGAATTCACCATTCCCCTTCTTCTGATCTGGCTACGTTATGATGTTAAAGTCCCCTCCCACCACCCAAGAGTGATCCCTTGGGTTGAACCTGGTCTTCTCAGACCATGTCACATCCATCCGTTGGGCATCATAGCTTAGGTAGATGCAGTCTAGAAACAGAGATTCACCACCACTCAACACCCTCATCGTGATATACTGGTCACCCACATTGATTTGATCCACTGAGAAAAAACTCTTCCAAAATAACCATATATGATTGTTGATCAAAGCCACATGCATGGACACATGAATTTTAACCCTATGATTAAACTCTTAAATCTTATAAGAGTCCTTATTGTGCTCAATTATCACAATCATCTTGTCCTTGTGCCTCTTACACTCAGATGGGATGAAATTAGTTTTCACCCACACCCTGATTTTTCAAGAGTTCTGTATAATGATGGGAATCATGTATACAATGATGGTCTAGCATTGTCCCCAGGCATCGGGGTACTCAAGTTAGTTTGTGATAATGTAAAATAGAGGAGGTATCTTAAAGAAGATGTTGTCATTTTACCCAACTCATTAAATGTTAATTTCTTCTAATATGTCCACTATATAAATTGTACCCATACAAAACTAATAATTGATGTATGATAAACATTACAAGGTTTTAGTATGACTTTGTGAGAACCAATTTACACCTCCTTTACATGAAATGAGAAATGAAAGTATCACTCAAGAATATGAGTGGACTACAGCATCCACATTGAGGTATGATTAATTTTTCATTATCATATTTTATGATTGGTTAATAGAATGGATTTTTTGATTAAATAAGATATTTAAGATATAATTTTGACTCTCTAATTATAATATATTATCTAAATAATTACCTTCCAATCTATTGGGAAACGATAAGGTTGGTCATGTGTGCTGGTAGACACAATGATTTCATTACATTCCTTATTAATTTCATTAAATAAATCACCACCAATATATCAAATTTTAAAAAAGTTGCCACATTTCTTATTATTTTGATAAATTTTGAGATAAATATTTAAAATTATTTTATTCAAAATGTTTTATTATTTTCTATCATTTAAATATTTTAATTATAAGTTTTTATTTATTAATCCAAATTGAGAATTTATTTTTTTTCCGGATTTTATTTGTACCAGAATAATTTTGTTTAACTAGTAATAGTTCTCAATAAAAAATCCAATAAACCCAAAAAATAATATTATATTTGATGATGAATGGATGGAAAAAATTAATATTCTATCATTAAATAATTAATATATAATACTGAGGGAATAAAAAATGATGTGATTCAAGTTTTATATAAAATAGAACCCAAATTTTCATGTCATAATTAAATAAAATAGAGAAAATATCTTATTATGCTACTCGATGCACATGTTAATGTGTGGATATATGAAGAATATGTTCATCTAGAAATATTGGTCTTAAGTAATTTTGGAAAAAGATAATTCTTGACATTAATTACTTTTATAATATTTTGGGGTTTGAAATCCATGTTATATTTGAAAAAACTTATGAATAGATCCTATTGATTTTTGGTCCTATATTAGGAATAACCAGTGAAAAAATTTGAATAAAAAGTTATAGAGGATAAATTATATGTTATTCATTTTCTCTTTTATTATTCTTGTAATTAATTTTTCATACCCTATACTCTTAGTTACCCTTAACATGGTTGGGTATACATATAAGTGGTTTGGGAAGGAGAGGTTTTCTATTTATAATTCTCAATTTATTGAACATCATGGAATAAAGTAAATTCATTATAAAAATTATATTGGTTTCAATATATGAATATAAATTTTTATTATCAAATAAAATTATATTTTTTACATTCTATTTTTATTATATACTTTTTCAATGATTTTTATCTTCCTACACTATGTTATGTTATATATATACTAGAATATTCTATGGAATAGTGGTGATGTACATAGTGTTTTTTAGTATGTGTGGATGTTGTACCAGACACACTTGATTTTTTAAGATAATAAATTCATTAATGATAATTACATAGGTTAATTTGGGGTATTCACTGTAACTCTCTCCCTGATAGGAAAGTGGGTATACCAAACTGGGTTTTTGGACAAGTTTATTCTGAAAATAACTATTTCACCATGGGATTCATTGGAAGAATTTTTTTAATCCATATTTTATCATCTTTGAAAAAGAAGATTGAAATAATTGAACTATGATATCATTTTAATTAGAAAAAAATTGACATAATCTCAGTTTTCATATCTCAAATTTTATTAGCTTTCTTCATTGATTTATTTTGTTGTAAATATAAAATATTTTAAAAAAATAATCTTCCACAAAATCAATGTGAAAAACATTTTTTTGTTTTCTAATTTATAGAAACAAACTAGTATAACCAATATGTTTCATCATAACATTGGGAAAAATTGTTACACCCCATGATAGACACAGGTCAAAATTATTCCATTTACTAGAGGATGTGACAATAATAAAATTTTAAATGCCATAATATTTTCAAATTCAAATATAAAATAAAAAACTAGATAATGTATTTTGACACACCCTCACCAAATTGTGAGGTTTTTACTACATTTTTAACATGCTATTAGGTGTAAATAAATATTTTAGTAAATATTTTTATTCTAAAGTTTATATGTAATTATCTCATATTTAATTTAAATAAACAAAAACAATTAACTGATCTTGATTTCTTTCAATTAATTTTTTATGCATGGACCTATTACCCATATGTGTAAGTATATGTTTTTTATAATTAAAATAATTCCCTCACATCAAGTGTTGATGAAATCTGTAAGGACCTGGAAATATCAAGGAATTTTTTTCTTAAGTTCTTTGTAATTTTATGAGTCCACGGTTTTAGATGAAACGTGATTCTGAGGCCCGGTGTGTCCAGAATCAATTTCTGAAATTTTGTTCGAGTACATTCTGTAAACATATGTTTAGTTTTTTCTATATTTTGTTCCGGTGCTCGGAATTAAAATATGAGGACACCAATTAACTCGCAGCGCCGGTATTCAGTTAAGGGGACCATTACCAGAGTTGCGTTTTGTGCAGGTTGGAAGTTAATTTTTGGGAATTTTATTAAAATAAATAAAATTTATGTGTTATATAAATTTTATTTTGTTGGTGGTTTTTATCTCCAAAGGGAGTTTGGTGGTGGATCCCACACCCACATAACCTCCCATGGGAGGATAATATGTGGTGGGGCCCACATGAGCACCAATCCCCCCTTTAACCTTTGGGCATCCCATTAATGTGACAACATTCCATCAACTCCCCTTTATTCGACAACGACTCTTCCTCCAACATTGACGGAGCAACACCATTTTCCCTGACTTTGACGAACGAACCTTGATTGATGTACGGGTTTTGAATAATTTATAAGTGAATAAATTATCTCATTTGTGTTGATTTCTCTAGAATGTCTTCGGCCAACTACTATCACCTAATGTGGAGGGCGCGGGCCGAACAAACATGGTCTGAAGACCTTCCGTTGATCCTTGTTTTTGTTCGCGATGAAGGCGGTGATCGAGGAGGAGGCGGTGACCAGAGTTGATGACAACCGAAGGCGGCATTGGCAACGTTGGTCATGCGACGACCTATTAGAGGACCGCGACACTGATTTACTGGTGGGAGGAGGAGAGGGCGGCCCGCAACCGGGCCGCTCGGCTAAAGAATTACCGACCGGCATTAGCCGTCCAGGCTAGAGAACCGCGATGCCCTTGGGCACCATGCTGTGGAGAACCACGTCCCGTGCTCCGTGGGCCGCTTCGACGGCAAACCGGCCGGCCACCTTCCGGCCGGGTTGAAGGGATCTGCGGCACCCGATGGTGCCGCAAGATAAGGAATAGCAGCTTGGGCCGCTCGCGCAAAAGGCGACCGGCCCGCTACGGCCATCCGGACGGGAGGAGCGGCTCTGCTCGGCGCCACCATATCAGAAAACCGAGGGTCGTGCCCCACGGACTGCTCAACCAGACTAGCCGAACCGCAGCCAGCCACCGGGTAGGGCCATGCCACGCAGGGCCGGGCCGTGCCACACTAGGTCGGGTTGTGCCCCACTGGGCAGGGCCGTGCTCCATCGGGCCGGGCCGACCCCTAGCTAGGTCGGACCTGCCGAACCAGGTCAGACCGACCCGCCAGCCCACTGAGCTTGACAGTCCAGGCCCATTTCACTTAAATGTGAATAACATTAAGACCGCACGTCCGATCGACACTCCATCAACGGCACTGGGACCCTTGCGACAAAGAGGTCATTTTGATATACTATAAGTGATATTTGGAAGACATTGTAAAATGTCCGGGTTTGGAATGAGTATTATTCTAACTGGGCCCCTAAAATAGAAAAACCAATAACTCTCACACTGGGCATCTGATTGATGCACCGTCTGTCACATTGGGTTCCCTTTGAAGGGATGGAATTTCAGGACACATCAACTCTATACTTCGTTATAGTTGATGTATCAACCCTTTTCTTGAGGATAGGACCCTCCCAAAATCGAGCGTTCTATGTACGGGAACCCTAGAGCTGGCTACAACTGCGTCGACTACTGTACTGGAATCCACTGTCGGTTCGACAACAATGAATACCATACTGGAATCCTATGTGGGTTTGACGATGACGAATACCCTACTGGAATCCTCTGTGGGTTTGACGATGATGGATATTGTACTGGAATCCTCTGTGGTTTTGACAGCAACGAGACTGGACTGAATCCTCAGTGGGTTCGACAGCAATGAGACTGGACTGAATCCTTTGTGGGTTCGATAGCAACGAGACTCGACAGAATCCTCCATGTGTTCGACAACAACGAGACTGGACTGAGTCCTCTGTGGGTTCGACAACAATGAGACTGGACTGAATCCTCCGTCGGTTGGATAGAAACAAGAATGGACTGAATCCTCTGTGGGTTCGACAACAACGAGACTGGACTGAATCCTCCGTGGGTTCGACAGCAACAAGACTGGACTGAATCCTCCATGGGTTAGATAGTAATGATACTGGACTAAATCCTCTGTGGGTTCAACAGCAACAATACTGGACTGAATCCTCTGTGGGTTCGACACCAACGAGACTGGACTGAATCCTCTATGGGGACTAGAGCATTATTCCATCACCCCATTTGTATTTGGAGTACCATTCCCTAAGCCATGATTCATTTATCAAACTTTCATAAAAAATAATATATATCACATTCATGTCATAGTTTAATATCATTAACCTTTTTATAAATATTTCTCATAATATTTCACTATTTCAATTATCAAACACATCAATTATTTTTAGCATAATCATGTTGAATAATATGAACAATTCAACATTATTATATTTATCATAAATTAATCATATATTTCATTATCCCTTCAAAGTTATTATAAAAAACACTTTAATTCCCATTACCATCAAATAATCGAGGATTTAATTCAATTCCATTGACCCATTATTCCCCTTTTTACAAACCATTTTTCTTAATTTCTTTATAATTTGAACATTTCAATGTTTCCTCAAATCTTGCCTCTTATTGTCCAATGTGTCCAACTGGATTTGGGAATAGTTACACAATTTCATATAATCAAAATAAAATATTTAAATTAAAATTGAATTGCAAAACATGGAAATAAAATGAAAAAAATTATTAGCTATTACAACAATATATACCATGGAAATTATTAATTAGACCAGCTACATTGGGATTGTTGAAGAACATTTTCCAAACCAAAACCATCAATTTGATGTTGAAAAGTCAAATTCTCAATAATATAATAGATATAGGATCAAAACCTTTTGAATATATCCAATGATACAAGGTCCATAAAAACATATATCTAAACCTTTTATAACGATTGAAAAATTAATCCCTCTCTAATGGGAAATGAAATTTAAGAGAGGCATCAAAACAAAGAAAATATTACATATTGTAGTGGGATTGATCACATTCATTTGATCTTTACATCAAACCAGAAAAGGTTTTAGTTTCCTTGTAATCACCTCAAAATCCACAAAAATAAATAGAATATTATTTATTTTGAGTAGGGTAGAATGTGAATAAAAATACTGTGTTTGGGAATTTTTAATAAAATATGGGGGATTAATTTCCCATTCACATAGTTTTTTGGGATGGATTGCATGGTTTTAAAAACTATACACCTTAACTATTCACCCCTATTGTTTGGGATTCATGGTTTTCCCTATGCGTGGAATGATTTTACAACCTATGTTACAACCTTAAAATTCCAATTTTTCTCAGATAAAATGTTTATTGGGGGATGGTACACGATTTTGGAAAACCGTCGGCCAACCTTAAACTATGAAACAACCATCCACAATCACCAAAAAAACAATAATATTCACCAATTAAAGGCCTAAAACCAAGTAAGATTAAAATAAGGGTAAAATAATACCTTAAAACACGAATGTGAGCCCTTCATAAAGGTAAATACCTTACACATATTCACCATTATAATTATTCATTTGGGGATTTAAAGATACTCTTATTTGATTCTAAAATACATTATATATTCCTAAATTGATTCTATTTATTATGCAATGTGAGTCTATATATCTATTGTATCCTTCATAAGTCTTTATTTACTCATATTTAGCCATCCCAATCATCTGGATATTTTGATGTAGACTAGAACATACTCTAATGTGAGAAGTGTAACATTAGAGTTAATCTCCCACAAATTCAAGAGATTATTCTGTATCTCTAATATTATTATATCATACTGTACGTATAATGGTGGTTTTATTATTATATAATATTCTTAATATTATAGAGATATTAAAAAATAAGGAATAATTTTACATAATATTATTTGACATCATATCCTTCAAAATATGGAATCTAGAACATCCAAATATCTATTTCAACCAACACAACTCAACAATAATATTTTTTAAAAAAAATTACCCCACTAAAATCATCTCAAAATAATAAAAATTACATTCTTAATTCATTAATAACTCAAAAAATCCATTAGTATAATTTTGAAATAATTTTTTCATATAAAAACACAATTTTTTACAAGAAATATTTGAGTACATCAAATAACTCCACTCTATTTTTGGTACAAAAAACCATCAATAATAATGATCAATTGATTATAAAATAAATTAAAAATGAAAATCATATATTAAAAACTCAGTTTCCTTATAAAATTAGGTTTTCCTTCTATTGGATCTTTTTATATGAATTGGGATTAAAGCACACATTTGATACTAATTTGACTATTATGTACTGAACGATGCAAAGGTTGAACTATTTATGTTTCATTTGAAGCATGATACACTCAATGATACATAATTGTTTTCATGATGTAATGGTGGAATAAATTATTCTTTATGGTTATAATGGGACTATATTTTTTGTTCTATTATTATATTGATTATTGTTTTTATCATATGCAACAAAATGCATATACTGTGTGATGTGATTCAGTGAATTGTAAAAATTTCCTCATAAATTTTACATATTTTTTTCTAATTCTGTAATATATTTCTCATTACTTTCAATTAAATATTTATTGTATTTGTGATATACTATAACTAAATATTTATTTACAGATTGGAATATGTAATTTCATTTTCATTCTTTTTTATAGGAATGTAAATCTACTTCAGTTTAGTGTAGCTCATATCAATTTGGTTCAGTTAGTTTATATTTAATTTTTTAATATATAGTTAAAATAGTTCTAGTTCAGGTTGATTTTATATCTTATTATTATACTCAGTCTAATTTTATTAGGTTTTATTGATATCTAGTTTAGGTTTCTTTGATGTTTTGAAGTTCTGCCCATTTTGATAACATTCGGTTCAGTATAGTTTTATTTAGTGTAATTTATTTCACTACTACTTATGATTTATTTTTTTCAAAAAAAAAAAACAATTGAATATTGGGGGTTTTGTTCCTCTCTCTTAATTTTTTTACATGTAGGAAAAACATATATGATTTTGTCTTTATTAGTAACCTTTAGAGATGATTTTATATATATTATGGTTTCATTTAATTTGACTGAATTTAAATTAATATACAATCTTATCATTTTTATTAATGTTATATGTCACTCATCATATTTCATTAGAGTAATTGGATGAAAAATTAATAGGCATTTTGGGCTCAAACGATCATCTACACATGGTATTAGGAGATGAACATCATTGAATGGTGCATTTTTAACCATGGAATATGAATGTACCATCCTGATATTGGTATTTCGACAATTCCACTTTGAGTATTATTATTGTGTAGTCATATAGGGAAATATTAATGTTGTAATGTAATAAGAAACTCAAAAACATTAATAATATAATAAATAACAAAATATGATAAACAATTAGATGATAAAAACTGTATTTGCTCCTTCTTATCCTCTTCTACTCGAAGATACTAAGTGGATGATTCTTGTTTGATGATGATGTGTTCTGTTTATAAGGATTCTTCTACTCCTACCCCTTATTATTCTGCTATCATTTCCACTTATGCTTCTACTACTTATGTTGATGTCGATGCTGATGTTGATGTCGAATCCCTTGAAGATGATGATGTTGTTGGTGTGAGAGGTGGTGATGGTGTTTATAGAAGAGATGTAGATAAGTGTTCTGATGGTTCTTATGATACTATTATTGAGGTTCAGTAATTTAAATTATTTTATTTCTTAATTTATTCATGGAATTTTATAATATAATGATGTTTTATTTCAATTATATTGATGTTTTTTTATCGAACAATGTTCTGGTGTGTGGTGACATTTTAGAGTCTATATCCTTGGTTTGAAATTATCGAAATATATCAATATCCATTGTTTTCACAATCAAAATACAATATATCTTTGGAAAAAATATATTAAAATATTTAAGAAATATCCATGTTTTTTAACCATAGATAGAGTGGTATTTTCATATAGAAACTAAGGTTGTCTCTATATTTCTTTTTATTCAAACCATAGAAATATTAAAAAAGATAAATTATTTTAACCAACTCTATATGGTTATTTCCATGGTAGATATTGTTTATACTACTCTATTATTAATATTTCAAACCATGGAAATAAACATTAGTAATAATATTTATATATAGGGTTTAAAACCATCGATATAGCCTTGGGACTATTACAACACCAATAAGAGCCACGACTAATTAATACATGGATACTACAATTATCCCTAGTTTAGTAGACTATATTCATGGTTATAATCAATATCAATATCATGAATTTATAGTAGTTCATATTTCTCAAAATTCACCGAATATGTATAAAAGAGATATCTCATGGATCAACTACTCAACTAGAGGTTATTATGTTATTCAATATACTCTAATAATCACATTCAATGAATAAATAATGGTACATGATTTTAGTTCCCCTCAACAAATGGGGATAATTCATATATATAAACCATAGCAGTAATTTATTATTTGAATAATTTTTCTTTCATTGTTAATATATCTTTCTTAAGAAAAAGATGAAAATATCCAGAGCATTAATATATCAATGTCTCAACAATTCATCGTTATGGGGTCACATAATTACTAGATTCTATATTTACTAGGGGATGTTTTGTCTAGCCCATCCTAGGATGATACAGTTATTTCCAATGATCCAATGTGACACTAAGTTTTCCTAGGAGGAACCTAATTCTCATTCAATCATCCATAGATCTATGATTAAAATAATCTAGATGATTATTTATACAACCCCATGGATAAACATCTAGTGAGGCTAACAAGACTTGTTCATGTGTTCACATCATTGAGAAATTAATGATTTGATTAACAAACAATCCATTATCCTATAAAGGAGTATATTCATACTCAATAGTGTGAATAATAACTTTTGTTGATGATTTTGGTGGTGAAGTATTTAAAAAACTATATTACATAGGACCACTATGATTCAGGAAGGCTCTACAAATGTGTTATTTGTGACATGTGGACAATATTATTTTGGAAGAGTGGGATTTAGTTGAAAACTCATCAGGAATTAGACCATAATTAGGAAAATATCTCCATCATGAAGAAAAAAATACAGGATCACTAGAAATCTATCATTGAAGTAGATAATTTTATTCTTGATTATCCTATGATAAATAAAATGGAACCTCTGATGTGGAAGCATAATCCAATAGTTTTGTTTAGCTTATAGATTATGATAACTAGTACTAGAAATGAACTATAACTATTTATGCCTTTATGGAACATAGCTTATGAATCTTATATCCCCTTTATTTTAATGTGGGAGAGCAAACAGGTTTTATATATTCCATCTTTCTTATTGAATAATGAATGAAATTTTTTACCCAAAATATTTTTTAACAAAAAATTAATATTTCTTTAATATATCTTCAAATCCATGTCTTAAAATTAATATTTTGAAGTGTAGCATCAATATTATTTAAATCCTCTTAAATATCAATCAGTAATGAACTAAGTTGATCATTATTGATGAATAAATGCAGTCTATGAGTTATATTCTTTGGTAAGGTTTTAAGATAAGAATAATAAAAAAATACCATCACTGTACACTAGAGTTTTTCTACTTTCATGGATTCCTGTAGTATTTGTCTGAGAGTTGGTTATTTGAAGAAATACCTCCACTATACATTGGTCTTGATCAAATTGTATTCTTGATTTGATTCAACGAGTTTAGTATCATGAAGTATAAAATTGGGGTAATAAATCAATGGTTCAAGAGGATCCTAAAATTATGATGAAATATCTGAATATCTCTGAGGCCAATTTTCTAGTGATCAAAAACATACATATGTTGGGTTCGTAAAATGGACCCCAGAATAATTGAGTCTTTTAAAAAATCCCCTTTAAATTATCCTAAGACTCATATTAGGGAAACATAGTGGTAAAGACAAGTGTTTTTCACAGGATATCCATTAAATATTTTTAACCAAATATGTTCAATTCCATTATCAATGTTTTGAATGATTTATTTTTTTAGGATAACTAAACATATGTACCATGTGAGTGGTGACTTGGATATTAAGTAATTTTCCATTTTCTAGGATTTAACCTGGTTATTTTTTTCTTTTTCGTTAGTAAATCTACGATCATGAATGTAATACTAATGGGAGTTGATGTTACATGATATGAATCATTGACCGTATGTGTGTGGGGGTCCATTTAGAAAGGGTATGGTGTAACCTGATATAAATGAAGATCCAATTGCAATAAATGACTATAATAGAAAAATGGGTATTCATTTTATGTCCATAAATCTCTAAACACTTTGTCCGTGGGTAATATTTAAGATGTTGTTTCTCTATTTGGAATAATGGGTACAATGTGTGAAGGAATAAAATTTTAAAAATTCAATCAACATGAATAGTTATATTATGGATCGAATAAATCATAACATGGGTAGTTTTAATCAAGGATAATATGATGGTTGAATTTTTGTCTAGGATGACCGTTAACAACAATCAAATGATAGGTACTATAGAAATGGTGACAGGGTATACATAGATTAGAGGAAAATTTTCAGAGGATAAATGTGTCTCAATTTATAAAGATATATTGGGGAAACGTATGAAAGAGAAAAATTGAGGCATGTGTTAATAGATAGGAAGAGGTGACACTTGATATCAGATGCACTTTTAATCGATAATAATTAATATTTTTATAGAATTTAATAATTTTATAGATAAATTTGGTTCTTGTAATATAGGGTATTAATGGAGGGATCTTGTAATGTACATAATAAATCATCTCAGATTTAACTATTTAATTGGGAAAAGAGGGATATCATGTTTTATCTATTTAATTTTTAAAAAATAGGGTTTCTAGTGAGAATAAATTTAATTTTTCATTAAACATATGGTGATCCCCAAGATCTTTCTATAATTTTTTCGTTTTTTATACCAATTTTTGATAGATTCCAAAAAAATAATTCATATAGATAAGAGAAAAAACAATTCTTTTTCACCCTTTATGGGTTTTTATATGAAAATGTTTTATGTCTCATCCACTAGTATATTAGATTCATTAAAGTTTTACCACTAAGGACTATATTTTATGTTCCTAGAAACATTAACCAACATTTTAGGGGTTTATGGTTGTATAAATTTGACTGATGTACACAAAACATCATGTCGTGGTGTTAGAATAATTCGTGAAGGGTCAGTATAATGAAATATACCAATTTTTTCTCTTAGGAATAGAATTATCTACTAAAAATTTAAAGAGAGAATGATGTTGCAATAAATTTGGAATATACTTTCTCATATTAGGAGTTATGTCATGGGACTTACTCACAACGGGTGAACTAATAACACATTTCAATAATGATATTCATTATGAAGATAACAAGTAATATAGATATCAGAGGATACTTTTCTCAGGAAATAGAATCCTTGGGGTGGTAGGCTGTATTAAAGGAACATTTATAGGAGAAAAATCAGGCCATATATGATATCCATACAGAGGTTTCCCCGGAATATGGGCACAATCATTAATAATTTATATAGATTTCTTCTTGAAATATAAGAAACATAAGACATGACGTGTGACTTATGGAAAATGTATTCTTAGAAAAGATTATAGAGGCATCCTATACCGTTGTTGACCATTGTTATTATATTATTGCCCTCTATAATGGAGTGAAAATCAATTATAGTATGAGCAGTCATATAGTGACCCAAACATTTCATAAATAGATATTATATATTATTAATTGAATAATAATTATATAACATAATGATCCACACAAGAATTTTATAGGTCAATTACCTTAGGAAAATTGGATACATGAAAAACTTGTTCACAAATGATATACATCATATCCTACTTAATATTTCAATACATTCAGCAATATAATATATATCACACATAAATACATTTTTCATACCATAGTGAAAGTAAACATAATAAAGAGTGGTCTCAAATCCTCATTGTGGGTAAACAAAAAAGACATCAATTATGACATAATAATATCATGAGTATAATGGTGTGATATCATGAGCATAGGAATTGAAAAAAATTATCTAGATATCATTAATCATAATTTAATTCAATTTTATAGATCATGATACATCATAAGACATGAATCACAATGGAATCATAGAACACAATCCATGATATCATATATTTGGTATAATAAATATATTTTGGGAATACACATAAGCATAGAAAATCATTTTCTTAGTACTAAAGGATCACTTCCATGACTACAATAGTGGACTAGGAGAAAACCCCTTTCCATCATATTAGTCAATGTTCTCCATAGTATATCATATTGGATAGAGTCCCTTAATGAACTGTTTTCACTATGTAACACCCGAGAATTTTATGTGAAATATTTTGTTTTTATGTTATATAAATCATCAAAGGAATATTTCACTACACACAAGACTAGCTTGGCTTGCTTTACACGCAACTGCGGCCTTCCTCGATTTCTTGCGTCGTACGCAATACCGAGTTTCACTAAACAATGACATGCTATTGAAATATTATTAAAACTAGCCGTTATGAATTGTAAAAACCACTTTTTGAAATTTTATAAATATTATTTTTCAAAATGGAATTCATTTTTGGATTCGGAATATCGAAATTAGTCTAGGGTGAAATTTTGGTATTTTTCTGAAAACTTTCAATTTTAATGAATAGTGAAACCACTAAGTGGTAGTTAAAAAAACTGAATTTTTAATAAAACTTAATTTTACCACTTCTATGAGTGGAATTTCGAAAATCCGAGAGACACGATTGATGTCAGTAAGTAAAATGTGGTTCAATGAGATGAAAATAATTTTTGGTGAATAGTAACTTTTTACTTTTTTTTACGACGGTTAAAAGTAATTAGGGTAATTAAGGGTAAAAATGATATTATTATTAACCTAACACATGTCCTAATTCTATTGTACAAGTGTAATTCGACCAAAAAAAAACCTTAGGAATAAAATATGACCATTTAGGCCCACTTGGATTAGATTAGGAAATTTATTAACAATTTATTTAAAGAAGGGTTAAAATAGTTAAAATCAATGTTTAATAAGAAAATCATTTTTAATATAGGGTTATAAATAAGATAAAATCAACTATAAATATTTATTAGAAAGATAAACATATTTCCTATATAATGATATTTTATTTGTAATTTTTAGACGTTATATAATTTAATTTATTTATGACACAAATATGATGCATTAATTATCTTATTAATGAAATATTTACATAATTGATGTTATAAATACCCAAATAAATGTAATTTGAGACTTTTTATGAATTAAAATAATTTTCTAGGTTAATATGACATGTTTTTATTGCTTTAATTAACTTTTTTCGAACTAATCATTTTGTTATGAGTTTCAAAAAATTCAATTACTATATAGTGTCAAAATTGACATAAAATAGTTTTTAAAACAAATATTATATTAGTAATTGTTATTTTATTCCTAAAAATCTATGGTTTGGCAAAATTACTTAGATAAGGTTATATATATTAATAATAAACAACTTGGGGTTCATTTTGCTGCTTATAGTAAGTTTATTAACCTTATAGTATAAGAACACAAGAAGACACGGTAAAAGTAAAATTATTTAACTTAATGTAAAATCTAAATGATAAGGTTAAAATATGAACCTAAACATGTTTAAACTCTATTGGATGAGAGGATTTCGACCCATCCCCACCTTAGCTTCAAAATAAATCAATTTGGAGCTAGTTAAAACCGAATTTGACTTTATAATAAAATAATTGTTTTCGTTATTCCAAAGGTACCCCTCTCCTCCCTTATAAAAGGGAACCTCCCCCCCCTCTTCCTCACACCACATTGAGCCTTCAAGATCGGCCAAACCCAGAAAAGTTCTCCTCTCCAATTCCCTAGAAACAAACTAGAAGTTCTGGTCTTCTTCAAAGACCTATTTTAGTGCCCTAAAAGGAGTTCTCAAAGAAGCACTTTAAAGAAGAGGTAATGTCTGTTACCGATTCAATCATCTTTATTTCTTCTTCCACTTCTTCTTATTTAGTTGTTTCATTATGAAGTAATAACATCAGTATCAACAATATACTGATATATTATTATAAGTACGAAACAACCCTATTTCACCATCTATCCATCCTACGAAAAAATAAATCACCGTGCGTGCATACGTACGGAATACCGTCTCCACGCCGTGGTGTAATCTATTTTCCACCACCACCTTACTTGGATGGGTATAATGGTGTAAATAATGACTATATATGACTATTATAAAGTGACACTGATTATGAAATAGTATACATACTCTCCAATAAAATTCCACGATCATAGGAACGATATCATCACTCGTGTGTACGTACGGAATACCGTCTCCACGATGTGATGCGACTCGTTCTACATGATCTTCATTGCATAATGATTATATAAATGAATTGAATGAATGAATATGATATATATTACACTAATAACATTCTTTAAATGAGGTATCTATAACCTAAAGAGTAGAATAAGAGTTTATTCGACAAAACACGCATAAGAACAAAAAGTAATAAACACCCGAATAACAAGTAGTAATGAAATATTACTAATAAGAATCTAAGAATATGACCACATATGATATCATAACAATAATTATGATTCTGGAATAAGTCAAGAACATTATTTAAATTATTATACAGGAGGTTCAGACACTTACGAAGCAAATAGGACCTAAGGTAAGGGAAAATATCACAATCTCATTTTTATCCGAGATTGTTTATACTTTGGTATTTACTGGGGTGTATTTTATCATCCACATCCATGTTTCCTTAATATGTAATATTGTTTCCATCCACCTACAATTTTTTAAATCAAATTTTACCCTTCGGTGAGTTTTTAGTAAAATATATGAAAGGAATATTTTGTCGTTTTTCGTACGAGGTACTTTTTGACTTTTCTGACAAAAGTACAAGAAGAATGTTTTTTATCTTATATGGCATGAATGGATTTTTTAAAAATTATTTCCAAGAAGATTACTTTAAAAGTTTTCAGGTTTATTTGTAATCAAATTATTTTAGTTTAAAATTCTATGGCATGTTAATAAAGGAAAATGTTTTTGAAGTAGAAAGGATATTTTCCTCAAGAATGGAGTTCAAGTGTTTTATCAAAATTATTTTCCATTTAAGATAATACAGGGTTCTGTTTCTATCCCTATTATTACATTGATTTTATTATGTTGTGATGGAATTATTTTTATGAATTCCTTTATCATATATGAATTGTTTTATGATGTCATGATGTTTAAGAATCCCATTTTTATTACATGGATTATGTAATGATGTATGGTTTATAATTTTGTGGCACACATAAGAATGGTATCATTATGAGATGGGTGGGACCTATATCTCCCTCCAATTCATAGGGTAAAGATTTTATATCTCATCAGATAGACATGGCTGGAACAGCAGGTTAAATTGGTTCAGTGAAACAGGACTGAAATGAGGAGTGAACTCGGTTCAGAAATGGACTTTGTCCACTAGGATAGTCTTGGAAATGAGTCTTGACTAATAAGAAATGATTATCTATGATTATTTGTGTATGCCACAAAGTTTCATGTTTTATGTTATGATTATTGGGATTACATTTCACTACTATAATTTATCCCATGATATGAAATTACGATCTCTTTTGCAGGTTATGATTTTCAAAAGTTATGTTCTTATGTATATGATGTGATTGATATTTCTTTTTTTTACCCTTACTGAGCATTTGAGCTCTCCCTTTTATATGTTTTATTTCCCTAGTTCATGAAGAAGGTTATTAAGTAGGATATGCCAAAAAGGGACTCTAGATATGATGAAATACGTGGGAGGAAAAGTTGATGCTTTATGAACCAGTTGTTAATGTTTCCCAATTTCTAAAGACTCTATACCTATATGGTCATTTCCTTGTTTTGTTTTATTTTGTAATAAGTGTGATTCAATTTTTGATGTACTAACAATGTATGTAATGTTTGGGTCATTATAATTGGTATCAGAGGAAAGGTATAGTCAACCTTTGGAAACTAGGATGTGAAAGCCTTAGTAAGAACCCTAAGGATATGTCTAAGCATAGAACACAATCATAGTGTTTTAGAAATGGCCATGAATAACCTAGTATAAGTCCTTAAGTGTGAAATTTTATTCTTGATTATGTGGTTATCCTATTATAATTAGTGTTGCTCACACTATTCTTCTTGGTTTTAGTCAATGGATGGAACCCAAAGGAACCGTGTTAATGCAGAATGCGACGGGCAATGAAATGATTGTCCCCCTGAGCAACCAAATTTTATGGGAGCAGGAATGAAAAATCTTGTAGCCATGCTCACACAACTTTCTCAAGCTATGAATCATGCAGGACTTCCAAACGAGCAAAGGAAGGAGCAACATTCTGTTGAATCCTTCATGAGACAACGTCCACCTTCATTCAGAGGGTCTACAGATCCATTAGTTGCTGAACAATGGATTAGTACTACTAAAAAGATATTTTCAGTTCTTCAATGTTCTGAACATGATAAAGTCATCTTAACAGTGTATTGTTTGGATGGTGATTCTGATCAATGGTGGAATCTTATTAAGAATACAAGGCAAAGTGATGAAATTGAGTCCATGGAATGGGATGAGTTCAAGAACTTATTTTTCAATAAGTACTTCCCTCGTATTCTCCGAACAAAGATGGTGAATGAGTTTCTTGAATTGAAGCAAAGGGATGATGAATCTTTTGGAACCTATGAAGCAAATTTTACAAGACTTGCAAGGTACGCTTCTGGTATTATTATCCAACTTGAGAGTAAGATCGATCGATTCTTTAGTGGCTTAAAATTAAGTCTTCGAAGGGCGTTAGCAATAAGGGACATTAATAGCTATGAGGAAATCGTTTGATGTGCTCTCAATATTGAGATGGATATTGGAGTAACCCATCAGTCATATGGGTTTGATAAGAAGAGGAAAATGGAATTCAAAGGAAAATCTAAAGAGCACACTGAAAAGAAGATGAGCTTTACCTTATGCTCAATGTGTGGAAAGAAACATGGAGGGAGTTGTCTTAAAGGGACATGTAAATGTTTCAAATTTGGAAAAGAAGGTCATCGGGAATTTGAATTCCGGAATGATGGGAAGAAGATGTCTAATGATCCAAACAAAGGAAGGGATACACAGAATGAACCTACTACACTTCAATGTTTCAAGTGCAAGGAGATGGGGCATTATGCCAATCAATTCCCAAATCCAATGGTTGATGATGATGGTCTACGTCAACAAACTCTTAAGGCTATAGATAAAGGAAATTCACATGCAATTTCTATCAGCGATGTGGAGTATGATAACGATGTGGTGAAAGGTACATTTACCATCAACTATAAAGTAGGAAATGTTTTATTTGATTCTGGATCCACCCACTCTTTTATTTATGAAGAATTTTCTAAGGATATCACCGTATTACCTCAACAATTAGATTTTGAGTTAGCTGTGACAACCCCTAATGGCACAACAGTCGCATCAAAAGTTTATAATTCTTCTCCGATCGATGATTGTGGGAAAGTGCTTCCTGCAAATCTTGTGATCCTTCCTATAGTGGAATTTGATGTGATTCTTGGCATGGATTGTATTTCTTTATATGGAGCTCATATCAATTGCCAAATAAGGGAAGTCACATTTCATATTCCAGATCAATCTATGATCGTCTATCAATGCAAGGATGAACATAACCTTCCAGTGGAAATTCCTTCCATCTTATGGGTCTTGATTCCACTAAATGAAGGTTATTTATCTCAAATGGTTGGTGAGAAACTCACGATTAAGAATATTCCCATTGTACGAGAGTTTGATGATGTCTTTCGGAGGAATTACCGGGTCTTCCACCAAATCGTGAAGTTGAGTTTTCAATAGAACTCGTACCGGGTGCTTTTCCTATTTCAAAGACACCTTATAGTATGGCCCCAATTGAGTTGCAGGAATTGAAGAAGCAACTCCAAGAGAATCTTGATAAGGGGTTCATACACCGTAGTGCGTCACCTTGGTGAGCACCTGTTCTGTTTGTTAAGAAGAATGATGGATCAATGAGACTCTGTATTGATTATCGAGAACTTAACAAGATCACTATCAAGAAAAGATATCCTCTCCCACGCATTGATGACTTATTTGACCAACTACGAGGAGCTCAATACTTTTCCAAGATTGATCATCATTCAGGGTATCATCAATTAAGGGTCAAAAGGGAGGATATAACAAATATGGATTTCCGTACAAGGTATGGACACTATGAATATATATTGATGCCGTTTGGTCTTACTAATGCCCCTGCTGTCATCATGGATCTGATGAATAGAGTCTTTAGAGACTATCATGATCAGTTTGTGGTAGTATTTATAGATGATATTCTGTTATATTCAAAGAACAAGGACGAACATGAAGATCACTTATTGAAGACCCTAATAAAGGAGAATCTTTATGCCAAATTTACCAAGTGTGAATTTTGGCTTAAAAAAGTAGCATTTTTGGGTCACATAATCTCAAAAGAGGGGATATCTGTGGATCCAGCAAAAACAGAGGTTATCAAAAGATGGTCGAGACCAAGAACAGTAACTGAGATCCAAAGTTTTCTTGTTTTGGCTGGATATTATCGACGTTTTGTGAAATATTTTTCATGATTGTCTAATCCACTCACCAAGTTGACTCGGAAAGAAGTTAAGTTTGTTTGGACTGAGGAATATGAAGAGAATTTGAAGGAGTTGAAAAGAAGGCTATCCAGTACACCTGTGCTTACACTGCCTTTTAGTGGAGAGAGGTTTGTGATCTACAGTGATGCATCCAAGAAGGTATTGGTGTGTGTTCTTATGAAAAATGATATGGTGATAGCTTATTCCTCACGACAATTGAAAATACATGATCAAAATTACCCAACTCATGATTTGGAGTTAGCTGTGGTAATCTTTGCATTAATGATTTGGAGGCATTATCTTTATGGTGAAAGGTGTGATATTTATACTGATCATAAAATTTTACTGTATATTTTCACACAAAAGGAGCTGAATATGCGCCAAATAAGATGGTTGGAACTGATTAAGGATTATGACTTCTCAATCCATTACCACCCTAGGAAAGAAAACAAGGTGGAAGATGAATTAAGTCGGCAAGGCCATGCCAGTTAATCCATGATGAGGATCACAAAAGATCCAATATTTATGGATTTACAGAGGATGGATCTTGGAATTATAATGGAAGGGGAAAATCTTATCTTTCTCAAATGAATTTTCAACAATCCAAACATGTGATGATTAAAGAGGCACAGAAAGAAGATGTCGAGTTACAAAAGAAGGTGAGAAATGTTCCTAAATTCAACCTTGATTGTGATGGGATAATAAAGTTCAGGAATCAGGATTGTGTTCCTCACATCCCGAAATTAAAGAAGGAGCTGTTGGATGATGCTCATAGTTCTTCATTCTCTATTCATCCTGGAAGCACAAAGATGTATAGGGACCTGAAAGAGTACTTCTGGTGGGATGGCATGAAAAGAGATGTTGCTGAATATGTCTCTCGATGCATGGTTTGTCAGCAAGTTAAAGGTGAGAGACAGAAGTCTAAGGGGATGTTACAACCATTACCCATACCCAAATGGAAATGGGAAAACATCACTATGGACTTTGTCATAGGAAATCATAAAACATCCAAAGGCAATAATGATATCTGGGTCATAGTTGATCGTCTTACAAAGTTTTCACACTTCATCGCTATTAGAGAGGATTTCTCTCTAGATCAGCTTGCCATGATATATGTGAAGGAAGTGGTGAGATTGCATGGAGTACCACTTTCTATTATATCTGATCGGGATCTGAGGTTTACCTCAATGTTCTGGAGAAGTCTTCAGCATACTCTGGATATAGAGTTGAGTTTCAGCACTGCTTATCATCCTCAAACAGACGGTCAGTCTGAGAGAACTATTCAAACTCTAGAAGATATGTTGAGAGCTTGCTCTATGGATTTGAAAGGTGGTTGGGATCAACACCTACGTTTGGAGGAATTTTCTTATAATAATAGCTTTCACTCCAGTATTCAGATGGATCCTTATGAAGCTCTCTATGAAAAGAAATGCAGGACTCCAACTTGTTGGGATGAAGTTGGGGAAAGAAAGCTATTAGGGCCTGATCTCATTGATGAAATGGTAGAAAAGGTCAAATCTATTCAACAACACATAAGAGCAGCTCAGAGTCAACATAAAAGTTATGCCGACAACCAAAGATAAGACCTAGAGTTTGAAGTGGGTGATAAAGTGTTCTTACGAATATATCCCTGGAAGAGGGTCATGAGATTTGGAAAGAAGGGGAAGTTGAGCCCTAGATATATCGGTCCTTTCGAAATACTGGATCGTGTTGGGAAGGTAGATTACCGATTGGCGCTTACACAAAATCTCTCTCAAGTTCACGATGTGATACATGTGTCTCTCCTGAGAAAGTACATAACTGATCCTTCACATGTACTTAGCTTAGATATTGTACCACTAGAGCAAGATCTTTCTTATGAAGAAAAACCGATAGAGATTCTGGATCATAGCGAAAAATTCCTATGAAACAAGACCACTCGATTGGTGAATGTTTTATGGAGGAACCACCAATTAGAAGAAGCTACATGGGAGCTTGAGGATATGATGAGGGAGAGGTATCCTCATCTGTTAGTTACAAAGTGATGAATTTCAAGGGAAAAATTCATTTTAAGGGGGGTAGAATTTAACACCCGAAAATTTTATGTGAAATATTTTGTTTTTATGTTATATAAATCATCAAAGGAATCTTTCACTACACAAAACACTAGCTTGGATTTCTTTACATGCAACCGCGGCCATCCTCGATCGCTTGCGTCGTACGCAATACCGAGTTTCACTAAACAATGATATGCTATTAAAATATTATTAAAACTAGCCATTATGAATAGTAATAAACAATTTTTGAAATTTTATAAATTTTATTTTTCAAAATGGACTTCATTTTTGGATTCGGAATATCGAAATTATCCTAGGGTGAAATTTTGGTAATTTTCTGAAAACTTTCAATTTTTGATGAATAGTGAAACCACTGAGTAGTAGTTAAAAAAACTGAAATTTTTATAAAACTTAATTCTACCGCTTCTGTGAGTGGAATTTTGAAAATCCGAGAGACATGGTTGATGTCAGTAAGTAAAAATTTGTTCAATGAGATGAAAATATTTTTTGGTGAATAGTAAATTTTTACTTTTTTTACCTCGGTTAAAAGTAAATAGGGTAATTAAGGGTAAAAATGAAATTATTCTTACCCTAACACATGTCCTAGTTCTATTGGACAAGTTTAATTTGACCAAAAACAACGTTAGGAGTAAAATATGACCATTTAGGCCCACTTGGATTAGATTAGGACATTTATTATTAATTTATTTAAAGAAGGGTTAAAATAGTTAAAATCAAAGTTTAATAAGAAAATCATTTTTAATATAGGGTTATAAATAATATAAAATAGACTATAAATATTAATTATAAAGACAAAAATATTTCCTACATAATGATATTTTATTTTTAATTTTTAGACGTTATATAATTTATTTTATTTATGACACAAATTTGATGTAGTAATTATCTTATTAATGAAATATTTACATAATTGATGTTATAAATACCCAAATAAATGTAATTTGAGACTTTTTATGAATTCCAATAATTTTATAGGTTAATATGACATGTTACTATTGATTTTATTAACATTTTTCGAACTAATTATTCTGTTATGAGTTTCACAAAAATCAATTACTAAATAGTGTCAAAATTGACATAAAATAGTTTTTAAAACAAATATTATATTAGTAATTGTTATTTTATTCCTAAAAATCTAATGTTCAGCCAAATGACTTAGATAAGTTTATATATATTAATAATAAACAACTTGGGGTTCTTTGGGCTGCTTATTGTATGTTTATTAACCTTATAGTATAAGAACACAAGAAGACACGGTAAAAGTAAAATTATTTAACTTAATGTTAAATCTAAATGATAAGGTTAAAATAGGAACCTAAACTTGTCTAAATTCTATTGTATGAGATTATTTCGACCCATCCACACCTTATCTTCGAAATAAATCAATTTGGAGCTATTTAAACCTGAATTTGACTTTATAATAATATAATAGTTTTAGTTATTCTAAAGGTACCCCTCTCATCCCTTATAAAAGGGGACCTCCTCCCCCTCTTCCTCACAACACTTTGAGCATTCAATATCGGCCAAAACCTGACAATTTCTCCTCTCAACTTCCCTAGAAACATCCTAGAGGTTCTAGTATTCTTCAAAGACGTATTTTAGTGCCCTAAAAGGAGGTCTCAATGAAGCACTTCAAATAAGAGGTAATGTCCGTTACCGATTCTTTCATCTTTATTTCTTCTTCCACTTCTTCTTCTTTAGTTGTTTCATTATGAAGTAATAAAATCAGTATCACTAATATACTGATATGTTATTATAAGTATGAAACAACCATATTTCATCATCTATCCATCCTACGGAAAATGAAATCACCGCGCGTGCGTACGTACGGAATACCGTCTCCACGCCATGGTGTAATCTATTTTCCACCACCACCTTACTTGGATTGGTATAATGGTGTAAATAATGACTATATATAACTATTATAAAGTTATATTGATTCTTAAATAGTATACATACACACCAATACAATTCCACGATCATAGGAACGATATCATCACTCGTGCGTACGTACGGAATACCGTCTCCACGATGTGATACGACTTGTTCTACATGATCTTCATTGCATAATGATTATATAAATGAATTGAATGATTTAATATGATATATATTACACTAATAACATTCTGGAAATGAGGTATTTATAACCTAACGAGAAGAATAAGAGTTTATTCGACAAAACACACATAAGAACAAAAAGTAATAAACACCTGAATAACAAGTAGTAATGAAATATTACTAATAAGAATCTTTGAATATAACCATATATGATATCATAAAAATAATTATGATTCTGGAATAAGTCAATAACAATATTTAAATTATTATACAGGAGGTTTGGACACTTACGAAGCAAATCGGACCTATGGTAAGGGAAAATATCACAATCTCATTTTTATCCAAAATTGTTTATACTTTGGTATTTACTGGGGTGTATTTTATCATCCACATCCATGTTTCCTCAATATGTAATACTGTTTCCATCCACCTACAATGGTTTAAATCCAATTTTACCCTTCGGTGAGTTTTTAGTAAAAGATCTGAAAGGAATCTTTTGTCATTTTTCGTACGAGGATCTTTTTGACTTTTCCGACAAAAGTACAAGAAGAATGTTTTTTAACTTATACGGCATGAATGTATTTTTAAAAAATTATTTCCAAGAATATTCCTTTACACGTTTTCAAGTTTATTTTTAATCAACTTCTTTTAGTTTAAAATTGTATGACATGTTAAGGAAGGAAAATGTTTTTGAAGTAGAAAGGATATTTTCCTCAAGAATGGAGTTCAAGTGTTTTATCAAAATTATTTTCCATATAAGATAATATAGGGTTCTATTTATATCCCTATTATTAAATTGATTTGATTATGTTGTGATGGAATTATTTTTATGAATTCCTTTATCTTATATGAATTGTTTTATGATGTCATTTGTTTGAGAATCCCATTTTTATTACATATATTATGCAATGATGTATGGTTTGTGATTTTGTGGCAAACATAAGAATGGTATCATTATGAGATGGGTGGGACCTATATCTCCCTCCAATTCATTGGGTAAAGATTTTATATCTCATGAGATAGACATGGCTGGAACGGTAGGTTAAACTGGTTCAGTGAAACAGGACTGAAACGAGGAGTGAACTCGGTTCAGAAATGCACTTTGTCCACTAAGATAGTCTTGGAAATGAGTCTTGACTAATAAGAAATGATTCTCTATGGTTATGTGTGTATGTCACAAAGTTTCATGTTTTACATTATGATTATTGGGATTACATTTCACTACTATGATTTGTTCCATGTTATGAAATTATGATCTCTTTTGCTGGTTAAGTTTTCCAAAAGTTATGTTCTTAAGTATATGATGTGATTTCTATTTCTTGTTTTTACCCTTTCTGAGCATTTGATCTCACCCTTTTATATGTTTTATTTCCCTAGTTCATGAAGAAGGTTATTAAGTAGGATATGCCAAAAAGGGACTCTATATATGATGAAATAAGTGGGTGGAAAAGTTGATGCTTTACGAACTAGTTGTTAATGTTTCCCAGTTTCTAAAGACTCTATACCTGTACGGTCCTTTCCTGGTTTTGTTATATGTTGTAATAAGTGTGCTTCAATTTTTGAAGTACTAACAATGTATGTAAAGTATGGGTCGTTATACACTGCCTATTACATTCATTTTTATCTCATGATATATCCATCATTCCAAAATATATTTAAGTACTATAAAATTCTAGGACCATATTACATATAATTAAAATCATTCATATGTGTTCTAGAAGATCATAAAACAATCATCATATAATAACCTATGAAAAATAAATGGGTTACATAAATATTTTACCATTTAATAACCTATAAAAATAAATAGGTTTCATAAACATTTCATAAATTCATCTATTCATAACATGTTGAAAAAGAATTATTTTCAAAAAAAATTATTATCATAATCATACAGAATCTATATAAATAATTAAGAAGGTACAATTGTATAAAATACCTAAAAATATTTTTTAACATCATATTATGTCATATTTGATGATAGATTCCTTTAAAATAAAAAATTGTTCATTTTATGAGGAAAATAACATTTTCACATAGATATCACTAATATAAAATCTAAAATTTTCCAAGTTTTTTAAAAAAATTCTTTAAAATTAACCTTGTAAATTTTAGAGGATAAAATAAATGAATTTTCAACATGGTGGGAAATTATTTTCATTCCATATAAGTAAATATAAATGATTCCTTTTATAATTTTCGAGAAGAATTAAAAAAATTCATTTGGAAAACCTAAAGAAAGATCCTTTTAATCTATTAATTAAAAATTCAATAAACAATGAAAGTAAATTTTAAAAATCGTAGGATAATGTTAAAAACATTCCTGATATTAATTAGGGAAGCATGGAAACTGAAGAAATGATATATTTTACTAATGAGAAAACTAATGTAGATTTTCATTATATAAATATTTTTTCTCTCGAGTAATTAAATAGACAAAAAATATAGTAAAAAATTGCTTCCCCATAATAAAAAAATTTTGAATAAAATTCAATAGATTCTTGAGGGGTAGACCACATAATTTCTTCCTCAAAACATAATTAGAAAAAAATCCAAATAAACAATGATATTGTAAAATTAAACTATTACATCAAGTCTTATATTTCATCTTTCACATTTGCGGCACCATAATAAAAACTATAGGATTAAGAAACTATTATTCCCAAATAAACTCATAAATGTCATAGAATATATTATTTTTCTAAAAAAATATCACCTTTTTATTAATAATTCTTTATTATATTAACTATTTCAAGTGATAACTACTTAATTTGTCATGCATGTTTTGGTTTGGAACTGTTAGTCATTATTCATTGATCATGGTTCCATAATATCACTAATGATAAAAAATATATTTATATATTTTATATTTATTATATATACACTTAGTTTGATTCAAAAAAAGTTAGAAATAGAGACATGAATTAATTAGTTATTGGGGACGGTAGGCTATATGTATGCATGGAAACTATTAAAAAATATTGATGGATGAAACGAAACTATATCAATAATAAATAACCATAATATAATTATATTAATATAATAAATAATATATATTTAGTAAAACTATCACTATGAATATCCACATAAATTGGTGATGAAAATCTTATTACACCTCTTTATAGAGACGATAAGTAGTATCTTCACAGAAGTTATGTTTTTTGCTTTCCATTAGATGGGATATGGTGGATAATGGTTGTTTAATAATCATAATAAAAATTCCATATATTTCTCATACTCAATAAAATTATTTTATAATGGATGAAATTGATTTATTAGAGGTTTAAGAAGAAAAAAATATGTAAATTCTTAGTTAAGAGATATAAATCTTCACTGGGAACCCTCTTTTGGATTACAAAATAATCTTTTGAAAGCTTATCTTTTATAAATACCATAAGACATAGGATGTTGGTAATTAAGAATGTAATGTAGGATCGTAGGGATTGAATTATCTAGAAGGCTAAAAAATTGTGAATTGGAGTTGAGAAGAAGTTACCTTTTATAAGATAGGGGCATTAAATCTTGGAATTACAAAAAAGATTACAATATAATTGAGTCATTATCATGTCCAATACATCAAAATAGCTAGATATTTTAAGAAAAAGTGTCTATGGTTTATCTATCACCATAAAATGTAATTTATAGAGGTATTTATTTCATTTATACCATATCATATTGATTAACCGTTTGGATAACTAAATTTGACATTAACCATGGTAACAATTTTTTCAATATTAATTGGTTATAATATTACATATAGGGTTGAAATTGGATAAAAAATTTATAGGTGATTATATTTTAGACTATATCATATCCAATTTTTCATGTTTCATGATTTTTTATGTTTTTATGTAATTTAATAAAATATTATATTCCTAACATCTAATTACTATCATTATTTTAAATTTTTCATTTAATTTGATTTTGAAGAGTCTATAACGACAACATAATTCAAATATAACCATTAAAAGAACTGAAATAATTTATTTTTAATCTATATAATTCATCTAACACAATAATTTTCCAAAATTGTATTAATTTTAATATTTTTAAACTCATTTATTTAATTTTTCTTTTAATTGAATAAATTTTGTTTCAGTCTTCTGTTAGAATTTAATGTAATTATTCATATACTAACAAATGGAAATAAATTACTATGCTAAAAAATTAATTTATCATTAAAATAAACATTAAAAATATATTTTATTCTATTTGTATCCTCATGTAAAAAATTTGTGTTATTCTTGTCAAGATAGTGACATTTGGTATTTATTTTTTCATAAAATAATATAAAGGTAAAAGTTAATGTAATATGGAATAATGTTACCATATATTCGAGAATTTTATGGATATTTTTGAACCCAACTCATCTAGTAGAAGAATTGTATTTTTTAGAGGAAATCATGAAGTCGTATACCAATGTTTTAACCCTATTTGACTTGATTAACACATACTGAGGTGAGAAGATATTACTATGGTAACAATTTATATCTTGCAAAAAAAAACCATATTTTATATTTTATCCTTTTAATTACAAATATTTAATCCATTTTTCTATATTAATTATTATGTTTTTTAGAAATTCATTTTAAAATAACTGTTCAAAGCATTAAGAACCTTGCTTCTTAGGAAAATATATTTTAATAAAAAACTAGAAACATAATCTTATCCCATGAACAGAAAAACATTTTATGAATGTAAAAAATTGGTGAATAAAAAATATATAATTTTCAGTTAAATACTTCAGAAGGAATTTTTAATTTAATTTATTAATATAAAAATCATTTCCATAATAAAACCATATTTTTATTAAAACAACCCTCTTACATTAAGATGATTTTATTTATATTTATTTTTAATTGAAAATTAATTAATTTATAGTAAACCATAATTTTTTCATAATATATTTAGTCATATTCATACCTACTAATGTAAATACTTTTTTATAATTGTATACAATATTATAGATCATTTAAACTATAGAATGAGTGTATCATGGGTAATCAATTAAATTTTATTTGATGATAAATATTGTTATAAAATCACATTGATTAACATTATACATACCATAAAGTGAATTTCTCCATAAAAATTCTTCCACACTGATAAAAAATTAATATTTCTCTATTTCATCACATCTATAGGTTCCTCTGTAGATTTATTGAATATTTTATTCTTCAAGAGAACTTTAACCTTGTGAGTAGTGTTATTATATAGAAATATTTCTCTATGAACCATTATTTCTACTAGTTGTTATTTATGGGAAACATCATTCTCTATTGGAATAACTTCTATGTTTAGTTCATGTGAAGGATTAGGTATGCACTCTCTTAGGTAAGATACATGGAACATATTTTGAATCTAAGAGATGTTCAATAGAATATCCAGGTGATACGAAACCTTAACTAATTGATCAAGAATATCATTGGGAATAATATACCTAGAGCCCATATTTCCATTATTTTCTAATCTCATAACCTTTATCCACAGATAAATTCAAATGAATATATTCTCTACAACATTAAATCCTTGATCTTACAGATGATTTCTGACATATTATATTTTTCAAATTTAGGCTACCTTAATTTTTTGATGAATGTATTTAAATTCATCTACCATTTCTTTAACTATATCAATTCCCAAAATTGTTTTTCTCCAACTTCTTCCCAACACATTTGAGTTTTACACTTTTTTTCCATTGCAGGATTCATAAGGAGAAATATAAATATTTGAGTCAATGATATTGTTGTATAAAAACTACTCAAGATAATATGTTGATCCAAATCAACTTTTAATTCCATTAGACATGATCTCATTATATCATCTTTGGTTTTAATGGTATTCAAATATGGAAATATGTTTGTGGATAATAAATAGTACTAAAACTCAACTATGCATCTAGTTCATACTGAACACTTCTCCAAAACATTAATTTAATCCTTGTATCCTAATATTATATAATAGAATGAGGTACTCCATGAAATAATAACACTTAATTTTAATTCTAGAAACATTATCAACATAGATATTTTATCACATAGTAATGAATTTTGATAAATTTTCAAGTCAATCGACAAAAACTAAATAAATATTTTATAATTTAGATGTATTATAAATTCTTATAATAAACTATAACATCATAAATTCCCATTTCAATTATTTTATGTTTTATTTGTATAATATCCCTTTATACATATATATCATGGTCATAACATTGTGATATACCAAACCCTGAGATACAAGGTTTATAATATCACATTTTTTATTGTCTGGCCAGAAATACACTTATAGATATCTATATATCAGTGTAATTCCAAGATTAATATAGAATTTTGGCCTGTTAACTTCATCCAATAGCTCATTTCACATGTATAGTACCGACATGATTGATAAATGCTTCTGGAATATTATCATTCCATCACAATAAAGGTTAAACATAGGATCATTTCTCACCTTCTTCTATAGCTTCCCATCTTCCATCTACACATATTTAATAATCAAACGGATAACTGGTAAAACACTAATTTGAAATAGATAATATTTTTCTACTTCATTCATCATCTAGAAATACATCCTTTTAAAATCAATATATATTCGAAGATTTTTTATCGTTATCATTAATAATCTAGAATGTTTCTTTAGAAAAATAAATTTTACAACATTATTTTGTTTCCCTGGGTGATGATGTAATGAGTTGTCATATTCTATATAAACCCCCACCATATTTAGTTTTTCATATTCAACTATTTCTGAGTGAATATATATATTGAGATTTATTATTCATTTCATATATCCTAAACCTCTCCAAAATGATAATGCATGCATATAATTAATTCAAAAACAAATGTAAAAACTGAAAATCTTGATTTTGGTCATTTCACTCTTGTACCATAAATTATCATCAGGAATAATCTTTAACCACATATTTCTAAATAATGATTCATCCTAGTCCCTTCTTAGATGCATTACTATAAATTATAAACATTTTATCCCAATTGATTAGTGTAATAACATGTGCATTGACTAAAATTATATTCATTTTAATGAAATTCAATTCACATTCATCTCTCCAAAGGAACTCAACTCCCTTATGAGTTTACATGGTGAGTAGATTTCATAGAAATGATATATTCTCTATAAATATCGATAATATCCATAAAAACCATGAAATTTATGGGTATTAGTCATTATTGTTGGTCTGGGATGACATTTGATAATATATATTTTATGGACTCACTAATAAACATTCTATTGAAAATATTTGACAAAATAATTAATTATTTTATAGCCAAAATTCACATTTGCTAAAACTTAATACAGATTATCATTCCTTAGGGCCTTCATAAAAATCCTCAAATGATCTTTGTGCTCTTTCTTCCTCTTAATATATAATAATACCATCTAAAAGGACTAACAAAAATTGATCAAGGTAATCTCGAAAGACTCTATACACTAAATCAATTAAGATAGTGGGGGCATTGTTGAGACCAAATATCACTGAAATAAATTTGGATTGTCCATACCTCATAAAGAAGGCTATCTTGGATATATCCACATTCACCACAAATTGATGATATCCATATCAAGGTCATTATTTTTATATTATTTCTCTAAATAGTTTATCAAACAAGTAATCAAAACAAGGTAGATGATATGTTTTCTTAATATAGATATTTTTTAGTTCTCGGTAATCAATTCAGTATCACATTGATCTATCTTTCATTTTAAAAAAATGAAAAGGTGTAACCAAAGGTTATGAACATGGAATAATAAATTTTTTCATAAATATTATCTTGGAGTTGTATAATCAATTCTTTAAAATCAATCAGGACCATTCTATATTATGTCAATAAAGTATGTGTATCACTAGGTATAAGATAAATTCAAAAATCAACATCATTATTCAATGTAAATCATGAAACTCTTCAACAGAATCATCAATAAAATTAATAATATATTAATTATTCAATTCCATATTTCCCCACAATAGTCTAAGATCAACACACATTGTGAATAAAAAATAATGAACTAAATAAAGGGTGAAATTTAAATTAGAATCCCATATTTATTGTATCAAAGAAATATTTTCATAGGCTAGTTCATAATATTTATCACGACTACCCATTATTATCAATTAATGTGGTATTTATGTAATATAATAAAATCCATGCCCAAAATAACATTAAATTCAAATAAGGAGGAATAACAACATTTATAGGAAGAACATTCCAGGAAACATCATTTGGAAATAAATTATAGAATTGAGATGTGATCATCAAACCCTTAGGGATTTTCATTGTTAATTCAACATATAATTATTCAAGTGGCACTATAATTCACTAAGAAAGTTATTTAGATTTTAAAAAGTGGTTAGATCTTGAATTAAATAAATCATTATAAATTTTAGAGTGGATAGTAAGTATTCAAATCATCAATTCATTATCATAATCTATATTACCCAATGTGGTCACATAATATTTCTCTTTGTATATTGGTTTAAATTATTTCTAACATTAATAATCATCATTAACCATTTAGTTTGTGAACTATTTATAATAATGGTCCTACTCCATACCTTTGGAATACTGGGGTATGAGTGATGTATTTTGTGTAACTTTATCTCAAATAATAGCTCACTTATTCTCCACATCACATTAGAATTCCATTTCCGATTAAACAACCATTTAATATATAAAAAATTTACCATCACCACTATTGAAAATACCATATTTTTTTACAACAACACTTTGATCATAAGAGAAATATTATAATATTCTATCAATAGTTTTTATAATGGATTTTAAATTCCATCCATCTATTCTAATCAAAACATTGAGATTTAGGGTAATCTAAAATCTCAATTCCCCCTTTTATTTCCTATCAAACTATTTATCCATAGATACTTATGTCCCTTATGATGAACACAATTAAAATAAATATATTTATTCCATTGAAGAATTGATCAACCATACCATCATGTTAGACGATAATACTAGAAGAGAGCTTCTCAATCATTATAAAAATTTCCCCATAGCTACAAAAATATTCATCAAACTTCTAATTTATCTTAGGTAATTCCTTTACCATTTTTGTATAATTAAAATAGGTAAAATAATTATTTAAAAATAATCTACTGAACTCTTCCTACACCATATATTTAATTTCATATCATTTCCTCACGTTCGTTATAAGATACCACCAATACTCTGCTTCAACATCCAAATGATAAAAAAAATAAGTTAACATTTTATTATTTTGAACAATGGAAAATGGAAAATTTATTTTCATTGTCACTGAATAATTACATTACAATTAGTATATTAGTGGACCCACTAATGAAATGTAGATGTTTCATTATAATGGAATAAACAAAAAGTCATACCCCATTATCATTTAGAAGATTGGGATGATTCATACCCAACCAAAACAATTAAGAATAGAAACTATATTTTTAATTAGATCAAACATAACATATGGATGATCACGTTGATAATCGTTGCATTTTCATCACATTCACCATTAACAATGTTTCTTCTAATTCACTGATTTACTAGAACAAAAAAGAATAATGTGAGAAATATTAATCACATTCTGAGGCCACATAATAATAAGGGAACCATTTATAGGATATATAAAACATTAATACATTATTTCAGTCTATGACACATTACGTTTAATATAGGTAATTCTTGGTCATCACTTAATCAAATTATTTATAATAGGAATTGTGGAAAATTTTAATTAACCATACCATATCCCTCAGTATTTTCAAACATGGGGTAATATAAGTGAACACCCACCTTGTTTTATAATGATTGATGAGATATTCCTGACCAACTATTTTTATATTAATTAACCCTAAATAAATCATTTCCAAAATCACATCCAATTATAGATTCCAGAAAGGAATTTTTTTCTATGAAAATCACACTATTTTTATTCATCAAAACTATAGATGATCTCTTATGATTCAGATTATACTAACCGTTCTCAATAATTTTGAGTCATCCTAGCTTTGAATAGTCACTAATCCTTTCCCTGATAAAAAATATAGAGACCCATACATTCAATACATAGATATCACATATTCTTAGATGAATATTTATAACATAGCATAATTATCAACTCAAAAATAATATATATAAAATTCCATTTGAAACACAAATAAAAACATATTCTTCCCATAAAATAAAAACCTTCTTCTACTTAATTAACCATAACATTAACCCTTATTACACACATCATAGGTACAAACACCCTTAATATCCAAAGGAAGGAAAATATATGATATGGTGATCCCAAATGATCATTAAGGGTAAATAATGTATAAAAAATGATTACATTAGAATATAATGATTATAATTATATATGAACTTGATATTAACATATGAAAACCATTCCCTTCATATAATAGTTCATAATAATGATTCATGGATTAATGTTTGTTAGTTTGTAGGACATGAATCATAAATGACTCAAAAAAACATGAGCTTTCAATAATATAAAATTATTAAAAGAAAATTATTTTTGGAATAAACATAAGCATATAAAATCTTTTCCAATGTATTTAAGGATCACTTCCATGTCAATAATAGTGTATTGGGATCAATCCCCATGATGTCAAAATAGTCATAGTTAACACCTAAGAATTTCATAGTGGACTGAGTCCCTTATTGAACTAGGTTCATGGCCCAATTCAATCCTATTTATCTCATGAGATGTACATAATTAATTAATGCATAGCAGATTTATATAATTATATTCCCCCATGTCACATAATGAAAATAAAATAGATATACGAACCAAATCATAAAACAATAATCATATCATAACCCCGGAGTACAAAACATGTTTCCTAAACAATTCATCTTGGAATAATTTGTGGAAAGAAAACATATTTCATTAATATTTCATCAATTCAACATAGAATAACCCCTATAATGGAATATGTTTCAAAAAATCATCATTAACAGAAACCATACATAGAAATAATATGGATGGTTTCATGGGATCATATTCCCGGTAAATATTTGGTTACATGAAAGGATGTGATCATTGATGAAAATATCCATTAAAATATCACATTGAACAATTATTAAAGAAAATAAACTTTTCAATTTATAATCATCTATTTAAAATAAAATAATTTCCCAAATATTAAATAATTTTTTCATTTAAACGAATCGTGGAAACTTGTAAATTTATCATCAAATTATTGAGGGTTCATGATAGTGGTAAATTACATTCAATACATATATGATAAAAAATAATTTTCCTAATTTTCTAAAATAATATCAATGATCAACTCATTAGTGAAATGAAATCAATACCTTATTGAATCTAATATGAGGAAACTTCCTATCACATGATCATTTTCTAAGAAGGTGAGAAAACTATCTAGAGGCATATAATAAACCTACTATGATAAAATATGATCAACTATACAAGTCAATCAATATAAGGATTCACGTTAAAGGCTCGAGTATACCAAACCTCAATTATACTCCCTAATATAGTAAAATATTCAAGGTTAACATGTTCCCCATTTCAATTTTTAGTTCCACATATAAAAATCATGATAATTAGATACACTTTTTAACCAATCATAAAATAAAACCATCAAAACAAAAAAATCCATATTGGATAATGATAGAGAACTACACGTTTCCATTAATTTTATCCCCTTGTTGAAAATTCTAAGGTCCTATGTTCATATTTTTATCTTGTATACCATACTTTATAGGTTATATCACTATACAAAAGAAATTATTAGGGAATTTCCTACTTTGAATAATTTTTTACATGAAACTGTGACCCATTCAAATCCATTAATAACCTATATAATGAACCAAAACCCCTTATGGTTTCATCAAATTTATCATTTGGTGACACCCATTAGTAATGTAGTCACCATGAACCTATCAAGTTCCAAAATCATATATTTAATATTGAAATGAATCTATAAGTCTATAATATATCGAATTATTAAATTTAAACTACATTCATTCTTACATGAACATAATATTCCCTAACAGCTAAGAAAATGTATCCATGCACATGAATATAAAACATATTATAAGAAATTTTACAAATCACCCAATAAAATATTGGAGTCTTACACATTTAGCCACACTATCCTAACATCATGTAAAATCTTACCATGAATTCTAAATCATCCAATCAACTAACACAAAAAACACATAATTAACAAATTATTAACATTTAATAAATACATTGAATTTAATACATGGAGGTAAAAAATAAAAAACTCACCAAACATCATTGCGATAAAAAAATCCTATCAAATAGTACATGAATGTTCATTTCCTATCCATAAAAACTACTTATAGAAAAATATATATAAATTGATGCCTAAATATCATCATATTTAAAAATAATTTCAAAACAATAGAAATGATAACAGTTCAATCTAAATTAATCAAAAAGGAAGACAATGAGGTAAAATGTTTCTTTTTCATTAACCATTATCCAGTATAACTAAAAGGCTCATGTCCATTGGATTTTCAACCATTATTTGGTGGAATCATTTTTGAATCCTTAGGTGGACCTATTATATATTAAGAGAAAATGGAGATATAGAAGACTAGATTAATGAAAATAGGGATAATCTTGATTCATAAAAATAAAACAAAATTATTTGAGAATCTAATTGAAAGGGATGTAAATGGTATAAAATCAAGGTGAAAAGGGGGAGAAGAGCTGGTCAAATAACTTTTTTTATTATTTAAATGGTTAGAAAAAAGGGGGTAACCATGAAATGATGTGTTTAACCCAACTTAAAAAACCACATTGATCACCACTAGATATTTAATATAAATATACATAGTACTCTATTCTACATCAACAACATGGTATAAAAATAAGTGTCAGATGTTGGCCATCTAGGTAGTATTATCCCAAAAAATTTCACCAAGTTCATGGTTCTCCAATAAAAGGATTCTGATTGATTCCTTCTTCTAATTTTATTAGTAAGTCCACCATGAGTGTCCTCCATTCATCAACCAACACCTAGAGACTCTTTAACCTGTTCATTATCAACTCCTATTTGTCACTTAATCTATGGTAACCTAATATAAAACATGAAAAAATAACCTTGTTATTTATATTTTAAAATTTTATATTTCATTAAATATCAATGACCTATACATATACAAGTCATAACATGGTATTTTCATGAAATTATTATTATTGTATATAATATGGTGGCTAATTATTGTTTTTTTACAGATTCTATCAATTGATGTGTGTCATGATAACCATGTTTTTAGACACAATTTTTTCCTTATTGTTTATAATCATAATTTTTATTGAGAATGGATTTAATATTTTGATATTTTAGAAAATATTATATAATTAAGGGTCAAAATAATTTGTGGTGGGAATATTTAAGGTGACCATACATGGTTCAAACCTTTAAAAGAAATTTCATCTGTGTTCATATACATGGACATGGTGAATGTGTGGTTGGGTCATGCATTTTTATAAAAAATGTGTACTTTTAAATTTTTATGTCTATTATCAAGGAAATTTCATTAGACTTATCTTATATTGAGTTGAATCTCACCAAAAAAATCTTCCAACTAATTCCTCCATATTTTGTTTGCAATATTTTTAAATATTTATAAATCCATGTTGATCATTCAATTTATATGTGACAACCCATTTATATATAATAAGATATCTGTTCTATGGTTTATTAATACTCATGAATATTAACTTATATATATATATATACCATAAAAAAATTATGTATATTTATTTTATTTCATAAAATACATTACATAATCAATTCAATTATAAATTATACATTATAAATTATTATGTGATAGCAGCACTATTTTCATTAAAGGAAAGATATATTTTCATAAATTGATTTCTTATCATATATATATACTAGTTGAAATAATTGTTATTTTATAAATGTATTATTTTGAAAATTATATGAAATAATATAAATATTTATTATAATTATAACATTAAAAATAATTCAATCATGTCATTAAAAAATGATATTATTTTTCATTCAAATAGAAATAGGTGATGTTTTGAATAAAAATTTTTCCCTGTATCATACAGTTTTATTTTATAATAATTTTTTTAGAATTTTTTAATTTAAATTTTATAAAATGAAAATCATTTTGGACTTCATTTTTCAATATTATATTATAATGATTTTATTATATTTTTTTAAATGGTTTAATTTTTTGTGAATAGTTAAAATTATAGTTATTTAAAATACCATAACATTTATGAAATCGTTATTAAATAAAAATTATATAAAAATTACATAAATATATGTGAAACTATTTTATCGAAAACATATGGATTTGAGGAGTAAAAATAATTCTTTAATACAATTAAATTTTTAAACCAAATTTTGACCTTTTTTACATATATTATATTTTATTCAATTATTTTTGTCTTATTCCTTTAATTATGTATTCATATTGATCCATTCGTTTTGTGATTAATTTTAAAATAATAAAACTCTTAATCTTATATATGTAGTAAATTAAATTCCATGGTATTTAATAATATAATTGAATTTGGTTGAAATTCATTTTTTATTCTTAAAAAGATATTTTTTTTAAACTTTTAATTATTGTGTTACACCGATTTATTTTGAAATTAATTTCTATAACATATATAAATGGAATATTATATAATTGATCCAATATTTCTAATTATCATATTCAAATTATTTATAAGTTCATTTTCTTTTTTAACTATAAAATTATGTTATAATGGAAAAAGTTAGTCATAATTTAAAGTGTTAAAAGGTTTTGAGTGGATGTTGAAGTAAGGTATAAGGCTTTAAATATACCTAAAACATGTCAAAATATTACTGGATGGGTTTATTTTTATTCTTAATTATCCAACATTTTAAACCTTGTAAATTTTTTACAACTATTAATTAGAAATGACTTTATATTATTCTAATCTTAAGAGTATTTACAAGGCTTCGACTTATATTACATATAAAAGGATCTCTCATATTTTTACATATCTACACAGTTCAAGAAAATTACTATTAACAATACCTACCCAAATACATTTTGAGGAATTTTTCCCATGAAATAGTGGTGCTAGACTCACCAAAACACCAACCTAAATTTTCTTAAGGAGATATTGAATAGTGGATACCCACGAAAAAGATACTTTTCCTCACCAAAATATTTTGAGTTTCTTTCTTCTTAATATACCTCAAAATATTCAATTAACATCCAAATTTAATTAAATAAGTATCATTAGTATAATAATAATTTATTATTGTTAAGTTATATTCATCATATACCACTATTCCATGCATTGAAAATTCAAACATCACTGACACGTACTCGTTGAATAGAATCTCCAGGAATCAATGCATTTTTTTTAGAATCACATTACATGGATTGTTATAAAATATGTATTTGCTGAGTGAAAATATGTTTCGACTATCTCATTGGTATTTTTGTTTTAAAAATCACAAATTACTTCTTGTTTATCATGAATGTTATTTTACAATGTCACCAGTTATATTGTCACAAAATCATAATCACATATATATTAATCATGAATGTTGTTTATATCTAAATCATATATGTTATTTTATAATCATATACAGTTGTTTTACAATCAAAATCACATATATCGTAATCACATAATTTGTTTTCCATCATAAACACACATGTTGTTGTTCTGCATCATAATTATATACTCTTTGTTTTCAATCGTAATAACTTATGTTGTTTTCTCTTCCTTACCACATAAATTGTTTTACAATTGTAACTACTTATGATGTTTTCATAACCAAGTTATGTAGTGTATTGTAATCATGCATCGTAACTAGGTTATGTACTGTGTCATAATAATTAATCGTAACCATGTTATGTAGTGTATCGTAATCATACATCCTAACAAGGTTATGTATTTTATCATAATCATGCATTGTAACCATGTTATATATCATTACCACAATATGAATTGTAACCATGATATGCATCGTAATCATGATATACATCGTAACGAAGTGATTTATCATACTCATGTAATTCATTGAAATCATTTCTTGATACAATATCGCATACATGTTTGTCAGTATATTTCATCATACTCATTGCTTCATACCTTTGAACATACTATTTTCTAACCAAAAATGATTTCATTGAGTTAGTTATATACCAATCAAACTGATGTTGTGTATTCTATTTTTTTTACCCTTATAATGCCAGGTTTCCAAGTCCCTATGAATTTTCTGGAGAAATATGATCATTGGAGGAAATTTGATCATTGGAAATTGAGGTCTATAAATAAGAGGTTATTTGAACCAGAGTGAACAACTTTTGTTGATTTCAAGTTATAGAGAAAGATAGTGTGACTATTCTCTTTCTTCGTGTGAATGCCTTGATGATACAAGACATGAAGGGATTGTTCCAACTTCGTGTATTTCTATAAGTTCATTGTTTTTCTTTATTTGACTAATCATTATGATAATGATCGAGGGATTTTAGGGATGAGAAGATGTGTTGTCGATCATCGTATTAAAGGAATTCATGTGTTTGAAAGATAGAGGTTCTAATTACCTTCTTAATTGAGGGATTATGGAGATAGTAATATAGTTGTGTCGATCATTATATCAAGGGGTTACCATGGTGGTGGTAAGATTGACCTTTTATCCTAGGTGAAGGGATAACCTACTCTTTGGGATAAAATAATTGCAATACATTTACATTTCTAATATAATTTATAAAATAAAGGGAATCATTTTATTTCTTATTCCTATTCATATTATTTTATATTGTAATTGTTTCAATTATGATTCATTCATTATATTTTGCATCAAGATCTTCTATACATAGTATGGTAGTATAATTTATATTGGTATTACTTTGACCATTGTATTCAATTCAAATAATTTTTTTTTCATTACTTGTGTTATTACATCGTATGATATCCATTGGATCCAAGACCCATATGATCATTTGTATTTGTTGTGAATTGTATTATTTGAAGACCTCTTAAACTATGTTCATTCTTAAGAGTCTAAATAAAATGTTTTTAAACACAAAATTCACCACCCCTATTATATTGTTCCATATCATAAACTTTTACATCTATATTGTGATCTAATAATTATTATCAGATGAGGTTTCCACTAATTTGTACTACTTTCTTTATTTCTTTTTGAAAGAAAATTGTATTTATTATAATAATCATTGGTTTATTTTTACCTACCACACTAACATTTAAAGTTGAGACGTATTGTATTATAAGATGGAAGGGATGAATATTGGATCAATTGACAAACTAAACCCAACTAGACCACCTATTTTTTATGGGAATGATTATGAGTACTAGAGAGATCGAATAAAGACATTTGTTATTAATACTGTAGTTGATAATTTTGTAATGATCACAGGAGATTACAAAATACCAGATATGGAAGTCATAACCATCACCAACCAAGAGAAACTAGAATATCAATAGTCTTACAATGTACGCAATACTTTGTTATGTTTTGTGAACAAGAATATATATAGTTAGATATATTCATATGAAGCATCCAACTGTATCTAGAAGATATTATAAGTCAGACATTTTGGTACATATATGGTTATATAAATATGAAGATCCATGCTCCGAGCAGAATATCATGGTTTTGTTTTTTCCATATGGAGAACCAGAATTGAATATTCCACAAGTATTTATTACCATTTTCAATGGTCATCAATATATTGTAGAAAAAGGTCTTGATGATGAAGTGCTAATGGACAAGATAATTGATATAATTCCAAATGAGTGGGAATCAAAAAGGATAGTTATTGATGAGAATATGAATGTTACTCAAATCACCCTTGATGAATTATTTGGTACTCTCTTATAGCATGAGACAATAATGAAAAGAGATATTGATTTTAATAAGAAGAAGAATAGTCATGAAAGTGAAGCCTTTACTAATACATCTAATTCCAAGACACCTAAAAGGGTAAGAAGATCCTAATATAAGAAATCAAATGTTATATCAAAATCTAGCAAAAGTGGTCATTCAGAGAATGAACTAGCCAATCTTTCTCGAAGAATGAACAATATTTTTTAAAAGAAATAATTTCAATATATATTAAAAAATAAAGATATAAAGGACAAGAATGTATCATAAGTAACTTGATATTAATGGAAAAGAGTAGGTCATATTATACTAGATTTTCCTTTGCATAATAGAAAAATAGTAATAATAAACATTCCGAAAGAAACAAGAAAAATTATTACAAGTTAAAGACTAAGAAATTAATGGATGAAAATGATACTTGGAGTGCAAGTAGTGATGCTTCATCAGATGAATCATTATAATATGAATCTTCTAGTCGTAAGAATATAGGACTCGTATCCAAACTATCTATTAGGAATAAATGTCTCATTGAAAAGGTACAAAATTCATAATCACTTAAAATTGTATCTATATATGCTAATTACCATGATGAGAATCATTCGTAATCTTCAAATGAAGAATCTTCCCCAGCAAAGGCTAATTTTTATTCTTTTGAAGAAGTATCTAGACTTTAAAAATTACTTGAGAATAAAAATTACAAAATCAAGAAAAATATTGATAAAGAAAATTCTATAATATCTATCCTTACAAAAGATGTATCAGATTTTCAAAATATCTTGGTAATAAAACTCTTGGTTTTGAAAATATTTTGAAAACCCTTATAAAAGTAAATTCTGATAAGTATAAAATTTTTAAGGACATCAAACAACTTTTTTTAATGAAAAATATATTTGAAACAAAAAACAATTACAAAATAATTTATTTTGAGAATGAAATTTTTTTAATAGACTAAAATATGAAATATTTTCTCTTAAGAAACATCTATCAATATTTACTCATAGTAAAGAAAAATTTGTCAAGATGTATTCCCAAATTCATCCTCTTAGAAATAATTCTGAAATATGTTATTCCTATTCAAAACCTATTTTTAGACATAATTATTTGTTCCAAAAAGTGCCCCATTCTGTAATATATTCCAGAGTGGTGGACACTGGGAAAGAAATTGTTCTCTTAATAAAACTAAATCTTTGGGATTCCAAAAAGCCTACATTGAAAAACAAATATGGATTCCTAAATTTCTTTTTTCTAACATTTTTATGTCCAAAAAAATTTGGGTTCTGAAAAACTAATTGTTTCTTTTTAAAGAAAAAAACTGTACCAACAACAAGAATATTTGGTGCATTGATTGTGGTTTTTCTTGACATATGACTGGAAACAAAGATTTATTTGAAAAGATCATTTAAATGAAAAGTGGTAGTGTGGCCTTCGGAGATAATTCTCAAGGAATGATAATTGGTATATGTAACATTATTCTTTTAGGAAAATTTTTAATTTCAAATGTTTTATATGTTAACGGTCTTAATCACAACCATATAAGAATAAGTCAATTATGTGACGAAGGTTACCTTGTGAATTTTAGGAATGATAAATGTATAGTTCACACTTCCAAGGATGAATTCATTATTTCTACCATAGGCATGATAGTGTATACACACTTAACATAGAATAACATAGTATCTGAGACTTACCTTTCTTAATTGAAATGGAAGACCAATATTGGTAATGTCATAGATGTTTAAGACATTGTAACCATATGAACCTTTGTAAACTCTCAAAGAAAATACTTGTTAAGGATCTACTGGATCATATAATTGATTCTTAAAAAGGATGTAACACTTTTAAATATGGGAAGAAACATAAAAATAGATTTCAATCAATTAATAAAGTTTCAACTTAAAATGCATTATAGTTAGTGCACATGGATCTTTTTGGTACTAAACAAACTGGAAGTATTGGAGGAAAATAATAGGTATTTGTTTTAGTTGATGACTACACCATATTTACATGGGTCTATTTTTTATCAAAAAAATCTGAATCCTTTTTATATTTCATAACGTTTAGATCCAATGTTAAAAATGAGAAAAACCTAACACTTATAACTATTCGAAGTGATCATGGTGGAGAATTTCAAAATTCGTATTTTGAAACCTTTTGATGTAAAAAGGTATATCACACCACTTTTATGCACCAAGAACACCTCAAGAAAATGGTTTTGTTAAAAGAAGAAATCGTATTTTCAGGAAATGACAAGAACCATGTTGAGGGAATAGTCAATTTCTAAGCATTTCTAGGTTTAAGTTGTAAGTAATGTATTTTATACTATAAATTGAGTTTTAACGTGACCTTCTCTTAATGAAACTCCCTATGAATTGCGGAATGGAAGAAAACATAAATATTATTACATTGGAGTATTTGGGTGAAAAATATTTATATTTAATACTAAAGATAATCTACATAAATTCTCACACAAATCCGATGAAGGATTATTTCTAGGTTATTAAACTACTTCTAAGGCTTATAAAATTTTTAATAAAAACTCTTGTACTGTTGAGGAAACAATCCATGTTAAATTTGATGAAACTAATCCCTCTTTTAAAATAAAACCTTCCTACATCTATAGATGTGTTTTCAAAAACTGATTATCAACCCTTGTTTGAAAACACTTTTGAAAAGGGAGATACCCAAGAAAATGTTTCTAAAATATTTACCCCAGAAGACATTCTATCATATGTTGACGAACAGGTTTTTCAAAACCCAAATATATTGTTTCTTTGGAATCATAACAGTGATAATATCAATGGGGATGTAAATCAACCATTAAGGACTAGAAATTCCCTGAGAAATGAAACAAAATATCTTTATTTTCTATCCCAATGTGAACATAAAACATCTAATGAGGCATTAGGAGATGAGGATTGGATTAAAGGAATGAAATATGAAATAAATAAATATGAATGGAATAATGTCCAGAGCTTGGATCAAAGACCTAAAGATAAAAATATAATTATAGTTAATTGGGTTTTCAGAAAAAAGTGTGATGAAAATGAAGTTGTTATAAGAAATAAGGAAATACTTATTTCAAAAAAAAATCAACAAGAGGGAATAGACTATGAAGAAACCTATACTCTAGTAGCTAGACATGAATATATTCATATTCTCTTAGCCTTTTTATCATTCTTTAATTTCAAACTTTTTTAAATGGATGTGAAATTTTGTTTTCTAAATTGTATTGTATAAGAAGATGTTTTTTTTGAAAAAACTCCTTGTTTTGTAGACTCAAAACATCCTAATCTTGTTTTTAAACTGACTAAATCTTGATATGTCCTTAAACAGGCCCAAAGATCTTGGTATGACAGACTCACATATTGTATTTTCCAAAAAAATAATGTAAAAGGTATTTAATATCCAACTCTTTTTATAAAAATGGAAAACTAAAACGTTTTGATTGTTCAAATCTATGATGATGAAATTATATTTTGATCAACTCAACAATCCCTTACTGATTATTTTGAAAATCTTGTGAAATAATAGTTTCAAATGAGTATGATGGGTGAGTTAACATTATTTTTAGATTTTAAAATCTCTCAAAAACCAGAAGGAACCTATATATCACAACATAAGTATGTTAATGATTTACTTAAAAAATATGGATATGACAACCCTAATAGTATAAGAACTCCAATTGGTACCTCAAATACATTTGATCTTGATGTGGCTAGAAAACCAGTAGATCAAACATCTTTTAGAGGTATGATAGAAATCTCGTTATACTTAATAGTTTGTCATCTAGACATAATGTTCTTAGTGTGATTATGTGCAAGTTATCAATATAATCAAAAAGAATCTCATTTAAAATAAGTGAAAAGAATTTTTTTTCTACATAATGGGAACTATGGATTTAGGACTATTCTATTATTTTGGAAATGATTTTGTTTTAAAAGGATTTTCAGATGATGACATTGGTTGTAGTATAATAGATAGAAAAAGTAAATCCAGAACATGTCATTTCTTAGGAGATTCATTAGTTTCTTGGTCATGAAAAAACAACATTCAGTAGCACTTCCTATTGTTGAAGCAGAATATGTAGAACCTAAAAGGTTTTGTGCTCAAGTGTTGTGGATTCAACCCACACTCACCGACTATGGCCTTTCTTCAAAAATATAAATATTGTGTGATTATTCTCGTGCCATTACTCTTAGTAAAAAATGTTCACATCACTCAAATGAAAAACACATAGTTATTAGGCATCAATTTCATAGAGATCACTCAATAAAAGGAGATATTATTTTTTAATTCATCAAAATGCAAGAACAACTTGCTTATATTTTCACAAAACCATTATCTACTAAAAGATATGAATACATTAAATTGAAAATATGAATGATCACTGTAAATAAATCATTCATATATATTTATTTTTTAAACCATATCCTTACATTGAGTTACATCTTTTCAAATGGGGAGTATAAATAACCTTTTTTCATTTTTACATTTTAATTGTTTTAACTATTATCTGTTTCACTTTTATCTTTTTTTTTTAAATTTTATCGGTTTCACTTTTCTTGTTTTTTTACTTTTATTGGTTTCGATTTTACCATTTTGTTTCCCTTTTATCAGTTTCACTTTTATCATTTTTACATTAATATCAGTTTAAATTTTTATCAACTTTACTTTTTATCAATTTTAGTTTTTATCTATTTCACTTTTTATCAGTTTGACATTTTATCGGTTTGACTCTTTATCAGTTTCAATTCTTATCAGTCTCATATTTATCAGTTTCATGTTTTCATAATTAGATTATGTTACTGGTACTAGATTATTTTATCAGTACTAGATTATCAGTATTCGATTATTCCATCAGAACTAGATTATCAGTATTGGATTATTTCATATATACTAGATTATCGATATTGGAATATTCTATCGGAACTAGATTATCATTACCATATTAATTTTATTTTCTCAGTTTTAGAATTCTAATCGGTCTCATATATTTTTTGGTATTGTCTATATTTTTATCATAATAACAATATACTGAAATGAATATATCTATCCTGATACTCCAAAAGGTAAAATTTCTAAAACATTATTTTGGTTGTTCAAATAGTAGAATTTCAATTCTTCCATTTAACCCCTAATCCGATTTGTTCTGAATATGATAAACTATTAAGGAAAACCTTCAGAGTTCTAAATCATTCTTAAAAGTTGAATCTTTTATATCTAATGTCATCAATAAATGTTTTTTAAAAGAACCTATTCCACATTGAATTCCTTTAAATTTCTCTTAAGTCATAGTTCTCTATAAGTACAACAAGGTTCGTAATCAGAATTTACCTTGATTTTTGTAATGAGAGATCTCTTCATCTTTTAGGTTAGAGGTAGTCATTAATGTCTGAGTCAACTTCTTCATATCCAGAACAAATTTCTCCAAAATATTTCTCTTCCATAACCTTTCGAGTTGCAAGGATAGTATCTCGAGACTTTTATGAGACTTTTGATTCATCATTGAAAAGGATGAAAAGTTTATAAGGGTGGGAATCCTTTAGTGTTGAACGACTGGATTAAGATCATTATTTTTTATTTTATGAGGTGGTGTTTCAATTTTATAAAACAATGGAGATAGACAATGGTCTCAATTTTGCTTTTATGACATATGATAATAAGTACACAACTTCTATAAAACCAGAATCTACTTTCCTATGAGTTTCATCTGGGGGTGATGCCCTATGTCCTTCCCATAAATTCCAAGAACTGGATGGGTCTTTTGATAAGAGTAAAGCTGAAGAATATCTTTTTGATATTCATGAAGACAAGATAATGGTAAGTCATTTATCATGATATAATCGACTCATATCCCTTTGGATTCAAGAATTTTTAGTACTGAGAAAGGGTAACAGGAAAACATTAAAAGTTTCAAATGTTTATGTGCTTGATTAGTGAACATGAGGAAGTTCAATCTAATGGGATTAATTTTCTTAAAAATTGATAGAATTAAATCTAGTGGCATTAAGTATCAAGTGGTCATGTTTACCATTATTATCAGTATGTTTTTGAAATAGTTCTTAACTTTTGTCAATGTTGCAATCCTGTCAGATCCTACATCATTCAATGATCCTTTCATCAGTATGGATACGATAAGGATACTTAAGTTAGGATTCAATACTCAATATAAAAATATTAAGAAGGATTTGGAAGCTGAGAAAGGAGAGGAAGTATCTTAAGGGAGTAAAAACCCTTTTAATCCCACAAAATCCTCCTCAAGAAACTGAAAGGTAGTTAAGACTACAAACCCTAGAAAGTCAAAGAAACAAAAATCTATATCGAATGAGGTTGCAGGTGAGTGGAGGAAGAAAATGGAAGAAAGGAATGAAGGGGATCCCATGTTTGTTTGGATCTAGCTAAAGTCTTGGCAGTGAAAATAAAATCAGAAGAAAATTTAAAAGAATAATAAAAGAACAAGATAATGAAGAATAGAAAGGCCCAATCAATTGACATTGATAGTCTTATAAAAATAGTTTAAAAATCAAAAAACTAGTATTGTAATAAGGGAACCACCTATTTAGACTCAATTGGATCTAGTAGAGAAAGGAATAGAGAAAATGGAATCCGAACAATCTACTACACAAAGTCTCATTCAAGAATAGGAATAACAAGAAACAGTAGAACAAGGGGAAGAAGAATAAGGGAAAGAAGAAGAAATGGAATACAATGAAAATTTAAACAAGAAAAACCATTCAGTTGAATCCTTATATGTTTTATCCTTCAAATTTCTATCTTTGGATCCTCATCCATCCAAGGAAGTGTCCCAAAGGGTCTCTTACAAGAAATTCCTTCAGATTTAAAATAAATTATAAGAAGAAGAATCTGATAGGAACCAGAATTAGCGGACCCAATTTATTGAAACTGAGACTCATTTCAATGATCTCTCAGAATACACTGAGGATATGGATTCTAAAAGGAAAATCACTTTGAAGGGAATTCAGTACATCGAACAATATTTGAATATATTGGAAAATAAGACACCATTAATTCCAAAAATTGATTCCATGCAATAAATCCTTTAAAATAGTCATAATGAAATAATGGACTCTGTCATGATTTTGATGTACAGGTTTCAGAATCATGACACCAATTTCACGATATTCAAGGAACGTACTTCTGAGCATAGTAAAGATTATAATAAGGTTATAAAGTGGTCATAAATCATTGATTATAGTCTCAAGAATCATTTGGACAAGAAAGATGAATTGGTGAACTAGGTGAATGATCTCAATTATCTCTATTAAAAGTTGGTTGCTGATATGAATGAAAAAATGAGGTCATTCAATGACTGGGTAACTCAAAAGGAATAGACTCTAAAGATCTTGATGGTCTAAAATAAAAATTGTAGAATGAATGTAATGATGTTTTTTTGCTATTAAATAGACTTGTAATACTAGTGAAGGATTACAGACGTAGACTAGATGATTTCAATAACTAGGAAGCAAGGCTTAAAGATCAGGTAGCAATCAGTCAGCTTCATGAAGATTGGCTCCAGAAGCAAGAAAGGATTATTTCTAAACCAAATGTGAAGATGAAGGATCAATAAGAAACTCTTGAAAAAATAAGGGAGGATAGAAAAGAGTTCATGAAGATGAATCTTTCTATGTTTAATATCATAGAAAAAGAAAAAGGGAAATAAAGATTTTTATAACTCTAATTGTAATAAAATTTTGTTTCATTCCATGTAATATCTATTGTTTTGTACTCTGTTTCTCTAACTCTTTGTTGGAAATGAATGTTTTACTTATTCATTTTTGAAATCACAAAGGGGGATAATGTTTTGGAAAATAAGAATTTTCTTTCATAAAAAGGGAAATTGTTAAATACCTTATTAATCAAGAGAACACACAATTAAAATTAAATAAAATAAGATACTTAGTGATATTGTTTCTGACGGTAGTATTAGTCATATTCAATATTACTTTCATAGGAGTTACCTAACTTAGCGGGTGATAAGTCATTATTGTCTATTTTGTTTTTTGATTTCCCAAGAGGGGGATATTGTTGAATCCAAATATATTTTGACAATATCATTGATCTTTTTGTTTTGAAAATAACAAATTACTTCTTGATTATAATGAATGTTGTTTTAAAACATAACTAGATATGTTGTTTTAAAACATAACCTGATATGTTGTTTTACAATTGTAATCGCATATATCGTAATCTTGAATTTTGTTATATCAAAATCATATATGTTGTTTTCTTATCATATAATGTTGTCTTATAATCAGAATCACATATATCATAATCACATTTTTTTCCATCATAACAATAGATGATGTTGTTTTACATTGTAATCATATTCTGTTTGTTTTCAATCGTAATCACATATGTTGTTTTCTCATCATAAAAACATAAACTATTTTACAATCATAACCACTTATTATTTTTTTAACCATGTGCTTCGTAACCAAGTTATGCAGTGTATCGTAATCATGCATCGAAACTAGGTTATGTAGTGTATCGTAATCATGCATCGTAACTAGGTTATGTAGTGCATCGTAATCATGCATCGTAACCAGGTTATGTATTGTATCATAATCATTCATTGTAACCGTGTTATGTATCATAACCAAAATATGAATCGTAACCACGATATACATCACAATCACGATATACATCGTAACAAAGTTATTTATCGTACTCGTCTAATGCATTTAACTCATCTCTTACTAAAATATCTCAAACATGTTTTTCATTATATTTCATCTTACTCATTGTTTCATACCTTTGAACTTACTATCTTCGTAACTAAAAATGATGTCGTTGATTTAGTTCTATACCAATCAAAACATTTTTGTGTATTCTGTTTGTTTTGATCATTATAAAGTCAGGTGTCCAAGTCCCTTCGAATTTTCTGGGGAAATATGGCTGTTGGAGGAAATATGATTGTTGGAACCTAAGGCCTATAAATAGAATTCAATTCAAACTATGGTGAACAACTATTATTGCTTTCAAGTTCAAGAGAGATATATTGTGACTTCCCTCTTTCTTCTTGTGAAATCCTTGAATATATAAGATGAAAACGACTTGATCCAAGTTCTTGTATTTATATAAGTTCATTATTTTGATTTGTGTGACCGATCATTGTGATAAATATCAATGGATTATAGAGATAGGAAGGCGTGTTTTTGATCATCATATTAATGGATTCCAAGTCTTTGAAAGATAGAGGTGTCAATTACCTTCATAATCGATAGCTTCTTGGGATAAAAAGACAGTCATGCCGATCATCATATCGAGGTCTTACCAGGGTGGTGGTAAGGTAGACATTTTATCCTAGGTGAACGGATACTCTACTCTTTGGGGTAATAGAATTTTAATACCTTTATATTTCTGATGCAATTTTTAATAGAAAGGGAATCATTTTATTTATTTGTTTTATTCATAGTATTTTCTATTGGAATGGTTTCAATTACAATTCATTCATTACATTTTGTATTAATAGATTCTATACACTGTATGGTAGAATCATTTACATTTTTATTACTCTGATCATTGTATTCAATTAAAATATCATTTTTTTTCAATATTGTTGTATTATATCATATCATGTCCATTGGATTCAAGACCCGTATAATTAGTTTTATTGGTTGTGAATTGTATTAGTTTAATACCTCTAAAACTAAGTTCATTCTTAAGAGTTAAAATACAACTTTTTTAAACCAACAATTCACCCCCTCTTGTATTGTGCTATCTCATATAATTTTACATCTATATTACGATACAGTAGTATTTAATGAATAAATATAAATATTGATAAACCATTAAAAACTTCCTATCATTTACATTCATTAAAAATTAAAAATTTCACCCTTGTGTACATTATGATTAACACCTCCACAAATGATGAATTTAATTTTTCATCATCACATAACCTGAATTGTTATAAAATTTAATATATAAATAAATACTACATTTATAAAATTATTATGATCATTTATTGTTAATTGGGAACTTATATTAATAAAATTAAAATCTAGGGGTTATTATAATATTTATCTTCCAAAAACAATCATAGAATGACCCATTGAAAGTAATAACCTCTTGTCATTATTATTCAATTATTTTCTTTAGATAACTATTCTTAAATTTGTATATCACATTAAAAAATAGTTTAATAAACCATTAATATTCAATAAAAGTTCCATTATCATTATAAAACTACATTTTTTAACTCATTCAACTATTATAACATGTACTTTTTTCGGCCGACTTTTTCTGATACATAAAAAAATTTATAATATTTCACTCATTAATGCATTAGAAAAAATTAATTTATAATAATATCAAATAATAATGACATATTTCATATTTTTTAATTATTATGGATTAGTAATCATAAAAGTTATATTTATCTATAAATTCAATTGCTTTTTTAATTCAATAATCACTGAAATAAATGATTTATAAGCATTTCAGGTGAACCGTTAACATGTGTTCAATAAATAGACTTTGTAATAATATAACTACATCAAAATTTTTTTTATAATATTCATGATCATTTAAGATATGATAAATCATTAACCATATAAAATGGATTAAAACTATCGAATTGAAACAAGAATGGATACATGGCCGTTAAATACTGATTTTAATCAATGAAAAATTAATAAATGGGTATTATGAACTTAAAAGGTAATGGTATAAAGTATGATAAATAATAATAAGTTTTAGAAATTGGTGCATTAAAAATAAATTTCTTTTTCAATGGATTATAGAGTGGTTTTGATTAAGTTGAAGTCTATGGTAGGGGATTTTTCATTAAAATATTGTATTAAATATATTAAATTATACATTCCAAATCATTATCATTGATCAAAATGATATTTTATTTATTATTAATGTTATTCATTATAGAAAAAATTAATTATTAAGGTCATTTTCAACTATTTTTTTATTAGTTACAAATATTTTAAGAGGAATCTTTTCAATTTTTTCCAGGTGAGTCAAATATTACATTTTTTACCAAAGAGAAAATTTAATGTTTTTTTAATGTTTACCACATGACCTCCTTTTCCTTATATAATATTCAGTCATCATTAATAATTTTCCTCTATAATTTTTTTTATTTTTTCAAATAATATCATATTCCCATTGTAGTAGAAATTTTTAGTTTGTATATTTTTTAAAAACAATATTTACTTTTATAGTTACTTTTATTTTATGTGTTTATACCTTATCATATTTATTAACCCCTTGGATATAATTTAATAAAATATTATATTCATAAAATTTCATTAATATCATTATTTGAAATTTCCCGTTTAATTTTATTTTGAAGAGACTATAACAACAACATAACTCAAATATAACCCATTTAAAGAACTAAAATAATTTACTTGTAATCTATATAATTCATGAAACACGATAATTTACCAAAATTGTATTACTTTTAATATTTTTAAATTCATTTATTTAATTTTTCTATTAATTGAATGAATATTTTTTCAATAATGTGTAATAATTTAATGTAATTAATCATATACTATTAAATAGAAATAAATTACTATGATAATAATTTTAATTTATATTTAAAATAAACATTTAGAATATAAATTATTCTAAAATTATATATAAGTAAAAAATTTGTATTATTATTATAAAGATAGGGACATTTGGTATATATTTTTTCATAAATTAATATAAAGGACACAATCAATGGAATATCAAAAAATGATTCCATATATTCAATGATTTGATGGATATTTTGGAACTCAAATCATCCATTAGGATAATTTTATGTGTTAGAGGAAATCTTAAAGCCCTATACCAATGTTTTACCTTATTCTACTTAATTTACAAATACCAATGTGAGAAGATATTATTGTGGACACTATTCCAATCAACCAAAAATAAAAAGGAACTATTTATATAATTTTATCCTCCTAATTAAAATTATTGGATCCATTTTTTATTTAATTCATATATTTTTTAAAAATTCATCTTAAAATAACTATTCAAAACCTTACGAAACCCATTTTTTAGGAAAATAAATTATAAGAAAAAAATAGATATATATTCTTATATCATGAATTGAAAAACATTTTATTGAATATAAAATATTTAAATTTTATTTAAATTAGTCTTAAATAATTAATCATTTAATTTATTATGATAAAAAATGTTCCCCACATAAAACCATAATTTTATAAAAAAATATACCTTACATTAAAATTATTTTATTTATATTTATTTCTAATTTTAAATGAATGAATTTATAGAAAACCATAATCTTTTCTTAATAAATTTAGTTATATTCATACCTACCATTTTAATGACATTTTTATAACAGTATACAATATTAAAATTCATTTAATCTCTAGGATTCATGTATCATAAGATATCAATGAAATTTCATTTTTTTGTTAAATATGTCATAAAATCAAAGGGAGTAATAGTATATGTACCATAAAGTGAATTTCTCCCTAAAAATTCTATCACATTAATAAATAAAATGGGGGTTTCTCTATTTCATCACATCCACAAGTTCCTAAGTAGATTCTTCAAAAAAAATTATTACTCTAGAGAACATTAACTAGGTGAGTACTGTTAATCTATATGACTTTTAATCTATGAACCATTATTTCTACAATTTGTTATTTATAAGAAACATTGTGTCCTATTGGTATAACCTCTATGATCAGTACATATATAGGATTATGTATTTTATTTATTAGTTGAGATACATGGAACATATCATGAGTATCAGAGACGTTATGTGGAAACACCAAGTGATAAGTTACCTTACCTAATTGATCAATAATCTCAATGTGAATAATATACCTAGGGATAATATTTTTATTATCTTCAAATCTAACAACCTTCATTTATGGAAAAATTCAATAGAATACATACTCAAAAATGTAAAACTCTAGATCTTACTAAGGATTTTCAATATATTTATTTTTTTGACTTTATTCTATCTTAATGTGTTTTTGAATCTATTTATCTTTTTATACCATTTCCATAGATAACTCATGTCCCAAAAGTATTTTTCACCAACTTCATTCCAACACATTCGAGTTCTATACTTTTATCCATTGAGGGATTCATAAGGATAAATATAAATATTTGAGTCAAATATTTTGTTGTAAGAAAAATTATCAATATAATGTGTATGTCTAATTCCTCATTGAAATCAATTAGTCACGATCTCATCATATCATATATGGTTTTAATGGTATTCAAATACGGACCATCTATTTGAGGATAATAAAATGTACTGAAACTCAATTATATATCTACTACCTACTGAACACTTTGCAAGAATGTTTATGAAATCCATGGATCCTAATATTATATATTATAATATCGTACCCCCTAAAACAATACCACTTAATATTAATTCTATAAATATTATAATTATATAAATCTTATCATATAGTAATGAATTGTAATGAATTTTCAATGAAATCGATAACAACTAAAAATATTATAGAATTAAATGTTTTATAGAGACTTATAATTAACTATGTCATTGTATTTAATCATTTAAATTCTTGTATGGATTATTTTTGTAACACACCCTTGGCCATCTGTATCACATTCATAACTTTCTGATATACTGAATACTGAGATATATGCTCTACAATATAACATTTCTCATTGTCAGGCCATAAATACACCTATATATCTCTATATATCATTGTAATTATATAGTTAATATAGAATCTTGGACTATTAGATTCATCCAATTACTCATTCAGGGTGTATAGTATTGATAGGATGCATACATGGTTCCTAAATCATATCATTCCATCAAGATAAAGGTAAAACTCATGATCATTTAACACCTTCTTTTATATCTCTTTATCTCCCTTATACACATATTTAAATATCATTGGGTTAGATGGTCAAACACATATTTGAAATAGATATGAATTTTCCACATCATTCATGATCTAAAAATCCATCCTTTTCAAATCTATATATATTCATTCTTTTCTTATCCTTACAATTTATAATCTAGAATTATTCTTTCCTAAGATAAATTTTACCACATTCTTTGGTTTCCTAGGGTGATGATGTATTGAATCAATATATTGATTATAAACCCCAAACATATTCATTGTTTTATATTAAAATATTTCTAAGTGAATATATACTTTGAAATTTAGTTATCATTTTATATATTAAAAACTCTCCAAAAACATAATCCACACATTTAAATAATTCCAAAACTATAGAAGAAAAATTCAAATCTTGATTTTGGAAATTTCACTCATCTAAATTAAATTATCACCAAGAAAATTCTTTAACTATTTGTTTCTACATTAGGATTAATGACAGTCCCTTCATATATTCATTACTATAAATTATAAACACTTTCTCCCTATCGAGTAGTATAAGAACTTGTGAGTTTATTGGAATTAAATTCAGTTCATTGTATTTCTATTCACATTCATCCCACCAAAGATCTCGACTCCGTTTTGGGTTTACATAGTGATTGGATTTTATAAACCTAAAAAATTCTCTAAAAAGTGTCGATAATATCCATAAAAACCAAGAAAAATATGGGTATTAGTCATAGTTATTTTTCTGGGTTGACATTCAACAAAATCTATATTTGATAAAAATATTTATATACATTCTCGAGAGAATATTTTTATGAATAATTAAATTTTTTATATGCAAAATTCAAATTTGGTAGAATTTCATACATATTATCATTCCTCAGGGTCTTCATAATAATCATATAATGATCTTCATTCTCTTTATTCCTCTTAATGTATAATAATATCATCTAAAATGACTACCCAAAATTGATGAAGGTAATCTCTAAAGACTATATACATTAAATCCATGAATATAGTGGGGGAATTGGTGAGACCAAATGTCCCTGTAATAATTTCCTAGTGTCCATAACACATACAAAAAGATATAATGGATATATCCTTTTTCTTCTCTCTCAGTTGATGATATTCGGAAATAAGGTAACTGTTTTAAAAGTATTGATCTCCACATAGTTTATCAAACATTTCATCAAAATGAGGTAGATGATACTTATTCCTGATTTTGATATTTTTTGTTCTTGATAATCAATTCAGAATCAAATTGATCTATCATTTATTTTAACAAAATTAACAGGATCGCCGCAAGGGAATGAACATGGAATAATAAATTTGTTATCAATATTCTATTGGATTTGTTTCATCAATTATTGCAACTCAATCAGGAACATTCTATATTATGTCCATAATGTAGGTGTATCACTAGGTATAAGCTAAATTTAAAAATCAACATCATGATTCAATGTATGACTAGGATTCTCTTTTATAAAATCATCACGAAATTATCATACTATATGAATAATTTGTTTTCATGTTTCCCCACAACCATATGAGATACACACACCTTTTGAATAAAAAAATGACCCAAATAACTGATGATATTCCAATTTGAAAAACATTTTTATTGTCTCATTGAAATATTGTAACAGGATGGTTCATAATATCTATCACAGCTTCTCATACCGATCAGTTCATGTGGGATTTATGTAATGTATGAAAATATATACCCAAACCTACATTGAATTCAACTAAAGCTAGAATAATAAGATTTATAGGAAGAAAATTCCAAAAAATATATCATTTAGAGATAAATCATAGAATTGAGATGTTATCATCATTCCATTAGGGGTTTTCATTGTTAATTCAATATATACTCATTCATGTGTTACTATGATGCACTAATAAAACTATTTATATTTAAAAATGTTTGAATATGTATAATTAAATAAATAATTAGAAGCTATAGAGTGGATAGTATGTCTTCCAATCATCAATTCATTATCATACTCCATATTAACAATAGTGATCACATAAAAATTCCCTTTTTTATTGGTTTAAGTGATTTAAAACATCAATAATATTCATTAGCCTTGAGGTTTGTGTACTAGTTATAATAATTTTCATAATCCATAAATTTAAAATAGTGGATTATGAGTGATTCATTCTATGTACCTTTCCTTCAAACCATAGATTACATCTTCTCCTCATCACATTAGAATTAAATTTTTAAATAAACTACCATTTTCACATATAACATTTTCCATCACCCTTAAAGAAATTACCATCATTTTTTTACATCAATAAATCGAGCATAAGCAGAAGACCATAATATTTTCCCTCTAGTTTCTAGAACATATTTTTAATTCCAAATATATTTTCCTATCAAAATAAAGAGATCGATGGGTATCTCAAATATCCATTCCCCCTTTGATTTAACATCAAACTATTAGTTCATTACTACTCATGTCCCCTAAGGATAACACAATTAAAAGACTTAGTTTTTCACCCATGAAGAATTGATCAATCATACTATCATGTTAGATGATAATAATATAATATTTCCATTAAATGATTGTATAAATTTTCTAATATCTTCAAACATATTATTCAACATTTAACTTTATCTTGGGTAATTACTTCTCTATTTTAATATAATTAAAATAAGGAAAATAGTAACTTAAAAATAATCTATTGAACTCATCCCACTCTATAGAGTAAATTTTATATCATTTCCTTTCATTCATGATAATATCACACCATTGTTATCCTTCACTACCCTGATGATAAAAAAACAAATTAACATTTTTTATTTTGAACAATGGATAATGGAAAATATATTTTCATTTTTAATGATCTATTAAAATTAAATTAGTTGATTAGTATACCCAATAATAGAATGTGGATGTTTCATTATAATGGACTAAACCAAACACTATACCCAATAATCATTTAGAATCTCATGATGATTCATAGACAACCTAAAAAATAGATACGATATTTTGAATTCCATCACACATAACATTTGTATGCACAAGTGGAAAATTGTTTCATTGTTTGTCACATTCAACATTAACAACATTCCTTTGAATTTTTTCATTGACTAAAACCAAAACGAATAGTTTGAAAAATATTAATCATAATTGGAGGCCATATAATCATAACAAAAAACCATTTATAGGAAATATAAATCATGAATCCTTTTTTCTATCTATGAAACCATATCTGTAAACTCAAAAATTCTTGGTCATTATTTAATCAATTCCTTCATAATGGTTTGTTTGGAAAATTTGAATTAAACCTATCATATCCCTCAAGATTTCAAAACATGGGGAACTATATGGGAACACCCACCACTAACCATAATTATGAACAAGAGATATGTGACCAACTCTTTTTCTGTTCATTTACCCAAAATAAATCTATGCCAAAATCACATAAAATTATAGATTACATAATCGGAGGTTTTTCAAAGAAATCCACACTATTTTTATACATCGTAACTATGGATATTCTCTTATGTTTTTGATTATCCTAAAGGTTATTAATAAATTTGAGTCATCCTAACATCTAATGGTAACTAATCCCTTCAATCATACAAAATATATGGACCCATACTTTTCATACATATATATTACTTCTTATTAGATTAATATTTATTACATAACATAATGATGAATGAAAAAATCATATAATTCTAACTCTATTGGAAACAAAAATACATAAACATCTTAATAGTATAATATCAATAATTTATCCCACATAATGCACCATAACATTCACCATTCTTATATACATTGTCATGACCCATCCCCCGGGGCCTGTGTCGTAACTACCCTAAGCCCGCCTCCCATAGGCCATAGGCTAGTGACTAGCACCAAAGGAGTAAATACCTAAAACTGGGAAGGCATTTCCTTTATAAATCATACACACACACAATCAGAGTACACAATTGGAATCAATACACTAAGAAATACGGTATACAGAAGAAGTGATGGAATGTAAAAGGGGCCAGAAATACAAGCCCAATAGTAAAGTACAGGTACAACTAAAAGCATGTACAACTGAAAGCAAGTAAAGAAGCTATTGGGTCGTCCTCCAGGGTTCCTACTTGAAGGGTAGGTACAGATAGCCTCCTTAGCACTCCACGTCTGTCTGTCTTCTACATGCACCATCACTCTGAGTGGTCCACCTCCGGGTACCATCCAGTCCTGCTACTCTCTGCCTCAGTTAGCACTGTTTTTCATCTGCAACCAACACAATGAGGTAAGGGCATAGCCCGTGCAGGGGTGAGTATAAAGAGACTCATTTGGGAACCCGGGACCCTCAAGGTCTCACAAAATCCAACAAGGATAAACCAAAAAGTATTAAATCACTGTATAACCATCATTTATATATATTCCCATACATATACCTAAGTTATCAAATAACCCATTACAATCATGAGGAAAAAACAAAAGACATTTACTTAGCTCAACCCATGATTTTTATTATAGAAACCACGACTGATGGGATACTCCACCCTTATCGAGTATAATGGGCCTGCGGCATCACACATAGGTGCTTGCCACTATCCTTAGACTGTTGATGTACTCCTCCTGTTGAGTACTGTGGGTCAGCTGCGTCACACAGAGGCGCTTCCCACTATGGGTATGTTGCGTCACACAGAGGCGCTCCCCCTAATAGCCTCTAGAGGTACTCCTTCTGTCTAGTACCACGGGTCTTTCGTGCTCACAAATAGGCACTTCTATGTCACACATTGGCGTTCCCCACTGGGCTAGTCGAGTCACTCTGAATCGAATCGTTGAAGTAGTTGTCAGGTCTCAGCCAGCTACTAGGTCTCTGTTCTCTGTCTCCTCGTCACCAGAAGGATCCAATCCACGAGATACTATCTGATACTCTAAGTGTCATGAAGTCTCGTATAAAAGTATCACAATGTAATGCCACGTCATAGGGGTCTCAACGTAATAAATGGTGCGTCAATCAGAAACGTGGTGTGTGAGTTATTGGCATTTCCATTCCACGAGTCCGATTGGATTTTATTTTCAAAACAAACTGGCCATACACAAACTGTGTCCAAAACACAAGTGGGGTATTCCAAAAGAATGTTCTCACTCTAATCTTTCTGTCACTGTAGATGGTTCGTCAATAAGACACCTGTATCCCAAGATATGGAAGCAAAAGGTGTATTCAGGTGAAGAGGTCTGGACTAGGTCCGAACCGGTCCACGGGTCAAACCTGGTCCAAAGAGGTGTCCCAACCTGAAGGGGCGGCCCGGTACGAAGGAGGCCTGCCCCGAGGGGCGGCCCGGCCCGAGAGCGGCCCGGCTCGAGAGCGTCACGACCCGAGGAGGTGACCCGACCCGAGATCGGCACGGCGTGTTGGCGGCCCGCGTGGGCCAGCCGGCGGGCCCGCGTGACCTGGCTGGCCTGCCCGTGTGGCCTGGATAGCCATGCATGAGGGGTGTGGGGCGCCGCGCCTCACTGATGTCGAACAAAACCAGCACTAAGAGCCGATTCAGGTGACCCGAGAGACCAGTGGGGTCCCTCTTTGTCCGGCTGGCCGAGCGGGGATTTGGTTCCCCACCACCGGCACGACGCGACAGCGCCACACCCCAACTCCTCCATCATGTCCCACACTGGATGCATATCCTTTTCTCTACACGACATGATGGTTCTGTGATGCTTTTTCTGATCGCCGCAACCTTCCTAGCCACGGATCTTCCACCGACCCGGCGTAACGGCGTCGCGCTCCTTGGTCTGTCGTCCGGACGCTGTGGCACTTGCTTGTCGTGGCCCGGTTCTCCACACTGTGTGACAGAGTCGCGCCACTCCGACAACCCGGCCCTTTGAGCCTCCAGTTTCCTTCACGGCCAAGCCGACACCGACCGCCATTGCCCCACCTCCATCATCAATAAACGAGATAGAACAATGGGGCAGGGTCGGGCCGTGTTTGTGTGGTCTGAGCCCTCCTCATTAAAGTGTTATTAATCGGATGTTCACAATCTATAACTTCAACAATGATGAACGGAGGGTAAAACTCATACATAAATCAAAAACATACCTTTATTGACGATCGTTGATGGTGGAATGAGAGGTATGGAGAAGACGAAGTCGAAGACGACGTCGGTGTTCTTCATGGGTGACGCTTCCCTTTCTTTCCCCTGTTGAAGGAGGAAGAAGATGGTGTTTGTCATTCTTTGGTGGTGAGGGGTGTTCTGTGTTAGAAGATGTATTTCCCAAAAGTCTCCCCCTAAAATCCTCCAATCCTATCCCCATGATAGGTGTGGTGCCAAAATTATAAACTAAGTTGTAGGGTTGGAACATTAAAGTTGAAAACCAAGAGTTTAACTTGTTAATTAATTAAGTTGTGTTGAATTAATTAATTAGGGTGAAGTCCAATGGTCGGGTGGTTACATAATTGTGTAACCATGAATTTAATGCTTAGCCAAAAATGCGCTTCCCTCCTCATGTGATTCGCACCTCTGAAATCCGAAATGAACTGATAAAAATAAAATAAGTGATAAAATATTTTATTTTTATTCTTCCACGAAAAAGTGAAAAACTAACTTCTATTCTCGTTAGAATGCAATTGTGATGAAGGTCTCACTAAGAAATAATTGAACCTGCATGTTCATTAGTGCCCTTGGATTTTTGTACAAATCACCGGTTTAAAAGTTATAAAATCCCACTCGTAGGTTTACTGAATGTACACAAACAAAACTTCAAAAATTTATTCTGGGCACACCAGGCCTCAGAATCACGTGCTGTCAGTTTTCACGGACTTGTAAAATTCCCATGCATTTAAAATGAAGTTTCCATGGAACATCCAGGACTTTACATTCTCCCCACCTTTGGGCATTACATCCCCGTAAGCTACAAATCAAATTATGGGAACAAATGGGGGTACAGAGCACGCATCTGAGCCTCCCACTCCCATGTCCTCTCCTAGAGTTTCTCATAATTCAAGCTTACGCTCACCAGATTTATCGACCATCCACATAGGACCCACTCCTATCGATCCTCAATCTCCACTAGAACCTCTGTGAATATTTCCCCATCAATGATGTCCAACTCTCCATGGTCGATGATGTGGTAAGGTTCATGCACGTATGTCCTCAGCTAAGATACTTGGAAGACGTCGTGAACTCGGTGCAACTGAGGTGGAAGGGCTAAACGGAAAGCCACCTCAACTAATCTACTGAGGACATGGAAAGGTTGATGAATCATGGAGATAACATTCCTCCTTGGCAAAATCTCCATAGACCTCGTCGAGGTGAGACCCGTTGAAAGACGTGGTCGCCATCCTTGAACAATAGAGGTTTCCATCTCCTATCAGCATATGACTTCTTCCTGCTCTGTGCAGTCTTCATTCGCTCTTGGATGATCTGAACCTTCTTTTTGGTAGCTCATACCATCTCTGTCCCCACTAGTGATGTCTCCCTTATGTATGTCCAGCATAGTGGTGATCTGCATGGTCGTCCGTACAATGCCTCGAAATGTGCCATACCGATGGTGGAGTGATAGTTGTTGTTGTAGGCAAACTACACCAAAGGTAAGTGATCCTCCCATCTATGAACGAAGTCAAGGACACATTCACGCAGCATGTCCCCGAGGGTTTGGATGGTCCTCTCGGTCTGACCATCTGTCTGAGGATGGAAGGCAGTGCTCAAGCGAAGCAGTGTCCCGAAAGCCTCGTGCAACCGCTTCCATAGCCAGTAAGTAAACTGGGCATCACGTTCGGAGACAATAGAAGAAGTTAATCAATGAAAACGCATAATCTCATGTACATAGAGGCATCCCAAGCTCTCAATTGATCCATGCTCTCTGATCGGTAGGATGTGGGCCGACTTGGTGAGTCAGTCAATGATCACCCAAGTCGAGTCCTGACTCCAAGATGTACGTGGAAGCACCATCACGAATTCCATGGATATCCCATCCCACTTCCACTCTGGGACCTCTAAAGGTTGAACCAAGACTACTGGTACCTGGTTCTCTTCCTTCACTTGCTAACAAGTGAGGCACCGAGAGAGAAACTCTTCTATAGCCTTCTTCATACCTAGACACCAATGTTGTCGTTGAAGGTCCTGATACATCTTTGCCACTCATGGATGTACCGCTAGAGGGGAAGTGTACTACAACCTCAACACTTCCTCCTAATGTGCTACTGGTACCATGATACGTCCTCTGAAGAGGATGACGTGCTCCCCACCTTCAGAAAATCTATCAGCTGCCTGCCATGTGGATATCTGGGCGCGTCGTGTCTCACAGTCTGTGTCCCCATGTTGCACCTCCCTAACATGCTGAACTAGTGGATGTGTGACTGTAAGAGACTAAAGTAAAAATACTCTATCTCTATCCATAAAGGATATCTGTATGGAAGTCAGATGCTCTGTCACCTCACCTAGCCACTGTATACCAGTCATCCTACATATAGCATAAGCTACATCATTCCCCTTTCTAGGAGTATAGAATATCTCAAAGTCATAGTCCTAGAGGAACTCAATCCATCACCGCTATCTCAGGTTCAGGTCCTTTTGATAGAAGATATACCTGAGAATCATGTGATCAAAGTACACGGAAAAAAGTTAGCCCATAAGTTAGTGTTTCCACATATTCAAGGCGAATACCACTGTTGGTAACTCTAGTTCGTGTGTAGCGAAGTTCTACTCATGTTGTCTCAGCTGGTGAGAACCATACGCGATCACTGCTCGCTCATGCATTAGGTCACACCTGAGACTTTTCCTTGATGTATCGCAGTAGACTACATACCCTATGCATTCCTCTGGATGTCTCAAGATAGGGTCACTATTCAGCCTCTACCTCGGCTCCTGAATGCTCTGTTGGAATCTCTCCAACCACATGAAGGGTTTCCCCTTCTTCGTTATGTCTGATAGTGGTCCTACAACTCTGGACAAGTATGGAATGAATATATGGTAGTATCCAGCCAAGCGGAAGTCTCTCCCCCTTCAGGGAGGTAAACCTGGAAACATATATTGAAAGGATGTCCCCAAACTCTGCCACTTCTGCTCAAACCTGAAAACTCATACGCATGAGCTTATCCTGGGCTACCCGAGTTTCCATTTTCGCCGACCAAGGAAAAACTCATTCCAACATAGTAGATAACCCACAAAAATTTTTCCTAATACATTCAATCTTTGTATGAACTGTGGTTGTCTAGTCCATACACAAACTAACATCATAAGTCCTAGATGCTGCCCCCAAGAGGATCCAACCGAAACTCTCTCCTCGAAGGTCATATCACACCATCGGCATATGTGTGATTATCGAGTCTCCTCCCAAAGGTATCACTAGAAGTGGGGTTCAATTCAACAGTTTAACTAGAAAATCTAGGTCTAGGACAATATTCGTGGAAGGCAGGAATGATTGGAACCTATGCCTATTGATACAGAAGCTATTAGTAGACACATACCATACCTTGAATCATTCCTAGAGACCTTGGGTAACACTCCTTGACTGCATGCAGCTACTCTCTTCTCCTACCCTCCAACTCACTGAGCCTATCAGAGACTAAAATGGTGGGTGGTTTTAACATGTCAAAATGTACACCACCTCCTGCTACTCTCCTAACTCTGCTTCCACGTCTGCAGCCTTGTAGATTCATCTGTACATAACACTTCCTCTTCCAAAAACATTTTACACGCCTACGTCTCTGAGACTCGTTCCAGTTCCCCTCTTCCCACTGCTATTCAATGGTTGTTTCCTCTTATCCAAAGAACATTCAACCACAAAGGTTCTCTCTAGAACCCTAACATAAGTAGGAGTGCATAGAGGAATAGTGTTGGCTCATATGTCCTTAAATACACCTCGCTCGGAAGTCTGAGCCCTAAACACTGATCTAATCGTATTCATCATGTACCAGGAATGGTTGGTATGCCTCGTGAAATATTGAGCTACCGATATATCATCCTACCAAAGTTGTATGAGCTCTAGAGAACTCTTAGCCACCTCCACAGGCTAGTCCTCAGCCGCCTGTGAATCGGGTTTACCTCGAAACCTAAGGGGTTTCTAATACTGAAACACGTGTAAGGCACTAAGCCTATATGTGTCATCTACCGTTACTGCCGGTTGTAACTATTGACCAACAGGCAGTGATATAGCTGACACACTACCTGAAGGTAAAATCTCAGGAAACGGTCCACGTACTGATGCCTTATCACTTTGTAGACTGTCTTCATGGTCACTCACTGGAAAAGACTAGTAGCTAAGATCACCATCTGATATACTGGTGTCTCAACTCAGTGAAAACAAAAATCGATCATTCGCCTTCATCCTATCCACTACTGCCTGGGAATCTGTCTTGCCTCATAACCTCTGATGCCGCTGCCGCTGGCAATCGTGCAACATGCTCAGTCGGCGTGCACCGTCCGCCAGTGCGACTAGTTATATTTGTTTACCAACAGGTGGTGGTGCTTCTTGTGCACCACTCGAAGCTGCCAACATAGTAAGAGGTCCCTGCACCGAAGGCTCATCGCTAGGTGGGCCGTCATCGTGTACTCTCTCAGAACTCTAACTGGCTATCTGCGTGGCTGCATTCAGAACAGATGCATCTTGGTCAAAATATTAAACCTGGTGAGCTGACCTCGTTGAGATTAATTAAAGAAAACATTTGAAAACACGAACGCATTCAGTGTTTTAGTGCACTGAGATAGAGATCAGTAGTCAGGGTCCTGGTGTATGGATATGTCGGCCGCCGCACCCACATTGGACTCTCAGAACTGAGAACCACAATTTGTACCCTTAACACTATTGCTTCACAAAAAAGAAAGATCTGAGTCCTACATTCTATGGTAGAATTTTCTCCTCTGATACCAATTTGTCACGACCCGTACCCCAAGGCCCGTGTCGTAACTACCCCAAGCCCACCTTCTATAGGCCAGGGGCTGACGACTAGCACCAAAGGCATAAAGCCCTAAAAGTGGGAAGGCATTGGCTTTATAAATCATAAACACATAAAATTATAATACACAACTGGAATCAATACACTAAGAAAGATTGTATACAGAAGAAGTGTTGGAAAGTAAAAGGGGCCGGAAATAGAATCCCAATAGTAAAGTACAGGTACAACAGAAAGCAAGTACAACTGAAGGCAAGTAAAGCAGCTACTTTGTCATCCTCCGGGGTTCCTAGCTGAAAGATGGGTATAGATGGCCTCCTCGGCACTCCATGCCCATTCATCCGCTCCGTGCACTATCACTCCGAGTGTTCCACCTCCGAGTACCATCCAGTCCTACTACTCTCTACCACAGTTAGCGCTATCTATCATCTGCAACCAACACAATGAGGTACGGGCATAGCCCATGTAGGGGTGAGTATAACGATACTCAGTTGGGACCATAAGACCCTCAAGGTATCACAAAATCAAACAAGGATAAACCACAAAGTATGAAATCAACCGATAACCATCACATAGGTATATTACCATACATATACCTATTTTATCAATTAACCCATCTCAATCATGAGGAAAATACAAAAGACATTGACTGAACAAAAACCAGTATTTTTATTATCGAAACCATGGCTGAAAGAGTACTCCTCCTCTATTGAGTACAGTGGGCCTACCACGTAACACAGAGGTGCTTCCCACTATCCGTAGACTACTAAGTTACACCTCCTGTCGAGTACTGTGGGTCAGCTGCGTCACAAAGAGACGCTTCCCACCATGGGTCTACCACATCACACAGAGGCACTCCATCTAATAGCCTGCAGAGGTACTCCTCCTATCGAGTAACGTGGGTCTGCCGTGCTCACACAGAGGCACTCCTATGCCATGGGTCTGTCATCTCACACAGAGGCGCTCCCCACTGGGCTAGTCGAGTCACTCCGAATCGAATCGGTTAAGAAGTCATCAGGTCTCAACCAGCTACTAGGTCTCTGTACTCTATCTTCTCCTCACCGAAAGGATCCACTCCTTGAGCTACTAGTAGATACTATATGTTTCACTAAGTCTCATGTAGAAGTATCACAATGGACCGCCCCGTAATAGGGGTTTCAACGCAATAGATGGTGCGTCAATCATATGCATAGTCTGTGAGTTATTGCCATTTATGTTCCGGGGGCCTGGTTGGATTTTCGTTTCAAACCAACCCAGCCTTACCCCAACTATGTCCAAACCTAATGTGGGTTATTCCAAAATTAAAGTCTTGCTCTAAGCTTTCTGTCGCCGCAGACAGTTCGTCGATCAGACACCTGTAGCCCATGATATGGGCGAAAAAGGTGTATTCTGGTCAACGGGTCCGGACTGGGTCTGACCCGGCCTGAAGGGGTATTCCGGCCCGAAAGGGCGGCCTAGACTGAGAGGGAAGCCTAGCCCGAAGGAAGCCCGGCCCGAGGGGGCAGACCGGCCCGAGGGCGGCCTTGCCCGAGAGTGGCCCGGTGGGCTGGCGGCCTGCGTGGCCCAGCTAGTGGGCTCGCGTGGCCCGGCTGGCCGTCCCGTATGGCCTGGCAGGCCGGCCCACAAGGCCTATCAAGCAACGCATGGGGGGGGGGGGGGGTTCCGTGCCTCCATGTTGTCGAACGGAACTGGCATTAAGCGCTTGTTCATGTGACCCGAGGGGTCCCGTGTTGTCCGGCTGGCCGAGCGGCCAGCCGGTTCCGCACCGCCAGCACGGCACAACGGTGCCGCGCCCCAGCTTCTCCTCCAAGTCTCGCCCTGGCCACGACTCCCCTGCTCCACGGGGTGCGACGACACCGCACCACTTTTTCTGAATGCCGCAGCTTGCCTGGTCGCTGCTCTTCCACCCGCGAGGTGTGACGGTGCCACGCTCATCATGCAGTCGTCCGGTGGCCTTGCTCTACCACAGCCCGTGCTGGCCGTAGCCAGGTTCTCTACGTGGTGTGATAGAGTCGTGCCCCTCTGGTGACCCGGCCCTTTGCGCCACTAGTTTCCTTCTTGGCCGACCCGACGCAGGACATCGTTGCCCCACCTCCATTGTCAAAAAATGAGATAGAACAATGGGGGAGGGTCAGGCCGTGTTTTTGTTGTCCGGGCCCTTCTCGTTAAAGTGTTATCAATTAGAAGTTCACAATCAATAATTTTAACGAAGATGAATGGATGGTAAACCACATACATAAATCAAAACCCTACCTTTCTTGTCTATCGTTGATGGTGGAAGTAGAGTTATGGAAAAGATGAAGTCGAAGACGATGTCGGCATTCTTCAGGGGCGACGCTTCCCTTTCTTGCCCCGGTTGAAGGAGGAAGAAGATGGTGTTCATCATTCTTCAGTGGTGAGGGGTGTTCATTGTTGGGAGATGTATTTCTCCAAAGGCACCCCCTATAATCCTCCAATCCTCTCCCTATAAGAGGAGTGGTGCCAAAATTATAAACTAAGTTTTACTTTTGGCACATTAATGTGGAAAACCAAGAGTTTAACTAGGTAATTAATTAAGTTGTGTTGGCATAATTAATTAGGGTGAAGTCCAAGGGTCGGGTGGTTACATAATTGTGTAAACGGGTATTTAATCCTTATCCATAAATGTACAACCCTCCTCTTGTGGTTACCACATATGAAATCTGAAATGAAAGGATAAAAATAAAATAAGTGTTAAAATATTTTATTTTTATTCTTCCACGAAAAAGTGAAAAAAGTAACTTCTATTCTCGTTAGAATGCAACTGCGGTGAAAGTATCACTAAGCAATCACCGATGCTATGAGTTCATCGGTGCCCTTAGATTTCTGTTCCGAGCACTGGTTCAAAGTTATAAAATCTCACTCATATGTTTACTGAATATACACAAACTAAACTTTAGAAATTGATTCTGGGCACACCGGGCCTCGGAATCAGGAGCTGTCAGCTTTCGTGGACTCATAAAATTCCCATGTATTTAGGAAAAACAATTCCAAAGAAATTCTGAGTCTTTACATACATAATACATAAAAATACCATTCATATCCTAAGTAAATAAAATATATGATATAGTGATCCCAAATGATCATTAAGGGTAAATAATTTATAAAACATTGATCACATAATCTTATAATCAATATTAGGATATAAGAACATGATCTTGACATTTAAAAAATGTACACTTCATATCATAGTTCATAATCATGATTCATGTATTAATTTTTAGTATATTATTGGACATGAATCATAAATGTCTCAAAAAACATAATCTATTGAGAGTATAATATTGTTTTAAAAAATGATTTTTCAAATAAACATAAGTAAATAAAATAATTTCCAAAGTATTCAGTGATCACAACTAAGTCAATCATAGTAGATTTGGTTTACTCCCCATTATATCAGAATAGTCATGGTTTACTCACAAGAATATCATAGTGGGATGAGTCCCTTATTGAACTAAGTTCATTCCCCAATTCAGTCCTATTTATTTAATGACATATCCATTATTAATGAATGAATTGGAGATCTAAAAAAAATTCCCAAATGTCACATAATGAAAATAAAATAGATATATTCCACAAAATCAAAAATCATTAATCATATTATAACCCATGAAAAGGAAATGTGTTTCATAAAAAAATCATCTTGGTATAATTTTTGTAAAGGAAACAAGTTTCAATAAAATTTCATCAATTTAACATAGAATAACCCATAAAAAGGAATAGGTTTCAAAAAAATCATTAAAATCATAAAACATACATAAAAATAATATGGATAGTTTAATTTGATCATATTTTATATATATATATATGGTTATAAGAAAGTATTTCATCATAGATAAAAATATCATTTAAAATATCACATTGAAAATTTCTTCAGGAAAATAACGATTTCTATTTAAAATTGATTATTTAAAGTAAAAAATTTCCCAAATATTAAATAAATTTGTATCATTGAAATGATCCTTGTAAAGTTCTTAAGGAATCGTAAAATCCTTGAGTTTTCTTGACAATGGGAAATTCTATTCATTCCATATAATTTTAAAAAATACCATTCATACATTTGTAAAAAAAATCAAAGATCACCTCATTAATGAAATGATAGTAGTCAATTATTGAATCTAACAAGAGGAAACTTCTTATCACATCATCATTTTCTAATAATGAGATAATACTATCCAAAACCAAATAATCCACCTACTATTAAAAAATATGATCACCTATACATGCCAATCAATATAAGAATTCTTGTAAAAGGCTCATTTATATCACACCTCAATTATAATCCACAAGGAAGTAAAACAACCAAGGAAAACAAGTTCTTCATTTCACTTATTATTTCCACTTATAAATCACTTGATAATTAGTAAAACCATTGAACCAGTCTGAAAATAAAACCATCTGAATAGAAAAATATTTATTGGTAAATAATATATTACTACAATATTTCCATTTATTTTATCCAATTATAGAAAATTATAAGGCCCCATGTTCATATTTGTATATTTTATAACATACTTCATAGGTTAAGTCACTAACAAAAAGAACACATTAAAGAATTTCTTACTTTGAATAAAGTTTTCCACGAAACTGAGTCCCATTCAAATCCATTAATAAGCCATATAATAAACCAAATCACTTTATGGTTTCATAAAATTTAACATGTGGTGAATCCAATTGGTAATGTAGTCACCATGATCCTCTCTAGTTCCCAAACCATGTATTGAATAGAGAAAAAACTCTATAAGACTCTAATATATCCCATTAGGTAATTTAAACAACGGGTATTATTACATGAATATAAAATGCCCTAAATTCTATGAAAAAATATCCACGCACATGTATATAAAACAAGTAATTATAAATTATAAAAAACACCAATGTAAATGTAGGATTCATAACAATTTGGACACACTATCCAAACCTCATATAAAATGTTACCCAGAATTTTAAATCATCCAATCTACTAACACAAAAAATAATTCATAATTAACAAATTTTAAACATTTGAAAAATAATTTCAATTTAATAAAAGGATGTATAATTTATAAAACACCCTAAACATCCTTGTGTTTAAAAATTCCTGAAAACATTACATGAATTTAAAATTCCAAGACTTTTACACAACTTATAGAAAAATATTTATAAATTAATACCAAACTAACAACATATTTAAAAATAAATTGAATGAAAATAAAAATACTATCATTTAAATTTAAATCAATAAAAAGGAACAAAATGAGTTGAAATATTTCTATTTAATTAACCATTATCCAGTATAACTAAAATAATCGTGTTCTTTATATTTTTCATCCATGTTCTAGAGGAGTAATTCTTGAATCCATAGGTGGATTCATTAAATATTTGGAGAAAATGGAGATACAAAAATACTAGATTAATGAAGAGAGGGATATTCTTTATTCATCATAATGAAACGAAATTAGATGAGTCTCTAATTGAATGGGATTTAAATAGTACTAAATCTAGGTTAACATGGGGAATAAGAACTGGTCAAATAATCTCTTTGGAGTTTTACATGGGTTTAAAAAGTGGTAGCCATGAAATGATGGGTTTAACCCTATATAAAAAACAACATTGATCGCCACTAGATAATCAATATATATATATATATATATCAAGTAATCTATACTACATCAACCACTTGGTATAAGAATAATGGTAGGTTATTAGACATATAGGGGGTACTATGCCCAAATGTTTTCACTAAGTTCATGGTTTTCCAATAAATGTTTTTCAATGGATTCTTTCTACTAATTTTATTAGAAAGACCACTATGTGTGTACTAGGTTCATTAACCAACACCAAGAGACTCTCAAAACCATGCATTATCATCTCTTATATATCACTTAATCTAGGATAACCTAGAAAAAAACATGAAAAAAACACTCACTATTGATCTGTCAAAAATTTATATATCATTAAAAATCCATAACTTGTAATGATACGATTCATTACATGGTATTTTGATGAAATTATTATTATTGTTTCTTCTATGGAAGATAATTATTTTGTTGTATAGATGTTATCATTAGATATCTGATGTGAGAACCATGTTTTCATAATAATTTTTTTTATTTTCATGAGTTTTGTTATGTTAGGATTTAATATTATGAAATTTTAGAAAATATTCTATAATTCATGGTCAAAATATATTTTTTTGGAATATTTAAGGTGACCATATATGGTTCAAATTTTTATTCAAAATTTCATTCATTTTTTCATACATGGACATGGTGAATATGTAGTTGGGTCATGTATTTTTATAAAAAAATTAGTAAATTTAAATTTATATGTCTATTACCAAGGAAAAGTTCTTTCATTTAGCTTATATGGAGTTCAATATCACCTCAGGAAGCATATAAATATTATATCCATATTTTTCATGATATTTTTATTCTTCATTAGTCCATGTTGGACATTCAATTTTTGTGTTACAACACATGTATTTTTTATAAGATATTACTTTCATGGTTTATTAATAATCATGAATATTTATTTATATATATATATATAACATAAAAAAAATTATGTATGCTTAGATAAATTTATAAAAGACATTTTATATTTAGTTCAATTATTCATTATAAATTTTAAAATATTTTTTATAAAAACACTATTTTCATTAAATGAAATATATATTTTCATAAATTGATTTCTTATCATATATATAAACAGTGATACAAATAATCGTTATTTTATAAATATATTATTTTGAAATTTATATAAATAATATTAATATTTGTAACAATGATAACATTAAAAATTATTCAATCATGGTATAAAATAAAGATATTATTTTTAATTCAAATGAGAATTGGTTTTGTTTTAAATAAACTTTTTTCGATGTATCATACGGTTTTTTTTCATATTAAAATTTATATATTTTTAAATTTTAATTTTATAAAATAAAAATAATTTTGGAATTCATATTGTCAATATTATCATAGGATGAATTTTTTAGATATTTCTTAAATGGTTGAATTTTATACCAATTGTGAAAAATATAGATATTTCATAAACCATAACATTTTTAAAATCATTATTATATAAAAATTAAAAAAAAATATGTGAAACCATTTTATTAACAATAGTTTTATTTTAGGAGAAAAAATAATCCTTCAATAAAATTAAATTTGTAAACCAAAGGTTGAATTTTTTTGAACTTATGTTATATTTTAATCTATTATTTATGTCATATTACTTTAATTAAGAATTCATATTGATCCATTAGTTTTTTATTAATTTTAAAATAATAGAAATATTAATTTTATATAAATAATAAATTAAATTAAATGGTATTAAATACTATAATTAAATTTGGCTAAAATTTAATATTTATTCTTAAGAAGATATTTTTTAAAACGTTCTAGTATTCTGTTACACTAACATATTATTAAATTAATTACTATAATATCTATAAACTGTATATTATAAAATTTATTAAATATTTTTAATTATCATATTAAGTATATTTATATCTTCATTTTCATTTTTATCCATAAAATTATGTTATCATCGAAAAATTTACTAATCATTTTAATGGTTAACATGTTTTAAGATGATGATATGGTAATGGTTAAGTCTTTAAGTACACCTAAAACATGTAAAAATATTACTAGATTAGTTTATATAGATTCTTAATTATCCAAAATTTGAATCCTTTTCCATTTTTACAACTATCTCATGGAAATGACATTATATTATTTTAAAGTCAACAGTCTTTATTGGTCTTCCACTTACCTCACTTATAAAAGGAACCCTCGTATTCTCACATATCTATACAATTTGAGCACATTGCTTATACCAATTCCTACCCAAATAAATTCCAATCACCATTTTCTCCCGGAAAGATTTGTTCTAGACTCAGCAAGACACCAACACAAGAATGTGTAAGGAGATATTGAATGGTAGATACCCAGAGAAGAGGTAATTGTCCTCACCAAAATATTTCGAGTTTCTTTATTCCTAGCCCTCCTCAAAATATTAAATTACTATACTAATTTAGTTTAATAATTATAGTTATTATAATAATATTTTATTATGTTTAGGTTACATCCATCATATACCTCTTTTCCATCCATTTAAAATTCAAACGTCGCTCACGTATACACGTTGACTACCACCTCCAAGAAATAATGGATTTTTTTAGTAACACATTACATGAATTGATTTAAAATATGTAATTAATGAATCAATATAATTTTTGATAAAACATTAAGAACCATATTTCATTTCCATTAATTAAAAAGTAAGAACATCACCCATGTGTAGATTAAGATTACTACCTCCCTAAATGATGAATTTAATTTTCCATCATCGCCTAACATGAATGGTTATAAAATTGAATTTTTAAATAAATAATAAAATTATAAAATTATTACATTTATGTAATGTTAACTGGGCCTTTATCTTAATAAAATTAATAGCTAATGGTCATTATAATATTTAACTACCTAAGACTAGAATATAATGCCACTTGAAAGTAATAACCTCTTATCATTATTATTCACTTATTTTATTCACATAACTCTTCATCAATTATTATATCACATTAAAAATTAGTTTAATAAACCATTAATATTTGATAAATGTAACATTATCATAATAAAATTACATGTTCTTACTCATTAAACTATTATAATATGTGCTTTTTTGGCTGGTTTTATCACCTGCATAAACAATGTTATAATATTTCACCCATAAATGAATCGGAAAAATTAATTAATAATATTATAAAATAATAATGATGAATTTTAGATGTTATAATTATTATGTATTTCTAATCAACAAATTTATATTTACATATAAATTTAAATCATTTTTTATTTCAATAATCATTAAAAAAATAAACTTATAATAATTTCAATCAAACCATTAATATATGATCTATAAATAGATGATGGAACAATATATATATCAAAAAATTGTTTAAATATTCATTAATATTCTAGATATGGTAAATAATTCTCCATAAAACACAGACCAGAACCATCAATTTGAAACATTAATTGATTGAAGATAGTTTAATATTAATTTCAATAAATGGAAAGCTAATAAACGAGTAATAATAAATTAAATAGTAATGGTATAAAGTGTGATAAATATAAATATGTTTTAGATATTGGTGTATAATAAATAGTAATTTATTTTAAATTTATGATAGTGTGGTTTTGATTAAGTGGATGTTTGTGGTAAGGTATTTTTCATAAAAGTAGTGTCTTAAATGTTTTAAATTATTCATTGTAAAACATTATCTTTGATGAGATTGCTATATTATATTTTTAAATAGTGTTATTATTTATAGAAAAAAATAATTATTAATTTAGTTTTCGAATATTTTTATTAATTAAAAATATTTTAAAAGGAATATTTTCAGTTTTTTCATTATGTTTCAAATTTTAATTACTATACCAATGAGAAAAATGTAAAGTTATTTTAAATTTTTACCACATTACCACCTTTTCCTTCAGTCGTATCCATTCATCATTAATAATTTTTTTTTATAATTTTTTTTATTTCTAAAATAATTTCATTTCCCCATTGTAGTTGGAATTTTATGTTTGTATATGGTTAAAAAACTATATTTTCTTTTATTTTATAAGATAAATTAATATCATTTTTCTTATAGGATCAAATGTAAATTTTTATGTGTTTTATAATGAATATGCAGTATAATATGTATGTTATTAATGTTATGTTTATTTCAAACTATATATTATGATATGTCGGTCTTATATATCTATCCAATTAATTATCTAATAATATATTTTCCAATGACAGGGGTTGTTGGGATCAATTAGGTATGTTATTCATTTGTGAATATATTTTGGGATTAATAAGTTAATTTATTCAATTACAATTTTATGTTGGAATTAACAAGTTATGTTATTTTATTTTGAGTTTACATTTTAATTGTGTATGTTTTTTATTTCATAGTGAGTATTTTGAACATGAATTTTCCAAGTAACCTTCATGATTGAAAATTTATTATGAGAATTTTTTATCATTTTAGTCAAATAAGTTGTCTTTCATATTCTAATGAATGATTTATAGAATTTAAATTCCTTTTGTTCACTAGTGTGACTTTTTAAATGGTTTTCCAGTAATACATATAAAAAACCATGCTTACATTATTTTTTATATCCCTTATTATTATTTATATTATCATCCCGTATTTTCAAATGTTTTTCATTGATTATAAGGATGTGTATGAGCTATATCAAGGTCAATCATTCGGTTTTGGTGAATCATCTTCAATTAAGAAAAAATTTCATGAATAAAAAATAATTTTATAAGTTATATATTCTTTGTGGGAAGGATGTATATTGTTCGAGAGTGTTCCCTTTGAGATATAGGTGTTCTCCTAATTCTCTAAAAATCAATTCTATAAGGTCTTAGGTATGAACATGATTCGTTTTTGTAATCTATTTCGTAATTATATATGTTTAATCATGAGTCAATTTAGTTGTTATAAAATCCACCATATAAAGAGTATGCTTCTAGCATTGAATTTGGGATTATGGGATTTCTATCTATAGATTGTATTAGAGAATATTTTATATTACATTATTCATTATAATGTTATATTGTGAGAATACTGTAAGAATTATTTTTACCATTGTTGGTAAATAATTTTATGTTTCATCAAAATATTAAATTAATATGTTCCCTTTTGAGGTTTTCTGTGAAAGAAGTTTAAGAAGATTAATTATATTTTTGTATATATTTATTTGGTTTTAATTGATTAGTGAGGCATATATAACCCTTATGTTTAACATGTTTGTTATTTTGAATGTTATTTGGGATCAATTCTATTATATTTTTTTCAATATTATGAGATTAAGATGAATTATAATTTATGGGATGGTATGATATTTTTATAAAAAGTTCATTATATTAATTAAAAAATAATTATTGACTTAATTTATAGGGGAATACATAATTTTTTAATGATGATTAATGTTAATTTGGTAAATTATTAGAATATTTTTTAGAATATATGATTTGTGTGTCAATTTTTTATGTGACTTTATAAGTGATTAAATTTTTTAGAGATAAATGTTAGTTTTATTTTGGGAGAATATGTTTTCAAAAATTTTGGATTTTTGGGTACATAATTATAAATAATTATATTTTTTTATTATAAATATTCAGTGTGATTTATGTTTAATTTTGGATGTTATTGTTGAGGTTTTGGATATTAATGTATTATATTAAATTATTTCATATCATTTGTATTTAGCTAATTGAATAGAAACTTGAGGAATAATGATTCATCCTTTTTTTTAATCTCATGATCCATTAGAATTATATTTTCTTTCATCATAAATTAAAATTTCATCTTAGAAATTCATAATTTTGAATGTGAGAAGAAATAGTGGTAGAAACTGATCAAAAAACACAACTGAAAGATGATTCTATTCTTATTTAATTAAATTGAAATAAATTGAGTATATTTTATGGAATTTTATTTCATGATGGTAAAATAATTCATCAAACTAATACAAAGGATTAAAAAATTGATCATGTCTAATATTTAGATCATCAAACAGCTATGATGGTATGCCTTAGAAACGCATTCATAATTATTAATATTATAAATATAAAAAAATAGAATATATATATATATAATGATCATTTGTAATTATTTTAGTAATTTCTATGACATATAAGTAAAAAGTATTTTGAATAACTTTTCCTTATCTCTATTCATTACCTAAAATAAAAAATCATGAGTGGAATTTTTTTCAATTTCATCCAAATTGATGGTATATTTTCTTCTCTTATTGATTTATATTTAACAAAAAAATTATATATAATTAAATATAATTTTATGGTATCATTGTTGGATTTTCTGTTGAAAAAATATTTTTATAAGTCCACTTTAACGTATTAAAATGGATAAAAAATATTATTTTACTTTTTCATATACAACATATCTACTGAATCAAGATAAAATTGTGTGGATGAAATTTTATTATCGGTGGTGAATGTAACATCCAATTTATTTTTAAAATGATAATAATTTTATATTTTAATAAAATTATTGAATATTAATTTATGTTTAAGTTATTTATAAACATATATATTGTCTTAGATGATATTGAATATTCAATTATATACTCATTATGAATTTAAAACTATTATGTGATAGATGTGATGTTTTATCTAAATAATAAATATATTTTCATGAAATGATTTCTTATTATATATTAAAATAATTACATAATTAGTAAATATTATATAAATGATATTTATTTTAATTATATAAAATAATTTTTATGTTTATTCTGATGATGATATTATAAATAATTCTCCCAAATAAAGAAAAAATGATATGAGTTTTCATTGAAAATATTTATTCATTTTAAATAGAAAAATCCACGTATTATACTATTTTATTTAAAATTAAAATTTTTTAATTTTATATTTATAATTTGATAAAATTAAAATCATTTTATAATTCATTATTCCAAAATAATAATATTGTTAATTTTTAGGGTTTTCTAGAAATAGTTTATTTTTTTGTGATTAATGAGAAATATAATTTTTACAAATACCATAACATTTATGAAATCATTATAAAATAATAATGAGTTATGTAAAAACATTTTATTAACCAAATAATTATTTAAGGAAAAAAATAGAACATTTAAAAATATTATAGTGAATTTTAAAACCCTTGGTTGACTTTTTGGAACATAAATTATATTTTATCCTAAATAATAATAATTTTTTATCTTCTCTTTAATTAAGTATTCATAGGATTCCATAAAATTTTTTACTTATTTTAAATTTATATAACTATTATTTTTATTTTTATTAAACAATAAATTCTAGGGTAATCAATATTAAACCTAATTTTGGTGAGATCATTTTTATGCTTAGAAAGGAAATTAATCCAAATACTATTTTCCATCTCATTACAGAAACTTAATTTAGAATTAATACTTAACACACATATATATATATTTAGTCATGTAATAGTTCTTAAATATTTGGAATCATAATAGTCAAATAATTAAATAATTCCCATTTCATTGTTAGTCATAAAATTATGTTACCGTTTTAAAATATTATCACTAATTTAAGGATTAAAATTTATATATATGGTTTGATAACAATGTATAATTCATGAAATATCACTAAAACTTGTCTAAAGTTTATTTTATGAGTATATATTGACACTAAAATATACTATACTAAAAACATTATCAATTTGGATCCAGTTTACAATGAAGATCGATTCTAATGTTAATAGTATTTACAAGGGTTCCACTCCTCTCAATTAAAAAATTAATCATCCTCTACTCATAGATACATCGACATTGAAGACAATATCTAAAAAATTATCATCCATAATACCACACCAATACACTCGGTCATGACCATGATTTTCTAGTCTCACAAAAAGGCTTACCCATGAATGCTTAAGGAGAAACTAAATGGATAATACCCAATGAAGAGGAATTTTTCCTCATCGATTCTTTCCAAGATAAATTCTTACATAACATCCTCCAAATATTATATAACAATAAATATATAATAAAATAAATATAAATAGTATAATTAATGTTTTTTTATGTAACTACATTATTCTATGTCCTCTCAGTCCATTGAAAAATGAAAATGTTAGTCATGCGTACATGAAAACTACCTTCAACATAGTTAAAATAATTTAATATTTCAACAAAAAACTACATGAACTTTAATAAAAAAATTATAAATATATATTATATATCTGTCAAAAATATTAATTTTAAATTATAAACTATTTTCTACCTTAATTTCCATTCTTTCAAAAATTTAAACATTTCCCATGTGTACGTGCGGGCTTCCAACTCCACAATCAACATATTTAATCTTCCATCACCACCTATCCTATGAGGTTATAAAAGTGTATTTAATTTTTAAACATGATATTAAAATAGTATTAAGGATTTATAATGGATGTTTTCCCACTATATTATTATAAATAACAGTAAGTGGTCATAACAAAATATAACCTCTTAAAATGATCATACCAAGAAACATTGAATATATGAAGTACTTATAATTATTATTGATTTATATTAATCATTTATTTATTACTGATTTGGATTTAACACTTTATAAAAAATAACACCATTAATCTTATTTATTATTTTTATTATCATTAAAAATAACTTCTTCATAATCATTTAATCATTAAAACATGCTTTGTTTTGTTCGGTATTATCACCTACTAGAACAATTTTATAATGTTTCTCTCATGAATTAATAAGAAAACTTATCTATTCAGAGTACAGTATAATAATAATGAATTTAAATTTTATTCATAATTATTTATGGGTAACTTTCAATACTATATTTCTGTATAAATTAAATTGTTTATTTAATTAAATAATCACATAAAAGATAAATTTTTACGAATCCCATGGGATCTATTAATGTAAGTTCCATAAATTAATAATGAAACACCCAAAATATATAAAACACATGAAATATATATTTATTACCATCATGGGGATTATTATTTCATGACTAAGGTGATAATATTGAAACAAACATTTCAAAACATTCATCGGAAATAATATAGTTAAATAATTATTTTTAATAGAGAATTATTAAAGAAAGAATTTTAATAAATTTTAAAAGAATGATATTGAGTAGGAAAGTATAAATTATTTTCTGATATAGGAATATAATAAATAATTTTTTTTATATTTTTTAGATGGATAAATTTTTACTTAGTGGAAGTATAATGAATATGTTTTTAATACCATGTTTTTAATGTTTTAAAGTATTTCTTCAGAAGAGTTAACTTCTTTGTCCTTGTTAATTTAAAAAGATCAATTTTGTTCTTTTATATACTAAAAATGATTTTTTAATGTAATTTTAAAATATACAATACTAAATATAAAAAGGTTTTAAAAGAATTCATTTTAATGGATTACGTACAATCGATATTTGTCTTTCCTTACAAAAAAGAGAATAAAATGTTTCTATAAGGTTTAAAGAATGAAAACTATTTCATGTTTCCATATCCATCAATTTTTAAGATTATGATTATTTTTGTTTATATAGGTTTCCAATTAATGATATATTCCCCTTTGGAGTGGATTTTTTAATTTTTAAATGTTCTCAAAATGAAAAATATGTTTTCTCAATTTATGAGATATATGATGGTGCTTTTATTTATTGAACAAATTACATTTTTTGTGTTTTATTTCTAAACCGAAACATTATATATGTTTCCTTAATTTTATGGTTCATGTTAATTTTATATGATGATGGTTGGTTCTAATATATCCCTCAAATACATTTGATAATGATTTATTCTTCAAGATATATGATTTCAAAATTAACAGGTTATGTTATTCCATTACAAGTGTATATTATAAATATCAAGGTTTGTTATTCGATTATGTTTTTATGTTTTAATTAACTAGATATTTAATTCCATTACATGATTTTTTGTTAGATTATGTTATTCCATTATGAGTTTTAGGAATTTTATGTTTCTAAGAATGATTCAAGATTTATGGTTTCTTATGATATTTTTTTATAATTTTTTTGATTAAATAAGTTCATTATAATATATGAATGTTAGTTTTATTCATATAAATTTGTATTTGTCAAAATGAATGACTTATTTAAAGGTCCTCATGTATATGGAATTACTAGTGGGTATCTATTCTTTTTTATATTTTACAGGGCAATCTATGTTTATCCTACATTATAAATTAGTTTTCATTGGTGTTAATGATATATAAAAATAATATTAAGGTAACAAATTATATTTTTGTAACTTATCATGAATAAATCATATGATTCATGAATAAAAAGGTGTTTAATCCTAAGAACCTATTATTTTTGGAAAAACTGTACATCGTGTGATAGTGTTCCCTATATAATAAATGGGTTTTCATAATTCACTAAAACACTGACCTTAAAAGGTCTTGGGTATATAAATAAAATAATTTTTGTTATTGATTTATTTTAACGATTTGTGTTTATTCATTGGTTTATTCTATTTTAATCAACACTGGTCTGTAAATATTATGTTTCCTTTACCAGATCTATGTGTATGTTTAAGGGTATTTATTGTAAAATATAAATATCTTACACTTTTTCCCTTATTATTTATCATATCCTTTTTTCATTACTTAATATAAACATATATTCTTATGGTTCAATTGTTTATATTAAAGTATCACAGTTATAATATTTATTTCTTGTAAACTCCGTGTATGTAATTGATAATCTTCATTAAGGTGGATAGATAGTGATTTTGTGTATTTATAGTAGATTTTTCAATCCCTTCACCACTTTAAACCAAAAAAAAGGATAATTGCCCACATATATTCTCTATTTTACGTGACTTTAAGTCCATGATGCTATGTAACCGTGTTTTGAGATAAAAATTTATGTTATATCAAATTTCTATGAGTATTTCTGTCTATTATATATATATATATTGCTTATATTCCATCCATTTATGGATGATTTTTTTGAAACAATAAATGTTAACAATTTTTTATGTGTTAATCCCTCTTTGGATTTATATAAAATTTATTATGACATTATAATTTTTTATTATGGTTTTGTAATGTTTTAGCCTTTTTTAACAGTCTTTAGAACAAAATTTATCAAATGATAACCAATCTTTGTTTCAATTTACTTTTTTAAAATAATTATAATTAATATTGATAAAAATATATATGAATTACCTAATTCTTTGTTATTTTATGAATTAGATATTCATTTAAATTAACACGTGGTGTGTTGTTTATATATGATATATATTTTTTCTATTATAGGAGTTTGGGATTATGAGATATGTGATTTTATTCATATGATTATGTTTCCCTCATATTGTGAAACATATTTTTTAGGTTGGACATATAGGATACATAGATATAGTTACATCGACCAATTAGTCTATGATCATGAAAGTATAGAGAGTTCCCAAAATCATGGATAGATCATACATGTTTGGTGAGTAGATAACATAACATTATTTCTATAATGATTGTTCCTATAACACCCCACATATTGTGGTTATGTATTTCATTTTAATAAAATCTAATCCTTCGTATTTTGATTTATTATATATCTGAGAAGTGTTATTGGAGTATTTTGATGAATAATTTCATAAATGGGTCATATAGAAATGATCTAAAAATGATACAGATCTACCACTAGATTCTTGATAGTGGAAATCAATATTTTAGTTACCCTGTTAGGGGGGTGAGATTATTCTCACACCATCGCAGTTCCAATAGTTTCCAATAGTTTTTTATGGTAACCTATATAACTTTGTTAGATATAAATTTATTTAATTAGAAGAGTTTTAAGAGTTCAAAAATGAGAAGGTTACCTCATTTCATTCTCAATGGAGAAGAAGCATGTTGTCCCCCACATTATGCTCTTTGATTATATATAAAATATCACTATGGTTTCTGGTATGATCATTGAGAACATAATCTCATTGTGTTGATGTGGTCTAGGATGATAATCCAATTCCCTAAAATATTTCATTCTCTCGCTGTTTCTTTATGTATTTACTTTTTTTCACAAAATCAGGTGTTTGTTCATTTTTCATGGTTGATATTTAGTAAATCCTAATAAACTAGACATATCTGATGAGTGGGACCCTTATAATACACGGTTGGTTGTCCATTTATTTATTGGTGGTATTTTTAAATACTTTCATGTGAATAATGAAATACACAAAGCACTAACAATATATTTATGTATTAAATTTAATTTAATATATTCTCACTGACATTATATGAAACATTTTTTCATGATTAGTTTTTGAGTGGTTTATAAAGAGGTTTGTGTTGACACCATTATTCATTTTTGACCTTTTTCTATGTGATTTAGGTTATGTTGTGGTTCTTATGGACCCATGGTTGGTGTTGTATGCTTTTCAAATGTCCTTAGGAGTATGTGTGGTAACCTAGACTATTTAATGGAAATAAATTATATGAGTACCTAAAAGGCTAGGGGTGGACAAACCCAGGCCTAAGACATTGAGTGTGTTAGTAAAATTGATGGAAGAACCATTTTTATTGATTTTTTTTCTGAAAATTGGTTCTCTGGTAGAGGGTGATACATCATTAACTAGTGTGATAGTGCCAGTGGTATAATGTGTACATGGAGACTATTATTTATGAAATTTATTAAAATTATATTTTTTACTTGTGTTATATCATCCAGATAGATTTTATTATTAATGCTTCATCATAATAAAACTATTATATGGTGTCACATCATCCACCATATTATTTTTATTGTAGTGTATCATGCTCTAATAAATATTGGCATAAGTGATACATTATCCAACTAATGAAAATTTCATGGTCGTTTATCATCTACTTGGAGACTATTATGATTGAATAATATTCACCAAACAAAGGTAAAACCGAATTCACCAGAATATTTCACATTCACTATTATCATATCACTAGTCATGGTTCATCTTCATTTATGATATGGTAGAGTGATGAATCATTCTCCATGTTTCACTTGATGAGGATAACTCATTCACCCATATTATGAGATGAATAGTGTTATATATTTCATTCTCTAGGTGGGATTAGACCAGGGTAATATATTCTTATTCTATCATTGATTGAAAAATTATTTTCCCACCTGATTTGGGTATTGATAAATCAATAATTTAATGATTTTTTATATATTTACATTACATTATATATAATCATTCCATATTGATCATAAAATTATATTTAATAAAATTTTTCAAGATAATATTATTGGTGACCTATTCTATTGTACACAAAGAATTTTAATGAGATTTAGGACCCAGGTAGATTATATAGGATATAATCCAAATACAATAATGGGAAACATGTTTAATTGTTGATAAGATATACTGAGTCAATGTTCATAGATAGAGTCAATCATGGACCCATGACTAGTTTTTTGGATGTCTATTTATTATTATTATTATTTGAATGTTTATATATGGATTAGTCATGCAAGATAAAGTTTATAAATTTATACATCCTTTAAAATTTATCATAGATCGTTTTTTATACCATGGGAGTGGTTATTTTCTTTTATACTGAACTTATCATTGATGTTTTTGTATCCGTGATTTTATGAGTTGTATTTTTTTTAATAATATTTGGTTGGGTATGGAATGATGTTTTCAATGAGTTACATGGAAAAATCATTGATTTATCGAGTAACTAGAATATTATGTAGTAAAAAATAAGAAATATTTTTGATACAGATTATAGTGAGAAACATGGGTGGAGAAAAAACCCTACATAGGTTGAATTATATTGAAGATGTATATAACTAGAGGGGAAATATGGGGATTGGTGAATAGGTAAAGGGTGTAACACATGAAAATTCTATGTGATTCATTTGGGTTCTCTATGGAGAACTACATATTATTATGATGTTCTCAATCCTTTCATGGTGCTATGTGGGTCTCCCACTTAATTTTTCATTGTTACTATATGTTTAAAACATATACACATAAGTATGATACACTACACAATGGTGTATAATCTTTTCTTCTACATCTTACCATCATATAGTTTTCTAAATGTCTAAAATAAAAATTTCAAGCCATAGATGTTCTTGTTGAGCTTATAAATGTCATATGATACATAATATGAGATTATGAAAAGATTTAGATGGATAACTTAATAAAGTAAAAGTGAAATATTAATGGAGATATTTTCTCCTCCAAAGTTATAGTTAGAAGATTACATGTGCCTCTAAATATTATTTTTATTCACATATGAAACATGTGTGTAGTTTTACATGTATAAATTACTATTTCATTTTAAATATAATAGTAACTTTGTAAATGTTTTTATTTTTAGACAGTTTAAATTGTGATTTTTATCATCCACAATGTACATAGAAGAAGAATTTTGAGTAGTTTTGTTTTCATTGGATATAGTATATATCATGAAATGGTAGAATAAGCTCAATAAGATTGACATAGAATTTCAAAAACATGCATGATAAGTCAACTTAATTTTATTTATGAGTTTTTTAAATTGTTTTGTTTTTTTATTAGTAATAATGAAAATAAAACTATTATAGTATATAATAATGGCTCACCACAATTATTGAAGGTACTTAATTGGTGGGTTTCATCAAAAAAAATTATTGGTCTCTCTATTTGAGGTGAAATTATAAATTAGAGATAAATTATTATTGACTCGTTAGATGAAGAAAAAAAGAGACTATAAATATTTCCTTATAAAATTCATGAGTTTCAAAAAATATTAATATCTTTTTATGCCTGACATGTATGTGATGAATCATTCATGATTCTCAGTCTTCTAGGAGGTCAGTTTATCATTAAATTGTCAAAATGTTTTACAAAAATTCATCCCATTTTTGATATTATATTTTTTGATGATCAAAGAAATTATATGATATATATTATTCTATATGAGATATATATAGTCTATTGTGTTCACACATAAAATATATAATATGATGGTCATACACATGTAGTGGTTGCATGAATAAAGAAGGAAGCCTCACATATTACAAAAACAACAAAACAATTATGTGTTTGTGAAAAATGTACCCCATAGTATATGAAGTCTGAAATGGTGTAGAAGATAGAGTATACGGAAGTACTTGAACTAGGTTAATCTAGTATAAAAAAATGGTGGATAGAACCTGATTACAGTTGTGGAAAAAGAAAATCTATTGAATAATAGAAGTGATATATTATTCATGAAATATAAAATTAAATAGGGAGGGGTGAAATCATATTGAAATATTTGGAAGAATCGGGATGTTACGAGTGCTAACAACATATACATATATTAAAATAAAGTAGGAGGTTTCATATTATGCATCTATGGTTTCTAAATATGAATAGAATATATATCTCCATTATTTACATATGTCAGAATTTTAAAAAGGATGGCATTGTATAAAAAGTATTCTAGCATGATAATATAAAGATTTAAAATGGATTATATCTTGGAAAAATTTTATACCTTTTATTATTATTATCTATAGTGAATAAATAATGTTGTTATAGAATAGATTCATAAAAAACTATCAATTATGAGGTGTTTTTTCCATACAGATTGAAAAATAATAGAAGAGGAATACTAGAGATCAATTTGAATATATCTCAAGTTAATGGTGTAAATTTTTCATCTTTAATTTCCATTATTTAGATGCATTGTTACATTCAAAGGGAATTTTAATTTTATATTTATTTTTAGGTTCGGTTTGATAATTAGGATTTTAAATAAGGATCTAAGTGTTTTAATATATATAAAAGTTGTTGTTGGATGTGGTTCAACGTTTTATGTACCTACATAGTGTTTGGGAGAGTTTCATAGGGGAGGAGTGGTTGGTCTGCCGGAGGTTCCTACTATAGAACATTCATGATGTGGATAAAAAACCTCTTGCTTTTAATATTTCATATGTGGAAAGGGCTAAAATACCCAAGAAGATTATGGGTTCAACTATGGTTTCATGATATTAGTGGTTTAATATTGTCTTTATATAGGGTCTCTAACCCTTTTTCACTCATCTTGGTAGGCACACAGACATGGGGGATATTTTTTGTCTTCATTATATTCCTTACTCCCTCTATTTGGGGAGATTATTTGTGTGTCTTGATGGTGTTTAAATGTAGGGCCATAATTATCATTCCTAACATGTTGTCTTATCAATATAATTTCGACTTTTTGAAAGTTTTTCATTAGGTTTTGGAACTTATTATGTTTGAAAATGGTCGTATCAATCTTTTGAGAATGGGATTTTTCCTTACTAACATTGTGGAGGACCAGAGATGTTGTATGCGTGTTGTATTAAATTATTTTATTGAAGGTACATTACTATTTTTTATTTTAAATGGTTTCATAAAAAAATTAAATAATTTTGATGTTGAATCATTATTATTAATTTTGGAATTCATGTTTCTTATTCTCATTAGTGCATTGGGTATAGACCGCACCTCGTTGTTGGTGGTTTGAACTTGACCAAATGTCCCATAGAGATTTTTGGAATTTATAACCATTTATAAGATAATATAAAATATCTAAAATAAATTATATTTAATTAATGAATAATAATTATAATATAATTAAAAAATAGTTTATTTGGTTATGAGTTTGGGCCACATGGTGATGTGTGGTGGCTACATTGAGTTAGAAAATCTTGGGATATTATTATCGGGTGGTGATCAAAACAATATCTCCATTATTGAGGTTAGTTCTCCCTCATACATACCCATTAGTATTATGAATTATTTTATATATATGTAACATGTTTGGTCAGACTATAATGGGAAATTAGAAAATTTAAAATTAACTGTATTGTTTTGATGAAATGAGTTTCCCATGAATGAACTAGTAAAATTTTCAAGGGCCAAGATGGACTCATGGAAACTGGATAAATTTCCATAGTTACTCATGGATAATTATTTATTTATTATGATGTTCCCTAAGAAATTTAGTAACTTAGATATGTATATTAAATTAAAAAGGAAATTCATGATATGTATTAGACCTTAGCATAAGTGACATTGGTGACCTTTGGGTTGAGCTAATAAATGAACATGGATGTTTGTCCCAAGTGGTATATGTTTTTCCTATGTGATAAATTTAATCCATTTATCATATGAGGAAAAAATGGGGAGATACTTCGGGTCATGATTATAGGTGAGTACATATGAGGTTATTCCCAAGGAATACCTTGGATTGGTTGGGTAAGTGAGTATAGAACTATTGCTTTAATTGGAATGGGAGATGGGATATGAGCCATCTCTTAAGGTTGATTCTTGTATGGATTTCCAAGTAAGCCAATAAATAATTGAAGTATATATTTTTTATTTTAATGGATTTTATACTGCATGATTGATGAGTGTTGACCTGAAATACTTGTTTGAGGTAAGTGGTCCCATGAATATTTTCCTATATATAATGAGATATAAGGGAACCAATTTGATAAACCAGTTATATTTTTATCAAGAATGTGAGATCATATGGTAAATGGGTACATATGATTATGAAAATTAACAGATAAAAAAATTATGGTTTCATTTTATTTTAGTTGTGATGATATCAGTATGAGAATTTGTGGCATGGATCTTGTTTTTGTAGGGGTGGATATCCAAAGATAATTGAACCCATTAAGATGCATTATATGATAAAATAATTGTGGGAAACATAGTTCACCAAGACACATGTTATTGGATTACACGGAATAGGTTATTCGATTTTATCATGGGATGTGAAATACAACAAGATCTCATATCTAGCAAGGGGGAATACTCCCACGGACTATGATAACATGTTTCTAGTTTGGGAGATTCACACACTGTATAATTATGATATAAGATCACTGGAAGGGAAATTTCTTGATTTTTTTGATGTGTTTGTTATTCCTTGGGGATGCACCACATAACTATATTGTTGGATTTATTTTCTACTTATATAAGATTTTGGATAGGGATATTCACACTCATAGGCATGGACGACATATTTTAATAAAAGATTACACCATAGATTTAGGTAATGATTTCATGTAGGTAAATACCCATAGTTTCTTGATGAGTTTTGGGTACCCTATAAATACTAAATGGGTCTAGTTTGGATACAATTTTGGATTACATGGACTCACTTGTTGTACAAGGATGATGTTTTTTTACAAGGGGAGCGAGACCCTTGGATTCATATGACATATTTTTCCAATAATTGTATTATTTAGAAATAGGTGATGTGTACTATATGGGTGTGATTTGGATATCCTATTACATGATCCTAGTAATCATATTTTGGGAAGGTAATTGTCAATAATGGTTTCATGATATTCTCATGGACACCTTGATGATGGTTGAAGTAGATTTGGGTTGACCCTAAGTATTAAGTAAGTCACAAGGATTTATATTTGTTATTTATTCACTAATTCATATCTTTTTATTTATTTTTAGAGAATATAAAATTTGTATAACAATATTTAATGTCTATATATAGGACATCCATGGTAATTCCTGACTAACATGTACTCTCACCATGCTCAGGTTTCCATGAATCTTGGGTAATTGAGAATAAGTCACTAATCATTGGTTTAGGCTTTTAAGTGGACATTGGTTCATGATCTTACTAGATAAATTGTACTGGATGGGATAGTGTGATTTGGGAAGCCCTTGAGGATGTAGTAGATCCACAATGTATTTGTATCCTTTTTTTGTTTCATATATGCGACCAACCCCTTGTGCGATTAGTGTTTTATGATGGCATGACCACGAGTTTTTATGACTATATGACTTTATATGATAATTTTGATACTGATGGATATGTTATATTATTCTATGTACTAATATTACACATTTCATGTTTTTTTATTTACATATTATTGAACACTCATATATGAGTGTATAGAGTGCCCATTGTTCCACCTGTAACCCCCACTACTAGTTGGAAACCATTGGAACTTGGGGAATCATTTAGGAGGACCATTGACCACATGGTCTAGTTGATATGCATAGTGTAACTGGTCATGGGGATCAAAATGTTGTATCATTGAATTTATATAATAGATCACATAGAATTTATTAGTGTTTTATTTGGTCTTTTGACATTGGTAAATGGTAGACAGGTGTCACTAGGATGTTTTAGTTATTATGATGAATATTGGACCGGTGCATTGAGAATTAATTTTTATGGTAGGAATTCTATTTTACAAGGGATAAGGGATTTTAATTTTTGACTAACGAAATGATGGATATGTGGTTTTTATATAACATGGAACGCATTATTTTTCGAATTTAGTATTTATTCATTACTAGTATATTATTTGTTCGTAATCCCATTGCTAAGAGGCTAGTGTTTTTAATATTTTTTGGAACATATGATTCACATAACTTATTTCTGGATACATTTTATTTATATATCTAATAATATATTTAAACTAATATAAGTTTCTATAACAACCTAAATGGTATTTTCCAATATATCTTTTTTATGGAATAATATTTAACAGAACCACAGTATATATTTTTATTCTGATGAAATGTCATGTAGATATATAGTATGATTCTCCATTGGTTTTCAAAATCTAAAATCCCTCAATATATGGGATTCTAGATACAATTATTAGGTTAGTGCAATCATTAGATACATTAGTTATAGAACCCTGGTTGGTTTTCATAATAATGTTTATGAAATGAATATAGGTTTTATTCTATAAATTGTCAACAAAAACAAATATATTGTTTTCTAATATAATTATTTGTTTCATTATATTTAACCAGACCATATGACCATGATATAATTGACATGAATATTGGAATAAAAATTTCATTATATAGGGATTGATGAGAATCATATCCTCAAGGAAATTACTCTAATAAGAAGAGGCCTGGTGAGGACTAGGATAAGATTATGATTCTCGCGGGGATGGTCCTGCATATTGATTCCCTATGTGAACTAGTTCCCTAGTGGGTAGGAAGTTGGCACATGATTCTTAATATGAATACATGAGACACCATAGTGGGTAGTTTGGATATTGAATTGAAATGTAAAGCTTGAAACAAGAACATAGATGTCTTTACCTTGAGTTACAACCTATGTTAGTATGGATCAATATGTTAGGAAGGAGATCCTAGTTCTTGATATATGGATCTTATGGTAGGTGAGTCAGGAAATATAGATGATATAAAAATTATGAGAATAAATAGAGTGAGGGTTATCCTAGAATTATGAGTTCCCTAGATACAAAATCATCGGTAGATTCTTTAGGCTTTATAATCTCACGCATTCTATGAGGCTGAATATGTGATACATTTTTTGTGATTTCTTAATTGTTGTGAAATGGGAAGGCATAAGTAAGGTCCTTTCCTTGAGATCATTACATGAGAGGTGCTTCCTAGTATATGAATTAGGTGTACTGATTCCTTTGGTAATTATGAATAAAGGAACCAAATTGATGTTGTTTTGGTATAATGGGTTGGCTTTGAGGGAATAATATGTCAAGAGGATGACATTGTTGATTTTTTATGAATTTTGTAGTGTCATATTGGTAGTGAATTGATGGAATCTAAGGAGTTTTTAAATGATACCATATAGTGGTATATCATGAAATTTTCTTGTACATGTGGGTGATGTCTTGTTGTTGGAAGAGGAATTAGGGGTCCTCTAGTTAGATGATTGATGTTTCATAAAGCATGGATAGTGGTTTAGGTACGTGATCCTCAATAAAATGATATTTTATTAATTGAGAGTTATTCTGGTTATGTTATGGGAGTTATGATGGTTTTCACCCATTAATTTTATATTAGATCAAAGTATCATGTGATAATACTTGCGGTGATGTTATGTATTCGATCAGTAATTGTTATGTGTCAAAATAAAATCAGTGATTAGATGATATTTTTTATAAATGTATTATTTATAAATATGATTAAATGGAAAACATACCTATATGTTATAGGAGAAACCATAGATGGATCAATTTTCATGTTATGATTGATTTAGGATTTCATCTTGGTTAGGTAATAACGGTATAGTTGAGTATAGCATGGGAGGTGAAACACATGTTTTGGGATTAAACATTTTGACATACTTATTAATGAGTGATATATTTTAATCCATATGGGAAAAACGCACCATATTCCATTTGATTTCATAACCATCATTGTGATTTTAATTTTGATTGATTTCATATATAAATTTCATGTTATTCAGAAACAAGTAACAATTTGCATTTCAAGATTGTGCTCAGTTAAAAGTGGGATGGTCACATATGTTCATTACATGTTTTAATGGATACAGAATGATCCATAGGGATACACCACATGAAATTTAAGGGTTATAGGAATAGTGATACTGATTTGTGGATGATTAGTTAACACACCGTGTTTTTAGGAAGCATATTCTTTCCATAATCTATAGGTTTGTGATTTTAATTTTTTCCTATTTGTTCTAATGAATTTAAATATATTAGGTAAAAATTCATAAATTATATTTATTAACTAACAAAAAATTATTCTAAAATTTTAAATTATTACAAAAATAGCACATGAAACTATGTATTACTCATAATGGATGATTGCATCAATTAAAAATCAAAATATTAAAAGGGGACTATAAATTGAATAGAAATATATCTTTATAATTATAATTTTGGATAGACGACTATATAAATTTCTTGAATAATTATTAATATAAAATTGTAAATTATAAATAATTCATTCAAAGGAGAATTCATCTTGTGGAATCTAAAATTAACACGTTTGAAAATGGGAATTGTGAATGGAATAAGTCTATTAAGGTTATACATATGAATGAAATACAGCCATTCCAAATATGGTCATTGACAAAATTTTCATTTAAAATATAGCCACTATAAATATAGTAATTTTTTATTTCATTGTTGGATACATAAAAAATAGGTATAATGAGGTCTTCTGTGGTTAGGTAGTAAATTTTAAAAAATATAACTAAAAATGAAATAAAAATATAATATTGAATTTTTTTAAATATATATTTACACATAATTTATAAATATTAAAAATGTTTCATTAATGTATTATATGACATATATAAAAAAATTAAACAAAATATTTTAATATCAATAGAGTACAATAATTAAAATTTATAAAATAAATAATCAATTTTCATTTTATTTTTTAAAGAATATATAGTATAAAAGTAATTTTTATTCCAATAAACGTTTTTCATAAGTATTTTATTTTATATCAAAATAGACTAAATTAAAAAATACTAAAAATATTATTTTAGATGCACTAATATATGAATACCATTTATATTATAAATTGATATTATATAATAATTAGAAAGCATAATGTTTAAAAAAGAAATTTTTTAGCAAAAAGTAGTATAACCGTATATTTTTAATTTTATTTATAAAGATAAATATATAAATTTCAAAATTTTCATTATATAAAATGAATATCACTATGAAATTTATTCTTTCAAAATTATCTTATGATAATTTTCTTTTAATTTTTCTAAAATATTTGATATTTAGGTGAAATGTGCATTATATCATTTTTAATAATACTTGGACTTTTAGGCAATTAGTAGTATATAAAAATGACTTATAAAATTATGACACCATATTATTTTTAAAATATATATATTTAATTTAAATTATACTCTTTAAAATATTTATTATATTTTGTAAACCAATGATTGATATTTTGTAACACAATTAATAGTTTTTGCGGAATTTTTTTTGATATATTATACATTAACTATGTAAATAATTTATTATAAATTTTTCAAAAATTGATCAAGATAAAATCGATTTCAATTTTATTTTATCTAGATTCTAATTATCAAATAATTTACATGTTATTTTTATGCATTAAGATTAATTTACATTAGGTAAACAAATTAGTTACACTGTTAAAATATAAAATGGACAATGTAATAATTCAATGGGTAATATTGTTGAAAATTTTTAAAAGGTCTGTGAAAACATGTTTTTTTATAAATTGTACTAATCTATTCCCCACACTATTATATCATTAACCTTGAAACCATATTTATTGAGAGTTATTAACCATTCTTGAAATGTTATAGGAATATACACAAATTCCATCCCATTTCACATATAAAAGTGTATATCCTCTCCTCAATTCCCTTCAAAACTGAACAACCTAATTTTGGAGGAAACCCCATCCCAACCTCTCCTCAACACATATATAATATTTATATATGTCATATTCTTCTAAAAATACCTTCCATAATGGGTTTATCCCCTTTTGTATATGAGATAATATAAGAAGTCGCGTATAAGTTCTTAATCTCTCTTTATCATTTCTATTTCATTATATGAACTTATTATTTACCAAATTCCATTAAAATATAATAAACATATATCAACTATATTTACATCATTTTTAAATGTAATTATAATATTGATACTATAATTAACCACCCTTCCATTTTTTTATAAGAAAATTTAAAACGATATTCATGTATGTGTGTGAAAACTACTAACTCCACCAAGTGATGTGTTTATTTTTCTAAACCACCATTCATTAATTATTATAAAGATTAATTTAATAAATATGTATTATATTTAGAAAATAATTTATATATTAAAAGTTATATATTTTTTCATTCTACAGAAAAATTATCATTCACCATGTGTACATGTGGACTACCGCCTCCACGGAATGATTGATTTCCTCTTTTTATTTCATAAAAACATTTCATGGATGGTCATGAGAATATTATTCATGAGTAAATATTATTTTTTTTAAATTATTAATTATATTTTATAAAAAAATTATAACTTATAAATAATATTATCAACAAACAATTATCTACAATCTATTGGTTAAAAAATTTTACTGAGAGAAATATCATTAAATAAAATTTTGTAATATTTTTATATCCAATTGTTAATATTATAAATACATTAAAATATTGATATGTCACACTAATAAACACTAATATATACATTTAAAAATCTAATGTAATGATATTTCAATTAAATTTCCTCATAATCATAAATAATCATTGTATGTTCTTGTTTGGGATGGTCTGACCATCTACCTAGAAAATGCAATGACATAATATCATTAATGAAAATGAAAAAATAATTAGAGATATAGTATGATCAAAATATTTATTTAATTATTTTATTTTGATTTTGATATGAATAATTATATTTTATTGTCAATAATAAAAAAATAATGTTCATTGGTTTGGAAAATAATCAAATTCTATATTTTTCGATTTCATCTTTAAGGATAAGGTGTGAAAATATCATCAATGAATAATTACACACCCATATCATGATGCATTGTAACTAGAGTAGATAACCATGTGACACCATGTGCTCCTCCCCACGCACCAAAAGCCACCAACTAGTAGTAGTGGTTTATATTGTTACTGTGTGGAGCTTATATCCCCTACAACAGAGTTAAAAATAATAATAAGAATAAAAAATCATCATATATGTGAGAGTGTGTATAAAGAATAAATCAACATAAGATATGTTATTAAAATTAAATGTGGGTATAAAAGCATACATTAATGATTTCCCACTAGTATGATCCCATATAAAGATCAAAAAATTACAAAGGCTCAACTAAAACTATATGAAATACAAAACTCCAATATGTAACAACATTTTAACTATATTGGTTAGTCATGAAATCCTAATCCTATACCTATCTTGTACCCACAACCAAGTGATATATTATTTCTTATCCTAAAACAGTGGTAGAACTTGTAGGTTTTAGTAAATAACACATTAGGTAACCCAAAAAGTAGTCTGGTATTATAAATTAATTGTAGTTGTATGTGCATGTGAAATTATTAGAATAAATGAATACTAAACTGTAGGAAACAAATAAATACAATAAGAACATTTAATAACTACTTAGATCTGATTTAGGAATGTCTCTATGCATGTGACAATGTTAGTTCCAACATGTATCCCATCCACCACAAGGGTATAATAATATAAAACTTTCGATGAATAATAACTATCATCAAATCAGAGGTCCATGACTCGAATCAACTATACCGTTCTTAAATACTTATAGGGTGTGGTGTATCGTATAATTATTATCACCTTAGTGGGGTATCTATAATAAATATTATGATCCCATTACCATGCCCTTATCGTGATGACTAGAATCCCTTAATGCATTCCTCATCATACCTCATCCCCAATCCTTCATGAAGAACACCCTAGTATTACCTGGTCATTCCAAATATTAGGCCGATGTTTTATTTGTCAGTGAGAATAGACCTAGGAATGGTATATATCCAGACATTATTTATTCTAGGGTGACCTATTTATTTTAATGGAATACCTTCTAGGATCCCATGATTTCTGACCTAGGAATCCACATCTCAGGACTCCTTAACAAAAACATCACTAGTGTATCCACTCGATCCAAGGTGGTATCCTTATAATCGTGAAAGGGCATCCAATAGTCTCCCTCATGATGTCTATAATCCATTATTGGATATATATTACCACTTGACACCACATACAACCATTCAAATCTTAGTAGTCCAAGTAATTTTCAATTTTCAAATGATTTCTCCATTCAAATCCAAGAAACCCCTGGAATTCGCAATGGTGTAACTATGTTAGAGGAATCCTAGAAATCAATTACATTTCTATGTGCTCACTACCATACCCTATGATTATGTATCCTATAAATATCCAATAGTAATACTTCACTATATCAATAGTAATGGATGGAAGTCAAACTCAATATCCTCCCCCAAAAATATTGAGGTATTGGATCACTGACATCTTGGGAATCCTCGGTTTTAATCCCTATGTACAATTTATTCCTAGGAATCCAGATAAATTAAAGTACTTTCAAGACCAATGGATGATTCCCAAGTGTCCTAGGAAATCACATATCATATAAAAAAATAAAAATATAAAACATAACCATGATTGGTTAAACTCCCACACAAAAACATAACATCAAATCATAATCATGCTTAACCATTGGTTTTGGATATAGGGTGGAAAAAACCATCCCTACCCATTTCCACAGACACCCACTCAGGGTCATTAGTAAAAGGTGTACCGACTTGGATCTCTATGATCATTACTACTAAGATTGATACTAGTCAGATCCTCAATCACAACTATTATTTTGTGAAAATTCCTATCACAGAGAAGGAATCATGGAACCCCACATCATTAAATTAATCTCACATCCTCATAGGCCATAGGATTATCACACACTATATAAATTTTTTAAAAATGGCTCAAGGATAACCTCTATGCCCAATCTTACTCTGGAATGATCAAGTCACCCAATGCATTTTTAATAAACCAAATGTCAATAAACCAATGCCTAAAATGTTTTAAGTGTTCTCACCCGACCAACTAGGGTATTTCATCTCATGTATCACCAAACCTCCTCATGGAATTGTTAAAAATACTATGTATCATATCACCCTTGGAATTTTTCATTGATATCAAATTATTTAGGACAGTGAATAAGGTAATTAGTGTTTTTAGAACAATATTATTTCATCCAAATATTTTTTCATAGAATATGAAATTTAAATTAAATTTAAATTTAAATTAATTTAACCCAGATATTATAATTTTACAAATTCTTTTTTAATTAAATACATATTTTACTCGATGGTGAGAAAAATAATCACATATATCATAAATATATGAAATAATTCCATAGGGAATATATTGAGGATAACCTACCACAATTTTCCACTTTTCAATTTATTTTCTAAAGGATTGGAGCTATAGTAATGGCTTTTTCAGGCCTCTCCTAACTCGACACATCTCCCAATAACCTATCTCTAGCCATGATCCCAATAATTAATTTTCATAAATTTTTAATAATATAATTTAACCATAAAATTATATAATAATTTTTTTTAGAATTGGATTACTAGATAAAAATATCACTAAGTAATTGTGTCACATCAAAGTCAAACCCAACAACACCTAGAAGATCCCTATCATCCTCTCAGCATAATCCTAATTCAAATACCCAAAAAACTCCACAAAAAAACATGAATATTAATTAGTATTATCAAATAATCCTAAATGAATTTATATCAGTGATTTTTCTCATCAAAACAAAATGTTGTGACTTGAAGAAGACATATCATGATGTCATCTTCCTTGGACTAGTAGAAGACTAATAGTTAATGTATGATTCCAACAAGATCCAATTAGATTAGAATAAAAAACACATAATGTGTAATGGAAAATTGAATTTGGAAAGTATAGGGACAATAATTATCATTGGAATTTGAGACACACCTTCGATCACATCGATCAAAAAAGAAAATCCCAATACCTTAATGCTCCCTGCCCCTAGAATTTCTAATCAAAAAACACTCCCAACATTCCACCAACATTCTCAAAAAGGTTCCCAAATTACAATTCCTAAACATTGATTATAATATAATTTAAAAATTGGTAACTAATCAAATTTCGAAATTCAATCCCAAAGTGAATAGGCCTCCATCATCCCAACACTCTATGAAAATACCTCGCTTTCTTCAAAAATCTCAACCAACATCCAAAATTGACACCATAATTAAATATTGAAATTAAAAAAATAGTTTTCATCTCACAAGTCCAAATTAAAACTAAAATTTCTAGACATACCTCTTCATACTGAACTATTTCCAAGAAACACTTTCCTACATAGGCTGATGCATTCTCGTATTACCCGATTCTGATGCCTCTAAAACTGATTTAAATCTAAGATCACTCTGATAAAACCAATAAAGCCTCAAATTACCTCAAGTGTGATTTTATATATTAAAAACAAGTTCATCCATATCTATATTATTTCTCTTAAATTCCATGAGCACCATCATTCCTTTGATTGGATCAAGCTTGGATCACCTCAATTCATTCTGATCCTGATCTCAATATCATAATACTATTTCAAATCACATCAATATTTATAACTAGAACATAGGATTAAATCTTAATTTATTGGGATCATCTTACTCACTAACATCAAAATTCCATATCTAACATCCAATAACCTATCTCATGTATCTATAATCACTCTCGTAAGGTTGTATCAACAAAAATGATTCATCCTCCCCATTATAAGAGTATCCTGGTTTTCATTAAAATATATCATTTCATCAATCACCACATATTATTATCCATATATTGACAAACATGATGGAAATTAATTGTTAAAATTTCTCATCCTAAGGATCCATCATGAGTAATAATTTATTACAAATTCCTAGTTTATAGAAATGTATCCCATAATAAACCAAGAAATTAAACCCATAATGAGGGTCACCACCACAAACCAGTCACTGGTCCACCACCAATGACATGTTCTATAATACTAAAATCTTAATGTATAACCTCAACAGGTTTCACCCCCATTGATTTTTTTTCTCCTTCTAAGAAACACTCACCATTTGTTACGCAACCCTATATCACTTCTTTCGAGGTTAAACAAAAAATTATCTGTATCCCACAATAAGAACCAGAGAAAAATAATAAATTCCATAGGATCATGGATAACACATGATAATTTAGCAATATAAAACTCAAAATGTGCAAAATTAATCCAACCAAACTATCTCATCCTTGACCAAGACATTATGTGCACACTAATGTACCAAACGGTCTAAAATTCCAAATCATGATCATATGAATGAACATTACTGAAACTAGAATCAAGTATATAACCAATGGTCATTCTCATAAATAATTCTAGTTACATAAATCTAGGAGATCCATTTTCACTCCTTATAAAAAATATGAATTTTATATGTACCATGCTTAACCATATGGTTAGCTACTATATGGTGTTGTATTAAAACCAAATGTTTATATCAACACATACATCAATTATATAAATCATATCCATAATCAATCAGTATTAGGTACTCAACTAATCCTTCCCTAGAAGTAGTACATTGATACTAAGTCACTCTATGTTCCTTATATTCCAAAACATGACCATTCAAAGTGGTTTTTTCCTATGATAAATTACTAAGGAATCAACATGACCATTAGGTATTTTCAACAACACCATTTTTTATATAAATACCTAACTTGAGGAACTTACTAATATATATATTTAATACATGTTTTAATTTCCCATACATAAATATCAAGTCAAGAAATAACCATTATTTCCATCCCTTAATGAACATTCCAACTAGGTATAATCACCATAACAGTTACCCTTGTGCACAACACTAAGTAGTGTCTCGCTAATATGTCGTGTCATGTCTCAAGTGTCAGTTGGTCCCCCCACATAAACACATGGTCCGATATCATTACATGGGATTCCATATACACTACTGTATTAAATGTAACACAGTATGTTAAGTTCCAAACTACCCATTCTAGGGTATGAGACACATACAGGGAATCACATTCAATATCATCTTCCAACAAAGGCACCAATTCTCACTGAGAATCCCCTTTTGGGTATTCCCCCTAAATAATCACAAATCATAATTCAACACAACCATACCCAACGACATCATCATATATAATCCAAACTAAGGAATCACAAATACTGGGTTGGGATAGATAAAATATCATTTTAATCACTAAGGGAATAAAATATAATGATTTTTCTTATAAAAATAAATAAAAAACCCTATAGATCACTACCATTTAAAGAATATGCACATCAGATAGCTCCCTGGATGATATGGTGTTGTGAAATAGTAACACACATATAACCAGTATAGTCCTAATACAATATTTAACCAGCAGTCCATTGTCAAATGTTTTAGAAAAAATAGAGTGTTGTTTGATGCTATATAGTAAAATAGCATATATGTTGTTATTAACACATTAAATAAATGAAACGTTAAAAAATAAACCATAATGGGTTCATAATAATGACATCAAATTCATGAACAAGCACATTAACGTCATATCATATCCTATGAACATGTGTATGTACTATTATCATTAGTAATAAGCATATCACTATAGATCATGATGTATACCATTAGAATAAAATACACACATTGGTCATCCATATTTAGTAAAATTTCACATTTTTATTATACTATAACACTCCATACGATTAGTTACTGACACTCCAAATAACCAAGCCTCTTATATGTGATAAAAATGAAATATATTCATGTTTACAAGTCGTGTAAATCCTATGTTCTTATACATGATACATGGGACACCAATTACATCTATAGACCTAGAGGTAAATCCAATAAATAAAATCCCTCCAATTCTCCATGATCCAAAAATAAATAATTCATAATTCATAAATTATTAACAACATATGTGTCACATAAGGATAATGTCATATAAACTGTAACATAGAATAAAATTAACATGAATCCCAAACCTCTTATGATAGGAACTTCCTATATGAATAGGTTTTATTAAATAATGAACCTATTGAATATCATTGGATCTTAATTATTATAATATCTCCTAGGATTAATTTCAAAAATATTAAGTGAAATTAAAAATTGTATTTCATAAAACTTTTTAACACCTCATTCGAGCTCTCTATGAACAATAACCAAACCAAACCTCCATATAAACTGAGGAATGCCTCCCTATACACTAGAGGATACCTAATTATAGTGTAGGTATATGGTTATACCATGTGATACTATACCCCTTATGTTAGAGTATAAAATAAAAAAAAGTATAACAAATCTTCATAGATGTTTTAATATATATATATATGTATTAACCACTTGATCATATCATAAAAAATTAAATTTTTCAATGAAAGAATACAATACCAATTTCCCACAAGGATGGTCAAATATTATAAAAAGAAAATAAAATAAAAAGGTCCCATAAAAACTATGACCCACACCACAATCAAAACTCTATCCCCATCTATGCTATCCAACTCGATCATGCATTCCAGATCATCCACAACACATTTACCCGTAACTATTTGATCTTTAATCATGGAAATAAGATCAATGGTAACTCAAACAGGTTGTGTGTAAATAAATTAAAATATTTTCACCAATTTTATCCCATATTATATTGTGAATACAGTGATATGTGGTGGTGAAATTGTTATAACAAAAGAATAAACCACTAAATGAAATACGTAAATAATCAAATTACTAAAAATATTTTCATAGGCCCAATGTCGGAATGTCTCTCGGAATGTTACAATCATTATGGAAACTTGTATCACAACTTCCATAAAGCTGTATACATATAATCCAGTCTAATAAAAATTATCATTTTCAATCCTCAGGTCTGTGACCCGGATTGAAAATACCAAAATAAACAATTTCAAAGCATCTCTACGTATGAGAAACAACGTGGGGGACATATTCCCACACTATAGGGATCTGTGTCTCGTCTCACCATCATGATGATTTTCAAACCCTAGGGTTTCACTAGTAATCCCTCAACTGAAATCCCCCATACTGAAACACACGGTAGTACCTGGCCATTCTAAATGTTAGTCTAATATCTGATTCCTAGGAAATAGAAGCCATAATAAATCCTATATATTTGGGTATCACTAATATTTGTGTAACCGATGTATTCAATTGCAATACCCTCCTGGATCCCATGATCAATCTCCTGGGAAACAAAATTACATGGATCCTCTCCCAAACAATTGATAGTTCATTACCCCATTCCTAAGGGGTATCATAGGAATCAATCGATTGGATCAAATGATATCCTATGGGATATCCAACATCCATTATTATGGATATAAATCAACCCAACACCTTATACCTTGATTCTAATACATGTAGTATCAAACATATATAATGTTCTAATGGTGTTTTTATTCAAAACCTATGAATGCTGGTTATTCTCAACAGTTTCACTATATAAATGGAATCCCATGAATCTCAAGAATTCCAATATAGAAAACCCTATATTCTATGATATTGGATCATATATATGAACAATAGTAATCCACCACTATATCATAACTTACTATTTATTGTCAAACTAGGAAATCTCACCAAAAAACTGTAAGCCCATATCCTTGTCATCAGGGAAATAATCGTGTCTCAAACATATCAACATATGATTCTCATGTGTCATGGAAACTCGTAGTAGTTTCCAAACTAATAGCCAATTCTTAAGCATATAATCCAATCACATTTAATTTCCACCAATGAATAAAATAAAATGAATCAAGGGCATTCTGAACACCAATTCAGAAACTTATCATCATACCCCCATCATTTATTCCCATTAGTTCGAGTTATAAGGTAGCAAATGTGAAAGTATCTACCCATATTAACACATATGCACAAAGGTACATCTCTAAAATTGGCAGTCACATGGTTCCCCTAGATCATTACTATATAACAGGCATCCCACTCATGATTGTAAATCAAAAATCCTCTTCCAGTCCAACTCCTGATGCTCAAAAGACATCTCATACCTCAATATGTTTAATTTCATAACATGATGTCACATGAATCAATGGAATGTCACACTAGTGACTTTCTTGAGAGATGTCAAATTATATGTTATTATTTCTTAGGTCACTTTAGATCTGTCAACTCACACAACCCACTTCTAATCTACAACAGGTCTATAAACATATGTCTAATACATTTAAAGGGTCCTCACCTGGCCTATATGGCCAATTACTCTCAAGTCTCAACACAACCCCTATTGTATGTTTTCAAATTTTCTGGTATCCTATTACTCTACGATTCCATCATCATTAGCTAAGGTTTTAAGATAGTTCCCAAGGTTGTCAGTATCCTTGGATGTTACTCAGTTCATCTCATCAATTAAGGATGAATAAAAAAATTATAATTTACTTTAAATTAACTTGAAAATAAAAAATTAAACAACTAATTTTTAACAATAATGGTCCATGCCCTTGGTGGTTCAACTTCACACCACATAAATCATAACTAAATGAAATAATTAAAATGGGAAAGCACCGAGGGCCATCAACATTATTTTCTATCTTTTAGTTTATTTTCAAAGGATGAAATTTGAAAACAGAGCTATCAATGCCTTGGCATGCTCGATAAATAACCCAAAAACCTATAAAAATACACCATTACAATAAAAATAAAACGACATTTTAATAATTTTATTTTAATAGAACATAATTTAAATCCAATTTTATTCATTTTTTATACATGTTGGAGATCTCTCTGAGTAACCTTGTCATGCTAAATCTACAACCAATGGAACATGGAAGTTTGGTCAAAACATCCTGCAATTAACATAGATGATATCCCAAACACACTATTTAAAAAAAATATGATAATTAATTTAATTTAATGTAAATTTATAAATAAATTCACTGCAGTGATGTACCTCATCGAAACAGAATGTGTGTCATTCCGAAGAAATTATTAGATGTCATCTTCCTAGGCAGCATGGAATTCCGATTATCAATGTATATTCCACCACAGTATGGTGGATTTATAATTGAAAATTATAAATCTGAACTAAAATATTATAAAAAGTAAATTATGCGGCCATCATAAATCATCATAAGGTGAGACTCACCATAATTTGGTGAGAAAAGCCACTGAAACCACCTCTGCAATTATCTTGAAAATGGGATCCATGGGGAGAATAATCCCTTCCATGAATAGAGAATAATTTTTGTAAAGGGGATACCCCATAAAAATCTAAAGGGTAAAAATATTCATTTAACCACTTTTAATATTCACCACCTATATGGTGATCCCATAAGTGCTACCGGTATATTGGATAAAACACTAGCCTATTGGTAGTATGTTAGTGTCTTGCTAGGAGCTACAAACTATAGCCACGGGTTCGAAGCCCACCTATGGTGCTTCATCATTATATCATACGAACATATAATAATAATTACACATGTAAATATAGATATTAAATTATTCCAAATCCCAAAATTTTATTCCATTCCCTCGATCAAATTTCATCCCATCCACTTAAACAAAAATACAAATTACCTATAAAATTTCCATCCCAATCATACATAAGTTCAATATAAAGGGAAATTGGATAATTATATATTATTATAATTCATCCAATATAGTAACATTAATGAACATGGAATGATGAAAATTGGTTTAATAATAAATTCAATTAATGAACCTATGAAACTCGTAAAAATAATCAAAACTATAAAAACTCAATGTGGGAAGAAAGAAAAAAATAAAAAAAATATATACATTATAAATAAAAATTAAAAATACTATCATCGAATAATATGGTTATAAAAAGACATATTAATATAGTAATGTTTGTGTTCCATGTTTATTGGATTCATTTTACTATCCATGAATAAAGTAAAGTGGTTTTGAGGACTCAAATATTTTCCATGGATTATAAAAACTAATATTTTTCTGTTATCATTAAAGAATAATCTAATGAAACCTATTATGTTATTATATTTTATTTTCACCATATTCTCTAGGGAAATAATGATTTCTTAAAAATTATTATTCCTTGATGAATATATTTTTTATGAAAACACATTTTTATTGACAGTATTTCCTAGTTAATTTAATGGATTTCTCTTCTATATAAATTTTTTTTACATCCTACAAATATTATAATTAGCCTATTATATAATCAAATTTTTTTTATCTCAAATGGTCCATTTACAAAAAAAATTTAAATTTAATAAAATGAATTTATTATCCATCAAATGATGTTGGTTTTCTATAATGAAATTTTAAAATATTTAAATGACTTTTCCCCACAATAAACATATATTCCTCCATTATAATTAACATTTGGTCCTATATTTTATTTCATATCAAGGTCAATTTATTTTAATTTGATTTGGAGTAATGTTTTCAAAAAAGGTTATTCATAATCAGAAATTAATTATTTTGGACTATGACATGAATGTCACATCTTTTTAAAATACTATTATGAAACAAATTTTAAGAAAAATTATATTCTAGGAATTATCTTAAATTTTTGAGTGATTCTTGTTCTGTGAATCATTTGTTCATAAATAAAACTATATATTCTCTACTTAAATATTTGCCTTGTAAGATTATGTTTTTGGTGTCAAATTGTCTTATTTTATTTTTTGATAACACTTTGAAATGTTATGTAACACATTTTCATTCAAAGGTATATTTATAATAGGAAGAATGATATGATTTTAAGTGGAACACATATTCATTGATAATGATGATCGGAGGCATATATATCCCCCAATAAAATTGTTTAATGTTTTATATATCATGAAATAATGAAGCGTAGACATAAATTTATGTGTTCAAAAACTCAAAGGTTACCATATATAGTTTTTTTCACAAAATTAATTTGTGGAAATATAAATACTTATTCAAAAAATTAAAGGGTGTTTATAAATGGATTAGATATCAATATTCTCATATGATTATTTTGTTTTATATTCTGTAAAATGATCCTTATTTACATTATATTCAAAATAGTTAGGATATTCTATGTTTTAAGGATTTATTTCTTTCTTATGATATGATTTCATGTTTTCATTCATTTTCATTATGTGTTTTGAGGCTATTTTTTGATGACCTTTCTTTGTCCTCGTATTTTTGTACCATGATTCTTAATTCACAATCATATTTTATGATGGTAATTTTGTGATCCAATGAACTTTTTATTTTATATTTTTCCCTATATCATATTTTCCCCTATGTTTACCATATAATGATTGTGAATATATGATAATTTTCCCTTACCAATAATTAGATCTCATATATTTAATATTTTTGTATTTACTATGTTATGAATATGATTATATCATAATATATGTCTACAATTTGACCCTAGGGATAATAAATATAGATAAATTTTCACAATTGATGTAAAATAAGATGTTTATATAGCTATCCTTGAAGACACTAATCCTTTTCAAAATTGGGTTTTGACACTATTCATGGTTTATATTAAATAAACCATTGTATAAACTAATTATTCTTATGTTCTTATATTGTGTCATTATCATTGGTATCAATATAGGATTTAATTTTTTTTTAGACAGGTTTAATTACCTTTGGTATTATAGTCATTGAACCATAGTGAAAACCATAGAGAAGATTCTATGTTTAAAAATGATATCATAAAATAGTAGTAAATTCATGAGTAGGTGTATTTACAAATAATTCATCCCTGTATATATACTAAAAAGTGGATGTGGATGTGGAGATGAATCAGGTTATGGTAATAATATGTAAATGTGTAAGTTGAGAATTGAATTGATCATCACTTTTATGCATGATGAGTGGGATTACAACATCACACCAACCATGAAACTCCCTATGGATATGTATTGATTGATCATTTTCCCTTTATGAACTATTATTAATTATTGATTTTGTGGTTAATTTGATAGATTATTCTGAGAAGTATATTATAGTTTAATTCAAAGTAACATAGGTTAAAATTACAATGACTCAGATTTAACTAATATCACTATAAATCATTATATAAATTTAATGAAATAATACATTTTTAGGGATTAATTAAATTTATGATTATTATAATGAGCCCTTATTAATAAATTTTATTCACTTGCGTTGACCCCATTTAGTTTTAAGGATGAATGAAACAAAAATGAATAGAGTAAAAAACTATTGTGAGGGATAATTTTTTGAATATCTAAATAATAAAACCATTAGAATGGGAGATGGTCTAAGAAATAAAATAATAATGCTAATACAACTACTAAAAAAATTCATTAATAATGATACCATATATGAAATTCTGATATCACAAAAAAGAGGAGTATGAATACTTATAAAAATTCTAATGATGAATACGATGAAATAATGATTAGTCAACCACATATATGTCAAAATTGTAAGAAGAAAAGAAATGGAATTCCATAAAAGCGAATAAAATATTATTTAATTATGGAATTTGGGGTCTTAAAGAATAAACTATTGAGGGAAATTAATAGTTTTTTAACACAGTTGATATAAATATAGTATATCTAAAGGTTCCAATAACAATTTAATTTCATATGTATGGAGAACCTGGGAACTATCCACATAAATTCCTTAATACATGGAATAACCATGATGATGAGAATTATCATCCTCTAGGAACAATAAAACAATGGAATGACTATAAAAGCACTACTCCCCTAGGGGATCCAAATATTTAAGTTACATATATCCTCCAATCAGGATTAGTAAATTCCCTTTCTGAATTGGGTTCTACGAGATCTATTATTTTCCAGATGTTTATAAGATCATTAAATCACAAACCAAATAATTTTATTATTGATGAAATATTTTATAAGTATGAATATTTTATTAAAATTATAAGTTTAATAGAATATTCCTTATGGAAATCTTATTATTGTTTAGAAAAATTTAATGTGGTATTAGTGATAGATAGGTACCCTCCACGTAAAGGAAAATTTATCTACAGTATGGATTATTTCCCATATTAACATTTTTTATTATATCAACGAATGTATAATAATAATAATAGTCAACTATAAATGAACTATATAATAGGGGGTTTGATAAAAAATGGTAGACTATAGGAAAAAATAGTTACTGAATAACTCATTATTTGGGATAAGCCTAAAATGAAGAAAGGTATATGATTACCAATTTAGAAATGTTCACATATTTTTATGGAATTATGCTTGGATTCATTAATATAACTTATATCCCCTAATATATTTTCCTTGCTATGTGATAATTATAATATTAACAATATAGTTTTTTAATAATGGGGGAGAATATTACATAATTGGTCTTTTGGAATCATATTCCTTCCATAAACAATATGTTTATAATTATAAACCATTAATCCTAATTGTTCAAAGGAACAATAATAAATTAGGTAATAAGTAATTAAAGTTATGTATTAAACTAGATAATCCAATTTATTTTAATGTAAAACTTTATATGAAGTCCCCATGAATCTATTTATTATATATCATTATTGATTACAAACCGTATAAATAAAAAAAAATTAAAAGGGGGAAATAAATTAAAAATAAAAATATACTTAAAACTATCATCTCCACTAGACCAGCATCACCTTTAATAATCACCATTATTATAAAAAAATTGACAATGAGTAAGAATACCATTTGTGGATAAGTTTTATTATGAGTTCTAACATTAAAATAATGAAATTGGAATGCCTGAATTGAATAAGTTTAGTTAGGTTATATATATAGGAATTATGTATTACTATTATTAATATACATATTGAAAATATGGTTATAGGAAATAATTTCATTATAAATATATTACATATAAATATGTAAATTGTAAAAATATACAATAAGTATATAGAAGTTGTATATGTTCAATTAGTAAATTTAAAATAATATAAATATAAATAAAATAAAAATAAAAAATTATAAATATTATAATTACATATATATTTATGAATTATGTATAAATATTAATAATAATACTATTAAAATATGATATTATGTATAAATAATATTAAATATGACATTTAAATATAATTATATTAGTAAAATTATATTTTAGAATATAAATATTTGTATTTATTTTTATTTTTGAAATCATATTTATTTTAAAATTATATTTTACTTCTATGTTCCATTTTATGTAAAGTATTGTATGTTTTATCCTAATAAAATAAGGTTTAAAAAATTAAATAATATTATATATGAAATATAATTGTAAAAAAATTAAATTAGTTACTAAAATGAAATAATTATAACATGTAATGTTAAAAACACCATTTTCAATAAAATAAAATTGTCCTTATATTTATTTTTATTTTCATTAAAAAGATAAATATATTACTTTTTCATTTTTAATTTGATAAAATGAAAACTTTTTTATAATTATAATGTCAAAATGAGATTAGGGTAAATTTATTGTATTTTTTTAAACATTTTATTTTATGTAAATATTTTAATATTCTATTCTTACTAAAGGATTTAATTTTATTCGATTATTAGTATATAAGTATGAATTAGAAATTTATAAGATATTATTAATGAAAATATTTTTTTAATTTAAATTAAAATTTTTATATAAATTATAATAGTGTCCAAAACTAGGATTGATATTTCAAAACTAATTCAATATGTCTCTCAATAATTATTTAAAATTTTTTTACATTTTTTATATTTAAATAATTGTTTTTTATTTTTTGATACATTAGTAGAAAAATGTTGATTTCAAATTTAGATATAAAAAGTAACTAATTTTATAATAAAACACAATTTTTTAGGCATAAATATTACATTACCTTAAGAAAAAACTAGTTACCCTTGTAAATGATAAAATAGAAAAAATAATAATTTAGGGTATAAAGGGGTTGAAACAATTGGAAAAAACATGTTTTTGTATTTATCAAAATTATCCCATCCATATAAAAGTGTATCTAAAAATGTTATCCACTTTCCTTATCAGTGAATTTATTTTATTGAAAACTTATGTTTATTTACAAAAAATGACATCTACCATCACTTATAATAGGGGTTATCCCCTCCAAACTTCCCCTCACACCCAAAAATTCAATGTTAGGATCAAAATCTGACCAAACCTCTCCTTAACCCTACTAGTCACCCTAAAAGGGATCTTTTCTTCTTAAAATAACATATCTTAGGATATTAACCCACTATAGAAATGGAGGTAATACATGAAGTGTCATATTAGTTCCTAACCATATTTCTTATTTATACTTATTTTTGTGCACTACCTCTCCATAAAATTACATTACTAAATTTTAAAATGATAACATAAGTATAAATAATTTAATGATATATTATTATAATTATATTAAATTAATTATAAAATCTTCCATTATTCCCTAATGAAAATAAAAAAAATTCATGTCGGTGTCCAAACTACTTACTCAAAGAAGAACCTTGTTTTTTCCCTCATTCATCTTACAAGGATATTAATAATGAAGAATTGAATAAATAAGTGTGATATTTTCTGAATTATTTTTCATTAATAAATGATAAAACATATTATAGATTTTTTCATCATTTAGAAAACAAAATCATTAACCATGTTTACATTTGGACTACTCCTTCCCTGGAATGATTGATTTCCATTTCAATTTTCAACACCAACGTACATGGGCATCCATGAGAATATGTTTAATCTATAAATATGATGTTTATTATATCATTAAAATTATTTTATGACATATTGGAAAACATATTAATGATATGATCAATAGAGAATCATTTTTAATTCAATCATTTAATGTAAGCGTACAAAGAGTGATTTTTTATTGAAATTATATAATATTTTATTATAAATTACTTATTATTTAAATAAAAATAAAAATATGATATATTTCGATAAATAAAATAAAATTATATCATTATTTTTTGGGTTTGATTATATTATAACCAAATATTATCATAATTATAAATAGTCATGGTATGATTATGTTTCAAGAGGGTTGACTAACAACTTGAAAAATGCATTGAAATTGTATTCTGAATGACTATGAAAATATAATTAATGACATGTTATGTTATAAATAATTCACTAATTTATCGTTATTGGTTTTGGAAAATATAAACTAATGATTTACTCTATAATTAAGATTACACACTTCATGGGTTACGAAAATCACTAAATTTTATTTTTATCGATTACATATTTGACGATAATGAGGTAAAAATAATAAATATACTTTGAAACATAATAAGTTATAATAATTAATAACTTATAGTAAATTTAATAATATTTTAATTATAATCTAATTAAGTCGAATGAACACTGACACCACTCCTATGAAACAAGTATGGTCGATAGAAACTATAACACCTAAATTGGGAAAATAGGGTAAAAATATTTCATATGCATTATAAATAAATTTTTTAAATATTATGAGGTAGTAATATGGTTTGGAAATGGATTATTTAGATATTTATGTAGGTTTTATTTTTTTAGTGATCATTCAACTATGTAGGAATAAAATTTATGGGTTTTCATGATTTAAATATTTATCATGGGTCAAAATCCCTCATAATTAACCATTATCTATCATGATTGATCAATTATATATAATGATGATCATATATTGTATTTCCACCATATTTTATTGGGAAATAATTTTCTTCAAAAAATTAATATTCCATTATTATTCTATTGTTTCATGAAAATAATTTTTTTAGAGTAATTTCCATTTATTCAGATGGATTTTTCTCTAATATCTATGTTTTTAAATACAATAAATGTTCTCAATTATCAGGTGAGAAATAATATTCTTATATTTATTTATAATTTTACTACCCTTTAATCAATTTATAACAAATTTTTCTTTATCAATTTAATTTTATGGGTTTTAAAAAAGTAATTTTAAAATATTTAAAAGGATTTTTCATTCTGTCATCTTAAATTATTCCCATATAATTCACAATTTGAAATATGTTTTATTTATTATCAAGGTATCATTAATAGAATTTATTATGAATATGTTTTATAGAGAAAATTTTATTTATATTAGAAAAATGGTGTTTAGAATGTGACTTGAAAATTGTCTACTTTAAACATTGTATTATGTAATAATTAATTTAAAAAATAATATTGTGATTTTTGTTCCATTTTCAAAGTATTATTCTATAATGGAGTAATGGTTCCTAAATAACAATATATGTTCTCTATTTGAATTCTCCTTTTGTGAGATTATTTTTTTTGTAATGAATTATCATGCTATTTTTATGTGATACCATTTGAGAATGATAGGAAACACATTTTATTATAATGGTTTATCTGTCATAATATTAATTATTTAATATTAAGTGGGTCTGATATATATAGATAATGATCATTGGATTCATATATCACCCTACAGTTTATTGGTTCTGGATTTATATATCATGAGATAATGAATCATGTACAAACATATATTTTATCAGTAATTAACAGGTAGACATACATGTAATTTTATACAAGATCATTATGTTCCCATAATATGAATTATTTCAAAATAATTAATTAGTGTAAATAACTGTGTTTTTCACAATATTTTCCTTTTTTTGTGAATCTTCTATAAAATTCCCCTTACTTCCATTTTATGAAAAATTTATAAGATATTTCATGTTATAATTACATTCCTCTCCCAAATGTTGTGTTATAATGTTTTTTTATTAATGTTATATGATTCTAAGTGATGTTTTGATTACCTTTCATTGGACATCTAATTGTATTCCAATATCCTTAATTATCATATAATTTTTATGATTTTAAATTATAATACCATGATCAATTTATATAATACTTATACCATTATCACATTTTCCATCATGTTTATGATCCAAATGTTATGAGTGGATGATATGATACCTTGAAATAGATTTTCAGATCACCCCTTTATTTTGATTCCATTCCCCATGTAATGAAGTTGATTATATCATATGATATTTCTAGAAGAGGGTCTAGAGGATCATGACTACTAGGAAATATGCATAAATTTTTTAAAATCATATTTTTATGTAGCTAGTATCTAATAAACTAATCCCTTGAGTCCTTTTATTATTCTACAATTTGTTAAATATATTAACTAAACCATGGTATCAATTTATTATTTTTTTATAATTAGATTGGGTTTCAATAGTTGGTATTAAAGGAGGGATTTGTATTGTTTTGGAGGTTAGTTTATATATATATATAATTAAAGTTATAAAACATTTTCTAAAACCATATAAATGTTTCTATTTATTGAATGATAGCATCAAATATTGCTAAAATATTTATTAAGTGGTTTACCTCAAAATACATGTCTATTTGTATACTTTCAAGTGGATATAGTTGGGGCACAGATTCACATTATGGTGATAAACCTAAAAATGGTTTGGTGAGAATTGAATCGATCAATAATCATAAGCACAACAATTTGGGTCAAGAATTCTAGTAACATCCAATGATTTTGTGAAATATTTTTTTAAATTAAATTTAATTACATCAATAAATTACGTTACATTCATCACTGATTTTTAACAAACCACGATATACTATTAATAACATTATTTACACCTAACCATTATAAACTCTCCATTAAACTTCAATGTATGAATAGGAAGATTATATTTTTTAAAATTATATTTAAAGGTTTTAAATAATTATATTATATTGAAAAATAAGTAATTAATATTTATAAATGTATTTTCTTGCTTCAAAAATACATCATTCCCCAAATATGATTTATGTTGTTTTTTTGAGAAAAATAGAATTAATATTTTTTTAAAAAAAATAAGACATTTTATTTGAAAAATTAAAACACATTTTTTAAGTAAACATGTAAAAATTATCTTAGAATTATTAATTTAGAATTTTTTTAGACGATTAATTTTTCTATAAATTATGAAAAATGCATATTTTTATTGAAAATTGCATTTTCACATAATCTATTTACAAAGTTTTATTTTATATTAAAATGGTTCAAAAAAAATTAAATAGTTAAATAATATTTTCATTATTTCCACTTAATTCATTGTAATCAATTTTATAATTAGTTTTCATATAAAAACATCAAATTGTTATGAAAAGTTTTTCTTTAGAAAAGATTTTTTCATCACATTTTCAGGTTTTATATTATATAAAATTATATAAAAAATTGAATTTAATTTGGTAAAATTGAATCCATATATGGATTAAAAATAATTAATATTATATAATAATTACAACATAATATTTTTTTCATAATGAGGTGAAAATAAAATAAAATAATAGATATGATTATTGAGGTTAAAATAAATTTACTATGGTGTTAAAATATAAAGATAACAGTTAAAATAACCTAAAACATATTGAATTCCTATTTATAGAAATATATAGTCCTTATCTTTATATGTCTATATAATGACCCATTTTATGGACTTGTGACCAATAAAGTGAAATGAAATTATTTGAGAAAATTAAAAAATTATGAGTATATCACTATCTCAATTATAAAAGGGAAGCCAACCTCATTTCCTACTCACACATCTATATCCTTTTGTTTTTTAAAATCCATACACTATTAAATTCATTACAATAATACTGATGTTATGGAGGCATTATTAATATTAGGAAACCCTCCTATGAAATAATTAGGTATAAAACTAAAGAGGTTCTCTGAAGAAGTTATATTATTCCTAACCATGTGTTTTCATTTTATTTCATATTCCACCTCGTTAATGTCACATTAAAATATAGTGGTATAATAAAATAATTATATCAGATACAATAAAAGGTAAACATTTTAATTTAATAACATTTATCCTTCCCCACTTCCATAAAATGGGAAATGAAACTTTTAATCATGTGTATGGAGGACTATAACATCATGAACTCATGTAATTAATTTTCCATCACCACCTCTCAAGGATGTATATAACAAAGGATTTAATATATTTATAAGATATATATAACATAATTATACATGTATCTATTAAAATTAAAATCCTTTGGAGATTTATTATATCCCTCATATGTACTTGTGTAATACCACCACTATCAAGTGATGTTATACATTTCTCATTTTATTTTGACTTATTTATGAAACCCATTTAATTTCTATAGATTATCCCATGATGAATGTTTAATTTTTTTAAACCACTAGTTTTATTTTCATTATTTGATTTGTGGTCTTAGAATTGGTAATTATTAAGGTTGTATGAGCACCAAGGTCACATAAAAGGTTATCCTAGGTTCAAAAGAGGGTACACCAGAGGTTCTTCTAAGCCCAAAATGTAGTACATAGATTGTTATCCCAATCACAAAAGTGGGTACCCGTGATGTTATCTGAATCCCCAAAAGGGCACATGAGTGTTTATATAAAGCTCAGAATATGGTACACAATAGGTAATCCCAGTCTAAAAGAGGGTACATGAGTGGTTTTCCCAATCAATAAGTAGGTAAATCGGTGGTTGGTCCAAGACTAACTTTTAATAAATTTCGGGGTGGGTAGCATTAAATTATGATTTTCTATGGATATTTTCAGGAAACAAATTTGTGACTTATTCTAATGTTATTCTATCATGGCCCATGTATATTTATATTTTAATGATTCATGACTTATGAACTTCAGTTATTTATTCCATAACACACTTTTATGATCGATGATATGTAGTGTATTGTTTTCAAATGTTATCCTCATTTTATTATACCATTATGCTCATGTTATGTTGATATCTCCCTTATTATCCCTTAATGAGCATCTGAGCTCACATTTTCTTATGAATCATTTCCCTAAGTTGTGAAGAAAAGTATTATGTATGAAATGTACATGAAGGGTGATGGATAAGAACAACATAGTGGTAGATAATTTACTTAACTTTTGAACTTGTTGTGTATGTATCTCAATTTCCAAAGACAAAAAACCTTTATAGTCCTTAGGCATGTTATGCAATATGAAATTAATATTACTATATTTAATTTTAATATTTATTTATGAAAATTGTGGGTTTCTGTATTTGGTATCATAGGATATGTTTATTTGATAATCATAATTAGGATAAGTCAACTTTATTGAGAATACATGGGATAATTATTAGGAATATTTTATGAATAAGAGATTATCATAGAATTTTAATAAAGGATAGAGTGAGTAAAATATAATAAATTTCATCCCAAATGGGATACTAACAGTTTATATGGGTTTAGAACATTTTTACCTATTATTAATAACCATAAAAAGGTAGTAATGGGCATTAAATTGATATTCAACTGGTTCCTGACAATAGTACTTTCTAAACACCGAGTTTGACACTAACAAGGGGTATGTTTTGAAAATTCACCAAAACGTTTTGAAAAATCATGAAATATTTGAATAATTTCCATGAATAAACTAGGTAAACCCTAATAAATCATATATTGAAATAAAGGAGTCCATATTTATAGATTATATAAATAATTTTTCAGGATTATGTGCTTTTAGACAATGATAATTTTCATTCACACTATGCTTTTAGAAATTATTCAAAGGTTGTGTGACATCCCAGCCCAAGTGCCACACACCAGTTCCTCAACCAAGTCTACCACATGACCTCAGGTGTACCTCTTCATATGCATGAGGCTACTGACTAGCATCATGGTTCTAATATCAATCATAGGGTGACTATACCAACTTTATCATAGTAAACCCCCATCAAAAAAACAAACAACAATAAACAAATGACATCTAAAAAGAATAATACCATTATCACAAGATGATCAAAACTAGAATACAATATTAAAACTAAATAGTAGATATTCATTGCCAAAGTAAATTCCATGTGACACTATGAAAAAACCCAGATTAAATAAATACATTAAAAAACACAAAATGGGTCATGAACATGTTAGGTTCCCCTAACAGTGCTTAGTCAAAAATAAGCCATCTGATACGTGTCCTTTTCCCTTATCATGTCTTATAAAAATGAATTATCGTTCGATAATGATGAGGAAGCCTGGGAAGGGTGTGAGTAAAAATCATTAAGCCATCACCAATGGTTTCTAAATCAACATCTTATCAAAATAGTGTTTTTAGTTGTATAAAGAATAAATACATGTAATAAATTAATGAGATTACATTTATTCAATTACTCATTATTCAATAACCTAAACCCTCAGGTTCTCAAGGACACCCAAAATCATAATACCTACTTCGGCCCATGCTAGAGACTAATCTATCCCCAAGGGATATCATATAACTAAATTCCATTTTTACCATTAATTATCTCAATTCATGATTGAATTTCATTATTACCATTCACCATTTTAGTTCACATATGAATTCCATAATTACAATTCATCATTTAAATTAACTCTATGGGATTTTTTTAAAGCATACTAGGTCCTACACATGATTATCACATACTAATTCCATTATTACCTTTCATCATTTATTTTTATATATGAATTCCATTGTTATCATTCATCATTTAAATTACATTTTATAGGATTTTGATGCAATATTTCATGTCCCAAACACAATTATCACATATGAATTCCATTGTTACTATTCATAATTTATTTTTAGAATATGGTATTTTAATGTTGAATACCACACACCACTATCACATTAATTAGTTCACCAATTAATTAATCAATTTCATGAACTTCATTCTCATATAATTTCATTAATTAATTCAACAAAGAATTAATCTCATAAATTCCTTTAATTAATTAATTGATTAATTAATCACATAAAAATTCATAATCACAATAATCTCCTATAATTGATTCTATAATTAATTAATCCAATTTAACATATTAAATATTACAATAATTAATTTAATAATTCATTATTTAATTTCAATAATCTCAATTATTCCATATTTAATTCAACAACTAATTATTCCAGATCACAATTTCATAATTCTAACCATTCCCATAAATTAATTCAGTAATTAATTAATCATTTTCAACAATATCAAGGACTCCATAATTTATTCAACAGTTAATTATTTCACATCATAATCCATATATTCCCAATTTCACAATTCCCTCAATTAATTAAATCTCCAAATTCGTTCATTCATTCAAGAACCAAATTGATAATGTTCTAGTTTCAATTAAAAAATACATACAAAAAATTAAAATTGAGACTTTGTGATTTGAATTATAGACCACCTACCTAAATATTGATAAAGAATCCTAGTCAATGAAAATTGAATATTGGAGTAGAATAACAATGTAGAACAAGATTTAGATTGGAAACCCTAATTCCAGATCAATCAATCAAGACACCAAAATTCTCTATCTAGATCCAAAAATACAAGGTCTAGATAAAACAAGATAGGTTATATATTCTCTCTAAAAGTTGATGGAGGGATGTAATAGAAAATGAAACTTCATGGGATAAAATCCTCTTACCGAGATGGGTGAAGATATTCAATCTGGACATTGAATTGTGATGAACGGACGATGTGATTAATTCAAATCTATCAAGGATCCCCAAAAATCGTCAAAGACATCTTAGGGTAAAACTAAGGCTGATTAGGGGTCACTTTGGGGGTTCGAGAATTTTAAAAACTATATATTGGGTTGATTAAAAAGTCATACATGGTTTTTTGGGAAGAGGAACATAGTTTTCCAAACCATGTTCCTTAAATCTGCACAACTTATTTGGGGTTCAATTTTTATCCTTTTCGTGTGTATGGTTGGAAAAACTATGTGTCATATATAGAAACCCTCTCTATCAAGGGTTGTATGGTTTTCTCGGCCACGGTGCATGGTTAGGGAAAAAAACATGACCCTGTTTCTTCTATTTACCTCAAATATTCACCGAAAACAAATCAAGGTAAAACCTAATTGAAATATAATCAAACCAAGGGAATAATGTGTACCTGAAACAATACTAAGACATCTCCAAAAAAAGGTTTGGATCTTACAATCTCCCAACCTCATAATAGATCATTCTTGATCTTTAAATTCAATCCTCACTAAGATCTTGTGTCAAAATAACCTCAGCACCGATCCAACATATCAGATTCCTTCCCCAATGTTTCCTCATAAAAATGGACATTTTGCCACCATACACGTATTATTATCACAATATTTCACTGCAACACTTTATCATGGTGACCCAACACTCATATCAGATGTTCCTTAATGGAAACATTGGTCTCAAGCTATTAATTATCCACATCGATCATATTAGGTTGATCTGGGTGATACCACCATATTTGTGACACATGAAAAGTGTCATGCATAAAACTATATCTCTACGGAATAGAAAATCGATATTAAACTGGCGCGATTCTCTCCACAACCTCAAACGATCCAACAAACCTAGGAGCTAACATTCTCAATCTCTATATCCTGTGGTGAACCTACCTATGGGACAAATTAATGAATAAACGATCATTCTATACAAACTATAGGGGTCATCATCTATCAGAATACTAGTTTTTTATACTCTGATCTTGGGGAATACGGTTTTGAGTCAACTATACCTACTCTTATGTCTCCTACATGAGACTTGTTCCTGAGAACTACGACTCACCTGCCTCCATCAATCATAGATGTGTTCTTCATGGTATACCATAAAGTTCCTCGTGTGGTTCCATAATAATATTTTCGTGATAACTATTGTTATATGAAAACTCCACAAGTTCTAGGTTATTTTCCCAAGACCCACAGAATTCTAGGACACATACCCACAGAATATACTGAAGCACTTGTATAGTACGATATTTCTTCTCGTTTGTATGTGGATGGAAATTTGTACTCAGTAAAACCTGTATACCAAGTTCCTTCTATAAGTCCTTCTAGAATCAGGATGTAAAGCATGAGTATTGGTTAGAAACTATTATCCATGGAACCCAATGAAGAGGGTATATCTCCTAAACATAATTTTCTCCCAATTTATTCATTGAGAATGTATCATGTATTAGAAATCAATGTGGTTCATTTTTCAATGGTTCCACAATTAACCAAATAGATTTATTTTTCTAAAGAAACCTTGAGAGGCCCACTACAAATTCCATGGTCACTTCATCCCACATCCATTATGGAATTAGAAACAACTATTGTAAACCACCAGGTCATTGATGCTCGACCTTCACCTATTGACCAGTATACCATCGTGTCGTGGACCTTTCTATCTACTTTTCCATGATCGACAACAAAAACTGTAATAGTATGTCGCTTTAAATTTAGTCACACCTTGATGTACCACCCACTTCGAGGAATGATACACATGTATCATCTCCTACCACATTCTCATTGGCACCAAAACCCAATTCATGACTTAAATGATCCCATCCTCATCTATCCATCAATCAAAAGGTGTCTCTCACGCCTTTATATATTTACCCCAAGGTCAAACATTCTAGATCCTCATACACTATATCTCGAATCTATATCAAAAGAGTAGACTCCACTATAACTGATATGAGAATCATCTTCTCCAGAATTTTTTAAACTGCAACATGCATGTAAGTCACAAATTTCATCAACTTCCACTCAATAATAGACTCCTAAACTATGTGATTCTATTTGTTCATTCTTAGTGTGTCAGAAAACTGTATCCCTTCTTAGGAAAATGTAAAATCTCAACGTCGAATGAATTCATATAATCAACCCACATCCACTGTCAGAGATTTATATCTCACATTCTGAAAAAATACTTTATGTTCTTGTGATCTATATACACAGTAAAATATTATCCCTATAAATAATGGCACCAAAAATTCAAAGCAAAAACTACTACTACTAATTTAAGGTTATGGATAGGGTAGTTTCATTCATGAGGCCTCAACTACCGAGACACATATTCCACAACACAATCCCCATGAATCAACACAGATCCAATCCCTATACTAGAAGAACTATATAACATTTTTTACACCTCACCGATATTGGGTTAGATCAATATTGGTTATGACGTCAACCACTTCTTCAACTTCATGAAGGTACTCTCACATGCTTTCAACTAGTCAGACATTTTCCCCTTTTTTCAAGCCTAGAAGTGGTTTTGTCAAACCATAAAATCCTTTAATGAATCTCCAATAATATCAAGGTAACATTATAAATATATAAATATCAAAAACATTATCGTTCTTCTCCTAAGAAACAACTAGCTGATCCTTTTCCAGGGATACTAACACACCTTACTCCGAGATGATGTGACCCAAGAGGTGTAACTAATCAATCCAAAACGAAAAAATATATAACATGGTAACTAGTTTATTCTCTCAATGTGTACTCATTAAAATGTCAAGATGTTGGGAGTGATTTTCATGTGTCTTGGAGTACACCAAAATGTCAACCACAAACAGAACCACAAAATTATCTAGGTTTAGATGGAACATTCTGTTCATCAAGTCCACAAATAATATAAGTTCTTTATTCAAATGAAACATCATTATGATGAACCCATATAGGCAATACCTACTTCTGATAGTAGTCCTGGAAATATCAAAAGGACATACTCTCAACTGATGATACTCTGATCTCAAGTCAATCTTTGAGAAGATAAATGCTCCCCTCAACTAGTCAAATAGATCATTGATATGAGGAAGGGGAAAATATTTCTTCACAATCATCTTGTTCAACTTCCATTAGTTAATAGTATAAAACATAGTTTCATTATCCTTCATTGTAAAAAATACTAGAGTAAAAAAAGGCACCCTAAATGTATGGATGAAATATTTATCCATCGAATCATCAAGCTAAGTCATGATCTCTTGATGCTTTTTCGGTCTCATTCAGTAATGTGGAATAGAAATTAGTTCAGCCCTGGGAATGAGATCACCACATATCTCTTAGGTGGAAACCCCAAGAATTTTTTAGGAAATCATCATGATAACTATCCTCTATAAGTGGAAAAGCATCTTTATTTACACCTCCATCATCAAGGAAATGACTCGCATGTTCGGTGATGAGCTCCCACAATTTCAGATGGAATGGCTATGCATGGCCCACCTTGACGTCACACTCTACATAGTGAATATAATTGTAACCATAAGGAGATGTAAAATTCATTATCATATGGTAACAATGAATTTTGGATCGGTATGACACTAACTAGGCCATACCCAAAATTGGTAAAAGAACATGAGATGTCAAGGATGTAAAGATCTCATAGTAAATTATACTCACCAACCTCAAGAGAACACATCATTCACAAATAAATGTCTCTAGACTGTACTCCCAATGGAGTATATAACATCAAAACCCCACTCATAAACTCCACTGCTAGGGTAAAATCATTTACAAGTAGTTCATACATAAAGGAATGAGATGCACCAGTATTAAATAAGGAAATAGAAAGAATAGAATCTACATAAATAGTACCTCTCACTTTCGAAGATCCAACATCTCTATCCACAAGTATAGGATGAATGACATGTAATTATCCTTAACATATTCCCTATGATGCAGTCTAAGTCTATTAAACTACATCACCCTCTAGTTATTTGTTTGTTTTCCTAGAATCTCTACGTCCACTGACTCTACCACTATGGCTAGTAAAACTCTAACTACCAGACTAAAAAGGTGTAGATTGTCCCATATACACACTCTGGTTTTATTTACTTCCTCTATCACTGCCCATGTGTCACATGTTCTAGATGAAACTCTATAGATGTCCCATCCTTCTGAAATATCATCAATCTAAGGGTGGTCAAGAGAACTATTTTTGGAAGTTTCTTGACCTACCACACTAGTGAAAAATAACTCAAGTATGATCTTTGGAAATTTATCCCTCGGTCTAGGTACTTTTTTCCTATTTCCCAGGATAACATCTTCATTTTGAAGCTTCCAAGTATAAAAAGTCATACCTATTGTCCATTAATCTAGAACAACATTTCTTTCACTGGAAGCCTCCCATAGGTTCCCCTCAGTTATGAGAGCCAGATCCACCACCTCAGCAAACTTCTTTAACTAAAAGAGGTTAAATTGAGAGTCAATGTCACATTTAAGTACATACTGGAAACATCTTATTGTATCTGTATCATCCCCTTCTAGAGCTACAAGTTTGTAAAGAATCCAGAATATTCCACCATGGACATGATCCCCTGAGTCAACCACATTAACTCAACATCTCCCTCTTACCTCAACATATCTAGATAGAGGTTCTCTAGGAACATATCTAAGAATTAATTATATACCATACCTATATCCTATCCAGTCTAATCCAAAACGGTCCACTAGTGATTTGATGATACTCACAAAATATAAGAAGTCAACATGACCCTGTACACATTAAGAGTCTCTATGAGCTCAATTTTTGTTTGGATGAACTCAATTAAGAACTCATATCTCTATGGTCTACCCTCACCTATAAAATTAATTGGGTGATGCAAATGAAACTCCCTCATCAGATCATAAATTATTTTCATAGCCCTCCCTACATCTCTTTCTATGAATTATATGAAACATGAAAAGTTCTCTTAGAAAATATCCCTTAATTCCACTCCCCACACTATCAGTGCCCTGGGTTCTATAAATAGAGGAGTATCTCCAGCAATGTCCTTATGTCATCCTCTCAATAATAATTTTCATGGGGAAATATCTCTACAATTCAAAAAACATGTCTCGTGAATCATAACACATAATTAACACATTTCTCAATAGGTTTTTCAAATTAATATGTAACAAGTCACTCCCCTTTTTCCACCACATGGTCAAAGCTAAGGCGTTATCACTACCTTAAACCATCCTACATCTTTTTCATAGTTATAAAGAGGTAACTCATTCTCATATTCAAGTTTACTAATTTAGAAAATCTGTTATTTTCATTTTTCATTATATTAAAACTTCTAATTTCACATTAGATTCCATTTTCAATTCAATTTCAGAAGAAAGGAAGAACATTTCATGTTCAACAACATACCCCAAACCCATTTTCCCATGCATTCCAAAAATGATGCAAGACACAAAATTATACCATGTTCCTTGAATGATTCATGCATAATCAACACTTGAGAAATTCTAGTCCATGATTCAAATCTCAAAAAAAAATCAAAACAAATTCACGTCACACAATAAGTGTGTCACCCAAGGTGAAATAACATCTAACTGTAACAACACGCATCAAGAACTACAATCCTACATTGGGTACTTGTGTTTTCCCCAATACATGGGTTTGAAACTTCCATGAAATAGATCATGTCCATGTTTATACTCTTTCTAGTTTCTTTTCTACCATTCCCAAACAGTAATATGGAAGAAAATAAATAAAATATGGGTTGTTATACCAATTTTTGATGTCCTATCCTAGGTGACACATACCAATTCCCGGATCCAGTCTTCCATGTGACCTCAGGCACATATCTACATACTCTGGAGGTTGAAGAATAGTAGTTAGGGTATAATATCGATCATGGGGAGTCTATACCCACTTTATTAGAGTATAACCCTACTGTAAATAGTCAAACATCAATAACCAAATGACATATAACTAGAATAATGCCAATATAACAAGATGACCAAAACAAGAATACAATATTAAAATTTGACAATAGATATACTAGGACAATGTATGTGATATGTTTCAATATTAAAAGACCTGAATAAATAATTACAAGTAAAATTCCCAAATAGGTCCCAAACTAATATATTTTCCTCAACCATGTTCTATCCCAAAATAATCAATCTAACATAGGGCCTTTTCTAGTATCCTTTCATAAAAAAATTAATTCCATTCAGCTAATAATCAGGAAGCCCAAGTAGGGTGTGAGTATAAATATGTAGGCCACCCCCAATGGTGTCTATAACAATATCCAGTCAAAAAAGTGTATAAAGTTGTATAATAAATAAAATCAAGCAATAAATTAAATTATTTACATTTATTCAAGTAATCTTTATTTAACCACATTAAACTCCAGGTTCCCAAGGATGCTCAAACTCACAATACATTATTCAGTTTGTGATCGAGTCTAAACTATTAACAAGGGATATCTTATAACTGAATTCTATAGTTTCCATTCATTATATCAAGTCACTTATGAATTACATTATCACCATTAACCATTTTATTTCACATATGATTTCTATTGTTACAATTCATAATTTAAATTCACAATATGGGCTTTTGGTGTAGCATACAATGTCTTAACCATGATTATCATATATAAATTCCATCGTTACCATTCATAATTTATTTTCACATATGAATTCCATTGTAAAAATTCATCATTCCAATTCAAACTATGGGATTTTCATGAAGGAGACCATGTCCCACTCACTATTATCAAATTTGATTTCCATTATTAAAATTCATCATTTCCTTTCCCACTATGGTATTTTGATGTAGAAGACCATATTCTACAAATGATTGTCACATTGATTAATTATCAAATTAATTAATCAAACTCAACAAATGCATTATCGTAACATTTCATTAATTAATTAATCACAAAAATTTCATTAATTAATTAAAATATTAATTATTCACAAAAAAACAATTTCATAGTCACAACGATCTCCAATAATTAATTATACAAATAATTATTCCAATTCTACAACATCAATATAACAATAATAAACTCAATAATTAATTATTAAATATCAACAATCTCATTTTTCCCTAATTAATTCATTAATTATTTATTCAAATTCAATATTTCATAATCCCAACTATTACGATTAATTAATTCAATAATTAATAAATCAATTTGTACTATCTCAACAACTCCATAATTAATTCAACAACTAATTATTCTAAATCATAATCCCAATATTCCCATTTTCACAATTCGCCCAATTCATTAATTCAAAAAATTAATTCAGTCAATCCTGAACTCGACTGATAAACCTATAATATAAATTATACAATTTCATATATGTAATTGATATCAATACATTGGGATTTTAATTATATACCACATACCTCAAAATTGACGAAGAACGCTCACCAATAGAAATACTCAATTTGAGCAGAACAATGATATAGAATGAGATATGGATTAGAAATCCTAATTCAGGATCAAATAATCTAAATATCGAAGTTATAGATCTATATCCAAAAATAATATGTCTATATCTAATAATATAGATGATATCATTCCTTTAAAAGATGAGGGATAGATAGGACAGATGAAGAAAACCACCCGAGATAATATCCTCTTATCAGTTGGTGGGCCGATCTTTGATCCAAACATTATATTTTGAATAAAAAAGTTAAGTAAGGCTTGTAATCTATATAAGAGCCTCCAGAATTGTGAAATATATCTTATGGTCAAACTGGGGATGATTTTGGGTCAATATGGGTGGTTTGGGAATTTTAAAAACTAATTTTTGGGTTAATTAAAAAATTTGAGAACTATTCCCTAGGAAGAGGCCCATGGTTTTATAAACAATGCGCATAATCATGCACCTCTTCTAGTTGGGTTCATGGTTTCTACTTTTACGTGGAATGGTTTTAAAACCCCTGTGACATTCATAAAAACACTATATGTCCATGTTTTTGAATTGTACTGGTCTAGGGTACATGATTAGGTAAAACCATGTGCCATCTGTTCCCTTCGACAATTCTTCCATGTTTCTCAAATTTTCACCCAAACACACCCCAAGGTAAAACCAAAATTAAAATTAATCAATACAATTCATAAATGAGTACCTAAAAAGAAGCTTGAGGAACCTCCTAAAAATGTTGTGATCTTACAATCTGGAACCCAAATAAATCATTTTGGTGGTGAATCTGAAGTAAAATGTTATTATTGTCCACTGGGGACAAAGAATTTATGAGAGTCGAAATGAAAAATAGAATTTCAATTATTAAAAAACATTCTCAAAATATGAATCATGATGACCTTCCAAATGATAAAATGAGGTAAAAATGATTTGTTGACTCCTTCATGAGGCTGTGTCTACATTTCATTATTGGGTCCACTGATCCACCAGTCACTGTGAAGTAGATCATTACGACTAATAAGATATTTTTAATTCTATAGTAATTAGAGCATGAAAAATTAATTATTATTATCTATTGTTTGGATATAAAAGTGGATCAATGGTGTACTCTTATTAAGAATTCAAAGTGACGTGATGAAAATGAATCTATTGAGTGGGATAATTTTAAGTGAATATTTTTCAATATTCACTTTATCTATATTATTGATATTAAAATGGAGAAGGAATTCTATAACATAAAGAAGAAAGATGGTGAATCTATGTGAATATATGTAGAACATTTTACATCATTTATGAGGTATCCTTCTGGAATTATCATCCAACATAATTGTATGGTTGATCGATTCTTCAATGGAATAACAGAAAGTATCTGATGGGTGTCAAACATAAGGTACATCAGTAGGTATGATTAAATCAATTGATGTGTTAAGAATTAGTACGTGGAGATTGGTGTGAATGATCAATCTCATGAGTTGTATAAGAAAATGATGATATATTTCAAGGGAAATATTAAAAACCATGGAGATAAGAAGATTATATTTCCTTCATGCTTGAATTGAGGAAGGAAAGATGGAGGAAATTTCCACAAGGAGAATAGTAAATGTATTAATTGTGAAAAGGAAGGATATTGTGTGGATTAATCATAATGTGATGGGAAAATTTAAGTTAATGATATGTATTAAGAGAACGATCTATGAAATTAACCATCCACACTCTAAAGTTTCAAATGCAAGGATTATGTGAATTATACTACCAAGTTCTCAAATATGATGTCTAATGAAAAAGATCAATGTTATAATGTGTTTAATCTGAGGGAAAATTGGAAATGTCATATATTCATTATTTTTTATGAAGTGAATAATAACGTCATGATGAAATGAACAATTACAATCAAGTACACAACTAATAACTTCATGTATGACTATTTATCTACCGATTAATTAATATATAAATAATTTCCTAAGGGTATAAAAATGATACCCAAATGAAAAGATGTGGAATTAGGACTGAAAACCCTAATTTTACGACGATCACATTTCCAGTCTATTATTATTCTCCAGTTAAATTTCATGGAAATACTATTTAAAAAATCACGTTATTATACATATGGATGAATTTATGTTATCTTAGGCATGGATTGGATTTACCCACAACAATTGTTGAGGAAGGGTAGTCAAATTTGATATTCTAAACCAATATATGATCATCTATCTGTGTGATGATAAATATGAACATCTGATTGAAATTAAATCCTTTATGTGTGTCTTAATTCCTATTCAAAAGGGGTGTTTATCATATATGGTTTGGGAGCAACTCAACATAGAATATATTCCTATTATGTGGTAAACTTTTAATCCCTTTCTAGAAGAGTTGTCTAGTCTTCCACCAAATCATGAAATTTATTTTTCAATATAATTCATACCTGGAGATACACCAATCTCAATGACACCATATAGAATGGAGCTACTGATTTGTATGAATTAAAAAAATAATTATGAGGATAATCTTGAAAAGGGATTAATTTTTCCAAGTTTGAATCCTTTAAGTGACCCAATTATTTTTTGTAATAATAAATACATATCAAGATGAATTTTCATTGATTAATCAGAAAGGAAAAATATCATGATCTATAATTTTTTTCATCAACTCTCTATTGATGAATTTCTTGATTGAGTGTGAGGATATAAATAGTTTTCTTAGTCTGATTTTCATTCTTGATATCATCAATTGAGGTTCATGAATGAGAATATACGCAAGAAAAATTTTCATACAAGGTATAGACCCAAAGGAAATATAGTGATATCATTTTGTCTCACTAATTCCTCCAATATCTTCATAGATATTTTAAATAGTGTCTTTTTAGAATAACATGATCAGTTTGGGGTAGTATTTATAGATAGTATTTTTATATATTCAATGATAAACTAATAGAATGATTATCACTTGCAAACTATGCTAAAAACCCATAAGATGGAGTGATGTTTCGAAAAATATAATAAGACTGAATTGTGGAAAAAAAAGGTTCTGTTTTTGGGTAAAATAATCTAAAGATATGATATATCATTGGATCAGTAAGAACAACGGCTATTTATTTCTTTACCATCCCAATAATGATGTCTTTGGAATGTAGTTTTCTTAGTTTGGTTGAATATTTTCAATTATTTTTGGAAAATTTCTCATTCCTATATAATTCACTCACAATGCTAACATGAAAGGGATCTATGCTCGTTTGGATAAATTAAGGTGAATAAAATTTCATGGAACCAAAAAGAAGTTTATCCATTGAATATATTTTTGTATTACCCTATAGTATAGCATGGTTTGTAATCTATAGGGATGAATTGAATAAGGGATTGGGATGCATTTTCATTCATAATGAAATGGTTATATCTTATGGCTCACAACATTCAATGGTTTATAAGAAAAAATTACCCAACTCATTATTTGGGGTAACAAATAGTAATTTTTCCATTAAATATATAGATTCATTAAATTTTGGATAACTATGTGAAATATATACTACTAAGTCATGTTTATAGTATATTTTCACATTGAAATAGATTAATATGCACTAAAAATATTGCTGGACCTTAATAAACATTATGAATTCTCAATGCATTACCACTTTAGTAGATTGAAGAAGATGGATAATGCTATGAGTAAATGTTATCATGTAAGATTATCAATGATGAGGATAACAAAAGATATAATATTTATGTTTTTTAATAGATTGGTTCTGGAAATTTTAAAGGAAAGGGAAATATATTATCTTTAAAAAATGAGTGTTTAACACTTTATCCATGTGAAGATTAATGTGGAATAGAAGGTTGATGTAGATAATTAGAATAATTTTAGAAATTTTAGTTAATTTTTCATTGATTATGATGGAATTAAATGGATTTGGAATCATATATTTTATCCATGTATAACATATTTTGAGAAGGACTTGTTAAAGGAAGCTCAGAGTACTTTATTCTCCATTCATTCTAGAAGTACAAAGTTGTATAGATATTTTAATGGTTATTTATGGTGTGATGTAATGAATGGAGATATTATATAGTCCTTATATATGTTCTTAGTATGTCATCAGGTTTTGGATGAGGGAGAATATAGTAAGGGAATTTCACAACTATTACCCCTATAAGATTTGAAATGGGAAAACATCACAATATATATTTCATAGGACTCCCCAAAACAAAAAAAAAAGGAATTATGTTATATGGGTTGTATTTAGTTGACTTAAAAATTCTACACACATCAACATTATCATATATTATTTCCCTCTGGATCATCTTTTAGGATATATATTAAGGATGTGGTAAGGATACATGTTTTTACACATTCTATTTTATCTTATGGGGTTATAAGGATTTCCTCGATGTTCTCATGTTGTCTTTAGTAAATTTTGGGTATATAGTTGAGTTTCTGTATTGTGTATCATCCATAGAAATATAGATAATATAATATAAGAATTAATACCATATAGGATATTGTGAGAACTTATTATATGGATTTAAATGTTTTTTGTTATCAAAACCTCCATTTATTCGTGTAGTTATAAAAAAATTGCTTTCACTCAAGTATTCTGGTGGATTCTTAAGATGTCCTCCATAGAAATAATTTTAAAACCACAATTTTTTGGTATGATGATAAAAAATTAAGGTTATTGATTCCTTTTATTTATAAGTTAATGGAATAGAAATTTAGTGTTATTCAGTAATAAATCAAGGTTTCTCATAGTCCACCAAAAATGTTATATTGATAATCATTGGAGTTATACAGAATTTGAAGTTCGTGAGAATTTTTTTCTATGAATTATATACATGTAAGAATGTTTTTATATTTCGGATGAAAAAAAATTATCCCTTGGTATTTTTTCCCATGTAATATAATTTAATGATTAAGGATAGTCTTTTATTTCCTAGAGCTCCCATCGAACCTCTCTCAATTCCATGATGTTTTCCATGTATCGCTCTTTAGGTAGTTCATACTTAATCCCTATAATGTATTAAAATAAAATTTGATATAAAAGTGGTAATATATCTCTTATTAGGAACAACAAGTAATGATTCTATATCATTTATAGAAAGTGTTATGAAGCATGACCACTACCCTGGTAAATGTTTTGTGGCTAAACCCCCAATTTGATAGTGTTGCTTGGGAACTTGAGGATATGATGAGGTAGTATTATCATCATTTCTTTGTATCAATGTGGTATAATTTTTAGGGAGAAATTCATTTCATTGGGGTTAGAATGTAAGAAAATATTATTTTATTATTTTTTCTTATAATTATAATTTCTTCTTTGGCCTATATTACACACACCAATGAGATTTAATGAACTATAATATACTATAAATATTATTATTTTAAAAAAAATTATTAACTAGCTATTAAAAATTGGTATTATGAATAGTAATAACCACATTTGGAATATTATGTATAAATTTTTTAGTTAATGATAAATAAGTACTTATTTTTTAGTAAAGTTTTTATATGCATCAAGAATAATTTTTTCTGAAAAATGAGTTTTATTATTGCTTTTTAAATAATAATGAAATTAATTTTTCCATATTTCATAAAATTTATTTGAAAAAATATATATTCATTTTTAGAAAAAATATATTATCGTATAGTGAATCTACGATAATTTTTGGAGAATTTTAATTGTTCGGTAATTAATTAATAATACAGTTTTTTATTAAAATCTACTTTTTATTATAAAGTATTTAGAAAGATAAAAACTATTTTAAAATGTTTTTAATTTTTTAAGAAGTTAATTTATATTATTATTAATTAAATTTTGGTTAGTTTAATTAAATTTTTGTTCAATTTTTAAATAAAAACATCTTATAGTTTTGAATCTTTTTCTTTGGACAATAGTTTTTTCATTGTGTTGGCGTGTTTCTGATTATATAAAATTTTAATATTTCATTGAATTGAATTTTGTAAAATATATTTTGTATATATAATCAACATAATTATTATAAGATAATATTTTAAACTTAATTTTTGGTCATATTTATTTGTAAAAATAGTTAAATAATTTATGACCATGGTTATGGGTAAAACAAAATTACCGGTGGATAACCTAAAATAAAAAGGGATAAAATAAATTAAAACTTATCCAACTCCTATTTCATAAAAATAAATAAAAAATATCTCATATATTTTTTAAAATGATATATTTGGGGCCTTTTTTTCAATAAGGTGATAAGGAATTACTTGAAATCTTTGAAAATGTACAACTTTGCCACTCACCTCAATACTAAAAGTGAACACCCTCTCTTCTCCTATTCACACTTAAAAATATTATTGTCTCTTTAATGGATAGAAAAAATACATTAAATTTATATATACCCACATCATAGAGGCCTTATTTTCTTATTAAGTTGTCCTATTAAGGATTTAGGTATAATCTTAAAAAATTCCTCCTAATAAGTGGTATTGTTTTTTACATGTGTTTTCAATTTTCTTCTACTTAAACCACTTTCAAATATTATTCAACTGTGATGATATGATTAAATAAGTATGTAACATATAATTATATGTAATTGGGTAAATGTTAAAACATATATCTATATATTCTTTTATCAAATGATGAATGAAATTTTCAATTGTGGGTACAGTGGTCTACCGTCACGAGAAAAGATGTGATTTGGTTTCCATAATTTCTTCTCAAAAAATGGATATAATGATAGATTAAACATATATATATATATATATATCTATGTGTGTGTGTGTGGAATTTATGAAATAATTATGCTTATTTAATTATAATATCACGTCTTTATTCTTAAATGCCTATCTCTTAGAAAAGGATAAGATGACTCATGTCTATCAGTGCACTAATGCCTCCACAAAGAGATATCATATGTTTTTTAGTTTCTTTTGACATGGATGGTAATAATTACAGAGTTAATTAATATATATTGTATTTATGTTGTTATTTTTTTAATTATTAATTAATATTTATCTTCTCTTCATTCCATCCATCATAAAAAGGGAAACAACATTGATGTATTCTTACAGTTTACCTCCTCGGTGAACAGTGTAACTCATTTTTCACTCTCTAAATTTTATGGATGAATAAAAAAATTTATAATGAATATATATGATATATAATTATTCACATTTTATATATCTTGTTACCATAATAAAAATATAATGACCAGAACTACCAACATATACATATATACAAAACAATGCAATTATTCACCTAAATAGTGATTTTAACAAAGAATTGTTAATAAACATGTGAAAGATGATTAAAATTTAAACATATAATCTATGATATATGAGATTATTTTTCATGATATTATGTATAATAAACCTAAATTTATTATATATGAGGTTTCAAATAATACTAATGAAGTAACACTTGAGGTAATATATTTTCATCGCATGTTTATTTCCATGGGACACTTACCGTATTAACCACATGTTTCTTTTTTGTGGCGTATATATTTTCTTATGAATATATTTTATAACACTACATAAAATTAATAATGTAGAAAAATATCTATCTATGGTTCTTTATTTCACGGTTCTTATTATAAAAAATTTTCCTATATGGTAAGGGTTTTACAATACAGTCTCACTATTTATTAGTACCTTTTATGTTTCACTTTATAATGATGAAATATTATAATGTATCACTCAAGAAACAGAAGATTTATCTTATATTCGGTTTATTTATTTAAATGAAATGTTTTACATTCAATTTTTTCTCTTTAGGAATTTTAGATTTCGAATGAACTTTTTATGTATAGAATATGGTTCAATTTTTTATATGATTGAAAATACTCTTTCCTTAATATCTATGTTTTATAAAATAAATTATAGAATTTATTTACTGTTATCGAATAGTTATATAAATTAATTTTTACCCTTTTTTAAAAAAAAAATTAAACATAATATATTGTTCTTTTCCAAATGATGTACTTTTTACTATTTAATGAAAATTTTAAATGATTGTTTATTTAATTATGTGAAAAATTAGTGGTATTTCACACTGTTATGACTTCTCAATGATCTAATTATTCCATTACATGATTATAAGGAAATTTTAAATGAATTTTTTTTAAAATATATGTGAAACTGTTATATTGTATAAAAGTGATTTAAAATTTTAAATGTTTTTCTCCTCCAGAAATGTTCTAGGTAAAATTTTGAAATAATTTATCATTAAGATGACAATATTTTACGTTTTCTATCCTTTACTATGGATATGATCCAATGATACCATATATATTCTATCTCCAGATGATATATTGTTATTATGAAGTTGTTTTGATAAAATTAATTGCATTTTCACTATGTTAAGCTATGATAAATTAATGATATGATTATGATACTAGTTTATTTTCTATAGGGTATGTTATAATTTAATATTTATATAACCCAATTTCATTATATGTTTTATTCTATGAATAATGATTAATTATATTGTGGCACATAATTTAATGATTTTAATTATATAATTTGTGGGAAGGAAATTATATATCCTTATAAATTAGTGGATAATTATTAATGTTCTATGAACTCAAATAGTACATGAGAGGTTATCTGAATCCCAATAAAGGGTTTAGGAAAGGTTTTCCAAAGCCTAAAAGTGGAGACATTTGGGTTTTCAAAATCTAATGTACCTACATCCATCCTAAGATAAACCACTATATAACCTCTTTTGGGATTGGAATAACATCCCATGTACCCTCTTTTTGTCTTTTGAAAACCCCCAATATATCCTCTTTTAGGCTTGGGTAAACCTTTCCTAAACCCTTTATTGGGAATTAGATAACCTCTCATATACAATTTTAGTTCATAGAACATTAATAATTATCCACTAAATTAGAAGGATATAAAATTTCTTTCCCACCAATTATATAATTAAAATCATTAAATTGTGTGCCACAATATAATTAAACATTATCCATAGAATAAAACATATAATGAAATTGGGTTTTATAAATATATCATTATAACATAACCTATGGAATATAAACTAGTATCATAATTGTATCATCAATTTATCATAGCTTAACCTAGTGAAAATGTAAATCATTTTATTAAAAGAAATTCATAATAACAATATATCATATAGAGATAGAATATATATCGTATCATCAGATTATATCCATAGTAAAGGATAGAAAACATAAAATCTTGTCATCGTAGATGATAAATTCATTGAAAATTTTACCTAGAACATTTCTAGATGAGAAAAACATTTAAAATTTAAAATCACTTATATAAAATATAATAGTTTCACATATATTTTAAAAATTTTCATTTAAAATTTCCTTATAATCATATAAAGTAATAATTAGATCATTGAGAAGTCAGGATAGTGCGAAATACCACTCATTTTTCACATATTTAAATAAACTTTTTTTAAAATTTTCATTAAATAGTAAAAAGTACATCATTTGGAGGACAATTCATTAGACATATATATGTGATTAACCTTTTAGATGTTTCCCGGGATCATTTCGTCCCTTGTTTCTCATATCATTTCGTTCTACCTTGTTATTAGGGTTTTATCCTTGGTTCCCCCTTCCACATTCTGATGGTCCGTTCACAACTACTAATCACATTTTCTTATTTTATTAGGGTTTCATTCCCATTCTCCCCTTTTTCCATTCCCTGATGGTTCTTTCATCCAAGGATCGTAGTTAAGGTCTTTGTTCTCTTCCTATATACTCTTATCACTTGATCCTTTACTTTTGGATCCCATCGTGGTCTAGTGTAAAGGCTCTCAGGATGGACTGGGAGGTGTTGATTGAGTATTAGAGATTTTTTTAGGAGACTCCACTTGTTTTGGATTTATGTTTTTGCATATATTTTTGGTTCGCTCTTTTTATGGGATCATGTGGTTCTCAGCTTGGTCTCCTTTTAAGGCATCCTCTTCTCAATCCTACTCTAACATCCTGGTTCCACGCTTCTTTCCCAATTGGTCAGGTGCATGGGTATTCAAGGAGGTTTTGGGAGGTGCAATTTTAGTGGCTTAGAGTCTCAAGGAGGGATACTGGCCCATCATTAAGGTTAAGTGTTTGTGATGTTCTATTATGATGGTATTTTGGAGGTGATGTTTGAGTTCTATGGTGGTGTTTTTGAAGACAGTAGTCATGATGGGTGGATGCCTTGGTTCTATTTACTTAAGTTCTCTTCTCTGGTAATGATGGTCGATGATGATGAGGGGGGTGTTCAATCTAGTGATGTGGTGACTCTGGCAGTGATGGTTATGATAATGATGTTCAGTGTGGTAGGTGATTATGTGATGATGAAAAAATGTGATAATTATAGTGACATCAGTTTCTTAATGATTTACTCAATGCATCGGCTTCACGATTTGAGGGATCCGTCTTTGACGTGACGGTTCTCGCGGTGTTGAATCTCATTTCAATTTTTGAATATGTTTAATATTTTGAATTTTAGATGTGACAAGGTGGTGTTCTTGGTCATGTGTAGTTCACACTATTTTGTCAAACTGGTATTTTTGAAAATAAATAAATTGGAGGAGGAAGGATTGTTCATAGTTTTCCAATGATTGAACACATTAAGATAATGATCAGCCTCATGAAGGAAAGTATCACATCTAGATAAATGGTTCCTGAAGATCCCCTCAAATCTCATAGTTATTTTTCAAATGTGGATAGTAATGATTAATGAATGAGATAAATCCATATATTTCCAAAATTTATGAACATTCATAAACTAGAAACATTCATAATATGAAACATTGATTATGACCATAAGTATTCTTATTGCTCACTAATCCAGGCTATGAAATCAGTTCAATTCATCAATGCCTTTGTGGGAAACCCTAAATATTATCCTTCAAATTTCATGGGTACTCATGATCAAATTCCATTACACTTTGAATACTCCCTTCATGTCATGAATTTTATAACACCTAATTCCTTCTAGAAACATAAATCCATGATTTCTAGCCACTATGATAGGAAGATTCATTAAGACTGTGAACAAATATTTTCACAGTGAATATCCCTCTATAGTATAATTACATCCTCAAACCCCTTAATTCATTCCCTTTCACTCCTTTGAACACCTCCTATATTGAAACCTATATATTAATGATCTAATAAGGCAAAAAAATTTCATAAGATACATCAGAAATTATTATTATCCTTGAGACTCAAAAAAGAAAAGATAAATTGAAATATGTAATATATTAAAAAAACCATACCATGAGATAACTATTAGGGATCTTATTATATCCAAACACACCCACCAACAATGTGCCTCCAAAAATAGAAAAAGTCACTTCTCATAAATTATAAATTTTAGGGCAGTACATTCTAAAAAAAACTCAGGGTAATTGGAATGAACCATCATGTCATACTCCAAATAAAAATACTCCAAGTCACCATTCCCCCACAGAACACAAACCATGGGGATGATTTATCCATACAAAAGATTCTACACATCGTCATTGATATCTACTAGTCTCTCTATTATTGTATTATCATCCTCAATATCCATGAATCCCACTAAATTATTTGGGATTCATCACTAAGATATACCAATAATGATAGGACACATGTGAGAGTTAGTGGATCATGTCCATCTATGGTGGATGTGTTTTCTGATATTCAACCTCACAAAAATTCTACAAAATAAAAAAAGCCCCAATAATTAAGGGAGAATTCATTCATCATCTAAAAAACTATTTTTTCCTTTAATAATGGGTAACCATTAAGAACACATGATCTCTAACCTCAAGCATCATGGGCCTATCCCTATGATCTTTATTGGAATTCTAGTGGTCTTGTGTCTTCTTCATCGACTCTCAAACCACACAAATATTCTAATTCATGCACTACAATAAAAAATAACATAGAACTATTGAATATCTATATTTATTCCAACACAATATATAATGAAATGACCAACCATACTACACCACAAATAGATCCATGTCGATGGATGAGTGATATCTATAATTAAAGGAAAATTAATCATATTTTAGATTTTTTTCCAAAAAAAAAATCAATAGTCCATTATGTAATCTCACAAAATATACTTCAATACTAGGATGTTACACTCAATTTACCCATATGTGAGAGGGTAAAAGGCAATGTTAAGGATTAGCTGGGAGCCACATGCCTGTTGAAATTTTCTCTACACTCATGAGGTAAAAAGAGGATCATGATTAGAGATGATGTTCCTCAGTTCCCTGTCAATCTTAAAAATAACATCAACATACCACCTTAATAAAATATTCATCAAACATAGTTAAAAAATAACTATAAATTGATTTGAATTCATCATTCAATAAAATATCAACCAAACTAAATCACATCATCACTAATCATGGGGAAACACATTGAAACAATTACTCAAAATGTCCTGTCGTTTAAGCATGTGGATATCTAATGGTGTAAAACCCCTTATGGAACACATTGTTCAACTTTCACCTACTATAAAACTAGACATAGAACCACAAAATTTTCAGTTAATCACATTAATATAGGTCGTGAAAGTAGTCTTATAATGAAATGATATATCATAGACCCAATTAGATGTACCACTAGGGGGTGATCTATTATACTCAAAGAAAAAACAATTTCCTATAAAAAAAATAGAACAAACAATATACCTTGAAATTACATATATTTCTAATAATTCTTCAAGCATCCCTTTGGAGCATTACCATTTCCTAGAAGGTCTCACAACACATGAACCTCTATGTCTACCCACTAATATTCCTCCACATATTGTATGAAGTACAATTCCATCACTATATGATATAAAAAACCCCTATTACTAACTTCTTTAGCATAATGATACCTGGTTGTAAGCTCATTCTTCCCTCCATGTACATCCTCAAACTCTCAAACTATATATCCTCATGGAATCTAACTCAGTGCATCAAAAACAACATTCACCTTCACTATAGTGTATGAGATATCATATATATAGACCTAGAGATAGTATATCCTAATTTTATAAAATAAAATATAACCCCTCTATTATATGACATATTCTGGGTCATTGAGTTCTTTGAAAAGCCAAATTCTCTCAAAAATGATGTAATGTTCCCACAACTTCATCACAATCACAACCAACACTAACTAATGATCATCGGTTAAATAGTTACACTCATAGAGGAATAACATATTATAACCATAATAGATTATTAAACTCTATAGCATCAAGAAGAATCCCAACCCCATGATAGGGTGAATACAAAATGCATCGAGCATCACTTTCTCCTTAAAGAACCGAATTACTAGCGCACTAATCAATATTTCATTTAGATTGTTAAAATTCAATTGACACAAATCAATCCATATTAAATCCTATTCATTCCTCCTAAAAAGTGTTAATGGGAAAAAATATGAGAAAAATTAGATAGATTCATATAGTAATATACTGTAAGACCATGGAAATTTGGATCCTATATTATTTTTTATTCCAAATAATCAACTACATAAATAATTGATGTTTCCATTACCACACCCTACTAAGAAACCACAATCCTATGGAAATTACACTCTCGTATCAAGAAATTTCACTTAGAAAGTTTCCCCTGGATTTTGTTGTGCTGAAGAACCATAAATATAGATCTGATATGATCTGAATAATCCTCCTATGAATTGGAGTATATTAAAATTCCATGGATGAACACTACTATGAACGGGCCTAAGAAATCATAGTTTATGGAGTTCACATTCCCCATGAACAAAAATGGTGATTTTGTGAAATTTAATGACATGACCACAAACATGAAGTGTCCATACCAGCACCTAAATTCTGAATTTGGGATACCACAACCTTCACCCTCATACAGTGATATCTAGAAAAAAATTCAACCTCTAAAACAAACTGCATCTCTCTAGCTAGTCAAATATATCATTAATCCTCCCGAGGGGTTAATTGTTTATGATCAACAACTAATTCAATCTATATTAGTCTATGAAATCATCATATTACCATCTTACATTTTTAATAATAATAATAGATCGCCCAATGGAGGAATAATAGTTCGGATGAAACTCATTTTTCAAAAGATAATAAAATTGATCCCTCATCTTTTACATCTTCATTTGAAAAATTCAATTAGGGCCCATTGAAATGTGATATTTTACTAGTTAAACTCTATTATAATGTTAATGTTGTGCTAAGGGGATATAGTCACAACATCCTCATGGAAGACATAAAGAAACTACTCAAAAACTTGGGGTACCCTCAACTTAAACATCCACTAATAGTTCTGCTAACTAAGATAAAATAATCACCACATTCTTCCAAACATAAGATATCTCCATTGAATAAGGAATTCCACTCACTCTCCCTTGACATTAGAAAAATAATATCCCCTATTCAAAAAATATATTTACAAATACATGTAATTAACCTAATTTATTCCAATAATTACATAGTATGAATGTATATTTAAATAGAATAAAATACACACTAACTGGCACATCCCCATCATTAGTTGGAAACCATGAAACACATCAAATAGGGAAATCTGAAATCAAAATAGTGAGGATAATGGATGGGGAACCATAAATCTCTTGAATTTATGTATAAATGCATCGACCAACTAATAATAGAAAAAGTAATGTGAGGATATAAATATAATTTAACAAAAACATGGCTATGGGATTTACTGTCTATACCAAAAATGACCATCGATCCTTCATGTGTTGGAACATCCATTTCATGAATATTCCCATTCCTAGATCCTCTATCATTTTATGATGAACTACATTACCATCCTATAGTATATATCCATAAGTAATGGTTCTTCTTGAGGATTCCATTTTATAACTCTATCATCCATTGGTTAAAAAAATCCCACATCCCCAACTATTTAACAAACACCAATTACACCTAAAGCTGATACTGATTTAGATAGAACTATTATTTTTACAAGAAAGGGGACTAAAAAATTATGAAATAAAAAATTTCTTGGTTGGTCATTAATTGATCCTAAAAGTTGGAATGATCCCAAAAAAATTAGAATGAAATTAGAAATCCTCTATAAGATTACCTTGCTCCAAAATCTCTATAATGATGTGGAAAGGTCTATCGATGATGGTTGTCTATAAAATATGACACTAACATCTTATAAATTTGTTATATACTATGGGGATCCATGTTGATCACCCTATCGAGGATCTTCCCAATAGAATTCATCCTCCCAATAACCGCTACCTATTTCTATATGTCAAAATAAATAGTAATCATAAATGGGGTGACCACACATTCAGTTGATGGGAACAATGACTCCTCCAAGAATCATGAAATGGACTCCATATTTCAAAATATTTTTTGAAAAAAATGTATGAAGTCCTTTAACTTCACCAAAATATCCCACACACTCAGAATACCCTATTAAAGGTATATATTTTCCCACCTCTATTACTCCTTCATCGTAGATGATACAAAATACAGAGATAAATCCATTCATAAATATGACCATGAAACATTTTTCTCCTTCTTATCATAAAGATACTACTTCCACTATTGACACAAAACTTCCAATTTATGAAAAACATCCAATAACACCAATAACTAATCCTTGGATGAATTCATGAAAAAATATATCTCGAGGTCTCCCAAAAATTTATCTATCTCCAATTTAGAGATGCTCCCCTCATACATACCCAATCTCTACCACTGAAAAACATGTAATAACCTCTTTCGTGCCTCATCATCCTCTATCAGGTCAATACCCTAGTGATAAATCATATCATCCAATTGGATATCTAATTCATATTCAATAGGTGGATCACAACGAGGAGAAATTCAAGAAAAATGAGGTGAATCCCAAAATCTAGTATCATGTAATTTTATCAAGGTTTATTTAATTAATTTATTTTTAATTTCCCAAAAATCACCCATTCATGTCATGAACATAAATAATCATGATATATGTACATTTCCTATTTCTGTACCATAAAAATGAAAATAACTCTCTAATTAGTTTGGTAGACTTTAGGTCCCTCTATCAGATCATTGGGAGCCGAAAATACCATTTCCTAGATGGTCTCTCAAGAATATGTCATGCACTAAGATCATATTTTTCCTTTTTTGTAAAAACTCAGGAAGTAATCATAATTCCTAACACCATACTCAATCTTAACCTTGAACAAAATACTATGATACCTCATTTTCATGAACCCCTATATCCAAATGAACCCCTCCTTGAACTATAATGACAAAAGAGAGATAATTACAACTAAGTTCCACCTTTAGTAGAACCAGAGTTGGTGAGTAGCATCGATGTTATAAAAAACATAAAATAGGGACAGAATTATATTCAATAAAATAAAAATGATAATGAGATAGATTAAATCAACCCCTAATAAACTCCATCACATAATATATAAAAAATAAAAAATTATCTCACAGTGAATGAACAATGCTAACAAATATAAAGGAACGTATCTATTTAAATACCCAAATGATATGTCCTACAAAAACGACTCAAAAACAAATACATCATTTAAGATAGTATTTTATATCTCAGTCCCTAAAATCCTTTTCTAAATATTTATAAGTGTTTATATATATATATGGATGGGCATAAAATGTATACATCATTTAATTATTCCAAATATCACTCAAAAACATGTTTAAAAATAATATTAATGGATTATAATACCCCATTACCATTATTTTAGGTTAGTTATAATCTTTTCTTTTAGTTTTACATTTTCATTGGGTGAGTATTGTTGGCACTGAATTATGAGGATACCTGAAATGGTGATGTTTGGAGTTTTTGGAATTTTAAACATTACTCTATTCATTCTATAGTTCTCTAGGTAGTTACATGACATGTAATGGGATTATAGGGCATTTAATGGCTACTAGACAGAACACATTAATTGACTATATAGTGTGGGAGGTTTACATGCAATTTAAATTGTTCATTTCATGTAATGTGAAACGTCTATTGGTTTACAAAAAGTATTTGTGTTTTTCAGTGTAACATTAAATAAAGGGGTTTTCTAATGTTTAAATTATTAAACAGCATGTAATTCCAAGAGTTTTAGTTTTTACATTGTCGTACAGGTGTTTGATATTTCATTATCTTTTTCAAACTTCTCATATTAGTCAGACCACTTACCCTAGGAATTTTTGGGTGACTCTTTTCTCTCTAGATCACTCAATTCAGTGATTTATCAACAAGGATAGGTGCTTCAACTCATTTTGTAAGTATCCACTCTTGGTTTCCCTCTCATTGTTGTGATGGAAACTTTTTCACTAATTATTGGAAATCCAATTGTAATTTCTAGCATAAATTTTCAGATTTCAGTCATGCCATTTCTTCTAAAGGATTATATTGTGGTTTCCAATTTCCATTGGAAAAGGCTGTTAGGTTTTCTATGTCCCTGAGGTATGTGAATCTATTCAATTATTCTAATCTCTTTAATTTATTTTTTATCATAGAGATTTAATGATATTTGAAATCGGACTACATGTGATGAAATTTAAAATGGAATGGGTAAATGTTCAAAAAGTGGGTTTCCCTTGAAAATGTAATTTGATTTATTAATATTTGAAATAGGACTTTCAAACCCTAAAGAATATTTTTTTTGGCTTTATAAATTGATTTATAAAAATGTGATCATGGTTTTGAGAAATAAAATTGCCAGACATTATATTACTGAGAAACATGGGTTTATTGAAATAATGCACGGGTAGCCTTAGTTTGTGTGACACCACTATGAGGTAAAATCTTGTATATCGATGGAATGTAGAAGTAATCGATATTAGTTAGATATGAATTTATGAATTTTTACCTTTTGAGTATCTATTACGTATTATCCCAGAGTCTAGAGTCAGGCTGGTAGGATCATTGGTGTTTAAATTTTTTTATTACAGGATATATTATTTCATACACATTGTATCGCATTTATATTAATTCTTAGTATCTTTACCTTATTTTTATCTAGGTTTGGAATATATGACATTAAATTTTTAAAAACTCCAAAATTGTTTGAGAGTGGTTTTCAAACTATTTTATTTAGGAAAATTATTGAAATTTTGTTTTTGTTTTAAAACATGATATTTTTAGTTATTTTCATTAGAACACACACACACACACACACATATATATATATATCATTTTGAGGTATCTTACTAGGATCTGTAGATCATACCCTACATAAATCTTTTGGGGTATGTATACATTGTTTTAAATGTCATGGGTAAAGGGTTAGGCACTCTATAAGAGGATAGATTCTCTTTATATTGATGTTTTTGGTTTGGGATGGAATTGAGGTGATAGATGGTCACATGGAGACTTTTTTTCTAGAAATTTCATACATCATGGTTTAGCCTATTTTTATTAGTTGTATATACCATTGTTTCAACTATGTAATATAGTTATGTGCCCTGTTTTGTTCATATCCAATATATCATTACATTTTCTACTATACGGATCCCCTGTAATGGACTAACATGGGTAATTGATCTGGTTAACCTGGTTGGTCTATTATAATTTGCTATTAGAGGCACGCTCATCTGGATGTGTTTCAAAACTACCTGAGTTTGTTTTTCTATATTATTTATACATTAGTCAGGAATGATAGAATTCAGACAGTAGGTGTTGAAAAAGGGGCCTGGCCAGCTCACTCCCATGACTAAAACAGAGTTACCAGGGGTGTTCTGGTACTTTTAATAGGTATTAGACTTTAATTTTAAAATAATTTGAATTATTTTCAATGGAGGTTTATTTAAATTAGCATTTTCATTTTAAATTTAAGTCTTTTCCATGTTTCGTTAATTTTTTAATTTTTTAATGCATTGATGTGAATACCTTATGTTGGTCTTAGGATTTTGGAATTTTATCATGACTAATTAGGTTTTATCTTTTTTTAGAAAATGAAAGTGAGATGAGAGATTCCAAATATAAGAGTGTAAATTGTGACATTGGTTCCACAGTTGAACCCCCCAGTGGACTCATCTTTGGTAGATGTGGTCATATATATCATTTATCCTCTAGGGATAGTGCTTTCCATGAACTCGGTATGAGTTGTGCACCATGTCTTGGAATTTACCAAGAAGAATACAATCTCCTTCAGTGGTGAAAAAGGGACCCAAGAATCATAGGTGTGGATTGAATTAATTGACATGATATTAATATTTTGGAAGAATCATGAAGATACTCAAGGTTCGTTTTGACACATATATTCTAAAAGGCAAAGGAAGAAGATGGAGGGACTCTATTGTGAAAGATAAGTTCCACAATGGTCCTACCTATGATTCCTGCAATAAAAGAATCATTCAAAATTTTTTACTCTGAGACATTATTTGTATCAATGAAATATGATTTTCTGACTTTGAATGAAAGGAATCATACCGTTCTAGAGAATTCTAGCCATTTTTTTGAGCTAGTACATTTTTCACCTAATCTTCTCACCAATGATTACTTAAAGACTCAGAGGATTTGGATGGGGATTAGGGTCTTATTTTTTCAATGATAGTTCTTTTTTCCATTATAAAATTGTGAAGGCAGTTGATAAAGAAACTTTGGATGAGGGATACAAACTTTTATGGAATGTTAATGGAGGATATTCAATTGGTGCAATTGCTATCCATGATATTTATTCTGGACAAAAAATTAATAACAATAGTGGTTAGTTTTCTACATGATAAGTTTGAAGTAATTATTCAAGGATATAACATTTTATCTATTGCCAGTGTGGGAGGAGTAGTCCTACAAGGCCTCATTGTATAGAGTCTCATAGGACTTGTAATCCTTTTTAGAGATCTGGCCACATAAAACATTTCTATGATAAGATGCCCCAAGGAAGTATGAAGGGATCCACTTTCATAAAGGGTTTATAGGTTAAAATTATTTCTCCCAAGGGTGGTGGGTCTAATTATCAGTTCAATTGGTCTCTAGGTGGAAAATTTTAGATGACTATATGTAGATGACTGTGCTCCAAAAGAATCTAACGTAGTTAGAGCTTTGGTTAAAGGTACAATTTATATTTATTCATCTATGGTTATATCTATGTTTGATACAATATATAATAATTATTTTATATCATAAAGGTTAGTTGAATTATTGGGTTTATTTTTTAATCTTATACCGTCATCGTCTGATAATTCCATTCCTTTAGGAATGAGTTTCAAACAAGGTTTCAATTTTACAGCATGTCAGGTAATGAAAGAAGACCTTTAGTTAGTAGGAACTTATTACTGATTTATCATGAAATCATTAACATCATTATTGGCATGGTTTGAATAATCAGTGTTAAGGCTCATATAGGCTATTATCACCATCAGTTTCAGTTCTTATTTTCCGATGGGGTCACTCATGTTTTCCAGTTTGAGTAGGACTCTAGATTGGGAAGGTTTGGACATATTGTTTGTTACACTAGTATAATCTCATGCCAGTTGTTAGAAGTATTTATTAATGTAGTTTATACATTCATGGGTAACTAGATACCTAATATTTTGTGTGAGTACATAGAGGTATTTTCATACTATTTTCTATTTTACCACCCAAGAGGGAGGTTGAGTTTACTATTTACCTTCTCCATGGAACGATGCCCATTTCTATTTCATCCAATAGAATGGAACTAGATGAGTTTGTGGAACTTAGTGTCTCTCTTGAGGACCTATAATAAAAATGATTTATTCATCCTAGAATGTCACCATGGAGGTCACCTATAATCTTATTTATTATGTAATGAGTAAGAATTAGACATTGTATTCACTATTGGAAGTTTAATTAAGTGACCATTAAAAAAGTTATCACTTAACTAGAATTGATTATCTCTTCTATTAGCTAATAGGGGATTATTGGTTTTCTATGAATGACCTATGATTAGGTCATCATCAGTGGAGAGTTAGAGAAGTCGATATACCTAAGACATCATTTAGGATTCAATATTGTAATTTTAAATTTTTTTATGCCATTCAGACTCACTAATTCTCCTATGGTATTCATAGAATAAATTAACCATATTTTTCATCAATTCTTGTAATCTTTTATTTTTTTTGTTTTTAGAAAATATCTTAGTGTACTCTATGTCATATGAGGATCATGTAGACCGTTTGTGTACCATTCTTCAATCCTTTAAGGAAAATCATCTGTATGGTAAACATTCCATGGGCGAGTTTTTGTTTTGAGAGGTGACGTTTCTAGTTCATGTGATATTTGAGTGGGGAATCATAGTAGATCCTGAATAATTAAGGGAATTTTTTTCCATGGAAATACCAAGGAAACTTATTGAGATATGGAGATTCTTAGTGTTATCTAGTTTTTAGAGATTGTTTTTTTAGGAATTACCCAAGATTGTATCTTTAATGACATCTTTAACATATATGGTTGTGATGTTTGAGTGGGATGAAAAATTTCAAAGATATTATGGGGATCTTAAAATAATATTGACCTCAGCACCAGTGTGTATTCTTCCATTTTATTTGGCATCTATTATTACTGTACATAGAAAATGGCATCACTATCTAATTAGGGAGTAGTTTATAAGGTATTCATATCATAAGATACTGAAATATATTTTTACTTAGAGGGACATGAATTTTTGATAGAGACACTAGGTAGATTATCTTCATACATTTTATGTTTAAATTTATAATAACCATAGGAAAGGGAATATGGTTTCTGATTCATTTATTAATAAAATTATTACATAAGCAGTGAAAGAATCAGTTGAGTAGTGGTCTTAGATCAGTTCATTTTCTTGGTTGATCTTGGGACTAAAATAGGTTGGTAGGAAGGTGTTATCGGCTTCAATAAATGTTGACTCATCTTTTAATAAGATAGTGTTACTTGAGAAGATGATATAAACTGAGATCTAACACTTAGTATAAATCCTAAATGTTGGGGAGACAATGTGCCAGTTGTCTTGGTATCCCAGTGATGCTTTGTGCTTTTGTATCTAGTTGGTTGTTCTATTTTCCTTGAAAATGAGTTATTAGATAGTGTAAAATAGTCATTTTAGTCCATGAACCATGGGGACATAGTGATGTAGCATTATATAAGACATACGTAGTTGTGGCCATATATGAGGTGGTCAGTTGTAGTCTTTGTATCACAGTGTCCGACTTGTTAAAGTGTTAATATGGAACACCAGAGAAAAATAGATTTTTTTAGTCCTTAACTATTCTGGTATGGAAGAGGGATGAGATTACCAAGGATTTAATTTTTGGTTTACCATGAACTCATATTTGTAAGGATACGATTTGGGTTATTATTGAAAGGCTTGCTAAATCAGATTATTTCATAAAAATAGTGGGCATGGTGAATGTGCATAATCTTAGGGACTTATATGTGCATAATATTGTGAGGTATCAGGTGGAACCATATGTGGTTGTCTTTGATAGGGACTCAAGGTTTACATATAGATTCATGAAATTTTTATTGGAGGTAATGGGCTCCTAATTGAAATTATCATAGCTTATCATATCCAAATGAATGACTAGATATAGAGGGCTATCCAGGTTCTAGATGTTAAGTTCATGGATTTAGTGCTTGATTTTGATGGATATTGGTATATGAATCTTCCTTTGATTGAGTATTCCTATAAAAATAGTTGTCAGGATTCAATCAATATATCAATCTTGGAAGATTTTTATGGGAGGCCATGTCAATCTCCACTATGCTAGGAAGAATTGGGAGAGTGTTCCTTGAGTGGACTGAGACTCTTTTAGTAGATGAAGTAAATGGTACAGCTAATCTAGAGGAATTTAATCATGATTCAGAGTCATCCAAAATTTTATGTGGGCCATCATCATCATCTACTGGATATTTTCATGGGTGATCAGTTTTTTCTCAAAGTTTATCATTTCATGGGACATCGTCATTTGGGTAATAAGGGTATGTTTTCACTCATGTTTGTAAGCCCCTTTGATATTGTTTAATGGAAAAGAAGGGTAGCCAACCAATTAGACTTATCATTTGGTTTGACTTTTATCCACAATGTGTTTCATGTTTCCCTATTATGGGGGTATATAACTAATACTTCACAAGTGAATATATGGTAGGATATAGATCTTGATCTCAATACCACTATGGTTACGCAGCTAGTTTAGATTATGGATCTCCAAGATAAGGTACTATGTAGAAAAATGACCCCCAGTCTTTGTACTATGGTAGTGCGTACATGATCACCATGAGACATAGGAGTGAGAGTTGTTAATGAGGAATAATTTTTCATTTCTTTTTGTGGATCTAGGATATTGAACTCTTTTTTAGGATAGAAATATTTTAAGTATGGGATTTTTTAACACCCCATTTCATTTTTTTCAGGAATGTTCTAATCATTTATTTTGGTTATCCTTTTTTAGTGGGAGAGTATTTCCATCACTAAATTTTGAGGATTCATGTAATGTTGAAGTCATAAATATTTTAAAATTTTCAAATTTACCCTAATCTTTCTTTTATTAACTAGGAAGTTACACGATGTTTAATGGGATTACATGACATGTACTGTGTGCCAAATAGACCCCATGAATTGAAAAGAAAGCTTTATATGATTAGAGATTGTGTAAAGGGTTCGCATTATGTAATTTTAAAATTTGGGTTTTAAATAAAAATGAAATTTCTTTTTCTTCATAACATAAAATAAAAGGGTTTCACAACATTTATTTCATTACCCACCATTTAATACACAATGTTCTAGTTTTTAGGGTGTCGTATGGGTGATTGAGACTTCATTCTCTTTTTAAGCCTTATCCTCTCAATAATATATCTTACCCTATGAGTTTTTAGTGGAATCCATTCCCTTAATATCACTCCGTTCATAAATTGATCTCTAGGGAAAGGCACTTCCTCTATTTGTGTAAGACTCTCCTTTCAACTTATTACATGTTGTGGTTGTGGCAGCTTTTGTGGTAAGAATTGGTAATCAATTTTTTTTTCTGTCAATCCTTTTCATAATTATATCATGACATGACTTTATAAGATAGATCTTAGAGATTACTATCCATTTTTGAAAAAACAATTAGGTTTTATATGTCCTTGATGTAGGTGGATCTATTAAATTGTTCCAATCTCTTGAATTTATTATTATTCATAATTATTATTTTTTATATTTTTAATGGGATTTCATGTGTTAAAATTAAAAAGGGATTGGGTTCATTTTTTTAAAGGGATTTTTTTTTGAAAATTGAATTACCTATATTTGGAATAAAAATAGATTTTATAACCATAAGTAAGATTGTATTGTATTTGAAAATGGTTTTATAAAAATGTGATCATGGTTTTTAAAACAAAAATTGAAAGTCATTACATCAACATGAGCCTTGGGTGTATAAAAAGTTAGACTTGGGTAGTGTTAGCGTGTGTGACACCACTAGGAGGTAAAGAATTGTATATCTAAGGATTGTGATAATACTCAATAATATTTGGATCCATATTTATGTATTTTTATATTGTGAGTGTCTTGTATGTATTGTCCCATAGGTTAGATATAATATTGTGGGTGCATTTTTTATTCTGGTTTTTTATTACATGATAGAATATTCCATGAATGTTCTCTCACATGTATCTTTATGTTTTATATTTTTACCTACTTTGTTTCCAGATTTATAAATTATTACATGATTTTTTTTAAAACTCAATAATTGTTTGAGAAATGGTTTTAAATTGTTTTATTTTAAAAAAAATACTTGTAAAAATATTTTTTTAATTCTTGACCTTGTGAATTCTTGTCATTGGAACATGTATAGACATTTTGGTTGTATTAAACTTGAAACTATTTCCCACACCCTACTTTTTACGTTCTGTGGATGTAGACCTTGTTTTCATGAAAATTGTAAAGGGAAGGGAATTTTTTAGCATGTTGGATTCTCTTTATGTTTCAATTTTGTTTTGGGATGGTTTGGAGGTGACATCTAGTAACATGGAGCCGTTTGGTTCTATACATGTCGTACATCATGGTTTATCCAATTTGGAATAGTTTTGTCTACCTTTTTTTCAACTTTTTTACTATAGTTTTATGTAATTTTTATTTATAATTGATACTTTATTCAATTTTCTAATGTATCTGCAACATCCCATGTTTTAAGAGAGAAACACTCTGTTTAATAGTAAACATGATATGATATATCATGCTTAAATGAACAACTAAATATTATTATTTAAATTTTATCATTATAATCTAGTAATTGGAATGGAGGGAATGAATAGTATCAACTAAATTATGAAAAAAAATGTTTTACAAATGTTTAAATATTGATTCATTAGTTACTAAATTGATTAAAATGGAAATAAAAACCAATTGAAAATAAAGGAAGCGTTTTTATGAAAACTTATTTTTTTTTAAAAGAGGATAATTGTGTTTATAAAATCATATAACCCTTTATATATTTTTATTCAATGAAAAATATATTTCATATATTCAATTTAATGTTTTCAATTCACCTGATACGTTTTCTAGATATGATACAAGAACAAATTAATTTTTTCAAATAAAAGAAGTATTTTTCTAAAAATGAAATTATACCACCTTTTGATAGAGAACCCTTTTTAAATTTAGTTTTTGACACCTTTATATGTTATATTATACAAAATGAACGTCTTATTTAGATTTTTGAAATCAAATTTTACTTTGGATGAATTTTTTATAACCATCATGTTTTGAAGAATAGTAAAAATACGCTAAATTTTAATAGAAAACAACTTTTTCCATAAAGATAATTTGTATGGATAAATCATATTATTTAATGGTTTTAAAGTACAAATGGAATATATTTTTATCATTTAATCCAATTTTGGTCATTATATATAATTTTACATTGAAAATGTATATGAACACGTGTCAATATTTTGGTAGTTTTTACTTCTTAAAAACACGCTTTCTGGTTTTGGAAATAGGATTTGATTTTAAATTAATTATTAGAAGTTTTGTGTTTTGAATTTGGAAAAATATATTCAATATTTGGAATCATAATATCCAAATTTTTTAAACAGGTACCTTTTATTTTTGGACATTCTGAATAGTATCTTTAGTAATTATTTTTATTTACCATGGTTAAAGGGTAAATTGGGTAAATAAGGGTGAAACAATAATATTTTAATAAAATTAAACTACCCTAAAACGATTCCTAATCCTATTGGATAAGTTATTTCTAACCATGAGCATCCGTAGGACGAACTTTTGGCATTTAGGAGCCACTTGGGAGTGATAATGACTTGTTGTAAAAATTAATTTAATGTAAAGTGAAAAATAACATAAACATATAACTTTTACTAAAAAATATTATAGTGTTATATAACTGATATATTTGACTATAAATATCCATTATAAATATAAATTTATTTCCTACATCATGGTATTTTATTTTTGATGTTTATTAATTAAATAAATAATTTTATTTATGACACAATGATGATGTAGTGATTACCTTATTAATGAAATATTTAAATAAATGACATTATAAAAATTAAAATAAATGAAATTTTAAGTTTTTTATGACAACAATAAATTTTATGGACTATAGTGACATATTATACTTGATGTAGTGACTTTGGTTCTAATGAATCAAGTTGTTATGACTTTATCTAAAATAAATTACTCAATAGTGTAAAAATTTAAATAAATGAGTTTTTAAAACAAATACAATTTAATTAAATTATATAACAGTCATAAAATATACTATTTTTCCAAATAACATAAATAATGTTAAAATTTTCCTTAATTCTCCACTTATGGTTCTATTAGAATTTTATAGTAACTTTAGTAACCATATATTATGAAAATACAAGAAGACATTATAAGAGTTAATGTTTTTAACAAAGGGTTAAAGCTAAAATATAGGGTTGATTTTGTGATCAAAACACTTCTAAAAACAATTTTTGAGATTATTTCAACCCATAATTATATTATCCATAAATTATATCACTTTGGATCTATTATTATTTGAAAATAATTTTATAATAAAATAATATTTCAAGACTTTCTTAAAGTGACCCTCCTCCCTCTTATAAAAGGTCACCAACTCTACCCACTTACTCACACCTCTCAAGCCCATTTGATCATCCAACATCTACTCAAACAATCTCCAAACATCCCTAAATTCCTCATAGAGGACATAACTTGGTCATATGGAAATTCAAGAAATCCTTTTGGATCAAATCAAAAGATGTTCCCCGATTTAGAGGTAATGTCTTCTCTCAAGACCATTTCATTTATTTTCCTTCTTCACTACCTATGCTCTTATTATTATGTTATTACATAACAAAAAAATTGTACTAAATATGATAGGATGTTTTACTGATAATTATTCCAACTACACTTACACACACCTCCATCTAATGGATATGAACATATAGTTTCTGTGTACGGAAAACTACTGCCTCACGAAACGATGATTATTCAATTTTCTGCTACAACCTCTCATGGATGACATTATGATGGAACTGTATTTATATATGATATATATAATATTTATATTGTCTATATGATTTTTTTTTATTTATTTACAAAATCATATTATTCATTCCATGATGTGTAAATACGATAATTTTATTTGAGGTAGTGTGGACTACCGCCCCCTCAAAGTGATATGACTCATTCAGGCTATACATTTAACTTATAAAGGATGGTTTTATTAAACATATGAGAAATAAATTACATAAATATTATACTTTTTTTAACATACATTTATATAATTTTATTAAAATTCTTTTATTATGAAAAAGAAATAAAAGTAGCAATCATGCGTATGTACAGCCTACCGTCTCCAAGAACGGTACACTTCGTTTCTTATTACCAAATGTTATGAAATGTTATAAATACAAATATATGAGATATATATGATATTAAAATCATGAATATTTTTTTTGAGATGATTTTATTTTGACCACATGTACAATTTACATAAAAAAAAGTTCATTTTCGACTCAAGTACCGAATATCGACAAAAAACCGATATGAACGTAAATAATTATGTAATTTTTATATCAAGAAAAAAAGTAATATAAAATGAATAATAAACGTTTAAAAGGTTTTTAGGAAATTATAAATTCACTTATGTTTATTATTTAGGAATAAACAGCAACATACATGACGATGTCTACTCATTGAAAGGGAACTTCTTAACCCAATTTCAATTCTTTTGGTTAATCATATACTTCTTGATTATATCGTGATATAATTTTGTGAGAAATAAATTTTGATATACTATCATTTATTTATACTGTAATTATGTTTATTTACAGTTAATACAAATAATAAATCTATGTTATTAACAAAATGATCTTTGGAAGGGAATTTCTAAACTCTATTTCCACTCATTGGGTTTTACGCATACTTCGTTCATTATATTATGCCAATATTATGTATAAAATCATGGTTTACTTATTTATTTTTTAACTTCCACTTCCTTGTGTGTGTGTATACTATTTTTACAAATAATAATCCCATTGATAAATTTTTACATCATTTATATGAACTTTTAAATGGAAATATTAACTTAGTATCATTTCATTGAGTTAAATATCCATGTCATTGGTTTTTCTTTTACAAGTATATGTGTAAATAACCTCTGATAGTTATAAACTTAATATCCACTTATATTGGGTGTATTTATATTTGTCACACTTAATTATGTCATTGATTTATCCTTAATCTATGATACGATCTTTGTAAGGGGATATTCCACAATCTCCTTTCATTGAGGCATATCTCGATATTGTGAACCTCTAATATCCTATAAGGTGTATATAAAACCCTTTTGAAAATTTATATAATAAATTATTATATAATCTCATTATATTTATATTTTTTTGATGTTATTCTTTAATTATTTTTATTCAAGTGTTTCTCAAGTGTTATAAGACTCTTTAACTAAAACGTCATTTTAAAAGTTTTAAGGATTTATTCTTCTATATATTTCTCATTAATGTCCATGTTTTAAAAATGGTTTTAAGGATTTATTTATATGGATATATATTTTTTAAAAGTTTAAATCTATAATTTATTTTAAATGATTCAAATTGGTATGGGACACTTTGATTCAAAAACCTTTTCATTAAATGTTTTAAATGGTTTTCGAAATGGATTGAATATTTCAAATAGCTTGAATTGATTTATTTTGATTTATGAGTGAAATGTTGATAATTTTAATATTTTATGTGTTATGATTATGTAATGGTACTTATACATTTGACGGGTGGTTGCATTATAAACAAAATATGGGTGGTTCCGTGATAATCCTAGGGTGGGTGAGATTGTGATAGCTCTCTAATGAATTGGATAACATGAATAAGGTAAACATTAAGGGTTCTATTAAGAGATTTATAGAATACATTGTGATGGCTATTCCAAATGTAACCATGTAGGTTACTCTCTATGTGACTATGAATGCAAAAATGTAATTATTCTTTGTATTCCACAATTTTCCTTTGTAATTTATTATTTCTACGAGTTATTCATAAATCTTATGATCTCATGAGGTATGTTAAGTAGCATAGGTTTTATGAGGGAAAAGTATGATTACATTGATTTGTATGTATTCATTGAATAATGTTTTTTTACATATTTTATAACCCTTACTAATATTTTTATGATCAACCCATGTTTTTGAAAAAAAATTCACAAGGTATAAGGAAGGGTAGGAGAAAGGAAGAATTTAAGAAGATTTTTATCAAGAAAATAATTCTTGTTTTTTAAGGATTTATATTTTTGTGAAAAAATGGATAAATTATAAGTGTTTACTTTTTAGTTTTTGAGATGTAATGTAATAGTTATGGCCTAATTCTCTAAAACTATAAACCTGTAAATATTCTTGAATTGAATTAAAATAAAATTAATGACATAACTCAAGATTATGTAATGTTTAAGGATGGGGACCTATAGTTAGTTTCAGATGATAGGTTTAGAAAACATTAGGGATTAGGAATTTTTGTTAAATGCATTCCTAGTCAATATGTATATTCTCTCAGTTAAATACTTGTTTTATAACTTTTTAAGATCAAGAAAAGTTGGATACAAATGTAAGGAGGAGGGTATAAAACAACATTCATATCTCTTCTTGATGACTTTATTGCAATAATTATTGCCAAGTCATGTTCAAAAGTTTGTGAAACCTTTTCTAACATACATCTCACTTGCAAGTAGTTTTTTGAGATATCAAACACCTTTATTATACCTAGATACCATCATGGATCATGGTTTTTTTAATTAAATATCATTTTCTCATTATTCTCATATTTTCAAGAAAGGTAAATATTATCCCGGCATTTAAAGATATTATACCTTATCACAAGATTTTGAAGCCTTTTATGATTTTGAAAAAGGTGATGAAGATGGTGACCCTTGCACAACATATTTATATTTTATTTTAAAATATAGCCTTTTAGGACATACATATGGTATTTTAAAAGTACCATTGATTGAATGTTTCAACTCAAACTCAGTCCAAGTATTTTATAAAAATCATGTTTTTTGGATGTTTTGAAATTATATTCCATAAATGATTTTTTTCCAAAATTATCTTCCTGTTAACACCCATATAACCCATGTTGTACAAGGTGTATTTAGATAAAGTAAGATAGTAATTTTTATGGATCTCTAAATCATAGTTTCAATGTACAGACCTTCTATTTATGTGAGCAAGAAGATAATGAAACCAGGTGGACTCCATGATCATGGTATGATGTTCATTCTATTGGGAATAGTTTCATTTTTTCTTGTGGAGGTGAAACAAATGTCAAAATAAATAAGACATAATGAATCAATATGCTGAGGTCATTATGATTTGTGAAGAAAATGAGAATTATAATAAAACCATTTAGGTTAAAACATGTTAGGGTTATTTTTTACTTTTATAAAATGGGACAACCCAGAAGATGGGTGACAACTCGTCATGTCCAGCAAGGCCGTAGGAATTGAACCCACAACCAAATGGTGACAAGGGCCAATAGCCTACCACTAGCCTACGTGAAGTCCCTCGTTAGTATGAATTATTATTTTTAGTTAAATGATTCCTTGAATCAATAATAAGTTGATTTTGGAAACTTGTGTTTTATAAAATGGATATCCTTAGTATAGAAAAATGATTTGGGGATTATTTTATAAATGTTATTTTGGAAGATGTTTTCTCTTTTGGGAACCTTATATGCCTAATTAAAATATAATACTATGGGATTTTATTTGAGGAGTATTGATTGAATTTTATTTTGGAAGAATCTATTTTTTAGTTTTAGACATATGGTTATTTTGGTTATTTATGGAAATGATTAACCTATATTCAAGAACATTTTATTATGTTAATTACCATTTAGTATGATACGTTAAGAGTAGTCGATGTTATTTGGAGATAAATTTTAATATTTATCATGGAATACTATGTGATCAATTCCTTCTAAATTTTGGGTTTCAATCTTATTTTGGATTATTTTGAAGAATATTGTGGGAAATTTTTTATTGAATGGTCCTTTTGAAGTTTATCTATTGTTTATTAAATTTTGGAGATTAAAATTAGTCCTTCTTATTATAAAGTATTATTATTCTAGGGGGATTATCTACTCATTTAATAAATTTTTTTATGGGTTAATTCCTAAAGACATGGGAAATATATAGTTCATATTTTGTGGATTACGTGATTCTCTAGAAGTTGATTCTAGTGCTTTAGGTGTGACCAAGTCATCTTGAATACTCATTTTTTGGAGAAAAGATGAATTTTTGGAAGATATTTATTAAAGGTTGAAACTATACATAACAACTAAGTACGTTTCCTTATGTTCTTATTCAACCTCATTAATAAATTCCTCACCTTTATGAAAAGGATATTAAAAAAAACATTTTCGGTTTACTTTTTCTACTAGTAAATTAAATATTGTTTAACCTATATCATATTAGTGGTTTTATGGTTGATAAATTTCTCCCGATCATTTTTTATATCACTCTCCATCAGAACATGATGGTTAGTTTTTTATTCCATGTCCTTTTTTTCCTACATGTAATCCTAGTATGTGTTATCTCGGGGGACCTTTGTACTTCTCGTTCATTATTTTAAGGTGCTAGTTTTATTTACTCTTTTCCTGATGTGGTACTTTCAATGAACTTACCGAGCCAAATTTTAAAATTGTGAGGATGCAATTTCAAAAATGGGGTAAAGAAATAACATCCTGAGTTTTATGAGAGTGACACTATTTTTAATAATATACACAATACGCTACATCGAGCTGAAACGAACAACTAAATATTATTATTTAAAAGTTACCATTATAACCTAGTTGTTGGAATGAAAGAATGAATAGTATTAACTGAATTATTAAAGTATGGTTTACACGTGCTTAAATAATGATTAATTGGAAACCAAATTGATTACAAATAGAAATAAAAAACTATCAAATATAATGGATGTATTTTTATGAAAACCTTTTTTTAAAAAAGAGAATAATTGTGTTTATAAAATCAAATAACCCTTTACAGATTTTTATTCAATGAAAAATATATTTTATATATTAAATGTAATGTTTTAAATTCATATTATATGTTTTACAGATATGATATGAGAACAAATTTCATTTTTTTTGATAAAAGAAGTATTTTTCTAAAAATGTCGTTTTCCCACATTTTGATGGGGAACCTTTTTTATAATTAGTTTTTAACACCATTATATATTCTATTTGACAAAATAAACATCTTATTTATAAGTGGGACATCAAAATTTACATTGGATGAATTTTTTATAACCATCGTGTTTTGATGAATAGTAAAAATACGCTAAATTTTAATTGAAAAAAACTTTCTCTATCATGATAATCTATATAGTTAAATCATATTATTTAATGGTTTTAAAGTATAAAGGGAATATATTTTTATCTTTTAATCCAATGTTGTTCATTAGAAGTAATTTCACATTGAAATTGGACATAAACACATGTCAATATTTTGGTAGTTTTTACTTCTTAAAAACACGCTTTCTGGTTTTGACAATAGGAATTGATTATAAATTAATTTCTCGAATTTATGTGTATTGAATTCGAAAAAATATATTATATATTTGGAATCATAAGATCCAATTTGTGTAAATATGAACCTTTTATTTTTTTCATGTTTGGAATATTAACTTCAGTAATTATTTTTATTTACTATGGTTAAATGGTAAATTAGGTAAATAAGGGTAAAAGAATATTATTTTAATAATATAGAACTACACTAAAATGTATCCAATGTAACAAACCGTCCCCCAGGGCTTGTTCTGTGATTACCCTAAGCCCACCTCCCGAAGGCCAGGTGCTGTCGTCTAGCACCAAAGGCATTATCCCACGAGTGTGAGGTATTTTCCTGATAACCTGTATACACACACACATACACAACCACGTCCCAAAATAGCTGGAAAAGAAAATATTCATGACACTAAAAAAATATAGAGTAAAGGTATAAGTTGTAATTAAAATGTTCCCAAATACAAACCCATCAAAAGGAAAAATGTAAATAAGAAAGTACAAAAGTTCTATGTAAGATGTATGTAGAAGAACCCCACCTATATGGTAGGCAAGCAGTGGATGTCGGAAGATGTAGAAGTACACATCGTCCCTCCCATCTCACTGGGCACCACCTAGTCTCAGACCACCAAGGTCTCCATCGAAGCGTCGATCACCATCACGGGACCTGACATGTGTGGGCGAAGCTTGTACAGGGGTGAGTAACATGATACTTAGTAGGGACCCAAAACCATAGAGTAAAGACAAAAAATAAAGACCACACAGTAAGATCGCACATCCAAGACAGCTCACACTAGATTTAATCTAGGGTATAGAATGAAATACCATTAGTTGTATCACTAAACACCTTGGGCTACTAGGGCACTCCTCCATAATGAGTATCGTGGGTATGCTGGGTCACACAGAGCCGCTGCCCACCATGGGTCTTCTAGGTAATACAGATACTCTTCCCACTAGCCTTGGACTTTTGTGGTACTCATCCTTGATGAGTACTGTGGGTATGCTGGGTCACAGAGAGTCGCTCCTCAACGTGGGTCTGTCGGGTCACACAAAGCCACTTCCCACATTGGTCATCGTACTAAGGTACTCCTTATCGATGAGTACTGCAGGTCTTCTGGGTCACACCAATCTTCTCCCCACTATGGGTCCTCTGAATCCCATAGAGCATCTTCCCACTAGGTTATCATAGTTTATCCACACATGGTCGCTTGTCAGAAGTCTTTGGTTCTCAATTAGTCATACACTCTCTGCACGTAGTGTGCGTGATTCCATGAAAAAGTGATCCTCAAAAAATTAGTTATATCCCAAATTCCATGAAATCATCCTTAGATTATTCTAAATGATCTACATCATAGTAAGGGTTCCAATACCACAAATGGATCATCAATCTGATGCCCGATTTGAGAGATATTGGAATTTTAGAAAACAGGGGAAGGTTGTGTCCGAGCCCGATCCGACCCGATCGGACCGACACGACCAAACCGATCTGTGGATCCTGCATGACCCAGCCCGATTTGACCAGACCAACCCAACCTGGTTTAGTTCTAAGGCATCCTGATCTAGCCCGTCGAGCTGGCCAGGCCCATTGGGCCTTGCAGGACCCGACCCAGTTTGGTCGGGGGTCTTGCCCGCTGGGTTGCTCGACGACTCGGTCCCATCCGGCCTATCCCACAACCGGTGGGATGGTTTTTCCCATAAAAATCCACTCAGTGGACTGGTGTTAATTTTTTCATTTGGACCACAGATGCAGGCCGAATTTACACCCTCACAGACCGCTCGGCAGCCCAATTCACGCCCCCAACTCATGCCCCATATTGGCCTCTTGAGTGGTCGACTTCCTCCAGTTGGGTAGACATAGTCAGTGACCGCACCAACCTTCTCCCTATCAATGCGGCATAATTCGTGTTGACCTGAACCATGTGGCTGGTTATTTCATGCATTTTCCCATCGGAAGAATGTGGCTGGTCCCCATCACCAGCACCCACCCACTGCGCTACTGCGGGTCTGCTCCACCCCGTCTACCATGACATCGTGTCATGGCCCGTCATTGCCTCCCACGGCCTATGTATCTCAGGTTCCTCCTCTTTTGCAGCCCGGGTGCCATGGCCCTACTATCGGAGAGCCTTGCCACCTCTATGGTTGGGGTGTCACAGCCTGGTTATTGTACTGCAGTTGGTCATTGTGGCCTCATGTCACCAGTGTCGTGGCCTACCTAGTCGTCGTCCTTTTCTCTGGAACATCCTTGGCTTGTGTATCATCGACATTGCTCCGCAAAGAAAGGGGGGAGAGAGGGAGGTCACAAAGAATACCCAACAAATGATCTGGGTCTTTGATCTTATTGACCTAGCAGCGTTCTTATTAGTGGGTCATGAAGAAAAAAAGGAGTGTACTAATTAACAAGAAAAGATATCCCTTTTATCCCACTTCAATAACCACCCATCATGAATGAATGATCTATAGGTTAACTTTTTTGGGAGTTAAGCCACATTATTCATTTAAAAGAAAGATGGAGAGAAGCAGTTATTCACTTAAAATAAACCCCCTACCTGGATAAGGGTTGTTTATGGTGTCGATTTGTTCGAAGTAGTTGGAGTTTTTCAATATATGGTATCTGATCCCTTCTCCATGTTGTCATTTATACTATACAATCTGTCATTGTTCTTCATCGAGATATCCTTTGAAGGGTGGAAGGTGAATGGGTTTTTCATTCGTCATTCGAGATGATTCCTCGCTATAGATTCGTCAGAGGCGTTCCACATCTTGACTCTATTTCTCCAACCCTATTAATCCATTAAAAGATAAATATTTTACAGCGTTTCTATTACGTTACGTCATTGCATCGTTACTCTATTTCATTTATGAAACATCATATCAGTTACGCTTCGTTTAATTTGTCGTTATGCTGAACATTGACGATTCATTAAATGGATTCATTTATTGTGACCCTTCATCACCTCATCATCGCTCTATAGTGTGGATGTGTCACCACTCAATGGTGATGGAAACAAAAAAATAACATTTTATGTTATTTTTATTTTTCTCCCAAAAATTCCAAAAACTAACTTTTCTTGTCAACCCATATCGGTCGATGTTTGGTCCTTTATTAGGTAATTCTGTCGTTCCATACACAACGGTTCCCTCATATTTTCAATTCGAGCATCTATTTAGATGTTTCCAAAACCACAGACGTGTGTTATTTTAATTCGATAAAAAAAGATTCCAAAAACAATCTTTCACCCTCGACCCGCGTCGGTCAAGGTTATGAACCACCTAAATGAAAAACTCCCTCACGAGCTCAATGGAACTGTCAGATTTCCAATCCGAGTTACCATTTAGGAGTCATAAGGATTTTACAAGAAAATAATTGTTACTTAAATATTTTATTTATGGCCAAAAACTAACATCTACTATTGGCCTACAATGGCCAATGTTAGGCTCTGGATAAGGAAAAAAATATCCTCACAAGATCAATGGTGGTCTCATATTTTCAATCTGAGTCACCATTCGTGAGTGATTAGAATTTGAAAAATAAAATAATTTTATTTGATTATTTTATTTACGGTTATTCCATTTTCATGTTTTCTAACTAGAGGCCCATGACGACTATAATTAAGTCTTTATTATGGTAAACCTGCCATCCTAAATGCAACTGTGCCATCATATTTTTGATCTGGTAATCCTTTTAAGATTTATTCTAATTTTTTTAGGAAAACTGCACACACATGCTATTTAAAGCTTAAAAAATTTTGACAGATCATTCCAAGAACTCTAGGTCGTGGAATCGCATTCCATCTCCGCACTTGGTCTTGAAATAATCCCATGTAATTTTAAAAAATACATGGAATTCTGAGACATTACAGTACCCCCACATTTAGGGCTTCACATCCCTGTAATCCAAAACAAGGACAAACAAACAAATGGGGGTATCAAGCACGAATATGAGCCTCTCACTCTCATGTGCTCTCCTGGAGATTCCCATGATGCCACTGAATTTTCACTAGAGGAATCGATTGTCCATAAAGTACCCACTCCTATCGATCCTCTATCTCTAGTGGGTACTCTGCAAACATAGATCCATCATCAATGTCCAGCTCACCCTAGTCGATGACGTGCGATGCATCATGAATGTACCTCCTCAGCTAAACACTTAGAAAACATCATGAAACCAGTGCATCTATTGGGGGAGATATAGGTGGTACACCACCTCACCAACTCTACTCAGAATCTGGAAAGGTCTAATAATCCTCAGAGATAACTTGTCGCCCTGTCCAAATCTTCGCAATCCTCATCGGGGTGAGACCCAAAGGAACACATGATCTACCTCAAAGAACTAAAAGGGCCTACATCTACTGTTAGCATCCAGAATTTGTTCTAGGTAGGTGGGTTGAGATTCTAAAACTCATAGTAGCAACTCTACACTTACCCATTAGGTGGGGTTTTTTAGCAGATGGATTTTAGAGTTTCCTTCTACTTTTCTATTTTCAGTTCTTCTTTTGTTGGGTTTGTATTTAAATCACACCAGTCATGGGGTGTGTTAAAATCAAGTATTTACTAAGTTAAAATATAATATAGGGGTTATCCTAGGTTTTCTTTCGATGAGGAGTGCATACAAAATAGTTTTTCACTTTTCATTTAGAGAAATGTTGGGTGTTTTTGAAATAGTTTGGTTTTAAAATCAAGGAGAGAAACAAACCAAATGGAAGACATTGAGAAAAAAGATTCAAGAAAAAATGGAATGAAAGTGATTTAAAAACTATTTAATGAGACGGGTGATCAAGTTAGGGTCTGTTTTATTATTGAAATTTTATCCTTATTCAATTTTATTCAATCCTCTTCTGCTAAGTTGATTTAAGTGAGATTCAAAAATTTGTTTCAACTCACTTCTTTGGTTAAATGGTTAAGATAAGAATATAATTTAACAAAATTATAGTTTGGTATAATATCCTTTTGGTATGTGATAGAGTTGTAGTAAATAACCCCAATTATCTTAGGCAATTCCCAATCGGGTATTGTTTATCCAAAATAATCATGAATACTCATCACCACTCCCACACGTACTAGTGATCGCCAAGTACATCACCACTATGCCCTAATATTATTCTATCGAATATTGACCAGAACCTAAAAGATGAATAATAATTTTCATTTATCAATGAAATAATAAAAACAGAATATAAAATCGAATATGATCGCATAATATAATAAATTCTATTTTTAGAATTTGAAAACAACTTTGCAGAAGAGATAGAGTTTTTATTCAAGAAAATGTATGAACTAAAAGAATTGAAAATATAAAACCTTCCCTCCCACAATAACCTCATATGTTTACCCCACCATTGTAAGGGTAATTGAGATGAAAGGGGAACAATAAGGCATTATGGAACTTGAAGAACAAAAGAGAGAAATGAAGAACTCAAAAATAAATCCTCCAGAATCTGTCTTCTAGAAGTTTGCTTCGGTTCTACCCTCTCTTGGCTGAATTAGGCCGAGGTCCCTTCTTATAGAATGTTGGGAATGGAGTTGTACATCTACCCTAAAAATATCAGAGTCATTGGAGTCGTTTCAAGGAATGTATGGATGCCTAAATGGAAGAGACTTTTCCTGGCTGCCAAACACTATTCCAACAACCCTTCTTTGAACATTGAATTGGCAGCCTTAATGAATGAATTTATTCCTAATATTTTTTGATCCTTTCACCTTTCTAGTAATTTGTCGAACACATCTAGAAAAACTGAAATTTTAGGACTTTTTTCCACGATATACGTCTTTAAATATGTCATATTCCATTCTCCTATCCAGAAAAAATTTTCACATTGATTGAAATTGTTTGGCATGTAGAAATAGGAATTGGATCTTGTCATAGAAGACAATTATGTAGAAAAAAAACATATTCAACCTAAAACAAATAAATCACTCAATTTGGTTATAAATAATAAATGTTATGCTCAAAATAAAAAAGGTTTAGTAAATTGTAAATTTCCAGATTTGACCAATTTTGACAATTAAGCTCAAAACAAACCAAAAATTAAAAAATGATTTAAATAAGCTGAAATTAATTAATTGGAAGGGATTAAATCATTTAGAAAAATATATATTAGTATTAAAATACTATATCTATCAATTCCCCTACACTTATCACTTGGACTCCTTGACATGTAAACATCGATATTAAATCAATGTAAATTTAAAACACATATCCATGAGATCTAAAAATTTAACACCGAGAAAAAAATATCATTCCTCTGAAAACACAATTATTTAGAGTTCATCATTTTAGATCATTAAATATATTTACTCTTCATTTCTCCTCCCATAAACACAAAACACTTACCTCACTTTCATTTTCTCTCATCACAAAAATTTCAATTTTTTAGCAATGTCTTTCTCATCCAATACTAATGGAAGGGTCACCATAGGTTTGGTAAATTCCTAAATCTCCACCTAATGTCAGTCAATGACATAATTTTATTATGGGTACTTAATAGGTTTGTTCTGTGGCTTTTTGTTGTTAGTATTTTGATTTGAAAAAATTCTAAGGCAGAATAAGGAGGGCTAGGATCTTTTTGAAGCAAAATTGCATTAATCTAATTTTTACTTAAGTATAGCCTCCTCCTCTCTCCCATTAGTAGTAAATCAGCTCCATCCGGATGAAAAATAAGTGAAATTTTACACCATTGATCATTTTAGAAGAAAAAGTTTTAATCATCTCAACCATGATTTTTCTTGAATGTTCTAGATAGGCACAACTTCTCTTTTCATTGGAAGCTCCAAATAGGCATAGATTCTCATAAAATATGAATGATCCAGATAAGGCATAGCTTCTTATACAAAATGATATTTTTTCAGAAACAAGCACATATATTCAAAAAAAATTTCCACCCAAGATATCTCAAAATGAAGTACCACAACAAAAGTCAACCTCCTCCCACACTTAAGTTCAACTAGATCATGAAATTTCACTTCAAGAGCAGGTTGGATAGGGAAAATTGGCTTGTAATGTGGCTAAACTAATAGGATTTTCATGGCTTCTATGCAATACAAGGATTAAATGTATAAGGTGGGACATTATAAAAAAATTATCTTTAAATGGGGGATTTAAAATCAAAGAAATTCCTCAATAATTTAAAATAAATTCACCTCAATCCACCAAGTTTAAACAAGAATAAATTAAATTCTAGTCAAATCAAGCTTGGTATGGTTCTCTCAAGAAGTGAGTTGAATGAAAAGAATATGAAAATTAGGTTTAGAAGCCTCACAGGAAAGTGATTTCAAATATACGGATAGTGAGGTGTGGCATGAGATTCAAAATTCTGAGTACTTTTCATGAAATTCATAATGAATTGAACTTGAAACAAAGTCATTTTAAGAATTCATTTAAGCTGAGTTTCATAGAATAAATTGTTTCACTAAAATAAATGTGTTTTAAAAATAGAAATGAGAATAATTTTAGATCAATAGTTTTAGAAACACATAAAAATTTGAAAACGAAACACACATATTGACTAATTTTTTTTTATTAAATAAGAAAACAGACAACAAATGAAAATCATAACTACAAAGGTTACCTCCCCCACACATAAATGATGAAATGTCCTCACTGCATTAAATTGGATTAAAAATTTAAGATGATTTTAAATTGAATCATAGTAACAAAGAAATTGTTAAAGAGAGGTACAACCTGACGTATTTATTGATAAATGGGTTGGAGGAGTGTGATCTCCTCTACTGGCTCTGATGGCATGGTCCCAAGGAACTTCTTCAACCGATTCCCATTAACATTGAATGGATTCTTTTCCTGATCCATCATAATCTCTACATCACCAAAAGGATATACATGAGTAACTATAAATGGACCTTCCCATCTGGAACGAATTTTACCTAGAATCATCTTGAGCATTGAGTTGAATAACAGCATTGTGTCTCCAGGATGAAATTTTTTCGGTTGGATCAACTTGTCATGAGCCACTCTTGTTATCTCTTTCTAAATCATGGAGTTTTCAAAAGCTTCCCTTCTAATTTCATCTATCTCCTGCAATTGTTTTAATATCTCCTTCCCAGCGCTTTCAAGATCTGAATTTATCTTCCTCACAACCCAGTATGCCTTATGATCCAATTCCACAGGTAGGTGGAAGCTTTTACCATAAATCAACCTATATGGACTCATTCCAATTGGGGTTTTAGAGGCTGTCATGTAAGCCCATAATGTTTCTTCCAATCTTTGTCTCCAATTCTTCCTATTTGGATTAACATTCTTTTCCAAAATTCCTTTGATTTACTTATTGGATACTTCATCTTATCCATTCGTCTGTGGATGATAGGGAGTTGATGTTTTATGATGCATCCCATATTTCTTTAGAAAATACTTCATTCTAATATTGAAAAAGTGATTCACTTGATAAATAATTATTTCTCTAGGCACTCCAAACCTACAAAATATGTTAGTCCTGACAAAATCACAAACAACATTAGAATCATCAGTCCTAGTGTCTTTTTCTTCCACCCATTTGGAAACATAATCAACTGAAATCTAGATATAATAATTTCCAAATGAAATTGGAAAATTTCCCATAAAATCTATTTCCCAATCTTCAAATATTTCACAAAAAAATAAGTGGTTGTTGGGGAATTTCATTTCTCTTTGAAATATTTCCAGAAATTTGACATTTTTCACACCTTTTACAAAATTCATGAGAAACTTTAAAAATAGGTGGTCCAATAACGTCCAGATTCTAAAACCTTCCTTGGTGTCCTTTTAGGTCCAAAGTGGCATCCACAAGCTAATGTGTGACAATACTCAAAGACAAAATTAATTTCACTATCTGGCAGACAACTTCTTATTACTTGGTCATTGCAAAATTTTCAAAGAAATGGATCATCCCAGATGTAATATCTTGATTCAGATTTAATCTTAATAATTTGGTGGGAATTTAAATGAGATGGGAATTGAGATGTTACCAGATAATTGACCATATTGGCATACAATAGAAATTCACTTATGATTATATAGAGTTGTTCTTCGGGAATCTCATCATTATGTGGGTCGTGGTTTGGAATTTCTCCTTCAACGGTGTGGGGTTGTCGACTTAGATGATCATCCACCTGATTTTCACTTCCCCTTTTATATTTAATTTCCAAATTGAACTCTTGTAAGAGTATCATCCATATTACTGGCCTTGGCTTTTCAACCAACTTCTTCATTAAATACCTGAGAGCTGCATGATAAGAAAAAACAACAACTTTAGTACAAAGAAGATATGATCAGAATTTATCTAGTGAAAAGACAATTGCAAGGAACTCCTTCTCGATGGTTGTGTAATTGATTTGTGTGGAATCCAAAGTCCTTGATGCATAAGATATGACTTGAGGATTTTTTTCAATTCTTTGTGATAGAGCTTCTCCCACTACTTGGTTGGATGCATCACAATGAAACTCAAAAGGGTAATCCCAGTTGGGTGGTTACATTATTGGAGTTGTGATAAACCATTTCTTTAGTTCATCAAATGACTTATTGCATGAATTATCAATATTAAAGTCAGATACCTTAAGTAGTAATCTTGAGAGGGGGATAGAAATCTTAATAAAATCTTTGATGAATCTTCTTTAAAATCATGCATGTCCTAAAAATGATCTAACATGTTTTAAACAAGTTGGATATGGTAAGGAATTTATTACTTAAACTTTTGATTTATCAACCTCAATCCCTTTTTGTGAAATTATGTGTCCCAAAAACTATTCCCTTTTCAACCACAAAATGACGTTTTTCAAAATTTATGACAAGATTCTTTTGAATGCATTTTTTCAAAACTATTTCCAAATTTCTTATGCAATGATCAAATGAATTACCAAAAACTGTGAAATCATCAAGAAATACCTCTAGGTAGTCCTCAATATGATCTGAGAAAATTCTCACCATACACTGTTGATATGTACCTGGGTGTTTCATAGCCCGAATGGAATCCTTTTTTAGGAGAATGTACCAAATGGATAGGTGATGGTTGTCTTCTCCTGGTCTTTTGGTGTGATTGTTACCCAAAACTATCTTGGGAATCTATCTAAAAAAGAGTAATGGGCTTTTCCAGCTAACCTTTCTAGCATTAGATCAATGAACGGAATATAGAAGTGGTCTTTTTGGGTAACTTGATTATGCTTCCTATAATCTATACACACTCTCCAGCTATTTTGTACTCTCATGGGGATCAATTCATTTCATTTATTTTTGACAGTTTTTAGGCCAGTTTTCTTTGGGATTTCGTGAATGGGGATAACCCACTAAGAATCAGATATTGGGTAAATGATGTCAGCTGCTAGAAATTTCTCTATCTCTTTCTTGACAACCTCCATGATTGTGGGATTGAGTCTTCTCTGAGGTTTTTCAACTGGTCGAGAATCACTTTCTTAAATTATTCTATGAGAACAGAACTTGGGATTGATTCTAGGTATATCACCTAAACTTCATCCTATTGCTTGGACATTTCTATTTAGTAGGTCAATTAGAGTTTCCTCTTGTGAATGGGATAGGTTATTGGAAATTATTACTGGCAATTTTTGTCCTTCCATTAGGTAAGCATACTTCAAGTTACATTGTAATGGCTTAAGTTCAAGACATGGGGGTTGTTCAAGGGATGACACTGAATTAAGGTTTCCTATTCCTAAGGCTGGAATCTCCAGTATCATCTCATTTTCTTTTAATAAATCATCAAAAAAGTCTGATTTTACCTCATCCTCTAACATGAAATTAGGACTTTTAGGTTCTTGGAAATTATAGTTTTCAAATGAATAATGTTCTCATAATGATAAGAAGTTAAGAAGAACACCTGAATCTTCAATTGGTTCTATACCTTCTTCATGGGAGATCTCATAAAGTGAGTGATTAATGGAAGGATCTTTCATTGCATCAAGAATTTTGAAGTGTATTGTACCATCTCCAAGTTCCATTATGATTGTTCCTTCATGGACATTGATGATAGTACTTGATTTTTTTAGGAAGGGTATCCCTAGGATGATGGGAGTGTGGCCTGGTGCTCTATCTTCTTCCATGGTAAGGACATGAATGTCTGTTGGAATGATCAATCCACTCACTCCAATGAGTACATCTTCTATAACTCCAGCAGGGAAAACAGTGGATCTGTTTTCTAATTGGACCACCAATCAAGTTGTTTTTACTTTTCCTATATGCAAGGATGAAAATATTGATTAAGGAATAACATTTATTGATGCTCCTAGATCACATAATGTAGTAGTAATATTTAAAGACCCAATAGTGCAAGGAATAGATAATGTACCTGGATCTTGACATTTTTTGGGTATTGATTTTGAAATGGAGGAATATCCTAGTTATATCGGAATCCATATCCTCGTTGGGGTTGATGTGGTTGATTTGACTGGAATTTTCTTTTTTTGATAGGCAGCAGCACAGCTTTCAGTCCCCCTTAATTCTGGACATTGATCAGTGTAATGATATCTAGAAGAGCAGAATCCACATACCTGATTTGGGCCTTGTTGTTCCTTCACATTGTTCACAACTAGTTATCTCATCACACAAGTCATTTCCTTAAGCGTTGCTTCAAGTAAGGGTGAGGATAAATCAAAAGTTCTTACCTCTTGGATACATCTACTTCTTTTTCCTCTAGTTCCGAGTTTCTGTGAGTTTTGCACAATCTTCTCAATTAGGCCTCTGACATCTAATGGTGACTTTTCGGTCAAGGCTCCTCCAGATGAGGCGTCTAGTCAATTGCAATAATTATCAAGAAATACTTGGTATAAGAACACAAGAAATTTCTTCTCTTCCATTTCTTGGTGTGGGTATCTTTCACAAGGTTTCTTGAAATGTTCCCAGTATTCGTAGATAGTCTCTCCAGTTGATTTATGTATGACATAAATAACATTTTTTATTGTTTTTCTCTTGCATGTAGGGAAGAATGTCTACAGGAAGCTTATTTTGAGATCTTCTGAATCATTTATCTCCCATGGTTGGAGATTTTACATCCATTCTTTTTCTGCTCCCTTAAGTGAGAAGGTGAATTCCCTCTAGTTTACTTGCTCTTCTGCGACTCCTCCTGTTTTGAAGCTAGAGCATACATAGGTGAACTCTTGGATGTGTAAATTTGGGTCTTCACCTACAAGACCATGAAATTTTGGTAGCACTTGAATCATATTAATGGACAGTTCAAAATCATTTTCTATGTCAAGGATAGTGAGTTTGTTATTTTGATTAGAAAATTGAGGTGCGCAAAGATCACACAGAGTTTGATTGGGATTATCAGCCATTATTGTAGGTTTAGAGTGATCACTGGAAGTATCACTTGATTCCATGAGGTATATTTCTTCAGAATCTCTTTGAAAATTTTGTTTTCTCAATTGGGTTATTATGCGATCTATTTCAGGATCAAATTCAATTAAATTCTTATTTGAACTACAGGTCATTCAAGAAATATTTTTTAGTTTTTTGTGTTTTGAGGCACTTACTCGCAAGAAACGGTGCCATGTTTGACGCACAAATGTCGTGGTTTGTGGAAAAAGAAAGTATTTACTAAGTTAAAATATAATATAGTGGTTAACCTAGGTTTTCTCCTGATGAGGAGTGCACACAAAATAGTTTTTCACTTTTTATTTAGAGAAAACGTTGGGTGTGTTTGAAATTGTTTGGTTTTAAAACCAAAGAGAGAAACGAAACAAAAGGAAGAAATTGAGAAAAACAGATTCAAGACAAAAATGTAATGAATGTGATTTAAAAACTATTTAATGTGATGGGTGATCAAGTTGGGGTCAGTTTTATAATTTCAATGTTATCCTTGTACCATTTTATTCAATCCTCTTCTGCTATGTTGATTTAAGTGAGATTCAACAATTTGTTTTAACTCACTTCTTTGGTTAAATGGATAAGATAAGAATAGAATTTTACAAAATTATAGTTTGTTCTAATATCCTTTTGTTATGTGATAGAGTTGTAGTGAATAACCCCAATTATCTTTGGCAACTCTCCATCGGGTATTGTTTATCCTAAATAATCCTGAATACTCGCCACCCCTCCCACACGTACTAGCGATTGCCATATAAATCACCACTAAGCCCTGATCTTATTCTATATAATATAGACAAGAAACTAATGGAGGGATAAAAATGTTCATTTATCGAAGAAATAATAACAACATAATATAAAATCGATTACGATCTCATAAGATAATAAATTCTATTTTTAGAATTTGAAAACAACTTTGCAGAAGAGATATAGTTTTTATTCAATAAAATGTATGAAATATAATATTTAAAAATATAAAACCTTCCCTCCCCCAACAACCTAAAATGTTTCCCCACCATGGTAAGGGTAATTGAGATTAAAGGGGAATAATAAGTCATTATGGAACTTGAAGAACAAAAGAGAGAAATGAAGAACTTGAAAATAAATCCTCCAGAATCTGTCTACCAAAAGTTCTCTTTGGTTCTGCCCTCCCTTGGACGAATGAGGCCTAGTTCCTTTCTTATAGAATGTTTGGAACAGAGTTTTACATCTACCCTAAAAATATCAGATCCATTAGAGTCGTTCCATGGATGTTATGGCCGCCAGAATTGAAGAGACTTTTCCTGGCCACCAAACACAATTCCGCCAACCCTTCTTTGACCATTGAATTGGTGGCCTTAATGATTGAATTTATTCCTGATATTTTATGATCCTCTAACACTTATAGTAAGTTATCGAAACCAGCTGAAACCACTTAATTAGAATTCTTATGGTCCAAGATATGCATCTTTGAATATGTCATAGTCCATTCTACCGTCCAGGGAAACTTTTCACATTGATTGAAATTATATGAAATATAGAAATTCTAATTGTATCTTTTAAAAGAATAAAATTATGTATAAAACAACCATATAAAAATTAAAAAAACAATCACTAAATTTGTTTCAAAATATTAAAATTTATTCCCAAAACATAGAGGCTTCAGAAAACTGTAAATTTCCAGATTTGACCAATTTTGACATTTAACCTCAAAACATACTAAAAATAAGAAAATGATATAAATAATATGAAATTAATTAAGTATTATGGGTTACATCATTTAAAAACATATTATTTATTATGAAAATACAATATCTTTTAGTATTCTGTCCCATTTGACCTACAGTTTGTACTTTTACTAAGTGGTTGTTTAGTGGAATGCATTCTTATCTTTCTATCTTTGGGACGTGGTTGTTTGTGTGTGTGTGTACAGGTACTCAGACAAATGTCTCTCACTTGTATGTTGATTCCATCATCTCTAATTTCCAACCCCTAGCCTTCGGGAGGCGGGCTCAGGGGATATCATGGAACGGGCCTTGGGGGACAGTTCGTGACATCCTAATCATATTTTATGAGTTATTTTTGACCATGATCATCCTTAGATGGAACTTTTGGAATATGGGAGCCACTTGGGATAGAAAATGGCATGTTATAATCATTAATTTAAATAAATTGAAAAATAACATAAACATATATATTTTACTAAAATAATTTTAATATATTGTTATATAAATGATCATGTTAGCTATAAATAGTCACTATAAAGATATAAATATTTCCTATATCATGGTATTTTATTTATAATTTTTAGACATTAAAAAATAATTTTATTTATGACACAATGATGATCCATTGATTACATTACTAATGAAAGATTCAAATAAATAAAATTATAAATATTAAAATAAATATAATTTGAACATTTTAATTCCATACACTAATTTTATAGATGATATTGACATATTATATATGAGTAAAAGACTTTGTTTCTACTTAATAACATTTTTATAACTTTAAAAAAATCAATTACTAAATAGTGTCAAAATTTTCATAAATGAGTTTTTAAAACAAATACTATTTTATTAAATGATATAACAGTCCTTAAAATATAATATTCGACCAAATGAATTATATAATGTTAAAAATGTCATTAATGATCCACTTGTGGTTCTATTGGCATTTTATAGTAAATATAGTAACCAAATATTATGAAAATACAAGAATATGTGATAAGAGTTAATGTTTTTAGCTAAGGGTTAAAGCTAAAATATAAGGTTCATTTTGTGACCAAAACTTGTCTAAAACGTATTGGTTGAGATTGTTTCTACCCATAATATATTTTCCACAAATTATATCACTTTTTAGATATTATAATTCAAAAATTATTTTATAATAACATTATATTTCAAGACATTCCTAAAGTGCCCCTCCTCCCTCTTATAAAAGGCCACCACCTCTACCCACTTACTCACACCTCTAAAACCCCTTGGATCTTCCCAATTATGCTCAAATAAGCTCCCCACATCCCTAAATACCTCTTAGAATCTTTCCCTTGGGCATAAGGCAATTCAAGAAAGCCTTTTGGCTCAAAACAAAACAAGTTACCCGATTTAGAGGTAACGTCATCTCTCAAGTTTCTTTCCTTTATTTTCCTTATTCAATCTATATGTATTTAAATTCATTGATTACATAACAACACTAGTATAAAAAATATAGTAGGATGTTTTTATGAGAGTTATTCAAACTACACTTACACACACCTCCATCTAATTGATATGAACATACCATTTCTGAGTACAATGAACTACTACCTCACAAAACGATGATTGTCCAATTTTCCCCTAACACCTCTCATGTTGGACATTATTATGTCACTGTATTTATATATTATATTTATTATATTTATTTTTTCTTTATGATTCTGTAATTTTTATTTACATCATACCTTTGTGCTTTCCATGATGTGTGAATACAATAATTTCATTTTAGGAAGTGTGGACAACCTCTCCCTCAATGTGATATGACTCGTTCATGCTATAAATGGAACGTATAAAGGATGGTTTCATTAACAATTTGTGAAATAAATTACATAAATACCATAAATTTGTTATTAGATATATTTATATCATTTTATTATTATTATTTTAATATGAAATAAAAATGAATATAGTGTTCATGCGTACGTACGACCTACCATCTCCATGAACGGTGTATTTCATTTCTTATCTCCAAATGTTATGGAATATTATAAATAAATATATACTGGATATATATGATATTTAAATCATGAATAATATTCTATAGATGATGTAATTTTTACCTCATGGACAATTTACATCAAACAAGTTCATTTTCGACTCAATTACCGAATATCAACAAGAAGACCGATATGAACTCAAATAATTATATAATATTTATACCATGATAATAAGTAATATAAAATGAATAATAATATTTAAAAATTTTATAAAGCATTCATAAATTAATTTAATTTTATTATTCCAGATGAACAAGGAACATACGTGATGATTTGGACTCAAGGTAGGGGAACTTCTTAACACAATTTCAATTCTTTGGGTTAATCTTCAACTTCTTGATTATGTCGTGAACCGATTTTAACAGAAATAACTTTTGATATCCAATCATGTATTTATACTTTCTTTATATTTATTTATAGTTAATACACATAATTGGCCTGTTTTAAAAACAAAATGATCTTCGTAAGGGAATTTCTAAACTCAATTTCCACTCATTGGGTTTTACGTATACTTCGTTGATTATATTATGCCAAGATTATGTGTGGGATCACTGTTTTGTGATTTATGATTTAGTTTCCACTTACCATTGTGTGGATATATTTTTTCTACACATAATATTCCATTTTTAAATTCTTACATAATTTATTGGAACTTTGTAAGGGAAATCTTAGTTCAATCTCATTTCATTGAGTTAAATATCCATGTCATTGGTTTTGTTTTTACAAGAATATGTGTGAATTACCTATGATTGATTTACACCGAATATCCAATTATATTGGGTGTATTTATATTTTTTACACATAATTATGTCATTGATTTATCCTTAATCTAACAATAAATTCTTTGTACGGGACTATGACTCAATCTTCTTCCATTGAGGTATATCTCGATATTGTGCACCTTTAATATCCTATAAGGTGTATATACAACACTTTTGACATTTTATATCCTGAATTTATATATTCTAATGCTACTTACAATTTCGTTTGATTTTATTCTTTAATTATTTTTATTCAAGTGTTTCTCAATTGTTAAGAGACTCTTTAACTAAAACATCATTTTAAATGTTTTAAAGATTTTTTTCATTTAAATAATTCTCATTAATGTCCATGTATTAAAAATGTTTTTAAAGATTTATTTATATGGAAATATATGTTTTAAAATTTAAATTCAACAATTTATTTTAAAAGTTTCAGAGTGGTATGGGACAATTTGTTTCCAAAATCTATTCATTAAATGGTTTAAATGGTTTTGGAAATAGATTGAATATTTCAAATATCTTAAATTGATTTCTTGTGATTGATGAGTGATATGCTGATAATTTCAATCTTTTATGTGTTATGATTATGTAATCGTACTTTAAAATTTTATGGTTGGTTACATGATAAACCAAATATGGTTGGTTCCGTTATAAACCTAGGGTGGGGAAGCATGTGATGGCTTTATAATGCATTGGGTAATGTGATGGAGATATACATTAAGGTCTATCCTAATAGATTTTAGGAATATACTATGATGGGTATTCCAAAAATAACCATGAAGTTTACTCCGTATTTAGCTATGGAAGCTACAATTTAAGTATGTTATGGATTCCAAAAGTTGGATTTATGATTTATGATTTCTATGATTTATTCATAAATTTAATGATTTCATGTGGTCTATTAAAGTGATTATGTTTTATGAGTGAAAAGTATGATTTCATTGATTTTTTGTATTCATGGACTACTATTTTCTTTCCATTTTTTATAACCCTTAATGAGATTTTTATTCTCATCCTATGTTTTTGAAATGTTTTTCATGTAGTATAAGGAAGGCTAAGAGAAACAAATAATTAAATATGTTTTTTATCAAGAAAATAATTCTTTATTTTTTATGGAGTTTTATTGTTGCAAAAAAATTGGATAGAGTAGAAGTCTCTACTTTGTAATTTTTGATATGTAATATAATAGTTATGGCCTAATTATCTAAAACACTAAACCGAAAAAGATCTTTGAAGCGAATTAAAGTCAAATTAATGTCTTAAAACAAGATTATGTATTGTTTAAGGTTGGGTCTATATAGTTGGTTTTAGACTAAAGGTATAGACAAATTTAGGGATTAGGAATTTTTTTTAAACACATTGTTATTCTCTATGTCTATTCTTTCTGTTAAATATTTACTTTATAAATTTTTCAGATTAAGGAATGTCACTTACAAATTGAATGAGGAGGATCTAAAACAACATTCCTATATCTTCTTGATGAATTTCTAGCAATAATTATTGTTAATTCATGTTCTGATAATTGTGAAACATTTTTTATCATGCAACTCACTTGAATGATGTTGTTTGAGATATCAAACACCTCCACTATACCTTGATACCATCGTGGATCATGGTTGTATTTAATAAAATCCAATTTTCTCAATATTCTCATATTTTTAAGAAAGGTAAATATTATCACTTCATTTTCATATATTTTACCATATCATAAGATTCTTAAGCATATTATGATTTTGAAAATAGGGCTAAAGAAGGATACCCTTGCACAACCTATTTATATTTACTTTTAAAAAATATTCTTTCATCACATATTTATGGTATTTTAAAAGGAATATTTATTGAATGTTTCAACTAGAACTCGGTTTATAAAAATCATGTTTTTTAATTTGTTTTGAAATTATATTTCATACATGATTTTTTTCTGAAACTAATTTTTTGTGAACTCCCATATGATCCATGTTGTATAAGGTGTATTTGGATAATGGAAGCATATGATTTTGAAATATCTCTAAATAATTGTTTTCATGTATAGACCTTCTATTTATGAGATCAAGATGATGATGAAAACCAGGTGGACACCATGGTCAAGGTATGATGTTCTTTCAATTGGAAATAGTTTTATTTTAGAATATAGAGGTGAAAAAAATTTCAATATATATAAGACTTAATGAATTGAGATACTGAGGTTATTATGATTTGGGATGAAAATTAGAAGTTTAAGACAACCATTTCAGTTAAATCATGTCAGGGTTATTTTTGAGTTTTATAAAAAGGGATAACATAAAAGATTGGTGACAACTCGTTGTATCTGATAAGGCTGCTAGAATCAAACCCACAATCGAAGGGTGATAAGGGCGCATCTCCTACCACTAGCCTACATGAATTCCATGATTAGTATGGCTTATTATTTTTACTTAAATGATTCTTTGAATATAGAATTAGTTGATTTTGGGAACTTATGTTTTATCAAATGGATATCCTTAGTATATGAAAATGATTTGGTGATTAGGTTAAAAATTTGATTTTGGAATATGTTCATTGTTTTGGGAACCCTATATTTGTAATGAAAATATAATACTATGGGATTTTATTTGAGGAGTAATGGTTGAATTTTATTTTAGAAGATTCTATATTTTTATTGTGGGCATAGGGTGATTTGGGTTATTTATGGAAATGATTAACCTGTCATGGAGAGGATGAGATTGGGTTAATTAATTTTTAGTATGATACTTTAAGAGTAGTAAAATTTATTTTGGGATAAATGTTAAGATTTATCGGGGAAGAGTATGTGATCAAATCCTTATGAATTTTGGGCTTCAATATTATTTTGGATTATTTTGAATAATATTAAGGACAATTTTTTATTGAATTGTCTTTATTGAGATTTGGGTATTGTTTGTTGAATTTTTGAGATTAAAAGTAGACCTTTTCCTTATAAAGGATTATTCTTCTTTGGGGATTATCTGATCTTGTACTAAGCATTTTGGTTTTGGGATAATTTCTAAATATAGGGGAAATATATAGTTCATCTTTTGTGGATTATGTTATTCTCTAAAACATAATTATATCATTTAGGGTGTGACCAAGTCATCTTGAATACTCATCGATTAGAGAAAATATGAGTTTGTGGTAGATATTTATTAAAGGATGAAACTCTACTAGACAAGTATGTATGTTTTCTTATGTTATTAGTCAAGATCATAAATAAATTCCTCAACTTTATGAAAAGGATATTAAAACAAAAACATTTTCTTTTTTACTTTTAATAATAGGAAATCAAATATCGTTTAACCCATCACAAGTTATTGGTTTTTTGGTTGATAACTTTCTCTTGATAATTTTTTATATCACACTAAATTAGAACTTTATGGTTAGTTTTTTCTTTTATATCCATGTTTTTCTACATAGTAATCCTAGTATGTGTAATCTCGGGTTAACTTTGTACTTCTCTTTGTTTATTATAAAGGGATAGTTTTATTTAATCTTTATCCAATGTGGAATTTTCAATGAAAGTATCAAGAAAAATTTTGAAATTATGAGGATGAAATTTAAAAATACGTTAATGCTGTAACATCCTGAGTTTTAAGAGAGAAACACTATGTTTAATAGCATATATGATATGCTACATCGAGCTTAAACGAAAAACTAAATATTATTATTTAAATGTTACCATTATAACCATGCTATTGGAATGGAGGGAATGAATAGTATCAACTAAATTATGAAAATATGATTTAAACATGTTTAAATAATAATTCATTGGTAACAAAATTTATTAGAAATGGAAATAAAAACCAATTGATTATAAAGGATACATTTTTATGAAACCTATTTTTTAAAAAGAGAATAATTGTGTTTATAAAATCATATCACCATTTATGTATTTTTATTCAATGAAAAATATGTTTTATATATTCAATATAATGTTTTGAGTTCATATTATATGTTTTCTATATGTGATATAAGAACAAATACAATAATTCAGATAAAAGAATTATTTTTCTAAAAATGCTGTTTTTCCACCTTTTGATAAAAAACACTTTTTAAATTTAGTTTTTGACACCTTTATATGTTATTTTTAAAAAAATAAAATTCTTCTTTATAAATTGGAAATCAAAATTTACTCTGGATAAATTTTTGATAACTATTCTGTTTTGATAAGTTGTAAAAATACGCTAAATTTTAATTGAAAACAACTTTTTCCATTGAGATAATTAATATGGTTAAATATTATTATTTAATGGTTTTAAAGTACAATTGGAATATATTTTTATCATTTAATTCAATTTTTTTCATTATACGTAATTTCACATTGAAATTGGACATAAACACATGTCAATCATTTGGCAGTTTTTACTTCTTAAAAACACGCTTTCTTGTTTTGACATCAAAAATTAATTTTAATTTAATTACTACAATTTCTTTGTTATGAATTTGGAAAATTGGATTCGGTATTTGGAATCAGAATATCCTAATTTGGTAAATATGTACCTTTTATTTTGGGACATGATTAATGGTAACTTCGGTATTTATTTTTGTTTACCATAGTTAAAGGGTGAATTAGGTAAATAATGGTAAAAAATAATATTTTAATAATAAAAAAACTACCCTAAAACATGTACTAATCATGTTGGATGAGTTATTTCCGACCCTCAGCATCATTATGCGGAATCTTTGGAATTTGTGAGCCACTTGGGAGTGATAATTTCATGTTATAATAATTTATTTAAAGTAAAGAGAAGAATAACCTAAACATATAACTTTTACAAAAACAATTTTAATATAGGGTTATATAAATTATCTCTTTGACTATAAGTCATAATTTGAAATATAAAAAAATTTCCTACATCATGGAATTTTATTTTTAATTTTTAGACATTAAAAAAATAATTTTATTTATGACACAATGATGATTCAATAATTACCTTATTAATGAAAGATTCAAATAAATGATATTATAAATATTAAAATAAATGTAAATTTAACTTTTTGATGCCATAAATGAATTTTTTTAGATGATATTGATATATTATATTTGATTGAATGACTTTTTTTCAGAGGAATCAAGTTTTTATGACTTTAACAAAAATCAATTATTAAATGGTTTTCAAAATTGACATAAATGAGTTTTCAAAATAAATACTATTTTATTAACTGATATATTAGTTCTAAAAACTAAGATTCAACCAAATAACATATATAATTTAACAAATGTCCTTAATTATCCACTTTTTTTCTATTGGAATTTTATAGTAAATATAGTAACCATATATTATGAAAATACAAGAAGACATGATAAGAGTAAATGTTTTTATATAAGGTTTAAAGCTAAAATATATGATTAATTTTGTGAAATAAACATATCTAAAGCCTATTGGTTTAGAATATTTAGACCCATCCTAATATTATCCTAAATTATATCACATTTTTTCTTTTATAATTCAAAAATAATTTTATAATAAAATAATATTTCAACACTTTCCTAAAGTTCTCCCCCCCTCTTATAAATGGCCACCATCTCAACACACTTACTCACACCTTTATGTCCCTTAGATCGTCCAAATTCTGATTAAATAATCTCCAAACATCACTACCTTCCTCAGAGAATCATTACCTTGGGGTGAAGTCAATTCAAGAAAGCCTTTTGTCTCAAATAAAAATAAGTTACCTGATTTAGAGGCAATGTCTTCTCTCAAGTCCTTTTCAATATTTTCTTTCTTTAATCTATATTCTCTTATTAATATTTGATTACATAACAAAAATAGTATACCAAATTTACTAGGATTTTTTTTAGAATTATTCATGCAACATTTACACACACCTCCATCTAATGGATACAAACATATTATTTCTTTGTACGACGAACTATTGCCTCACGAAATGATGATTGTTCAATTTTACCCTACCACCTCTCCTGGTGGCCATTATGATGGAGAAATATATATATATGATATTTCTTATATTTATATTGTATCTATTATTCTATAATTTATATTTAAAACATATCTTTATGCTTTTCATGATGTGTAAATATGGTTTTATTAATCCTATGAGACATAAATGACATAAATATAATACTTTAATTATAATATAATTTTATATAATTTTATTCTTCTTCTTTTAGTATGACAAAAAAATGAAAGTAGTGTTCATGCGTACATACGGCCTGCCGTCTCAATGAACGATGCATTTCATTTCTTATCTCCAAATATTATTGAATATTATAAATTCATATATAGAGAATATATGTGATATTTAAATCATGAATAATATTCTAACGATGATATACTTTTGACCAAATTTAATGTTTAAATCCAACAAGTTCATTTTCGACTCAATTACTGAATATCGACAAAATAGCTAATAAAAAATTAAATAATTATGTAATTTTTATAACATAATAATACGTAATATAAAATGAATAATAAACTTTAAAAAGTATATGATTCATGTATAAATTAAATTAATTTTATTATTAAGGTAGAACAAGGAACATACATGACGATTTGGACTCAAGGTAAGGGATCTTCTTAACCCAATTTCAATTTATTGGGTTAATCTTCTACATCTTGAATATGTCTTGATATGATTTTTTGATAAATAAATTTTGATATAATATAATTTATTTATACTTTATATTTGTTCATTTATATTCACTACACATTATCACTCTATTTTATTAACAAAATGATCTTTGTAAGGGAATTTATAAACTCAATTTCCACTAATTAGGTTTTACACAAACACTGTTTATTATATTATGCCAAGATTATGTGTGGAATCATTGTTTGTTTATTTATGTTTTAATTTAATCTTAACTTCATGTGCATATACTATTTCTACACATAATCACCAAATTTATAAATTCATACATCATTTATATGGACTTTGTAAGGGGAATCCTAACTCAATCTCATTTGATTGAGTTAAATATCCATGTGATTGGTTTTGTTTTTAAAAGAATACGTGTGAATGGCCTCTTATTGTTTTACACATTATATACACTTATATAAGGTGTATTTTCTTTTTTAAAACATAATTATATATTTGAATTATCCTTGATTTGAAGATATGAAATTTGTAAGGGACTATGCCTCAATCTCCTTTAATTGAGTCATATCTCAATATTGTGAACCAATAATATCCAATAAGGTGTATATAAAACCCTTTTATAATTTTATATCATGATTTTTTATATTCTCATGATATTTAATGTTTTATTTAATGTTATTATTTAATTATTTTTATTCAAGTGTTTCTCAAGTGTTACAAGTCTCTTTAACTAAAACATCGTTTTAAAAGTTTTTTAAGATTTATTCTTATAATTCTTTCACATTAATGTCCATGTTTTCAAAATGGATTTAAGAATTTATTTATGTGGACATATATGTTTTAAAATGATAATTATAGAATTTATTTTAAAAGTTTCAATGTGGTATGGGACACTTTTAATCAAAAATCTCTTGGTTAAATGTTTTAAATGGTTTTGGAAAAGGATTGAATATTTATAATATATTGAATTTATTTCTTATGATTGGAGATTGAAATTTTTATAATTTCAATCTTTTGTGTGTTATGATTATGTAATGGTACTTCGACATTTGATGAGGTGTTACATTATAAACCAAATACGGGTAGTTCCATGATAAACCTAGGGCAGGTGAGCCCGTGATAGCTCTCCAATGCATTAGGTAATGTGATAGAGATAATCATTAAGGTTTCTCATAAGATATTTAGGAAATATATTTTGATGGGTATTCCAAACGTAATGATGAAGGTTACTCCTTATGTAGAATTTAAAGCTATAATTTATGAATGTTGTTGATTCCACAAGATACCTTTATGATTTATGGTTTCTATGAGTTATTCATAAATCTTATGATTTCATTTGGTATGTTAAAGAGATTATATTTTATGAGTGAAAAGTATGATTTCATTGATTTGTATGTATTCATGGACTAATGTTTTATTTCATTATTTTATAACCCATACTGAGCTTTTTATTTTCATCCCAAGTTGTTTAAATATTTTTCATGGCATATAAGGAAGGGTAGGATAAAGGAATAATTCAAGAATTTTTTATCAATAAAATATTTCTTTTTTCATGAGTTTTATTGTTGGGAAAAAATTAGATAGAGTAGAAGTGTATCCTTTTTTATTTTTGAGATTTAATGTAACAGTTATGTCCTAATTCTCAAAAACTATAAACCTGTAAAGATCCTCAAAGTGAATTAATGTTATATTAATGACTTAACTCATGATTATGTGATGTTTAAGGCTACGGCCTTATAGTATCATTCCCCTATAATGAAAAGTCTAGTCTGACTAATCTGGTTGACCCGGGTGACTCTGTTACATGAACCATTGGGAAAACAAAGGAACCTTCATGAAACTAAATAGGAAAATTATCCAATTCCATCCCCACAAAGGATAAAATACAAAATAATTCATCCAATTTATTGACATTATATCAAAATATATATAAAAAAAGGCACATTATAACCACTTCTAGAGTTATTTTCCTTTCTCAAGCCGCAAATTCAACTATCCTACAATCCCATCCCAACTACGTATATCTCACCACATATCCATACATCTCTAATGAGTGTTGGGAGGAATCCCTAACTACACCACCCTCTTAACATATATAATCTGGTACCAAAACCAATCAATATTCCCTCAAAATCTATCCAAGGTAGTATGGTAGCATTAATGTGGAGGATGTTATACTCATTTCTTGCTCCTACCATTCATAAACCACATAATAAACCACATATTCATCATCTTTGGGTAGTATCTAACTATAAAATCTAGATATTATAAGAAATTTATTATTTCAAATTAATTTAAAATTTTTGATATCTTGTGTTACATGGAATTCACAATTTTTCTTTTGTTATAATAGACACCAAGTTTATCAGGTATTTCACAAAGCATAGATTTTTTTCAATAATATATGATACAATCAAGTTTGTGTTTTAGAGAACAATGATATAATATTAATATTTAATATGATAGTTATAAACTATTCATTGGAATGAATATAAGAAAGAACATTAAAAAAGTTAAAAATTTATGGATTATAGATGATTATAAATTAAATTCATTGTTTACTAAATAATTAGAATTAAAAAAACTAATTGAATATAATAGAAATGATTTTAATAAAATATTATTTTATGCACCCAAATGAATTTTAGTATGAAAAATTAAATTAATTATAATTATTTAATTATATTAATGAAATGAAAATAACCAATTTTATGTATAAAAATCAATATTTGTTCAAAATACAGTTTTACTGCACTTTAATAGAGAACTTGTTTTAAAACTAAATTTTAAAACTTATATAAATTATTAAAAATAATTAAACTTCAATTTTTTAATGTGAAATTTAAAAATTGTCATAGGGTGAAATATTTATATTTTTCATAGAAGTTTCTTTTTCTAATATACAATGAATAATTATACATTTTAATTTAAACCCATCATTTCATCTAAATATTTTTTAATTTAAAATTATATTTTAAATTGGTTTTAATGTAAAAATAGAGAAATTATAAATATATTAAACAAATTTATTTCACTGGAATAATTTTCATATTTAATATTGATATAAAAAAAAATTAAACAGATGAAAATTTTCACTTTAAAACTCTACTTTCTCATTTCATCTAGGGGATCAATATTAAATTAAATTCTATCACTTCTAAGAATTGAATTCGAAAAAAATTGGTTCCATATTTAAAATATTTATATGTTATAATTTCTATTAATATAAACTAACTTTTTTATAAAATATTAGTGAAATTGATTAAAATTAATTATAATGATTAAAGTAAATATGAGTTTACTTAATGGTTCAACAATAATCTTAAGATATAAAATGATCTAGAAACATATCCAAAAACCATTTTATTGAAATATTTCTACCATATATCCTATTGGATCGAATATTCCTAATTGGATGCACATTATGTAAGGAATATCTCCAAATTGTGTTTTCTTTTTGGTATTTACAATAATACCACCCCTCAATTATAATAAGGGAATTCAATATCCCCTTTTATACACACAGTTCAATCCATTTGGATCTTCTGTACCCTTAAAAAATCAAATCCAAAAATCCCTCACCTCATATTAGAATATTTATTATGAATATAATTCAATCCAAAGAAGGAATTTGGATAAAATCAAAATGACTTACCCGAATAGAGGTATTGTTCATCAACAAGCACTTTTGATTCATTTCATTCTCCACCCATTAATTTCAACCTATAACATGATTATATAATAATCTAAATATCCTCAATATATTTAGATGTTGTTTTGTTATGGTTATGACCTATAAAAACAAAAAAATTCAATAAAATGTTTTATGAATTTATCATTTGTATGTACGGTGGAATAATGCATCTCTGAACCATATCATTCCTTCTTTACATTACCACCGGTCATGGTTAGGAATAATGATGGAAATAATTTATATACATGATATATATTATATTTATAACATAATTATACCCATGGAGTAAATATATCATACAAAAGCTTTTTAAATTCCACATTATAGGGAATAAGATAATGTAAATTGTGTGTACGACATATTATCACCTCGGGAAGTGGTTTGAAGAGTTTTTCACTAACATGTTAATTAGAAGGTAATAATGTTAAATATAAAGAATATATAAGATATAAATGAAATAATTATGATATTAATTAAATAAATAACTTTTTTAAAATAGAATATTAAATTTTATTCTAACCATTTTACACACTGAAAATGTGTTAGTGTTGTTCATGGACATGTGTAGTACCCCCACCTTGAAGTGATGTGATTCCTTTTACATCACAAGAATGATATGAATATATAAGTATATATAATTAAATATCATGTTATTATGTTTTATTTATAATTATGTAAATATTAAATATCATGTACATTTATCCAAAATGATATTTTAAAAATAGAAACGTTACTCATGAATACATACGACCTACAATCTCCATTATCATTGCATTAGTTTATTTTTCATAATAATATATTATTATTGTTTTAAAATTAATATTTTATGTATAATAATTATAATTATTTCATGATTATTATAATATATATTTTTATATAATGAGATCTTTGACCATAGTCAGCCTACAAAAGTCGATTTTGACACATAAGCAAAATACGGTCAAAACATCATATGTAAACCTAATTGATTATATAATTATATATATCATTTTTATAAGTGAAATAAAATTAATAATAAACATTTAAAAGTTTATAAATCATCTATTTAATAAATATAATTTTTTTATTCAGGAAGTTAAATGAAAATCGTGTTGAATTGAACTCATGGTAAGGGTTTTTCATGACTCACTTTTATTTATATGAGATGCATTCCATATTAACCATTTATTATTATTCTGTAGTTTATATACATCCCATTAATTTATTTTTCTATCCTTATACCTAAATTTATGGTAATTTAAATAACCATTTTAGGAGCTCTCATTCATGGGGTTTACCATTTCAAAGTTACCAAAGCGGTAATGGATTTTTGTCTCAATTTTACTTCTCTTTTAAATTTTTTTATATACAACAATTTTATTTTATGAGGTGGGTATAATGACCAATTGATATGTTATATCATGAATATCTTTATTTTTGTGTTATTCTATGTTTCAATTAATTTTATTCTTCTATGGGGATTACAATTCAATTTACCAAAGTGGTAAGTGTTTCATGTTACAATCTCATCATTTATCGATATTGTTAGTGGTTAAGTCTCAAATTTTGAATTATAATTATATAAATATTAATAATTCTCATGAAATTTATTCTCCAATTATTATTTCATGAAAATTCATGTTTTCCATTAATTTTTATCTCTTTATGTACTCAAGAAATTAAAAGAATATTTTTATGAAAATTCAACCTTTTTTTTAAAACTCATTTATTAAAAATATATTTTTTATAAAAATGTTTTCATAAATTTGTAAAAAAAAATTTCATAGAGAAAATTTCATTTTCGGCAAGAAATATTTTTAAATTATTTTTAAAATATTCCTATAAGTAAATCAAGTTTATTTTAAATGAAAAGTATTTTAAAAATATTTTAGGTATTAAAAAATTTTTCAAATTGAATATAATATTTTACTCAAGAATGTTTTTAAGGGTATTATAATGGTATTTGCATTCGTAAAAGTCAAAACATTATTGGTAATTATCCTCCATATGTTGATATTTTGTATTGATACCATCCTCATACTTTTATAGATGAATTGATATTGTTTCATATTGATTGTTATGAATATAGTTTCCTTTCCATGTGTTAATCATGATTCAATTAAATTTTAATGGAACCCGTTTCTTTTTCACGGGTTAACCATTTTCGAAATATTGTTAGAGAATTCATTTCTTTTCTATTGGTTAATCCTGTTTTCTAAGTCATAATGGTTGTTCATATAATTTTATGATGAAATTCATGTTTTTATGTGTTGTAATTACATAAGGGTACTTGGAAATTTGATGGTTGGTTATGTTATAAACCAATTATGGTTAGATCCGTGATATAATAGTGATGAGTGGTTCCATGATAAACCTATGATAGTAGGGTCTGTGATATCCCACCAATGCATTTTGAAGGTAATTTGATAGTATGATTATTTTATTTTTAAAATTTAATTTATGAGTGACGTGAAAATGATGTCCCAAGTTACATACTTTTTCCTGTATACTTTATATGGGATAATAATTCGTCTCATGATCGATATTGATATCACTTGTCTTATGATTATTTATTCTAATGTCTCTTTCCATTTCTATATTTTCATATTTACTGATTCATTTATTTATGGGTCTTTGTTCATTTATAATTCATTCATGAACATTGATCATCCCATCATACCCTTACACACTATTATCCTCATTGATGACATTCAATTTTTAATGGTTATCTTTATCCTTAATAGACATTTTAGTTCACCATTATTATGATTCATTTTCCCTATGTTATAATGAATTAGATTGATGATATATTACTATAAATGATTTCACAATGATTATATTGATGAACTAATGTAAAATAAGAATAGGTGGGCTAAGTTAAATAAATACATATTTAATGTCATGTGAATTATTTTCATATGAGTTTTCCTAATTGTCTAAAAATATTAACCTAATAGGTCCTTGAGGTAGTATATGATCAAATTTTCCTTTGTTGTTGTAAGGATTATATGAAAAAAATTGGGTCCTGATTATCAACATTAAATATGTAAACGTAATGTTAATGACTAAAGTATAGGATATGGGAGTGCATGTTATAGACTATTATAGTTGGTATTAATGGATATATTTGATAAAATTTGAGAATATGATGTGTTCACGTGATTTTTCATTCATCGTTATAGATATCATCATAGGTATATAGGATTAAGGTTTCTCATAAGTAAATTGTCTTAGACCCCCCTTTGACATTTTATTTAGTAAATATTTTTACGTTATTAATGAATTTTTTTTGAGATGTTTTGTTTTGTTGAGTTATTTGAACCCCCTGGGATTGATATGAATTTTTATATATGGAGGAATTAGTTTTCATGTTTAAAAAACAATAGGAGAACATGTATTATGGTTGAAAACGTATCGCATCTTGACAGGTGGTAGGTCTTGATGCCCTAACTGAAGGAAGATAAGCATTTTGTTCCTACCAAAAGCCTATGTGATTTCTTGGTTAGTACAAAAAAAGTAAAGGTTATGATTAAGATTATTTTGGAATCACTGTATTTGATGAATGAAAACTAGTTTATCTTGGAAGAATATGCAATAAAATCCTTCAAATACATGGGATTCAAACATAGTCATGAAATGTTTGATGAATTTTAAGGATAGTTATTTGTGGAATAATTTGGTTAACTTTTGGTGTTACTGTTGAATTTTTATTATTAATGTATCATGTATTGGTTTATTAATTTTGATAATTATCATACTATGTACTAACCAATTTGGTTTTGGTTAATGTATAAACATGAGTGGAATAGCTTGACTGTCCCTATTAAGGGTATGTGTTCTTTAAAATTTTATTTTAGGGCATTTGAAATAAAATATTCTTGTTAAATAATAATTCTTTGGAGAAAAATATGATATTTTGGTGAAATTAGTTAAAATATGTAATTTTAATTTTCAAGTAAGTATATTTCATTAGGATTTCAATCTTTATGTTTAAAAAATCCGTTAATATTAGGAAAATGATATTGAAAAAAATAATATCATATTACCATCAGTTCTGATGATATCAATATCCTTTTCCACGCCAATTTCTCTTTTGGTTTTTTCATCATTGACTTCCTCTTGACCACATTCTCTATCAATCTTGATTGGTCAATGGTAATTAGTTTCCATTCCAAGTACAAATTTTAATTTCCCACCTATGTTCTCCCCATGTGGAATCATAGTTATGATTAACATCTGGTAACATTTATGTTTCCCACATTCCATTTTGAAGGGATGTTTTCTTTATTTCATTTATATTGTTTGGTTTTCATTAAAGGAATTATAAAAATGTTAACCATTTGATAACCAAGATGAATTTAGTGTGTGAAAATAATTATAAATGGTTTTGGATGTAACAATCGATTATTTTAAGAAATATCTTGTTTCAAATTAATTTAAATTCTCTGATATCTTTTGTTACACACAATGCATATTTTATCTTACATTATACACAACACTAATTTTATCTTTTGTTGCACGAAACAATAAGTTTGTTTTGATAATATCTGTTACATGAAAGATATAATTTTAAAAACATTACAATATACTTTTAAAATTTTATATAATAGTTATCCCATAGATAATGGAATGACGGGAATGAATAAGATTGTCCAAATTTTAAAAATATGGCTCCTTACAACCCCATATCCCCCATCTCTCTTATCATCACACACTAATAAGGTTTTCATCCAGTTTATCATTGATGAGGTTCTCTCTATAGGCCTCCCACATCCCCTTTCTAATGTTCTTATCTTTATCCTCCTTTCCTTTCACGGGTTGTGTATTTGGGGGGGGGGGGGGGGTTAACTGCATTCACCACTGCTCTGCCAACTGGATATCCCATGTCAAATGCCATTTTTGTTCATATTAATTGTTCTTCTAGTTTTTTTGGATGTGCGGGTGGTTGTGGTTGTTTCCTAGTTCATATTTTGGGATTGGTGAATTTTTGGGGTTCTTTGGTTCTCTTCGAGGTTGTGGCTTGCTGCTGACATACTTGAAAGGCTCATAATCTCATCTTGCTTCCATATAAATTACTTTAGGCTCACTTTTTTCCTACTGTAGTGTCTTTCTTCGGGGTATTGGGATGTGTTTGTTGGATGTTCCCCAGTGTTCCTAGAGACTCCCTCTCATTTTTTCTTCTTGTTTCCTAGGGGGTTTTTTCTTATTCAGTTATGATGTTTCTACAAATTTCTTCTGGAATTTTTGTATTGTGGTTTTGTTCATTGTGGTTGGGATCGTGATGGATGGAATTGTGTATCTCATGCATCTGCTGTTGTCGATGGTGCTCTCAATTTCTTTTCAGTGGACCCATGGAAGGGATGAGGTTCCCACATAGCTGTTACTCACTGTCGAGGCCATCTCCAACTCAACTCTTCCCTGATGTCATGGTCTATTGCTGCCTCCCAAGTTGGTCTAGTGTGATTGGTTAAAGAAGGTATTGTGTGGTGTTGTTCCAGTGGCTAATGGGTTTCCTAGATGTGCAACTGCTGTGGGATTCTTCTTCTTTGTCTTTTTCTTTAAAGGTCAATTATTATCAGCTGTTGGTATTGATTTTTTGTGTTTTTAGGTTGTCTTTCCTTACCACGATTTAGTCTGGTTCAACAGAGAAGATGAAGTTTATTCTCGTTTCCAATTACGAGTGAGAAGGTTCACCCGAGGTGGTGGGTTGGGGATGCGACGTGCTGATGATGGAGACCAAAAGATGATTATGGTGACTTGTTGATGGGGATAATATTGTGGTGGATGATGTGTACTTGACATGAATTACCTTGATGCAAGAGGTTTATCAAGGCTAGGAATCTCACAGCCCAACGTGTGTTTTCAAATTTTGGATTTCTTGGATTTTGAGGATGTCTGTTTTGATTAATGAATTAGGTTGCTCATTGGATTTTTTTTATTATTGGAATATGCGTTGTTGCTAAATTTGGTTTTTGGTATGTGAAGTTCCCACTAAACCATAACATGTTTTTCATAAAATACAAGAAAAATGTATTGGATGGTTTATATTTTTTTATAAAATGAATCATTCATTACCAATTAGTTAGAAATGAAAATAATAAAACTAAATCAATATAAAAAAAATTTATAAATTTTTTTTTGTGACGGAAGTAATTTTACCTTAATAAATTAAATTAATTAAAATTACTTAATGATATTAATGAAATAAATATATTAAAAATTTTACCATAAATTTTGAAAGTCATCCTATATATTTTATAGGAAAACATAAGAATAAATACAATTTTATTTATTAAAATTTTTACTTGTTCTAAAGGTAGTTTTGATGACTTGTAATGGATAAATTGTTTTTACCCCAAATTTTGACGCATTTAGAAAATAAATTTGTAAAAATAAAATTCATTTTCTTAAATAGGAATTTCATTATTATCTTGGGGTGAATGTGTGGTATTTTTTTCATAAGATTCTCTTTTTTTATATGTAGTGAAAAATACTCCATTATAATTCAAAAATGACTTTCCATCTAAATAATTTATAATTATAAATTATAATTCAAATTTTTTAAAATTAAAATTAGATAATTTTTACATCTATTAAGACAATTTAGGTCAATTTAATTATTTTAATATTCAATTTTTTTAAAAAAAAATCAATCATTTGAATATTTTCACATTTAAAACCCAAATTTTTATTTATTCTGCATGAGAAATTTTAAATTAAATTCTGGAACATGTAAGACTTAAATTTCAAAAAATTTACTACATATTCTAAATTAGATTAATTAATAATTTATAGTAATTTCAACATTTTTTTACAAAAAATATTTGTGTAAGCCATTAAAATAAATTTCAGTGATTAATGTATAAATGGGTTTACTTAGTGGTTAAACATTAATCACAATGGGAAAAATGACCAAAAACTTCTCCAAAATCCATTATCTAGAAATTTATGTCCCATATCCCCTGTTTTATCGAAAAAAAGGTATTATTGGAGGGTAATTATGTAATAGAGACATCCCAATAGTGTTTTCTATTGGGTATTTATAAGAATTTTACTCACACTCAATTATAAAACAACATTCAGTCTCCCCCATTATACAAACTACTCAAGCCATTTTTCATAATAAATCCCTACCAAATTCTAAAATTAACATCTTACCTAATCCATTAATTTTTTTGAACAAAAATCAAGTCATTTATGGATTTTTTTTAAAATCCAAATGGAGTAACTCGAAGAAGAGGTAATGTTTATAAAAGAGTTATTTTGTTTTAATTATTTCTCCACCCATTTATTTATTTTCATGCAATGATTATATAATAACCAGAAAATACCCAATATAATGATATTTTTTGTTAAGGGTACAACCTAAAAACACAGACACTTCAATCAAATGGGTTATGATATCATCATTTTTGTGTATAGTGGACTACCACCTCAAGAGATGATGTGGTTCACTTTCCCATTACCACATCTCATGGTTGGGAATAATGATTGATAACTATTTATAAATGATATTTATAATATTTATAAAATAATATAACTCCTATATTAAATATATGATGTAAAACCTTTTGTATTTCATACCGTAGGTTATATGATAACGATGGTCTTATGTATAGTGGAAAATCCCCTCACGAAGCGATGTGAAGCATTTTTCCCTGAAATATTACATGGAAGGTAATGAGGAAAAAATAATGAATATATAAATGATATAAATGAAATTATTATTATTATAAAAATGACCTAATTATATTTATGGTAATATAATATACCATTTTATTCTTACCATTTCACACACTGAAAAAGTGATAAATTCATTTGTGGTTGTATGGACTACCACTTGCTCAAAGTGATGTGATCCCTTTTATATCCCATGAATGATATATATATATATATAAAAATTTAAATATCATCATGTTAATTATTTAATTATCATAATATGAATATAAAATATTCCTTACTTTCTTTTGATAACAATCATTGAAAAATGGAAATATTAGTCATGCATACGGACGACCTATCATCTCCAAGATTGAAATGTTAGTTCATTTTCATAAAAATAGTTTATGATTGGTTTTTTAATTATATTATATATATATATATATTAATTATTTCATGATTTTTAATATATATATTCTTATGTAATGTTATATTTGATTATATTCAACCTACCAAAGTTGATTTAGAGACATAATCCAAATATGGTAAAAACATATGATCAAAACATAATAGATTAAGTAATTATAATTAAATTTTTTATAAGTGAAATAAAAGTAATAAAAAACCTGTAAAATGATTTGAATAAATTAATTTATTAACATAATATTTTCTTCCAAATGATAAAGAAAAAACATGATGATTCAGAATTAAGGTAAGTGTTTTTTGCCACATTTTTATTTTGGGGAGATACATGCTATATTACCCTCTTATTTTTTGGTAATATATAATAATAAATGAATGTATTTTTATATTATACCTAAATTTATAGGTATTTACATAACCATTTTGTGATATCTCTTTCATGGGGTTTACAGTTTCAAATTTCCTAAAGAAGTAATGTATATTTGTGTTAATTCTCTTTCTTTGTAATGTTTGTTATGTTATACACATATCTTCTTTTATGAGGTGTATATATTAACACTTTTACATTTTATATAAATAATCTCATTATTTTCATGAAATTATATGTATAGTTTAATTTTATTCTTCCATGGGTCATAGGATTCAATGTTACCAAAGTTGTAAGAGTATCATGTTTCAATCTCATCAATTATATATATTGTTTGTGATTAGGTCACTAATATTGAAATCTTATGATCTAAATATAGATAATTCTCCTGGATTTTATTATCTTATTTTTATGTCATGATAATACATGTTTTACCTTAACTTTTCTCTCTTTATCTACTCATGAGTTCAAAATAATTATTTAAAAAAACTCATATTTTCAATAGAAAACACTTTTCTTCCAGAATAATGTTTTCTAAAAAAATTAAAAATATTATTTCAAAGATGAAATAATATTTTTTTCAAAAAAAATTAATGATTTTTAATTTCATCCTTTATAATATTTCAAGGTTATTTTTAAAGAAACTTATTTTTAAAATGATTTTTGTTTTAAAAAGTGGTTTTTAAAAAAAATATATTTTTCTCATGATTTTTTTTAAAGATATATTTAGGGTATTTACATTCATAAATATCAAAAAACTCTATTGCTAATTATCCTCTACTATGGTATATTGTTTTGATAAAATCGTATTTATTTTCTGGATGGATTAATATTTTCTAAAAGTGATTGTTATGAAACATGTTTCCTTTCCATGGGTTAACCATGATTCAAATATATTGTTTTGTAACCCATTTATTTTCTAAATTTTAACCATGTTTCAAAGAGATTGTTTTTTAAGTAATTTATTTTCCATGTTTTAATCAATTTATTAATAAAAAAATGTTTTTTTCTATAATTTTATGATTAAATACATTAGTTTGTGTTTTATTATTATGTAACGGTACATGGAAATTTTATGGGTGGTTACCTTATAAACAACTGATGGGTGATTTTGTGATAAACCAATGATGTTTGGTTCCATGATATTCCAAGGAAATTTTGGTCTATGATATCTCTCCAAGTAATTTTTTATAGAATCCAATAGTAGGTTTATTCCATTTGTTAGATTAAATGTATGAGTGAAGTGAAAATGATGTTCTATCTTATGTACATGTTTTCTTTATTCTTGCTAGGGGTTTATAATTCATCCAATGAATTTGATTGATATCACATGGCTTATTATTATTGATTTTTATACCTCTTTCCATTTTAATATTTTTGTATTTAATGATCCATTTATTAATCGGTATGAGTTACTTTTTTATTCTCTCATGTACTCTTATTATTACATCACACCCTTATACACTCTTATGATCATTGATGACATTAAATTATTAATGCTTATGTGTACCCTTACAGAACATTTTAGCTCAGATTTTTCATATTTTCATTTCCCAACGTTGTAAATTTTGAGCCTAAAATATCTATGTTTATAATGGAATTCATAATGATGATACAGATTAACTATTTTAAAATAATAAAATCTTGGATAAGTTGGAGAAATTCTCATTTAAATTCATGTGATTATTTTCTATAGGAGTTTGTCCTAATTCACTATAAATCTAAAAATAAAAGGTCATAGAGGTTGTAAGTGATCCAAAATTACTTTTATTTTTTAAGGTTTTGAGGAAAAAGATTGTATCACAATTATGTATCTTAAATAAGGGAATGAAATGTCCAGGATTTCAGCACCTGATCTGGGAGTGCAGGTTCTTGGTTGTTTTACCAACCCCAACCCATGTCACAACTTTGGATATACCCAACACCCACCTGCCATAATTCATAATTCTCCAACACCGACCCCTCATCACGAAGATATATCCAACACTTACACATATCACCATCACTACTACAAAAGGAAGAGATGGGAAGAAGGGGGTATCCATCCATCTAATTCACCATCTTCTTTGATGTTACTGGAAAACTCTTGGAACCCAAATTTTTTTGAAATTTATAAGGTTATCCATCTATGGTGGTATGAATATAAAAATAACATAAAAATACAATATGGAGAACATCACACAATACCAAACCTATGTATTAACATAAAATATACTAGAATACATCACAACACTCCCAATAGACTCCCATGATAACTTCTTCAATAAATAAATTCATCACAGTGGATGGACACCACATAAAATGAAGAAATTTATACGTTCAATTAAATGCCTACAAATTTCCTATAATTTTATATTTACAAGACAATATTAGTGTACTAATATTCAATTCACTAATTATGTTATCACATATTAGGTTTCATCACACATTTTATTCATTTACCAAATGATTTCAATTTTTACTAAATTCATTTAATCAAATTTCCATACAAAAATTTTATCTCTTGATGTTTAAATTCATCTCATGGAAAATAGGGAATCTATATAACGACCCAAATCTGGAGTCACATAACTGGTGCCCCGTACCCGGTTCGCCACATAACCTCAATCGTGTTTCCCTAAACACCAGAGGCTGCCAACAAGTAGCGAGGGCCTTGGTGAGTCATTGGGGTAACTGTTCCCTCATTTGGTTTATTATGTAGCCGAAGAATAAAGATAATCAATAGCGGAAGCAGTAAATAGAATAAAACAACTAAACTAAAAGTAGAAGAAATTTCTGATATAATAATGATGCAGAATGGTACATGTATCTATGGAAATCAGTAAACAAAACAACATGCTAAAATACAACTGAAACCTAAGTACTAAATGTAAATAGAAACTCCAGCAGCATCGCGAGCCAAAGCTCAGTCCCATTCTCTCTAGCTCCAACCAGTAATCATGTACCTGAGGAAGAAGGAACACAATCCCTACCTACAACTGCAACCATATAATTTGTTTGGGCCGAAAAGCAGGACCCAAATCGGGTGTGAGACTAATCCCAGTAGGGAATCACCACAAGATTTGTGCCCTAATATCAGTGAGTAATATAGAAAAGTAAAGGAAAATAAGAAAAGTATTGAACTAGGAGTACACCATTAAATAATCCTGCCAATTACCATTCACATTCATTTAATTAAACAACCAGGGAAATACAAGCAAGGCATTCTATTCAAGGTAACCATGTAACACAACAGGTATCTCAAAAGTTTACCTAAACACATGTAGTATAAAACCCAAGCTTGTTCATTGGCTTGGTGGACTCATCACAACCAACCATCAAAAAATTCACACTGACTCTCTAGGTGGCTCAAACTAGCAGACCCCTATAGTCCAGTAATCAAACAAGGCACAGACTCTCTGGGAAGCTCTCACGTCAATTCTCTTATGGTCTTGCAACGATAGCTACAGACTCTCTGATGAAGCACTTATGTCTAATTCCTCATGTGGTCTTGATGAATGGGTAACTAAGAACGCTCTTGGGAAGCACAAAGTCCTATTCTAGTAGGTCCTGCGTACGAAACTAAAACCAACAGACCCTTTAGGGACGCATTTAATCATTTATTCCCTCTTTGATCTCCCACACCAGGTTCTCACAGCCCTAAGCAGTCCAGTCGTGCGTAATCGACTGTCAGCATCCATAAGTAAGCTCAACAACTACTTGGATAATATCTACCATGCATCAAAAGTATTTAAACAATAGGAAACACATGCAGTCAGTGATATCAAGTAAACTAAAAATTGCAATCGGGTTTTCCTCACAGGAAAATGGTGCCAAACGGAGGTAAACAACCAAACAGTGGAAGAAACACCCGTAGGGTGATCCTAAAACATGAAACCACGCATGTATTAGAAAACATTTATCACAAGCTAATAAGATATCTAGGGAAAATAAACAATTGGATCAAAATCCTAAACCTGGGATACCCGATACATGGGTATACAGCATTTTTGCAACCAAAACTCAAAGAACTTCAACGTAGGGAAACAAACCACCTAACTTGATCTTAGAAGATTGATATACATGAACCTTGGCCCGTGAATCGACCCCGAACAGAGTAGATCTGAAAAAACATCTAAAACGTTCAACCTCAGATAACTCACACGAGAGAAAGAATAAGGAAACGAGGCTAAAGAAGAACCAAGAACTCACCGCTGTGATTCTTCTGCAATCGACGGAGTTCGATTCAGACAACCATTGACGGATCGGTGGTTCGGAGAATAATTGGCCTCCTAGGATGCTCTGGACGGAAATAGGTGGAGAAGAATACATTAATGATCATGAGGCACGACCCCGGTCCAATTAATGAAATAAAAAAGTACACGGTGTGTAGTGTGTTTTTTCATACTCTGCCAAAATTGGCCTCCATGTCACCCCTACACATCGTGTGTGTGGCCCAGACATGGCTAGAACATGGCTTTGGGTAGTAAAAGAGTACATGGAGTGTACTCAGAAAGTACACGGCGTGTACTTCAAAAATTTCCAGAAACTTCGTTTTTTCATTAAAAAGCCCAAAAAAGAGATCTATACCTAAAACTGAAGATCCGAATTCTTAAAAACTTCCCCCCTTAATGAAATTCATCCCAAAATTTCCCTAACAAGGAATAGGAGAAGAATACTCGAACAACTCTGGCCACTACGATCGAACATCCCCCTCCCTCTCCCAAGTCTTGTCTTGTACTTGCCTGTGCTTCCATAGCACCCGTACTAGAGGAACATACCGGTCATGGAGAACATTCATACTGTGATCGACAATCCTGATAGGATGCTCCTCGAATGATGTATCCTTCTCCAGCTCAACCTCCTCGTGTTGAAAAACATGAGACGAGTTTGAGAAATACCATCGAAGCTGAGAAACATGAAAAATGTTGTGCATGACCTGGTATCTCATAGGTAACTGCAACTTGTAAGCAACCAGCACGACTCTCTCTAGAACCTCAAACGGCCCGACGTATCTCGGTGAGAGTTTCCCTTATCTCCTAATCCTATTATGTCCCAACCTCGGGGTAACACGTAGGAAGACCTGATCTTCGAGCTTGAACTCCAGAGGTCATCTCTGCTGATCAGCATAAGATTTCTGCCAAGACTATGCAGTAGCCATCCTCTTCTGAATCAACTCTATCTGCTTTGAGGTCCCCTGAACATGACGAGGTCCCAGCAAAGCTGCCTCTCCTGCCTCTAGCCAGCATAATGGTGATCGGCATGGCCTACCGTATAAAGCCTCGTAAGGTGCCATCTAAATAGTTTCCTGAAAACTGTTGTTGTAGGCGAACTCTACCAGAGGGATATGCTTCTCCCAATTACCGCCAATGTATAGAATGAAAGGTCATAGAATATACTCAAGCACCTAGATTGTATGCTTGGACTGGCCATCAGTCTGGGGATGGTATGTTGTACTCAAAATTACCTATATACCCAAAGCCCTCTGTAGACCCTGCCAGAAGTGAGAAGTAAAACGTTCATCCCTATCTGAATCAATGGAGTGTGGAACTCTATGCAGACGTACAATCTCTCGGATTTACAACCGTCCTAGCTCATCAACACTGAATGTATCCTTGATTGGAAAGAAGTGTACAACCTTTGTGATCGTATCCACTACAAACCAAACCACATCATTTCCTCGAGGCGATCTCGGTAACCCTGCCACGAAGTCCATCGTGACATCTTCTATTTCTACTCAGTAATGGGTAACTGCTGTAAAAGCCCTACTGGTCGCTGATGCTCTGCCTTCACCTGCTGACACGTGGAACACCACATGATGAAACCAGCCACGTTCTTCTTCATACTTGGAAACCAATACTGACGGTGTATGTCTATGTACATCTTGGTGACACCAGGATGAACTTCCCAAGCTAAAGCGTGAAACTCTCGCATCATCTCCTCACGTACGTCCGCTAAAACCCATACGCAGACATGAAAACATAGTACCTCGTCATCACCCAGTGTCCACCCCAGAGTAGGGTCTCCATCTGCCACACCCTCCCATAGGACTAGGCCGTCTGGGTTTGATAGCTACCTCATTCGAACTAGATCTAAAAGAGTAGAGGTAACAGCTACAGAAAAAGATTTGTCTGTCCCTGTCTGTCATGCACCTCCAAATGAATCTCAGAGAATAGAGCCAATAGCTTCCACTCGCTGCTAGCCTCCTAAATTTCCTGTAACTGAGTCCCCCAGCTCAGTGTGTCTACCACAACATTGCCTTTCCCATGCGTATAAGCAAGATCGAAGTCGAAAGACTTTACGTACTCAACCCACATCCACTCTCTCAGATTCAAGTCACACTGCGTGAATATGTACCTGAGGCTATTTTGGTCAGTAAATACCAAAAAATGATCTCCCATGAGATAGTTCCCCCAACAATGCAAGGCATGAACAATAGCATGCAATTCCAAGTCGTGTGTAGGATAGTTCTTCTCATGTGGCCTCAACTGCCGAGATCTGTACGCAACAACATGATCTTCCTGCATAAGTACTGCCCCATGCCTGATGCCAGATGAATCACAGAAAACTATATAACTTTTTCCCGGCTCTGGAAGAACTAGAATCGGTGCAGAAGTAAGTCTCGCCATTATCTCCTGGAAGGCTGAGTCGCAAGATTCTGACCAAACGTACTTCACACAATTCTTAGTCAATCCCTTGAATGGAGCTGCTAAGCGTGAGAAGTCCTGTATAAACCGCCTGTAGTAACCAGCCACTCCCAAGAAACTCCGTACCTTGAAGAAATTCTTCGGCTGCTCCCAGGTAACTACTGCTCTCACCTTTTATGGGTCTACTGATACTCCTGTCTCTGAGATGACATGGCCCCGGAATTGAATCTCGTCCATCCAGAAGTGGCACTTTGAGAGCGTAGCATATAACTGATGCTCTCTCAGTGTAATCAATACAATTTCATGATGGGTATCATGGTCGTGTCGAGTATGAGAGTACACCAAGATATCTTCCAAAAAGAAAACGAAGAAGGAGTCCAAGTAAGGATGGAAAACTCGGTTCATCAGCACCATGAAAATGGTCGGCACATTCGTGAGACCGAACGACATAACCAGATACTCATACAGACCATACCTACTTCAGAAAGCTGTGAGAGGTACATCAAATGGTCTGACCCACAACTGATGATAGCTGGATCTCAAGTCGGTCTTCGATAATACCCTGGCTCCTCGAAGTTGATAAAAAATATCATCAATCCTCGAAAATGGATATTGGTTCTTGACCATCAACTATTTCAGCTTCTGATAGTCTATACAAAGTCGTAAGGTACCATCTTCCTTCTTCGCAAACAACATAGGCGAACCCCAAGGGGAAGTACTGGGTCGGATAAAACCCTTCTCCTGAAAATCATCCAAATGCTACTTGAGCTCTTGCAACTCATGACTATCCATCATATAAGGAGGTATGGATACTGGTTCTACTCCTAGATCAAGCTCAGTAGAGAATTCAACCTCATGATCTGGAGGCAACCCTGAAAAGTCTTATGGAAAGACATCTGAAAAATGGTCAACTACCAGAGGGAAGTTTATCTAAGAGGTCCACTGATCATCCAGATTTAAACTAGCAATATAGTCTATAAAACTGGCCAACCCATGATGCTCTGGTCTAGCTCTGCTTGCCTAGACATCCCATTCGCCCTTGTGAAGAAATGACCAGCCCTCTGGTGATGTGAAACTCATCCTGCGGCGATAACAATCGACAAAGGCCTGAAAAGGAACAAGCCATTGCATTCTAAGAATGACATCATAACCTATCATCTCATGTACATAAAAATCCAATGAGAAGTGACACCCACAAACCTCAAGGGGGTACTCCTTGCTTTGACGCACACTAGTAGTTCTCTGTCCTAAATGAGTGTCTAGTTCTAATGTATCCTCAGAAGTAAAGACAGTAAGTCTAAGGATATCCACAGTGTGCATAGAAATAAATCTATGAGAAGCTCCGATATCAAAAAGTGCAGAAGATAAAACATAGGCTACTAGGATCGTACCTCGAACTGTGGAAGGTCCAGGATCCTACACCCAATGAATCTGCTTTACTGAAAACATCTGGCCAGTACCACGGCCCTATGTAGCAGCCTCATATCCCTGAGTTGATCCTCCCTGAGCTTGACCACCACATCTGCAACCTTTACCCTGGCCTGAACGACATGAAGAACTCCATCCCCCAGTCTTCTACATAACTGGTAATCCTGCTCCTGTACGAGGAGTAGAAACCCATCCTCCTTCACTAGCTGTTGGAAGAATAACCCTGTAAAAACGCTATTGATGACCCATATTGCGGTAATCTCGGCACTCCACTGGATTTCTCTGGCACTGAGGCATCGTATTCATTCTCTTTACACACTGATAGCACACCATCTGGTTTCCAGAAGGAAGATCCCATCTTCCAGAATAATTACCTCACTTCCTCGAGTCACCTCGAGTCGACTCTCGATGGCATTTCCTACAGTCAGTATGCAATGAATTAGCCTTGGATGCTAAACCTCCCTAGTCAACAGCTCTAGCCTCCCTCATATTCTGTTTGATGATCAGCGCCTGGTTGACTATTAGGGTAATAGAAGTCAACTGGAAGACGTTCACCTGCGATCTGATCTCTGGTTTGAGGCCTTCCTCAAACTTCATTCCAAAAACAACTCATCATTTCCTAGAATGGGAGAGAAATGTAGTAACTCAGTGAAATGAGAGGAATACTCCATAACCAAAAGAGTTCCCTACTGTAGGTTCATGAACTCCCTGTCCCTATCAGCCCTCAGTGTCGCCAGATAGAAGTAGTCGTAGAACATATGCTGGAACTCATCTCAAGCCATAGTCTACTGGCGTCCTGCTTGCAAGACTACATCCCACCATCTCTTGGAAAAATCTCATAGCATGTATGTCGCGAGCTTCACAATTATTTTTGGGGGTGTATCCAAATGCTCGAAGATGGAAAACATGGTTTCTAGCCATGACTCTACAGCCTGAGGTCCTCCATCCCCTGTAAAAGTGTGAGTATGCTGCTGTTGGAAGACTCGCGTCGGCTCTGCCATAGACGGGGCATGATGATGAGCTCCCTGGAAGGTCTGCATGAACCTCATGAAACCCTCTCTGAACTGAGCGTCAACACCAGTGTCTAGAATCACTGCAGGTCCCATGTCCAAATTGATCGGCAAAACTACTGTTAGTCCCTTGTCTGCCATATCAGGCCTACGGTAACTACCTGGTTCCTGACGTGCAACAGGAGGACGTCTTGGTTCCATAGCCCTGAAAGTTCAACATCACACCTCAGATTAGGATTAACAAGGATAGAAAACACAAGAGTACAAAACGGGAACATGAGAGAGAAACAATTAAGTTTGCAAAACATGACTACACAGCGTGTATTTAAACTACATAGCGTGTTTGTTAAAGCCATTTACATGGGTGTGTACTTCCACCACCACTGGTCATGTTACATCCCAGAATACGTGGTGTGTTTTCCCAAAACATGGTGTGTACTTGAATTCTACTCCCCTTCCTGAGTCTCTCTACATGGATAACCTACATGGTCCTCCAAATCCTAAAGTACACGGCATGTGCACTAAAGACACGACGTGTACTGGACAGGTTTGGGTGGTCCGTGTAGCTGTTACACGGCAGGCTACACGGCTGACACCTACACAGCGTGTTCCGAACAAACATGGAATGTGTAAGGATAGATCACATTGACCTGTGTTGTCTGTGACACAATCGGGTACCCAGAAGAATACTACACGATGTGTTCTTATAACACACATCATGTACTAGACAGGTTTCCCCGACACGTATTGTTAGTGACACGGCCGGGTACATGGTTGGCCACCACACAACGTGTACTTATGGTACACGGTGTGTCCCCAAAGACTCTCCAACACCCATGTCTCTATTCACACAGTCAGTAACATGGGTTAAAAACTACACGGCATGTATTAATAAAGTACACACTGTGTATTCTGGGTTTTTCTGGGAAGTAGCTGAAAAACTACACCGAATTCCAGAAACACTGAAAAACAAACATCTATGTGCTAAATTTCGATCCGTGGGGGCCCATACTCACCACGACTCAAATCTTAGCATCATAATAATGCATATATTGAGTGAAACATCATAACAAGTATGTCTGTCACAGCAACTATCACAACAACAAGCATAATTTATCACGACATCTATCACAACAGCATGAAATTATAATGTACCCTTGATGGAATGGTAAAATGCATGACATGTGATTTTTTACCTAGAGCCTATTTGATGCATGAGATGGAACACCCTCATCTCATCGGGTTGTGACAAAATAGAACCACAATAATATAAACTGTAACAACACAAAACATATCCATCACCCAAATGTGAAATATAATAAACTATAACACTTGCAAAAACTGAAAATTGCAATTACGAGGTAATATAGATTTTCCCTATACATAGGTTAATTACTCCTGCCCAATGTTAAGTACTAAATACACATTCTTCATATCCCTGTCTATTGTCTCAAAACAGTAAGGCAATAGAAAAGAAGAAAACCCCTCTGATACCACTCTATAATGACCCAAATCTGAAGTCACATAACTAGTGCCCCGTACCCGATTTTCCACATACCCTCAAATGTGTTTCCCCAAATGGAAGAGGATGTCGACTATCATCAAGGGCCTTGGTGAGCCAGTGGGGGAAACTATGCCCTCATTTGGTAAAGTATGCAGCGGAAGAATAAAGATAATCAATAACAGAAGTTGTAAATAGCATACAACAACTGAACTAAAAGTAGAAGTAATGTCTGATATAATAATGATGCAGAATGGTACATGTATCTATGGAAATCAGTAAAAAAACAACGTGCTGAAATACAAGTGAAACCCAAGTACTAAAGGTAAACAGCAACTCCAACAGCTTCACGAGCAAAAGCCCGATCCCATGCTCTCCAGCTCCAACCTGCAATCAAGTACCCCAAGTAGAAGGACCACAATCCCTACCAAAACCTGCAACCATATAATCTGTTTGGGCCTAAAATCATGACTCAAATAGGGTGAGAGACTAATCTCAGTAGGCAATCACCACAAGATTTGTTCCCTACTATCAGTGATTAATATAGATAAGTAAAGGAAAATAAGTACAGTACTGAACTAGGAGTACACCAGTAAATAAATCTGCCAATTACCATTCACATTCTTTTAATTAAACAACTAGGGAAAAACTATCAAGGCATTCTATTACAAGGTAAGAAATTAACACAACAGGTATCTCAAAAGACTACCTAATCATAGGCAGTACCAAACCCAAGCTCGTTCTTTGGATTAGTGGAATCGTCACAACCAACCATCAGAAAATTCACACTGACTCTCTGGGTGGATCAAACTAGCAGACACCTATAGTCCATTAATCGAACAAGGCACAGACACTCTGGGAATCTCTCACATCAATTCCCCTAGGGTCTTGCAACAATAGCTACAGACTCTCTGAGGAAGCACTTACGTCTAATTCCTCATATGGTCTCGATGCATGGGTAACTAAGAAAACTCTTGGGAAGCACAAAGTCTTATTCCCGTAGGTCCTACATATGAAACTAAAGCCAACAGACCCTCTAGGGAAGCACTTAATTGACTATTCCCTATTTGATCTCCCGCACCATGTTCTCATAACCCTGAGCAGTCCAGTCGTGTGTAATAGACTATTAACATCCCTATATAAGCACAACAACTACTTGGATAATAGCTACCATGCATCAAAATCATTTAAACAATAGGTAACACATGCAATCAGTGATATCAAGTAAAATTAAAATTGCAATAGGGTTCGCCTCACAGGAAAACGGTGCAAAACGGCAATAAATAGCCAAACAGAGGGAGAAACACCCATAGGTTGATCCTCAAACATGTAACCAAGCATGTATTAGCAACAATTAATCATAATATGACAAGAAATATAGGGAAAATAAACAATGGGATCAAAATAATAAACCCAGGATACCCGATACATGGGTATTCAGCACTTTTGCAACCAAAACTCAAAGAACTTCAACATAGGGAAACAAACCACCTACCTTGATCCTCAAAGATCGATATACTTAAACCTTGGCCCTGGAATCGGCCTCAAACAGATTATATCTATAAAAACATCTAAAACATCCAACCTCATATAACTCACATGAGAGAAAGAATCCGGAAACGAGGATAAAGAAGAACCAAGAACTCACCGCTTTGATTCTTCTGCAATTGACGAAGTTCGATTCGGACAACCGGTGACAGATCGGTGGCTCGGAGAAGAATCGGTCTCCTCGGACACTCTGGACAGAAATAAGTGGAGAAGAAGATGTTAATGATCATTATGTGCGACCCTGGTCCGATTAATGAAATAAAAAAGTACACAGTGTGTACTTTTAAAGTACACGGTGTGTAGTGGGGTTTTCAGAACTCTGCCAAAATCGACCTCTATGTCACCGCTACACACCGTGTGTGCGGCCCGGAAACGGCCAACACACAGCTTCGGGCGGGAAAAGAGTACACGGCGTGTACTCAGAATGTACACGGTGTGTACTTCAAAAATTTCCAGAAACTTCTTCTTTTCCGTAAAAATCCCAAAAAAGTGATTCGTACCTGAAACTACATATCCAGGTTCTTACCAACTAACAAGAACAGAACATATAACCTATCATACATGTGAGAACTCAGTTCTTCATTGAGGTATGGAACTATTATTTACCAAAAATTCTTAGTTTAATTGATTAAATATAGAATAATATGAATTTTTATCATGGTTATATTGGGATCATGGGTTTCTCGGGCTCTTCCAGAGCCTAGAACCCATGTTTTGGATGAATAGAGGAGGCCACAAAGTTTGATCAACCATGCGGGTTGGGTCACATGATTGTGCTCTTGGTTATGCATTTTTAGCAAATCTTAATAGAGTCTTTTCCCATGATTTCCTCATGGTTAGTAAACTATGCATGGGTAACTGTGCGAGCACCCCTTCCTAATTCATTAGACTGTGCACCTAAAATTTGTGGCTCAGTTTTTTAGGGTAAAATTATGATTTGTCCCCTCAATATTTTTATAACTTAAAACATTTTATCCTTTCTCTGTTCCTCAACAAGGGGGCCTAGGATGATCTCCTTTGAGACTAATATAGGAATTTAAACTCTTCTCCATCCGGAATCCGATTCAAGAATGGTTCATCTCCTTAGATCTATAATGGTAAGGACCAAATTCCTTTTTTTCTTTTCATGATTCTCTTGTATAATAGTTGAACTATTTGGATTAATGATCATATGCCCTTATTTCTTGTTCTTAATATTTTCTTATGATTTCCCATAATCTGGGCCGAATCAGAGCCTAATACTGGATGATATATCATGCACGGACCTATGGTAGGTGGTCTCATGCCTTTCTCTTAATCTTGGTCCGTTATATATGTCATTGTGCCACACACCCATTTTTTCGGGGGTCTACTCAAATAGAAATTGAACCCTATTATTTCAATAATTGTTTTAGTTAATTTAATAGGTTTATTAATGATTGTTATAGGTTGTAAACCTTGACTAAACCACTTATTTCAATGTTAGTTATTAAATGGACCTTTATGGATTATTCCATTGGATGCCTATGAGGTATTCCTTTGACACCATGTCATGGGATGTAGAAATGTATGTTGGTTTATGAATTAAATTGAAATTTTATAAACTGTAATTGAAATGAATTAAGGATATGGGATGGATTACATTCCCCTTGACCCAGGTATACCTTTGTTGTTTAAAGCATTTTTCCTTGTCCATTTGAGTAAAGTTGAGGATACACCATGAATTGATGTAATTGGATTTAATTAATCTAATTTCTATTTTTCCCATGTGTTTTATATGATAACTAAGCCATGTTATAGCTTTATTGGCTTGTTAGTCTTGTTATATTAAACATTTCCATGTGAGTATTTTTAATGGACTATGAATTTCTTGCCAATGTGAGTTATGTTGAGACTATTCTATGTAATGGATTGATTAAGCATGGGAATGTTGTTATCATGATAGGACCATGTGAGTAAATGGAAGGCCAAGCCTTGGAGGTTTATTTTTGCACGAGTTTCCCTTTTTTGGTGAGTTGTATTGAATACCATTGGTTTTGACCATGTTTTGTTTATTTAATTGTTTAAATGATCTGGAGTTGATTAAATGATTAATATGAAAGGTTGATACATGGATTCAAGATTAGAATACCAAGGAAAAACTCTTTTTCCTTTTGAATTATTATTCCTTGGGTGATATGTTGATTCACATTTGAATTACATGGATGGACTCAACTACGTTCAACATTTATATGTCAATTGATACATGCATTATTGTGAAAATTTCAAATATAGACTCAAAGGGTATTTGAATATTACACCATGGGTGATTCTCAAACTTCTGTAGAGGACCTATGAGGATAAACTCAGTTAAATGGGATGTTATACCTCACCTAGTGTGATACCATGTTCCTGAGAGGTTCGCTAGCGATGGGATTGTATGGTTTTGGTTCATATTTCACAAGTATCGATACTTGAATTCCAACATAGTAATTCAAATAAGGGATTATATTTTGATTTAATTTAATGAAATTAATGGAATTAGGATGCATCATCAAGACAAATAACAAGCTTGGAGTCAGTCTTGACTTGTATTATTTATATGGAATTCTGAGGCATTTGGTGTACTTCCAACTACACAGTGGACACAAGACATGAGACAGATCTGGAGAATTATAAATTAAAAATAATTTAACTATAAATAAATATGAATCCAGTGAAATAAATTTAAATGAATATTAGTGTATTTTGGATTTTTACTTTTGAGTACCTCCTTGCTTACTAATTTTCTTATTGTATGCTACCTACTATATATATTCATTGATTGATTCGTATAGACCTGAGTAGTTTCCTACAAGTATTTAGTCTCACACCATGTTTAGGCCACTTTTTAGGACCCAAAAAGATTATAAGATTGTAGGTGTCAGGAAGGGAAATAACCATAATACTGGTACTTGATATGCTCCTTAGGATCATGTGAGCATGGGACCAAAATGAGAATTCCATGCTATTGAGATTATTTTGGCCTTTTTTTACTTTTGGGGCATGTATTTTATATGTATATTATGTACCTTTTTCGATGCCTTATTAGAAACATGTTTAATTTATCATCATCTTGTATAGGATATGAATTTTGGAATTATTTATACAATTAGTATTCCACTATTTAATTATGTTATATAGTTTACTACTTTTGTTATTGAAATGTTGTTATATTTTGGTTGTGTTACACTCTACTATTGAGGGGATTATCTCCCCATTAACACACACAGTCCCTCACTACTAGTCAGATGCCTATAGTGTTTGGGGAGATGCACTTGAGTCCATGTGACACACCTAGGGCCTTGCTCCTCAAGTATATATTTACACAGTATGATCTGAATCTAATACGGAAATGATGGGTTGAGTACCTATTGTCATTTGACGTTGAGATTTCCTACATTCCTGGTAAATTTAATGGAGTGGTTGATGCATTGAGTAGGAGGACTCAGATACAGGTAGTGTAGCAGGCTGGTAGTGAGTGCCGGCTTGGGGCATGGTTTTCGGAGATGTAATTGGAGGTTCATGATAATTAGTGGAAGATATAGCTTTATTATTTATATTGTACCTATATACATATAGAAAGGTTAAGGATGAGGAAGCTATTAGACACTGAATTCATGGTTCTATGTGAGAGTATAGTAGGTCAGGACCCTCCACTTGGATATACTATAGGGGAGGATGAGATCTTATGAATAAATGGTCATGTGTGGGTCCCTTCAGACTTGCATTAGGAGCTGATGTGGGATTTTCATGCTTCATCTTCGGAATTGCACCCGATTATCACCAATATGTATCATGATTTACATTTCCATTACTGGTGTCTTGGTATAAAGGGTGATGTAGCTAGTTTTTTTATGAGGTATTCCACCTATCAACAAGTGAAGGTGGAACACCGGTGACCAAACAAACTTTTAAGAAGCTAACCATTCAGGAGTGGAAATGGAATGACGTCATGATGGATTTCATGATAGGTTTATTGAGGATTATTTGAGGTAATGATGTTGTATGGGTTGTTGTTCACAGGATCATGAAGGTCTCTCACTTCCTACCTAGAAAGGTGACCATTTCTGTTGATTGTCTTTGGAGTTTGTATATCCCTGAGATAGTACAAATCCATGGGGTCACATATTCTATTATTTCAAATATGGATGCCTAGTTTACTTACTAGTTTTGGAATGGGATACAGAGAGAACTAGGAAATCAGGTGCTTTAGAGCATGTCATACCACCCCCATACAGATTGCCAGTTAGAGCGCATGATTCATGTTATGGAGGACATGCTACAAGTATGTGTCCTAGACTTCAGGGGCTCTTGGGAGAGGCATATACCCCTAGTTGAGTTTTCTTACATTAATATCCTTCAGGATAATATTCTAATGGAACAATATGAGGCTTTGTATGGTAGTCTATATCGATCATACCTATGTTGGTTGGAGGAAAGAGTGGAAGCTATGTTGGGACCTTGTCTTGTCTAGGAGATAATAGAACAAGTGAAGTTGATTCGAAAGAGGTTGGATACTGCGCAGTATCATCAGAAATCATACACCAATCTCTACATATTAGTAAATGATTTTTGAGGTTGACGATTATTTTTTCCTACGTGTTTCACAGATCATGGGAGAAAATAGGATCAGTTGACAAAGTAAGCTGTCGCCAAGTTACGTTGGTTCATTTGAGATTCTGGAGAGATTTGGGCTAGATTCATATTGATTGTAGTTACCTCAGAGGTAACGGGCTATCCACAACCTCTTCCATGTTTCTCAAATGTGATGCTAGAATTTAGACTTATCTTGTGACATTCTTCCAGAGGAGGTTGAGTTATAGGTAGCTATTCCATTTGAGTAGAATCTTATATGGATTGTGGATCGTAGCACAGAGTTTCTCTGAGGTCAGTGTGTTCCTTTGGTATGGGTGCTATGGAAGAACATATATGTTCAAGACGGTACTTGAGAGTGGGAGGTAGTTATATGATCATAGTGGGTAGAGTTTTTCTCATGCATTATTGATCACACTTGAGAGGGACAATTGGGGATGAATTTCATTAAGGGGTAGTTTGTAAGAACTCGATTCTTCTTGGAGTTAGGGATATTTTTTTCCCATAAATTATTAGTTTAATTTCATAAATATGGACTAATATTAATTTCAAATGAGGTCATAGAATTATTCGGGGTGTTTGGGGTTGTTCCGGATCCCAGAACCCACGTTTTGGGTGAAAAGAGGAGGCTTCACGGTTTTATAAATCATGCCGGTTGGGTTTTATAGTCATGCGACTAGGTATTAATTTTTATCATATCTTAATAGAGGTATTTATAATGGTTTCAGAATGTTTGGTAAATTTTGTGGGTTAATAGTGTGAGTTCTCCTTCCTCCTACAGTTTACCATTCAACCAAGCACATGGTTTGACAAATCGTGTGCCTAAACCGTGCGGACTAGTTTTTTTGGGTAAAAAGATGAATTTTCCCTTAAAATGTTTTATAAACTAAAACATTTTTATCCATTATTTATTTAATATAAAGTGGGACCTAATAATATATCCCTTGATCAAAATGTAGGAATTCAGATCTCTTATCCATCCGGACTCTGATTCAAGCTTGGTTTGTCTCCATGGATCTGTAACGGTAGGGCCCTAATTCTTTTCTCACCTTCATTGATTCTTCTAGATAACAGCTTAACTATTTGGATTTAGGCTCATATGCCCTAATTTTTTGTTCTTTATATGTTCTTTATATTTCTCCTAATCTAGGATAAATTAGATCCTGATACTAGACAAGCTATCAAGTATAGACCTAAGGTAGGTTCTCTTATAAAATTTTTCTTAATGTCGGGCCATTATATAAGTTTTCTTACCATGTGCCCATTTTATGGGTATTGTCTAAAATAGAAATTAAACCCTACTATTTATAGTCATGTTTTAGGTAATTTAATAAGTTTATTAATTCTTATTATAGGCTTTAAACCTTTATTAATCCACCCCTTTGGGTGTTGGTTATTAAATGCACCATTATGGCTTTTTCCCTTGGATGTCTATGAGGAATGCCATTTACCGCATTTCATGGAATGTCAAAATATATGTTGGTTTATGAATTATATTTCAATGCTATGAATTGTAATTGAAATTAATTAAGGTTATGAGATAAATTAATTTCCCCTTGACCCCTTTATGCCTTTAAAGTTTAAAGAATGTTGCCTTGGACATGTGACTAAAGTTGAGGTTGCGCAATGAATTGAAGTAATTGGATAGAATTGCTATGATAGACGTTTTTTCCATGTTATTTATATGATAAGTAATCCATGTGATAACTTTATAGGATTGTTAGGCTTGTTATATTAAAAATGGACATGTTATTATTTGAATAGCCTTTAAATTACATTCCCATGTGAGTTATGTTGAGACCATGTTATGTAATGGATTGATTAAGAATGGGAAGCTAGTTATCATGATAGGCCCATGTGATTAAATTGAAGGCCAACCCTTTGGGTTGGTTCTTGATTGAGGTGCCCTTTTAGGTGATTTATATTGGTAGCCTTTGGTTTTGACCTTGGGATTTTTAATGAATTGTTTAAATGAACTATATTTGATTAAATTATTAATAGGAAAGGGTGATACATGGATTCTGTATTATAATACAATGGATACACTCTTATTCCTATTGAATTATTACACCTTAGGTGGAATGTGGATTCAAATTGAAATTCCACAAATGGAATCAAGTTCCTTCAACCTTTATATGCCGAGTGATACATGGATTATTATGATAATTCCATGGACTAACTAAAAGGGAATTTGACTATTACTCCATGGGTGATACTCATATTTTTGGAGAGAATCTATTAGATGGATTCAGTTAGATGCGATATTATACCTCACATATAGTGATATCGGGTTCCCGATAGGTTCTCCTGGGATGGGCTTATAGGGTGTTGGTTCAGATTACAGCTAGATTGATAGTTGAATTCCATGTTTGGAATATCAAGTATGGTATTATGTTTTGATTAGATTAAATGAAATGAAAGGACTTATGATGCGTCTCCAAGAAAAATAAAAATCCCAGTGATGGTCTTGACTTGTATTGTTTAAAATTCCTTCTGAGGAAGTTGTTGTACTTCCAACTACACAAGGGATGCTGGAGTTGATCCAGATATCAAGATATAGAAATTCAAAATAATTGAAGTGTAAGTGAATATGAATTTAATGAAATAAATGTAAATGAAAACTAGGGCATGTAGGATGATTACTTTTGAGTACCTCCTTTACTACTTCTTTTCTTATTTCACACAGCCTTCAATATATATTCACTGACTGATTGAAAAAAAAACAGGGTGGTATCCTTCTAAGATTTAGTATCACACCATATTTGGGCCACTTTTGGGACCCAAATAGATTATAATATTATAGGTGTTGAAAATGGAAATATCCCTTATATAGGTACTTGATATGATGTTTTGGAGAAGGAGACCACGGGACCAAGCTGACGCTTGTGATTCTATTGAGATTCTTCTAGCATTATAATACTTTAGGTACATGTATTTTATATTTCTATTATGTATCTATTTTTGGATTCTTTTTTGGAAACATGTGACATGTATAGTCATCTTGTATATGATATGACTTATATCTTTGTTTATACTACCAGTCTTCTACTATTTAAACGTTTTATATGGTTTAATTCATCCGCTATTGAATTGTTTTTTTATTTATAATGTGTGACAGTATTATAATGATGGAATTGTCTCCCCATTAACACACCTAGGCCCTCACTGGTAGTCAACAGCCTCTGGTATTTAAGAAGATGCTATTGAGTCCATGTGACCCACCAGGCGCGCAACACCTTTCAGTGGAATTAAAGTTTGGGATGTTACAATCCATCTCACATACTCTATCACAAAAAAGAAAGGTATAATCCATATACACTACCCAAACGTCTAATAAAAACTACAAAAATCAAACCCCCTCAAATAATCCCACATCACATCTCAATCCAAACAACTTATACTTCATTCCCCAACACAATCATCACCCAATTCTAAAACCAAAATCGTCATATAACACCAAAAATGATCACACACGTCACATAGTACAACATAAAAATAACAAAAAATAATAACATAAAATTTAAGATTAAACAAATTTATATTCATTAGAGGTATTTAATGGAATTACTAAATTATATAACATGGGTATTATCACACAATTTTAATTTTTATGGATGAAAAATTCATTATCCATATATAAGTGATTAAAAATTTTCATTCCTTTTTATTTCAATCAAGAAAACAATGGATTCATATTTATCAATAATAATAGTGAAAATATGTTTCCCAAAACCTGAAAATTTCAGCAACAACATCATGTAATTATTATTAGATTGAAGTTTTTAAAATGAATTTAAAAAATTAGTCTCCCAACACAATCAATTTTATTTTATGAAAAATAATTATCATCATTAGCCAACCATTACCATCATCCAAATGGATTTCAATGGAATGAATCCACCAAATATTAAAAAAAAATAGGGAGAGTAAAGGATCCCCAACATTAAGGAAACTTTATGAATCACTATGAACAAAAGTTGGATGATGAAATACCAAAAATATCACAAATACTTAGGTAAACCTTATATCTACCTGAACCATAACAATAGATCTTCAAAATCATATCCCAACCACTATATTAATTAAAATAATAACACAATAAATAATTCCACAATAGAGGAATATGAGGTAATTGATGTTGAAATAAGAACTCAAAATTTATTTCAAAAGATAAAGTATAGGAATCCAAGGATCAATAAAATATAATGGGGTTGGAAGATCCTCTTTATTGACCCATTTTTCGTAAAATAATCTGGTGGAACGAGAGATGAAATAGGTAAATCATAGGGTTTCCAAAATTTATAAATAGATTGTAAATGACACAATTTAAGTAAGAAACAAAGACCCATTATATGAGAACTCTCAATGATAAGAAATTTAAGCTATGAAATCAGTACAAGTTGTGTATACATTTTAGTCAAATCCCAATGATTATTTGAAAAATATATTGGTGTCTTAAGATTTAATTCATTGACATTATTAATACTACCTTCATGTTATAAATTTATTAAGTATAAAATCCCTTTCTAAATATTAATTTCGTGAATAACTATACTCTAATCCATGAAAACACATTAGTTTTTTAAACACATATTCACATAATGAATTATCTTCTATAGAAGAATTCAATCCCCAATACCTATTGACCCTTCTTTAATCCCCCAATGAAAACCTACATTTTCCAAACCGGCAATGTAACTAGATAAGAAGGCACAAATCATTCCAATTTGGAATTCGTTGGAAATTATTTATTGATTCATCGGGTGGGAGGAATAGTCCACCTAACGGTGATGTTTGATAAGGATATTGATTCCCCTTAACTCAAAGGACACACTTTACTTGAATGGAATTCTATAGAACATAGTAACAAATCTTGATAGTGAAATTTTAGATGTTTTTAATGGATTTATGGTGACTTTGATATAATACTTGGATTCGATTGTAATTCAGTTTGTGATTCCTTTGGCATGTTCTTTAGATATAATGGAAGTGATGTCTACTAGTGAGAGTCACACCAATAGACTCAAAGAGAGTTTTGTACCATTCAGGGAATTCCCTATATCTTGGTTATGGGTTTCCTATGGGTGTGATTTGTATTAACTAGTAAATGATTCTATGAATAATCTATTAGAAGTGTTATTAGTAGAAATTGTTGAATGAAATTCTTAGAGAAACACCAATGCTAGCTGAAAAAGGTTTGGATCAATCTCAGGTGTTACACAGAACTCGAGGATTGATACGAGTTACTTATTTATACTATAATAGATATTTATTTATATTTTATGAATATAACATATATACACCTACATACACTGGCTATATGGGAGACCACATTTGTCGTTCCTTACCTTGTAATAAAATCCAACATTGAAGGCAATGGAACAAGTGTAACTAAGAATAAATTATTGATCACATGTTCTGGTTGGATAGGATCCTAGTTTTTCCTAATTATTCTTGATAATAAATATGGAATTAGATATTGGGATTGAGTTAGTGTTCAAGGATAATGAAGAGAATCATTGTAATTTTATTATTATTTTCATTTAATATATGTCACCTAATCCATGAGAATTCATTATTTTTTTCATGGAAGGACCATGAGTCTACATGGATGTATTCTTCCATGTGATCATTTTTTATGGACATATTTTATTATTATGGGTAATATAACATTTTTCGGCAGATTTTTCTATTTTCCTATTATTACACAGTCCAATATTGGGTTATATCCTCTTAATGGTACTACCCTAGACACCAACTACTAGTTGAAAACCTATAACATATTATGAGAAACTCTTGTGGTACTGTAAGGAACCATTCCAGTTATTATACATAGTGAAAATATTGGTTACCTCGCATTTTTCTTACCATTATTATCATGAATATACTCCCAATTATATAAACTATATTTATCATCCAAGGAAACATATCATAGATTAATGAATAATAAGTATCCATTAGTGGATGAGTAACTAAACCTTAAATCATGTAATGTAATTAATCTTGGTATAGAGTTACCATGGTTGAAAAATTATATTCAAAGAAGTAGTGATTATTAGTGGATGTTGGCACATTTCCACATCATCATTTTGTATACCTTGGACATATCCCTTTACGGTGAACCATGAAAAAGCTTCTTATTTTTTCATTCTCTACATTCCTCCATATTTTTTTTGTTTATGTAAGTGAAAAAAAATTCGGTTGAACATGGTTCGGCATAAATTGGAAAATTTATATTAAAACATTAAATGACTATGATTGATCTTAGAAACACTCTGGTTAAACCTCCTCTCATGTTTTTTCAGGATACAATAAGTGTTATTAAAATAAAAAAGTTATAAATGAGTGTTGAACCTTTAATAGGAAAAGTTAAAGAAGTGTTTTCACATGAAATGGTGTATTTTTATTTATTTTTGAAGAGGAAATATCTAGTGAAAAAATAACCAGATGTTGAAGATCAGAATTATAAGGAGGGATTTTTTGAACTTCAACTAGAGCATGGTGGTGCTATTAAATAATTAGATATTCAAAGATAGATGAATATAATTTCGGGTCGATTATTAACATAATATATTGAATATATATATATATATGATCATGAAACTGATATTGAATGATTCTAAACATAATGAATAGATCAATCTATTAGTTATGTGATCTTGGAAAAAGTAGTGGAGTTTAAACTATTGATTGAATAGAAATCCAAGGAAATAAAATATTTGAAATTAGCTGCTAAAAAATAAATGGGAAGACTAATCCTCTTGAGGAATATATTTATAATAGGATAATACTTATAAAATTTATTTAATATAAATGAATATTTATGGGGGATTTAGTTATTAATATGAGAATTATTATTATTATTAATGAAACTATGAAGAAGAGTTTCAATAAATTTTAATAAATGGTAATTAGTAAATGTCTCAAAGGAATAATGAATATCTAGATTAATTTTGTATGGAACCTCTAGATTATATAACAGGGAACTAAAGGGACCTTTTAGAGAAGTATTTTCATGGAATATGATTCCTTAATTTATATGAAGAGAAACTAAAAGTAGTTGAGGAATGATTTAAATCAAACCTAAATGTCAATGATTCTTTATTGTAGGATAAGGAGAATGAATAATTTTTACTAAATGAAAATTAGATGCAATTCCCTTAGATCCAAAAAAACAATAAATTAATGGAATATATGATTAATTTTTTATTAGGATTATAATAATAATATCAAAATGAAATGTTTTGGATATGAAATCATACAGAGAGAACATGAATCTTTAACGGATTAGTGTCACCAAATTGGTGAAAAGATAATATATAAAACAAACTTATGAAAATATTAATGATTAAAAGTATACTCATGATTGTTACAAATAGTTACTATGATCATCATCTAATCAATCAAATATGATATCATGGAGTATGTTAATCAAATTTATATATTAGTATATTTTTATTAATGGAGTTTCAACTACCATTATAGTAACTAAATCACACTTTTGAAAATATATCTGGGTAAAAATACAAAGAAACATATTACATTATTATTTGTGGAAAATTTGAATATGAATAAGAGAAAATATCTATTTTATTTTCATAATAATTATAAAATTTTTAATGAACAAAAAGGAAGAATATATTTCTAGACTATATCAGTATCAAAAAAGAATAAATATTATCTTATACTAAATTTGTTGTTAGAAGTATGGATTCAAGGAATAATATTTTTGGAATTATATTTAAGTGAATTAAAATTATATAGGGAAAAATTTTAATGGTAGAAAATATGAACAAATGTGAAATCCTTTATTGTTGAAAAAATGTTTACAAAATGAAAAAAAAAATTAATCCACCATGAAAAAATAATAATTTCATGAAATATTATGTGATTATAATAATATAATTTAAGAATTATGTTTTATGATGATATATAATAATCATGTAAAACTCATATTATATAGACGATAGAATACCATAATAGTAGATGATGAAAAATATATATTGAAATACATTTTCTGAGGTAAGGAATCATAAGGAAGAGGATAATCAAAGTACTTACTTGAAGAATGTAGATATGGATGTCATTATAACTGATAAAAGATGATTATAATGTGGATTCAAAGTCTATATAATGAAAAAATGTAAATTTTTCATGAATAAAATGTTATAGGGTATGGGATAGTGATAATGATATAATAAATCCATTAGAAGAATAATTGGCTTGGTTTAGCACAATATGTCCCTAAAGAAAAATTAAAAATTCAAGAGTGGTTTTCAATAAATTGTTAAACTAGTGATCATATAGATCTATGTGGAAGATAAAAATTATTTGGCCATATAACTAACTGGTACATGAATTTATTACATGGATAATAGCAATTTTGTAAAATCATAGAGAAAAAAACTATGACTTATATTTCTAAAAATATTACTTTTAAGATTGGGTCCATACATAAAAATGATATTGATAATATTGACCAAGAATTAAAAACCATATAAATAGAATATAAATAATTATTAAAAAATGGATGAAGAATATAATAATGAAAATATTTCTCTTTCTAATACAAAGAAACTCATTCCAAAGGAAATAACTAATTCCAAATAATTCATAATAAATGAATCTTTTATGAGTAGTTTCATGAACAGATATTCCCCCTTATAAGATGGGATGAAAGGGGTGGTCAATAAGGCTATCCACACTCCTAAACTTGATGATTATTAAGGTACCCCTCCCCTCTTATGTTTAAATTTTTTAATACTTTTCAAATTTTTGTAGTCTTAATGTGAGAAAAGTTCCATGGTTTTTCACTTGATGATTAGAGATTTTTTTAATATTAATTAAAGTGAATAAATACTTAATAGATATATCTTATGTTGATGAGGTACTAAAAAATATTTTATTGTTCCAGTTGTATCTTACTTCCATTGAATATGAAAAGGGGATTTTAGACTATTTCTTAAGTGGTATAATACCACTAGAAGAAGGAGAGGGAAAATCTAAAAGAAAATAAATTAATTCATTTAGTATAGGATTATTTCATATTATGCTAAAAATTATGGTATCAACTAATTTATTTTTAGATCTTAATAATCTTTCAAGATAAAATATAATTACAAAAAATAAGTTTCATATGATGGAAGCACATTTACAAATGTGGTGCCAAGTTCTAAAGGAATTAAAATGTAATTGGTAAAGTGAACTATAAATTGGAATATACTTATCTAAAAATGTAGTGTCTATAAAAATAATAATAACATGATTTATCAAGTGATATCAAATAATTCAACATTTTGGATTCCTAAAAAACATTTTTATTTATTGATTATCCACCGCTATTTTGGTGTAAGTTTTTTTGAGATCACAGGTGGTTTGATTTTTAATATGTAAAATAATTTGAATATATATGGAGTAAATTATAAAAAAAATGGTATTTTTAGTAATAAAAATTGTTTCCAACACCAATTACCATGTTAGTAGGATTATAAAAGTTATTTAAAAATCATTAAAAATGATGAACATTGCATATTGGGACTTGAAAGAAGGAACACTGATATCATATGAATGTGTTTCAAAATATGATTTGTTAATATAGTTTGGAAGAGATAATTAAAGCCTTAATGGTGGTCATTTAGTGATTTATTTAAGAAAAATTATTATAATGTTGTGATAATGAGAAAAATAATTGTTCCATAGATTTTGGTACAACACCCAATGAAATGGAAAAGATCCATTTGTATTTTATTGGAAAGAGGGAGAGGAAGAATATACCAAAATATCTATATACCATCTTGATATATAATTTATGGGATATTTTCATCATAATACATAGGGTGATATTGTTGAAACTGTGATATTATGTGTCAGGTATGATTTTAAAATTTTTCTTGGTATGAATGGATGGGTTGATTGAGTTTCATTGGATAATAATTTATTGATATAAAAAATGGATGGATAATAGAAAAAAAAATAACAAAATTTTGTGGATAATATTATCTTGATGAACATGGGTGAAGCAAAAGATCCTTCACAAGTTGGCAATATGAAAGAGTGGGTTATAACTATATATCCACCACACATATTAGTGTTGAGATAGAGGGAGTATAAAATGTCTATGATAGATTATATATTTTGTTTTTTATAGGCAAATATGTCCTATTATTCAGAAATTAACCATGAAATAGTTATATATTAGACACCAACTTAATGTATATTTTTTCCTCAATGTTAAAATCATACACACATAAGTTCATTTTGTTACATGTTGTTGGATATAATTGACTTCTAACTCTAGCCACAGTAGCGTTTTTTTGATTCATTAATTAAAATTTATAAACCTTGGGTGATCTTGAGTATACAAGAAATTTTAATTGATCAATCATATAATATAATTAAGTGATTGAGAAGGATATCTTTATATAGTTAAAGTGAAAAAAAAGTGGAGATGTTTTCTTCATTGATGTTACATTGAGAAGATTGTTCCCTCTATTTAATGATTCCATGAATGATTAGTATTAGTCACATATGATACATGAATGTAGTTAAACATTTATTCATGGATATTTATTTTTCTAAATATTTTTATGTATATTATTTAATTTATGGATTTCCAAAGCTATAATATTTGTCTGATATGAACTAAATGTATGATTAAAAGTTAATATATTTGTGTGAAAACACCAGAATATGATGGTGTGAATAGTAAATGTTTATCTAGATATGTTAAGAATAATTTTGAAACACTATCATTATAGTGGAACTATAGTTTATTTGTGGTGGTTTTATTTCTCTTTTTTCAATTCAACAATGTAAATAAACGAAACGTATTTCAGTAGAAATTAGTGGATTTTTATGATTCATGAATGGAATAAAGAGGTGGAAATAGATTAAAAAACCTTAAGCCTCACCATTATTAGTGACATCAATAAGTAAATAGAAATAAATATTGAGACATGAGTAGAATATAAAATTAACATTTCTCTTTCTCTGTTTCGGATTTATGTGATGTTTAAAAAAATAAGATCATGCTATGCTGGAAATTTATATGATGAATCATGCATGAATCTTTGGGTGAATGATGATTTATTCCCTATAAAAATATATGCACAATTTTTGAAGAAGTTTTTAGAACATGATTATAAATTCAAGAATGAGTAAGGGATAGTAAGTACAATAGTTTATGCAATATTTATATAGTTTAGTCTGTTTATATTGAACATAATGTATGTGAAGATAATATTCCTATAGTGATTAAGCAAATAATGAAGATAATATTTTGAACTATGAGCTATGAGAATTATTTTCATGAAATAAATATGAGTATGCGGGGAATATGAATTCTGAGTGAGCATGAAAATAATACCACATGTCATATATAGTTAAAATTAGTATTAAAGAGATATGATCTGAAAATTCTAGTGAATATTGATTCAATGAAAATAATGAGAGTGTAAAAAATCCATTAACTTGTGTTTCAAAAAGAATTATATTAGAGAAAATAATTTATATATCATTATCATAATAAAAAATAGTAGATATTGGAATGAAAAAATATTGAGATATTTTGTAGAATCAAGAAGATGTGAGTGCATGTAACATATAAATCTGATAGCATCAAAGATTAGGTTTCATAAAGTGAGTATATTATTTCTGAAAAAAAGAGGATGTGGATTTCCAATGATTACATTTGACTAATGATGATGAGGGAATTTTTTTTATTTTAAGGATCATAAAATTTTTATATCCATCCCAATGAAGGATTACATCAAGAGATAATTCAATTAATGGAATTATTATAATAAAGGGATTTGTAATGTTGTGGTTAAAGTGATGATTCATACTGAAACATTACATGTGAAAATTTATTTCCATAAAATATCAAAAAGTTTAGAAACAAAATAATATAGATCAAGTTTCTTCCATATGAGGATATATGTTAAAATACATTATTCGTACCATGAGGATCTTGGGGAGACCCTTGTGTCTATAAACTAACTTTATACTTCACTGAAGTGGATCGTGGAGTGATGAAGATGGAGTATCCCTTCATGGAGGGGTAAAAACCCTAAATATTTCAATGTAAGGGAGATTTCCATGGAGTAGTAGTGGCTGAAACATTTTATTCATAAAACTATTGATGTTTTGTGAATTCGGGTACATTGACACATCATCGGTGTCTACTCCATGGATGTATCCCTTTATGGTGAGCCATGTTAAATATTTTTTTTTGTACAATATTATCAATCTAGAATATTTATATATTTTTTAGTTATTTAATAATTAAGAGTTATATGTTGAATAATTTTCTTCCTAATAGATGGACATGATCCCAAGAGAATAAAATAAATTTTTTGATTTGGGTTTCACACTAATTCACCCCCTCTCAAGGTATCTCAGGTTATAATATATATCTATTTCAATGATTTTTATATTATGTGGTAGATTTGTCTTGATATTTTGTTCATATTTTTTTAGTTTTTTGTACCATAAATGTTGTATTATCGGCATACAAAACATATATCCTCACAATTATTTAGAAACCATTAAAATATAAGGAGTTGTTCATGGGGTACGTAGTAGCCTAGTTTAGTCATTGTGGGGTTGACCTAGGCCATGAATGCTACAAATTTTTATGTGAGGCCTTTTAATTATACCTTAATTTTTATTATATGTTATACATAAGACATACTTTTAAGGGAACATGATCTAGACACTATTCTTGGGAATAGTGAACATATGTATATGGATTTTTTGATTTATAAGGTATAGGATTTTATAGCTGATTTTTTCTATTATGGAATGGTGATTTATAAAAATATGTTTCTTTGGGTGGTGGATTCATTAGTTTTTGTATTTTATTCTTGGATCATGGTGTAAAACGATTTTATATCTTTTTTTATCATTTTCATGTAGGAACAACATGAATTTTGTAATGGTATATGATTGATAAACTAGTTTTGAGATTTGGTTCATTTAAATAATGTATCAATCCCAACTAATATATAATTTTTTATATATAATCTATAGGTGAAACTCAATATAATTAAGAACTATTTACTAATAAAATATTATTATTATTATTATTATTTTTGTTTCGACCATGTCTTATTACATATATCGATATTTATTAAGACGATATAGACTTGATCTAATGAATGTGGGAAAACATTTATCATAGATTTCTATATATTTAGTGTTGTGGTTCTTATTTCCTATTGTATTATTTTATAAATGGTGATATCAAGAACAATTATATAATGTTATCTTTATCATGTAATTGGAATTGTAGTTAAATTACACCATAAAACCTCCTTTTGAGTTTGTGGAGGGTGGAGAAGAGCATGATACACCAATAGTAGATATATCACCTCTTATTTTTCAAATTCTTACTACAAACCAGTAGCTTGGAGAAAGTATTCATTGGGTGATATTTCCCTGGGGTATGAGGAACTAAGGGATGAGACAACCCTGTTTTATTTGACCAGGGAGTTTCAACTATAGTATATATATATCTTCATCGGTTAGGGTGGACCACAAGTTATCAAATTTTAGATAGAGTATATGAATTCCATTTATGAACAACTCAATACTCCCCTATAGTAGATGGTGAAGCTAGATACAAATATTTTATGTGGGTGAGGTAGTTTTTTGTGATATATTGTGGTCCTAAAAGGTCAAAATTCTAGGATTCCTTAGATATATTTTAAGGAACACTATTTTTGAGAATATATTTATTGAGAAAATTATGGTAGATAATGCTAAAGAGTTTTAATATCATAATATAGGGGTTTATTCCAATTATGGATTATAATTACATCTTTTTTTGAGAAGTTTTTATTCACACATATGCTAGAAGGTGATAAAATTTCTATGGTCATTAATATTGAGTTTAAACTAAGGAATTATATTTGATATCAGAAGCAAATTTTTGAATCTAAAAACTTCTATAATACTTTAAATAATTTACTAATGATAGAGTAGAATAATATGAATGGTTGATCTTCTTGAAAGTATTATTTTACTGTTGTGATTGAGGGTGGGTCTTTGGGAACTATGATATAGTGGTATATCGTGTTTCTTCAAGGTGAAGATATACAAGGCCACCCATTTTGTGTTTCGTCACATTTACCAAGTGTCCATGTTCCTGGGCATAAAACCACGATAATCAAGTAAGCATCGATCTAGTACGAAAAAGGGATATAGGTCAAGGATAGAATCATATTAACTACTAATAATTAATTATTCTGTTGAGAATTTAGTCCATAGATTATGGTGTGTTAATTGACCCAAAAATTTCATACATAAATATTACATATTATTATATAAATATTCATTATATATCATTGTAATCCAATATAGAACTATAATGGTTTATTGTCATTGAAAACTAGGTAACATAAATAACTAATATATAGAAGAACAAAATCATATCACATTGATATATTCAAAACTGGAACACTTCTTAGACATATCATACCTAAAACCATTATTCATAACCTGGTTAATGTAATCATATAAAAGGGTGAGATCGAATGCTCGGAAAGGGTAAACATAAGAGTTATCAATCAATAATTGCATTTTGATATAATAATAAGGGTATGATAACATGATCATAATGTATTAAAGTCAAAACAAATCAGTATATGATCATTAGTCATGAATCAGGGTACAACTTTATTTCAATAAAATGACAGAATTCGATAGTGTGTGGAATCATCAATAATCATTCATGATCAATGATAACATACCATCAGAATATGACATAATTTTTTGGAATAAAATAAGTATATAAAATCATTTCCCTCATCAAGGATATTTTCAAAAGCAATCATAGTTTTTTTGGTTCAATGCCCATTAAATCATTTATTTATTAAATTTATACACCCAATACAATCATAGTTGATATATACCCTTAATAAAATGATTTTAATACCAATTATAAACATTAATATCACATGATATACCATTATTTTCTCAATGTATTTGAGGGATATATAATTTTGGGCCCACCTATTAGATAATGAAGAACATAAATATGTTTTCAAAAAGACCATAAAACATTCCTCATATATTCATAAAATAACCAATGGAAAGGAAATATATTTGAAAATATTTTCCTTAAACAATAACCACTAAAAATTGAAATGGATTGAAAATGGTTTAATTATACCCTAATTAACTCATGGGAAGGAAAATAGATTCATAGAATCATCTATAAACCATCATCATTATTATAATAAATCCATATAATTGTTAGTTTTATCATATTATTACATCCCCATAGAAACATAACAATTATTAATTTATGTTGACATGGGTGAAAATACATTAAAAGATTCACTCAAACCTTTCTTTGAAAACCTAAGAAAAATATCATTTTCTAAATAAAATATTTTAAAAAAATACCATAATATTGAGATAATTATTTTCATTAAAAATATATATTTAAATATGTAAATAATGCATCAATTGAATGTATAATGTAGTGAGTTGAAAAAATTTTCATACCATATAAGTTAAAACAGAATAACATGTTCACAATATTGGAAATATAAAAAATAACTTGTTTATAAAATGTTTCTTAAAAAAGAGTCCCCATAAAAAAAATATGTAAAGAAAAAGGAACTTAAAATAAACATTTTAAATCAATTCATGTATAGATAAAATATTTTAAAAAAATTAAAAAAATATATATGGAATAAAAAAATACAACGACCCAAGATGAAATATGGAGATGTTTCTATTAAAAAGGGATATTCATTAATTTTTCTACTAATGAAAGGATAATGGTAATAATAAATAATAATTATATAAATTACCAAATGATGAAATAATTATATTGGTTTTAAAGGATACAAGCATTATAATCTCCCTTAATTTAAATTTATCTTGGAAAATCCTGAAAGTAAATGAAATTGAATCATAAACAATTACCGCTTTGTTATCATTCGAATCATAAAACACATGAATTATATAAAATCATATGATACCATTAATACCAATAATATAATTATATTCTAGATATAAAATATCATATAGTACGTATATACACCTCATGGAGGAAACAAGTGGGGAATATAATATATGTCTCATAGAAGAAAAGGTGAAATGAGAAACCCTTACCTCATGTTCAGTATTGCTTCATAAATTCTCAAAAATTCTATATAATATTATTAAATTTATTATAAATGTATTATTTTAACATATTCATACGTAACATTATATTTATCATTCAATTAAAATTTACAATTTCTTTTTCATTGTGAATTTTTTCATTAAAATGATCATTTGAGTTAAAACATCTATGTTTTCCTTGCATGTTTTAGTTTGATGGTTTCAGTACATGAACCTTATTAAAGGATTGGTAATATATATAATAATAATCATGTAATATAAATTATATTTATTATTTATATAAACTTTTAAAAAAATTTATATAATGTGATGATGAAAATAGAATTACTTCACTTTCTGGACACGGTTTCCAATATATATACATGAGGGATGTTTCCACATTTTGATAGATGAAATAAAATAAAGGTAAACGAAAATTACCCATTATAGACTCATTATTATATAATATAAATAATTTATTTTCATTAAATATATGAAAATTATCATAAACAAAATATAAAAATAAAAATGAATCACATCGCTTTATAGAGGTGATTGTCTACACGTACATAAGAGTGACATTGTCATTTTCCAAATGATGGGTAGATAAGAAGAAATATAATTTATTATAATTGTAGTATCATATATATATATATGTCAACAATTTCAAATATAAACATTAAATCCATTGTAATAACAAACCATGAATAATGGTGATTGAAAATGATTCATATCTCTCTATGGATGGGGTAGTCTATAGATATACACGAATGATAATTTCATTCCCTATTTTATGAAATTGATATGGATAAAGGATATACCATAAAAATAAAAACATTATTTTTAAGGGTGATGCTGATTTTATTATATTTTAATGGATAATAATTATTTAAATGAGATTAAAGAAGAAGTAAAATGACAGAGATCAGTTAAAATGATCACCTCCTATTTGAGAGACCTACATTAGATTTATTATTATGGACTATATGGATTATATTTTGAAGATAAAATAATTTATAAAAGTTTTATAAGGCTGTTAATAAGGTTTATTTGAAGGTTTGTTTACCATCTATGAGGATCATGGTGGTGTGAGGAATATATTATGAGTTGTGTCCTTTAATAGTTAAGGAAATGAAATTATGGTAATAAATTAAATGATTTTAATATTTTAAATTATTTTTCATGTTATTGTATATGCAATTTTATTTATATAAGTTATAGGATATGTTTGAGAATAAATCCCCTCATAAAATAAATTAACATCATGTTTAGTTGATTTTTAAACCTAATCAAATATTTTTATCCCTTTATATCCTATTTGTTGATTACAACAATATTAATGATTTTTACTCATTAGGGGTTAATAAAATGTAAATAAAAAGAAAAATGACACATACATGTAAAATGGTTGAAATAATTTCTTTGATACCATTCCCATGGCCAAATATGAAATTTTAATGAAATTTAAAATAATTGATAAATTATAATCTAACATAGTATACCACTAAAGTCATTTTTAGTATTATTCACATAGATTGAATTTAATAATTACAATATAGAAATTGAATTAGAATATAAACTCTTAAAAATAACTAATATATATTATTTATCTTCCAAATTCATGGAACACAATCATTCTACCAAATTATTTGATATTGAATATTTTTAAAATCATTTATTTGAATTTTATATTACTTTTACATGAACTATGTCAGTGATGTGTAAACATTTCGGATTATTATTCAACAGATAAAAAAATTATTATAAAAATCCATGATAAAAAAAGACATTAATTTTTCAAATAAAATTATGTAATAAAACATATCCACTTTATATCCCAATGAAAATATTTTAGGGATATTAAAACATAGTGAGTATCACATTTAGTTTTTTATTATCCAAAAATAATATTATGGCCTTTATCAAATGAAAGTGGAAATAAATTTTCAAAAAAAATTATAAAACAATATTAAGGTATAGGAGGCCTTATATAATTAAATGGTATAGTGTGTTTTGGATATTTCTAGGCATGAACTTATATATGGAACCTGATTTTACCTGCGTACCTTTAACGAGTTGATTTCTAGTTAACACAATTACTATTAATAATGGCAAATAAATAAAAGAGACCTATTTAGAAAATATGAGCCCCATGATTCAAAATATGGAATCCATTAATCTCGATACATTTTTTAGAAGTGGAAAAAATTAATTTTATTAGTAATGAAAACAACACAATAAAAAATTTAGAATTTTTTTTACCTTGAAATGAAGTTATAAAAAATAAATAATAAAAATAATTTCTACATAATAAATTATATTATATATAATTATAGGGGATTGTTTTTCATGAACATAATATTTAAATTAGAATGGTACTTTGAAATTACATTATTTAATTAAATTAATCGAATATTTTACAAAAAAAATAGTTTATTCACTATTCACTAAAAGATAAATTTTTTTATAAAATAAAAAAAATCTCCCTATGATATTGTTGCAATATTTATTTCAAAAATTATATTTATTAACTCAAATAAAATTTCTAAAAATGGTGTAAATTATTTCTTATTACCTTGCATAAAATGTAATAATACATTTTTGAAGAAAATATATTTTTGAAGAATAAATTTCATTTTCTTAAAATTGGGTAATTATTTATTAGGAATTTATAGATTAATCTTAATTATTTAATCATTTGTACATATTTTCCCTTAAATGTTTATTTCTATACATCATTCTAATTTAATTTCTAGGTTATAATAAATCATGGTTTTTTTATCTTCATTATTGTGTGTCAAGAAACTAATCAAACGTAAAATTTATTTAAAGAAATATATATTATAAAATCTCAGGATGATACATTATATTATCATTTAGTAAATTATTACCACCTAATTATAGTTATAATATACAACAATAATTTTGTCATTTTATAGTAATAAAATTTAATATATATTCTATCATGATAATTATTTTTTATATCACTACTAATAAACTATGTATTTCCATGTCAAGTATTTCCAATACAAGATATCTATCATTATAAGACTCTTGAGTTTCCAAAAACATACCATTAAAGTTGAACATTACATTTTATGTAAGACTCATTATATTTATCTAACTCTTACATTAATTTTTGAAATAATTTTCTATTGAGGTATAGAATACAAGATAACATACTTAATTGAGTGAATTCCATACCATAAGGAGTATATTATCCAATGATTGTGCTTTGAGTAGTTTTTTATCCCAACTTAATATTATATTCCATATTATAATTAAACATGATTTATTTTTTCCATTCATGGGGAACTCAAAATATATTTAATAGATAATTAGATCTATAAAATAATGAAAAGGAATTCATCCTATCTCAAGATATTTAATAATACTAAAATAGTTATCACATTTCATAAAATATGAATATGTTATTAAAAAAATCTAAAAAATATTCAAAAACAACCCCAAATGTTCAGATTAACTCATTTTAAAAAAATAACCTTAAAAATATTCTAAATATCAATGAACAAAATTGAAATTCAATTGTTTGAAGGATTTAATCATATATTCTTCCTGGGTCAACCGAAAAATTATATCCAAATAATATCAATTTATCATAAGTTCATATATAAAAAATATATATTCCCTAATCATATACTCCCCAAAATAAGTATATTGTTTCTATAAATATACAGAATTGTGATAATCCACAATAAATTCATGTTTTATTTTCAAAATTATCTATGAAGAAACAATCCAATATATCCCATAAATCCAAAAAAGTAATAAACATTATTATAAATCAAATTATCCTCAAATCACTAATAAATTTTTTTTACAATAATATGAAATTCACATTATCGATATTAATCAACTATTTATCCCATATAGACAATATTTTTCAAAAAATTAGAAAAACATTAGGTAGTATTAGTCACTTAATCTGGTGTTTTCCAAAAATATTAATATACCACTAAATAACCTTTTGAGGTTATTGCTACCTCAAAAAATATGTTTTCAAATTATTTATGAAAAAATATTGCATAAAAATAGTTATATTTTGATATATTTTCATAACAATAATATCAATTATAAAACACTTCTATGATATAAATCTTCATTCCCAACACATAAACACTTCAATAATTCCACTTACTTCATAAAATTATAATGAGGAATTCTCACATTTTTCCTTCAAAATTTCTACCATTAATATGATATTTTTAGTCTCTTCATCATCAATAGTGAAATATTTACTCATATAAACTTTTCAATCTTATTTTAATTATTTTCCTTGAATTTTTATGTCTTTATTCCACTGTTTTCTAAATATAAAATATATTCATATTTCATCGAGAGATTCCCTTGAATTAGTCTTATGGATGAAATTTAATATTCTTTCTTCTGTTGTAATTATCATCACAAATTTCATAAAAAACTATTTTTCACTTTTTAGATGTGTTAGGAAACACAATAAGATTCACCTTACTAATCATAAAAGGAGATATATGGTTAGTCATCATCAAAATATTTATCATTACATATCCCATTTTATTTGGTTTCTCATGAGTAAATTCACTAAATCAACTATAATACTCAGTGTTAACATGATTCCATCTAGTTCAACCCATACAATAAAACAATGTATCGTTGAGTGATTAAATATAATTTTGGTGTGAAATCATGTATTCATATAAATTATCTATAAGATGTCTAAATCATGAAACATTATTTTCAATTTTGGACACCATAGTTTAATGAAGTATATCTAGGTTCATATTCAACTAAAATCCAACATAATTTTTCATAAATAAAAAGCTAATTATTATAAGAAAATCACGGGACTATTTCTATCCAGATTTTCCATTATATTCCCACTCATCATGAACTAGTAATGATTGAGTAAATTTCTAATCCACCCCATTCAATTTTTTTGACCCTTTATGCTTATCTACGACAACAAAATCTATATTCTAGTATCTTTAGGACAATTTATTTTCTATAAAAAACATACTATTTTTTTACCATAACATAGGATGTTCTCCTCTATGTAGTCATATCCTAAATGATGTCACTAATAATTTCTCATCAATGATTCTAGAAATAACTCAAAGTTGAATTGAATCCAACTAATGCTTCCCAATAATTTCATACATTAATATTATATAATATTAAAGGAAGATTCCTTATATATCAATAAGATCTTCATTACAACAGTAATGGTTTAGTTCCAAAGAATGTTGGTTACATAACCAACGGGTAAATAAAATATTTACATTATTTCCAGATAATTCTTAACAACTAGAACATGTTTTAGACATAAAATAAAAAAACATTCTCCATAATATTAGTACTGGAAGTATAATAATGGGTGAGTTTAGATTATATATAATAGTAAACATAGTATATATCAATAAATGATCATAAGAGAACATAAGAATAAGGGTATGAGAACAAGATTATAACTTAAGAAAACATACTCACACTATCAATAATATTTAATAATGAATAATGGATTATAGATTTGTCAGTAAGATAAAATAAGTCATAAAAATTTCAAATAAACAATAATCAGTCATGACCCATGGGAACATATCATAAGTGAGGGGACATCCTTGGTATATATTAAACACTAAGTGGTGAGGGGTAATTAACGGTGGGAAATTTTCACTAATTAATAAATTTTATGGATATGCCTCTTAGTCCTTTTAGGATCTTTATTAATGTAATCTCTATTTATTATCATATGAAAGTATATAAATGTAGTAAAATATGGAAAATGATATTTTTACAAGGTCCAATACATATTAAGAGTATTTAGTCCATGAAATGTCTTTAAAATAATCAAATAGCACACAAAAGATAGAAAATAATCCTTTAAATGTTCTTATTACATGAAAGGTATAACCTTTCACTTGCATTAGACTATTTACAATTGATAGTACATGTATTAATTCTCCTATTTAATTATTTATATTTACAATAAATATATTCTTCACCTTATTTTTTAAGTAACATTGTATGTAACACCCCAATATTTCAAATTAAGATTCTATTTGAATAATATAATAGTGTGTGTTATACGCAACTTCGAGTTCTACCACACCACAACCAATCATACTAGTCGTTAAGAATATTAATGAAAAGATTTTTAAATTTTATACATTTTATCATTCAAAATGAAATTCATTTTTGGATTCTAAATATCGAAATTAGCTTAGGATGAATTTTTGGTTCTTTTTTGATAACTTTCATATTTTGATGAATAATGAAAATTACTAAATTTTAATTAAAAAAAACTTTTTTAATCGAAATAATAAATTTGGCTAAATTATGAATTTTAGTGATTTTAAATTATAATTAGATTATATTTTTACAATTTAATCCAATGTGTGTCATTGGATATAATTTCACTTTTAAACTAGACATAAGTAAGTGTCAATCTTTTGACAGTTATTATTTCTTAAAAACACGCTATAAGTTTTGACAATAGGAATTAATTTAAATTAATTAATTAAACTTATATGTTTTGAATTTGATAAAATATACATCATTTTTGAATTCATAATATCAAATATAGCTTAGGCCGAATTTTTGGTATTTTTCTGAGAAACATCAATTTCTGATGAATAGTGAAAAACACTGAGTTATTGGTTAAAACGGATTTTTTATTTTAATAATTATTTATTTAATTTAAATTAATTTATGTCAAAATAGACACATAATACTTATATATGTTCATTTTAATTCATTGGAGTCAGTTTATAATAATTATGTATGTATAAAAAATTAATTGAACTTTTCACAGTCTTTTACCCACCTCCTAGGAGAATTTGAAAATTCCCATAAAACATAATTTTACCGCTTTTGGGTATTGAATTTAGAAAATCCAAGAGACATGGTTAATATCAAGGAGTAAAATGTGGTTCAATAAGATAAAAATAATTTTTGTGAATAGTAACTTTCTACTTTTATTTACCACGGTTAAAGGTAAATATTGTAATCAAGGTAAAAAGAATGTTTTAATAATTCAAAATTACCTTAACATATTTCTTAAACTTATTGGATGAGTAATGGACGACCATGGGAATATTTGGGTTGATTGTGGGACCCCATGGAGCCACTTATGAATGCTAATGACATTTTAGATTAATTAATTTAATGTAAAGGCAAAATTGACAAAAACAAAAACATTTTAGTAATTACTTTTTATATGGCGTTATATAAATACTTTTTTACTATAAATATTAATTATAAATCTAAAAATATTTCTTACGTAATGGTATTTTATTTATAATTTTTAGACATTAAATATGTTAATTTATTTATGACACAATGATGATGCAGTAATTATAGTATTAATGAATGATTAAGATAATTGATATTATAAATACCCAAATAAATGTAATTTGAGACTTTTAATGAATTAAAATAATTTTATAGGTTAATATGACATATTAGTATGGGTTATATGAATTGTTTTAGAAGAAATAATGCTATTAATGAATTTATCAAAAACAAAATACCCAATAGTGCCAAAATTGACATAAATGAGTTTTAAAACAAATATTATATTATTAATTGATATTCTATTCCTAAAAATATATGTTTTGGGAAATGGACTTATATCATGATATTTTTATCATTAATGGACCACTTTGTGGTCTCTTGGATGTATATAGTAAGATTATTAACTATATAATATAAAAATAAAACTGACATGGTCAATGTCAAACTGATTAACTAAGAGTTAAAACTAAAATATAAGGTTAATATAATGGCCCAAACCTGTATTAAATCTATTTTTTGAAAGGATTTAGACCCATCCCCACCTTAAACTTTTAATAATCCACTTTGGAGACATTAGAAACCGAATATGAATTTATTATAAATTAATACTTTAATTTTTTCTAAAGGGCCCATCCTCCCCCTTATAAAAGGGATCCACTTCTAACCAACTATTCATACCTTCAAAGACTTTTAGATGGGAAAACCGCTTCCCAAATACCCACTCAAATATCCTCCCTTAATCCTAGATTCATTCCTTTAGTCATAAATCCAACCTAACAATCCCTTTTGATCAAATCAAAAGGAAGAACCCGGAGAAGAGGTAATGTTTTCACCACCCTCTTTCAAGTTCATTTCTTCATAAACATCATCTTTCATTATTATTTATATTATAAAATAATAACAAGAGTCTCTTATATGTAATTTGATGTAATTATAAATATGGTACAACCATATTCCGTATTCTATCCATCATATTAATGACATGTCACCATACGTGCTTACGTACGACCTACCATCTCCACGTCGTGGTGTAATTGTTATTCAATACATTATTATTTGCATGGGGTATAATAATGATGTGTAATTCATGTAAATAATAACTATTAAATGATAAGTTTTCTGTATATATGATACACCACCCAATTATATATTATTTTAATATCGAAAGAATGATATTGTCGCTCGTGCTTATGTACGGACTACCGTCTCCACGAACGCGATGAGATTCATTCCCCATCGTATCCATTGAAGAATAATTTTCATTTTATTGTTATAAATAATGTTTATAGACTTAATATAATTATGGATATGAATATGATACAACATATCCATAACGAACATGTATTATGTAACAAAACATATAAAAGAAAATGAGTAAGTTAACACCCAAAACGACAATAATACTAAGATTTTATTAACAAAGAAATGTTAAAAGATCATATATGATATCATATTAATATATATGACTATTTTATAATTTAATAAAAATTATTTAATGATTATTCAAGAGTTTAATCTTCCCTCTACCAAGTAAAAGTACAAGGTATGTTTTTATTTCACAATCTCTTCATTTTCCGAGGTTGTTTATATGTAATTATCTACTGGGACCTCTTTATAATCCACATCCATGTTTCTTATAAATGTATTTAAAATAATTCTTAATATTTTATAGAATATGGGTTAATGTTATTTATTCCCTGATTGAATTTTTATAATATTTTTATAAAGGAATCTTTCTGTCGTTTTCCAAACAATGTCCTTTTTAACATTTTCGAAAAAATTATGGTAAGGATGTCTTTTTTTAACTTATACGGCGGGTGCAGCTATTTTCTGCCATTATAAAAATTGTCAAAGCTTCCCTTACAATATTACTAGAATATTTTGAAATTAAATGTTTTATTTTATAATTATGTGACCTTTAAATGATTTCAAAATTAATATATTAAGAATTTTTTAAAGGTACACTTTATCAAAATCATAATTTTAAATGTTTTAAATATTTATCTTTCTAAATATTTTTAATTATTGTCCATGTTTTCAAAATGATTTTAAGGATTTATTTATATAGAAATGAATGATCTGAAATGATATTTCATTTCAAATGTTTCTAATTGGTATGGGACACTTTTATTCAAAAATCTCTTTTAAATTACTTCCTTTATAAATGTGTGACCTTTAAATGATTTCAAAAAAGAGATATTTCTCTCAAATAGTTTTGATTTCATCTATGTCAACATCCTTTTATGGATTTTAATCTTATTTGAAGTTGATTTACTATGATACTAAACTTCCATATTGTATTGAATGTTTTGTGATATGTTTGAATGTGGATGTGTTATGTTTCTACCATTCATGGTTTATAGAGAATGTATTGATCTTTCATATACTTGTTTTAATAAGAATGTTTATGTTATGTTTAAACCTGTTCATATGATGAATGCATTGGACTTAGTAAGTGACGGGTGGAGCCTGCTATATATCCTTGATGCATCGGTAGGTATCATGAGACAAATTAGTGTCTTGGCACAAGGCCTTGACAAAATCTTATTTGTAGTCTTGGGACAAGGCCTTCGCTATGTGGTTATGATAGTCTCGCATTATGAATTCCATCATTATGAAAGTGGTTATTGATATTGCATGTGATTATTCGATTAGTAGAATATCCATGTGAATAAGTAAATGGAATTATTTCATTTCATTTCTTCCATATTATGTTGATGTTCAAGTTTAAAAGGATTTTTTTGTAATAAATTGCCTTAAATGTTTATGCTTATTTATGAAAGTTTCCACTATATTGTTATCCTTTCTGGGCATCTGAGCTCACCCCTTTCTATGTTTTATTTCTCCCAGGATGTGAAGAAGTATTTTATGAATGACATGCATGGATAGTATGAGGGGATATGAGTGTGGTTTTTGGATACAATATGTTGTTTTAGTTTTTTACTTTATGATGTAATGTAAACATTATGAATGTATCTAGTGATTCCAAGGCTACTAAACTAATCGGTCTTTTGATACATGATCTATTGTGATCATTCCAATGTATTAAAATAATGCACTGACACTAGGTAATAGGGGTCAGGGCGTTACATTTGGTATCAGAGGAAGTTTAGTACAAACCTTGGATACTAGATTTAGATAAACTCTGATTAGAGCACATAGCCCTAAGAGAGACTTTGAGGAATAGTATTGGAGAACATCCTATAATTTTGGTATTGTAGAGATTTTGTGAGTTTTCCAAGCAATACATCCCTATCTAGATACGATCAGGTAGAGTCGGCTCTGGCACAAATGTACCTAGGGGTAAAATCTGAAAACATCGCTTTGAGCTAGACTCGAACATGAAATGGCGCACAACAATGGGCCTTGCTGCACTCTTTGTTACGACACTCTCGGGGGATATGCTTAGTATAATTCTAATTTTCTTTAAAAATCATTATGAAGGGTTTATGAGTATATACTTCCTTAAAGAATACATTTTTATTATTATGGATTATATCCATAAATTGATTAATTTATGTTAAGGGTTTTACAAGTTTGGGATTAAGTATTTCTATTCATAAACGAATCTAGTGTATGACATTGTATAGAAATGGGGCCTAGTAGAAGGAATGAGAACTCTAGCAATACGTATGATCCAAAGAGTAATAAGGATAATATCTTTCACGGTATTAAGCCAACAATTTGAAGGGAAATAGTCTCTAATGTATTATCATCATATGAAGAAATAGCATCATGTGTTGATAAGACAAGTAAAGAGTTCTCGGAGTCCTATTGATTTGAAGGGATGCCAAAGAAGAAAAGGATGGTAGGAATAAAGACAGATAAAGGGAAGAAGGTAAAGAAGGATTTTCCCTTATGTGATAACTGTGGAAAGAATCACCTTGGAAAATTCATGAAGGGAATGAGAGTGTGTTTTATGTGTGGTGAAAAAGGAAACCACATTTCTGATTGAGAGGGTAAGAAAAAGGTTTCAAATGTACAATGTTTCATTTATAAGGAGTGGGGACACTACGCGAATCAATGTTCAAATCATCAGAGTATGCCCTAAATGATGCTATTGGATAATAATAAAGTTATGATACTACCACATATGAAGAGGAATGACTAGTGTTCTTATGTTTTTATTAAAGAATTATTTCATTTGAGTGTTGTATCAATGATGTAATGGTTATATGAATTATGGAGATAAATAAGGATTGTACTACAGTACTATTTCATTGAGGATTTCAGATTATATGGTACTATGAAAAGTGACTCAACAGAAAGTTAAACTTTTTCTAAAAAATTATATTCTTGAAGGAAAGGCAATCCTTAATATGGTCTTGATACTGATGTAGTAATTTTGAAATAAGAGATGGTTGATTTGGATAAATTATATTGGATATTATTGACTACCTTGGCATAGATTAATGGTTTGTTTATTTTATCATTGTTGGAATATTAAATGTTTTTTGATATAAGGAATATATCTAATATTCTATAAAAAAATAAGGGATGATGAATGTAATAAATAAGGTTTTATGGTAATTCAGGGTGTTAACATATTTTAAAATAATACATGATGAAGGTATTCACATGTTATTACGTGGCAAGAAAAAAGATCTTCACTATATCTACCTTCCTTAAAAATTATGGACGGTGAGTTTTGAAAGAAGTAATTTGGATAAGTCTAAAGGTTGAAATGGATTATATATGACATTTGATACAATTGTTAAGGATAACGTATTTCTGAAGAATATTTTTGGATTGTTATAAAAAGGACAACCCGGAGGTCGGGCGACAGCCTATTGCATCCAGCAAGGCCGCGAGACTTGAACCCGCAACCAATGGGTGACAAGGGTGTATCACCTACCACTGAACAACGTGATGTCCTGGATTTAATAATGTAAATTTTTTTAAATTTTATGATATGTGAATTATAAATTCGTTATATTTGGAACCCTATATGATTAGGATAAATAGATTATTTTTGAGTTGTATTATGTTTTGTAGTGAAAGATGTGTTTGTGGTAGAAATTTATTAATAGATAAAACTCTAATAATAATTAATTATATCTCCTTATGATCTTAGCCAATCTCATTAATAAATTAATCAACATTAATAAATGGATCATAGAACAAAAACGATGTCCTAGATGGAACCCTAGATCATCACAAATTTATGGCTTTGTGATTTTTGGACTTTTTATAGCCATGTTCTCTACCACTCTCCATCAGATATTGATGGTTATATTTCTCTTCCATATACATGGTTTCCTACATGGAACCCTAGTATTTTTTATTTTCTGTAACCTTCATACTTACCAATATTTATTTTAAATAGAGGCGTCATTAATCCATTTTTTGATGTGGGATTTAAACTAGGATATTTTGAAATGTCAACCCCAAGTTTCCAATATAGAGTATAAATTGTGAGGATGCAATTTATTGAAAGAGGGGAGAATGTAACACTACAAACTTTAATGTAAATATTTTCTTTAAATAATTCAATAGCGTTTGTTATATGCAACATCGAGTTCTAACACACCACAACCAATCATACTAGCCGTGAAGAATAGTAATATTATATTTCTGAAATTTTATACATTTTATCATTCAAAATTGACTTCATTTTTTTATTTGTAATATTGAAATTAGCTTAGAGTTAATTTTTTGTACTTTTCTGATAACTTTCATATTTTGATAAATAGTGAAAATTACTACATTTTAATTAAAAACAAATTTCATAATCAAAATAATAAATTATGATAAATTATGAATTTGAGTGATTTTAAAGTATAATTAGATTATATTTTTACCATTTAATCCAATTCTGGTCATTGAACATAATTTCACATTTAAACTGGACATAAGCAAGTGCCAATCTTTTGATAGTTATTATTTCTTAAAAACATGCTATATGTTATGACAATGGGAATTAATTTAAATTAATTAATGCAACTTATATGTTTTTAATTTGGTAAAATAGGAATCATTTTTGAATTCATAATATCAAATATATCTTAGGCTGATTTTTTTGTATTTTTCTGAGAAACATCAATTTTTGAGGAATAGTGAAAAACACTAAGTTATTGGTTAAAACGGATTATTTATTTTATTTAAGTTAATTTATGTAAAAATATATATATAATACTTATATAAGTTTATTTTAATTCATTAGAGTAAGTTTATAATAATTTTATATATATAAAAATTTTATTGAACTTTTCACGGTCTTTTACCCACCTCCTAAGAGAATTTGAGAATTCCCATAAAACGTAATTTTACTGCTTCTGTTAGTTGAATTTTGAAATTATGAGAGACACATTTAATATCAAGGAGTAAAATTTGGTTCAATAGGATAAAAATAATTTTTTAGTGAATAGTAACTTTTTACTTTTATTTACCGTGGTTAAAGGTAAATAGGGTAATTCAAGGTAAGAAGAATATATTAATAATTAAAAATTACCTTAACACATGTCCTAACCTTATTGGATGAGTAATGGACGACCATTTTAATCTTTGGGTCGATTTTTGGACCCCATGGAGCCACTTATGAATGACAATGACATTTTAGATTAATTAATTTAATGTAAAGGCAAAATTGACAAAAACAATAACCTTTTAGTAATTAATTTTTATATGGTGTTATATAAGTACTTTTTTAATATAAATATTCATTATAAAACCTTTATGAATGACCTGCTAGGATAGTATGAGGGGATATGAGTGTTGTATATGGACACAAGATGTTGTTGTAGTTTTTCACTTTATGATGTAATGTAAACTTTATGAATGTATCTAGTGATTCCAAGGCAACTAAACTAATCAGTCTTTTGAGACTTGATCTTTTGTGATCATTACAATGTATTAAAATAATGAACCAACTATGGGTAACTAGCATCAGGGTGTTACATTGTATAAAAAGAAAAGTCTTCCAAAATATGTCACTTCTATTGGATTTTACAATTCTTTATTTTTAATCCATTAACATCACCACATGTTACTTTAACATTAGTAGGGAAGAAACTAATTTTTTTAATCATAGAAGAAAAATAAAAACTATGAAATCATATTCTTTTTACTATGTAAAAAAATATTAAAAATACCTTCTAATCAACTTCACTTATTCTCAATTTCTTCTTCATTGAAAAACAAACCCTACCGGTTCTTCTTCTTTATATCTTAAATCACATTCTTCCATTGTGAAAACTAAAATAATGATTGGTCATTAAGTATTTCACAAATTATTCTATCCTGAGTATTAATAAATTAATATCTTCTAAAATTCATTCTCTTATTCACTCCCAATGATATGAATATCAATTTTCACTAAAATTTACAACTTCCTCAATACATGATATTAGTAATTTTTATTAAATAGGTTCACTATTTTCTTATTCTTTTATTTAAAAATGTAATATGGAATATTTTTATGTATTATATTCTTATCTAATAAAGTGATCAAGCATGTTTTTATTTTTTATCTTAATGATATATCAGCCTCACATAATTAATATGAAATCAATATTGAATGTAATGTCTAAATCATTCAATTAGGTCATTGAACTATCATGAGAACCATATCAAATAAATGATAATTTTTTTTTATTATTTTATGAGATTTTTAATTTTTTTAGTTTGTAAATGAAGGATGCCCTTGTATTTTATGTTCAATCACCACTTATAAATTTTTGGGAATATTTTTTCAGGTGCATAAATGTTAGCTCACAAACAAATTCACACATTGTCCCATTAATAATCATAAGTAGTTGTTCTATATTATACTTAATTTTTGTGTGGGTTTTTATGACTGAAACACTTATTTACTTATTCATTCTAATTCCATTGTGTAAATATTATAGGTGCATTAGTATATAATGCATGTTCTTCTAGAAAATTATAATATCTACATTCTATTTCTTCATGGAAATTATAAAATAAATATCATTTTTCTTTCATGAAAATGCATGAATGTATTTATGCTTCCCATAAGAATTTAACAATGGTTACTATTATTCACAAATCTCTTAAGATTTTAGAACATTCTATTCATGTAACTCAGTGAGAATATTTTTCACTAACCCAACACTAGATCATAGAACTATAAATTCAAAAAACCATTTTAGTGTTCCGTAAAAAAGAGAACACAATTCTTATTCACGTAATATATGTGAGATTTTTTATTCCTTGTGAGGCCATATGTCTCACAAATCTCCTTTTCACTGTTAACGACCATGGAATAGTTATAGATTCACTATTTTTTAAATAACTCTCTCATGTTTCATAAATGACTCATAGATTGAGTGCCTTGGTATTTATATAAAAATCATAACATTCTCAATTAAAATGTCAAGATATATAATGGCCAGATAATATCTCCTATATAATATTCCATTTAAATCATTCTTAAAATCATGATGATACCAGCATATATTATATTTTGTAAATTTGTGATGATGAAATAGGTGGAATCATTTACTATGAATGGCCAGTTTCACCCTTCATGGTGAGTGTATCACATTCATGTGATGGTAATAACATTCAAATTCATTTCATATACATTATCCAATATTATTAAATTCATAAATGGACTCTAAAACATCTTTATCATTCAAAAATATTCGTTTCGTTGATATCCTAATCATATGATTATCATAGAGAACATATGTGAAGATTCAAATTATTTTCATGGATATATTTCATCACAAGCTTCAGCTCGTCATGATTAAGAACACTGGATTCTATGCATGACCAAATCCATAAATAAATGCTTATCGGGTATGACTCAAGGTGGATGATGATCACTAGTAGGATACAACATCTCGGATCAAGTACGACCATTATTATGTATGTATATTTATTAATGCAGAAATAGTGTCATGTGCTGCTATATCAAACATTTATCTCTTTTACTATTGAGTCTCACATAATATGTATAGCCTTTCCATTATTTCTTTGAGCCATGGAACCAAGTTTTTCACTTGGGTTCACATCACTTATGCCCTTCATGGTCTATGAAAAACCATTTCATAGTCCACATGGGATGTGTGCAATAGGATTCCAATGTTGATGACCGCTATGCATCCCTCCTTGTCTCTTACTCCACCACCATATCTAGTTGAGGGGTAAATTATCCCACCTATGTAGTGGTTTTGGTGTCCACTTATGTATCCAATTTTGGCTAATTTTTTAAATAAGACCTAAAATATATATACATAGTTAAACAATGTAAAATATTTACAAAAAAAATCAAAAAACGTAATATATATTTATCCATGTATTTCATCAATAATTATTCATGCATAATAATATACATTTTTTATGACCATCAATTTTTTCATGGAATCCGCAATTAATAATCCACTATAAATAATTGAATATCACATTATAGTCCACAATTCCTCTTTTTTTCCTTTTTGAAAATTAGTTATAACAATCGCTTCTTAAAACAATAATGAACAACTATTGGATGGAACATCATCCTTCATTATTATTGTATGAAATTTGTTATGTCAATTAACATAGTGTATCATTCCTCAAAAACATTAGACCGGTCCAAAAATTGATATTATTATAATAATTGAGGACTATATTCTTTATCCATTTATCCAAGATACATTCAAGTAAATATTTGATATATTGTTTACTTCCAACAACAAATCTCTCTCTATCTTATTTCTTCATCACATTGAAATCATTGAAATCATACTATTTCATTGACCACCATTGTAATATCATTAAAATTATCGAAAATAAAATAAACTCTTTCACATAGTGTTATATTCAATATCCCCCATAGTATTTATTATTAATACTTTCAATGTTCTTTTAAAATGAATATATCAACATGTGAATATCCCCACTTTAATTTTAAAAAAAATTGATTTTTCCCCCCATGTTGGTATCAAAATAAAAAATTTATTGGGAAAAGGGTATAACTCAATACTGAAGTAAAAAAGTCACAATTATTTCACTCAAAATCTATGTGATCCATGAATAGTATATAAAACAATTCGATTTTATTTAAACAACAATGTCGTCCTTAACCAACATATCATATTACATCATTAACTGAGAAATCATACAATTATCTTGAAGGGTTTTCCACAATTATTTTAGGATGAAGTTACTAAAGAGGGGGAGTTAATTGAAAACCACATTTTCCCCCCAGGGCGTTAGTCGAGTTGTTCACCGGTTGGGCCATTTCACTGTCTGTGGGAACTCGCACAGGATCGAGTCCCTCTAGTATTGGACACTATTCATATTGTGAACAGGGTAATTCAATGCCATTGCCTAGATAGGGAACGTGTATCTCCCTAGGTTGTTGGAACCACCATATAGGTAAAGAGGGTGACTTAATTGACAACCTTGTTTTCTTCATAAGCCCCCAGGGTGTTAGTTGAGTGGTTCACCAGTGGAGCCATTTCTCTGTGTGGGGGAACTGGCATAGGATGGAGTCCCGCCAGGTTCGAACACTGTTCATATTATGAACATGGCTATTAAATGTCATTTCCTAGTTGGGGAACGTGTATATCCCTGGGTTAGTGGACCCACTATATGGGTAAATAGGGGGAATTAATTTACAACCATGTTTTACCCCAAGGTCGTTAGTTGAGTGGTTCACCGGTTGGGCCGTTTTACTGTCTAGGGGAACTGGTATAGGCTCGAGTCCTGCCAGGCTCAGACACTATTCATATTATGAAAAGGGCTATTCAACTTCATTGCTTAGTTGGGGAATGTGTATATCCCTAGGTTTGAGAACCCACCATACGGGTAAATAGGGGGACTTAATTGACAACCACGTTTTCCCCCAGGGCGTTAGTTGAGTGGTTCACATGTTGGGAAATTTCAATGTCTGTGGGAACTGGTACATGCTCGAGTCCTACGAGGCTCGTACACTATTGATATTATGAACAGGTCTATTCAACACTATTTCCTAGCTGGGGACCATGTATCTCCCTGGGTTGGCGAACCCACCATATGGGTAAAGAGGGTGACTTAATTGACAACCACGTTTTTTACCCTAGGTGTTAGTTGAGTGGTTCACTGGTTGGCCCATTTCACTATCTGGGGGAACAAGAACAGGTTCAAGTCCCACTAGGCTTGGACACTGTTCATATTATGAACAAGGCTATTCAACACCATTTACTTTCTAGGTAATGTGTATCTACCTGGGTTGGTGGACCAACCATATAGGTAAAGAGGGGGACTTAATTGACAACCATGTTTTTCCCTCAGGGGTTTAGTCGAGTGGTATACTGGTTGGGCCATTTCTCTATCTGGGAGAACTGACACAGGCCTGAGTCCCGCCAGGCTCTAACACTGTTCCTAATATGAATAGGTCTATTCAACACCATTGCCTATATGGGGAACATGTATCTCCCTAGGTTGGAGTACCCACCATATGGGTAAAGAGGGGGACTTAATTGAAAACCATGTTTTTGATGCCCCCAGGGCATTAGTCGAGTGGTTCACTGGTTGGGCCATTTTTCTGTCTGGGGGAACTGGAATAGACTCAAGTCCCACCAGGTTTAGACACTGTTCATATTATGAACAGGGCTATTCAATGCCATTTCCTAGCTGGGCGGATGTGTATCTCTCTGGGTTAGCAGACCCACCATACGGGTAAAGAGGGTGACATAATTGACAACCACGTTCTAAGCCCCTGGGGCATTAGTAGAGTGGTTCACTGGTTCAGCCATTTCACTATTTGGGGGAACTGGTATAGACTCAAGTCCCTCTAGGATCAGACACTATTAATATTATTAATAGGACTATTCAACGTCATTTCCTAGCTGGATAATGTGCATCTCTCTTGGTTGGCAGACCCACCATACGGGTAAAGAGGGGGGATTAATTGAAAACCATGTTTTCAGCTAGGGAACGTGTATCTCCCTAGGTTAGAGGTCCCACCATATGGGTAAAGAAGGGGACATAATTGTCAACCACATTTTATCCCCTAGGGAATTAGTCTAGTGGTTCACTGGTTGGGCCATTTCGCTTTATGGGGGAACTGGCACAGGCTCGAGTCCTTCGAGGCTCAGACATTGTTCATATTATGAACATGGCTATTAAATGTTATTACGTAGATGGGGAACATGTATCTCTCTGGGTTGGTGGACCCAACATATGGGTCAAGAGGGGGACTTAATTGACAACCACGTTTTTTGGGCTATTTCACTGCCTAGGGAACTAGCACAGGCTCGAGTCCCGCCAGGCTCGGACACTGTTCATATTATGAACAGGGATATTCAACACCATTTCCAAGCTGGGGAATGTGTATCTCCCTGGGTTGGAATACCCACAAGACATGTAAATAGGGTGACTTAATTGACAACCACGTTTTTCCCTTATGGCGATAGTCATGTGGTTCACTGGTTGGGCCATTTCGATGTCTGGGGGAACTGGCACAGGCTTGAGTCCTGCCAAGATCGGACATTGTTCATATTATGAATAGGGTTATTCAATTCCATTTCCTAGCTAGGGAACATTTATATCCCTGGCTTGGCAGACCCACCATATGGGTAAAGAGGGGGACTTAATTGACCACCACATTTTTTCCCTAGGGAATTAGTCGAGTGGTTCACTGGTTGGACCATTTCGCTGACTGGGGGAACTGGAACAGGCTCGAGTCCCACCCAGCTCGGACACTTTTCAAATTATGAACAGGACTATTCAACGTAATTGCCTAGATGGGTAACGTGTATCTCCCTGGGATGTTAGACCCACCATACGTGTAAAGAGGTGGACTTAATTGACAACCACATTTTCCCCCAGGGCGTTAGTTGAGTGGTTCACCGGTTGGGCCATTTCGCTGTCCGGGGGAACTGGCACAGGTTCGAGTCCTGCTAGGGTCGAACATTATTCATATTATGAACAGGTCTATTCAATTCCATTGCCTAGCTAGGTAACATGTGTCTCCCTGGGTTGTCAGGCCCACCATATGGGTAATGAGGGTGACTTAATTGACAACCACATTTTTCCCCCAGGGCATTAGTTGAGTGGTTCACCAGTTGGGCCATTTCGCTCTATGGGGGATCTGGAATAGGCTTGAGTCCCACCCGGCTTAGACACTATTCATATTATGAATAGGGCTATTGAACACCATTTCCTAGATGGGGAACATGTATCTCCATTTTATGGCAGACCCACCATATGGGTATATGGGGGACTTAATTGAAAACCACATTTTACCCCCAGGGCGTAAGTCGAGTGGTTCACCGGTTGGTCCATTTCGCTATCTGGGAGAACTAGATTAGGCTCGAGTCCCATCAGTCTCGGACAATGTTCATATTATGAATAGGGCTATTCAACACCATGTCCTATCTAGGGAACATGTATCACCATTGGTTAGAGGACCCACCATATGGGTAAAGAGGGGGACTTAATTGACAACCACGTTTTGCAAATGAGCCCTAGCCCAGTTGTTGAGGACTCCTTAAGTGCATCCAGGAAACCAGGGATCAAATCCAGGAATAGGTATAATTTCTAGGTTACTGTATGTGTACTATAGTAGGTATTGTAGTAGTTATTGTAGTAGGTATTGTAGCAGGTATTGTAGCAGGTACTGTAGTAGGTACTGTTTGGCACTATAGTAGCCTGGACTATTCCCCTGTTTGGGCCTTCGGGCCACCGATTTGGTCCTCGAGTCCTTTAAGGAATTCTTTCCACCAAGTTCTTTAGGTCAGTAAGGCCTTCAGGCCAACTCAAGGCCTTCAAGCCACCTCAAGTCCTTTGAGCCACCTCAACGCCTTCGGGATACCTTTAGTGCAGATGCAAACTAGACAACCTACAAGGAAAAACCTCCAAAAAGTGGATGAGCAAAGAAATTTCACTATAGTAGAAGCTAAATGGATTGCAAGAATGATAGGGTATGGAACCTACCATCGTGAAAAGCCTATACATGCATGAGAAAGCCTATCCCAACACCCATGCGAAGGTGGAGAGATGATATCACGATGAAGATGCTGGGGAGGAGAAGTTCCAAGTAGTTACCCAGGGTTATATGTAATGTTTGAAGCTTACGAGCAATAAATCCCTCTAAGGCCTATGATCCATGTAATACATTCATCAACGGGCCATGTAAAGGTTCAACATCACCCCTTAAAAGGTGGAATATCAAAAATCAATAAAAAATGAAGGACTTCGGGCCATTGGAGAATGAACCTAAAAATCATACACTCACTTCAATAAACAAATAACAACATTTAAGGAAAACAAACATGATAATCATCCTTAGAGATCATCCAAACTGTAACTCCCCATGTTTTTTATGTTTTTTTAATTAATTTAATTTAATTTAAGTATTCTGGTAAATGCTACACATAATGTTTCTTTTTCTACATGGAACACTGGCTTATCTTGTGTTTCTTGAACCAATGAGTTTTAACAAAATAATGATATATTATTAATATATTTATTTAAAAAATATTGTTATAACCAAGAAATAGACATGGTAATTTGGATAGAACTAACAACTTTTGAAACACAATGTATAATTTCTCTATATAATGAAAACATATTGATAAAAAATATATAATTTTCCGTAAAATATTTATGCGTTTTGAAAATATTATTTTCTTAAAAATTGTTTCATGAATTTCTATGAAAAATAATAAAATTAATTTTTTCAATTTTATAAAATTAATTTGATTAAATAAACTTCATTTTTTAATTTATAAAAACAAAATTAAATTCAGGTGAAATTTTTGGATTTTTCCAAAGTGTTTCATTTTTTGATGAATAGTGGAAAATAATGAATTTTAATTGAAAACATACTTGTCCATTAATTTATTTATAAATTAAAAATTAAAAATTTCATTTTTTTAATGTTTAATTAGTTAAATTTCACATCTATTATTACAATATAGGTCATTAGAATCACTTTCATATTCAAAATGGATATAAAAATATTGTAAATGTTTGATCATATTTGCGTTATAGACATGATTTCTTAACAAGTCTATGAAACAAATATTACATTAATTTTTTTCTACTTATGTGAATGGAATTTTGAAAAAAGGGTTGATTATTTTTAATAATAATAATTTCTAGTTTATAATATTTTCAAATTAATTTTTTTCTAAAATGAATAGTAAATGAGGTAAAAATTAATTACCATGGTTATGTCAAAAATTGGTTTACCGGGGGATAAAATAAAAATGTAAGGGTAAAATTTACATACATACATATAAAAAATGTGTCCATATATTGACCATAACATGACAATGGTTTGAATAAGATTTTTTATGGAATATTGTTTTATGTAGAAGACATGGGATCACTCAAGTCTTTTAAAAAATTCCAAGTGTGACCTCTCCCCCACATATAAAAGGTCACCCACTCCTCTCCATACATCACATATTTAAACCATTTTTATTCAACCATACCAAAGAAAAATAACCTCCAAAATTATATCCCCTCAACCAATAATCCTTTTTAGGGGGGAAATATACCATATCAAGTCCTTTAGTAAATATTTAAGGAGATACCCGAAGAATATGTAATGTTCATCAACAGACACTTTTTTTATTTATTCCTCAAACTAATTTTTTTTATCATGAATATTTTATAAAATCATTATATAAAATATAATGAGTAGTTTTTATTATATTTTCATAACCAAAAATCATGTCCGCTTCCATCAAATGGGTTACCAAATCATCACTCGTATGTATGGCAGACCACCACCTCATGAACTGATGTTGTTTGTTTTTTCAATACAACATATCAATGCTTGTCATAATGATTGTTTTATTATATATATATATATATGTTTGTGTGTGTTTGTGTGTGATATATATGATTTAATGATGTTATTATAATTCTAGAATTTTTACATCACACATTCCTTTCTGATTTCCATTTTTGGAATATAATAATGTCACTCGAGTGTATGGTAGTCTACCACCTTTGCGAAGTTATTTGATTCATTCACTATATAAATGGAATGTATTAAGGAGGGTTTTCGTAAAAATATGTGATATATATGACATAAAATTGATTCTATAATTATAATATGTCATATTCATTTCATTTTTTCAATCTGATAACAATATGGAAACAATGATCATGCGTACGTACATCTTACCATCTTCATAGACATTGTATTTCACTTACACTTTCTATCATTTATAGAATGTTATGAATACATATATACTGAATATATTTGTTATTTATTTCATTATTATAATTTTCAAATGATTAAAACATGTTTAAGATAAGAGAAAAAAATATAATGGATCAAAACATTTATAAAAAACCAAGCAGTTACTACACCAAACACAATTTTAGCATGAAATAATTAACAAAAATTAATAAAAGGTAATAAGAAAATCATATATTGTATTATATATATAAGTATTAATATTTAGTATATGTATATTAAACTTATATTTATAATACATGAGGTTTTAATGAGTACGATGGATGTTAATACTTAAGGCAAGGGATATCCCTCTCACATTTTTAGTTCTATGAGGCACATATCATATTCACAACCTACTTATTTTATGTGGGGTATATACTTCCCCTGAATGATTATTATTATGATTACCCTAAAATATAATGGGTTTTATATATCCATTTTAGGAACCCTATTTCATAGGGTTTACAGTTCAAAAGTTAACAAATCGATAAGTTATTTTTGTCTCAATTTTCCTTCTTTGAGATGTACATAATGTTATACATCAATGTACCTTCATGAGGTGTATATTTAGACCCACTGAAATTTAATATCATGAATTTATTAATCATCATGATATTTTATATTCCATTTTTTTATTCCTTCATGGGTCTTGTGATTCAATGTTACCAAAGTGGTAATGATTTTATGTTACAATATCATCATTTATTGGGAATGTTATGTTTGAGTCTCCAATGATGATATATCATGTTTTACCTCTCAATAACTCTAATTTATTTTCCCTCAATATGTTTATTCAAGTTATATTCATGTAATGGTACCATTTTTTCACTCTTTGGTAATAAATATAATTAATAAAATGTTTTAAGGAAATACGGAATTATTTATCAATTCAGTGAGAAATCATTTTCCATTAAAACCATGTTTTTTACAATTGTTTTAAAAAAAAGTATGACACTATTATATGTTTTATAATATATTTTACCCATTTTTGACTTTTTAATTATATATTTTTAATGGAATATTCATGTTCTTTTACAAAATAATGCATGTTTGGAATTTGCTATAAATGTGAAAGAATCATTGATTTAATATGTACAACATGAATGAAGTTTTCCAACATAATGGACAATAATTTATTTTAAAAAACCATTATATTATTTAAATTTTATTTTATAAAAACTTTTTTTCAAAAATAAATATGTTTTAAGAATATTTTTTGAAAGAGGAAGGTATATATTCTTCAAGAAATGTTTTAAATGATATTTCAAAATTATTTTCCATCATGTATGAAATATGTTGGTGTTAACTGTTCATTAATGGTAACATGGTCCAAGGATACTATTAATATTATTTCTTTTTATGGTTTATTTTTTGGTTCGTGATGTTTATAAAGCTCATTTCTATTCCATGAGTTATACCATGATTAAATTATTTTGAAACTCACGTTGTTTCATGGGTTATTGAATGATGAAATAAATATGAAACCTGTTTTTTTTCATATGTTATGATATGGTGAAATGTTTATGATACACATTTTATTTCATGGGTTATGATATGATGAAATATTATGATACTGTTAAACACATACGTATAATTTAATTATGTGATGGGTGGGACCTATATCTCTCTCCAGCGTATTGGGTAAAACTTTATATCTCATGAGATTGACATGACTTGAATGGGTAGTGAACTAGGGTTATTAAGTAAGGGATATATTGGGATGTGAACCTGATTTAGAAATATAGGGTTGGAATGGGGAGATAACCAGGTTCAGTAATGTAATTTTTCCACTATGATGGCCTTGGATATGATCCATGACTAATATTGAAATGATTTTCTATAATTATGTGTATGAAAAAAATTCCATGTATTATTATAATATTATTATTTCATTACTCATGTTCTTTGATTCCATTCTAATTCATGGAATATGAAATTCTAATATTTGTTCCATTAGTCAAAAACATTTCACATGATATGTTGGTAAGATTTATTAAATTTTATACTCACGTTATCATAACCATATTCTCATGTTATTCTTACAAATATCCCTTATATACCCTTACTTAGCTTATATTGTCAACTTTTATTATGTTTCCTTTCTAGATTTTATGAATATATGTATTATGTATTATTTTTTTAATAAGGGATCTAAGTTATGAAGAATATAGTGGGAGATGACATTGCTCCATTATGGACCACTTTTTACGTTTCCATGTTTCCAAAATTAAATAATCAATTGTAGGTCATGGGTTTTTTTTTATGTAATGTAATAAATATTAATAAACAAATATTTAATACTTATGTATTAAAACCCTAGGATGTTATAGTGGTTATTAGATAAAAGGTTTAGTTAAAAATTGAAAAAATAGGATGGTAAAACCGTAGCCAGATCCATAAGGATATGGATATGGATAAGTCTAAGGATGAGTCAAAGTATAGGAAAATGTCCTGTAATTTTTTTAATGTATATAGAGAGTGGTTTCCAGAGATACATCCCTCTCTAGATATTAGAAGTGGATGTGACTCTAGAACAGATATACCGATGGGTAACAACCCTGAAAACATCATATTGTTCTAGACTTCAATTGGAATTGGTGCATGATAATGGGCCTTATTGTAAACTTGTTTTGACACCCACAATGTATATTCCTTGGAAATTTAAAAAATCATTCTGTACCATAATGATGGATTTAAGTATAATATAACTATGAATGACCTAGTATAGTCATAAGGTTTCATATAATAAAGAATAAGGATACAGGATTTATAAATCCTATAAGTGATATTTCATGATTGTGTTATTCTTCACTATGTTTATTATTTAATGTTCTATAATTTTTTGTTTTATTCATTGTATAGAACCTAATGGAACAATGATAATTATATGTACGAGAGATAATGCAATGATTTTCTTCCAGGGAATCCAATTGTTATGGGAGATGGAATGAAAATTATCATTAATATGCCCACATAACTTTCTCAAGCTATAAATCGTGTTGGGATTCCAAATAAAATGAGGTTTAAAAAATTATATTGGTTCCTTCATGATGAAACATAAATATTATTTTATTGGGTATTTTGATCCACTAGTTACTGAATTATGGATCAATACTACTAATAAGATATTTTCCATTCTCTGGTGTTTGGAACCTGAAGAAGTCATTTTGGATGTCTACTATTTATAAGGTGAATTAGACTAATGGTGGAATATTATAATAGATACAAGGAAATAGAAATATGTTGAATCCATGGATTGGGATGAGTTCATGAACATATTATTTGACAATTAAATTCCACTTATTCTTCATACGAATATAGATAAGGAGTTTCTTGATATAAATAAAAAGGATAATTAATCTATTAGTATAAATGTAGGAAAATTTACAAAAAAAATCAAGGTAGACCTATAATATTACTATCCAGTCTAAAATAAAGATTTATTAATTCTTCAATATCGTAAAACCAAGTATCCTAAGGGAGATGACCATAAGAGACTTAAATAGTGAGGAATAGATTGTTTGTTTTGCAATCAAAGTGAAAATGGAGGTCAGAGTTACATATCAATATCATTGTTTTTACAAGAAAATGCAGTTGGAGTTCAAATGAAAATATAAATACCATAGAATAAATAAGATTATAATTCTTTTATTCTATATATTTGGGAATAATTATGGAGGAAAATTAAAGGAACAAGTAAATGATTTAAGTGTGTAAGGGAAGGTCATCAAGAAACTGATTGCCTATGCGATGTGAAGAATCTAGATAATGATGTGAATAGAGATACAGTTCAATAGAATGAACCTCCCAAAAATTAGTGCTTCATGTGTATGAATAATGGGAATTATATTAACCAGTTCCAAAACATGAGGTTTAATGATGATGATCGATGTTACTAACCTCTTAAGCCAAGAGATAAGGGTAAATCTCATGTGATCATCATTTCTGAGGAGGTTTATGATAATGATGTGGTGAAAGGAAAAAATACCATCCACTTGGGAACTACTAATGTCGTATTTGAATATGGATCTGCCTATTTATTCATATATATAGAATTTGATAAAAGTATCAAGATTCCAACCAATATATTAGATATAGAATTAGTATTTGAAACCCTAATGGTAGGATGATCACATTTCAAATATATGATTCCACTCTAGTTGAAAATGGTTGGAATTTTATTACCAAAAATCATTCAATTCTTCCTTTGGCTGAATTTTATGTCATCCATGGAATTGATATGATTTATTTTAATAAATCTCATATAAATTTTCAATGAATGGATATAAATTTTTATATCCCAAAACATGATATTATTATCTATAAATGTGATGAAAAGTATGAACTTTTTATTGGGACTAAATCCATTATATGGGTCTTATTTCCCTTTAATAAGGGTTGTTTATTTCAATTTTTTAAGAACCCGTGTTTTTAGAAAGGTTCAAAATCCTGATCCTGTTTGAAATTTTTGACTTGTTTCTGAGAAAACGGGGAAAATTTGGGAAGTCTTGGAAATTTCTAGACTACATGTTGTGTACTCTAAAGTACATTCCATTTATAGGTTAGGTGTGTACCAGCTGTGTTCTCTCCGAGTAAATGTCGTGTGATGACCTGGTAGGAATTTCCAACTATACGGCGTGTAGTGTTCCACGACATGCCGTGTACCCTCTTTCAGCGTACCAACTAAGTTCAAGCCGTGTGTCGACCGATGTGGAGCATTCAATCCATGTGGCTTCCACCTCTTATGTCGAAGTACAGACAAGGCCACTACATGGCATGTAGTCCTTAAATATACACCATTTACTTTTATTTTTATTCTCTTAAATGAAAGAGTGGTGCGTCTCTTTTCTAGAAACACCTTATTCTTCCCCGTTTTCGGACCTTGACCCTCTAGAAGGCTGGAAGCGTTTCTTCTCCTAGATTCTTCATTCGTCATCCATTCTTCAATCCTTTGGTGGATGTGGGATCACAACAGCGAGGCTAAACCCATGCACCCTATTCCATTCTTGATCCATTTCCTCGCACGTCACAGTTTCCATCGGAGTGGAATTGTCGGGATTTGACAAAATTGTAGATCTACGAATATTTTATTGGAATTAGAGCTCAATATCGGATGTGCTTATGTCTACAAGTCCTATGTAGGTGGTTCATACCTCTTTTTGTTTTTTCGTAGATTTTTTGTTGGTGCGGCCTGTGGCAGATTTTTGGGTATTTTGAGAGTGACCCTGTTTTATCAGCTATTTCATATTAAATTAATTGTTAGACCCATGGGATGCCTTTGGGAATACCCTATTGCCTATATTTAATGAGCAAGTCCAAGAGAGAGGCAACACTCATTGGGACATTTTTTTATAGGTTCCAAAATGGTTATAATTGATCTTTTTTATTTATAACTGTTATGTTTAATCTAGTAAAGCCTGATTATGTGGTTTAGAGGCATTCAAGACCTCAATTTTGTTGTGTGAAAACCATTAGGTTAGTGAAAATTCAACTGTTTAGATTGTTTTTATGTTTATGTGACTTGTTTAGAAGTGTTATATATGTAATCGCTGAATTGCATATGCTGGAACCCTTTAGGTTATGTTGGGTATGACCTAGATATTCTTGAGTGATGCTGATCACAGGTTGGGAATGGCCTGGGTTACATTGGGTGGTTCTGACCACGAGATTGGGCATCATGGATGTCGGCTTGAGGTAGGGTGACTGTCAAGTTGGGTAAGGCTCGGGTTACTGGGATGGGGAGACCATCAGAATTGAGCGGCATGTTCGTTGGGACATGAGGTGTTAGAGGTGTTGTGGCTTGTGTAGAATTTTGGTGATTACCGCTCACCCAGAACATGAGTAGTGTCCACACAGAGAGACTCCATGTTGATGTTGTTTTGACCACTCATGTGGGTAGAGGCCCCCGTTAGTTGCGGTTTAGGTACTATTGGTTTAGTGGTTCTTGTTGTAGGAAGCCACGTAGAAGGTGAGGATCCTTCATGGGATAGCATTGAGGATATCGTGTTGGGGGAAGAGGCTTTCCCTTATTTGAGAGCAGACACCATGGTCCCTCTGGTTACTCTATTGAGGGCAGACATCATTGTCCCTCCGGTTACTCTATTTGAGGGTAGACATTGCTATCCCTATGGTTATTTTATTTGAGGGCATACATCGCTATACCGCCGGTTACTTATTTGAGGACATACATCACTGTTTCTCCGAGATACTTTATTGGGCGTGCCTTCGGGATGTCAGTACTTGAGACATGAGATTTTAGGGGGGGCACATGGTTTCATGTTACATGACATAGATTCTGGCGTTGGGTGAAGCAGGTGACACTCCATGGTGGCTGCTGAGCACCAGTGGAGTTTGTGGTTTTTTGTGTGCATCGTACTATTTATTGTTTTCCTTATAACTGCATGTATTCTTAAACACTTATATTAGTTACACACCATTGGGTGGTATCCTACTTAGATTCTTCTCACACCCTGCATGGGCCATTCGGGACGCGTGTAGACTTTATGGATTTGAGTGTAGGAAAGAGTTTAGATTCAGGAGATGGACTGCATTAGCTATTTCATGGAGATGGTATGGACAATGAGGTCTTGCCTAGCTGTAGTTACCTTGTTTTTCATTATTTCCTATATCAGAATGCTTACTTTTTTATGTAGCTACATTTGGTTATCCATTGGCTCCCTTTATATATATGGATATGTATGACTTGCTTTGGATGCACGTTTTGTTTTTCAACAGTAGTTACAAGTGATCAACATGCTGTTCTATTTAATTTTGGTTGCTGTTGTTTATATTTATTGTTTCGATGTTTATCGATATTGAATGTGATTACACTATGCAGGTCGGGTTTGAGTCTTCTCTGTCATTTATTCTACTTCATATTTATTATTATACATGGACCAATACCATTTTTATCCTCCAGGAGGGTGTAGCCTCCCCACTCTACCTATAAGACCCTCAATGCTAGTCGGTAGCCTTTTGCGTTTGGGGAGGTGCGCCTAAGGTAGTAACACCCGACCCGTTTAGCATTGTTTGTGTATTTGTTCGGGTCCAGGTTTTTAGAAAGTGGTATCAGAGTAGTTCTCTATAGGGATTTAGTAGCAGTGTTTTTCTATCTACTAATGAGTTTGAGACTTCTCATTTATTTCTATAGGTTTTACAATTTTGGATATGGTAGAATGGAGATAGGTTGTTACTGGAACTGGGTTTTTAGCTTATGCTTGGGTGCCTACAGCCCCAGCTACGAAGGATGGACCAAGTTGCCTTGGGTGGGAATTTATAATTTTATTTTTCTCAGATTACGGTTTATATGATTTCCACCTCAGTGGCTCTCTTGGTGTGTGATGTTATTGATTGTGATATGTAACCCTTGACCCGGTGTGGTAACAAAGAATTGGACCTTGTACCGGTATGGCAAGGCGCAATTTTCTAGATTTTGATAGACACATTATTAGGGTATTTCAATTTCATAACTGAATGTATGCTTTGTGAATTGATAATTCCATGTGAATAATATCAATTTCCATGCTTTATATTCTTCTGAAATGAGAATATGTGAAATTCCTGATAGAATTGCTTGTTTTTTTCAATGGGTTATTCCTTGCTTTATATTATTGTAGAATTTCATGTGGAAGGGTATTTGGGTCTGGCTCTAATGAGACCAAACATGTACTATGGTTGAGGTAATTTTGATCATCAGTTTTGGGTGACTTGATCGTAGGATTGATGCAACGTTGGTTGTTAGGATGGGCATGGCCGAAGGGGAGAGTAAGGGTAGTAGTTTTATGCATCCTCTTTAATGCATTCCTTATCTATGTTGAATATATACATTGTTATATATATAGGATATCTTACCATTTATGGTATTCAGTAGGTTCCTTTTTAGCTAACTCAGATGGAGCGTCATGCGGTAGATGGTACAGTGCTGCATGAGCTGGTTTAGGTTCAAGATTTGGTGTAGGCAGAGCATGATCCATAGGTACAGGATCAGGGACAGGATCAGGTTCATGATCCAGTGCAGGTAAGACAACAGCTGGGTTTGGAAGCATTCGAACCATGTCTCGACAATATTCTCTGATCTATCCTGGTATCTGTCATGTAGGGGATTGATAGAGGTGCGTAGGGTACAGAGGCATCTATGGAGTATCTGATGCGGGAGTTCCATCACAACACCCATAGCTTTTTCAGGGTGATGGTTGTCCATAGGTAGCTGAGAACTGGATAGAGACGATTCAGATGATCATCGAGCAGCTCGAGATGCCTCCATGGTGGAGGGTCATGTTGGGGACATACATGCTGATAATACCAGAAAAGGGCTGGTGGGATGTGCTGGCTTAGGCTCGTAGGCATGAGGGACAAGCATGGAAATACTTCAAGGACATGTTCTTCAAGAACTTTTACCCAGATACACTGAGGTAAGAGAGATCATAGGAGTTTTTGAGCTTTTAGTAGGGAGACATGTCTGTCATGGACTACTCAACTACTTTTACTGAGCTGTCTCTCTTTGCACCTGGTATGGTAAGCGATGACATGGAAATAGTGAGGCGCTTAGAGGATGGCTTACAACATGTCATTCGGATCAAGGTGAATATCTTCAGGTTGGTTTCATTTTCATAGGTGGTGAATCAGGCACTTATAGTAGAGGGTAACTAGAGGGATAGGCCCCGGGTTGGTCGGGCGATGGCTTCAGGTGATGGTTCCGATAGAAGGAAGCGAGGACGGGATGAGTTCAGGCAGGGCAGCTAGGCCAAGGATTCAACTAGACCACATCATAGCAGTTTCTTAGTGTTTTTTTTTCAGCGTGGGTAGCCAGGACATGTTTAGACTCAGTGTGATAGGACTTCAAAGGATTGTCGGGCATGTGGACAGGTCAGACATCTTGAGAGATTCTACAGACAGCCTTCTCAAACAGCCGGCAGGCAGGGGCCAGGACAGATTATGGCATCAGGAGTTAGTTCAGGTTCGTTACAAGGAGATGGTAGCCATGTTTCAACTGCATAGGGAGGACGTGATAGAGAACGTGGGACCTAGCTGAGGGGTTAGTGGCTGGTGACTGGAGCAGCAACGCAGGGAGGCCAAGCATCAGGCAGTCGTACCTCAGGCCAGATGCAAGTTGGGGAGCTGCTAGGGACTGAGCAGGCTAGTGAGACCATGTTGGTTAAAGTTACACCTCAAGTGTGGTTGTGACTTTCTTGTTTTCTTTTGGCATGACATATTGAGGCATGACAGTTTTGAGTGCACGAGGTGCATAGGATTCTTGTGGACTGACTAGATGTTGGTCAGTGGGATTGGAACCATATTGGGTGCATGATATATTTATATAAATGTATGGGATTCATGGAATTGAGGCATTGAGGATGCAGGTTAGTTTAGGTGCATGGCATCAAGTTTTCTTTGAGCATCCATGGGATGTAGGACCTCGTGGAGGCAGACACCAATGTGGTTCAGGATACGTTTGGGTGTCAAAAACGACACGGGATCACACAAGGCTGGGTGAGAAGTTGATGCTCATTGGGACATTTTGGTCTGGGTTCGAAAATGGTTATAATTTGTCTGTTTTGTTTAGAACTGGTATGTATAATTTATTAAATCTTGATTATGTTGTTTATAGGCATTAAAGACCTCTGTTTTGTTGTGTAATAACCGTTGGGTTAGTGTGAATTCAACTATTATGATTTTTTTTCTTATTTATTTGACTTGTTTAGAAGTGTTATATATGTAATCACTGACTTTAATATACTGGAACCCTTGGGGTTGTGTTGGGCATAGCCTGGATATTCTTGAGTGATATTGATCACAGGTTGGGCTTGGCCCGAGTTACATTGGGTGGTTATGACCATGGTATTGGGTATCATGGATGTCTTCATGAAGCAGGGTGACTTTCAGGTTAGGCAAGGCCCAGGTTACAGGGATGGCGAGACCATCAGACTTGAGTGGCATGGTCGCAGGGACACGAGGTGTTAGAGGTGTTTTTGTCTTGGGTACTATTTTGGTGATTAACACTCATCCAGAACATGATTTGTATACACACAGAGAGACTCTGTGATGAGGTGGCTTTGACCACTTATGTGGGTAGAGTCTTGCGTTAGTTGCGGTTTAGGTACCATTGGTTTGGGGTGCTTGTCGTAGAAAACCACATGGAAGGTGGGGATCCTTCCTGGGATAGCATTGAGGATATTAGTTTGGGGGAAGAGGATTGCAGTTATTTTAGGGCAGACATCGTTGTCCCTCCAGTTACTCTATTGGGGGCAGCCATCGATGTCCCTCTGGTTACTCTATCTGAGGGAAGAATTCACTGTCCCTTCGGTTACTTTATTTGAGGTAAAACATCGTTGTCCCTCTGGTTACTTATTTGAGGACAGACATCATTGTTCCTCCATGTTACTATTATTGGGAATACCTTCGGGACATCGGTACTTGAGACACGTGATGCCAGAGGGGGCACATGGTGCTGGGTTACATGACAGAGATTCTAGCGTTGGCCGAAGCAGGTGACGCTCCATGGTGGCTTCTAAGAACTAGTAGAATTTTTTGGTTGTTTTTGTTTATTTTACTATTTACTATTTTCCTTAAAACTACATGTCTTCTTAAACACTTATATTAGGTACGCACTGTTGGGTGGTATCCTACTGAGATTCATTTCACACCCTGCACGAACCCTTCAGGATGCCTGTATACTTTATGTATTTACGTGTAGGAAAGAGTTCATATAAGGCCCCAGCATTAAACCTTAATTAATCTTGAGTTATTAAATGATTACACATTGAGGATCTTTTCAGGTTTAGAGTTTTAGATAATTAGATCATAAATCTTGCATTACATTCCACATTTAATCAAAATGGTTACATAAAAGATAGTATTAATTTTTCCCATCAACGGAAACATATTTAAAATAAAACATGGATTCCTTCTTGACACTTCCTTGACACTATCATCATATCTTGTACCCTTCCCTTGACCTGTGAAAAAACATTTCAAAAACTTGGGATGAGCATAAAATGCTCAGTAAGGGATATAAAAATATGGAACGGAAACATGAGTACATGTATACATAAGAATGAAATCATACTTTACCCATAAAACATAAGCACTTTAACATTCCTCATAAAATCATGAATAAATAATATAAATCATAAGACATAAAAGGTAACTTGAGGCATTCATAACATTCTTACGTGGGGATTAATCCTCATGGTTACTTTTGGAATACCCACCACAGTATATTCCCTAAATCTCTTCAGAGAAACCTTAACGTTTGGCTCCTTCGCGTTACCCAATGCATTGGAGAGATATATCAGGCTCACCCTCCCTTAGTTTGTCACAGAACCACCCGTCTTCATAATAATGCCCAAGAATCATAACATAATCTTATCACATAAAACATGCATAAAGGAAACATAATATTTCAACCTTTCAATAACAAGATATCAATACAACACATTGATATAAATACATTATTAAACCATTTTCAATACCAAAATAAAAGAAAAGTAAAACATGGTATTTATTTTTCTTTTAAAAAGAAGGTATGGCTTGTAGAGGAAGCCGAAACTCAAATAATGGTCACGGCGGTGGAGAAGTCGTTGTCACCGCATACGTACGAAAAAAACATTCCCTTTTGTCATTTAGTAAAACACATCGTATAAAAAGATTCCTTTTGGATAAACGTACAAGTCAAAGGGGTTTATACACCGTATAAAAGAAAGTTGTGTATAAAAAAAATATTCCTCAATGAAAGGAGATTGAGACGAAGTCCCATACAATGATGGTATCCTTGGATTAAAGATAAATCAGTTACATAACTATGTGTGACAAACGAATACATGAAATATAAGTGGGTATTAAGTGTAAAAAAATCAGAGGACATTCACACATAATCATAGAACGACATATTCAAGGTGTACAAGTTTATCCCGAAGAATCGAAATTGGGTTAAGAAGTTCCCTTGCAAAAATTAGACAGCCTAACAGCGTCACTTCAAAATTCAGAAAAAGAGTTGATGAGAGATAAAAAGGGTATCTCATCACATGGACATAAAATTTACATCAATAAGGATATATAAGAACATATCCCAAAACAATATTATGTGAATTAAAAGACATAACAAAATAAGTCTTTTAAAAAAGAGGAGGGTGAAAGGTTCCCTTACCGACATGGGTATCTTTCGAAACATACGCCCCGTGACAGAAGGACAATACAAAATTGATGTAAATACTCATAAATGAATGAATATTACACAATGAGTAAAATAATGGTCAGTACATACACCACTCAAAGGAAATTGTGGAAAATGTTGCATAAATATCACGGGAATAAAAGTGAGATGAAAAATCCCTTACGAAAACTCGGCAACCTAACGGCGCCACTTAAAACCTCCAAAAATGGATTGATGAGATCAAATAGGGTATCCCATAACATTACAATACAATTTACATCAAGAGGAATATAAAAGAACATCCCACATCATAACAAAGAGGAGCTTAAAAGAAGTGACATAAAGGAGAGTACTTAAAGAGAAAGAGAGAGGTTAGATCTCTTACAAAAATTCGACAGCCTAACGACGCCACTCAAAACATCCAAAATGGATTGATTAGAGAGAATAGGGTCTCTCATCATATGAACATAAAGATTAAAGTAAGAGTAATATAAAATAACATCCCAATAACAGGAAATATGAACTTATAAGGAATGACATAAAAGAGTGTACTTAAAAAGAAAGAGAGGAGTAGGATCCCTTATCTCAAGTCCAACTTGTCTTGTTCGTTTCTTTATATTCCTAAATAATAAACTTTGGTCAATTAATAATTGGCTAAGTACCTCCTTTAGAGATTATTATTCAGTTCATATCACATATTATAATTTTATAATAATTGTTTAATAATGTTAGTTCATATCAGACGTTTTTGCCGATGTTTGGTACATGAGTCAAAAATGAACTTGTTGGAAAAACGATTGCCCGTGTAGTTATAAGTAAATAACTTCCAGAATAGTATTAATGATTAAAATATCATATATATCCAGTAAATATTCATTTTATACTATTCCATATCATTTGGAGATAAAAAACGAAAAGCACCGTTCATGGAGACGGTAGGTCGTACGTACGCATGAACGCTACTTTCATTTTCTGTCATATTAATGGAATTAAAACAAAATGAGAGAGATATATATATATGTTTCAATTCCAGAATTATATCCACAATTTAGATGTAATATATTACATATATATCCATTATATATATGTACTTATAATATTACATAACATTTTGAGATAAGAAATGAAATGTAACGTTCATGGAGACGGTAAGTCGTACGTACGCATGAACGCTACTTCCATTTCTATTTCATATTTAATGGAATTAAAACATAATTATACATTATAGTATTTTAATTCCATTATGGTATAATATATAATATCATTAAATATATCTTTTATACGTACCACATATGGTATTAACGAATCAAATCACTTTGAGGGGGCGGTAGTCCGCACTTCCTTAAATGAAGATTTCGCGTTCACCCATAATGGAAACCATAAAGGTATGCCATAAATGAAAAATAAAGAAGCATAAGTGAAACATAAACATATTATATATCATATATAAATATATTGTCATCTTAATGGACACCTTTGAAGGTGTTAGAAGAATGTTGAACAATCATCGTTTCGGGAGGCAGAAATTCGCCATCCCCGGAAACAGTATGTTCTTTAACCATTAGATATAGGTGTGAGTAAGTGTAGCTCGAATACTTCTTATAAAAACATCCTAGTATATTTTTGATACTGGATTTGTTACAAAATAAATGAATAAAAAGAGTTTAGTGGGTTGGAGAAGAACAATAAAACAAAAGGACACAAGTGAAGACATTACCTTAAAATCGGGAAACTCCCTTTGGTTTGAGCTCAAAGGCTTCCTTAGGAAGACTTCTGCCCAAAGTGATGCTTCACGGAGTTAGAGAGGGAAGTGGAGAGACAAAATGGGTAGGGTTTGGCCGAGCCAAAGGCTTTGGGAGTGTGGGTAAGGTGGTAGAGGTGGGGTCCTTTTATAAGAGGAGAGGAGGAGCACTCTTGTAATGTTACAAAATATTACTTTATATTCAAATAATTTTCGGATTTTAAAGATCCCACATTGATTTATTTCAAGTATTAAGTGATAAGGGATCTAAATCCACTCATACAATAGGTTTTGGACATGTTTAGGTCTTAGATATTACATTATCTTTATAATTTATTTAAATCGTTAAATAATGAGGTCATCACTGTATCATCATGATGCCAAATATAATTTAATTTATTTAATGTATAAAAATTATTAAAAAATTACTATGATGTAGGAAATCTTTATAGCTTTCCAATTACTATTTATAGTAAAAAATATGACTTGTCTAACCCCATGTAAAATTTTTTTTAGTAAAACATTTCATGTTTGTGTCATTTTTACTTTAACATTAAATAAAAAGATATTTTTGTCATTTTCCAACCAAAGTGGCTCCATGCGGTCCCCAAGTTGATACATGGATTTTATTGGTCGTCCATGACACATCCAATGAGGTTATGACATGTGTCTAGGTCATTTCATTTTATTAAAACATTATTCCTACCAAAAACTACACTAATTACCTCTAATCGCGATTAAAAACTTAATAAGTTACTATTCATCAAAAAATTATTTCTATCCCATTGAACCACATTTTACTTTTTAATGAAAAGCATGTATGTTGGATTTTTTAAATTAAAAACACAAGTATGGAAAAATTTCATTTAAACAGAAAAATCAGTTTTTATAAGTACCACTTAGTGGTTTCACTATTCATCAAAATTGATGTTTTTCAGAAAAATCCCAAAAATTCACCCTAAGATATATTTGATATTCCAAATTCAAAAATGAAGTCTATTTTAGAAAATTCAAAACATATAAGTCACATTAATTAATTTAATAATTAATTCCCGTTATCATAGCAAATAGCGTGTTTTTATGAAACAATAAGTATCAAAAGATTGACACTAGTTTAAGTCGGATTTCAAAGTGAAATTAATTTCAATGACCACTATTGGATTTAATGGTAAAAATATATTATAATTTCAATTTAAAACCAATTAAAAAGATAATATAATCATATAAATAAATTAGATTAAAAAGAGGTTTTGAATTAAAATACACATTTTACACTATTCATTAAAAAATGAACTTTATCGGAAAGATTCCAAAAATTTACACAAAGTAAATTTTGATGTCCCGATTCTTAAGAAGAGTTTTATTTGGTCCAATAGAATGTATAAGAGTGAACAAAACTATATTTAATGACGGTTCTCCATCAAAAGGCGATAAGTGAACCTTTAGTGAAAACTTGGGCATATATGCCTAAAATTGAATTCTTTCCGTATTTTAAGCCTTTATCATTTATTGGATAAATGTAAAAAAAAATTAAAAAATATATAATCATATTTTATTTATTTCTATCCATTCCCGCCAATACAATGGCTACATGTTAACTACCATTTAAAATAATATTATTTTATTATTAGAGTGCAACGTAAGATTCCCTAGAAACTCGTTGTTGCGTGTTGGGTACGCCATCGAGCATAGCGTCCCCTTTAAAGTCATATTAATATTTTATTCACAAATATGGATAAATTTGAAAATTTCATATTCTTTATTTACCTAGGTGTTACATCCTTCCCCCCTTTTGGGAATTGTGTCCTCGCAATTTTTAAAATTGAGCTTGGAAACATCCTTGAAAGTCCCACATCGGAACAAGAGTTGGTAAAACAATCACTTTAAAATAAAGGAAGATAAGTACAGAGGTCACCCGAGTTAACCCATACTAGGATTCCATGTAGAAAAACATGGACATGGAAGAAAAATCAAAGGTTCATGTTCTTGAGGGAGAGTGATAGTAAACATGTCTAGGAGAAAGTTAACCATAAGAAAATCACAAACTTGTGATGGGTTAAACGGTATTCGATTCCCCAGTAGGAAAAGTTAATAGACAACATTTTTGTTTTAAGTTACTTTTTATTGAGGAATTTATTCATAAGGAAACATAATCACTTATCATGTTGAATTTCAACTTTTACTAGATTCCTTAATCAAACTCATATTTTTTCCAAAAGATGAGTATTTAGGGAGACTTGTTCGCATTAAGAGTACTATAATCAACTTCTAGAGAATCACCTAATCCACCAAAGAGAACTATATACTTCCCATATATTTAGACCTTATCCAAACCCAAAACCAAAAAGGGTAGTACAAGGTCAGATAATCCAGAAAAGGATAACCCTTTAAAAAGAAAATATATGCTTAATCTCCAAAATTTGTCCAACAAAACCCAAAGTTCAACGAGGACCATCCGATAAACAACTTGTCCATAAAATTCTTCAAAGTAAACCAATATAAGATTGAAACACAAATATTTGAAGGATTTATTCACATAGTCATCCAAGTTAAATCATAACATTTATCTCCAAACAACATCAGTTGCTCTTAAAGTCTCGTATTCAAAAGTAATTAACCTAATCACATATCCTCAATGATAGGTTAATAAGTTTCATAAATAACCCACAATAAACTTACTCTTAATTCATAAAATAATATAACTAAAAAGAATCAGTCAAACTAACCGTGGACTTCATGTAGTCCAGTGGTAGGCGATAAATACCAGTCGCACTTTGGTTGTGGGTTCGATTCCTGCAGCTTTGTCCGACGCGACGGGTAGTCACACAGTCTGCATGTTGTCCTTTTTCCAAAACAATATAATTCTCAAATCATTCCCCAAAAAGAGATAAAATCATCAAAAATAACCATAACATAATTTAACCTCAATTTTATCTCATGCCTTTCACTTCCATCATAACATATAGTAACCCATAATTACCTCAAAAGTAAGGATCATATAAACTCTAATGGTTACCTTTATAATTATTACCTGAACTTCCACATCGATTGGTCATCTCATACATGATGCATTAAAGATCATACCAAGGTTCAAGTGGTTGATCATGACTCCTTGATAGTTGGTTTAGAACAACGACGAGTTTCCTCATTGAATCCCCCATTTTATCTAGTATCTTAATCATAGAACCACCACAGTTTCCTTCAAACCCGTTGTCTCTTTGGTGCCTGCTAGATCCATCCATTCACTAAAAAAAGAAATGTCAGTGTGAGTATATCAACAAAACCATCATGTACTAATGTGGAAGGTAAACACTAAGATACACTTACTCATTTACTTTATCTAAAACTAGGACTCTTTCTAAAATCCTAACCATTATGGTAATGCCACTTATGCTTAAAGAATACCCTAACCTCTAAAGTTATCTAAACCGACCTCTGATACAAACTATAAGGCCCCAGCCTTAAACCTTACTTAATCTTGAGTTATTACAAGATTACACGTTGAGGATCTTTTCAGGTTTAGAGTTTTAGAGATTTAGATCATAAAACTTGCATTACATTCCACATTTAAACAAAGTGGTTACATAAAAGATAGTATTAATTTTTCCCATCAACAGAAACATATTTAAGAAAAAAACATGGATTCTTTCTTGACACTTCCTTGACACTATCATCATATCATGTACCCTTATCTTGACCTATGAAAAACATTTCAAAAACTTGGGATGAGCATAAAAAGCTCAGTAAGGGATATAAAAATATGGAAAGGAAACATGAGTACATGTATACATAAGAATGAAATAATACTTTACCCATAAAACATAAGAACTTTAACATACCTCATAAAATCATGAATAAATCATATAAATCATAAGACATAAAAGGTAACTTGAGGCATTCATAACATTCTAACGTAGGGAGTAACCCTCTTGGTTACGTTTGGAATACCCAGCATAGTATATTCCCTAAATCTCTTTGGAGAAACCTTAATGTTTCACTCCTTCGCATTACCCAATGCATTTGGGAGCTATCTCGGGCTCACCCTCCCTTAGTTTATCACGGAACCACCCATCTTCATAATAATGCCCAAGAATCATAAAATAATCTTATCACATAAAACATGCATAAAAGAAAACATAACATTTCCACCTTTAAATAACAAGATATCAATACAACCCATTGATATAAATAAATTATGAAAACCATTTTCAATACCAAAATAAAAGTAAAGTAAAACATGGTATTTATTTTTCTTTTAAAAAGAATGTATGTATTGTAGAGGAAGCTGAAACTCAAATAATGTTCACGGCGGCGGAGAAGTCATTGTCGCCGCATACGTACGACAAAAACATTCCCTTTTGTCATTTAGTAAAACACTTCGTATAAAAAGATTCCTTTTGGAAAAATGATAAAGTCAAATGGGTTTATACACCGTATAAAATAAAGTTGTGTATAAAACAAAATATGCATCAATGAAAGGATATTGAGACGAAGTCCTATACAAAGATGGTATCCTTGGATTAACGGTAAATCAGTTACATAACTATTTGTGTCAAACGAATACACGAAATATAAGTGGTTATTAAATGTAAAACAATAAGTGGACATTCACACATAATCATAGAATGACATATTCAAGGTGTACAAGTTTATCCCAAAGAATCGAAATTGGGTTAAGAAGTTCCCTTGCAAAAATTAGACAGCCTAACAGCGTCACTTCAAAATTCCGAAAAAGAGTTGATGAGAGATAAAAAGGGTATCTCATCACATGGACATAAAATTTACATCAATAAGTATATATAAGAACATATACCAAAATAATATTATGTGAATTAAAAGGCATAACAAACTAAGTCTTTTAAAAAAGAGGATAGTGAAAGGTTCCCTTACCGACATGGGTATCTTTCGAAACATACGCCCCGTGAAAGAATGACAATACAACATTGATGTAAATACTCATAAATGAAATAATATTACACAATGAGTAAAATAATGGTCAGTACATACACCACTCAAAGGAAATTGTGGTAAATGTAGCATAAATCTCCCGGGAATAAAAGTGAGATGAAAAATCCCTTACGAAAACTCGGCAGCCTAACGATGCCACTTAAAACTTCCAAAAATGGATTGATGAGATCAAATAGGGTATCTCATCACATTAAAATAAAATTTAAAGCAATAGGAATATAAAAGAACATCCCCCATCATAACAAATAGGAGCTTAAAAGAAGCGACGTAAAGGAGAGTACTTAAAGAGAAAGAGAGAGGTTAGATCTCTTACGCAAATTCGGCAGCCTAACGGCGCCACTCAAAACCTTCAAAATGGATTGATGAGAGAGAATAGGGTCTCTTATAATATGAACATAAAAATTACAGTAAGAGTAATATAAAATAACATCCCAATAACAAGAAAGATGATCTTAGAAGGAATGACATAAAAGAGTGTACTTAAAAAGAAATAGAGGAGTAGGATCCCTTACCTCAAGTCCAACTTGTCTTGTTCATTTCTTTATATTACTGAATAATAAACATTGTTCAATTAATAATTGACTAAGTAACTACTTTAGAGATTATTATTCAGTTCATATCACATATTAAAATGTTATAATAATTGTTTAATAATGTTAGTTCATATCAGACGTTTTTGTCGATGTTTGGTACATGAGTCAAAAATGAACTTGTTTGAAAAAAGATTTCCCATGTAGTTATAAGTAATTAATTTCCAAAATAGTATTAATGATTAAAATATCATATATATCCAGTAAATATTAATTTTATACTATTCCATATCATTTGGAGATAAAAAACGAAAAGCATCGTTCATGGAGATGATAGGTCGTACGTACGCATGAACGCTACTTTCATTTTTTTCATATTAATGGAATTAAAACAAAATGAGATATATATATATATGTTATAATGCCAGAATGATATCCATAATTTATATGTAATGTATTACATATATATACATTATATATATGTACTTATAATATTACATAACATTTTGAGATAAGAAATGAAATGTACCGTTCATGGAGACGGTAAGACGTACGTACGCATGAACGCTACTTCCATTTCCAATTCATATTTAATGGAATTAAAACATAATGATACATAATAGTATTTTAATTCTAGTATGGTATCATATATAATATCATTAAATGTATCCTTTATACGTACCACATATGTTATTAACGAATCAAATCACTTTGAGGGGGAGGTAGTCCGCACTTCCTTAAAGGAAGATATCACGTTTACCCATAATGGAAACCATAAAGGTACACCATAAATGAAAAATACATAAGAATAAGTAAAACATAAACATATTGGATATAATATATAAATATACCGTCATCTTAATGGCCATCTTTGAAGGTGTTAGATGATTTTTGAACAATCATCGTTTCGGGAGCTAGAAATTTACCATCCACGGAAACAGTATGTTCTTTAACCATTAGATGTTGGTGTGTGTCAGTGTAGCTCGAATAATTCTTATAAAAACATCCTAATATATTTTAGATACTGGATTTTTTACAAAATAAATGAATAAAAAGATTTTAGGGGGTTTGAGAAGAAAAATAAAACAAAAGGACACAAGTGAAAACATTACCTTAAAATCGTGTAACTCCCTTTGGTTTGAGCTCAAAAGATTCATTGGTAATACTTCTGCCCAAAGTGAGGCTTCAAGTAGTTAGATAGGGAAGTGGAGAGACAAAATGGGCTGGTTTTGGTTGAGCCAAAGGCTTTGGGAGTGTGGGTAAGGAGGTAGAGGTGGGGGCCTTTTATAAGAGGAAAGGAGGGGAACTCTTGTAAAGTTACAAAATGTTACTTTATTTTCAAAAGCGTTTCGGATTTTAAAGGTCCTACATTGATGTATTTCGAAGATAAGGTGATAAGGGTTCTAAATACACTCATGCGATAGGTTTTGGACTTGTTTAGTTCTTAGATATTTCTCTATCTTTCCATTTTATTAAAATCGTTAAATAATGAGGTCATCGCTGCATCATCATGATGTCATAAATAATTTAATTTATTTAATGTCTAAAAATTAATAAAAAAATAATATGATTTAGGAACTCTTTTTATCTTTACAATGAATTTTTGTAGTCAAAACTATGACTTGTATAACCCCATGTAAAAATTGTTTTAGTAAAACATCTCATGTTTTGGTCATTTTTACTCTAACATTAAATAAAAATATATTTATGTCATTTTCCAACCAAAGTGGCTCCATGGGGACCCCAAGTGGACCCATGGATTTTCTTGGTCGGCCATGACACATCCAATTAGGGTAGTACATGTTTCTTAGTCACTTAATTTTATTAAAACATTATTCTTACCAAAAACTACACTAATTACCTCTAATCGCGATTAAAAACATAATAAGTTACTATTCACCAAAAAATTATTTGTATCCCATTGAACCACATTTTAATTCATAATGACAACCATGTATGTCAGATTTTTGAAATTCAAAACACAAAGATGGAAAAATTTCATTTAAATGGAAAAATCAGTTTTTATAAGTACCACTTAGTGGTTTCACTATTCATCAAAAATTGAAGTTTTTCAGAAAAATCCCAAAAATTCACCCTAAGCTATATTTGATATTCCGAATTAAAAAATTATGTCCATTTTAAAAAATTCAAAACATATAAGTCACATTAATTAATTTAATAATTAATTCCCTCTGTAAGAGCAAATAGCGTGTTTTTATGAAACAATAAGTATCAAAAGATTGACACTAGTTTAAGTCTGATTTCAAAGAAATATTAATTCCAATGACCACTATTGGATTTAATGGTAAAAATATATTTTAATTTCACTTTAAAACCAATTCAAAATATAATGTAATCATATAAATAAATTAGATTAAAAAAAGATTTTGAATTAAAATACAACATTTTACATTATTCATTAAAAAAATGAACTTTATAGAAAAGATACGAAAAATTTACACAAAGTAAATTTTGATGTACCGATTATTTAGAAGAGTTTTATTTGGTCCAATAGAATGTATAAGAGTGAACAAAACTATATTTAATGACGGTTTGCCATCAAAGTCGATAAGTGAACCTTTAGTGAAAACTAGGGCATATTCGCCTAAAATTGAATTCTTTCCGTATTTTAAGCCTTTATCTTTTATTGGATAAAATTAAAAACATTTAAACACATATATACTCATATTTTAGTTATTTCTATCTATTCCCGCCAATACAATGGCTACATGTTAACTACCATTTAAAATAATATTATTTTATTATTAGAGTGCAACGTAAGATTCCCAAGAAACTCGTTGTTGCGTGTTGGGTACGCCATCGAGCATAGCGTCCCCTTTAAAGTCATATTAATATTTTATTCACAAATATGGATAAACATGAAAATGTCATATTCATTATTTACCTGGGGTGTTGCAGTTCAACTTCAAGAGCTGGACTGCATTAGCTGTTTCATGAGACGGTATTGACCTTGAGTTCTTGACTAGCTGGAGTTACCTAGTTTTGTTTTCTTTCCTGTATCAGCATGCTTACTTGTTATGTATCTATAATTGGTTATCCATTGGAACCCTTTATATATATGGATATGTATGAATTTATTTGGATGCATGTTTTGGTGTTCAATAGTAGTTACAAGTGATCAGCATGCTATTCTATTTACTTTCTATTATTGTTGTTTATATTTATTGCTTCCACTGTTTATCGATATTGAATGTACTTCCACTCTACGGGTCTAGTTTATGTCTACTAAGTCATTTATTTATATTCATATTTATTATTATGCTCAGAACAATACCATTTTTATCCTCCGGAAGGGTATATCCTCCCCACTATACCTATAAGACCCTCACTGCTAGTCGGTAGCCTTTGGCATTCGGGGAGATGCACCTAACGTAGTAACACCAGACCCGTTTAGCAATATTTGGGTAGTTGTTTGGGTCTGGGTCATTAAACAATTTTTGGGTAGGAACTCAACATATATGATATTCCCATTGTTCATAAATTTGTGATTTTTATTCAAAAAAAGTTGCATATCCTTCTAGAAAAACGTGAAGTTGAGTTCCCAATAGAACTCACACCTAGTTCCACACAAATTTCAAATAATCCATGTATAATGGAACTTATTTTTTATAGTAATTAAATAAGATAGTATATGAAAAACAATATAAGGTATTAATTTTTCATGTGTTTCACCTTGTGGTGAAACTATTCTTTAAGTGAAAAATAATGTCAGTTCAATATGAATTTTCATTGATTTTCGGAAGATGAAAATGATCGAAATGAAGAACAAGTATTCACTTCTCGTTATTGATGACTTGTTTGATAAACTACATGGAGATAAATAAATTTACACGATTCAAATTAATTTTATATATCACCATTTAAGGGTCATGAAGGAGGATATATCCAAATAGAATTCCATGGATGATATTATGATTTCAAATATATAGTGATGTCTTTCAGTCTAACTCATTTTCCATCTATCTTTATAAATTTAATGAATAAAGTATTTATATATTACCTTAACCATTTTGTGGTATTATTTATAGGTGATATTATTATTGACCCAAATAGAAATAAAGGGCATGGAGAAAAATTTATAATTATAATATTGAACAAAGGAATGAGAAAAAACAAGAAAAATTTACAAAGTGTGCTTTTTAGATTCAAAAGGATTCATTATTTTGTCATATAATCTCATGAGAGGGACCATCAATAGATCCATCAAAGGAGATTGCTATTTATTGTTGGCCTAGACCAAAAATGATTATTGAGATCAATATTTTTCATTATTTAGATGGATATTATTGATGGTTTATAAATAATTTCTCATGACTATCAAATACTATTATCATGTTAAGCCCAAAGAGAGCCAAGTTCCTCTTGATGTACGATTATGATGAAAATTTAAAGTAATTGAATAGATGGTTAGTAAGTGTACCTATACATACATCACCCTAGAGTGTAGAAAGTATTTTACACTAATTTTATGCATCCAATAATGTATTAAGATTTGTTCTTGTGTACAATAACATGGTTAGAGATTATGCCTCATAAAAATTGATGATTTCTTTGAAAAAATTCCCAACATGAAATTTTTAATTATCCTCGATAATTTTTTCATTAAATATATGGTGGAATTATATTTTCCCAAACATATTAATATATATATATATATATATTAGTAATCATAGTTTGATGTGTATATTTACACAGATGGAGCTGAAGATGATCAAGATATATTAGTTGGAGATGAATAAGGATTTTGACTGCTCAATAAAATACTACCCTAGAAAAGAGAACAAGGTGGATGATACATTGAGTCAAAAGGATCATGATATCTTATTCATGAGGATAATCACAAAAGATCCAATATTTGTGTATTTTCAATGTATAGATATGGAAATCTTGATGGAAGGGGATAAATATTATCTTTTTCAATTGGTTGTTCAACCATCTATCCAATTGAACACAAATGAGGTGAAAAAGGAAGATGTTGATATGGAAAAGAAGATTAAAGTTTTTCTTGATTTTAACCTTGATTAGGATGGAATGATAAGGTTATGGAACTATGTACTCATTTCTTCCACACTAGACTTGATGAAGGAGTCATTAGAGGAACATAATATTTCATCATTCACTATTTTTCCTATAATTATAATTATTTATAAATATTTCAATGATTACTTTTTGTGGTATGAAATGAAGAAGGATATCATAGAGTTTGTATCTCAATTCTTGGTTTTCAAAAATTTTAAGGCTAAAAGATAAAATTATAAGGAGATTCTTCATCCATTACCCAAAATAGAATTTAAATGGTAGAATTTCCCTATGTATCGTTTCAATGGAATCCTCAAAACATCTAAATGGAATAATTCTATATGGGTTTTAGTAGACAACCTTACTATTTCAGTACACCTCATCACTATCAAATAACACATTCCCCTAGTCATTATAAAAGGATATAAATTAAGGAGTGGTAAGGTTTCATGGTGTAACACATTCCACTTTATCTGGTTAGGATGTGAGGTTCACCCAAATGTTATGTTGAGGTCTTCATCAATCTCTTGATATGGAGTTAGGTTTCATCACTCCATATCTTCCTCAAACAAATTATTGGTCTAAAATAACAATTCAACTCCTAGAGGATATTTTGATATATTTTTCTTTCGATTTCATTGTTAGTTGGGATCAACACATTCCTCTAGTTAAATTTTCATACAAAAATAGATTTTTATCGACCATTCAGACAAATCTTAATAAATCCCACTATGAAAATAAATGTAGAGCTCCAATGTTTTGGAATGTATTTGGAGAACTAAATCAATTCGGACATGAGATAGATGTAGAAATCGAAGGGAAGGTAGATATATTCAACAAAACATCAATAATGTTCAAAGTTAGTAGAAATGTTTTATTGATAATCATTGATGGGATAAATAATTTGAATTTGGGGAAAAGGTGATTCTAATAATTATTCTATGGAAGAAGGTAATCATATTTAGTAAGAATGGGAAACTAATCCCTGGTTATATTGTTCCCTTTTAAATTCATGATAAAATCGGGATGGTATCTTATCACTAGGAAAATCCTAAAAACACCTATTAAGTCCACAATGTGTTCCATGTATATCTCCTAAAGAAGTAAATACCTAGACCTTCACATGTTCTAAACATAGAGATCAAACTACATAAAAAATATCATTCTTGTGAGGAACATCTTATGGAGATTTTGTATCATACATAGAATGTTCTAGAAAACATGACCACTCAAATGGTCAATTGTTTTGAAAAAACAACAAGTTTTAGGAAGCTATGTGGGAACATGAGGATATGATTAAGTATAATTATCCACAATTATTTGTATTAGAGTGGAAAATTTCAAGAAAGAAATTTATTTTAATGTGTGTAGAATGTATCATCCTGATTGTTTTGTGCTTTTTTTGAATAAATTATGTTTCATTTATGGCTTGTGTTACATTCCACACCATATTAAACATCTTCTACACAAAACAATGACTTTTCTTCTGTTACATGTGACAATATGTTTTAACAAAACAATGATATATTAATAATTTAATTTCTCAAACATGATTGTATAACATAATCATAAATATATTAATGTTAATATTTATAACTAATTTTAAAATATTAGGTATAATAATTTTATATAATGAAATCATATTAATAATAAAATAAAAAAATGGGTAAATCCATTATATATTTTCAAAATACTGTTTTCTCAATAAATATTTTTATTTATTTTTGAGAAAAATAATAAATATTTTTTTGAAACTTTTGGAAAATTAATTTGATATATTAAAATTTATTATTTGTATCTAAATTTCAAAATTATCAGAGGGTGATTTTTTTTGTATTTTATGAAAATGTTCATTTTTTATGATTAGTGACATTTAATGAATTTCAATTAAAAACTGCCTTTTCATTTTATTTATTTATTTAGATCAATTATATTAAAAAATTAAATTACATTTATTTCAATAATATATCTATTAATATAATTTATTTCTTTGAAATAAATTTCACATTGTAATTTTATATAAAAAACTTTGAAAACTTTTGATAATTTTTTCTTTAAAACCCAAAATTCTCAAAAAGCCTACCGAAATAATTTTAAAATATACTTTTCTGCATATATGAATGTAATTTTGAAAAATCTATTAAATATTTGGAATAAGAATAATTTATAACCTATAATAAGGTTAACATACTATTTTAAACAATATGAAAAGTTAATGCTGTAAAATTTGATTATCGTGATTAAGGTAAAAATTTGTTTACCAATGGTAAACTAAAAAATAAATGTGTCAATTTTACCTATAAACTTGTAAAAAAATATTTTCTTTCCATATTTCAACCATATCATGTCTATGGTTTTAATTTTATCAATTTTTACTATTTTTATCTGCATAATGTGGGAGCACTCAACTTTTTTCAAAAATTCCGAGTGTGTCATCTCCCCCCTATATAAATGTCACCCCTCTTCTCCCTTATTCTTAACTTCACTATATTTTAGTTTAACCAAGATTGAAATAAATAACCTCTCAAATTATCTCCCCTCATCATATAATCCTTACCATGGTCATAAATCAATCATAGGAAGGCTTTTAGTTAAAACATATGGAGGATGCCCAAATAATTGTTAACATTTATCAATGAATGTTTTTTTATTTATTCTTCAAACCCATTTATTTATTTTTATGTTTTTTCATATAATAAAAACAATATATTCCATATAATTATATTTTTTTATGATATTTTCATAAAAACCCATCTCCACTTCCATAAACTGTGTTACAAAATCATGGTTCATGTCTAAGGTGTACTACCGCCTCATGAACAGATGTCATTCATTTTTCTATTACCACCTATCAAGGATTCTAAAAATGATAGTTTTATTCTTTATGTATGATATATATTATTTTAATGAATTTATTATGTGTCTTTAATTTTTATATCACACATTCCTTCACTCTTTCCATTTTTTGGGAATATGATAACGTCGTTCTTGTGTACGGTGGACTACCCCCACGTGAATGGATATGATTTGTTCACATTATACTTGGAAGTTATTAAGGATGGGTTTAATAAAAATATTTGACATATATGACATAAAATTATTCTTTAATTATAATAAATCATATAAATATTTTAATATAATTCGACATGAAAATGTTATAGTGTTAATACTTACGTAAAACCTACCATCTCAAGGAATGGTATATTTCATTTCCTTTTTCTATATTTTATAAAATTTTATAAAAACATATATAATTAAAATATATGATATTAATATTTTTATTAACATTTTTGTTAATTATTGAATCATAATTAATGTATGATAACAAAAAAGATATATAATCAAAACATTTATGAAAAAAAAGCAGTTATTTCAAGAAACATAACATTAACATTAAATCATTAATAAATGGATAATAAATTATCATAATAAAATAATATATGGTATTATATATATATAATTATTAATTATTAATTTTATGTATATTAAAATTAAATTTATTGTACAAGAGGTTTGAATGAGTATGACATAAGACAATACTTACGGTATTGGATTTTTTCATACATTTTTCTTTTATGAGATACATGTCATATTCACCACATATTTTTTTATGTTGTGTATATACTACCAATGAATTTATATTATGATTATTCTCTAAAAAATATTTTGGATTATATATCCATTTGAGGATATCTCTTTCATGGTGTTTATTATTCCAAAGTTAACAATTCAGCAAGTGATTTTTTCCCAATTTTCCTTCTTTGAGATATACATTTAGTTATGCACCTATATTAATTTATGATGTTCATATACAAACCCTTTGAAATGTAATATCATTAATATATTTATAATCAAGATATTTTATATTTGAAATTATTTTATTCACTCATGGGGCTTAGGATTCAATGTTACTAAAGTGATAAATATGTTTTGTTATAATCTCATCATTTATCATGATTATTTACGACTAAGAATCCAATAATGAAATACCATGTTCTAACTCTCAAGAATTATCATTATTTTTCTTACCTTATAATTTTACATGATGTATTCAACTAGTGGTACCATTTTTAACTCATTTATGATTATGATCATAAATATTTTATTTTAAAGAAAATATAATTTTATATCACTCTTCAGATGAAATTTTATTTTCATTGAAAACTATGTCTTCTAAAAAAAATAAATTTTTTTAATTTCATATTATTTTTAGAAGATATATTTACCCATTTTTTCCTTATTATATAATTATTTTAAAAGGAATATTCATGTTTTTTTAAAACAATACATGTTTGGATTCTATCATAAATGTAAAAGAACCATTTGATTCAACTTGTACAACCTAATGGAAATTTTCTAATGTTATGACCAATAATTACTTAAAATATTCCTTTTTATGTTTTCAATTCCATTTTCAAAGATAAATGTTTTCAAAAAAATTTGTGTTTTAAAAATAATTTTTCATATATAAAAGTGTAATTTTCTAAAGAAATGTGTTTAATAATAATTCAAAATTATATTCCATCTAATATGTCATTTATTGAAATTACCAATGCCTTATTGGTGATATGACCCAAGGATATCATTCATATTCATGTTTTTATTGTATTACGTTTTGATTTCATGATGTTTATGAACCCTATTTCACTTCTGTGGGTTATACCATGTTAAAATTATTATGAAACCTACTAATTTTCAAGGGTTATTAAATGATTTAATGGTCATTAAACCAATATATTTTAAATAGGTTGAGATATAATTATATTCTTATGATACACATTTCATTTTATGGGTTATGATATTTTGAATTTTTAATATCTTATGGAACATATAAGTAAGTTTTTGTTTTCTAATGGGTGGGACCTATATCTACCTCTAATGCATTGGGTAATGATTTATATCTCATGAGATTCAATTCAATAGAATGGGGATTTTACTCAATTTAGTAAGACATTGATGGAATGGAATATAAACCCGGATCAGTAATACAGGGATAGAACGGGGAGTGAAACCAGTTAAGTAAAGTACTTTTTCCGTTATGATGGTCCTGGTAGTGAGCCTTAATAGTATTTAAATGATTTTATATACATATGTGTATACCAAAAAATCCATATCATGTTCACATGCTATGATTTCATGATTCATTTCTTCCCTTATAATTCATTTCTTAAAGAAATCCCAATATTTTTTTCATGACTCGATATTTTAATATTTGATATTCATGGTATGGTTTTCAAATGCTATGATCATTATCTTATACGTAAATGCCTATCTTAAACTTATTTATCTCCCTTTTTTACTCTTAATGTGGATCTGAGCTCACCCTCTATTATGTTTTATTCCTATAGTTCATGAAGAGATACACTATATATGATATGTAAAATAAGGGTGTTATGTTATGAAGAACATTGTGGGAATGATGCAACTCACATATGGTCTAATGATTATATTTCTATATTTCTAAACGCAGTAAACTATTATGGTTCTTAGGAATGTATTTATATAATCTAATAAATATTTATAATAAAATATGTAATATCTATGTATGAAAATATTTTGTCGTTATACATACATCCACTTTATTATTGTTGGAATCACCTATTTTGATAATCCAAAATCATGTTTCATATATATAGAGCATTTTGTTCTCTTACATGATAATCTTTTATGTGAAAATTAGGTTTATATCAAAGTAATAAATTTGTACTTTTAATCTCACTACTCTCTTGTTTAAGCTCGCAGTTGAAAATTTCTCTAAGTAAAAAGGTCACTGATGCAAAGGTCACCAATGAAAAGGTCAGCGATGCAAAGGTCACCAATTCAAAGGTCACTGATGCAAAGGTCACTGATGCAAATTTCACTGATGGAAGGTCACCGATGCAAAGGTCATCTATGAAAATTTCACCAATGCAACGGTCACCGATGCAAGGTCACCGATGCAAGGCTACTGTTGGGAAGGTTACCGCTGAAGGCTACTGATGGAATGTTATCGAAGGAAGGTCAGAGTTGAAGGTTGTGGATGTGCACGTACTATTGACGCCTACCGCTGTGAAGGCTACCATTACCAGTCTACCAATACTCTTCTAATCCATACTTTTTCAAATTCTTAAAATTATTCTAATGGTCATATTTGATAAATTATATTCTTATGAAATTAATTAATGTCAATTGTAGACATATCAAGAGACCATATCTGGGGACAGTTTGAGGTATGATAAAGACTGCATGTGATCTACTTATTCCAATTGTTTGACCTCAAATATAAAATAGAAGACTGAGGAAGAAAAATACGAGGAAATAAAAAGCGTGTGGAATACGAAGTGCATCTATGCATGTGAAGTAACATACATTATAGATCAAAGAAGAACCATCCAACACGTACATTGTGAACCCACAATCATCACAAAGATCATTTTGGGACAAATTCATTTCTCCCTTATGTGCCTCATCAAATCGCAATCAACACCAGAGGCACTACTCTCAAGCTTAGAACATGGAGTTGCGACACTCTACTTTGGAGAAAACTTCTAGAGAGAGACTCAAAAAAATGCTTCACTCTGAGGAGTCAAGAGCTGAACTGAAAACACATAGATCTTTCTAATATCAAGCTTATAAACCTTAGCTTTATTGGGTTCATTTATTTTACATTTTTGAGAATTGTGTTTGTCTATCTGTTACACAAACTGTCTCTTGTACTTGAACTGGAGGATACTGAATATTCTCACACCAAACTTCTCTTACATCTTGTTTCCCATGAATAATTGTGGAAGAGAATGTGTGTGGTCTGTACTTTTTGTTTTTCCCATGAAGAACTGTGGCAGAGGGTGTGAACCCAGGACAGTTTTTGAAACTGTTTTAAAGCTCAACACTGGCTTTGTATTGGGTTTATTGTCAATATAAACTACTTGGTGGAAGGTGAACACCAAGTCGAGAGGATTATGTCTAATCTTGAGACTGATCCTTTTGTTTAACTTTATTGTACACTATATTTTACTGTACTTTTTTATCTATTTTCCACTTCTTATAATTGCTAAAACATAAAACTATTTGGCATTCACTTTGATATTTAGTTTTGGTTAGTGTGTGTATATGTTTAATTTAGTAAACTTGTTTCAAAAGTTTAAGAAGTGTTTACACTAATTCAACTGAGGACTAATCACCCTTCGAGAAACCTGTTGACCAACTAGACATTTACATCTCCACTTCCTTAATTAACTCGGCTGTTACAAAATTGGGGGATCATGATAATAAAGTTTTAAAAAAAATTAAGTAGGAACTCAATTAACCCCCCCTCTTGAGATTCCACTCTCACCAACATTTGGTATCAGAGGTTTTAAATTTTTGTTGTTACTCTCTGAACTATTGTGAAAGTTGTCAACTTATTTAACTATGCTTTTAGTTGTGTTATAAAGACCTTAAAATTTCTGTCATATCTAAATTTTCCATACTTTAAAATTCTAATTAACCATGGATAATAGAGTTGAGGGGATGGAAATAACAGGCTACCTTTCTTTAATGAAAATAACTATGCTCAGTGGAAATTACAAATGAAAATGTATCTAGAGAGCAAGGGACCTGAAATCTGGGACACAATTGAAGAATAACATGTATTTCCTACTAATTTTAGGGACACATGGTCTCAATTGACTAAAGCTACATATAAAAATAATTTTAAGGCAATGAATTCATTGTAATGTTCTCTAGGTGATGAATAATTCAATAGAATATCTTATTGTAAAACTGCATATGAAATGTGGGATACTTTAGCTATTTCTCATGAGGGAACAACCAATGTTAAAGAATTGATATTAAAAACCTATACTATTAAATATGATAATTTTAAAATGAAGTCTGATGATCTTATATATGAAATGTATCTTAGGTTTAATGAAATAGTGAATACTAGGATTCTTCTTGAAAAACCAATGGACATAAAGGGTCAGATTATGAGATTGCGTCGATTCCTACCAGAAAGATCGAGAGGAACTTCTATTTCTATCCGAGAATCTTGTAACATAGGAAGGATACTGGTGAAGGAAAAAATTTGTAATCATATGATGTACGAAGAAGAGATTAAGGTAAATCAATAAGAATATTAAGAACTAAGAAATAAATCTGTAGCATTCAAGACTGCTACCTCAAATAATATAGATAAAGAAAAAGTTCAATCTCCTGTAGACACTTCCACCAGTGAAGACTTAGATTCTAACAATGATGATGAGATGGATCATCTTGCTATAAGATTCAATAATTTCTACCACAAGAAAAAGTTCTTTATAAAGTGAAACTATAATGGAAGTTATGACAATAAAGGACAGTGGAAAAAGGATAGAAAATGGAATGGCAACACAAATGAGATAGTCTGATATTAGTGTAAATGAAAAGGCCATGTGAAGGTTGATTGTACCAAGATTAAATTTATGAAGAATGATGAATACAAGGTAAATGGATATAACAAGGCTATGAAAGCTATTTCGAGTGCTTTATAAGATAGCTCAAGTGGATCCAACACTTCTAATACTGATAAGAACAAACATGAAAATCTGTGTTTCATAACAGAAACATCTGACGCAACACTCAATTCCCCTATACCTAATGCTTATTATTCTTGGAATGAAATTGAATCAAAAAATGATGAAAATATGACTAAGGATGAACTATTTGAATTCTTTGGAATTCTTGAGGACACCATTAATGAACTCAATGATAAATATAAACTATTGAAAATACAATATGCTTTAAATGCTAATGTTAAGTCAGATCTAGATATTGAGAAAGAAAAATGTTCTCACCTATTAAAAGAAAATACTAAACATAAATTATCAAATGAGCAATTAAAAAGGTATTGGGAAAAGATTAATTCTGGTAGAGATACCTTGATTTAGTTTCTAGGAAAAAAATTCTCCAAAATACACAACTAGTATAGGATATCAACCAGGACAGAGAAGGATTGTCAAAAATAAATTTGTTCCAAGATCTTGACAGTCCACTGCTAGTTCAAGTTCTAGACCAACTTTTGAAAAAAAATCTAAAGGACCAAACAAAGTTTTCATGTCACAAAACATATCTTCTAATTATAGGAAACCTATGGGAGAAGTATGGGTTCCCAAAGTTTTAGTTTCTAACCTCTCTAGACCCAAGAAAATCTGGGTACCAAAGTTACCCTACACTTAATCTATTTTGCAGGAAAATTGTCTGAAGAGCTCCTGTAAAACTCTCCGATACTTGAAAAGTGGATGTTCAAGACACATGATAGTAGACTATTCATACTTCAAGAGACTAATTAAAGTTTATGGTGGACATTTCACATTCGGTGATAAAGCTAAAGGGAAGATCATCGACTTAGGACAAATGGATAGCCCTAATACTATATTAATTTGAAAAGCACTTTTTTTATTGGGAAAAATATAATTTACTAAGTATATCTTAGTTGGGTGATGATGGATTCAATGTAAAATTTGAAAATGATGCTTGAAATATTTTTAATTCCAAAAATGATTTAATATTTACTACTCTTATAAATGAGAATGTATATGCTGTTGATTTAGTTTCTTTAGCTAAGCAAAATGTATCTTGTTTAAATGTGTTTCATAAGGAATCCTGGTTGTGGCATCGAATATTAGGATACTATAATGTGCACTCACTTAGGAAATAGACTAGGACAGGTTTAGTTAGATACTTACCTAAATTGGAAGTCCCTCTTAACAGAGTGTGTAATCATTGTCAAATGGGAAAACAACACAAAGTTTCTTTCAAACCAAAGAAATAAGTTTCTACATCTCAACCGCTTGAGTTGGTTCACATGGATTTGTTTGGACCATCTAGAGTTTCATGATTAAATGGGAAGCACTATGTTTATATTCTTGTAGATGATTTTTCTAGATATACCTGGGTATACATTCTGGCTCACAAAAGTGAGGCATGTTCTCACTTAATTAAATATTCCAAATATGTTGAAAATCTTAATGGACTTAGAATTAATACCTTGAGAATTGATCATGGCCTTGAGATTAAAAATCAGGAACTTGAATCCTTTTCTCACAAAATGGTTATACTCACAATTTCTCTTCTCCTATAACACCTCAACAAGATGGAGTTGTAGAAAGGATAAATAGGACACTTCAAGTGATTTCCCGTACAATGCTTAATGAGTATAATCTACCTATCTATTTTGGGATGAAGATATTTACATAGCTTGTTACATTATCAATAGAGTCTTAATTAGACCTATTCTTAAGAATACCCCTTATGAGATTTGGAATAATAAGAATCCTAAGGTTAATTACTTTAGAGTTTTTGGTTGCAAAGTCTTTATCCTTAACACTAAGGACAATCATGACAAGTTTTATTCTAAGAGTGATGAAGGAATTTTCCTAGGTTACTCAATCTCTAGTAAAGCTTATAGAGTATTCAATAAGAGAACCAAATGTGTGGAAGAATTAGTTCATGTCATATTTTATGAGACTGATCCACATGAACCCAAAAACACTATTGAACATCTTGAAGAAAATATTTTAATTCTCGACCATAATGATAAAGACACTGAACCCTTAATGAAAACAACAAGTTCTGTAAATTTTCCAAAATCTTTTCATGATGAATCTAAACCTATAGATAATCATGATGAGTTTAGTTCATCTATTTCTAGAGGTATTAGAACTCACAATAATGATCCTTTATACTATATAGTAGGTGATCTAAATAGAGGAACACAGACTAGATGTAGTACCCCCGGTTTCTAGTATGTAACCCTTACTTAACACTTTTAATGGTTATAAGGTTAAGGGTGACGAATGGGAGAGTTAGAAGAATGTGTGATGAATTTTGGAGGAAAAAGGGATGTCGCACGGGCGGCGCACGTTTTTTCTAAACTGTGAGACTGGACCGTGCGTTGCTGGAACTCAAGGTAGTGGTGACCGCATGGTTTTTTCATGGTTATTCTAACCGTGCGGTCACTTAAATTACATCCTTAAATTGTGGATCTAACATTTTTTCTTCTAAATGCATCATTTAAGCTTCTAAGTGGCCCTAACTCAGGATTTTGATTCTCCTAAGGTCAAGGTGGGTTCTTCCATCATTCTTGGAGGTGATCTGAAGGCTTCTCTTAGTGAATCGAAGCCGGTTCCTTGAGGTATGTGATCGTTATTGATCGGTTTCTTAGATCTACATAGATATACTTCTCCTCTTCTCTTGGTTTCTTAGATATACACCTATTATGGGTATAACTAAATGTGTGGATGACAAATATGATAATATTTGGTCTTGTATGTGTTAGGATAAGAGATCTAAGGAGGATCCTTGGAGTTTTGACCTGGTTTTCTTGAGAATTCTCTGTTTGTTGTGGTTTTCGTCAAAGCCTTTGAGGTAGGTGTTGAGTCAAAAGTCCTCTATTGACTTTTATATCTTGTTTTGGAAATCACAAATTACCTTTATCATGTTTATCATGTCGTACTAAGCATACTGATCGTACTGACCATGCTGATCGTACTGACCATGCTGATCGTACTGACCATCCGGATCATGCTGACCATCCTGATTGTACTGACCATGTTGATCGTACTGACCATTCTGATCGTACTGACCATGCTGATCGTACTGACCATACTAATCGTACTGACCATACTGATCTTACTAACCATGTTGATCCTACAAACCTTGCTGATGGTACTGACCATGCGGATCATACTGACCATGTTGATCATACTGACCATGCTGATCGTACTGACTATGCCAATCGTACAATACTGATCGTACTGACTATGTTTTTCTTCGTACTGACTCTGGAAATTTTATTGACTCTGCTACTCATACTTTCATTACTTGCTTGTTTTAGTACTTAGTAAAAAACACACGTTTCTTATTAATCGTACTCATGGTTATCATCTTCATATGTCTTTTGTTTAACCAATACGATGTCGTTGAGTTAGTTACAAACTAATCAAAACGATGTCATGATTTGTGTTTCAATATGACCGTTATAATTCTAGGTGTCCAGGTCCCTCTGAGTTTTTCGTAGAAATATGACCATTGGAGGCAATATGATGGTTAGAACCTGAGGCCTATAAATAGAAGGTCATTTGAAGCTGAAAAAGAGAGACTTTGGAACACCCATGATATTCTGCTTCTATAAAATTCTAGAGAGAGACATTTTTACTTCTCTCCTACTTTGTGCATCCGATAATAATATCAAGGTCTTTCAAGTGATTGAAAGACAGAGGTGTCGATTGCCAACAAAATCGAGGGCTGTCGGGGATAGGCATACAGACGTACTGATCGTCGTATCTAGGGCTGCCAGGGATAGGCATACAGATGTACCGATCATCGTATCGAGGGCTTACCAAGGTGTTGGTGAGACATACCTTTTATCCCTGGTGAAAGGATAACCCTTCTCTTTGGGTCAGAAGAATTTTAATTCTTTTACATTTCTGCTGATGCTTGTATTAGAAAGGAATTTCTATTGTTTCCTTTCTTCTTTACACTTTTAATTATAATTGTTTCCATTACAATTATACTATTAAAAATTGTATCGATTGATTCTATACGCTTTAAGGTATAATCATTCACTATTGTTTTACTCTGATTATTGTATTCATCTTTAATACAATTACTTTACTTTTCAGATTTTATTACATTATATCATACATTTATACTCAATACATTTGTGGGTGTTTGTATTTGTATTAGTTTAAGATCACTTAAACTAAATTCTTAACTGTTTAGACAGAAAGTTTAAATATACAATTCACCCTCGCCCAATCTTGTATTTTTCCATCTAATATACATATACATCTACATATTTGATCCAAAAATTGGAATCAGAGGGAGTTTCCACTGATTTTTATTACCTTCTCTTTTTCTATCATATTACTGTTTTAAGTACTTACTACAGTAACGTGTGGAGTGGAAATTTTTTTGTTTTGTGAGATGGTAGGAATAAATATTGGGTCAATAAGCAATCTAAATCCTTCTAGACCACCTATCTTTGATGGGAATGATTATGAGTACTGGAGAGATCATATGAAGACTTTCGTGATCAATACTAGTGTAGAAAATTTTATTATGCTTACTGGGGGTTACAAGATTCCTGACAAAGAAGTCAGTACTTTCACTAACCAAGAGAAGCAAGAATATCAACTGAATTACAGGGTACGCAATAATTTATTATGCTCTATGACCAGGATAATATACAATCAGATATCATCATGTGAAGCAGCCAACTTTATTTGGAATAAATTAGAAGTCACTCATTTTGGTACATCCAAGGTTATAGAAACAAGAAGAGCAATGCTTCGAGCAGAGTATCATGGATTTGTTTTTCCATATGGAGAGCCAGTATGTAAAGTACAACAAAGATTTATGACAATTGTCAATAGCTTAAAATCCATGGGAGAAAAAGTCCTTGATGGTGAAGGTCTTGTAGATAAGATTATTGATATAATGCCCAACGAATGGGAGTAAAAAAGGACAGCTATTGATGAAAACAGAAAAGTTTCCCCGATTACTGTTGATGAACTCTTTGGAACTCTTTTACATCATGAGACAAGAATGAAAAGTGATGATGATTTTAACAAGAAGAAAAATAGGAATGGATGGGTAGCCTTTAAATCTAAAGCTAAAACACCTGAAAGGATTACAAGATCCATAGCAAGGAAAATTGTTATATCAGAATCAAGTGATAGTGATCACTCGGATAATGAGTTATCCAATATTGCTCGAAGGATGAACATGATTATTGGAATGAAAGACTTCCAATATAGATTCAAAAATAAAGATAGGAAGGACATGAAAGATTCAAGGGTAACTTGTTATGAATGTAATAAAGTAGGTCATATAAGGTCTGATTGTCCTTTACTAAAGAGAAAAGATAGAAAGGAAAAACACTCTGAAAGAAATAGGAAAAAGTATTATAAGAAAAAGAAAGTCATGAAGGAAAATGATACTTGGAGTGTAAGTAGTAGTGATTCATTAGATAATTCATCATAATATGAGTCCTCAGGACAAAGAAATATTGGACTTATAGCCAGATTACCAATTGAAGATCATTGACTCGTGGCAATGGTACACAATGCTCAAGCTATTAAAAATGTCTCTTTAAATGCAGATTATACTGATAAATATTATAAATCTTCAAATGATGAATCTTCATCATCAGAAGATGATACATTACCTTCTTTTGAAGAAGTATCTTGATTTTCTAAATTACTTGAAAATGAAAATTCCAAACTCAAGATGGAGTTTGAAAAAGCAAACTCTTATATTTCAGTTTTAACTAAAGAAGTATCGGATCTTTCTAATGATCTAAATATGAAAACTTCTGATTTTGAAAGTATTCTAAAAACCCTTGAGAAAGTCAAATCTGATAAGGATAAACTTTCTAAGAATCTAAAAAATGTGACTTTGAAGAAAAAAATTTTAGAGCCGGGCTCTATTTTAAACTCAAATGTTTTGGAAGATAAAAACATAGTTTTAAAACTAAAATCAGAAATTTTCTCTTGAAATAAATGTTTGTCAAACATTACTCATGGAAAAGAAAATTTTGACAAAATGTATTCCCAAATCCGGCCTTTGAGAAATCGTTCTGGACTTGGTTATACTCATTCCAAACCTATTTTTAGTAACAACTATTTTGTTCCAAAAAAAATCTCATTTTGTTCTAAGTGCCAATGTGGTGGACAATGGGAAAGAGAGTGTTCTCTCAATAAAAGTCAATCTTTAGGATTTCATAAAGCTCATTTTGTAAAACAAATGTGGATTCCTAAAATTCTGTTATCTAACCATTCTGGATCCAAACAAGTTTGGATTCCAAAAAACTAATTGTTTCTTTTTCAGGAAAATGAGAAGTGTACCATCAAGAATATTTGGTACATGGATAGTGGTTGTTCTCGACACATGACCAGAAACATTGATCTCTTTGAAAAGGTTATCAAAACAAAAGGTGGAAAAGTGACCTTCGGAGATAATGCTAATGGAAATTGTTGGTATAGGTAATATTATTTTTCTTGGAAAAGTTCTTATCTCAAATGTTTTGTTTGTAAAAGGTCTTAAGCACAATCTCATCAGCATAAGTCAATTGTGTGATGAAGGATAACTTGTAAATTTGTGGAATGATAAGTGTCTAGTTCACAATTCCAAGGATGAGTTCATTCTATTTTCCCATAGGCAAGATAATGTATACACTATTAATGTAGAAGACCTTAGGAGCCAAAACTTACCCTACTTAAGAGCAATAGAAGACCAATCATGGGTATGGCATAGAATACTAGGACACAACAATATAAGAATCCTTTGTAAACTCTCAAAGAAAAGACTTGTAAAGGGACTACCGGATCTTAGATATGATTCTTCAAAAGTCTGTGATCCTTGTCAATATGGAAAGAAACATAAAACTAGATTTAAATCAATAAATGATGTTTCAACATCTAACGCATTACATTTAGTGCATATGGATCTTTTTGGTCCTTCACAAACTGGAAGCATTGGAGGCAAATACTATGTATTTGTTTTAGTTGATGACTTTACTAGATTCACATTGGTCTATTTTCTAACAAAGAAATATGAAGCCCTTTCCTATTTCAAAACATTTAGAGATCAAGTTAAAAATGAGAAAAATCTACCATTGATAACTATCCATAAGTGATCATGGTGGTGAATTTCAAAATTGTGAATTTGAATCTTTTTGTAGTAAGAAAGGTATTACTAACAATTTAGTAGCCCCAAGAACTCCTCAGAAAAATGTTGTTGTTGAAAGAAGAAATCATATTCTTCAGGAAATGACTAGAACCATTTTGAGTGAATACTCAATTGCTAAGAACTTTCAGGCTGAAGCTGTTAGTACTGCTTGTTATACTATAAATCGTGTTTTATCTAGACCATTTATTAATAAACCCCTCTATGAGTTATGGACTAGCCAAAAACCCAAAGTTTCATACTTCAATGTTTTTGGGTTCAAAGTATTCATTCGAAATACAAATGATAATCTACACAAATTTGCACCAAAATATGATGAAGGAATCTTTATGGGCTACTCCACAACTTTTAAGGCTTATATATATTTTCAATAAAAATACTTGTACTGTTGATGAAATTGTACATGTAAAATTTGATGAAACTAATCCTTTTGTTTTTAAACCATACCAACCTACATCCATAGATTTGATTTCCAAAACTGATTATCAACCATTGATAGAAAATCCTTCTGATAAGGAAAATTTTCAAGAAGTTACTTCTGAAACATTTACCACAGAATAATATCTACCATATGTTGATGAACAGGTTTAACAAAACCCAAATCAACTGTTTCTTAGGATTCTTTCCAGTGATAACATTATTGGTGATGTAAATCAACCTGTAAGGACCATAAATTCCTTTAAAAATTTAATAGAACATCTTGCTTTTCATTCCCAATTTGAACATAAAAGTCCAAGTGAGGCCTTAGGTGATGAAGATTGGCTCAAAGAAATGCAAGATGAACTAAATGAATTTGAGAGGAATCAAGTCTGGACATTAGTTGAAAGACCTAAAGAAACAACTTTAATTGTTGTAAAATGGGTTTTCAGAAACAAATGTGATGAAATTGGATTCATTGTAAGAAATAAAGAAAGAATTTTTGCTAAGGGATCTAATCAACAAGTGGGAATAGACTATGAAGAAACATATGCTCATGTAGCTAGACTTGAATCTATTCGTATTTTATTAGCCTTTTCAGCATACTTTAATTTCAAACTTTTTTAAATGGATGTAAAATGTGCTTTTCTAAATGGTTTTGCTCAAGAAGATGTTTTTGTCGAACAACCCCCTAGGTTTCTAGTCCCAAAACATCTGGATCATGTTTTTAAACATACCAAGGCTCTATATGGCCTTAAACAGGCCCCTAGAGCATGGTATTATATACTTACAGGGTTTCTTTTACAAAAAAACTATACAAAAGGTACAGCAGATCCAACACTTTTTATAAAAATGGAAAATAAAAATTTCTTGATTGTTCAAATATATGTTGACGACATCATATTTGAATCAACTCACTAATATTTAACTAATTATTTTGCTAATTTAATGAAGTCTGAGTTTGAAATGTGTATGATGGGTGATTTATCATTCTTTTTAGGTTTCCAAATTTCTCAACAACCAAAAAAAACATATATATATCCCAACATAAGTATATTAAAGATTTACTTAAGAAGTATGGATATAAAAAAGCTAAAAGTATTATCACTCCAATTGGTACCTCAAATACACTTGATCTTGATGAAACTAGGAAACCAGTAGGTCAAACAATTTTTAGAGGTATGATAGGAAGTTTTCTATACTTTACAGCTAGTCGACCATAATTAATGTTTTATATATGCTTATGTGTAAGATATCAATCTAATCCAAACGAGTCTCATTTAAAAGTTGTAAAGAGAATCTTTCTGTATTTAAAAGGCACAATGGATTTATGAATTTTTTACTCTTCTGGAAATGATATTGTTTTAAAAAGTTTTTCAGATGCTGAAATCGGTTGTTTTAGAATTGGTAGAAAAAGTACATCAAGAACATTTCATTTCTAAGGAGATTCTTTGGTTTCTTGGTCCTGCAAGAAACAACACTCGGTATCACTTTTCACTATTGAAGCTGAATATGTAGCAGCTGGAAGTTGTTGTGCTCAAGTGTTGTGGATGCAACACACAATCACTGACTATGGATTGAGTTTTTCCAAAACCCAGATTCTCTATGATAATACAAGTTCCATAGATCTTAGTAAGAACCCATCACATCTCTCTCATGAAAAACACATAGATGTTAGACATCACCTTCTTAGGTATCACACACAAAAAGGAGATATTGTTTTAGAGTTCATCGGAACACAAGAACAACTTGCTGAAATTTTTACAAAACCGTTACCTTCCAATAGTCTTGAATTTATAAAACAGAAGCTAGGAATGATTACAATAATGTAATCATTCATATACACTTCATGTTTTACATTTCTCCTATCATTAATAAACTCCTCTTAGAAAGGCGGAGAACATTTCTTACTGTGTTTTCTTTTTATCTTATGGTATGTGTTTTTTGTCCTATTTGTTCATCGTATTGACAGTTTTATCATATTGACAGTTTAATCGTATTGACAGTTTTATCATATTGACAGTTTTATCGTATTAACAGTTTTATCATATTGAGAGTTTTATCGTATTGATAGTTTTATCGTATTGACAGTTTTTTCGTATTGATAGTTTTTTCGTATTGACAGTTTTATCCTAATATTCACAAATCTGTCTATCAGATCATCCATTCATGGTAATGATTTTCTTTTCCATCATGCAGTCAGTTAATGGTAATGATTTACTTTTCCATCGTACTGTCAGTTCACGGTAATTATTTTCATTTCTATCGTACATTCAGTTCATGGAAATAAGTTTGTTTTCCATCGTACTATCAGTTCATGGTAATAAGATTGTTTTCCATCATACTGTCAGTTCGTGGTAATGAATTTATTTTCCATCGGCTTGTCCGATCATGGTAATGAATTTATTTTCCATCGGCATGTCCATGGTAACAAGTTTGTTTTCCATCGTATTTGCAGTTCATGGTAATGAATTTCATTCCCATCGGCATGACGATTGATAGTATTCTTTTTCTTTACGTACGATTGTGTTTTCATTTGAACTCTACTAAAACCAACAATTACCGTACGTTCTCTGGCAGGTATTTTTCATTTTTTTTAATTTTTTTTCTTTTTAATCCTAACCTTTGATTTCCTCTCTTCTAATCTCAACCATAGAAGATCAACGGTCACCCCTATATCGCCTATAAATACCCCCCTCCCCAAACCCACATCATTTTTTTTCATGATCTATGCCGGAGCTTTGCCTCACTGATTTTAAGTCATCATATGATCTTTCATTGCCAGCATCTCTATGTCTCAGTCTTCTTCCAACACTCCCGCTGATATGTCTTCAAAGGCTTTCTTAGAAAAAGGCCTTTTTAGGGAATGGTTAGTTTCCCACGACTTCTATGATTCATACGATTCTACAATCAAGAGGATTATTTTGTTTAAAGAATGTGACCATTTGTGTGTTGAATGACCTGTTTCTCAAGATCCGGTTTTCTTTGATGAAGTCAGTCAGTTTTATAAAACTATATCTTTTGACAAAGACATGACTATCAATTTTGCTGTGTATGATAGAAAGTTGTATATGTCTATGAAACAAGCAGCTCATTTTTTGAATGTCCTGGTAGAAGGTGATTCTTTCTATCCATCTCATAAACTACCAGAGGAGGTTGGTATGTTTAATAGATAAAGTGTCGAGAAGTCTTTGTTTGTTGTAAATTAAGAGAAGAGTAAATTGGCTCATCTTTCTCCGGACAACAAGTTTCTTGCTCTTTGGATGCAAGGTTTTCTTATCCTAAGGAAAGGGGATAGAGAAACTCGGAAATTTTCTGACATTTTCATGCATGAATATCTTTCCATCATGAGAAAAGTAAATCTGATGGGATAAATTTTTGAAAAAATTAATAATGTAAAGTCAGGGGAAATCAAATCTCATTTGATTATAGACCCATCTATCCTTACAAAGTTCATTCTTGAGAGTATGAAGTTTGAAAAAATTCCTTTGAAAGGAAAGCTGATAGATCTGAATCCATCCTGGATTAGTAAGAGTACGATGAAAATGTTGAATATTTGTTTTGATCAGAACTCAAAACATTTTTTTAAGGATGTAGAAGCTGAATTGGCTTAGAATCAATCGGCACCTATTCCAGTAAAATACAATCAATCTGTTGGTATTACTCAAAATTCTGATCCACAAACCAGCTCAATGCCAAAGAATAAGCCAACGTACAGTAAGGAGGTTGTAGCCAAATGGAGAAAGGATAAGGAACAGAGAAAGGAAGGTGATCCAATGTTTGGACTTGATCCATCCGAAGCGTTTGTTGAAAGAATAAGGGTAGAAGAAACCCTTAATGCTAAAAAGAAAAAGAAGACCGTTTTGAAGAGAAAGGCTCAATACTTGGATATCTCTAAAGTCTTGTAAATGGTTGAGGATTCAAGTGCTCAACTAACAGATGAAGTGCATCAAGAGCCCATCGTATAGACTCTTCCTGATAAAGAAAAAGGAAATCAAATGTTAGAAGAGATACAAGAAGTAGAAGAAGAGGAAGGAGATTTTCTTTTATAATTCCTTCAGAGTTCGAAGAAGAGTATAGAGGAATCGGTTCAGAAACAAAGTGAAGGTATTCAACATACTCCTCATACCGATCAAGAACCTTTTAAAACATCTGAAACTCCGGATAGAATTTATTCTCAAGTGAAGAAAAGTGCTCAATATTCTCATATTGAAAAATTTATTATCATTAGTGGTGAAATTGAATTTGAAATAATGGAGAAAGAAAAGGCTAAAGGAAAACAGCCAGTTGTAGACTCAAGCCGATCAAAGGAAATGGCTTCGTACGATGAGGATACTAATTTAGAACACATAATCTCGCCTATGAAGAGTGATTACATTTTTCATGTTTTGAGAAGAATTGATAATACTATTCCACACTTTCCCAAGATGGAAGGTAAAATTGATTTCATTACTGACAATCAAAAGAAGAAATTTGGTTCTGTAAAATAATTGAGAATGAAAGTTCTTTCAGTTGAAGCCGATTTGAAAGTTCTATTAGAAAGTTCGGCTACTCATAAGAAGGCTTGCAACAAGATGACCAAGTGGTCATACAAAACAGAGAGCTCAGTTAATGACCATGAGATAGAAATTGAAGATATAAAAAGGTTGTCAAATGAGCTTGCAATTTCTTTCAATAAACTTGACAAAGAAACTATTGAAAGACAAAATCAGGTAAGTCATGGAGCCAATATTTCTTCAGTAAAAGTGTTACAGGATATAATGAATGCCTTTCAGTCTGAGTTTTCGATGGTTTCATCTCTAATGTATGAAATAGTTCTGTTAAAGGAACAATACTCTATGTTATCCAAAGATAACAAGAATTTTCAAGATAGAATTAATACTCTTAAAGAAGTTATCAGAGTTCAAGAGGAGACAATTAGAAATCAGGATAATCGTTTTTGCGATCAATATGACCTTCTCAGATATCAGGGTGATGCTATTTTTGAAGACAAAAAGGAAATCAAAAAGATAAAGGAGGTTCTTCATGAGTTGATTAAAAATGAGAAGGAAACAGAAAACAAGTGAATTGTATTTGTTTTCAAGTTTGGCATTGTTCATTATCATAATGAAATTTCTGTTACTATATCCATTGTCTTGTATTTCTTTTCTAACTCTGTCGGAAAGTTCAAGAATACCACTTTCTTTTTGTAAATCACAAAGGCGGAGAATGTTTTACAAAGGGGGAGAATGTTTTACAAAGAGAGAATATTTTGAACAAACACTTCTAAATCAAGGAAAATATACGAATACAATCCTTAGGAAAGTACATACCTAAGGGGGAGTTAGTTGTATTAAATTTCTTTGTCAGAAGAGTTTCCAAAAACTCAGGGGGAGATAAGTATTTTTTTTAGTTTTTATTTTGTGTTTTGTGCTTTCCAAAAAGGGGGAGATTGTTGAGTAAAAATTCCTCTTTTGAATTTTATATCTTGTATTGGAAATCACAATTGACCTTTATCATGTTTATCATATTGTACTGAGCATACTGATCATACTGACCATGTTGATCATACTGACCATGTTGATCGTACTGACCATGCTAATCATATTGACAATACTGATCGTACTGACCATGCTGATCGTACTGACCATGCCGATCGTACTGACTATGCTGATCGTACTGACCATACTAATCGTACTGACCATACTGATTTTACAGACCATGATGATCGTACTGACCATGCTAATCGTACTGACCATGCTGATCGTACTGACCATGTTGATCATACCGACCATGCTGATCGTACTGACCATGCCCATCGTACTGACCATGCCAATCGTACAATGTTGATCGTACTGACTATGTTTTTTTGTACAGACTCTGGAAATTGTATTGACTCTGCTACTCATACTTCCATTACTTTCATGTTTTGGTACTTAGTCAAAAACACATGTTTCATATTAATCGTACTCATGGTTATAATCTTCATATGTCTTTTGTTTAACCAATACGATGTCGTTGAGTTAGTTAAAAACTAATCAAAACTATTTCGTGCTTTTTGTTTCAATATGACCGTTATAATGCGTGGTTTCCAGGTCCCTCCGAGTTTTTCAAAGAAATATGACCGTTGGAGGCAATATGATCGTTGGAACCTGAGGGCTATAAATAGGAGGTCATTTGAAGCTGAAAAAGAGAGACTTTGGAACACCAATGATATTCTGCTTCTATAAAGTTCTAGATAGAGACTCTATGACTTCTCTCCTGCTTTGTGCGTCCGATCATCGTATCAAGGGCTTTCAAGTGATTGAAAGACATAGGTGCCAATTTCCTACAAAATAAGGGATGTCGGGGATAGGCAGACAGACGTACCGATCATCGTATCAAGGGATGCCGGGGATAGGAAAACAGACATACCGATCATCGTATCCAAGGCATACCAAGGTGTTGGTGAGACAGACCATTTATCCCTGGTGAAAGAATAACCCTTCTCTTTGGATAAAAATAATTGTAATTCTTATACATTTTCGGTGCTTCTTCTATTAGAAAGGAATTTGTATTGTTTCTTTTCTTCTATACACATTCAATTGTAATTGTTTCAAATACAATTATACTATTACATATTGTATCAATTGATTCTATATTATTTAAGGTAGAATCATTCACTATTGTTTTACTCTGATTATTGTATTCATCTTGAATACAATTACTTTACTTTTTTAATTGTATTACATTACATCGTACCTTTATACTCAATACATTTTTGGGTGTTTGTATTTGTATTAGTTTAAGATCATTTAAACTAAATTCTTAAGTGTTTAAACAGAAATTTTACACATACAATTCACCCCCACTCTTGTAGTGTTCCATCTAATATACATATACATCTACATATTCGATCCAATAGTAGGAGGATTCTCTCTCAACTCCTCTTTTTATAATTGATTGGCTTGGTTTCAAATTGGTTTATTTGAATGGAATTGATTGTCAAAATCAGGGAATAAATCTTCTTTAGTGACGATTTATTATTATAGAGAAATTTTGAAATCTTCGTGATTTTTTGTGAAAGTGATTTTGATTATTTAATTAAAAATGATGATTTTAAATTATAAAATTGATGTAATTGTAAATGGTTTTATGAAAGATGGGTTTTCAACAAAAAGGGGTTTTTATTGATATGGTTTGGTGTTGAATTGGCTTTGATGAAATTGGTTTATTGGTTGGATTTCAATAAATTTACAGCTTTATTGAAATGGTTTGAATTGGTTGAACACACTTGGTTTTGATGAAAATTTTTTTCTATAAAAGTTGTTTTTATTGAAAGGGTGGTTTTGGCATGATTGTTTGAAATGGGTGGCGTGTGTTCATATTGCATTGTACGAGGCTTGGTTGAAATAGGACCTTGTGCTCGGTGAAAAACGTTTAATGGAACATGGTAACTATGTGTACGAGGTTTGGTTGAAATATGACCTTGTGCTTGGTTCCAAATGTGTAATGGAACATGGGGAACAATTACCTTGTGACGACTTGGTAGATCTATGAGAGACCGCTCATGAGTATTGAACTGTCATTACGAAACATGCGTGGTTGATTTCACGGATTTGTGAAATGGTTCGGAATGCCAAAACGGGATGTTTGTGAAATGATTCGAATGCTTGTTTGGTTATTATTTCTAGAAAAATAATTTGTTGGAAAACTGGTTTCAATTTCCACTTGGATGATTTTGGGTATGAATGGTTTTGGAAACTAGTTTTTATTTACTTATAAACTGCTTTTGAGAAATTGTTTTATATAAACTATTTTTATATAATTTTTGCTAACTCTTCTATCCTAGTGGCGTGAGTAGGGAATTCATTGGGGGAAAACCTACTGAGTTTTATACTCACCCCTGATTTGGATCGTTTATGCTTTTGCAGATGTCGTATTCTGGGACACAAGTAAAGGCAAGGCATCTCATTACTAGTGGTTCATGGTGAGGATTGGGAGATGTGGTGGTCCTTGGAGCATGGAGCTCAGTGTGGAGCTGTGGAGTTTGTCTTGGTTTGTTTTGCATCTCTTGTTAGTCTTCTACTTGGTACTCTGATTTTGTATTTGTTGTATTGATTTTTGGAATAGTGTAGTTCCCTTTGGTAATACATTAGTTGGTTGTTTTAAAAACATGCATCACATAGTTGTTGTTAGTGGATGTTTTGGTTTATTTATTTAAAGGGTAAATCATCCCCCAATTGTATTTGAAACCCTTCTGCATTTATTTCCAGGATTTGGCATCTTGGTGATGTCTCTTAAGAACTAGTAATGACTCGTTGTACTCTCAAGCCAATGAGAATTAGCGGGTCATTACACTAGAGATTCTCTGAGAAACTAGGTCGAACATCAAGCCTTTCTTTCATAGCTTGAACCTAAAAATATCAATGATGCAATCAATAATGAATTTTGGTTGACAGCTATACAACAAGAATTAAATCAGTTTGAAAGAAACAATGTTTCGGAATTAGTAGAAAGTCCTAAAGACACATTGAACATTGGTACTAAATGGGTGTTTAGAAATAAAGTTGATGAATCTGGAAATATAGTTAGAAACAAGGCAATATTAGTTGCACAAGGGTATAGTCAAGAAGAAAGAATATACTATGAGGAAACCATTTCACATGTAGCTAGACTAGAAGCCATTAGAATATTACTTGTCTTTGCAGCTCATCTGAATTTCAAACTTTATCAAATGGATGTCAAAAGTGAATTTTTAAATGGGTACATAGTTGAAGATGTATTTTTTGAACAACCCACTGGTTTTAAAAATCCCCATTTTTCAAATCATGTTTTTAAACATTCTAAAGATTTATATGGTCTGAAACATGCTCTAAGATCTTGGTATGATAGACTTAGTTCTTTTCTTATTTCAAAAGGTTTTACTAAAGGAATATAAAATCCTACTCTATTTATTAAAATAATTTCCAAAGATATTTTAATAGTGCAGATTAATGTAGATGAAATTATATTTGGATCATCTAAAAATTATATATGTACTGATTTTTCTACAATGATTCAAGATGAAATTGAAATGAGTTTAACGGGGGAACTCAAATTTTTCCCTGGATTTGAAATTTTTCAAAATAAAAATGGTATTGTTTTAAATCAGAGTAAATAAACTAAGGATATTTTGATACGTATTGGTTTGGACTGCAATAAAGGTAGTGATACACCCATGAGTACCACCTCTACGTTGGATACTGAGGAAACTGGTAAACCAATGAATCAAACCAATTATAGAGGTATGATTGGGAGTCTTCTATATCTTACTACTAGAAAACATTATATTATGTTTAGTGTATGCATGTGTTCTTGTTTTCATTCAAATCCCAAGGAATCTCATTTAACTGATGTTAATAGAATTTTTAAATATCTCAAGTATACTAAAAACTTATTATTGTTTTATCCAAGAAGAAAATCATTTGATTTAATAAGTTATTCGGATGGTGATTTGGATGGTTGCAAATTAGATAGAAGGAGAACCTCTAGAACAAGCCACATTTTTGGTAAGTCACTAGTATCATGGTGTAGTAAGAAATATAATTCTTTTGCATTATCTACTATAAAAGTTGATTATATAGCTTCTGGTAGTTATTATGCTCAAATTCTGTGAATGAAACACACTTTACTGGACATTGGATATCAATTCAAACATGTCTCTATAATGTGTGATAATACAAGTGATATTAACATCTCTAAAAATCTAGTATCTCAATCTAGGACAAAGCCCATTGATTTGAGACATACCTTATTGAGAGGTCATTATCAAAGAGGTGATATCACTATTGAATTCATTGGTACTGAACACCAATTGGCTGATATATTCACAAAGCCTTTGAATTATGAGAGGTTGAATTACATATAACATGAGTTAGGTATCATAAACTATTAATGTTTAGAGACCTCACCGTTAGAGACCTCACTGATAGTCGTCATCATTGAGACCTCACCGATAGACCTCACCGTTGAGGCTTCATTGATTGACCTCACCGATAGATACATCACTGATAGACCTCACTGTTGGGACCTCACTAATAGACCTCACTTTTAGGGACCTCACCGACAAACCTCATCGTTGAGACCTCACTGATAGAACTCACCATTGGGACCTCACCGATAGTCCTCATTTTTGGGATCTCACTGATAGACCTCACCGTTAAGGACCTCACTGATAGACCTCACTGTTAGGACCTCACCGATAGACCTCACCATTAGGCACCTCACTGATAGTCGATGTTTTCGGGACATAGATTTTTCTCAACTGGAATCTGAATCATTTTCTACTTTACTTATTTCTTTTATCTGATTTTTTTATCCATAAGTGATAAAATTAGAGTACATACCACTTTTCGATCCACCTCAAACTCTGTCCCGAATCTCTCTCTCCCTTACATCAAAACCTTACCCTTTTATGAAACCCTCGAACCGCTCGAGATTTCATGGAAAGAGTGAAGAGACTGATGTTTAGTGATGAAGGGGGTGCCCAAAATCCAAAGATACATCGAGCTGAGTCGAGTAGTGGAATCTAGGTAGTGGCAAAACTGATCAACCCACATCTGTCGAAGAGGGAAATTGTTTTTGAAAAAGAGCTCAGTTCCAAATGGTTTCTAACAAGCATATCATTAGTGATGAAGGCACATCAAGCTAAAGGATGGGTCGAATGCTTTGAAAACAACAATGGAACCTATTACCTGAAGTTAGTGAAGGAGTTTTATGAGTATTTGAAATTTGAATAGAATGAGGATGAGAATAGAATGTCTTCAAGGGTGAATGGAATGAGTATAAGTTTTTCCTCTGTTGAATGGGATGAGTGTCTGAGAGTACCACATGAAGGTATTTATGATTACTAATTAGGATTGGTGCCTCCCACTACTGAGTTCTTTTATTATGAAGAAGCTTTATATAAACTAACAGGGAGTGGGATCACTAGGAAACTCATTGCTGCTGAAATGGATGGAGAAGATAAGCTTCTGTTTAACTTTTTCTAGCAATTCATAAGTCCCAAGAGAGGGGACATTGCTACATTGACATTTTAGGATGTATTTCTCTTGTATCTGTTGAAGCATGGATAGAAGATTAATTTATTTATGATGATGATGATTAAATTACAATATATGAAAAAGGCCAGTTCCAAATCCAATCCCTTATTTCATGCTAGATTTATAGCCTTGATGTTGAAGGTGAAAGGAGATTCTAGATATAAAGAGGAAATAGTTGTATTAAGGGACAATTTTTTCATCACAAAGGTATTTTTCATGTTGTTGAAGATAAATTGGAACCCTTGGCAAAGAAGATGGGTTCACGATGAGGCAAATATTTATGTGGAATTCAACCCTTTAACTCATCACACTAGGCCTAAGGATAAGAGAGATCCTAGTATAAATCCTGGTGAAGTAGAGCCTGCTTATTCAGATGAAGAAGATGGAGTTTTTGATCTTCTAGAAATAGATTATTCTCCTATAGATGAAAGGAGTGATCATGACCTTCCCTCCAATCCTTATGCTGATATTGTATCCTTTGGTGAGCCTAGCCCACCAAAGTGATTTCCTAGAAGGGAGACAGTCCTAAGGGACAATGAAGATGAAGATACTATTGAAGAAGAAGGGGTAGAAAATGTCTTACAAGACATTAGAGGAACCACAAATGAGGATGAGGACACAGAATATATTCATGCTGACTTTGATACTGCTGCTAATAAGAGTGAAGAAAAATGTAAAAGCCTTAGTCCCATGATAGGGAATACAGGAATGGTTGAAATTATAGATGAAGAGGTTGCTGATTCAGTTGAAGCTAGAATTATTTTTGAAGTTGTTAAAGATTCTGTGGAGGATGTGGAAGCGAATCCTCTTGTTGATACAGTTTCTCATGGAGATATAGAAAAAATTAATGTGGTTGATCAAGAGAATGCACCAAGTGAGGGGGAGGAACTTGTTTCCATAGGTTCGGTTGTTGTAGCTCCTGTAATAGAGGATGGGTTAGAAGACCCTGGATTTGTGGTCCTAGGCTTATATTTTGGAGACTCTAATAATGATCATCCTATCAGAAGTCCTCCAATTCCAACTATTTCAGAAACCACTATTGTGCATCCAATGGTTCTTTTCCTCGAGACTATGTGAAGAAGGATGATTTGGAGCAATAAAATCAGATCTGAAGAGCCACTTTTATGAGAGGTTTGTTGGGATATAATGGGTTATGACTCACAATCAAGAATTTGTCACTTCTATAATGGAAAGACTAGTTTCTACCACTCACTCCATTATAATAGAGGAAATAAATGATTTTCGTAATCAGATCAGAACCATGGTAGATTATATGGAATCTATAAAGTAGTCTATTGTCAGATTAGACTCCTATATGGCTTCAAGAGCTCAGGTGGGAAAAGATCTTAGATATATTAAAAGTGTGGTTCAAAAAATGGTCAGTGTGTTTGAGGATTTTAATAAGTCCATTGAGACACATGTGAGTGTCCAAGATGATGATGTGAAGAGGATGATCAGTGGGATGACTAAATATTTTAACAAGATAGAGGCTTTCACTATGGAACCTCTATGTGCATCTACATCATCTTCAGTTGATCCTTCTGTTGATCTAGAATCTTTCAAGACGGTTGTTAGGGAAGAAGTTGAGAAGTTCTCTAGTACCAGTACCTTTGTTCCTCAGTCTATGACTCAGGTTATTTACACTACCTGAGATATTAATAACCTTGTGGAAAATTATCCAAGGGAAGCTGCTCATGATCAAAAGTCCATCAAAGAGCATGTTTATTTCTACTACAAGTGGGTCTATATTAAGCATCATATGGATGGTCACTTAATTTTATTGTTGGAGAACATGAGGAATCCACCTGTCACTCAAGCCTTTAAGGATCAGGTTAGTTGACTCAGAGAATTGTATCCTACCGTAGAGAAATTTATGGAAAATAACGATGATTTTATTTCATCCATTGAAAGAGGAGGAAGTATTGTTATGGATTTCAGGAATCTTCTTTTTCCCTTCCTTCATGTGGACTGCACTCCCATAATTGTTCCTAGATAATTTCCTTCTACCTCACCTGATTTAGGATCTACCAGTGTCGCACCCATGATGTCTCCTTCTCAGGACATCAGAAGCATGACCCCTATGATCCCTCAGAGATCTACTCACTACCAGTCAATTGATGCATCTGTTGTATCTCCTATAACTCTACAGACTTCCATCCCTAGGCCTATCCTTTATTCAGAACCTACCTCCTCCACTTCCAAAGACAAAGTTCCCGTGGATATATCTGATGCGGATTGAATGTGGTATGTCCTAGTTGATAGGGATATATGTTCCATTTTTGAATACTTATTTCATTAATGGAAAATCCTCTTCTATTTCTTTTTGTCTTACCTTCTTTTTTTTAATCACAAAGGGGGAGAAAGATGTCATGTTACAAGTTTACAAGGTCAGGTTACATGTTAACAAGTAAATTTTATGTTTTTGAACTACTGAAAAGGAGGATAAGTTTTTAAGTTGAATTTATATATCTTTTTTTCTCATAATAATCATGGTTAAAATGCTCTTATACACACCTCTTAAGATATTAGAGAATGTGCGTAACCCTAATTCAGATAATACTGACATAATTTGTGATTATCAAAAAGGGGTAGATTGTTGGAATCACCTATTTTGATAATCCCAAATCATGTTTCATATATGTAGAGAATCTTGTTTCTCTTATAGGATAATATTTTATGTGAAAATTATGTTTATATGAAAGTAAAAACTATGCACTTTTAATCTCACTACACTCTTTCTTAAGCTCACAATGCAAAATTTCTCTAAGTAAAAAGGCCACCGATGCGATGGTCAGTGATGAAAGGGTCATCGATGTAAAGGTCACTAATGAAAAGGTCACTGATGCAAAGGTAATTGTTACAAAGGTCGTCGATGCAGGTTCACCAATGCAAAGGTCACTGATGCAAAGGCCCCTGACGTAAAGGTCGTTGATGCTAGGATATTGTTGGGAGCGTTACCGCAGAAGGCTACCAATGGAAAGTTACTGATGGAAGGTCACAATTGAATGTTGTCGATGTGCACCTACTGTTGAAGCCTAGCATGGTGATGGATACTGTTACCAGTCTACTGATACTCTTCTAATCCATACTTTATCCAATTCTTAAGATTATTCTAATGGTCGTATTTGATAAATTAAATGCCTCTGACATTAATAAATGTTGATTATAGACATATCAAGAGACTGTATCTGGGGATAGTTTGAGGTATGAGAATGACCAAACATGATCTACTTATTCCTATTGTCAGACCTCAAATATAAAATTGAAGATCGAGGAAGAAAAACATGAGGAGATACCAAGTGTGTGGCATACAAAGTCTTTCTATGCATGTGAAGGAGCTTACTTTCTAGATCAAAGAAGAACCATCCAGCACTTACACTGTGAACCCACAAGCTTCACAAAGATCATTTTGGGGAAAACTCATTTCTCCCTTCTATGCCTCATCAACTCGTTATCAACACTAGAGGCATAACTCTCAATCTTAGAACCTGGAGTTGTGACACTATTCTTTGGAGACAACACCCAGAGAGAGACTCAAACAGCAAATGCTTCACTCTGAGGAGTCAAGAAATAAACTACAAACATATAGATCTTTCTAATCTCAAGCTAAAAAACCTTAGCTCTATTGTGTTACTTTATTTTATATTTCTAAGAAGTATGTGTGTTTTTCTATTACACACATTGTCTCATGTGCTTGATCTGGAGGATACTAAATATCCTCACACCAAACTTATGTTACATCTTTTTTCCCATGAATAACTGTGGAAGAGACCATGTGTGGTCTGTACTGTTTGTTTTTCCAATGAATAATAGTGGAATAGGGTGTGAACACTGGACAATTTTTAAAAACTGTTGTAAAGCCTGATACAGGTTGTGTATCACATTTATTGTCAATATAAAATTATTGGTGTCATGTGATCACCAAGTGTAGAGGTTTAAGTCTCAGCTTGATACTGAACCTCTTTTTTAACTTTAATATGAACTATATTTTTTATAATCTGTTTTATCTATTTTCCGCTGTTTATAATTGGTAAAACATAAAACTATTTTTCATTCACTTTGATAGTTTGTTTTTGTTAGTGTGTGTATATGATTAATTTGGTAAACTTGTTCCAAAATTTGAAGAGGTCTCTTACACTAATTCAACTGAGGACTAATCACCCTTCTAGAAACCTATTGACCAAATAGTCATTTACATCTCTACTACCTTAATTAACTCATTTGTTTAAAAATTAAGGGATCATTATAATAATGTTTTTAACAAAACATTTAAGTAGGAACTCAATTCACCCCCCCCCCCCCCTCTTGAGATTCCACTCTGACCAACATTTGGTATTATAGGTTTTAATGTTTTGTTTTTACTCTCTGAACTATTTTGCATTTTGTCAACTTATTTAACTGTGATTTTAGTTGTATCTTAATGATCTTAAAATTTCTGTCATATCTAGATTTTCAGTTCTTTAAAATTCTAATTAACTATGTATAATAGAGTTTAGGGTGCTTATAATAATAGAGCACATTTATTTAATGGCAATAACTATGCTCATTGGAAATTAAAAATGAAAATGTATATAGAGAGCATGAGACCTAAAATCTGGGACACAATTGATTAACAACATGTATTGACTGATACTTCTATAGACACATGGTCTCAATTGACTAATGCTACATATAACAATAATTTTAAAGTAATGAATTTATTGAAATGTTCTCCAGGTGATGGAGAATTCAACATAATATCTTCTCGTAAAACTACATATGAAATGTGGGATACTTTAGTTGTTTCTCATGAGAGAACAACCAATGTTAAAAAATGATATTAAATACCTATACTATTAAATATGATAATTTTAAAATGAATCCTGTTGAGATTATATATTAAATGTATCTCAGGTTCAATGAAATGGTGAATACCATGAGTCTGCTTGGAAAACCAGTGGACAGAAAGGATCAGATTATGAGATTGCTTCGATTCCTACCTAATAGATTTCGAGGAACTTCTGTTTCTATCTGCGAATCTTGTGGCATAGGCAAGCTACCAGTGAAAGAACTAATTTGTAAACTTATGAAGTACGAATAACAGATCAAGTTAAATCAAGAAGCAGATGAAGAAACAATAAATAAATCTGTAGCATTCAATACTGCTACCTCAAAGAATAAAGATAAAGAAAAATTTCAAGCTTCTGTAGACACTTCCACCAGTGAAGACTCAGATTCTGACAATGATGATGAGATGGATCATCTTGCTTTAAGATTCAAGAAGTTCTACCAAAATAAAAATTTATTTAGAAATTCAAACTAAATGGGAAGGTATGAAAATAATGTACAATGGAAAAAGGACAGAAAATGGAATGACAACACAAATGATATAGTCTGCTATGAGTGTAAACGAAAAGGCCATGTGAAGGCTGATTGTACCTAGCTTAAATTTAAGAAGAAATATAAAGAAAAGGTCAAGGGATATAAAAAGGCTATGAAAGATACTTGAAGTGATTTAAAATATAGATCAATTGGGTCTGACACTTCTGATACTGACAAGAACAAACATGAAAATATGTGTTTCATAATAGAAACATCTGAGGAAACACCCAATTCCCCTATACCTAATTCTTATTATTCTAGGAATGAAATTGAATAAAAAAATGATGAAAATATGACTAAAGATGAAATATTTGAATACTGTGGAATGATAGAGGACACCTTTAATGAAATAAAGGATAAATATAAACTATTGAAAACACAACATGATTTAAATGATAATGTTAAGTCAGAACTAGATATTTAGAAAGAAAAATGTGCTCAGTTATTAAAAGAAAATACTGAACTTAAATTATAAAATTATAAATTAAAAAGGGATTTGGGAAAGTTTACTACTGGTAGAGATACCTTGAATCAGTTTCTAGGAAAGCAAATTGCTCTAAAATATGCAACTGGTATAGGATATCAACCGGGAGAGAGAAGGATTGTCAAAAATAAATTTGTTTCAAGATATGGACAATCCACTACTAGTTCAATTTATGGACCATCTTTTGAAAAAAAATCTCAAAAGGACCAAAAAAAGTGTTCATATATCAAAAAATATCTTCTAATTATAGAAAACTAGTGGGACAAGTATGGTTTCCCAATGTCTTACTTTCTAACCTCTCTGGACCCAAGAAAATCTGGGTACCAAAGTTGCCCTACACTTAATCTGTTTTGTAGGAAAATTGTCTAAAGAGCTCTTGTAAAATTCTACGGTACATGGACAGTGGATGTTCAAGACACATGACAGGATACTATTCATGCTTCAAGAGCCTAATTAAAGTTGATTGTGGACATGTCACATTCAGTGATAATGCTAAAGGGAAGATTTTCGGCTTAGGAAAAATCAGTAACCCTAATTCTATATTAATTTTAAAATTAATTTTTTTTGATGGGTTAAAATATAATTTAATAAGTATCTCTCAGTTGTGTGATGATTGATTCAATGTCATATTTGAAAATGATTCTAGAAATGTTTTTAAATCTAGAAATTATTTAATACTTTCTACTCTTATAAATGTGAATATATATGCTGTTGATTTAGATTCTTTAGCAAAGCAAAATGTTTCCTGTTTAAATGCGTTTCATAAGGAATCCTAGTAGTGGCACAGAAGATTAGGACACTGCAATGTGCACTCACTTAGTAAAATGACTAGGAATGGTTTAGTTAGAGACTTTCCTAAATTGGAATTCCATCTTAACAGAGTGTGTAATCCTTGTCAAAAGGGAAAACAACACAAAGTTTCTTTCAAATCAAAGAAAAAAGATTCTACTTCTCAACCACTTGTGTTGGTTCACATGGATTTGTTTGGACCATCTAGAGTTTCATTTTTAAATGGGATGCACTCTGTTTATGTTCTTCTAGATGATTTTTCTAGATATATCTGGGTATAATTTCTATCTCACAAAAGTGAGGCATGTTCTTACTTCATTAATTATTTCATGTCTGTATGAAATCTCAGTGGACTTAGAATTAAGACCTTGAGAAGTGATCATGGCTGTGAGTTTCAAAATCAGGAACATGAATCATTTTTCTCACAAAATGGTTATACTCACAATTTCTCTTCTCCAAGAACACCTCAATAAAATGGAGTTTTAGAAAGGAGAAATAGGAAACATCAAGAGATTTCCCAGACTGTGCTTAATGAGTATAATCTACCTATCTATTTTTGGGCTGAAGCTATTAACAATACTTATTAAATTATCAATAGAGTCTTAATTAGACCTGTTCTTTAGAAGACCCCTTATGAGATTTGGAATAATAGGAAGCCTAAGGTTAATTACTTTAGAGTTTTTGGTTGAAAATTCCTTATACTTAACAATAAGTACAATCTTGAAAAGTTTGATTCTAAGAGTGATGAAGGATTTTTTTCAAGGTTACTCAATCTTTAATAAAGCTTATAGAGTATTCAATAAGAGAACAAAATGTGGGGAAGAATGAGTTCATGTCAAATTTGATGAGACTGATCCACATGAACCAAAAAACCTCTATTGAATATCTTGAAGAAAATATTTCAATTCTGGACCTTAATGATAAAGACATTGAACCCTTGGTGAAAACAACCTGTTCTGGAAATTTTCCAGAATTTTTGCATGATGAATCTGAACCTACAGATAATCATGAGGAGTCCAGTTCATCTCTTTCTAGATGTATTAGAACTCTCAAGAATCATCATTTAGATGCTGTATTAGTTGATCTAAATAGATGAACCCATACTAGAGATTCTTTGAGAAACGAGGTTGAATATCAAGCCTTTATTTCACAGCATGAACCTAAAAATATCAATGATACAATCAATGATGAATTTTGGGTGATATCTATTCAAGAAGAATTATATCAATTTGAATGAGTCAAAGTTAGGGAATTAGTAGAAAGACCTAAAGAAACTTTGACCATAGGCACTAAATGGGTGTTTAGAAATAAAGTTGATGAATCTGGAAATATAGTTAGAAACATGGCTAAACTAGTTGCACAAGGATATAGTCAAGAATAAGTAATACACTATCAGGAAACCATTTCACCTGTAGCTTTATTAGAATCAATTCGGATACTACTTTCCAGTGCAACTCATCTGAATTTGAAACTTTATCAAATGGATGTCAAAAGTGCATTTTTAGATGGGTACATAGTTGAATATGTATTTTTTGAACAACCCCCAGGTTTTATAAATCTCCATTTTTCATATCATGTCTTTAAACATTCTAAAGCTTTAAACGGTCTGAAACAAGCTCCAAGATCTTGGTATGATAGACTTAGTTCTTTTCTTATTTCAAAAGTATTTATTAATGGAATAGAGGATCCAAATCTTTTTATTAAAATGATTTCCAAAGTTATTTTAATCGTGTAGATTTATGTAGATGATATTATTTTTGGATCATCTAAACATTATATATGTACTGATTTTTCAACAACGATGCAAGATGAATTTGAAATGAGTTTAATGGGGGAACTCAAATTTTTCATTTGATTTGAAATTTTTCAAAATAAAAAAGGAATTGTTTTAAATCAGAGTAAATATACTATGGATCTTTTGAAACGTTTTGGTTAAGACTGCAATAAAGATAGTGATACTCCCATGAGTACCACCTATAGGTTGGATGCTGGTGAAACTGGTAAACCAGTGGATCAAACCAATTATAGAGGTATGATTGGGAGTCTTCTCTATCTTACGGCTAGCAAACCTGATATTATGTTTACTGTATGCATGTGTGATTGATTTCAATCAAATCCCAAAGAATCTCATTTAACTGATGTTAAAGGAATTTTTAAATATCTCAAGTATACTACAATATAAGAAATGTTTTTTCTAAGAGGAAAATCATTTGATTTAATAAGTTATTCAGATTCTTATTTCTTTGGTGGCATGTTATATAGAAAGAGCACCTCTGGAACATGTCACATTCTAGGCAAGTCACTAATATCATGGTGTAGTAAGAAACAGAATTCTGTTTCATTATCTATTGTCGAAGCTGAATATATAGCTGCTGGTAGTTGTTGTGCTCATATTCTGTGAATGAAATACACTTTATTTGACTATGGATATCAATTCAAACATGTATCTATAAATTGTGAAAATACAAGTTCTATTAAGATCTCTAAAAATATAGTATATCATTATAGGACAAAGAACATTGATGTGAGACATCACTTCTTGAGAGATCATTATCAAAGAGGTGATATCACTCTTGAATTCATTGGTACTGAACACCAATTGGCTGATATATTCACAAATTCTTTGAATTATGAGAGGTTGAATTACATCAAACACGAGTTAAGTATGATAAACTGTTAAGGTTTAGAGACCTCACCGCTAGAGATCTCACCGATAGACCTCATCATTGAGACCTCACTGATAGACCTCACCGTTGAGACCTCAACGATAGACCTCACCGATAGACCTCACCATTGGGACCTCACCGTTAGGGACCTCACTAATAGACCTCAGCATTGAGACATCACCTTTGGGACCTCACCGATAGACGTCATTGTTGGTACATCACTGATAGACCTCACCATTAAGGACCTCACTGGTAGAACTCATTGTTAGGACCTCGCCGATAGATCTCACCATTAGGGACCTCACCAATAGTCGATGTTTTTGGGACCTAGAATTTTCTATGCTCAAATCTAAAACATTTTCTTCTTTACTTATTTCTTTTATCTGTTTTTATCCCTAAGTGATAAAATTAGAGTATATACCACTTTTTGATCCTCCTCAAACTCTCTCCTAAATCTCTCTCTACCTAACCTCAGAACCCAACCCTCTTCTAAAACCCTAGAACTACTCCACAATGCACGGAATGAGTGAAGAGACCTATGGTTAGTGATGAAGGGGATGTACCAAATCCAAAGAGACCTCGAGATGAGTCATATAGTGGAATACAGGCAGTGGCAATGCAAATCAACCCTCATCTGCTGAAGAAGGAAATCATTGTTAAAAAATCACTCAGTTCTGAATGGTTTCTAACGAGCAGATATTTAGTGCTGAAGACACTTGAAGCTCAAGGCTGGGTCTAATGCTTTCAAAACAGAAATGGGCCCTATTTCCCGAAGTTAGTGAAGGAGTTTTATGAGTATTTGAAATTCAAATACATTGAGGATGGGAACAGAATGTCTTCATGGGTGAATGAAATGAGTATAAGTTTTTCCTATGATGAATGGGATGAGTGTCTGAGAGTACCACATGAAAGGATTTATGATTACTACTCAGGAGTGGTGCCTCCCACTATTTAGTTATTCTATTATGAAGAAGCTTTAGATGAAATGATAGGGAGTGGGATATCTAGGAAAGTTATTTCTGATAAAATAGAAGGAGAAGACAAGATTCTATTTAAATTTGTCCAGCAAGTCTTAAGTCCCTAGAGAGGGGACTTTGCTACATTGAAATTTCAGGATATTTTTCTCTTGTATCTATTGAACCATGGATATAAGATTAATTTATATAGGCTGATGGTGATTCAATTAGAAGATATGACAAATCCCAGTTCCAAATCCAATTCCTTATTTCATGCTAGATTGATATCCTTTATTTTTAAGGTGAAAGGAGTTTCTAGAGATAAAGAGGAAATAGTTTTATTAAGGGACAATTTATTCATTAAAAATGTATTTTGAAAGTTGATGAAGATAAATTGGAACCATTGGAAAAGAATATGTGTTCATGGTGAGGCTAATATTTTTGTGGAATTCAACCAAGTCACTCATCATACTAGGCCTAAGGATAATTGAGATCCTATTCTAAAGCCTGTTGAAGTAGAGATTACTTATTCAGATGAAGAAGAAGAAGTTGTTGATGTGCCAGAAAGAGAGGATTCTTTTATAGATGACAAGAGTGATCTTAATGTTCCCTCTAATCCCCATGCTGATATTGTATCCTTTAGTGATCCTAGACCACCAAATATATTTCCTCTAAGGGAGAAAGTCCTAAGGGATAATGATGATGAAGAGACTAGTGAAGAAGAAGGGATAAAACATGTCTTAAGAGATATTCGAGGGACCTTATATGAAGATAAGGACACTGAATCTAGTCATGCTGACTTTGAGACTGTTGTTGATGAGAGTGAAGAAGAATGTCTAAGTCTTAGTCCCTTGATAGGGAATACAGAAATGGTTGAAGGTATAGATGAATAGGTTTCTGATTCAGTTGAAGTTGGAATTATTTTTGAAGTTGTTGAAGATTTTGTGGAGTATGTGGCAGTGGACCCTCCTGTTGATGCAGTTTCTCAAGGATACATGGCAGAAATGAATGTGGTTGATCAAGAGAATGCTCCAAGTGAGGGAGAAGAACCTGTTTCCATTGGTTCAGTTCTTGTAGCTTGTGGAATAGAGGATTGGTCAGAAGACCCTGGATTTGTGGTCCTAGTCTTAGATTATGGAGACTCTGATGATGACCAACCTATTAAAAGTCCTCCAATTCCTACTATTTTAGAAACCACTATTGTGAATCCAGTGGTTCTTTTACCTTGAGACTATGTGAAGAAGGCTGATTTGGAAGTAATAAAATCATATCTGAAGAGCCACATTAATGAATGGTTTGTTGGTCTAAAAATGTCTATAACTCACAATCAAGAAGTTGTCACTTCTATAATGTAAAGAATAGTTTCTACCTCTCACTCCATTCTCCTAGAGGAAGTAAAGGACTGTCGTAATCAGATCAGAACCATGGAAGATTCTATGGAATCTATAAAGCAGTCTATCGCCAGATTCGACTCCTATATTGCTTCAAGAGCTCATGTGGACAAAGATCTTCGATATATTAAAAGGGTTGTTCAGAAAATGGTCATTGTTTTTGAGGATTTTAAGAATTCCATGGAGACACATGTTAGTGAACAAGATAATGATGTGAAGAGGTTGATCAGTGGGCTGACTAAATATTTTAAGGAGATAGTGGCTTTCACTATGGCACCTCTCTGTTAATCTACTTCATCTTCAGCTGCTTCTTCTGTTGATCTAGAATCTTTCAGGATGGTTGTTTGAGAAGAAGTTGAGAAGTTTACTATTACCAATACGTCTGATCATTAGTCTATGAATCCAGTTATTTCCACTAGCAGAGAGATTCATAACATTGTGAGAAGTTATCTAAGGGAAGCTACTCAAGATCATAAGTCCATAAAAGAGAAAGTTGATTTATAATACAAGTGGGTCTATACTAAGAATCCGATGGATGGTCACATCAAGTTATTGTTGTAGATCTTGAGGATTCCACCTGTCACTCAATCCTTTAAGGATCAGGTTATCTGACTCAAAGATTTGACTCCTACCTTAGATAAATTTATGGAAAATAAGGATGATTTTATTTCATCCATGGAAGTAGGGGGAAGTATTATTATGGATTCCAGGAATCTTCTTTTTCCCTTCCTCCATGTGGACTGCACTCCCATCATTGTTCCTCCAGAATTGCCTTCTACCTAAGCTGCTTCAGGATCTACTAGTATTTCACCCATGATGCCTCTTACTCAGGCCATCAGAATCTTGACTCCTATGATCCCTCAGAGATCTACCCACTACCATTCTACTGATGCTTCTGTTACAGCTCCTCCAACTCTGTTGACTTCCATCCCTAGGCATATCCCTTCTTCAGAACCTACCACCTCCACTTCTAAAGGAAAATCTCCCTTGGACATATCTGATGTGGATTGAATGTGGTATGTCTTAGTTGATAGGGATATTTGTACCTTTTTTTATATTTGCTTCAATAATGGAAAATCGTCTTCTATTTATTTTTGTCTTACCTTCTTTTTTTAATCACAAAGGGGGAGAAACATTTCATGTTACAAGTTTACAAGGTCAGGTTATAAGTTTACAAGTTAGGTTTATTTTTTTAAACTGCCTAAAAGGAGGATAAGTTTTTAAGTTGAATATTAATATATTTCTTCTCATAATAATCATGGTTCAAATGCTCTTATACACACCTATGATGATATTAGCAAATGTGATTAACCCTAATTCATAAAACACTGACACAATTTTTTATTATCAAAAAGGGGGATATTATTGGACTCACCTGTTTTGATAATCCCAAATCACGTTTCTTATATATAGATAATCCTGTTTCTCTTACAGGATAATATTTTATGTGAAAATTATGTTTATATCAAAGTAACAACTATGTACTTTTAATCTCACAGCTCTCTTTCTTGAGCTCACAGTGCAAAACTTCTCTATGTAAAAATGTCACTGATGCAATGGTCACCATTGTAAAGGTCATCGATGAAAAGGTCATTGATGCAAAGGTCACCGATTCAAAGGTTACTGATGCAAAGGTCATCGATGGAAGGACACCGATGAAAAGTTCACCGATGAAAAGTTCAATGACGTGATGGTCACCGATGCAAGGTCATCGATGCAAGGCTACTATTGGGAAGGTTACCACAGAAGGATATTAATGGAAAGTAACTGATGGAAGGTCATAGTTGAATGTTGTCGTTGTGAACCTACTGTTGAAGCCTACCATTGTGAAGGATACCGTTACCATTCTACCAATACTCTTCTACTCCATAATTTTTCAAATTCTTAAGATTATTTGAACTGTCATATTTGATAAATTAAATGCTTCTGTCATTAATTAATGTTGATTGTAGACATATCATGAGACCATATCTGGGGACAGTAGGAGGTAAGAGAATGTCCACACGTGATCTACTTATTCCTATTGTCAGACCTCAAATATAAAAGAGAAGACCGCGGATGAAAAACATGAGGAGATACAAAGCGTGTGGCATATGAAGTGAGTCTGTGCATGTGAAGGAGCTTACTTGCTATATCAAAGAAGAACCATCCAGCACTTACACAGTGAACCCAAAGGAATCACAAAGATCATTTTTTGACAAACTCATTTCTCCCTTTTGTGACTCACCAACTCGCGATCAACACCAGAGGTATAAATCTAAAGCATAGAACCTGAAGTTGCGACACTCTGCTTTGGAGAAAACTTCCAGAGAGAGACTCAAACAACAAATGCTTCACTCTGAGGAGTCAAGAGCTGAACTGCAAACACATAGAGATTTATAATATGAAGATTATAAACCTTAGCTCTATTGTGTTCCTTTATTTTAAATTTATGAGAAGTGTGTGTGTCTATCTATTACAAACATTGTCTCCTATGATTGAACTGGAAGATACTAAATATACTCACACCAAACTTCTATTACATCTTTTTTCCCAAAAATAACTCTGGAAGGGACTGTGTGTGTTCTGTATTGTTTTTTTTCACAATGAACTGTGGTAGAGGGTGTGAACCCTAGACAGTTTTTGAAACCTGTTGTAAAGCCAAATACAGGTTGTGTATCATGTTTATTGTGAATATAAACATCTTGGTGGCAGGTGATCAGCAAGTGTAGAGGATTAAGTCTCATCTTGACACTGAACCTCTTGTTTGACTTTACATTTCACTATATATTGTTATACTCTATTTTATCTATTTTCTGCTGCTTATAATTGCTAAAACATAAAACTGTTATACATTAACTTTGATAGTTATTTTGGTTAGTGTGTATATATGTTTAAATCAGTAAACTTGTTTCAAAATTTGTAGAAGTGTTTTACACTAATTCAACTGAGGACTAATCTCCCTTCTAGAAACATGATGACCAACTAGAAAAAATTAAGTAGGAACTCAATACACCCCCCTGAGATTCCACTCCGACCAACAATTATAACGATGGTTAATTCAATTAATCCCCCTTTCGGATATGTTTACTATTTTTGTTAAAAAAATTATGAGAGGTTATAAAAAATCTACGATTTCCAATGACATCATCTCTATATATATTCAAGAGTAATTTTATTCAAAATCATGTGAAATAATGATTTTTTAGAAGCTAAATGTTTCTCTATTTTTCTCCCTCTCATGGGGAACAATTCACAACATAATCATAATGGTGGATCTCTAAAATATTTCATTTCAAGATGTTATTATATGGAGGAAACACCTAAATAGGTATTCTATTTTTTAGTATCCATATTGTAAAACATCCACAACTTCGCCGGGTATGGTATTATTCAATACTTGTTCTTCAGAATACGAAATATTTCATAAAACAAAGATGTTATATTATTTTTATTTATTGTCTGTATTATACAAAAACATTATTAAACATTATCAAGGGAGATGATCTATCCTATTTTTTTTAAAACGAATTTATAATTCATTCAATGATGATGATTTCATTTTTTTTCATGGATTAATAACATTCACTACTTCTCATGTACTCCCCTTGAGAATGAGTTTCACTTTCAATTACCTATATTATAAGAACAAATAAAATATATAAATATTAAAAGAATAAGGTTCATATTCCTAGGATATAAATGTGAAAAAAATGGTTAAGATATTTTTCAAAAAACATGTTACTCAATTTCTTCTAGTGTTCATTCTTTAACATCTTAACATATGTTTTGATTAATATATGGGTAGCTTGGATACCTTCACATTATCATATACTTACTGTGATTAATTTTACTTCTTAAAATCCTTCATGGATGATGCATTATTAATTCCCTTAAAAATGATTCTTTTTCTATAATGATTGTCTAAAAAATTGCATAATTTCCAGCTTTGTCACATCTCCCCCACAGAACATTTATAACACTAGATATTTCCTTTTTCAACAACCTCTCATATATGTTGTCTTCATCATGTGAAAACTTTTCTTTTCCATTTTCACTGACATAGATTTTGTTATCTCACATTTCAAACAATCTTACAAAAATTAATTTATAATAAATAACACGTCATTTGGAAAATGGGCAGTATGTTTGGATCTTCTACATGGATTATTATATTTTCAATCAATATTAGTAGTTCTTTTATATGAAGAAATTCTATTCAACTTAATGTATATAGAATCAATGTATTACCAATTTTTAATTCCTGAAATATTCATTGAAGAATTTTTGACGAAATATAATTCTTTCTTCCCATGGAATATTTTTCATTCTTAGCCAAAATATGTGGTATTAATTTCACATTAGCTTTGGAAACATGTTTATATGATAATGAAACAATATTAAGATGAATAAAATTTCTGTAATCATATAAATTTTCATATCTTATAAATCTTCTTTTGTGTACATATTTTTCATAACATGTGGATGTTGTTTTTCTATATCCATTATTCTCCCCCTTGACATGGGATTCTAGTGTTATTTTTATTTTAATGTAATTTAACAATAATATAATATCAAATTATTGAAAATTTTATAGCACAAAAAATGATGCACCAAAATTTATCATCTTATATAATTTGATTAATGTATTTCAATCTCAATTATAACTACTTTTTAACCTTGTGAAAAAATATATTCCAAAATCCTTCTCCTATCCACCATAGTAGTTTTTGTATGTTTCTTCTCGTAATTGATTCATCCATATTTATTCATATTTGTTTTAAAACCTTAATTTTTTGTGGAATAATATTTATAAATATTATTATAGCATGGTATAGATTATACATTTACTTCTTAGCCTCTTTAGATAGATCATCGAGTGAATTATGATCTTTATATCACATTTTTAGGTCAATTATCATTAGAACCCACAAGTGAAAATTGAGTATAATGAAAAATGGTCTCATTATTTTGTGAAGTCTCAATATGTGCCTTCTTAATATTGGATAACTAATCTTATAAATATAAACATTTTAGATTGAGTATTGTTTTATGATAATCAATCATAGTCATCCTTTCCTCACAATCCTTATGAATTCATTTAATAACCTCTTCATGCAGTTTAACATTTCTCTATAATAATGAGTTAGGTTCTTTGATATTCATTAATATCTCATAAAATTGTGTCTCTATAACATCGATTCTATTTTACAACTTTATTTCAAGTTCATGGATCTCTTCTTCTTGAGACATATTGAGTCCACCACTCTCTTAATATTCATTGATCCATCTTGATGATAATTTTCCATATTCTCTATTTATTCCTTCAAAGGATCCATGATATTTTTTGATTATTAAACATTCTATATTTTTATTATAAATGATTCTTTTTATGATATACTTATTCTTCTAGTATGGTTACATTTTCTTCTATACATTCAATGATTACTGAAATAAGAGAGACTATTTCCATAGGAATGCTAGGTAGAATATCTCTTAATCTATCATATAATATCTCTTATGTTTTTTCAGTTTACTCATCATCACCATATTTTCTAGAATAGTAATATTTAGGATATTTTCATCAATAATTTTAATAAACCTCATGATCACGTACCATACATGATTTACTTTATGTGGGAATGTTGTGATTCTCCCTAGTGGGAACATGATGTACCTAGTATTTACATTCTATCCCTGATATTTCTTTATTTTTGGTAAATTGTAGTGTCCCCGACCTAGTTAGCCACTTGGATAGTGCTAACGGGTCAGGTGCTACTGACCTTAGGTACACCTCTCTAAATGCTAAAGGCTATCGACTAATAGTGATGGAGTAAAGAGGGAAATGTGGGGAGGTTATACCCTCAGGTGATGATATAATAAGGGTCCATTTACATATTTATAATATGGGGAAAAATAAAGACTCAACTGACTCAAACCAAACCTTCCAATAGTAGAAGAAAAGATAATAATAATACATAGAAGAATAATAAATAAATAAGGTAGAAGAAATAATGAATACAAGTCATGCCTGCCAAACATACACTTGAAAAAAATAGAACTGAGCATGAATACATGTCATCTTATACATATCAATAAACAAGAGTGTATCCAATGGCTGACCTCAGTAAAGTATATACATATAAGTACCATGCTGAAATTGAAAAGGAAACTAAAATAGGAAACTTCAGCATATGTGGGAACCTCAAGGTCCGCTTCGATCTATCCATTACAACTAAATTTGGATTGAGCTCTAAAGCCCAAATTATTACATGAACATAAAATCATAAAGACTACACACATCCTGAAGGGCCTGTGTAGGGTTTGAGAACAATTCATAGTAAGATACCACCCAAGTGTTCATACCCAACATAAGTTAACAAACATGTGTTTTTATAATTTAATAAATATTGTAGCTCAGGTAATTTAAATAATAAAAGATTATCGGGATCTCAACAGCCACCAGGAATTGGTCACCTACTTTAGAAAGTCCCTAAATCATAGAATAGGAGAGGATCCATGGCCCTTTTCCCAAGGTATAACCCAATGTTAAATAGCCTAGGTGAACCCTTAAGATCTACCTCCAAATAATTAACATGGCATCTCATGCCCACTAGAACCTCATATCCCAAATCATGTCACTAATGTACCAAAATCATGCCTAAGAAATAAAACCATAGGCCCTCGGACCCCTCCTCGAAAGATATTGTTGTCTCGAATCTTGAATTATTAAGGAAAAATGATATATGTCCAAAAATAAAATATCCTTTGGATCCTAGAATGACATCACATGGAATTATGATCTCCATCCTCCCAAAATAGTCTAGGTATAAAGGCCTTAATACAGTGAGCCTTAGCCCCCAACTAATAGCATCAACGCTATCATATGAAGGATACTAACCTTCCCTATAGATTTATATGGAATTCACCCACAATATAATTACCTAAACTGCACTATTAGGGGCCTCTAACCACATGATTGGTCAAAACAACCTCATTAATAAGTCCACCTATGTGAACATGACTCAATTCGGTACTTTGTCCATCACAAGTGAGCGATAATCACCAAATTAGTACCAAACCCACATCCAACTGGCACCTCATTCCCATGAAACAATTTCACTCAAAACTGATGACCATGAAATAGAAAATCATTCTAGGCCATGCCCATATCCTGGCAGCCTCATCACATCAACCGATGACTGATTCTCCCAACTAATGCTCAACACCACCCATAATATCTAGTCTAATTCCAACCAGATGACCATGTCTCTTCAATACCGATAGACATGCCACCTCAATTCCCTATTCCAATACCTTCATGATCCCATAGGCCACATTACATTAAATTCATTATATATATATATATTCTAAATAAATATTAAATTCAATGTATTTGAATTTCAATATTCGAATTGAATAAAAAAATTAGTTTAATTAAACAAACTCATCCCAAACTAAATACCCAAGATGGTATAAGTCCTCTATCCCAGCCTTTCATGCATATATTTGGCTAGTTCATGCCCAAAATCTTCCCATAAGGCCATATGAACAATTTAATACCAATAAATTTCATTAAAATGCGGTTCATTCAAATACTCAACGGTGCGCTAATAGTTGCACTCCTCAAAACTCATGAAAACACTAAGAGATGTATGAACCACCTACTATGGACTCATAAACATTGTAACATCTGGTACTATCGTCTAACTTGAGTTTATTTGGAAAATAACATAGAATCTGTTAAATTCCTTGAAAATAAGAAAAAATGGATCAAATGGATTTAGCACTCCGTAAGGAGAGAGAAAAGAATAAGAGCATCATGGGTTTGTTAATTCTTATAGAGGCACATACAACGAACCTAAAAGTGGAAAAAATGGAGTTCTGATGGAGGATCAAGAAAACCCCTTAGGCAGAGAGGTGGAGGAGAGCTCCTCTTTGATGTTGTGTGGCCCAATAATGAAGGAGGGGAAAATAAGGAGAAAAGACAAAAATAAGAGAAGCGGAAAAGGTAAATTTACACCTTTAATGAAGCCTCACAAATTTCTCACATAGTTTGACCAAACCATGTGCACCTAATAAAAAATGTAAATTCCTTTCATGGTTATCCTTCATGGTTAGCCGAACTGTGTGTCGATCGTGAGTGCTAAAATGTGAAGGTACTGTCTATATGGAACTACCCATGCCACTTGTGAACAATTTTCCCTAACAGTGAGCAAACCATGCGGAATACCTCTCCAAAAATAGCAGATATCACCACACATTTGTGCGCCTCACCCCACATGGTTTTCCAAACCATGTGGAAATTAAAAATAAGGATCATTGTTTACTCTGAGAGGTTGTACGGTTTACCCAAACCATGAACCTTGACCTGCAACTCCAAAACAAGTCCTTCGGATCTCTGTCACTCCCAAAACACATCCAAACACCCAAGACACTCTACAAGACTCTAAAACCATAAAAAATATGATATTAGGTTAATGGAAAACTCAAAATTGTGTTCTGATGGTTGAGAAATAATTTTTCATACCCACCGATTAAAAAAATTCAAAAAATGGAGAAGTTTCAACCTGATTCAAAAAACGAGGACATTAAAATCTCCCAATCTTAACATGAATCATCCCTGATATATAAAAACAAAATTGAAGAGGGTACTTAACATACCCATGCTATTAAAAATAACCTGGAATACCCTAGTCTCAAGGGTATAGGCCAAATACCTCAAGGGTCTCCCCACCTTAGGAGTGACCTTCCCCAGTAACATCTTGACCAAATATCAAATAAAACAACATATCCATCAATAATATCCTAGAATCAAGGTCCTATCATGATTCATCTATATTTTGGAACCTCATCTAGTTCTCCTATATCATACTCTACACTCATAAAAACACCACACTACATCGGATCCTGCCTCTCACCCATACCACACATGGAATCAATGAGTTCCTTCATCTCATTAGATTCTCAAACTAAACCTGGTACCTTGAACCTTAGTCAAATCCAACATCGTAATGGCACCTAGTTTCCAAGACACCTAAAATAACTTACATCACCTCGATGGCCAGATTCCAAAAAACCTAAAATCATTTATACAATGATAATCACACATAAGTCCTCGTTACACACACCTCATATATATATCATCCTCTTGAGATGATTCCAACCTACTAACCAATATATTTTTAGTCCATGATTACATCTCATGCACCTCATGCACTCAAAACTGACATCCCTCAAGAATGCATGACAAAAAAATATAATTAAACCACAGACACATGGAGTACCTTTGACTGTCATCGGCTCAATAGCTTGCATTGACCCAGGTAGTTTTAGGGTGTGTACCTGACCTAAAGCTCGATTTCCTAATGCTTATCATCCTAGTAGTGCAACTCCAGCAAAGGGACCCAAACCCCAATAATGGTTCATACTGTCTCTTCCATGACCACTACATGCAGCTGAATCTTGGATACCATAACCTAGTACTAATCCCAGTATGATCTTAGAGACTTGAGGTTTCCCAAATCCTTGATTGTAAGCTATACAAGAATGATTTGTGCAAAATTTCTCATGATTACCAACCTTTCCACATGCCTGGAACTCCTTTGGAGGATTTTCACATTGATTTTGATCATTTCCCGGTTTCCCACACTATAAGAAAACCATCTTTGATCCACTTACTGGTGGTAAAACTGATTCCTTGACCAGACTGCCATGTTGGAACACATCTTGGTCTCGCTTCCTACTATATGAAACATCACCACTGAAATCATGTAAAGCTACTTCCTAGATTGAACTAGACCTATCTTTCAAATTTCCCTCAGAAATGAGTGCATAATTCATTGCCTCTAAGAATGAGGCAAACCTAAAGATGTTTACCTATACCTAAATGGAATTCCATAAACCATCCTTGAAGCCCCTCACCCTCGAGGTTTCATTGCTCACCATGATGGGTGAAAAGTGACATAATTTGGTAAATTTTGATGCACAATCCATGATATACATATCACCATGATGAAGGCTCAAGAACTCCCTAGAACTTTATGCACTCACCGTCCCTGGGAAGAAATTTTCAAAGAACATGGATGAGTAATACTTTCAGGACAGCCCCAGAAGTCTTCCATTCTGAACTAAAATGTCCCACTAGTGCTCATCCAGCCCTATCAGAATATAGGATTTCAGTTTTATCCTCCCCCCCAGAGGTGTCTCAAGATGCTCAAAGATATTCTGCATAGACTCGATCCAGTTCTCATCCTCCTGTGGTCAACCATCTCCCTATAAAAGTGGCAGGTGCTACAAATAGAACTCCCAAGTAAGATACACAATTAAAGTATCTACTCCCTGAACACCCTTATTGATACCTTGGAACAGATTCACAATGATATCTCTAATTTTATTGGCAATCCATGTCCTAGAAGTATTTAAATATAGCAGTTGACCCACCTGTATTTGAAATTGTGCCTAAGCATGTCCCTAAGCCTATACCTGAGCATGTAACTGCTCTAAATGAACATCAGGGGTCTTAATATACTCATTCCCCATGGAAACCAGTCTCTACTTGCCTGAAGATCCATCCATATTTTCTAGGTGGAAACCTGTTGAATACCATACATGGTCAGACATCTTAGATAACTGATATATAAAATACATATATGGAGTAACCGACAATGCATCCTCGCTAACCATAGTAATTCCTATCAAAACCATGCCACGTGACATCCCGACCACATTGAATCCTTACCTGCCCTCAACAGATCCATGTATAAAATAGGCCCCAGGCCTCACCCGTCTTGATGAACTATGTATCCTGAACCTGATGACCTCATCGCCCAACATGGTGATAAACATAACCCCAAGCCATAGTACCTTCCTTCTCATATAGAAGCTGCGACTAATTCAAAAATCGCATGTAATATATATATATATATATATATATATATATCATATAAATAGTTTCATTTCAAATATCATAAGAAATTTTCCCAATCGCGTGATTTATATAATTAAAACATCCTATTGTGCCTATGAAAAAAACAAAGACATGAAACATTATCACGCCATGCCTCTCTGGGATAAGGTTTTATATCTCATTCATTGGTGTACTTGGCCATGGGTTACATATCACAATAGAATAAAATCACATTCCAAGAATATCACTCAATAATGAAATCATATAAACTGTAAACTGAGAAAAATGGAACAGCAATTCCCACCCCTGGTAACATGGTATGCCCCCCAAGCATGGGGCTACATGCACCAAATAATGATCTATAAACCTAGTTCTGACCACATCCTAATCCCCAGTATACCATATCTAAAATAGTAATACCAGATGAAAACAAAAGAAAATCTCAATAACAATTGTATAAAGCCAAACACTACTACTTAATCCTAGTGATGAATTTCATTGATACTACTTTATCACATCCCCAACTCAGTTAGCCACTCGAACTGTGCTAACAGGTTGGATTCTACTAACCATAGGAACACCTCCCTAGATGATAAATCCTACTGACTAGTAGTGATTGTGTAATGAGGGTAATGTGGGAAGGTTACACCCTTATGTGATTATATAATAAGGGTTCAAGTACCTATATATAATATACATTAGAAATTAAGACTCAGCGGATTTGAACCAAACCTAAAAATGGTGGAAGCACAATCAATAATAATAAATAGTAGAATTATTAAAAAAATAAGGAAGAAAAAATAAATGAATCAAGACACACATGAAAAACATAAACATAAAGATACTAAAACTGATCATTCATACATATCAAGTCATACATATGAATAAACAGTAGAGTCTCAAATGGATGACCTCATTATATTTTATACATATAAAAATCCTATTGAAATAGAAATGTAATCTAAAATAGGAAACTCCAGAAGATGTATAAACCTCAAAGTCCCCTTCTATCCATCCATGCCAACTGAAATTGGATCCATCTCTATAGCATGAATCCTTACCTGATTGTAAAATCATAATGTATACACACGTCCCAAAGGTCTCGAGTAGTTTTTGAAAACAAGTCTTGAAATTATACCACCCAAGTGTGATACCCCTCATAAGTGTTTAATTATGTATATTTAGAATTAAATATAGGCAATAACTCATGTAATTTCAATAGTAAAATATTCTTGATCACTCAACATCCACCAAGAAGCGGTCACCCACTTCAGCCAACACAGGACTCACTGAAGAGGAAAGGATACTTCGCCCATGGCCCAAGGTATCCCTATATTTCAAGTAGCATAGTTTAATCCCAAAGTTCCACCTCCAAATAAGTAACCTGTAACCTCATGCCCACCAATACGTTGTGTCCAAAATCAAGTCACAAATGTCCCAACAGCAGACCCAAGCAATAGAACCCTAGTCCCTTAGACCCCTGGTCGAAAGCACTTATCAGCTTGAAGCTAGATGTATAGAGGCTTAGAGATATATTTCCTCAAATAAAATCACTGTCTTCTCATCACATTATGTCCTAATGAATTAAAATCTATATCCTCCCATAATAGTCTAGGTCCAGAAAACCTCAATACAACAAGCATCATCCCCAAATAGATGGCCTCAATGCTATCATCTGCATGCCCCTAACCTTCCATATAAATTTATATAGGAATCAACCTCAATATAATTACCTAATTCACAATATTGGGAGCCTCTAACCAAAAGAGTGGTCAAAAATACCTCATAACCAAGTCCTCCTATGTGCACTTGACTTTATTCAACACGTTGGCCATAATGAGTGAGCGATAATCACTAAATCAGTACCTAATCCACATCCAATTGACACCTTTTTCACCTATGACCATGTATCTAAAAACTAATTTCCATTCCATCCAAAATCATCTCAGGCCATGCCTGCAACCTAATGACCTCACAACGTTAACTGATGACTTATTCTCCCAACTGATAGTCAATAACACCCACAATATTTACGCCAAGACCAACCAAATGAACATGTCTACTCATTTCCGATGGATATCCCACCTTAATTCCTAGGTCCAAGCCCATCAAGATTCAATGGATCATATTATGTGTAATTAAAGAATTATATATATATATATATATTTATAAACCTATTCAAATTAAATAATCAATTAAATGTAATTGAATTTCACAATTCAAATTAAATAAACAAATCTCTTTAATTAAACAAACTCATCCCAGCGTTACTACCCGAGGTGGTCGATGGTCTCTAACACATCCTCACACATGTAAATTTGGATATAAAAAGACAAAAATCATCCCATATGGTCATACGAACAATTTTATATAATGAAATCACACTATGAAGGTTTTAACTCAAATACCCAATGGCATGCTAAAATCTATGCCCCCCAAAAATCCATGAAAACAAAAAGTGGAATGCACCACCTACCCAAGACTCGTAGAAGTAGGGTCATTTGAAAATAGACTCTAACTCAAAGAGATTTAGGTGAAATCATAGTTTCTATCAAATTCCATGAAAATAGGGAAAAATAGCTCAAAAGGATTTAGTGCTCCGTGAGGTAAGAAAAAAGAAGAAGAGAAGAATGGGTGTGTTAATCCTTACCAAAATGCATCCAATACAGTGAAAGGCAGAACAAAAAGAAGTCAAAGGAATGATCTAGGCCACACCCAAAAAGAAGAGGAGTAGGAGAGATCCTTCTTGCTACCACATGACCCACGAATGAAGAGGGTGTGGGAGAATGAGAAAGCAGATAAAGAATATAGGGGAAAATTTAATTTTACACCTTTAAATAGGATGCATGATTAGCTCGCATGATTTTACCAAACCATGAATCAACCATGTAGAACGTTATCCTAAGGATAAATAACCTAGAATGTTATTCCATATGGTTATCCTAGCTCTTTACTGACCGTGTGTGCTACATTGTTAAGGTACTTCCCATATGATACTACCTGTGTGGATGACGCACGATTTTCCCTAACCATGTGCATACCATGAGTAATCCCTATTCAAAAATTGTAGAACTTTCTACACAACTATGTTCCTCACTTGGTATAGTTTTTCAAACCTATGGTAGTTCAAAAAATAGTTTACATGTTTACTATGAAAGGCCGCACTGTTTACCCAAATTGTGTGCCTTGACCTATAGCTCCAAAAACAGGACTTTGGGAATTTTTCACTACTAAAACCCTTTCTAAAACATAGGGCACTCTCCAAGCCTCTAACGCCATCCAAAAAATTTATATTGGGTTGATGTAAAACTCACAATATAGTTCTAATGAGCGAAAAATAATTTGTAATACCCACCAATTCAAAAATTCAAAAAGGGTGGGGTTTTCGAATCAATTAAAAAACCATGGACATTATAATAAGTCATGGATATACTAATACCGACTCCTTATTATACAATAGGTATTTATTCATAAGATATTACTTTTTTCATTTATTTTTTTCATTAAGATCATGTTATATATAGACTTATGTTTATTGATATATTAATCTTTTCCAAAATTTCACTTCAATATTGATACTAAAAAATATATGAAGTCATCAATATAGAATAACATCAACATATATAATCCAATAAAGGTTCACCTAACATTCCTCTAAGACTAATTTAGAGGAAAACTATGGGATATATTCTACATTGTGTGGGGGTGGTGAATCTTTATTGGGAACTTTCTAACTATTTATATCTATTTTCGCTTTAACTCTTAGAACTATTATGATATCGATTCTTATAATCTCATTTTTTTTATTGTTAGCAATTATTTGAATGAATGTAATGATGTAACGTGATATTTTTCCAAGTTTCACTACTTGATATGAGTATATAGTCCTTGTAATGGTTTGGAGATATTTTAATACAATAGAACCACTTTAGAGTAATCTATTAAATGTTTTTACAAAAAGATAGAATAACATTCCACATACATAAACTATAATCAATTGAAAATGATTTTTTTATAACTCCTAGAAAACTATTTATACTACATCTAAAGAAATCATTCACCTTCTTGTTTAAGATCCACTACAAAATCATAAATTTATTACACTAGATGAATTTTTTTTTGGATGTCACAGTTCTATTTTATATCCAGTAACATCTTACATTTTACTTTAACATCAGTAGGATGGAAAAAAGTATTCTATAGAATGGAAAAATGAATGATATAATAACTTCTTCTTTATATTGTACAAACAGATATGAAAATCCATTTCTTCCCTTATTCTCTTAGTATTTTGTTTTTTTCTCTTTGAAAAATAGACTACATTGCTTTACTTATTACTAGCTAGGCTTATAGACTTCCTTTATGAATAGTCAAAATTGTATCTTCATAATTATTCTATAATTAATAGTAATCAACTAATACCTAGGATAAATCTTTCCCTTCATCAATCACAATTATGTTAATACTATTGTGGAATGAAATCTATGACTTCCCTGATACATAATATCATTAACTATAATTTAATTGGTCCCTCTTTACTCATATATCTGTCAATTATACCAAAACTATAGTATATTATTTTGTATCAACATCTCAATAAATCATGTTCTAACAAAAGTTTATTATTCTTCTATATATTAAATCATTGCCTCACATAATTAACATGAATTCATGATTTCATTTGATGTTGACTTTATGATATTGTTTCATAGAACTTTCATGAAAACCCTATAAAATATATGATATTATTAATTTATTTTTTATGTTTATTTTATTTATTTTTAGTATTATTTTCATGTTTCCATTATAATTTAGTATCAAAGAGATCTTATATGTGTTAAGGTGTGTTGGTTCATGTACGCACGAAGTATGTTCTAACTATATTTCTTATCAATCTCAACTATATGTGAAATTTTATTTTTATAAATATATATATGTAGTTTCTATTTATCATGAAGCTTGTAAGGTTATAGAACACTATTTTCATGATACTCAGTGATATAGTTTTACACTAACACAATATTGGCTTATTAAATTATTCTTTCATGAAACACATTGATTGTTCTTTTTAGATTAAAGGGTTAATAATTATTTTTTTAAATATGGGAATAGTACTTGTTTATGAAGCTGAGTGGATCATAAATATTCTCCATGATATATATGAGTGTGTAATAGTTATGAAGTCACTATTTTTTGAGATCTCTCTATTTTTTCACCAATTTATCTAATCTTGAGTACCTTTTATTTATATGTAGATAATCACCAACTCTAATTCAAGATTCTAGACATTTCTATTATTGATTTCATCTCCCAAAAAATATTTCATGTTAATAATAGTTTAAACCACAAATATCTCAGCATCCTTTAGATTCATTGAATGCCTAACATCAAAATAGATTACTTCTTTTGTTATGTGAGGTTGGATATTCCATTCATGTTGAGTGTATCATATGATTGATATTATAAAAATATTATATTTAATAGATCAAACATTTTCCAATCATATATAATGTACAAATTTCTTCTATATCTTCATATTAATTCTACGGTTTCATCTTTATCGAACACCTGGTTGTATGGGCATTATAAAAACCATCTATGAATAGGCGAATCATTTTCATGGTGAGATTTAATCACAAGATCGATCTCATCATGATCAAGATTATTAAAATCTCATCATGTTGATATTATAGTAACTAGAGTTTATCTGGAGAGGCATAATATGGAAGATGGTCGCTGGAATGATCGGATGACTCATAACAAGGGGACAAGATGACTAGTGTTGCATCTATATTTTTAATGATGGAGGAACAATTTGGTGCACCACATATTCCCACATTGAAGACCAGAGTTATTTGGGAATTCTTAATATGTAATGTTATACCATTTTCACTTTGATCTATATCACCGATAATGGAACCTTACCTCACTTAATCCATACCCTGCATGAGAAGCACCACAAGATTGTGTGGTCCACCTAGGTGATGTGCTCTAGATTTACTTATTATGAGACCTCTATGTTTCCCTTTATCACTCTACATACACCTCCATTTTTGGATGAGTTTTGACCCTTTTCACCTAATAATTTATTGTGGGGTACTATTGGATAACCTATTGGAAGGCCTATTGTCCAGATAATTTATAAAATAAGGTCCAAAACATATAAACATATATGATACTAAGTATAAGTGTTACAAAAACTAAAAAATATTCCACAAAAACACTCAAAAAATTTCATTTAAAATTCATTATTCAGAGTGATATATATTTTTCATGGACTTCAAATTTTCATGTGATACCCTATTAAAATTTCCCAAGAAATAATTTAATATTTCATGGTCTTCTTCAATTATTATTTTTGTTTTGATTTTTTAATATAAATTATAATGATATATTCCCCATCCAATCATGAAACTCCATTGGAAAGACCATATTTCTTCCTTATTATTGTAAATAATTTTTAATGTCAAATAACATAAGGACACATGTCTTCTAATATTATGATTTTTTCAATAGCTATCAATATTTTAAGACTTGAGTATTATCTTATTCAACCCATCATCATAGCTATATTCATTTCATTATTTTATATTATGTATACATTCTTCAACTTATTTCTCTATACTTATTCAGAATATTGATATCAATGAAATATTACAATTTCATTAACCACCATTTTCAACCAATAATAATCATTTTCAAAAATAAAACTCATATGAAAAGTATCTCATCATTAAAAATAAGTAACATGTTTGTGGAAAAAAATAATTATAGAAAATAAATTCCTTAGTCTATGATAACCAGTAAGGACATCATAGTGGATTTGGTTCACTACCCATTATATCATTATATTATTCAAAGTTCAATCCCAATAGTGGATAGAGTCCCATACTAAACCAGGTTCACTCCACATTCCCTCCTTATTATCTCAAAGAATATAATTTTTATAGTTTCATTTTAGGGATAAATTTATTCAGGAAAACCTATCACTTAATGAAAACCATACATATTTTCAAAACATGATCATAAAACGTTAACAATAATTTCATTTCATAACCCTTGGAATGGAAACAAATCCTAAAGGTTTCATCATTTAATCATATAATAACCCATATAAATGTAATTGGTTTCATAAATTTTTGATTGAATCATAATTAACACATTAGAAAGAAATAGGATTCATAGAATAAACATTAAATAAACATTATCGTAATATATTCGTAGAAATAAACTGGATGGTATCATTAGACCATATCCCTAGTTAATCATAAAATTCCTAAAAGGATGATGATATAGACATGATTTCTTTTAAATGTCCCTTGAAATTTTCTTAGATAACCTGGGAAAAATGTTCTTTTAAGTTGATAATATTGGAAGTAATAATTCATAGAATATTGAAAAAATATATTTAATTGTAAAATAATCATGGAAAATTGTAAGGGAATAATGAAAACAATTAATAATCTAGATAGTGGGAAAAACATTTCATACCACAAATGTTAAAAAGAAAGTTATTTTTACACTTTTACAAAATTCAAAAATGGCGTGTTCAAAAAAACACAACTTATTAAGATTATTTTTTAAAAATTGTATGTAAAGTAAAATTTAATGAAAATAATATTCAAAAAATTAAATTAAAAGTATAAACCAACAAAAAAATTATTTTTAAGGGAATAGATATGGAAGAAAAATTTTGACAACCAAAGAAAAAATATGGTCAACATTTCATTAAAATATTTTTTTATCAGTTTATATAAAAAATATAGGAAAATTATTATAATACAAAACAAATAACATTAATAACTAGAGTAAAATGAAATATATCGGGTTTAAAAAATAATATTCATATAATTTAAATCAATGTAAATTTATAATAGATAATTTTAGAATGAGATTAGACAATAACATAAACCAGTACCGCTTTGCAAACTATTGAAACATAACCCCCATGAAATATATACTTTAATTAGTGTTTATATATCATGAATATAAATAGATTCATGATATAAATATTTTATGGGTCATTATACACATTTAATATAATAAACAAGTGGTGAATATTGAATATTTACCATAAAATTTAAGTGAGAAGAGAAACCCTTACATTAGGTCCCATATTAATTCATAAACATTCAAAACTCATGTAAAATAAATATATAGTTATTGTAAACATATTATATATTAATATTCAAATATAATTTACAATGTATAATTCCATTTTAATTTCTAATTATCCCATTATTAAAAATTTATTCATTTAACTAAACATTATTATGAAAATTTGTCCATTATCGGTGATAGTTTTGGTTCAATGGTTATATTACATGCACCTTACACGTAGTTTAATAATATAAAAATTTAAATAATTAATTAAATTTATTATAAATTAATTATATAATATTTTTAAATCATTCATATAAATCAGTGATGAAAAATTGATTTTATTACATTATATAGATGGTAGTATTTATAAACAATCGAGGGATGATTCCACACATTGATGGATGGAAAAAAAGTAAATTTATAAATAAAATTCCCATAATAATTTTTTTTTCACATTATTATATTATATATTCCCTAAAAAAATCATTATTATTATCCATGTAAAACTAAAATTAAAAATTATTCACATCGCTTCATGGAGGTGTTAGTCCAAACATACTCATGAGTGATGTTATTGTTCCAAAAAAATAGAAGGTATGTAAGTATTTAAGATCATATAATTACATACTAATGTTTATGTAATAAATATCATATATAGTCATTTAATCTATCATAATAACTATCCATGAAATATGGTGAAGGAAAATGAATCATATCATTACGTGGAAGTTGTAGTTTGTACTTATGCATGAAAAATGGTTTCATTCCCCATTTGGTTGAAAATGAGATGGAAAATGTATGAAAAAACTTAATAACATATTAGTATATGGTATATAACAATTTTATTTAATTTTTATTGTGAGTATAGATTTTAATTATATCAATGATAATGTAAAATGAAATAGATCGGTTAAAATGACTAACTCCTATTTGAGAGACCTCATACAAATCTCTTTTTATAGACCCTAGGTATGGTATTTTGAAGAGAATGTCACTTCTAGAACATTTCTAAGGATTTTTAGAATTTTAATTATTTTTTTTTGGTTGAGATAAGTAGATCATGGTGGTGTGAATAATTGAGTAGGCAAGATTCCCGTTTATAGTTATGGAAATGACACACATGGAATTAATAAAAATATTTAATAATAAAAAATACATTTTCTAGTGAAAGTTTAAGAAACCTGATGAATTTAAATAATACTGTGAATATGATTCTAAATACTCTCATATAATAATTTTTATAAAATATTATCTTATGTTTTAAACATTATATCTTAGTTTTAACAACTGTTAAACATTTTGATGATTACCATAACAACAAATTTTTTACACTTTACGGGTAAATGAAGTTAATATTAATGAAGAATAAAATACATGTTAGGAAATAGGCATATAAATGGATCATAATAGAAACATGAACATAAAGTCTTGATATAGAATGATTATCATAACATGGAAATTTGGAAACAATATTTAACATGATATTAGCATGATCCAAGGCTCATTTTAGATGGATATGAGTAAAACCTCATTTCACTTGAATTAGAATGAGTAAACCCTCATTTCAATTCAATTAGAATGAGCGTCCACTAAGGTGTTGTAAAATTAATCAAAAAAAATCTAAAATCACATTATTTTAAAGGTAAAACATATATTGGAAGAATATCCCTTTTATAGTATTTTATTATATCAATATTAGGTCATTAAGATGTAATAAAACACATTATATAATTAAATAGTATTTCATTTTTACCCAAAAATTTGACTGTCTCAAAAAATTATGAAAAATTAACTGTTGGATAATTTACACGTCCTGATTCCAAAAATAATATTTATTTTATCTAAATAATTTACTAAATATCTGAATTTTCACTTTTAAAATAAAAAACCGACATTTATTGAAAATTCATGGGTTTTGACAAAAACAGTTTTCAATCATTAATAAAAATTACAATTGTATTCATAAAAATTATAAAATAATTTATATTTAATAAAAATTACCTTTGTAATAATATTTTTTATTATTTAATTCAAAAATACATTAATTCATCAAAATATTTTTCTTAATTAAATTTGAATATTAACTGAAAATACTATTTATTCTTTAAAAATCACTTACAAAGTAACAATAATAAATTGAATGTATATTCTTTATTTTATACAAAAATAATGCACATAATCATAGCTCTAGGGTTTTGTTACATAACCCCTTATAACAACCACATAAAACCTAAGGGTAAGGTTTACGATGGTGGCTGACTCTTGGGGAGGCTCAGATAACATCGCTCGGGCGGTAATCTCTATTAACTTCCACTTCTTCCATAGGCAGTTCCGTTCAAGCTTAACATGTTGAAGCTAGACTTGGTCTAGGTCATGAGAAAATCCCAATGACGCTACCTCCTTTCCAAGATCTGACATATGGCCTTCATATAGAGCAATTCTACTGAATGAGCCCATTTCTTCCTTTGTCTTATTAAATTGGATTTACTAAAGCCCAATATTTATATGAATCATGTTATCACTGTTCAACAGCTATATTAGCAACAGTAATAATTCCTAAGGGTATTTTAAAATTCAAAAACATAAATCCACATAAGTGCATATATTTTATATAACCATTTTACATCATAAGATATTTAATTAGATCAAGAGTAATTTTCATTAATACAAGTGTGGATCATTACAAAATAAAATCGAATGAAATAATTCATCAAATTTCAACCATTTTAATAGTTATAAAATCATTTTCTAAATTTTTCATTTTGGTGAAAAAATAATGTATCGATGTTGCATAAACAATAAAGTATTTATTAAAATGATTAAAATTAATAATAAATTACCATAATAAAACCAATTAAATTATAATTCAATAAAAAATCTATAACTTAATATAACCTTTTTATATCATGATGAAAATATTAGATTCCTTAAAAAATAGATTTACAATTTTGAATTTAATTTTCACTAAGAATAATATTATGGTCATTACCAAAGGAAACTAGAAAAAAATTCAAAATGTATAATAGAATATTACTATGTTCAAGAGGAATCTATAAAATGATCTAATAGAATTATTTTTGGACGTTTCAAGGTTAAACACATAGTTTTAACAATGTTTTTTCAATTTTACCCTTAATGAGGTAACATATATTTTCAAATATTAGTAATAATAATAATGGAAATTAAAATGGGATTAGTTGAAAAAATTAATCCTTTATGTTTCTAATATCAAATACATTTTTCAAGATTCAATTTTTATAGAGTAAGATATATATTTTACTATATATTTTTTAAAACAAAATGTATCGTGGATTTTTGGAAAATATGTTTTAAACATAAAAATTAACTTACAAAAAAATGAAGTATAATTTTGATTCATATGTAATTATTTAGATTATATCAATGTAATTTAGAATTATGTTACATTATGATAAAATTCAAAAACTGATGGTCTTTTTATGTTTCTTAATTTAGTGAAAATAAATTAAATTATACAAAAAACATTATTTTTAATTATTTAATAAAAATATATCATTTTTAGAAAAATATCAAAAATTCTAAATATGAAAATATTGAGATATATATTTATAAAATTTCAATAATTTCCATTAATAAAATTTATATAAATAGTTGAAAATAATTATAATATCTCTATAAAAAATATAATAAAACACTTTTTAGAGAAAACATTATTTTTAATCATAAAATTACTTTTTAAAAAACTGAGTAATAATTTTAAATGAATTAATAAATACATTTGATTAATATAAAAACATTATACATATTTTTCATAATGTTTTTTTTTCTTATTTAAACCACTAATTTAGCAATTTGGTTATTTTCATGACCATTCCTCTATAGGCCATGCACAAATTCACCATTCCACATGGTATCCTTTAATACCTTGGTTGACTTACAAACAAAACACCTGATATTACCCAATGGGGTAACTTACCAGTTTAATGATTTTCCCTATAGTCTGAAAAATGCATTTTGTTTTTTTTTCAACACTCACACACACCCTGGTAAACTTATAACATAGTTACCCATCCTAACATAACTATTGGAAAATACTCGCTTAGAAGTTGAGTTATAATAATATAGTCTATTAAAAATAAACGGTCAACTTATTGACATTGGTAGTAACATTTACTTTTTTTCAAATCACATTTCCATATCTATTAAACTTTCCACCCCTTTAAATAATAACTCCCTTGTTATGGAAGGCACACCTCAATCATGGGTAGTGCCTTTACAATTCTCATGACTATTAGATCTAAAACCATTTTTCATGACCTGAACTTCCAAATTTATAGTCCTATGAATTTGACCTCATTGGTGTCTTTTAATACCTTGGTATACTTCCCAACACACTAATTGATATTACCCATAATGCAATCTTATTAAACAAATGACTATCCCCACATACCAATAAATATTATTTCAACATTCTCTGAACTCCCTTAAGCACACCTTGGAAAACATCCTAGTAGGTCATGTATCCTAACAATACACATCTATAACTTTCTCATAACTATGGATTATTAATTAGGCATGATCTATAAAATAAAGGTTCACCTTATTTTTAGGTATAATGAATTTATTCTTTTACATCTCTCTATTCCAAGGGCGTTGTGATTATAATATTTCATGTATTGTTTTATTTTGGGTGTTTCATGTTTAGAATTATTTCAAAAAATTGATAATTATTTAAATATAATTATATTCTAAAAACATGGTATTATACAGTGTGGTTCATATAGACAATGGTTGTAGCTCTATCAATGTGACACCCCTCAGCGGTGTTTGGAATCAATACCATAGGGAAAGGTTTAGGATAGCTTTATGTCATTTATTAGACACTTGCTTATCAGGGTGATTTATTTTATATAGATTGTTGTATGATTATTTTTAAACAATTATAGATTCTATATTATTCAATAATGGTTTATCATAGTTGTTTGTATCTAATAATTTTATTTATGATCTTGGGTAAATCGTGAAACATATATTTGGGGTGATGTGTATTTATTCTCCATTAAGAGTGTTATGAGAGGGTATTCAGATTTGTTAAGATTTTTCTATCATGAGAAGTAGGTGAAGGTTTCTTCCGGGCTTCATCATGTTAAATATGTGCATATTCATTGTGGTCATATAAATAGTTTTCTTAACACGATATTGAACACATTATTTTTTTTAATCGATGGTTATATTTCATATCCTTTGTGGATAATGTTCATGCCTATATCATAAAGTGGTATAATTTTGTTGGCTATTAGGGGGATATTGAAGGTTATGGGCACAACGAAAGCGCATAGGTGGATGTGCCCACCTGGATTTTTGTCATTAGCGATGCTCAATCTGAGATCAATACAATGATAAATGGCAGTCTCCACAGATCAAATCATAGAAATCAACAAAGATGAAATGAAAGTCCCAGAACCAAAATGTAGGATCGTTACAGGTTTATTATAATTAATTTAATTAATTGACAATAATTACCTTTTAGGAGTTCTTTTTTTGTTGATATTATTGATCACGTTCCGATGTGATTCTTCATTGCGTTGCAGAAGCCAAGTGTATACTTCCTCTAGTGTTTATCCACACGTGCACTTCGTATCTCTAGACGTCGCCAAAGGATTCTCTGGGTGCTAACATGGATAAACCTTTGCTTTTATTGTCTTCCTAAGATCACCTTGATCCGATGGAAGATGATCTCTCTCGTTATTGAGAGCGTTCCTGGAGGAAGGAGTTCTTTCGGTCTTGAGAGAATTCTCTAGAATTGTTGTGCACAATGATTAAGGAATAATGTTGGGATTATGAGGATATTTATAATCGGTTGTGTGGGGTTAATATATTAATGAAAATAAATAAACATGTTACGCATTTTAATTACTTAATTAACTCTTATTAGAAACCCCCATGTCGAATCATTAATTCCTTGACATGCACCCACACTAACTATAATATATATCATTTAATAAAACAATATTATTTCCTCAAAATTCCAATAGGAAAAACTACACGGCGTGTACTAGTTTTCCAAAAGGAAAACTACACGGCGTTTGATCCTTAATACACGGCACGTACTTGATTTTCATTTCCTTTCAGAAATAAAAACTACACAGCATGAAATCATTAATACACAGCGTGTACTTGCTTTCATTTTATTCTTACTCCATCATTAAAACGATTTAGTCTTCCTTGAATAATTGTTAAACCACGTACGGGAATAATTTTTATTCTACAAGAGATACTTGGATACACATAGTGTGTACCCCTCTAGGCCTCTTTCTTGTTGGAAATATGCGAGCTTGCCTAACGTCCAAGATTAAAGTCTAGCAACGGGTCAAGGCACCCAAGAGAAAGAAGATGACACTGCATTGAAATTTCACCTCATACAAATGCATACTATATAATTTAATCCCTTTGTCTCAATATATCTTCAAGAAGCTTTCATGGTAGTGTCATAAACCTTTATGCTTTGTCTTTCATTCTTTGACTTCCAGAAATAAACTCGTCGTTACACCATGGCCATGGAATTTGGGAGACAGTTCTATTTCAATAAAAGGGCATGAGATATCTACTTCTATAAATATGTAAGGGGGAAATCCTTCCTCGACTTATCTATTAACAATATGTCATTCTTGAAACACCCAACATACCCTACTTCCAACCAACTATCTATGTGACTGTTTTCATCACCAAATCGAAGTGTGTGAGTCGTGACATGAGTTAATGATAATATTCCAGTCTAAGGACCATTACACACGCTCGGGGATAGAAATATCCGATGACACCAAAACATGCGGCATTAATACTGGTTGGTCTATTCTCATAATCTCCCTTCTCGAAGATTACCAAGTTCGAACTCCATGAGAGAGAGTTTCGTCTTCTTATGAGTACATGCACATGACGGTCTATATACTATGTGTCCTATCATAGTACGTCATCCAACCGTATAACTTTATTTAAGAATATTATTATAGCATTTCAAAGTTATCATCATAGAGGGGATCTTCCATGACCTTATTAATTCAAAAAATATTTCAGGACATTATTATATTATAGTCATGAAAAAAATGAACAATATATAATAACTGTACATTCATGTAATCAAAGTAAAAATAGTTGGTTCTCAGGACACCAACTCTAACAAACTCCCACTTGGACTAGAGCCATCTGGCTATGACTTTTAGTCTGCTAGACCTCACATGATGGTCGTGTTTCTGTTGAGTCATGGCTTTAGTCAAGGGGTCTGCCATGTTGTCTTCCATGGAAATACTTCTCACTGAAACATCACCTCTTTGAGAAAAACCCCTCAAGAGATGATACTTCCGAAGTATTTTCTTTTTCCACTGATGTGACCTTGGCTCTTTTTCAAGTTCCACCACTGCAGTATTATCACAATAGAGTGTGATAATATCTTTAATGCTAGGTAAAACATCCAACTCTTGGATGAAGCTTCACATCCAAACTACTTCTTTAACTGCCTCAGAAGCTGTGATATACTCGGACTCTACTGTAGAATCTTCCACCACACCTTTCTTTGAGCTCTTCCAGCTCAGTGAACCTCCATTCAAACTGAATTTGAATCCAGTTGTGACTTCATGTCATCTAGATCAGTATGGAAACTAGAATCTACATGTCCTCTGATGACTAGTTCCTCATCTCCTGTATAAACCAAGAACATATCCTTAGTACGCATCAGATACTTAAGGATAGTCTTGACTTCCATCCAATGGTGGTCTCCTGGATCATCTTGATATTTGCCTACCGCACTTAATGCATAAGAAACATCTAGCCTTGTACATTGCATAACATACATGACTTACCCAATCACGGATGCGTAAGGGATCCTTGCCATTTTATTTCTTTCCTCTTGTGTCTCAGGACACATTTTCTTGGAAATATGAATGCCATGTGACACTGGAAATAATCACCTCTTAGATTGTTCCATACTGAATCTCTTCAGTATCTTGTCAATGTATATATTTTGACTCAGGCCTAGCATTCTCTTGGATCTATCACAATGTATCTTGATCCCAAGAATATATGCTTCATCACCCATGTCTTTCATGGAGAATAATTTATTTAACCATGCCTTACCTAATTATAAGACAGGTACTTCGTTTCCAATTAGTAATATGTCATCAACATATACTATTAGAAAAATGACTGCACTTACACTAAACCTTTTGTAGACACAAGGCTCACATTCATTCTTAACAAATCCAAATTCTATTACGAATTCATCAAAACAAATGTTCCATGACCTGGATGATTTCTTTAATCGATAAATGGATTTCTGCAACTTACATACCTAGTTGGCATTCTTTGGAGACACAAACCCTTCAGGTTGTGTCATGTAGACATATTCCCCATTATGGAAAGCTATTTTGACATACATTTTCCAAATTTCATAGTCATGGTAAGCGGTATTGGCCAATAAGATTCTGATGGATTTCAGCATCACAACTAGTGAAAAGGATTCATCATAGTCAATTCCACGACGCTGTCTAAAACCTTTTGCAACCAGTCATGCCTTATAGGTGAAAACTTGTCCCTCCATGTCCAGTTTCTTCTTGAATACCCATTATTACCAATATGCTTTACATCAACTAGAGGATCTACCAAAATCCAGACTTGGTTTTGGTACATGGAATCCATTTCAGAATTCATTGCTTCTTGCCACTTGGAAACATCTGTGCCTTAAACTTCTTCCTTATAGGTAAGAGGATCATCATTTTCAACCAATAATGAGTCACCATCCTCAGTGACAAGAAAACCATATCGTTCGGGTTCTCTCACCTCTCTTGAGCTCCTAAGCAGTTCTTGTGTCTTTGGAATAGATTCTTCTTCCAGAGGGCTTTGGGGAATTTTTTCTTATACCAACTCCTATGTATATGGATCCTTGACTTCATTAAAGTCTATCTCACTCCCACTATCTCTTTTGGATATGTTCTCTCTCTCTCAGGGAATATGGAATGCCTTTCCACGGTAGCCTTTTTATCTAAGGGATTTTATAGGTAATATCCCCTTGTTTCCTTGGGATATCCTATAAAGATACACTTTGTGCCTCGGGGTGCAAGTTTTTTATCTGAATAGGAATTAACAAATGATTTGCTACCCCACACATGTAAATTCGATAGCATGGCTTTGTGTCCACTCCATAACTCATATGGAATACCATTTATTGATTTAGTTTGTACTTAGTTAAGTATGTGTGCTCCTTTTTGTAATACATATCCCCAAATGGATAATGGAATACTCACATGACTCATCATTGATCTTTCCATGTCCAAAAGTTTGTGGTTCCTCCTTTCACTCACACTATTCCACTGAGGTGTGCAAGGAGGAGATATTTGAGATAGAATCCCAAAATCCCATAAGAAATAAATGAAGTCCTGATTAAGATATTCTTATCCTCTGTCTGAGCAGAGTTTCTTAATCTTCTTACCAAGCTGGTTCTCATCATCAATATTGTATTCTTTGAACCGATCAAAAGAATATGACATATACCTCATTAAGTAGATATATCCATATCTACTAAAATCATCAGTAAAAGTTATGAAGTATGAGAACCCACCCCTTGCTTCAACTGGAAATGGTCCACACACATCTGTGTGAACTAATTATAGAAGATATTTATCCCTTTCACCTTTACCACTAAATGGGGCTTTGGTTATTTTTCCTTATAGACACGCATGACATACACCAAGTGGTTTTAGTTTGAAAGAATCTAATTACCCATCTTGATGTAATTTTTTAAAACATTTCTCATTGACATGACCTAGCCGGTGATGCTAATGTTGGGTGTGGTATGAGTCATGTGAATTAACTTTGTCATCGATTTCCATTACTTGGTTTGTGTAGTCTAACACATAAAGGTCATTATATAAATGTGCCCCTACCAAAACAAATTCTATATTTATAAAAGTAGCAACATCCACTTCCAAAAATGAAGATGAATCCATAAGTATCTAATCTGGATATTGAAATAATGTTTTTAGTAATAGAAGGCACATAATAACAACCCTTTAACACCAAGATCATTCCAGTTGGTAATGTGAGGTGGTAGTCATTGACAGCTACAATAGCGAGTCTGGCTCTGTTGGATGCTCGTAGATCCACCTCACCTCAGTCAATCTTTCTAAATCAACTTGGTTCCTGTATTTGGATACAGATGTGAGAACCAAAAGCAGTATATAATACCCAATTGGTAGAAACAGATAGATTTCATTCGATAACAAATGCACCTGAAGCTTCACCTTGCTTCCTTGGCTGGGTGCAGTTCTTCTTCCAGTGACCATTCTTGCCACATGAAAAACAAACAGCCTCATGTTCTCTTGTTTCCCCTTTGATCTTCATTTTCTTGTAAGGCCTTGAAGAAGCATTGGTCTTAAATCTCTTTTCCTTACCTTTCCTTTTATTCACCAAGAGGAAAGAAGGATTTTCATGCTTCATGTCATTGTCCACTTGAAGAATGAGGATAAAAAGATCAGACAGAGACTTCTCAATGTTGTTCATGTTGATGTTCACAACAATGTTAGAGAAGCTCTGGGGGAGTGATGTAAGAATGAGATCTGTACCTAGTTCTTGGGGGAGTTTAAACCCTAGAACCTCCAGGTTCTCAATGTAGCTAATGAGCTTGACTACATGAGGCCCATGTAGGGCACCCTCTCCAAGATTTCTCTGAAATAGAGCCTTGAAGATCTCAAACTTTTCCTGCCTTTCAATCTCCTCATATAGACCACGGAGGTGCTTGAGCATGATATAAGAATCCATGTCTTCATGAGACTTCATGATCTCACTAGACATTGATGACCGCATCAAACATTGAACGTCGAGTGCATCGCAAAAATGTTGATCATAGACTAGGAAATCATCATCACTCGCCCCTTGGGCAGGCGAAACTGGAAGTGGGGAATCCAATACGTAAAACATTCGTTCATGGCGTAGGATAACCTGAAGGTGCCTAAACCATTCTTGAATGTTACTGCCAGTGAAGATATTGTCATTATCTATAATTGATCGCAGATAAAATGTGGTTGATGAGTTTGTCATATTGATTCTACAAATTGAAAGAGAATATTTATTAGTTCATTCTTGATTACATTTTATGAGAAATAATAATTTTTTATTAAGACTCCCACTATTTTATCAAGTCCCAATGGCCCTCACCATTATACTCATAATGTCTAGTTGCTTTGACATTCTAGTGGCAAGGATCCATATTCCACTTTTCATAACCCCAGCAAGGGTTGGTCAAGCTATTTGAAGGTATTTAGGTAGGCAGTTCTTTGCCAACTATGAGCTTACAGTTCCTTGATCTGTTGTGTGGACTCCTCGATCCTGAAATCCTGACTTGGATTTCCCCAAATCTTGCCTCTAATATTACACCATGTCTAGAAAGGGATGCTCCTCTTAATGTAATATGGTTAAGTCAACCTGAAACCTTTCATAAGGTCTTCCTTTATAAAAGTAAGTGTCCCAAAAAGGGTTGGTCAAACACATAGTTTTATTGAGTCTTTCCCTTAATCAAGTAACGGAAGTCTTGGTCTGACTTAATATGATATTTGAGGGATTTTATTTCTTTATTCATAGTTTCGAATTATCACATTCTTATTAATATTAAGTGATGCTTGTTTAAGTCATTAACCATTTTCCGATAATGTTTACACATGGTTAGGTTTTTATTTTATTCCATCTTTGCATTAATGTTTATTTCATTAATTATGTGATCACGACAACACATACATAATAAATAAACCATGAAATTAGATGGAAATAAAATAATATGGAATGATCATGAGCATCTATTGGTTAGCTTATTGAGCAGTTTTGATAAGCTAACCCTGACCTAGGGAAAAACACCTTGAACCTGATGGTTCGTGTTTTCAAGCTCCCACCTATCCACATTTGTATCTTCTTATGTTGGTTTCACCTCATCTTCATATTTTGAACCGTCTCCTCTGGTGTGGGAGATCCTCCATTACATGGGTTTACATTAAAGAATCCATGGGCACGTAGGCCCAACATTTTATTGGGAGAAGGATCGTAGGCTAAAAATTTAAATTAAATAAATTTAAATGAAACCATACACACAAAGGGTCTTTGTTCAAGCTCATGATCATCCATAGCATGCAACGACATTTACGCATATTAAGAATTCAAATTATTTTTAATTGTTATTTCATTTAAGATAAGTCGTGCTTGAATTCAATTAATTATGATCTTATAATTAATTAATTCATTATCTAAAATCCCTTTCTGAATTTCCTTGAGATTCTTCTCATCCATATTCCTTGTACGATTCTTTGTACATTAGAGTAATCCTGGGGAAATTCTATTTTTTGAAAGTACACAGTGTGTAGTTTATATTTACAAGGCCTGTATTTCTTTTCACCTTTTATCCAAAGTACATGTCGGGGGCTTTGGTGTGTTTCCTGTACTTTGGAAATTTTGGAGTACACTTTGTGTAGATTAATCTAACATGGCGTGTACTTCCTTGTTACGCAATTACCAGCCTAGCAATCCCATGTATGCGGTATGTGGATTATCCTTGTACCCAGTTTCACTTGGGTCGGAACTGACTACATGGCATGTTGATCCAACACACACACCGTGTATTCCGGTTTCCACATGCCTTTCAATTCTGGTCAACACAGTGTAATAAATACTTAGGTATACTCACTTCACATGGTGTGGTTTGGTGGACCAGTGCCGGTTCGTTGAACCTAAGTACACGGCTTGTACTTTTCACTACGCGCCGTGTATTCTCATGTTGTACAGACAGAAAGAGAGGCTCCTCTAGATGAGTTCCTCATTTTTATTTTAATCAAAAATAAAATTAAAAGGTTTTTTATGTGATATGAATCGAGAAATGGAGGAAGAATAGATCTTGTTTATTCAGTTTTAGATAATGATTTATTTTGAATTAAATCGAATATAAATGCGTAAATTGTAAATGAAAATTAAATAACTATAATCAACATTGTATCCTCCCACTGATACCATTTGAAGGTTCCGGGAACAGCGGAAGCGCGTGGGTGTATGTGCCCACTTGGATTTTTGTCATTTGCAATGATCAATCTGGTATCAATACGATGATAAATTCCAGTATCCATAGATCGAATAACAGAAATAGACAAAGAAGAAAGGAAAGTCCCAGAACCACAAAGTAGGATCGTTGAAGGTTGATTATGATTAATTTAATTAATTGATAAGAAGTAAATTTTAGGGTGTTCTTTATTTGTTGATATTCTTGATCATGTTCTGATGTGATTCATCGTTGCATTGTAGAAGACAAGTGCAGACATCCTCTAGCAGTGATCCACACGTGCACCACAAATCTTTAGACGTCACCAAAGGATTCTCAGGGTGCTAGCATGGAGAAACCTTTGCTTGTGTTGTCTGCCTAAGATCACCTTGATCTAATGGAAGAGGATCTCTCTCAGTCTCGAGAGCGTTCCTGGAGGAATGAGTTCTTTCGGTCTTGAGAGAATTCTCCAAAATTTTTATGCAGAACGATTAAGGAAAAGTGTTGGGGTTGTGAGGATATTTATAATTGGGTGTGTGGGGTTAATGGAGTTATGACAATAAATAAATGCATTACAGGTTGTATTTATTTAATTAACTCTTATTGGAAACCCCCATGTCGAATCATTAATTCCTTGACATGCTCCCACACTGACTATAATAAATATCATTTAATATAACAATATTATATCCTCAAAATCCCGACTAGAAAAACTACACGGCGTGTAATAATAAATACATGGCATGTACTTTTTTTCCAAAAGAAAAACTACACGGTGTGTGATCATTAATACATGGCGCATACTTGTTTTTCATTTCCTTTCCAAAATGAAAACTACACAGCATTTAATCATTAATACACTGCGTGTACTTGTTTTCAAAATAAAAACTACACGGCATGTAATCATTAATACACGGCGTGTACTTGTTTTTATTTTATTCAAAATCCATCATTAAAACGATTTAGGCTTCCTTGAATAATTATTAATCCTTGTACATGAATAATATTTATTCTACTTAAGATACTTGGATACACATAGTGTGTGACCCTCTAGGCCTCTTTCTCATTGGCATTAGGCGGTCTTGCCTAAAGTTCAATATTACTATCTAGCAACGGGTCAAGGAACCCAAGAGAAAGATGATGATGCCTCATTGACATTTCACCTCATACGAACACTTACTGTGTAATTTAATCCCTTTGTCTCAATATCTCATCAAGCAGGTTTCATGGCAGTGTCATAAACCTTTATGCTTGATCTTTCATTCTTTGACTTCCATAAATAAACTCATCATTACACCATGGCCATGGAATTTGGGCGATAGTTCTATTTCAATAAAAGGGCCTGAGATTTCTACTTCTACAAATACGGAAGGGACAAATCCTTCCTCGACTTATTCATTAACAAATTGTCATTTTTGAGGGACCCAACGTACCCTACTTCCCACCAACTGTCTACGTGACAGTTTTCATCAGCAAATCTAAGGGCATGAGTCATGACATGAGTTAATGATAATCGTCCAGTCTTAGGATCATTACACATGCTCGTAGATTGCAATATTTGATGACACCAAAACATGCAGAATTTCTACTAGAGGGTCTGTTCTCATAACCTCCCATCTCGGAGATTACCAAGTGCAAACTCCATGAGATAGAGTTTCATCATCTTATGAGTACTTGCAAATAATGGTTTATACTATGTGTCCTATCATAGTATTTCATCCAACCATAGAACATTATTTAAGAATATTGTTATAGCATTTCAAGGATCTCATCATAGAGGGGATCTGTCGTGAACTTATTAATGAAAAAAATATTCCAGGACATTATTATATTATACTCATGCAGAACAATGAACAATATATAAAAAGTGTAAATTCATGTAATAAAAGTAAAAACAGTTATTTCTTAGGACACCAAATCTAACAGATGTCAATTAGAATCTATGTGGGATCATGAACTAGTTTGATAGTGTTTCTATATGAAAATAGGCAACTCAATAGTTAGCCTTTACTCTTATTTTGGACTTTCTACCAACATAATTTCCAATTTATTTATCAAAATTTCCATGTGAATGAATGATGATGTACATGATTTATCTTATTCCTGGTATGAATTTCATAATAATTTGTCATTAAAATATGACTCTATTAAACTTAGAGAGTTGAAGGATCCTGTAGAGGTTTGTAGGAGAGTATATTCATACACTTTTGTATTCCCCATTAGGGTACTCCTATATTATTTTCTATGAATTTAGATGATTTAATGAGATTGTGTGTGGATTATCAGTGGATGAACCAATTGAAGGTCAAGAAAGAGTATTCATTTCCATGTATCAATTATCTATTTTGGAAATAAAGTGGAGGTGTGTGGTTCATTCATATTGATTTGATCTATGGATATCATTAACTATGGATGGGTATTTCTAGTATTCCTTATACTAACATCAATAGAAATTATGGAATATATGATTATCTCTAACTCTTATTTGATTTATATACAGGCTTAAAATGTTTATACCCTTGAGGAATTGGGTTTTCCATCAATACTTGGATTCATTCATGTTATTTTTCATTATTTCAGTTTAGTATAATATTGACCATTAATGTATTAGAAGAAAATTTAGATATTGTCTTTAGTACACTGAGATGGAATTTACTCTATGACATTCTCTCAAATTTTTAGTTCTATTTTGGTGATTGTTTATTCATTAGGAATTTTGTATCTAAGGTTGGAATATCAGTCAACCCATGGATGGTTGAGGGAATTAATTAATAGGATTGAACAAATATTTTTTTCTATATCTTAATATTCCAATTTTATATAGGTTAATACAAAATGTTTTTTAGGACATCTCATCAATAATAGTTTTGATGTTGTTCCTATTCAACAAATAGGTGAAGCTTTAGTGGTCAAATTATTGGGAAAATCCTATAATGAGATGAATGTAAATTTGAAATATTTATCGATCTAGTCCTTACCTATTTCGGATAAGGATTATGTGGTGAATTGTGATGAAGAAATAGTTGGGTTTGGGGGAGATATAATGCAGTATGGGTGAGTGTTTTCTTATGGGTTTAGAATACTGAAACTACATTATAAGAGCTACCCAACACATGATATAGAGTTGGTTTCCATGATTATTTTATATGACGATATAGTAAAAACATATTATGTGAGGGGTTAATAGTATATACTAACAATAATATCCTTATTTATGTATTCATATCACATAACATCAAACCTCAACAGTGGAGTTTGTCATAGTTCCAATAGTAATTCAATATAGAGATATAAAATGAATTTATGATAGAGAATATTATTTATAACATAAAAATTATGAAGAATATGTCTTTGGTGATGTGGGTTGATATTAGTGATTGAAAGATGATTAATATCTTATAATACATGATCCAAGACCAACAATGATATTTCCAAGTAATGTTGTCCAGAAATCATGTCTTGAGCTCCCTTATTTTCAAATAAAAATAATGATTGTTTTGTATGGATGGTGGATATGAAGAAAAATAAGGGGATGGTCAAAGTAAAACCAAAAGATAAGTAGTCTTAGAGAATTATTTCTAAAAGACACCATAAATGATGATCAGTCTAATGATAAATCAAAAAAATAATTAAAAATGAAAAAGCTCACATGCTAAAGTCATCATGGTAATAATAATTTCACTAATGAGTATAAATTTTTAATACCTATTTTACATAAGTAAAATATCATAAATCATAATTTTGGAAACTTCATCACTTGAAGATGAATTTAGTATCTGACTTTCACACCTCATTAAAATTTAGTGTAACTACCAAAAACATCTCAGACAACTAGACCCCCACAAATGTATTTACATGCTTAAAAATGGAATTGATGAATCAATGGGAGGGTTGGAAATGAAATTCATAGAATTACATGGATTGAGATTTTAATTGCATGGTTGGGACTTAATTAATGTATTTATTATCCCAAATTATTATCCCAAGATAGTTTTTTAGCCACCGTAATGATATTAATGATTGATTTATGTAAGGAATCCCTAATTATTTTAACTCATTCTATAGTAATTATGCCTCCAATACCTTGAAAAAATTCTTGGTCATTTATTCACCTTCCACCTTTTTTATTTCCATATTCAATTCACTCATGAATATGTGTTCCATTATTTTCATCTTCTCATCCCTTTACAAATATATTTGTCTTCAAATTATTAAATTTTAATGGAAAAAATTATTAACATTAAAGATAGAAATTACATTACCATACTTATCACATATGTCAAACTTGAAGGAATTACAATCCATATTCTATAAATCATTGAAAGAAATGTCCCTTTAAGTGTGACCTTTTTATTTTCAATGCCCACAAAACCTATCATTCCTTATGTTAATTCCATAAAAATCATGTGGTTAAATAACAGTTTTTGGATAAAATTTATTTTCATTTTTTACATTTTCATTAGTTTGTTGAATTTATGAATTTTCATTTTCATGTGCACATTTCATATGCATTTCTTTTTTCACCATAAATATTAGAAAATGGGTTAGTATAAAATGATATAATATCAATAAGATTTGATTATTTAAATCCAAACAAAACATGAAAACTGTGAAACATTAGTTTTGAAATGAACCTCTCAATTATACATGAAGTAAACATGAGGTGAGAATCCATCCAAATGATTAAATATTTTTCTAGTAATTGAAATAAGGAAGGTGGAAATCATTCTGTTACTATTTTTCGAGTGTGATTTGTTAGATAAAAAATATTTATTTTCATGTTTCCTAAAAAATGACATAAAAATTGAATTTTTTCTGAAATACCTATAACTCAAAATTCAATTTAGAAACTAATGAAACCAAATAATAACCTCAAAAAACCAGTAATATGAGTTTTTATAAAAACCATTCTCTTTATTTCACATTAATATATGAATTCTCACATAAGATTTCACTTAATACAACATGGAAGATATATAATTATAGTGTATTTTTGAATTAGGTACATTAAATAATAATTTAAAATAGGAAATAACATCATCTTTATTAAAAACATCCTTAACGTTCTCATAATTAAAACTATATTGGATAACCTGGGGACATGCATAAGAAATAGGGGATCTACAAATCGTAGTAAGGGAATAAACATGGAATAACATGATGGGAATGATAAATTTTAGATAATAGGCATTTCAATGGGGTATAAAAGTGGTAGAAATCATAAACATGAACAATGAGACATGATATATCATGATAATCAAAAAGGCAACATGGGAAGTGTGGAAATAATATAAAACACTACATCATAAAAATAGGTAAAGGAAAACTTGATATCATGATTGAAAAATTATCATAAATGAATCAATTTCACTCCCTATCTCAACATGATATCTCATTAGACTAAACATTACCCAATTCATTGGAGCACTATTTAATTTTTTGCACGCCTGCTACTTTAATTTCATTCTCATGCTTAAGTGTGCCACATAGATCATAAAACATGGTTTCATTTATTACCATATTTCATTCCATCATAATTTATTTTATAATAAATACATGTGATTCCCATTTAAAAGATTTATAAGTGTATAAATGTGAAGATGCATTATAGGAAATGGGTATGGTATTCACTACACAATTTTTTTGTTACGGAGAATCACAGTGAAATTTTATAATCATAATGGCATAAATTAGAAATTCATACAATGGGTTTATGAGAGAGAAAGGTATATATCATCATTTTGAAATAAAATTGGTATTAATAGGTACATTTAAAAACATTTACAAAAATTATGAATTGGAAATATAGGGAATAAGATAACAAAGAGACTTGAATGAAGAAGAGGTGGTGAGGATCCCCTGCTTGAGTGTGTGACTCCAAATGCCTGGGAGGAGCTTCTTAAAAGATTGAGGGAACCATTTAAGGACTCTAGATACGGGTGGTAAGAGTAATTACATGCAACAAAGATTTTTAGAGAAGATAAATGGGATCATGATTTGGTTTATATAGGTAATCAGTGGGGTTTCATTTAATATTTCTCAATCATATCTTTTGGAGGAGTTCTCGTTATTTACATAGTTTTAGTTTATTCAATCCAATTCTTGTAAGCCATCTTCCTCCAACTATTGAAAGTATACCATCAATGGAGGGCTAAAAATTTAATGGGTTGATCTTAGGAAGAAGAAAAATCTGGATTGAATTTTATTTTATGAATGAATTGTTGTTAATTGGATAATTAATTTAAGACATCAATTCTTCAGTTATTTCCACTTTCCATCTTCACAGTTTTTGAGGAAGCTAAATCCAAGTAATAAAATGAACATATAACTTCGAGAGATCATGAATATTTTTATCTATGTGTTTAGGGGATTATTAATTGATTTTAGATAGCATAAAACCATAAAATGATAATGGTAGTGTTATTTTTAAGAATGGATTCATCAAGAATTAATAAAACTAAAATTGTCCAAGGAAGTAAAATTCATTCAATACACCCAGAGCATAATCCTAAGATCAACCAATTTTCATTAAATTGATTTCACTTTGGTTTCTTAGTGTTCATTAAAACCATCTAAATCAAAACCAAGTTCGCCACTTCATAGCCAAAAATCCTTCTCATAGTTTGTGTATCTTAGGAATCTTCATAGGTCTCAAATGATTTGACAACCCAAGCTAGACTAGAAGGATTGTTCTACCTTCATCTCTTAGGTAAATTTGAGCGTGAATAAAATTTTGGCATCATTTCCAGGGACCAAGTAATTACCTTAGACCAAAACCTTCTTTTCTCACCCCCATTCTTCTATTCTAACCTAAGATCTATTATCATTCCATTTTCTCATTTTTTTTCCTTTTGGCGCATGTCTGCCTACATCCACGATAATTCAAACAGACTAGTTAGGGTGGAATGTCCTAGGACATGGGAGTCAAGTGAACCTGGGGGATTATTTCCATTAGATAATAATCTTCTTGATGCACCAGAATCAAAAATTGAATCAATTATAATGTAGGATCTTCCAAGAAATCAAATTGTAAATCCTAGTGGAAATCAAATGAAAAACCAAAATTTAGAAGCTCCAAACCTAAGTAATGTAGTTGATCAAACCATGAATGACTACCTCACTCCATCTTGGACCAATTCCCCCTCATGAATTAGATACAATTCCCTAGGAGATACCAATTACTTTTTTAAACCCCATGTCCTAAACCTCCATCTAACCTTTCACGGGATGGAGTCTGAGATACCCTACCTTCATGTTCAGGAGTTCATTGACATTGTAGAAACCATGTGTCCCCCACATCAACTAGAATCAGCTAAGATGACACTGTTTCCTTTTTCATTGAAGTATCGAGCTAAAAATAGGCTAAAAACATGATACCTGCATCAATACACTCATGGGACCAATTTCAAAGATATTTCTACAAAAAATATGTCCCTCATCACAAAACAATCGCACTTAAAAAGTGAATTCAGAACTTTTTTGAGAATGTGGGAGAGTCATTCTATGAAACATGGGAGAAGTTCAAAGACACCCTAAACTTGGTTCCACATCATGGTTTTTCTATACCTAAACAAGTGAGAATTTTTTATGAAGGGTTGGGCCTGGGGAACAAACAATTCATTGACATGATGTGTAATGGAACCTTTAAAAACAAATCCCAAAATGATGATTGTGAGTATCTGGAAATCCTTGCTGAACAAAACCAAAAATGTGGAACTTAACTTTATTCTAAAAAGCCAAAAATAACTACTGTAACTCATACAATTATAGAAGAGGAACTCCTTAGGGATAAACTCACAGCACTTTCTAGAAAGGTTAAAGAGATAGACCTTAGGAAAGTCCATGAAATCCAAATTGTAGACCATGTTTGAACAATTTGCGACAAACATGACCATAAGACAGAAAACTACCCAACCATTCCATCCATCAAGGAGGTTCTTTTAGGAGGACCCACAACATATGTAAATTCTTTGAACTTTAAAAATCCTAAATACCAAAACATCTTCAACCCAAGGTATAATGACCACCCAGGATTTTGATGGAAAGATAACCAACAACCTAGACAACCACAGGGACAAAATCCTAACCCCCATAAAAACTACCAAACTCATAACTAGTTACAAACCCAACATATCAAATACCAACAGCCACTGGTCCATTTTCAACAAACCATCCCACCTCAAAAATATCCCCATGAGATAAACCAATCTTCTCAAGAACCAACCCAAACTGTTCCAAAAATCATACTAGAACAATTGTGCAAACAAATTGACAAAATGAACTCAGAATTATCTTCCCATAAACAAGAACATCAAAACATCAAAACCAGAAAGTCATCCATGCCTACACAATCCATTACACAACAAAAATTAAGGGTTGAGTCAATTTGCACTCAAAAAACTCATGAACAACTAAAGGTTGTGTCTGTTTTAAGAAATGGGAAATCAATTGAGAAACCTGAACAACTAATTCAGAACCCATCTGAACATTCAAACTCAGATGAAAATTCAAATGAACCACATGATCAAACTAAGTAATCTGATAACAATGTAAAGTAAAAAACCATTCAACAGAAAAACCCAAAACCTACACCATTTTCCTCAACGCATGTGGGGGAAAACCAAGCCTGAATTGAATAAAACATTGAGGAAAATATTCTCACAAGTCAAGATAAACATTCCACTACATGATGATATTAAAACCAATCCTGCATACTAAAAATACCTAAAGGACCTCTGCACATTCAAAAGGAAATTCTCACATAAGAACTACGACCTTCTAGCATAAACTGTTAGCACAAAAATCCAAGGAACCCTTCCACCGAAGATGAAGGACCCCGGACATCCTTACATCAATGTTGAACATGGAGAGAAAAAATTTGTCAAAGCCTTGTGTAACCTATTCTCTAGTGTCAATCTCATTCCCTATGTTGTGTACTACCAGTTTGCAATCGAAGAGATATAACCCACATATGTCACACTTCAACTTGTTGATTGTAGCATTAGGGTTTCAAATGGGATTTTAAAGGACTTTTTGTTAAAGGTAGAAAACTTCATCTACCCTAATAACTTCATTGTCCCTGAAAACCATCCAAACTTAGGAAATAAGGAACAAACTGCAATCATCCTTGGTCATCCTTTCCTTGCAACAATCAACTATGTTATCCGAGTTCAAAATGGGAACATGACCATAACCTTTGGAAACATGAGTCTGGACATGAATATCTATATTTAAAGCTCACAAATAGGGGATGAAGAGGATATTCTGGAAGTAAACATGATAGGAATCATTGATAATGAATCCATAGAACATCAAGTAATATTTTATGGATGTTTAAGTCATGATTAGATTGATTTCCTTTGTTTTCATGAAGGAAGTATATCTCCTTGGATTCAATAATTTTCAAATTACTCTTATGATGAAGTCTTAAGTCTAAAAATTAGTTAAACCTTTCAAGAAACCACTTTCATAGAGACCAATCAAAATTCCTTCACAAAATCTGATCAAACCAATCTTGTAGCTGAAAATTCTACACATGGGGATTAAATTCTATCTAGAACTCTAGGAAATAAAATTGATCTTTATCCAATGTCCCAATATTCTGCTGAAATTATGAATCAACCTAATCATGAATTGAAGGAACATCCTGCTACACTCAAGTATTTATTTTAGGGGAAAATCAAACACATACTATTGTCATTTATTCTTTTCCTGAATACAATCGTGAGAAGATGCTTCTAGATGTCCTTAGGAACCATAAGAAATCCATTGGATGGACCCTATCTTAAATTCATTAGATAACCCCACTTATCGGGACTCATAGGATTTTTCTCGAATCTGATTCGAATCCATGTCTTCAACCTCAATGGAGACTCAATCCTAATCTCATGGAGGTTTTAATGAAGGAGTTGTTGAAATTGATAAAAGCTGGTATCATCTATCCCATAGCTGAGAGTGAGTGGGTGAGCCCAATCCAAGTGGTTCCCAAGAATGAAGGAATCGTAGTGATAAAAAATAAGGATGGAGAGATTCTTCCAACTAGGGTAAGTAGTGTATGGAGGGTCTACATTGACTATAGGATGCTAAACTCATTTACTAAGAAAGAACATTTCCCCTTACCATTCATTGACCAAGTCCTTGAGAGAGCTGCGAGTCATGCCTTCTATTGTTTCGTAGATGGGTACTCGGGGTACAATCAAATTGAGGTCTCCATAATGGATCAAGGGAATACTACATTCAACTATCCATTCAGCACCTTTTCATTCAAAGACATTCCCTTATGTTTATGCAATGCCCCTAGATCCTTCTAGCGGTGCATGATGGGAATCTTCTCGGAAATGGTAGGGGATTTTCTAGAGATCTTCATGGATGACTTCTCTGTGTTTGGGGATACATTTGAGGGATGTATAAGGAATGTGGAGAGAGTCTTTTCAAGATGTGACAAAAATAATCTCGTCCTAAAATGGGAAAAATGTCATTTCATGGTTAAACATGGACTATTCAATGGCCATATAGTCTCAGTTAGGGGAATTGAAGTTGATAAAGACATGGTTGACATCATTTGTCACCTTCCATCACCCAATACTGTCAAGGAAGTGAGGTCTTTATTAAGACATGATGGTTTCTATGGATGGTTTATAAGGAATTTCAACTCTATTTATTGACCACTTTGTGCTCTATTGGTGAAAGATGTACCATTTTTATGGACATAAAGTTGTGAGGAATCATTATCTACACTCAAGTCATCTCTTATCTCTCCACCTATCATGTAATATCCTAATTAGTAGCCTCTTTTTGAGATCATGTGTGATGAAAGTGACTTTACTGTAGGATCATTATTAGGACAATGGTGTGACAAAAATCAATGTTTCATTTCTTAGGCAAGAAAATAATTAAATGATGCACAAATAAACTACACCACCACTGAGAAAGAGTTTCTTTCTGTTGTCTTTGCCTTAGATAAATTCATGTCCTATCTCATAGGATCACCCATCATTGTCTTCACTGACCATTCATCCCCAAAATACCTTTTCCAGAAACAAGATGCCAAGCCAACACTAATTAGGTGGGTACTTCTCTTACAAGAATTTGACCACATAGTCAAGGAAAAAAGGGTGTTGAAAATGTTTTAGCTGATCACCTCTCTAGGATGGAATTCAAAGATAGCTCAAATCACCTTTCTGTGTCTGATTCATTCCTTCATGAACACCTATACTCTATGAGTGACTGCCCTTGGTATGTCGACATACCCAACATCTTAGTTATAGGATTCATTCGAAAATTATTAGTAATTCAAGCTCTATTGGAATTCCTTTATAATGTTAGGAACTATGTTTTTGATGATCCATACCTCTATAATCTCTGCCCTGACCAAGTCATAGGAGGTGTTCCCTATAATCTGAACAAGAGTTCATCCTTAAATTATGTCATAGTGAGGCATGTGGAGGTAACTTTTCCTGTAAGAAAACGTCTCCTTAGTTTATTTAGTGTAGTCTCTTCTTTCCCACCATCTCAAGGTAATCCTACACATTTTCTCAAAGTTTTCCTATGTGTCATCAAGTAGGGTCTATCACAAAAAGGAATCAAATGCCACTCACTCCCATCATAGTGATTGAAATCTTTAACTGTTGGGGAATCGATTTCATGGGTCCCTTCCCAAACTCTATGGGATATCTATACATCCTTTTAGTTGATGATTATGTTTCCAAATGGGTTGAGGCTATTCCTAAAAAATCCAATTATCAACAAACTGTGATTATATTTCTCAAGGAAAATATCCTCTCAATATTTGGAATTCCTAGGGCTATCATTAGTGATCATGGAACTCATTTATGCAATCTTCCTTTTTCAGCACTCATGGAAAAGTATGGAATTTCTCAGAAAGTGTCCATTGCTTACCACCCACAGACCAATGGTCATGCTGAGTTAACCAATCAATAAATCAAACAAATTCTTGAGAAAACTATTAATCCATCTTAGAAATTTTGGTCAAGTAGACTCTTAGATGCTCTTTGGGCCTATCAAACCGCATTTAAAACCATTTTAGGAATGTCCCCATATAGGTTGGTTTATGGAAAATCATGTCGTTAGCTAGTGGAAATTGAACATAAGGATTTTTGGGAAATTAAGAAAATGAATTATGACCTCTAATTGGTTGGAACAAAAAATGAAATTATATCTCAATGAACTTGAGGAACTTAGGGTGGAGGCTTATGAAAATTCGATGATCAATAATGAAAAAGTACAATCCTACCAATATCGAAACCTTAAAACAAAACACATTGAACCTGGAAAACCTATTCTTTTGTATAATTCTAAACTTCACTTACACCAGGTAAAATTGAGTTCTAGATGGTTAGGTCCATACATAGTGCATAAGGTGTACCCCCATGGGGCTGTTGAAATTCAAGATCCCACAAATAGTCAAACATTTAAATTTAATGGTCATAGAGTCCAACCATTCATAGAACCGTTCCAAAAACATGAATTTGATGAATAATTTTGTGAACCTACCTTATATGAAGAAAATAATTAATCAATTAGGGGTCCATGTCGAGCTAATGATATTAAACAAAGCGTTGCATGGGAGGCAACCCATGGTTTTCATGTTTCCAATCATTTTATTGTTCTAATCAACTTTATATAGGATTAGTGGATTATTTTGATATAATTTTATTCTACCTCATATTTTTGACATGTTCTTCTCTTATGAGTAAGGATGGGTATGAAAGGGGATAATTGTATTCATCGATGTCATGCATTATGATCCTTGAGTACTACCTTACCCAGAAATTAAAAGGAAGACAATGTATCATTAGTTTGATTTTTAAAACACCATAAAAATGATGAGACTTGGTATTAAATAAATTGTTGTGTTGTTTTTTTTGTCTGGCTTGTTCTTGTTTGTATGGTTCAGGGACTATTTTGGGTGATACATATTCAATCAAGGAGGTTCCTACATCTCCCATGAGAACAAAGTTTGATTTGGGAGCACCAAAATCATCATTATGAAGACACCAGGTGGACTTATTCCATGCCCTTTCAAACTCACCCCCACCCACTTTCTTCTCTTTTTTGTTTTTAAGAAACTAGGGACAATTTTATTCTATGTTGGGGTTGTGGAAAAAATGTTTTTTAAAAAACAATGAGAAAAAAAGAAGTAAAATACTTTTATCATTGATATAATAACAACTTTTCTCACATTAAAACTACATAGAAAATAATTTTTATTCCCATGAATCTTAATTTAATTCATGATCAGGTTTACAGGCATTGATTTTGGAAGTTTTGTTGTCCAATGAAAATTTTCATCATTTTTATTTTCATCTATTAGATCAAAATTCCAAAATCCATGTCCTCTAGACTGGGGGGGGTACAAATTTGAATTCTTGGGGTCCCATTATAAATAGAATATGCTGGTTTGATTTTTATGAATAATATGGGTATTCAAAAAATAAAATAAATAAATAAATAAAAATTTATTTTTAGAGAAATGGATTTATAAAACGTTAGGCTTTCGGCACTTGGGGATCATGACTCCAAGTTGTCTAGCCCTGATTTTTTCACTTTATCTCTATTTATGATAATATGACTTTGCTTTTTATCAAATTAACCTGAGATGATGCCCGGGTATGTGGGCATCACTTGGTTCCCTAAGGCCTTTGATCCTGGGAGTCATCGGAAAATTCTGGCTACATGGGTTAAATTTATTAACTTCAATCTCAATTACGATGGAAACATTGCAGAAAACAAAAAAAAATAAAAAAAATGAATATTCATATTATGATTAAATGTGATTCCACCTAACACATACATGATTTACCCTTGAATTAAAATGAACCCCCATATTAATTATGATTCACAACACATCATTTCTACTAATTGAGTTGGTTGAAGTATGGTGATGGATTTAACCAAAGGAATGGGATTGGTATTAGGATTTTCCTTTAAATTTATCTTTTTTTAAAATTATTTTTATAGGTTATATAGATATATTTGTGTGTAGTTTACATTTTGAGCACTATTTTTTATAATGTGTTTGAAAAAAGAATTCAAATATAATCTTCAAATTATTTTCGTGGGACTAGAAAATATCAAGTTGGGGGTATTATTATCCAATAAAAACACATTTATTAATTAAATTTTAATGGTATTAAATGTTCATTTTTGATCTTATGGTCCTGATTTAGTGTATTTTAATTTTGAACATCCATTCCCATCATTTGTGCACTTCATGCGTAATGTAGACTAATTTAGTCCCAATGATTCATATGATTTTAAGGAATGTAATTATCCATATTTTAATTTGATATTTTGGTAAATGGATATACACTTCAATATGAACATTTTTCATTCATGGATCAATGGAGGATTCATAAAGGATGATGGGGATATTTTCCGATGAAGGGAAACAATTCTGGGGAAGGCAGATTGGACACCATCCCAATGATGAGAATGTGGATCCCACATTACAGGCCCAATAATGACCAAATTTCGTGAGATGTTAGAATACATATATAGGAACAAATATTTTTGCAGTAGAAATTTCTAATTCAGCCTCTATGGTTCCTATTATGTCGTCCCAAATAGAATATCAATGTATGGGCCAGAATCTATGGCCCAGAATGTTATCCCACAAAAGCGGCCATAACTACCGACCCAAAACTCCAACAGGGCACAAATTTTATAGGCGGTTAGTAGATATCTGGGTCTCAATTTTCTTCTTCTATGTACCACTCTAATTCAGCAATCTAGATGGTCATTTTGACGTGTCTTTTCGGTGGATGCAAGTTGTCTTCTACTTAGGGTCAAAGGAGGGAATCAATTTTTATCCACTACTTTCCAACACCATAAGGCCTAAATTAATATATTAATTAATAATAAATTGATTGAGGCTCTACCTAAGGCTTCCCAATTTCCTATTTAAGGAATTGGTGGTGAGGGGGAAGGTATCTCTTAATTTTTTTACCATTTTCCTAAGACTTCTCCTACAGCAAAGTCACTCACATCACACATGATCTCAAAATAAAGTTTCCAATTTGGAGATTCCATGATAGGTGGAGAGATAAGAGCTGACTTGAGTGTAGAAATGCTTACTCATAGCTTTATTTCCATAAAATGGATAATCTCTCACCAATATAGCACAAATTGGTCGATAAATAGCTCTGAAATTCCTAATGAACCTTCTATAGAAACCAACATGTCCAAAGAAAGACCTCACTTCCTTGAAAGTTTTGGGTGATACAAGGTAACGAATGATGTCAACCTTGAATTTATTAACTTCAATCCCCCCACCTGAGAATATATGTCCAAGTAATAGTCTCTTTTTAACCATGAAATGACATTTTTCCTATTTTAGGATCAGATTCTTTTCATCACATCTTGACAAGACTCTCTCCACATTCCTTAGACATCCCACAAATGTATCTCCAATCATAGAGTATTCATCCCTAATGACCTCTAGAAAATCCCCTACAATGTACGATAATATTCCCATCATGCACCGCTAGAAGGTTCCAGGGGTATTGCATAACCCGAAGGGCATGTGTTTGAAAGAAAAGGTACTGAATGGATAGGTGAATGTAATCTTTCATTGATCATGCAGGGAGACCTCAATATGATGGTACCCCAAGTACCCATATTATAAATAGTAGAAGGCATGACATGTGAATCTCTCAAGGATATGGTCTATGAATGGTAAGGGGAAATAATCCTTCTTGGAAAATGAGTTTAGCTTCCTATAGTCAATGCAGACCCTTCATCCACTACTCACCCTAGTTGTAAGAATCTCTCCATCCTTATCGGTTATCACTCTGATTTCATCCTTCTTGGGAACCACTTGGATTAGGCTCACTCACTCACTCTCAACGATGGGATAGATGATACCAACTTTAAAAAATTTCAGAAATTCCTTCCTTACTACCACCATGAGATTAGGATTGAGTCTCCGTTGAGGTTGACGACATGGCTTTAAATCAGATTCGAGAACAATCCTATGAGTCTTGATAAGTGGGATAATCCCATGAATATCAAACAGGGTCCAACTAATGTCATTATTATGTTTCCTATGGACATATAGAATCATCCTTTCATGATTGGATTCAAGAGAAGAAGAAATGACAATTGGATGTGTTTGATTGTCCCCTAAGAAGGCATACTTGAGTGCAGCAGAAGGTTACATCAATTCAAGATCAGGTTGGTTCAGAATTTCAGCATAATATTGGGACATTGGATCAAGATCGATTTTTTTTCCTAGAGTTTTAGATATAATTAAATCCCCATGTGTAGAAGCTTCATCTACAAGATTGGTTTGATCATATTTAGGGAAGTAATTTTGATTGGTCTCTATGAAAGTGGTTTCCTGAAAGGTTTCACTGATTGTGAGACCAAAGAATTCATAATAAGAGAAATTTGAAAATGATTCAATCCACAGAGATAAACTTATTTCATACGAACAAAGGAAATGAATATCATCCTGACTTAAAAATCCATCAAATATTCTGTGATGTTCTATGGATTAATTATTAATTCTTCCTATCATGTTTACTTCATTAATATCCTTGTCATCCCATAGTTTTGAGATTTCATTATAGATGTTCAAGTCTAGACACATGATTCCAATGGTGATGTTCATGTTCCCATTTAGAACTCAGATAACAGAGTTGATTTTTGCAAGGAAAGTATGACCAAGGATGATTGGGGTTTGTTCCTTATTTACTAAGTTTGGATGGTTTTCAAGGATAATGTAGTCAGCATGGTAGATGAATTTTTCAACCTTTACCAGAACATATTTTAAAATCCCCTTTGGAACCCAAATGCTACGATTAGCAAGTTGAGTTATGACAGATGTGGGTTGGAGCTCTTCCAGTCCTAACTGGTATTACATATAAAAGGGAATGATATTGACACTAGCACCTAGGTCACACAAGTATTTTAAAACTTTTTTCTATCCAAGTTCAGCATTTATGCAAGGACATCCTGGGTCATTCATATTCGGTGGAAGGGTTCCCTGGATTGTTATGCTAATATTTGCTGCCAGAAGGACTTGGTTCTTACGTTAGAGTTTTATTTTTAAATGTGTAGAGGTCTTTTAGGTATTTTGAGTATGATGGAATTATTTGGATATCATCAAGGAGTGGAATTTTTCAGCTTGACTTGTGAGAATATTTACCTCGATGTTTTAATCAATTCATGCTTGGTTTTCCCCCTCATGCATTGATGAAATGGTGCAGGTTGTGGGTTTTTTGTTGAAGGGTTTTTTCTTTAACATTGTTATCAGATTCTTTAGTTTGATCATGTGGTTAATTGGAATTTTCATCTGTGTTTGAATCTTCAAATGGGTTCTAAATTAGTTGTTCCAGTTTCTAAATTGATTTCCAACTTCTTAAAACAGTCACAGCCATTAGTTGTTCATGAGTTTTTGAGTTCAACGTGACTCTCATCATATTTTCTGTTGTGGAATGGCTTGTGTAGGCATGGATGACTTTCCAGTTTTGGTGGTTTTTTGTTCTTGTCTAAGGGAAGATATTTCTAAGTTCATTTTTTCCATTTGTTTGCACTGTTGTTCTAGTAGGCTTTGTGGAACAGTTTGGGTTGGTTCTTGAGAAGATTGGTTTATCCCATGGGTATATTTTAGAGGTGGTATGGTTTGTTGAAAATGGACCAGTGGTTGTTGTTATTGGATCAATTGGGTTTGTAACTGGTTATGGGTTCGGTAGTTTTGATGGTGGTAAGTATTTTGTCCCTGTGGTTGGCTGGGTTGTTGGTTATCCTTCCAGTGGAAGCCTGGGTGGTCATTATACCTTGGGTTGAAGGTGTTTTGGTATTGTGGATTTTGAGAGTTCAAATCATTTACTTCTGTTGGGGGTCCTCCTAAAAGAACCTCATTGATAGATGGAATGGTTGGGCAGTTGTTTGTCTTATGGTCATGTTTGTCACAAATTGTGAAAACAGGGTCTAGAGTTTGGATTTCATGGACTTTACTATGGTCTAACCCTTCAAACTTCCTAGAAAGTGCTGATAGTTTATCCCTAAGGCTTTCCTCTTCTCTAAGTGTATTAATTCGAGTAGTTCTTTGTGGATTTTCATAATAAGTTAATGTTCCCCATGTTTGGTTATTTCAGCAAGGCTTTCCAGATACTCATAAGTATCATTTGGGGCTTTGGTTTTAAAGGTTCCATTACACATCATGTCAATGAATTATTTGTTCCCCAGGCCCAACCCTTCATAAAAAATTATTACCTGTTCAGGTATAGAAAAGCCATGATGTGGAACCATGTTTGGGGTGTCTTTGAAACTCACCCATGTTTCATAGAATGACTCTCCCTGTTTTTCAAAAAACTTTTGAATGCACTTTTTAAGTGAGATTGTTTTGTGATGAGAGAAGTATTTTTTGTAGAATTAACTTTGCAATTGGTCCCATGAGTGGATTTATTCATGTATAAATTTGTTTTGCCAATTTTTATCTCGATACTTTAATGAAAAAGGAAAGAGCCTCATCTTATCTAATTCTAGTTGATGTGGGGGACACATGGTTTCTGCAATGTCAATGAACTCCTTAACATGATGGTAGATAATCTCAGACTCCATCCCATGAAAGGTTGGAGGGTGGTTTAGGACAAGGGGTTTAAAGATAACTACTGGAAATGGTGGTTTTCCCAACAGATATATACCAAGGGTTTGAAGAAACCATTGGTATATTGTAAAAAAAGTCACATTTTCTAATGGTTTTCTCAAACCATTGGAAAATGTGTTAGTATAATTAAGATTTCCCAATGGTTTGATAGAACCATTGGGAATGATTTAATTCCTCTATCATATACCTACGGTATAGTAAAACTGTTGGTAAAGATAGGGTTTCCCAATGGTTTTTAATAACCATTGGGAATGTTTTTCCCCCAAATACCCAGCACCCCAACTCTCATTTGGCCCGACTGTAGACCTAATCCAGACCTCCTCCAAACGTCTTCACGGCCTTGCCACACCTTCTAGTTGAATATCCTTCTTCAATCAGTGAAATTTTTATTTCTACACTTCAAATTAGCAAGTGTTATGTTAGTTTAAGTGTTCTTCCTCTTTTTATTTTATGTTTGATGTTTTGATTTCGGCTAAATAAGTGTTGTTATGGAACCCTTTGTTTGTTTTATGATTTTTTGTTCTACACTTCACACATCATAAATGGTCTATTTAGTGGGGTTTTTTTAGTTCAGGGGTAAAATTTTTGTTTTATGTTTTTTTTAGTGGGGTAAAGGATTTGTTTTTTGTTTTTTTTTTGTTTGTTTTTTGTTTTCTGTTTAGTGGGGTTTTATGTATTATGTTTAGTGGGGTTTTATGTTATTTGTATAGTGAAATGGATAATTAATGCTATTTTGGGTTTCTTAATGAATAAAATGATTTCAAATTAAAATACAATGAGGGGCGTGCAGGAGGGGGTAAGGGGTTGTCCAGGTGTGGGGGGCTATCCAGGTGGGGGTGGGTTGTCTAGGGGGTAGGGCGTACTGGAGGGTAGGGGGGATATAGGGGTGTGGGGGAGGGGGTATGGGATGCCCCAAGAAGGGGTGTGGGCTATCCAGGGGGTCAGGGTGGGGTGTCTATGTGGGGGAGGGTGTGTGGGGTGACCAAAGAGGTGGTGGGCTGTCTAGGTGGGGGTGGCTATCCAGGTGGGGGGATGTCCAGGTGGGAGGGGGTGGATGTCCCGGTGGGGGATGCAAGGAAGGGAGTGTGGGCTGTCCAGGGAGGGGGTGGGCTGTCATGTGGGGGGGGCTATCCAGGAGGGGGAGGGGGTGTAGGCTGTCCAAGGAGGGGGGTTGTCCAGTGGGGGTTGTGGGCTATCCAGGGGGGGCTGTCCAGGGGGCTGTCGGGGGGGGGGGCTATAGGGGAGGGTGTGTGGGATGTCCAGGTAGGGGGTGGGTTGTCCAGGGGTGGTGGTGGGTGGGCTATCCATGTGGGGGAGGGGTGTGGGATGTCAAAGGGGGTGGGCTGTCAAAGGTGGTGGGGATGGGTTGTCTAGGTGGGAGAGGGGGTGTTGGTTGTCTAGGGAGGTGGGGCTGGGGGTGGGGGTGGGGGTTGTCAAGGGGGTGAGGGCTATCAAGGGGGTGGGTTGTCCATGGGGGTGGGGTGGGTTGTCCTAGAAACCTTGAACCCCCTAGTCACCCCCACCCCACCCATCAACCCCCCCCCCCCCCCCACCTGGACCCCCCCCCCCCCAAACCCCCTGGATATCCCTGCCACCCCTGTGGATAGCCTACTCACCCCCCTGGACACCCCCCACCACCACCACCATGGACATCCCCCCCCCACCCCTAGACACCTCGTACCCCCTGGACAGCCCTGCCACCCACATGGACAGCCCTCCCACCCACCCCATACCCTACATGACAGCCCCTCCCACCCCCTGGACACCCCCTCCCCCCGTGGACAACCCCCCACCCCTATGGACTGCTCGCCCACCCCCTGGACACCCCGTACCCCCTGGACAGCCCTACCACCCCCACCACCCCCTTGGACATCACGCCCACTCCCTGGACACCTCGTACCCCCCTAGAACCCCCCCCCCCCAGAAATCCCCCCTCCCAAACCCATGAACACCCCCGACCCCCTGAATATCCCCTCCATCCCCCGTGGACAGCCCACCCATCCCCCCTAGACAGCCCTATCACCCCCTGGACAGCCTGCCCACCCAATGGAAACCTCGTACCCCTAGACAACCCCCCCACTCCTTGGAAAGCCCCCCCCCCCCCCCCAACCCTGGAAACCCCCGACCCCCCTAGACAGCCATGTCACCCCTGTGGACATCCCACCCACTTCCTGGACAGCTCGCACCCCCAGGACACCCCCCCCACCACCCTCATGGACATCCCACCCCCCGGACACCTGCCCACCACCACTCAGACACCCCCCATCCCCCAAACTCCCCCACCCCTGGAAATCCCCACCCCCTTGACACCCCCAACACCACTAGATAGCCCCTCCACACCCTCGGATAGCCCGACCCCCCCCCCCCCGTGGATAGCCCATCCACCCCCTGGATAGCTCGACCACCCCCCTAGACACCCTATACCCCCTAGACTGCCCCACCACCCCATGGACATACCGCCCACCCCCCTTGGACACCCTGTAGCCCCTCGATAGCCCCGCCCACCCCCGTGACACCCTTCTAACCCCCTTGGACAACCCTCCCACCACTATACACCCTTACCCCCTGGATAGCACGACCACCCCCATGGACAGCCCGCCCACCTGGACACCCCGACCCCCAAAATAGCCCCCCACCCCTGGACACCTCCGACCCCCCTTAACATCCATTCCACCACTGGACACCCTGCACCCCCTAGACACTCCCTCTCTCTTGGGAAATGTATGTGATCACTCAAATTATATACTAAAATATAAAATTTCTTTGATCTAAAATTTAGTCAACTCTTGAATAATTCTCCTCCGAAAGTGTACATGATCTTGTACACTCATGTATAGTTCTTCAAAGATATTTTGGTATAAATATAGTATTTTTCCTTTTATATTATGATTCTCATATACAGTAGTGTGTCAGATATGGTTTTATATAAACTGAACAATTCTCGTTCACATAAATATATTTTCGATGAAACTTCAATCTTGTTGAATTGCTTTTGAAAAAATGACTTATAACAATTATTTTTTTACAGAATGGATAGAAGTTGGATGTATGAAATCGATTGTATATCAAGAGATTTTCAAAACAATTTGGAGAGAATTTTTGATTTTAAATTTCACAATGCTTCAGATAGTGGTCGCATACACTGCCCATGTTCCAATTGTGCTGGAAAACCTTGGTTGAGCCATAAAGAAGCCGGCTACCACATAACCAAATATGGTTTTCAAGAAAACTACTATTTGTGGCATCACAATGGGGATAAAATGAAATTTCTAATTGCTGATGATCCAAATGAGAGGTCTGGAGTGGAGAATTTGTTATGTGACCGGTTTCTGTTTATTTATCATCATGAAAAAGAAAGGATTCTGACTGAAGAAGAATTCGATATGAGCACACATGATGAATCTAATGAAAATGATGATGTTTTAAGGGTGAAAAAATTTAATGATGCTGCAATGACTCCGGTATATCGACAGTGTGATAAAATGAAAAGGCTGGAATTTTTAATCTGATTGTTTCATGGGAAAACTATGTATGGGATTTCTAATACAGCTGTCAATTACATTCTTACCTTATTGAAGGAATTACTTCTAGATGATGTAGATATTCCCTCAAACCACTACATGGCATGGAAGTTATTTGAGGAACTTGGATTTTCAAGAATCAAAATTCATGCTAGCCCAAAAGATTGCAGTTTATTCTGGGAGGAAACTGGTGAACGAAATGATTGTATAAAATGTGGCACATCTCACTGGAAGTCAAAATATGATGAAACACCATCCCACGTGCCACAAAATGTAATGTGGCACGTTCCATTGATCCCCAGACTCCAGAATCTATTTATGTCTCATGGAATATCAATAAAAATGAGATGGCATGATACCGAGAGAAATAAGACTAATGATGAGTTGGTTCACCCTGCAGATGGATTTTCGTGGCAGAGATTTGATGCTTGATATCCATTTTTGTAGTTGACGTGCATAATTTGAGGTTGGGTCTTTCATATGATAGTTTTAATCCGTTTGGGTAGATTCTTTCTTCGCACAACACATAGCCAGTTTTTATACACAATTATAATCTTCCCCCATGGTTGTGTATGAAAAAACCTTTCACTTTCATGAGTATACTCATATCTGGCCCTTCTGATCCCGACATTTATATTGACATATACATGAAACCTTTAATATAAGAGTTTAATCTTCTTTGGGATGTGGGTGTGTGCACATACCATACATATTTGAAAGGAATATTTTAGATGTGTGATACAGTTATTTGGATGATCAATGATTTTCCTGCTTATTCAATGATGTATGGATGGAGCATGAAGGGAAAACTGTCATGTCCTATTTGTATGAAGAATACATGATATAGAAGACTGAAACATCGCATTAGTTTCAGTTTTATGGGACATCAATGATTCTTTCCAATGGACCATCCATATAGAAATCAACATCAAAGATTTGATAATACCACAAAGACCGATGATCCACCTCAGAGTATGTCTAGAACTAATGTTCTTAATGAATTTAATGATTTCGGTTTTTCATTAGGTAAGGGTCAAATAATATCTGGAAAGATAAATAATGTTTCCACTGAAACCTGTTACAATTGGAGGAAGAGGAGTATATTTTTTGATTTTCCTTATTAGTCATCCAATTTGTTACGTCATTACTTATATTTAATTCACATTGAAAATAATATATGTGAAATGTTTCTTTTAATACTTCTAAATTTTAAGGGAAATACAAAAGATGATTTACAGTCTCGGCATGACTTGGTGAATTGGGGCATCGGACCAGAATTTCATCCTATGCATATCAGTGAAATTGAATGGAAAGTTCCATGTGTTTCTTTTGTGATGAAACCTATGGAAAAAAAATTCTGGAAGTATTAGAGACTATTAGAGTTCCTGATGGCTATTCAAGAAACATATCTAAATGGGTCAACAGAAGAGAGTTGAAGTTAAAATCTTTGAAGACTCATGATTATCAAATTCTTTTACATGAGTTGATTCCAATATAAATTTTCCATCTTTTGTCCAATAATTTAAGGGTGAAGTTTATTCGGTTGTGCCATTGGTTTAGAGATCATTGTGCAAAGATGTTGTCCAAGTATTTATTGAAAAAAAATGTTGACAGATTCCCCATTAATATTGTGTGAGTTGGATAAAATATTTCCTCCATCATTTTTTACATGCATGCTGCATCTGACTATCCATATTACCACTGAAATACTTCTCAGAGGACCTATTTATTTATTTTGGATGTATCCAACTAAAAGAAATATGTAGACAGTAAAGTCTTATGTTCAAAACAAGAATCATCTCGAAGTTTCTATCGTGAATGGTTACTTGGCTCAAGAATGTATGGATTTTTTATCAATGTATTTGTCTGATCTTACTAAAAGAATGAATAGACCAATGAGAAATGAAGAAGAAAAGTATGAGAAAATTCCACCCAGTTTTCCTTAACTTCCTCAAACAGGAGGAATTCCTAGATTATATACATTGAAGACATTAAGCCTTGAAGAGCGGGGGATGGCACATCGAACAGTTTTGTTCAACTGTGATTTTTTCAATGACTACATCAGGTAACTAAATTGAATATATATGTATTAAATATATATCTACTAAAATATTCATATTTTTTATCAACAGGGAACATAAAACAATGATAAATAGAAAGCATCATTCTTTATCTTTGAGAAGGAGGGAGACTTTGCATAGAAAAGAGTTTTTTACATGGTTAAAATTGAAGGTAATAATATTATTGTATAAAATAATTAAATCAATATTTAATTAAGTTTAATATACATTTATATTACAGGTATTGATTTTTCCTGCTGACTCTGTCTCTGAGGAAATAACAGATTTGGCTTTTGGTCATAATATCTTGGTTTGTGACTGTAAATCAATTGTTATCAATGGGTACAAATTTATTGTCACAAAACGAGCAAAGAACATGAGAACACAACATGATGGTTTTATGTTTACTACCACAATAGATTGTTATTCTAGTGTGTCAGATAGTAGAACACGATTTGAAAATGTGGGTTATTATGGAGTGGTTGAAGAAATAATAATGTTGGATTATTACTCTCATGGATGATTCATGATGATGAAATTACATTGGTTTGATTCGATGACGAGACAGGGAACATTAATTGATGATTTTGGAATTAGAGTAATTAATATGACTCGCACTCTTGCTGCTGAAGAACCATATATATTGGAATCAATGGATAAACATGTTTTTTAAGTCATAGACCAACTTCGACCAGAATTTGGTATCATAGTTGAAGTAATTCCAAAAAATATTTTTAATGATGGTGATGATGGAATTGACACCATCACTACTTCCATTGGAACCAATCCATTTTTTCTTTTGATGACTCTAATAGATCAATTGTCAGAGTTGACTGTAAACCTGAAGTAGTGGTGGTAAATATATAAAATCATCCATTCATGTTCTCAATTCTTTTGGTTTACCTCGTGTTGGGTTGTTAAGGTTGGTTCTATTCAAATTGATTTAATATTGAAACCCACATCATCTACCAAAGATTAAGAAATTAAATTTTACCTTTATTTTGACAATTTGTTTTACCACTCATTTATTTTTTTTGGGTTGCACATTAGTTATCCTTTTTTATTTACTTCCATATTTGTTTTCAAATGTAGGAAATGAAACCAATTTATGAGAGGCGATAGAAACCGACTATGGAAAGCAATTGTCTTATGACCGAGCTAGGCATTCCACCACTAGTGCCTACATTAAGTATTTTAATTTAAATATATTTATTTAAATTATATATAATGTCATGTGATTAATTTTTTTAAAACATTTTTTCAGGATCCATCTACTAGGGGACAATTATTTGATGAGCAGTCGGCAGTGGTCCCAACAATCAGGATTTTCGTATGAGTGGGGGTGGTATGGGAGCTAGACGATCTGGTCAGTATACCCGAGTAGACCATGCCCCTCCCACTGACATACCATTCATCCCACATTCTGATCTTGGTGTGTCGTTAGGGACACATGAGATATTTCAGCCTCCCTTGTCTTCACCACCCTTTACATCTGACCCTCCTCACCTTTCTGTACCATATCTGATGATGATTCCCACTCCCCATCCAGTATTTGTCCAACCATCCCTATCATCTTCTTTTACTACAACATTGATCTATCTGGGCTTTTATATTCCATCTTCTTAGACTCCTGCTCTTCTAGAGTTTGTCCCTATGGAGCATACACTGGGACTCACTCCATCTGTACAGGGTGTTCCTTCAGTTTCTGCGGATCCAGTGGCGTCCATTGATCATACTACTATAGGTATACTTATACAACCCTAAAAAATTGTTACACCATTATTTATTTTCATTATAACATGTATTGATAAGTATTTTTTTTCTCTTTCATAACAGATACATTTACAAATAGGGCGCGAGGGCAGGGGCGTACATGCATGCATGCAGTGTGGAACTGCCACATGTAGTTGATGGTGGACTACAATAAAGATTGTAAGATGATTGAAAAATCAGGGCAGCAATGTTGGAGTTTTTTGGCGATGCTTTTCAAGTACTCCGACAACATTCCTGTCAGCCTGCTCTCATGGGGAAAACTGCCAAATGAAGTCTAGGAAAAATCCTAGGTAGAGATATGGGTAAAAAAATCAGTTGTATTCAATGAAATATAGTAATTTTTGTATTTATATGAATTAATATTTTGGTTTCAGCTGCGGTTTAATTTCCCCGATGGTGAGGGTGCACGACCAACATGTCTAAAGGATTTAGGAATGATTTAGAGAGTTTATAAGCATGATTTGTGCATTGGATGGCATGATAGAGTGGGCACAGAGTTGGAGGTGGTCCCTATCGTGGATGATTTTCCATTAGAACAGTATCAACAGATGATTAATCATTGGGAGACTAGCCAATTTATGGTATTAATTAAATTAGAAGTATTTAAATGAAAATTTAAATGTTTTTCGTTAATAATAATTATTTAATTTTATTTAGGATGCTTCTAGAAGAAATAAAAAACATTGATGCTAAGAAATATGTACACACATTGGGACATACTAAAATGTCAGATCATGAGAGACAACTTGTATGATAGTTTATAATCTCTCATTATGAATTTCACTTTCTATTGCTTCTTCTGTAATTTATTTGATTGCTAAAGTGGATATATATTTTTAGTTATGAAATTACTATTTTTTTGGTATCCTATTTTTAATTATGGTTTCCTATATTCAATGTCATTGTAGAAACATTAATTTAATATAGAAGGACGTGTGCCTCGAGAAAAAATATTTTTCTCGAGTAGAAAGAAGAAATACAGAAGTCTAGTTAATGAACCGACCCAATAGCTGCCATCCTGGGAAGAGTATAGTTCTGACGAGGTCTTGGACCTCCTCAGGTACTAGTTTTGGTGCCACTGAGTTGCAGTAGGTTAAGTCACAGGCAGAACAGGCTGAAAGAAGGTCCATAGAGATGGTATCACAGTCTGATATGGAAAACACTACATTTATGAAACTGATAGAATCTTTATGTACAACACTTCCACCAGAGGCATGCACTGCTTGTGAGGAATATATTTCATTGATGCATTCTATATATGGTGCACCAAGTGGATGTTCTACTGGTGGTTGAGATGATGGCGAGGAGAAGGCCGAGGCGGAGGAGGAGGAGGGAAAGGAGGAGCCCAAGGCGGAGGTGGAGGGAGAGGAGGAGGCCGAGGCGGAGGAGGCCAAGGCTAGGTACAAGGGTGAGGAGGAGGTAGAGGATGATGATGGGGATGACAATGAGCACAATGGGTGAGGGTAAATATGATGGTGATGATAGTGATGGTGATGAGGGATAGATTGATCTGTTACATTTTTGACTGATATTACTGTCCTTTTATGTTTATTGATTTGTTGTGCCTGAATATATTTGTGATTAGGTAGGTCACATTATCTTTATTTTTTTATCTATGAATAATAAAACATTATTGGATGATTGGCTGTATAATCTCCCTATTTTAATGAAATTTTAATTTTTTAGAAGTTGATATAATGAAATTATTTGTTAACCTTGAAATAATTTTCTTAGAAAATATGTAAATTCCATCCCATGAACCCAAGACACCCCCCGGACACCCCCCCCCCCACCCTCCTCCCTAGACCCTAGACAGCCCCCCAAAGAACCTCCCACCATCCTCCCAAGACCTCGGACAGCCCCCCGAACTGCCCCCCCCCCCCCCCCGACCCCATACAACCTCCCCACCATCCTTCCTGGACCCCGGACAACCCCCCCCCCCCACCCCCCCCTGGACAACCCCCCGAATACTCCCCCCCACCCTCTTCCCTAGACCCCAAACGTCCCCCTACCCTCCTCCCTGGACCCGAGACAGCCGCCCCACCCTCCTTCATGGACCCCGAACAGCCCCTCAGACAGCCCCCCCCCCCCCCCAAACCCTCCTTCCAATACCCCAGACAGCCCCATCCCCCACACCCTCCTCTCTGGACCCCAAAAATCCCCCAAAACAGCCTCCCCATCCTCCTTCCTGGACCCATACAACCCCCCCACCCTCCACCCTACACCCCGGACAGCCCCGCACCCTCCTCCCTGGACCTCGTACAGCCCCCCAGACAGCCGCCCCACCCTCCTTCTTGGACACCTAACATCCCCCCACCCTCCTTCCTAGACCCTGGACACTCCCCCCACCCTCCTTCCTAGACCCCAGACGCCCCATGGACAGCCCCCTGGATATCCCCCCAAACATCCCCCTAGACAGCCCCCCAGACAGTCCCCTAGAGAGCCCCCCCCACCCTTATCCCTGAACCCCGAACAACCCCCCACCATCCTCCATTGACCTCAGGTAGCCCCCCAGAAAACCCCCAGACAGCCCCCCCACAACCCCAGACCCTCCTCCCTAGACCCCGGATCCCAATCTAATCTCTCTTCAAGATTCACCCTAAATCCCAATAGAAAAGAGGTTTTTAGAGTTTTAGAATAATATGAGAGAAGAATGAAAACCCTAATAGAAAAGTGGAATCAAGGAGAGGATTAGACTCACTTGGATATTCAATCCGCACTTGGTGGCACTAAAAATGCACAAGTGCATGTACATGTCAACCCCGCCTCAAATCGAGGCATGGTGTGGCCGGTACCACTCAAAGTGTCTCACTTTTATTTGAAATGGAGAACATTTTAAATGAAAACAACAATTGACATACAGAAAACCGGACAAACAGATTCATAATGTGTTGATACTTTAGAAAAACTATCCATGGGTCATTTTTGATGTGTACGAGTCAACCCCTCCTCAATCTGAGGCACGGTGTGGCCAGTACCACTCCAAGTGTTTCACTTTTATTTGAAATGGACAACATTTTAAGTGGAAAAAAAACTCGCATATGGAACACCAACCAAACACATAATGATTCTGTTGATACTTTAGGAAAAGGATCCATGGTTCATTTTTAATGTGTATGAATCAAAACTTCCTTAATCAGAGGCATGGTGTGGCGAGTACCACTCAAAGTGTCTTTATTTTGTTTAAAGTAGATACTCTATTAAGTAAAAAAATGGCATATAGAAAACCAACCAAACGTATTTTTATTGTGTTGATACAATAGGAAAAATATACATGGGTAATTTTCTACGTGTACGAGTCAAACCCTCCTCAATCTGAGGCACGGTGTGGCCGGTACCACTCAAAGTGTCTCACTTATATTTGAAATGGACAACATTTTAGGTGAAAACAAAAACTAGCATATGGAAAACTGACCGAATGCATTAGTATTGTGTTGATACTTTAGTAAAATGATTCATGGGTCATTTTTGATGTGTAAGAGTAAACCTTGCCTCAATCTGAGGCATGGTGTGGCCGGTACCACTCAAAGTGTCTCACTTTTATTTGAAATGGACAACATTTTAAGTAAAAACAATAACTAGTATAAGGAAACCTGACCAAACGCATTCGTATTATGTTGATACTTTATGACAAGGATCCATGGGTCATTTTTGACGTGTAGGATTCAACCCCACCTCAATATAATGCATGGTGTGTCCGGTACCACTCAAAGAGTATTTCTTTTGTTTAAAATGGATAATCTTTTTAGTAATAACAAATAGCATATGGAAAACCAACCAAATATATTTGGATTGTGTTTATACTTTATAAAAACTATTAATAGGTCATTTGTGACATGAAAAGTCAACCCCTCTTCAATATGAGGCACGGTGTGGCCGGTACCACTCAAAGTGTCTCACTTTTATTTGAAATGGACAACATTTTTGCTGAAAAATACAACTGGCATACAGAAAACTGACCAAAAGCATTTGTATGGTGATGATAATTTAGAAAAACGATCCATCCGTCATTTTTGATGTTTAAAAGTCGACCCCGCCTCAATCTAATGCCTGGTGTGGCCAGTACCACTCAATGTGTCTCAATTTTATTTGAAATGGGCAACATTTTAAGTGAAAACAACAACTGGCATACGAAAAACCAACCAAATGCATTCAGTTTATGTTTATACTTTAGGAAAATGATACATGGGTCATTTGTGACATTTAAGAGTTAACCCCATCTCAATATGAGGAACGGTGTGTCCAGTACCACTCAAAGTGTCTCAATTTTTTTTTGAAATGGGCAACATTTTAAGGGAAAAAAACAAGTGGCATAAAGAAAACCAACCATGCACATTAGGGTTGTGTTGATACTTCAAACAAACGATCCATGGGTCATTTTTGACATGTAAGAGTTAACCCCACCTCAATCCAAGTCACGGTGTGTCCGTAACCACTCAAAGTGTCTCTCTTTTGTTTAAAACGGACATCATTTTAAGTAAAAACAACAACTAGCATACATAAAACCAACCAAACGTATTCTCATTCTGTTGACACTTTAGGAAAATGATCCATGGGTCATTTGTGATGTGTATGAGTCAACCCCGCCTCAATCCGAGGTTTGTTGTGGCCGGTATCAATCTAAATATCTCTCTTTTGTTTAAAATGGACATCATTTTAAGTAAAAACAACTGGCATATGGAAACCAGCCAAAAATATTCAGATTGTGTTGATAATTTATCACAACGATCCATGGGTAGTATTTGACATGTATGAGTTAACCCCACCTCAATCCAAGGCCTGGTGTGGCTGGCACCACTCAAAGTGTCTCACCTTTATATGAAATGGAAAACATTTTAAGTGAAAACAACAACTAGCGTACAGAATATCGACAAAAGGCATTCATATTCTTTTGATACTTTTTGACAATGATCCATGAGTTGTCTGTGACATGTACGAGTCAACCCCACCTCAATCCAAGGCATGGTGTGGCTGGTATCACTCCAAGTGTATGTCTTTTGTTTAAAATGGACATCATTTTAAGTAAAAACAACTAGTATCTGGAAAACCGACCAAATGTATTTAGATTCTGTTCATACTTTATTTTGGGGTTATTACCTTCTAATTTCCAAATTCAATCATGTATGTGTTATAGAAAATGAAATTTTGTATTTATTATTAATTATGTATAACCCACCACCCTAGACACCCCTCCCCCATGGACAGCCCCCACCCCTGGACACCCCCACCCCCCGGAACACCCCCAATCCCTTGTATGTCTTATTATATATGTGTTATATATAATTCATAATTCTATATGCAATATAATTAATTTTTTATGTGTTATTTATTCATAATTCAGAATTCATTACATATTTCATTCTGCATGTATTCAATTCAGAATTCAATTATGATTTCTGTATTGCATAGGGTAATTGGGTTCATATACATGATTATAATTGTGGTACATTCAATGGTTATAAGAGTATACTATTTTTATGTGATTTTGTGTGTTATAGGGGGTGTTTTTGTTGTTGTTAAGAGTTTATGTAGGTGTATGTAGTTGAGTGTTCTGTGGAAAAGATTTTAGGTGGCTGGTCTGCCAAATTCTAGAAATACACTATACCAATGGTTTACTAAAACCATTGGTAAGGTGTTGAACATATTATTACCAACGGTTTTAGTAAACCATTGGTAAAACATGAAAATGATAGTATTGTCAATGGTTTTACAAATCGTTGGGAATACTCCTATATACCAACGGTTATTTAAACCATTGGGAAACTTGGATTACACTGCCTTTCCCAACAGTTATACTAAAACCATTGGTAGGACTATCTTAATTCCTTGCTTACCAAAAGTTTTCCAAACCATTGGTATATAGTATACCAATGTTTTTGTAGCCTTTACCAATGGATTGAAACTGTTGGTAATGCCTTAGTTTCCAATATTTGATGTAATAGGTAAATCCTTGGGAATTGTCTCTAATCCATGAGGGGGAATTAGTCCAAGCTAGAGTGAGGTAGTCATTCATATTTTGATCGACTACATTCCCTAGGTTTGGAGCTTCTTGATTTTGGTTTCCCAATTGATTTCCCCAAGGATTTACAATTTGATTTCTTGGAAGACCCTCTATTAGAAGTGATTCAATTTTTTATTCTGTAGTATCAAGAAGATTAGGATCTAATGGTAACAATCCCCTAGTTTCACATTACTCCCCAATCCTAGTAATTTCTACCCTAACTAATCTGTTTGAATTATCATGGGTGTAGGCGCACATGCGCCAAAAAGAAAAAAAATGAGAAAGGGGAAAGATAAGAGGTCTTGGGTGAGAATAGAAGAATAGGGGGTCAGGAAAGAATTTTTGGTATAAGTTACTTAATTATTCCCCAACAACGGCGCCAAAATTTGATTCACACTCATATTTACCCAAGAGATGAAGGTAGAATGGTCCTTGTAGTCTAGCTTGGGTTGTCAAATCCACTGAGACCTAAGAAGATACCTAAGATGCACAACCTATGGGAAGGATTTTTTGCTATGAAGTGGCCAACATGGTTTTGATTTAGATGGTTTTAAATAATTATAATAAACCTAAGTAAATTCAATTTAATGAAAATGGGTTTATCTTAAGATTATGCTCGGGGTAGATTAAATGAATTTTACTTCCTTAGACAATTTTGGTTTTATTAATTCTTGATGAATCCATTATTCAAAATGACACTACCGTCATCATTTTCTGGTTTGATGCTAACTAAACTCAATTAATAATCCCCTACACACATATAGAACCAAATTCATTACCTCTCCAAGTTATATGGTCATTTTAGTACTTCGATTTAGCTTCCTCAAACACAGTGAAGATGGAGAGTGGAAATAACTGAAGAATGGGAGTCTTAAATTCATTATCCAATTAACAACAATTTGTTCATAAAATAAAATTCAATCCAAATTTTTCATATTCCTAAGATCAAACCATTAAAGGGTTATCCCTCCATTGATGTTATACTCTCAATGGTGGGCAGAAGATGGCTTACAAGAATTGGATTGAAGAAATTAAAACCGCAGAAATAACGAGCACTCCTCCGTGTGTGTGAACAAAATTCACACCTATGTGAGAACTAATTCACCACAACATATAGGTATCACGGGTAGTTATAATTATAGAGTTTTAATGAAATAAATGGGAATAATATAAGATAAATATGTTGATTAAGAACATATAAATACAAAAAGAAACTTATATGTCAATTGAAAATATTACAACGGAACTTTGGCATAATAACATTACATCCAAAAACAAGAGATCCCTTCCCCCTCACCAAAAATACCATAAATAGAAAATTTGGAAGCCTTATTCCTAGAATCAATCAATTTATGCCCAATTATTAAATTAATTTAGGCCTTATGGTGGTGGAAAGTAGTGGATAAAAATTGATTCCCTCCTTTGACCTGAGGTGGAATATAGCTTACGTCTACCGAACAGATGCATAGAAATGAACTTATTGATGGACGAATTAAAGTGGTCCATAGAAGAAGAAAATGGAGGTACTAATATCTTCTAACCTCATGTAAAATTGGGGCCCATTTTCAGTTTTTTATCGAGAGTTATAGCCATTTTTTTGGGATAACTTTCTGGGCTGTAGATTCTGGACCATATTTTGATATTCTCTTTGGGTCACCTTAATAGGAACCATGGAGGCCAAATTAGCACTGGATACTACAGATTTATTTGTTCCTATCTATTTATTCTATCATCTCACTACATTTGGGCTTCATTGGGCCTGTATTGTGGGCCCCAAATTCTCATCAGTGGGCTGGTGTCTAATCTGCCTTCTCTAGAATTGTTTCCATTCATCACAAAATATCCCCATTATTATTTATGAATCATCCATTGATCCCTGAATGAAAAATGTTCATATTTAATTTTATATCCATTTAAAAAAATATCAAATTAAAATATAGAAAATAACATTATATATAATAAGATTAATCAACGGGCCTAAATTAGTGTACATTAGGCAAGAAGTGAACAAATGATGAGGGGGAAACTTATAGAGGTACGGATCATCAAACACATAGTGCCTAACATCAGAAAGGAATTTCCTTCGAGCTTGAGTCCCTAATAATTTTGGAATGACTCCTGTAACAAAGTATTTGGATATGTCGGCATACCAAGGGAAGTCAGTCATAGAGTATAGGTGTTCATTAGGGAATAAATCAAATTCCACTCACTCACATCTTAGTGATTGAAATCTTTGACTATTGGGGAATTGATTTCATGGGTCCCTTCCAAAACTCTACGGGATATCTATACATCCTTTTAACTATCGATTATGTCTCCAAATGGGTTGAATCCATTCCTACAAAATCCAATGATAATCAAACTGTGATTAGATTTCTCAAGGAAAAAATCCTCTCTATATTTGGAATTCCTAGGGATATCATTAGTGATTGTGGAACTCATTTCTCCAGTCGTCCTTTCTCATAACTCATGGAAAAGTATGGAATTTCTCACAAAGTGTCCACTTCTTACCACCCATAGACTAATGGTTAAGCTACATTATCCAATTGATAAATCAAATAAATTTTTGATAAAACTATTAATCCATCTAGGAAATATTGGTCAAGCAAACTCTTAGATGCTCTTTTGGCCTATCGAACCGCATTTAAAACTATTTTAGAAGTTCCTCCATATTAATTGGTTTATGGAAAAGCATTAAATTTTCCATTGGAAATTGAACATATGTCTTTTTGGGCAATTAAGAAAATGAATTATGACCTCCCATTGGTCGGAACAAAAAGCAAATTAAATCTCAATGAACTTGAGGAACTTAGGATGGAGGCTTATGAAAATTCAAGGATCAATAAAGAAAAAGTACAAGCCTACCAACCTCAAAACCATAAAACCAAACACATTTGACCTAGAAAACATATTCTTTTGTATAATTCTAGACATCCCTTACACTCAGGAAAATTGAGGTCTAGATGGTCAGGTCCATAAATAGTGCAAAAGGTGTACCCCCATGGGGCTGTTGAAATTCAAGATCCCACAAATGGTCAAACATTTAAATATAATGGTCATAGAGTCAAACCATTCATAGAAATATTCCAAAAACATGAATTTGATGAATAATTGTGTGAACCTACCTTAGATAATGAAAATAATTAATCAATTAGGGGTCCAAGTCGAGTTAACGACATTAAACACAGCGCTGGATGGGAGGAAACCTGTGGTTTTCAAGTTTCCAATCATTTTATTACTTAAATCAAGTATATATAGGCTTAGTGGATCATTTTGATATAATTTTATTCTACCTAATATTTTTGACATGTTCTTATCTTATGAGTATAGATGGGTATGAAAGGGGAGCACCATATTCATTCTTGTCACGCGATGTGGTCCTTGAGTACTAACATACCATGAAAATAAAAAGAAGACAATGTATGATCAGTTTGATTTAAAAAAAAGAGGAAAGCAAAAAAATGATGAGACTTGGTATTAAATAAATTGTTGTGTTTTTTGTCTGTTTTTTCTTTTATTTCTGGTTTAGGGACAATTTTGGGTGATACATATTCAGTCAAGGAGGTGCCTACATCTCCTATGAAAACATAGAGTGATTTGGGAGCACCAAAATCATCATTATGAAGACACTAGGTGAACTCGTTCCATGCCCTTTCCAACTCACCCCCCAACTTTTTTCTCCTCTCTTTTCTTTTTAAGAAAATAGGGATAGTTTCATTCTATGTTGGGTGGTGTGGAAACAATATGTTTGTTAAAAAAACAAAGAGAAATAAAGAAGTAAAATTTCTTTTCATTGATATAATAACATATTTTCTCACATTAAAACTACATAGCAAATAATTTTTATTTCCTTGACTCTTAATTTATTTTGAGATTAATTTTACAAGCATTGATTTTAGATGTTTGGTTGTCCAATGAGAATTTTCATCATTTTTATTTTAATCTATTAAATCAAAATGCCACAATGCACGCCCTTTAGACTTTGGGGTACTAATTTGAATTCTTAGGGTCCCATAATAAATAGCATAGGATGGTTTTATTTTTATGAATAATATGAGTATTCAAAAAATAAAATAAATAAATAATTAATTAATTACTTATAGAGCAATGGACTGATAAAATGTGAGGATATCTGTTGTAACGACCTGGAATTTCCATGTCATTTTTTTAAAATATATGGGAATTTTTCGAGTTCGCAAAAATTGACGGTGCGTGATTCCGAGGCCGAGAGTTCCATGAATGAATTTGTGAACTTTATTTCGGGTACATTCAGTAAACATGTGAGCATGTATTTATAACTTTTGAACCGGTGCTCAGAATTGAAATATAAGGGCACCGTTGAACTCACAACACTGATTTTCACTTGAAGAGACTTTTAGCTCGATGGTAGTTGGTCGAGGGTGAAAGTTAGTTTTTGGGTTTTTCGTGAAAGAATAAAATAAAAATAAATTGTGTAATAATTTATTTTTATTTGAAATATCCATGTGGATGTTGGGAGGTGGGGACCACTAGAACTAAACCATCCTTTGAAAGTAAAGTTGTGGGGTCTACCGGAACTAATCCTCCCTTGTGAGGTTATCGTGTGGGGACAACCAGAGCCTAAACCCCCAATTTTGAATTTTAGAGGTGGAGACCACCCGACCCCTCGTAATGGAAAGAAACCTCCCAAGTACCCAATATTCCATCCCTGCCATTAAATTGATCCATTAAATTGGGCCAATTAATTGAGATAATTAATTGTGCCAATGTGGTACATTAATTACGCCAACTTGGTTGTGCCAATATAATTAATCCTTTATGTTAATTATATTGGAACCTCTTTCATTTTTGGGTGGGATTCTGAAAGGATAACCTTTGGCGGATTGTTCTCTCCAATGAAGAACGCTCCACCGATGAAGAATGCTGACTTTGAATTCTTCGTCATGACACCCTCCATGGAGGAACGTCTTCGACTACAACAAACCGATGCACAAGCCCAAGATTGGAGGTGTTTGGCAGATGAGACGAACGTCGACAACATCAACTTCCTTCTTGCGCCAACATCAACAAAAAATCCAAGGTAGGGGTTTATTTCTATATGATTATCACTTTCCATGTTCTCCCCTTCTAATTATTTTTGTACGATTGGGAATAGAGATTGACAAGGGTTGTGGGAAATGATGTTTTAAAATATCTTCCATACACGTTCATGTTTCTTTTTTTGTGAACTTTTTGCTACCACTCTAATGTGGAGGGTGCGGGCCCAAAAAACATAGCCCAACCCCTCCATCGTTCTTCCTTCTTGTGTTCTTTGTGATGGAAGAAGGCGTCTTTCACCACGATGATGAACGAAGAGAGAGTCTGGATAAACTGGACAATGGAAAAGGCACGGCGCTCTGCGCCCCGCGGCGCTTCGCCGTCTGCGGCCATCGCTGCCCGCAGCCTCGTTCTACCACCTCTACACACCCACAGCCCCCGCTGCTCCGAGCTGCTGCCCCGCTGAGCCGCCACCACTGTCGTCCCACCGAGTCTCCGCCGCCATCTGCTGAGGCACCGCCCCGTGGCCGGACCGCCGCCCCGCGACAGGAAACCCGCCCCGCGGCCGGACCCCCATCTTGTGGATGGACCGCCGCCCCGCAGTCGAGCCTTCATCTGCGGCCAAACCCACATGGACAATCCACTCCGCAGCCCAGCCACCTCACGGCCTTCACAGCCCTCGCGGCCCTCATGGCCTTCCAGACCCACTACGACCCATTTACGCTCTTTTGGTCATAACTTTGGCACTGAACATTCATTTGACGAACCGTCTATGGTGCTGGAAACCTTTGAGACAGATGGTCCCATTGAATATACCCCACCAGTGTTTTGGGATGAGATGGAGTACGGTTGTGTTGGATCGAGCACGAACACAACTGGGCCCCTGGGACTAAAAGGCTAATAACTCACAAACCAGGCGTTTGATTGACACACCGTCAGTTGCGTTGAGACCCCTATGACAGGGCGGTCCTTTGAGATACTTATTCATGGGACATCGTGGAAGTTGGATTATCGACTAGTGGATTTTGGATCAGATTCTCCCAAAGATGACAAGGGTTAGTGTGGGAACCCTATAGCTGGTTGTGACGATGTACTTGGATCTTGTGTGTGTCTGACGACGTACTGACAATGAACTAGGATCCTGTGTGGGTCTGACAATGTACTAGAGAACATGTCTGGGTTAGATCCTAGAGATCTTGTGTGGGTCATATCATTGCGATCCTATGTGGGTCATCACCTAGCGATCCTGTGTGGGTCATCTCCTAGAGATACTATGTGGGTCATCTCCTTGCAATCCTGTTTGGGTCATCACCTAGCGATATTTTGTGGGTCAACTCCTAGCGATCCTGTGTGGGTTAGCTCCTTACAATCCTGTGTAGGTCAGCAACTAGAGATCCTGTGTCAGTCAGCTTTTAGCAATCCTATGTGGGTCAGCTCCTTTCTATCCTATGTGGGTCAGCACCTAGCGATCCTATGTGGGTTATATTCCTTACAATGTAAGATGATTTAGTAATTATATATAATCATCTATAATATTGTACTTAAGTTATACCTGGTATGAGTTGAGTTCGAACCTATGTGGTAATACCATGGTGGTATTCTTCTATGTGACTTACCTATGTGGTATTTTCCTTTGTGGTTTTCCTTCCTTTGTGGAATAGTTGAGCTTTGGGCTTCGGATTTGGACTCTATGTTTTTCCTTATGATTGAGATGGGTTTACTTGATAACTTAGGTATATGTATGGTCATATACCTAAGTAGGGCTATTAGTGGTTTCCTTTCTTTTTAGTTGATCCTTGGAGGATTTTGTGAGACCTTGAGGGTCTCAGGGTCCCTACTAAGAATCATTATACTCACCCTTGCACGGGATGTTCCCTCACCTTGTTTTGTTGGATGCAGACGATGGACAACACTAACTACGGCTGAGAGTACCAGGACTGGACGGTGCCTGGAGGTGGACCATATTGCTTATCGGTACGCAAAAGAGACGGGTGGATGTGGATTGCTGAGGAGGTGATCTGTACCTAACCATCAGGTAGAATCCTCATAGAATGACCCAGTAGCTTCCTTTCTCTTTCTTTAGTTGTATTGTATTTCAGTTCTACTTGTATCTTTACAGTTGGGCTTGTATTATGGCCCCCTTTTTACTTTCATCACTCTTTTTTCTGTACAGTTGACTTTAGTTCGTATCTTTTTCAGTGCTTGGTTGCATGTGCTTATAGGTTATAAAGGCAATTCCTTCCCAGTTTTAGGGAATACACCTTCGGTTCTAGTCGCCAGCCCCTAGCCTATGGATGGCGGGCTTGGGGTAGTCACAGCACGGGCCCCGGGGGATGGGTCATGACAAATTGGTATCAGAGGAGTCAGTTCTACCGTAGAACATAGGACTATAATATTTTTAACGGAAATAGTGTTAAGTGTAGTGAGTGTGGTAATCAGTTTAGGGAATTCAGTGTTGGTGTGGCGGCTGATGTATCCATACACCCGGACCCTGAATTCTGATTTCTGACTCGGTGCACTAAAACACAGATTGTGTGTTTGTTTTCAAGATTTTTATTTGTGATCTCTTTGAGTGAGCTCACCACGTATAACTTATTAACCATGGTGCACCTATTTATTTTAGGGATCCCTCCACACAGACAGCCATCTAGGGTTCCAGGTATAGTATGCACTAACAACCCACTGAGCGATGAGGCTCTGGTGTAAGGCCCTCTTACTATGTTGGTAACTTCAGGTTCTGTACCAGTAGCACCACCACCTATTGGGTCGAAGTTACCACCATCCACACTGGCGGATGGTGCGCTCTGACTGAGCACATTGCACGAGTCCCAGTGGTAGAGGACTCTGAGGCTTCAAGGCGAGACAGATTCGCAAGCAGCATAGGACAGGTTGGAGGCTATGGCTAGCATTTTTCACCTAGTTGGGACACCATCTGATCAGATAGTGATCTTAGCTACTAGTCTTTTTAGTGAGTGACCATGAGGATAGTCTGTATAGTGGTGATGTTTCGGTATGTGAACCATTACCCGAGATAGTACCTTCGGGTAGTGTGTCAGCTATATCAATGCCCATTGGTCAGTAGTTACAACTGGCTGTACCGGTAGAGGATACATTTAGGCTTAGTGCCTTACACGAGTTTCAACATTAGATAGCCCTCAGGTTTCAAGGTGAGCCCGGCTCACAGGCTGTTGAGGACTAGCTTGAGGAGGTGGTGAATAGTTCTCTAGAGCTTATACAGCTTCGTCAAGATGATATTTCTGTAGCTTAGTATTCGTCGAGGTGTACCAACCATTCCTGGTACTCGATGAATACGATATGATTAGTGATTTCAGGCTTGGACTTCCGAGTGAGGAGTGTTTAAGTATATCTGATCCATCACTATTCTTATATGAATTCCTACTTATGTTAGGGTGCTAGAGAGAACCTTTTTGGTTGAATGTTTTTTGGATGAGCGAATATAGCCAGTGATTGTTAGCAGTGGGAAAGTATTAAACTAGCACCAGTCTCAAAGACTTGGGCGTGTAAAATTTATCAGGAAGAAAAAGTGTTAGGGATAGATGAATCTGCAGGGAAATAGATGTGGAAGAAAAGCTAGGAGAGCCGCATGAGGTGGTGTACTTTTTGACAAGTTACAACCACCCCCCTTTTTGTGGACCCCACAATGCTTAAGGAGCTAGAGGAAAGGGGAAGTGAGTAGCAACATGCGGTCTAGGAGTGTGACCCAAGGGCTCTAGGAATGATTCTAGGTACAGTCTGTGTCTACTACTAGCTGTCATATAAATAGACATAGGTACCAACCATTCCTTCATTCCACGAATCATGTTTAAGACCTAGATTTTCCGGTTAAGCTGTTGACTTGACCGACACTTCTGGAGATACCTTTGGGAGGATACTCGATAATCACACTTATGCTGATGGTGTGATCTGAACCTTAAGGTGAGAATTCCATTTGGAACCTCTTGGTGGCAGCGTCGAGGCCTTATGACATTATATGGGGTATCGACTGGACATCCAAAGTTCATACTTAGATTGACTATATTAGTAAAAAAGTTTGTGGTTTATCTACAACGTTGGAATAGGGTTTTCCTTGGTTGGTGAAAAAGGAAACTCAGGCAGCACAGGATCAGCTCATGCATAGGGGGTGTTGCTGATCATTCTTGAGTCAGCCAGCCTTACCCTCATGGCAGCAGGAGTTTTGAGTTTCCAGTTCCAAATAGTAGTACCAGTATATGGGGAAATCTTTTCAAAATGTTTCACCAAGATTACCTCCCCGAATGGAGAGAGACTTCTGCATTGTCTAGGTACTACCAAAGATTTGTGCCAGATTTCTCTAGAGTTTCAATACCACTTTCAGCATTGACAATGAATGGGAATCCCTTCGTGTGGTCGAAGAGATGCTAGAAGAGTTTTCAGAAGCTGAGGGAGAGGCTGAATAGTGCCCCCATATTGAGGCTTCCAGAGGAGGGCGTAAGGTACGTTGTCTAGTGTGACGCATCAGGGACCAGACTCAGATGTGTCCTGATGTAGGAGTGAGAAGTGATCGCATATGGTTCTTAATAGATGAGACAACATGAGCAGAACTACGCTACCCATGACCTAGAGTTAGCAGCAGTGTTCTTCACCTTGAATATTTGGCGACACTATATGATGAGCGAACACTTTACATTCTACTCAGATCACAAGAGTATCGGGTATATATTCTATCAGAAGGAACTGAACCTAAGACAGTGATGTTGGATTGAGTTCCTCCAGGACTATGACTTCAAGATAGTCTATACTCCTGGGAAGGGGATGTTTGTAGCAGATGCACTCATCAGGAGGTTTGGTATACAGCTTATAGGTGAGGCGATGGAGCAGTTGGCCACTTTTCATATATCCTTTGTGGATAGGGATGAAGAAGCTTTTCTTCAGTCTCTTACAGTCAATCCCCCACTTCTTCAGCGAGTCATGGAGGCACGTCGTGGGGACACTGACTGCGAGGCTTGATGTTCTCAGATATCCATAGTACATGCACCTAATGGATTTTATAAAGGTGGGGAGCACATCATCCTCTTTAGAGGACGTACCATGGTACCCGTTTCACTTCATACGGATGTGTTGAGGGTGTTCCACACATCCCCTCTATTGGTACAACCAGGAGTGGAAAAAATGTACCAGGATCTCCAATGATAGCACTAGTGGCCGGGAATGAAGAAAGAAATTGCATAGTTTGTCTCTCGGTGCCTCACTTGTCAGCAAGTGAAGGCGGATCATCACGTACCAGCAGGCTTGGTCAGCCATTAGAGGTCTCAGAGTGGAAGTGATATGGGATATCCATAGACTTCGTGACGGGTCTTCCATGTACGTCCAAGGGACATGACTCGATTTTGGTGATCGCCGACCGACTCACCAAGTTAGTCCACTTCCTACTGATCAGAGAGAAGGGTTCAGTGGAGATCTTGGAATGCCTCTATGTGAAAGATATTATGTGGCTACATGGAGTACCCTCTACGATTGTCTCCGATCATGACGCACATTTTACTTTCCAGCTATGGAAGGGATTGCAGTAGGCTTTTGGGATGCATCTTCATTTGAGCACCATCTTCCATCCACAGACAGATGGATAGAAAGAGAAGACCATTCAAACCCTCAAGGACATGCTACGTGCATGCGTCCATGACTTCGGTCATAGTTGGGAGGATCACTTGCCTTTGGTGGAGTTTTCATACAACAAAAACTATCACTCCACCATTGGGATGGCACATTTTGAGGCATTGTATGGGCGAACTTGCAGATCACCCTTGTGCTGGACTGACCTAGGGGAGTCAACACTCGTGGGACCAGATATGGTACATGCTACCATAGAGAAAGTGCAGATCATCCAGGAGTGGATGAAGACTGCACAGAGCAGGTATAAGTCTTATGCCGACAGGAGACAGAGGCCTCTGGAGTTCGAGGATGGTGACCACATCTTCCAACGGGTATCACCTCGATGAGGTTTATAGTGATTTGGTTGAGGCGGAAAGTTATCTCTGAGAATAATTGGACCCTTCCAGGTCATCAGTAGAGCTGAAGAGGTGTCTTACTACTTAGCTCTTCCACCGCACTGGCACCGGGTGCACGAAATCTTCCACATATCCCTCTTGAGGAGATACGTGCATGACCCTTCCCACGTCATCGACCACAGAGATTTGGACGTCAATGATGGGGTGACTTTTACGGAGGTTCCAATGGAGATTGAGGATCAATAAGAGTGGGTCCTTCATGGGCGGTCAATACCTCTAGTGCGCGTTCACTGGTAGAATGGGAACCTCCAAGAGAGCACATGGGAGCGGGAGGCTCAGATTCATGCTCAGTACCCCCATTTTTTTCCAGTTTTGATCTGTGTCTTATGGGGACGTAAATCCCTAAGGTGGGGAGAATTTAAAGACCCGGAATTTCCATGTAATTTTTTTTAAATATATGGGAATTTTACAAGTCTACAAAAATTGAAGGTGCGTGATTCGGAGGCCCAGAGTGCCTGAAAATAAATTTCTGAACTTTTTATTGAGTACGTTCAGTTAACCTGTGGGCGGGTTTTTATAACTTTTGAACCGGTGCTCGGAATTGAAATCTAAGGTCAAAGTTGAACTCATAGTGCCAGTTTTCGGTAAAGGGAATTTCATCTGGTCAGTAGTTGACCAAGGGAGAATGTTAGTTTTTTGGGTTTTTCGTGATAGAATAAGATAAAAATAAATTGTGTAACCATTTATTTTTATTTGAAACACCCATGTGGATGTTGTGAGGTGGAGACCACCAGAACTAAACCACCCTTTGAATGTTAAGAGGTGGGGTCCAACATAACTAAACCTCCCTTGGGAGGTTATGGTTGTGGGGACCACGCAAGCATAAAACCCCAATTTTTAATTTTAGAGGCGGGTACCACCTGACCCCTCTTAATAGGGAGAAACCTCCCAACTCCCCAATATTCCACCCCTCCCATTAAATTGAGGAATTAAATTGGGCTAATTAATTAAGCTATGTAATTGTGCCAACGTGGTACATTAATTACGCCAACTTGGTTGTGCCAACATAATTAATCCCTTAAGTTAATTATATTGGAACCTCTTTCATTTTTAGGTGGGATTGTGAAAGGATAACCCTTGGAGGATTGTTATCTCCAATGAAGAATGCTCCACCGACAAAGAACGATGACTTCGAATTCTTCCTCGGGACACCCTACAAGGAGGAACTTCTTTGACTATGACGAACCGATGCACGAGCCCGGGATTGGAGGTGTGTGGCAGATGAGATGAACATCGACAACTTCAACATCCTTCTCACACCAACGTCAATGAACAATCCATGTTAGGGGTTTATTTCTATATGATTATCACTTTCCTTGTTCTCCCCTTATAATTCTTTTGCGGGATTGGGAATACAGATTGATGAGGGTTGTGGGAAATTATGTTTTAAAATATCTTCCATACACATTCAGGTTTCATTTTTTGTCATCAGCTTGCTACCGCTCTAACACAGATGGTGCGGGCCAAACAAACATGGACCAACACCTCTATCGTTCTTCCTTCTTGTGTTCTTCGCGATGGAAGAAGGTGGATTACACCATGATGACGAACGATGAGAGAGGTCAGCTAAACCAGCTATTGGTGAAGGCACGGTGCTCCGCACCCCGTGGTGCTTCGCCATCTGCAGCCATCACCGCCCCGCGGCCTCACCGCTCCGCCTTGCGGCACCTACGGCCTCCGCCCCTCTGCACTACCATCTGGGTCGAGCCGTCGTCCAAGGCGCCACTGCCACCCGAGTTGTTGTCATTGTCCCGCCGAGCCGTCATCGCCGTCTGCTGAGCCGCCACCGCCATCCGTCATGCCGCCGCCCCATGGACAGACTGCCACCCCACAGATGGTCCACCACCCCATAGCTAGACCTCCACCCCACAACCAGACCCTCTCCCCACGGCTGAGCCGCCGCCCCGCGACCGAGCCGTCGTCCACGACCGAACTCCTATGGCTGAACCACTCCGTAGATAAGCCTCCTCGCGGACTTCATGGTTTTCACGGCCCTCGCGGACCTTGTGGCCTATCTGACTGCCCAGCGGGCCGAGATGGACCCAGCGGGTTAGGCCAGGTTGACCCGAACCAGGTCGGCCCAGGTCGGGTCAGCCCGATCGGGTCGGACCGAACCCAGACCCACTACGACCCATTTACTCTCTTTTGGCGATAACTTTGGCACCGGACATCCTTTTGACGAACTGTCAGTGGAGCTGGAAACCATGGAGAGAGATGGTCCCTTGGAGTTTACCCCACTGCAGTTTTGAGATGAGATGGGGTACAGTTGGTTTGGATCGAGCAAGAATCCAACTGGGCCCCCAGGACTAAAAGGCTAATAACTCACAGACCGGGTGTTCGATTGACCCTCTGTCTATTTCATTGATACCCCTATGACATGGTGGTCCTTTGATATAATTCTTCATGGAACTTTGTGGATGTTGGAGTATCGACCAGTGGATTGTGGAGCGGATCCTCCCAGAGACGAGCAGGCTTAATGTTGGAACCCTGTAGCGGGATATGACGATGTACTAGGATCCCATGTGGGTCTGACGACGTACTGATGATGTACTAGGATCATGTGTGGGTCTGAAGATGTACTGACAATGTACTATGATTCTTTGTGGGTCTGACAATGTACTAGTGATCCAGTGTGGGTCAGCTCCTAGTGATCCTGTGTGGGTCAACTCCTTGTGATCTTGTGTGGGTCAGCACCTAGAGATCCTGTGTGGATCAGCTCCTAGCGATCCTGTGTGGGTCAGCTCCTTGTGATCCTATGTGGGTGAGCACCTAGAGATCCTATGTGGGTCATCTCTTAGCGATCCTGTGTGGAACAGATCCTTCCGATCTTGTGTGGGTCAGCACCTAGTGATCCTATGTGGGATATCTTCCTTATAGAGTAAGATGATTCAGTAGTTACATCTAATCATCTCTACTACTATACTTAAGTTATACCTGGTATGAGGTCAGTTTGAACCTGTGTGGTACTTTCCTTTGTGGTAACACCTTGGTGGTATTCTTCTGTGTGGCGTACCTGTGTGGTATTTTACGTTGTGGTTTTCCTTCCTTTGTAGAACAGTTGAGCTTTGGGATTCAGAGTTGGACTCTTTGTTTTTCCTTATTATTGAGATGGGTTTACATGATAACTTCAGTATATGTATGGACATATTCCTAAGTAGTTTTATCAGTTGTTTCCTTTCATTGTGGTTGATCCTTGGAGGATTTTGTGAGACCTTGAGGGTCTCGGGGTCCCTACGGAGTATTGTTATACTCACCCTTGCACGGTCTATGCCCACACATCATTGTGTTGGATGCAGACGACGAACAATGCTGACTGAGGCTGAGAGTTCCAGGACTAGACGGTGCCCGAAGGTGGTCCATACGACGTGTCGGTACACAGAGGAGACGGGTGGGTGTGGAGTGCTGAGGAGTCAATCTATACATACCCTTTAGGTAGGAACCTCGGAGGACGACCCATTAGCTTCCCTTATTTTTCTTCAGATGTATTTTATTTTATTTATACTTGTATCCTTATAGTTGGGCTTGTATTCCAGCCCCCTTTTTACTTTCAGCACTCTTTTTTTCTATACAGTTGACTTGAGTTTGTATCGTGTTGTGTGCATGGTTGTGTGTGCTTATAAGTTATAAAGGCAATGCCTTCCTAGTCTAAGGGAATATGCCTTCGGCTCTAGTCACCAGCCCCAAGCCTATGGAAGGCGGGCATAGGGTAGTCATGGCATGGGCCCCGGGGGACGGTTCGTGACATCGGCACTTGGGGATCGTAACTCCAGAGTTGTCTAGCCCTCTGTTTTTTAATCTATCTCTATTTATGGTAATATGAAATTGTTTCTTATCAAATTAACATGAGATGATTCCTGAGTATGTGGTATTCCCTTGTTTCCATAATGCCTTTGAGCCTGGGAGTCATTGACAAAGTCTTGCTACATGGGTTAATTTGATTAACTGCAATCTCAATTACTATGGAAACATTGCAAAAAAATCAAAAAAATCAAAAAAAATCAAATTCAAAATTCAAAATAAAATGATTACACATATTAGGATTAAATGTGATTCCACCCAGTGCTTCGATGATTTCCCCCTTGAATGAAAATGATCCCGCATATCAATTGGGATTCACAACAAATCATTTCACCTAATTGAGTTGGATGAAGTATGATGATGGATTTGATCAAAGTAATGGGATTGATATTGGTATCTACTTTTAAATTTATCCTGTTTTAAATTATTTTGATAGGTTATAAAGATGTATTTGTATGTAGTTTACATTGTGAGCACTATTTGTTGTAATGTGTTTAAAAAAGTAATTCAAATATAATCTTCGAATTATATTCCCGGGACTAGAAAATATCAAGTTGCGGGTGTGATTAGACAATAAAAACACATTTTTTAATTACAGTTTAATGGTTTTAAATGTTCATTTTTGATCTTATAGTCCTGTGTTAGTGGATTTTAATTTTGAACATTCATTCTCATCATTTGTGCACTTCATGCCTAATGTACACTAATTTAGGCCAAATGATTCATCTGATTTTAAGGGATGTAATTATAAATATTTTAATTTGATATTTTTGTAAATAGATATGCACTTCAATATGAACAATTTTTCATTCAAGGTTCAATTGAGGATTTATAAAGTATTATGGGGATATTTTTGTGATGAAATGAAACAATTCTAGAGAAGGCAGATGGGACACCAGCCCACTGATTAGAATGTGTGGCCCACAATATATGCCCAATAAAGCCCAAATTTTGTGGGATTATAGAAGACATATATAGTAGCAAATAATTCTTCAGTATCCAGTGTTAATTCGGCCTCCATGGGGTCTATTAAGGCGGCCCAAATAGAATATCAAAATATGGTCCAGAATCTGCAGCCCAGAATGTTATCCCACAAAATCGGCCATAAGTCACGATAAACAACAACAAATGCGTAAATATTATATGTATGATAAGGATAAATCCTTATATCCATTTTCTTATTCTATTTATCACTCTAATTATACCATCTATAAGGTCATTTCGACGCGTCTATTCGGTGGATGCAAGCTGGCTTCCACTTCAGGTCAAAGGAGGGAATCAATTTATATCCACTACTTTTCACCACCATAAGGCCTAAATAAATTTAATAATTGTGTATAAATTGATTGAGGCCTGGCATAAGGCTTCCCAATTTCCTATTTAAGGTATTTTTTTGAGGGGGAAGGGATTTATAGTTTTTGGATGTAATGTCATTATGCCATAGTTCTGTTGTAATGTTTTCAATTTCCATGTAAGTTTCTTTTTGTTTTTCAATGTTCATAATAAACATATTTATCTTATATTATTACCAATTATTTCATTAAAATCTATAATCACAAAGAAAAGTGATATCTCTATGTTTTAATTAATTAGTTCTCACATAGGTGTGAATTTCATTCACACAAACGGATGAGTGCTCGTTATTTCCACGGTTTAAATTTATTCAATCCAATTATTGTAAGCCATCTTCAGCCCACCATTGAGAGTATACCATCAATGGAGGGATAACCCTTTAATATTTTGATCTTAGAATGATTAAAATGTTGTAGTTAATGTTATTTTATGAACTAATTGTTGTTAATTGGCTAATTAATTTAAGACTTCCATTTTCAGTTATTTCCACTCTCCATCTTCACAGTGTTTGAGGAAGCTAAATCCAAGTACTAAAATGATGATATACCTTGGAGAGATCTTGAATTTAGTTCTATGAGTGTGTAGAGGATTAGTAATTGAGTTTAGTTATCATCCAACCAGAAACGGATGAAGGTAGTTTTATTTTGAAGAATGGATTCATCAAGAATTAATAAAACCAAAATTGTATAAGGAAGTAAAATTCATTCAATCCACCCTGAGCATAATCCAAAGATCACCCCATTTTCATTAAATTTAATTCACTTAGGTTTATTAGTGGTCTTTAAGACCATCTATATCAAACCCAAGTTGGACACTTCATAGACAAAAATATGTCTCATAGGTTGTGCATCTTAGGTATCTTCTTAGGTCTCAGTGGATTCAACAACCCAAGCTAGACTACAAGGACTGCTCTAACTTCATCTCGTGGGTAAATTTGAGCATTAATGAACTTCCATATGATGACTTGTGAATTTATTATTTAATTTTTTGATCATAGTTCATGGGGATTAGTATCCCTTGTTTATTAAATTGGCCATGTTAAGGACCATGGACCTCATATTTTAACCACACATAATGGTGTAATCCTTGAATGACTTAATATAATTAGTTTTTCTAATTAAACCCCCATTTAAGTGTATTTCTTTCTAAACTATCAATGTGAAGTTCAAATGAATTGTGGGAGGCCGTGACAACCCCCTATGTATGCCTCAGTGACCAAAACCTCTTTTAGGTGGTGAGGGCCTAAGTCTTATTGAGTGAACTAGATGTTATCATATGGAATGAATGCTAGAATGGCCTACCACATACCTTTTAATGTATGGTGTTAACTACCATTGGTAGTCCACATGGACCTATTACATTTATTCAATTCATAGAAACCTTTAATTATGGAATGGAATAACTAATTAATTAAATGAAATGGTATTAGTTATGTCTTGATTACTACATGTCACTTATGAATTTATAATTGAAATGGCTTATGGTTGAGAAAATCATTAAATAAACTTGATTTATAAGATGGCATGGCTCTACAAATGGAATCATTAGTATTTAAAACTTAAATAAAATAAATTTATTAGTTACACCTTGAAAGACACTTGTTTTCCTCTTTAGAGAATATTAACGATGGGCTCATTGGATGTTTATACTTTGTACGTCAGGGGTGATACATGTTATATCATGGATGATCACACTATTCAAGTTACTTAGCTTCATATTAGTAACACTAGTTCCCGAGGTGGAAGACACAGATGGGCTCGATGGTAAGATTATTACACCATGAAATGAGTGATACTCATACAAGTGTGTGTGGATTTTAAAGTTCTTTTTATTATGAAAATGTTGGTTTCCTTGTATTATTTTGGATGTAGGATGTATGTGCATGTGGAATTGGAATGGTTTTTTTTAGCGCAATGGTATTGGGGCTATAGAATTAGCTCTATATTTTTGAAAATCTAGATTTAGCGATGATTTAAACCACCACTAAGCAAATGCATCATATTTATTGGTGGTTAAAACTACCACTATAATTTGGTATTTTACTATCGGATTCGGTTAAAACTACCGATATAATTTGGTATTGTATTATTGTCATTGGTTAAAACCACCACTACATACAATAATTTAGTGCAGGTAAAAACCAACGCTACACGTTTTTTATCTTCTATTATTATTTTGGGGTTGTTATCTTGGTTTTAGCGGTGTTTTTCCAGTAGAAAATGAAATTATTTTTTAGCGGCGGTGTAAACCACTGTGAAAAAAATTCATTTTTCGCCGCTTTTAAAACCAAAAAAATCACCGAGAAATGTGTTCACTACAACGGTTACCATAAACCACCACTAAATTGAAGAAACATCCACGTATTTTATACTGACACACAATTTAGAGGTAGTTTTTTGAAACCACCGCAGCAGAATATTGTAGCGGTTTAAAGCGCCACCACTTCAAAAAAACGCCACTACGTGGTGATTTTCCTATAGTGATACCTGATTTATTACATTATATTATACTTCATAAAAACTAATGATTAATAAGTCTAGTTTTTTTGGGAATTAGGTACCTTTTATAAAAATTTAAAATAGTAAATAACATCATCTTTATTAAAAAAATTCATTAACATGCTCACACTTAAAACAGTATTGGATAACATGGGGACATACATAAGAAAGGGGTGATCTACAAAGCCTAGTAAGGGAACAGACATGGAATAACATGAAGAGAATGATACATGTTAGAAAATAAGAAAATAAATAGGTCATTAAAGGGGTAGGAATCATATATATGAACAATGAAACATGATTATCATGATAATCATATAAGAAACATGAGAAATGTGGAAAAAATGTAAAACACTACATCAGAAACATTGGTCAAGGATAACTACAGATACATCATGATGGAAAAATTCCCAAAAAGGAATCAGGTTCACTACCTATCCCAACATGAATTCTTATGATACTAAACATTACCCAATGCATTAGAGCGCTATATAATTTGGGGCGCACCCTTCACTTTTATTTCATTCTCATGCCTAAGTGTGCCACATAGATAATAAAACATGGATTCACTCATCATTATATTTAATTACATGGTAATGGAGAGTAGAATAAATACATTTATTTCCCATTTCAATTAATTATAATAGTATAATGGTGAACACACATGATGTGAAATGGGTATGGTAATCACTATACAATTAATGGGGCATGGAAAATCATGGTGAAATTTTAACAGCATAACAACGTAACATAAAAATTCTTAAATGGGTTTATGAGATAAAAAGATTTCTATTTTAATTTGAACATATATTGGAAGAAATAGGTACATGTAAATCCATTTCCCAACATTAGGAATTGGAAAAATAAGGTGTAATATAATAAAGAAACATTAATGAAGAAGAGATGGTGAGGATCCCCTACTTGAGTGTGTGACTCCAAATGCATGGTAGGAGCTTCCTGAGAGATTGAGGGCACATTGGAAGTACATTAGAGATGGGAGGGTAGAGTAAGAATGTGATATGAGTATTTTTAGTGAAGATAAATTTGATCTTGGATGGGTTTTTATATTAAATGAGTGGGGATTTCTTTAATATTTCTCAAACATAGGTTTTGGACAATATATAATAAAACAACCCCCAAAAATAAAATGGTTTTTTCCCAGGGGTTCCATAAAATGGTAATGGTTTTAATTATTTTAAAAGGACATGGTCTGAACAGAATAAAATAATACCCTTTCTTATGTGTAAATGATTCATACTCTTAAAAAATTATTTTAAAACATTAAAATATATTAATAGTTTTTGAGGATTCATTAAGGACTTATAAAATTAACAAAATAAACATAAAATAAAATTATTTTAAAAATAAAACATATATTTTAACATGGATCCAATTTATAGTATTTATTACTTCACATTTGGGTTATTATGAGGTCAAAATACACAATATATATTTATACAGTACTTAATTTTTCCCCATAAATTTGACTGTGTTGAAAAATTATTAAAAATTCACTATTAGATAATTTCAACATTATAATTACAAAAATAATATTAATTTTATTTAAATAAAATTAATGTTTTTTAATTTTTTCTTTTAAAATAAAATAGATATTTATTGTTAAAATGATGGGGTTGTTTAAAAAAAACAGTTTTCAAACCCTTATCAAATTTACATTTGACTTCAAAAAAATATATTCGTTTATATTTAATATAAAATATTTCATTATAATATTTTATAAAAATATTATTTATTTATAAAATAAATTAATTCATCAAAATAAATTCCTTAATAAAATGATAATGTTAACCAAAAAAAATTATGTTTTATTGTATCGAAATAAAAATCAATTATAATATAACAATCGTAGGATGAAATTATATTTATTATTCTATAAAAGAAATTTTCATACTCATATTTCTAGGGTCTTGATACAAATCCCTTAAATACCTTAGAAAACACCCTATGAGAAAGGTGTGTGATGGTGATACTTTCATGGGGGTGTTCAATATACATGGTTTGGGATGTGATCTCGATAAGATTGAACATATCCCATAAATAGTTTAAATCATAATTATATTGTTGGATATCATCATGGTCTTGGTAAAGGGAAAATACTAGAGATTATATCTCCTTATAAATATCTAATAAATGGTCTTCATAGGGTATGATCATATTGGTTGAGGCCATCACTTCATTTTTTTCGTGCTAATTGGATTTGTTAAAACCCTATATTTATACTAATAATGTGATAACTATTAAACAACTACATTATCAATGATAATTATTATTAATGGTAAATTAAATTAAATAGGATATAATAAAACCAATGGAGTTCATGTGTATTACATCAGAATATTAAATAATAATACATTTAATAAAATCACAAGGTAAATTTTATTTATAACAGTTTGGGTCATTATAGTTTCATAATTGGATTTAGATTAATTAATAAAATGTTTTATTTTACTAATCCTATTTAACACCATGAAGATGTTATCCATCCCTAATTTCTATATAGGGTACCCATGAACAACATTCCCCTAAATTTCAGTCCTAGATTGGAATAAATGACCAAAATGGTTTAATGAACTTGTGAATGAACCATCAATTTATAAATTTTAAACATGATTCATTTTCATCAAATAGAAAAAATATACCAATGAATGAGAGGCTAATAACATTGTTTAGAAAACAAGTCTAAAGTTGTCTAATCCTTAAAATTCTTCATTAATCCAACACTATAAATTTATCTAATTATCACAACATGCATGGTTCAAGATTGAAAAAATAATTTATTCATATAAAGAAAAAACCCATCATGATTGTAAATATCATATTCCGAATATTCTTCACATAATTTAAAGTGTACAGGAAAATCAATAATATTCTAATAAATTATTTTCAGTATTTCAAACCCTTGTATATTAGCATGAAAAGAAGTGAAGAGTGTATATATCCAAGATTAATAAATTATGTTGAAATTTTATTTTCCTTTTTTATAATTAGTGATATATGGAAATGTTTCAATGAATTTAATTTTTCTAGTATTACACCTACTAAATTTACTTATGAATTTAAAAATTATTGGATTTTTTATTTCAATAAATTAAAAATACCCTTAGAAAAAATTAATTTTATCATTATTATAAAATTATTTTGAGGTTATATAAAAGTTTTAATAATTATTGTAGTTTAATGGAAAATAATTAGGCTTATCATTTGTGTAACTGAGAGGATTGGAGTCCAGGGATAAAATTACTCAAATTTCAATTTGATATGCGTCATATTCATCTTCAAATACCATTTAAAAAATTTGGTAGAATTAATGGAGTGGAATTGGTAAAATTATCTTTGACTATTTGCGAGATATATTGTTGAGTTTTTCCCCTCTTTAATCTCACACATTTATTATCCAATTTATTCAATAATGTGGAAAATATCAAAAATTCACACTCAATCCTTTTGTATAAGCTCATAAGTCCATGGAATCATCACCCCTCATTGAAATTATTTGGTATTTAAGGGTCCCAAATATACATAACCATCTCTTTATCAACACTCATTCCCTCATATGATATTAATAATCTCATTAAAAGATTATGTTTTACAAAAAATGTCCATTCGTTATAATTTTTAGTGTATTATATTTCTAAAGTCTCTTATAAAAATCATCAAATGCTAATGATTTTATTTAAGTATATTCCGATAAATTATGATAATATAAAAGTAACCAACTAAAAATACCTCAAACACTATAAATAAAACCTTATTCATATAGTTAATTGATGTAGTTTGGGAATTAGTAATCACAAAAGGTACATATTTTTATTCACACAATCCATAAATAGCTTTGAATACAATTTTCCATTTATCTCCAACATCATAATATTTTTATGGTATCCCCTCATTATGTTAATATTAGTAATAAATAATTCACTACAGACTAAAATAAAAATTACATTAAAACGAGGTATTATATATTGATAAAGTTCCAAAAAATTTATATATTAATAACCATATGAAATTATCCAATAATCATCATTTTTAGGAATAATGATTACCAGTATCACTCCAGGAGGAAATATTTCACAAAAAAGTCCATTGTTTATAATTTCTTCTTCAAGCCTTTGATTTTTTATAGTTTCCTCTAGGTTGGGATAATAATTTAGGTGATGTGGAAGTGTTAAACCTAGAATTGAATCGATAACATGCTCAATACCAGAAAAGGAAGGAAATCCATTGGGGATTTCCTCCAGAATGACATGATAAATTCCATCAAATGTGAGACAAAACTAGATGTAATTGATATTTTATGTTAATTATTGATAAAATAATATTCCTTAAATAGAAAGAAAATATTTTTCCCCCTATAAATATCCCTCTATATCTATCATTCCAAAAAAAAAGATCTCATTACCTTAACACTATTATAATTAATATTTCTTTCGATTATTTTTTCCCCCAATTTATCTTGACATCACCAATAACACTTATTTAACACATAGTTTTTGTAGAGACCCGAAGCTTAACGTACATGAACATTACATTACGTTTGCGGAATACTTAGTACAAAAAACACACGCACAAGGATCGTAATAGTTTAGTGTCTTTGGAAACTCGGAATATAATCTTTAATCGTGGTGAAATATCTTCAACATCTCCCAAAAATATCTTCCTTTTTTTTACCTAAAACATTTCATTATATCCTGGGGAAAAGAAAACATAAAAGGGTGAGCTCAAATGCTCAGTAAGGGTAAACAAAAGAAAAATCAATCACATCATATTCATAAGAACATAACTTTTGGAAATCATAACCTGCAAAAGAGAGCATAATTTCATAACATGGGATAAATCATAGTAGTGAATTGAAAACCCAATAATCATAACATAAAACATGAAACATTTTGGCATACACACATAATCATAGAGAATCATTTCTTGTTAGTCAAGACTCATTTCCAAGACTATCTTAGTGGACAAAGTCCATTTCTGAACCGAGTCACCCTCGTTTCAGTCCTGTTTCACTGAACCGGTATAACCTACCATTCCAGCCATGTCTATCTCATGAGATATAAATTTTTTACCCAATGCATTGGAAGGAGATATAGGTCCCGCCTATCTCATAATGATACCATTCATATGTGTGCCACAAAATCATAAATCATACATCATTGCATAACCCATGTAATAAAAATGGGATTCTTAAACAACATGACATCATAAAACAATTCATATAAGATAAAGGAATTCATAAAAATAATTACATCACAACATAATAAAATCAATGTAATAATAGGGATAGAAACAAAACCCTATATTAGCTTATATGGAAAATAATTTTGATAAAACACTTGAACTCCATTCTTGAGGAAAATATCTTTTCTACTTCAAAAACACTTTTCCTTTCTTAACTAGTCATATAATTCTAAAGTAAAAGATGTTTATTAAAAATAATCTTGAAAACTTGTAAAGGAATCATCTTGAAAATAATGTTTTAAAAATCCATTCATGCTGTATAAGTTAAAAAAAACATTTTTTTCGTACTTTTGTCGGAAAAGTCAAAAAGTACCTCGTATGAAAAACGACAAAATATTCCTTTAATATCTTTTACTAAAAACACACCGAAGGGTAAAATTGGATTTAAAAAATTTTAGGGGTATGGAAATAATATTACATATTGAGGAAACATGGATGTGGATGATAAAATACACCCCAGAAAATTTTAAAGTATAAACAATCTCGGATAAAAATGAGATTGTGATATTTCTCTTACCTTAGGTCTGACTTGATTTGTAAGTGTCCAAACCTCCTGTATAATGATTTAAATAATGTTATTGACTTATTCCAGAATCATGATATCATATATGGTCATATTCTTAGCTTCTTAGTAGTAATATTTCATTACTACTTGTTATTCGGGTTTTTATAACTTTTTGTTCTTATGCGTGTTTTGTCGAATAACTTATTATTCTTCTCTTTAGGTTATAGATACCTCATTTCCAGAATGGTATTAGTGTAATATATATCATATTCATTCATTCAATTCATTTATATAATCATTATGAAATGAAGATCATGTAGAACGAGTCGCATCACATCGTGGAGACGGTATTCCGTACGTACGCACGAGTGATGATATCGTTCCTATGATCATGGAATTGTATTGAAGTGTATGTATACTATTTAAGAATCAATATAACATGATAATAGTCATATATAGTCATTATTTACACCATTATACCCATCCAAGTAAGGTGGTGGTGGAAAATAGATTACATCACGGCATGGAGACGGTATTCCATACGTACGCACGCGCGGTGATTTCTTTTTCCGTAGGATGGATAGATGGTGAAATATGGTTGTTTCATACTTATAATAACATATAAGTATATGAGTGATAATTATGTTATTACTTCATAATGAAACAACCTAATAAGAAGAAGTGGAAGAATAAATAAAGATAAAAGAATCGGTAACTGACATTACCTCTTCTTTGAAGTGATTCATTGAGACATCCTCTTAGGGCACTAAAATTGGACATTGAGGAAGACCAGAACCTCTAGGATGTTTCTAGGGAAGTGGAGAAGAGAATTTGGCAGGGGTTGGCCGAGCTTGAAGGCCCAAATTTATGAGAGGAAGAGAGGGAGGAGGTGCCCTTTTATAAGGGAGGAGAGGGGCACCTTTGGAATCACTAAAAATATTATTTTAGTATAAAGTCAAGTTTGGTTTTAAATAGCTCCAAATTGATTTATTTTGAGGATAAGGTGGGGATCGGTCGAAATCCTTTCATCCAATTGGATTTAGACAAGTTTAGATTATTATTTTAACCTTATCAATTAGATTTAACTCTAAGTTAAATAATTTAACTTTTACCGTGTCTTTTTGTTTTCTTACACTATATGGTTAATAAACTTACTATATCAAGCCAAACTAACCCCAAGATGTTTATTATTAATATATATAATCCTATCTAAGTAATTTGGCCGAACCTTATATTTTTAGGAATAAAATAACAATTAATAATATAATATTTGTTTTAAAAACTATTTTATGTCAATTTTGAAACTATTTAGTAATTGATTTTTGTGAAAATCATAACAGAATGATAAGTTCAAAAAAAGTTAATTAAATTAATAATAACATGTCATATTAACCTAGAAAATTAGTGGAATTCATAAAAAGTCTTAAATTACATTTATTTTGGTATTTATAACATCAATTATGTCAATATTTCATTAATAAGATAATTAATGCATCATCATTGTGTTATAAATAAATTAAATTATTCGATGTCTAAAAAGTTCAAATAAAATACCATTATGTAGGAAATCTTTTTATATTTCTAATGAATATTTACAATCGAATGTATCTTATGTATAACCCTATATTAAAAATGTTTTAGTAAATAAACCTTGATTTTAACTCTTTTAACTCTTCTTTGAATTAAATAATAATAAATGTCCTAATCTAATTCAAGTGGGCCTAAATGGTCATAATTTATTCCTAAGCTTGTTTTTGGTCGAATTACACTTATCCAGTAGAATTAGGACATGTTTTAGGGTAATAATAATATCATTTTTACCCTTAATTACCCTATATACTTTTAACCGTGGTAAAAAAAATTAAAAAGTTACTATTCACCAAAAAAATTATTTTCATCTCATTGAACCACATTTTACTTACTAACATCAACCGTGTCTCTCGGATTTTTGAAATTCCACTCACAGAAGCAGTAAAATTATGTTTTAAGAAAAATTCAGTTTTTTTAACTACCACTTAGTGGTTTCACTATTCATAAAAAATTGAATGTTTTCAGAAAAATGCTAAAAATTAGGCCTAAGCTTTATTTGATATTATGAACTCAAAAACGATTTCTATTTTAGCAAATTCAAAACATATTAGTTGCATTAATTAATTTAAAAATTAATTCCCGTCGTCAAAACCAAAGGCGGGTTTTTAAGAGATAATAACTATCAAAAGATTGACACTTGTTTATAACTGGTTTAAATGTGAAATTACATCCAATGACCAAAATTGTATTAAATTGTAAAAATATATTCTAAATATACTTTAAAACCGCTCAAATTAATAATTTATCACTATTAATTATTTTGATTGAAAAAGTTGTTTTTAATTAAAATTTAGTAATTTTCACTATTCATCAAAATATGAAAGTTATCCGAAAATCACCAAAATTTCACCCTAAGCTAATTTCGATATTCCGAATCCAAAAATGAAGTCCATAAAATTTACAAAGTTTCAAAAAGTGGTTATTACTATTCATAACGGCTAGTTTTAATAATATTTTAATAGCATATCGTTGTTCAGCGAAACTTGGTGTTGCGTACAACACACGCTATCGTGGAAGGTCGCGATTGCGTGTAATTCAAGCCAGGCCAGAGATGTGTGTTGTGAAAGCTCCTTTTGGTGTAGCGTATAACACAAGACATTAATGAAATTAAAAAGAATATTTTTCATAAAATCTCGGGGTGTTAAATTCTACCCCCCTTAAAATGAATTTCGCCCTCGAAATTCATCGGGGTTATAAATGGTTTACTATTCGAAAGGTTCTTTAATCAAAACCCACATCGTAAAAAGGAATACCAAAACCAATTTTTTAAAAAAAACAAAAGTATGAAACGTAACGGTTACCCAAATAAACTAATCACTGGGTTTCCACATAGGTGAAAATATAGATATGGAAGAGAAATATAACCATCATGTTCTGATGGAGAGTGGTAGAGAACATGGCTATGGAAAAGCTAGCAATCACAAAGTCATAAATTTGGGACGATCTAAGGTACCATCTGATTCATCAGATATAAGGGCACTAGGACAACATTTTTTGTTTTCAAGATCATTTCCCTAAAGTTGAAGAATTTGAATTAGAATAAATACTTACTTTATTTTGGTACAATCTCACTGTTGTTCGTGCCTTGAACAATTTCCACTTCATCTCTTAAATAAATGAAGTTGAATTTGTTATTCGTGAAGTGTTAGCAGATCATGTGATAGAATGACGGGTCATTCCATCTGTCTCAATCAAAAGGTTAGCAAAAATTATATACATAAGTCGATCTATAGTGAGATTAATCATATATTGTTCCTAAAATGGACTTATACTTCATATATCATACTGCTTAATATAATAAAACTAGTTTCTACTAAACAGGGACTTCATGTAGGCCAGTGGTAGGCGATAAAGGCCAGTCGCACTTCGGTTGTGGGTTCGATTCTCACAGCCTTGTTCGATGCGATGGGTTGTCGCCCGTCCTGCAGGTTGTCCTTTTTCTAAAGCTATATTACTATAACATCCCATCAATAATATCGAAAAACGTTTTATCCTAACTTATTTCCAACATAATCCATTCTAATCTTTAGTCTTATCTAAAATACTTTGGTCCAAGCTCATTGTATAAAGAAAATAATTACTTGAAATGTCACAGAATAATCACGTGAATGCCATCATTTATCCCCCATACATCATAAGATATATCTTGTTGGTCAAATTACAAACATGTGAATACCTTAATCATGTATTCTATTCAAGAATGAATACCCATTGATCCTTAGTGAAAACATGAATGCAGTTAAAAGTTAACACTTTCCACATACCAAAATCCTCAAAATTCTATATACTCAAACGATGATATCACCTAGTCCTTATATCAATCATGAGCTCATGAATACAATCAAACAACTCATTATCTTCTTATCCCTTCATTATGCTCATATCATTTGTTTACCAAAAATGTCTCAATAACTTTTCATGGTTACCGGTACCATAAAATTATTGAAAACCACAATAGACCAAAACATAAATATTCCAATATTCCACGATACTATATACAACATTATTTTGGAATCCCATTACATAAACACTTAATCATTCCACCGCATCATTTTCATATTCAACATTGCCAATAGTGATCGCATATGACTTCCCTTTGTCCTTTTCCATAAGTGGTTTCTCATGTTGATCATTACTAACCCTTGGATTAGGGAATTTATTTTCATAATGCCCCATTTCATTTCACTTGAAGCATTGAAGTGTTGGTGGTGCGTTCTCTGTAGTGTTTGCTTTATTCACATCATTAGAAACCCTTTTTCCATTACCTCGACACTCAGCAGCTCGATGACCTTCTTTTACACACTTAAAACATTTTCTAGTCCCTTTAAGACAATCTCCACCATGCTTCTTTCCACACTTTGAGCATAAGGAAACATTCATCTTCTTTTCACCATTATTCTGAGATTTCTCCTTGAACTCCATCTTTCATTTCTTGTCAAAACCATGAGATGGATATATAACACCAACTTCCATTTCTACCTTGATATCACAATGCACAATTTCTTCATAGCTACTGAAGTCTATTATAGCTAATGCCCTTCGAAGACTTGGTTTTAAGCCACTGAAAAATCGATCATCTTTACTTTTAGGTTGGATGATAATGCCAGATGCATACCTTGTAAGTCTTGTAAAATTCGCTTCGTATATACCAACAGATTCATCATCCTTTTTCTTTAGTTCAAGAAACTCCTTCTCCATCTTTGTTCGAAGAATATGAGGGATGTACTTATTGAAAAATAAGTTCTTGAACTCGTCCCATTCCATCGAATCAATTTCATCTCTTTGCCTCGTATTCTTGATAAGATTCCACCATTGATCAGCTTCACCTTCCAAACGATATACTGCTAAGATGACTTTATCATGTTCAGAACATTGAGGAACTGAAAATATCTTTTCAGTAGTACTGATCCATTGTTCAGCAACAAGTGGCTCAGAAGACCCACTGAAAGAAGGTGGACGTTGCCTCATGAAGGACTCAATAGAATATTGTTCCCTTCTCTGCTCATTTGGAAGCCCAGAATGATTCATAGCCTGTGTAAGTATAGCAATAAGATTTTGCACTCCATCTCCCATAACATTTCTTTGTTTAGGAGGGAAATCATTGCATTGTCCATTGCATTGATCAACATGGTTCCATCGGGTTCCAGCCATCATCTAAATCCCAAAAAGAATAGTGTGAGAGGAAAAATCATGCTTGGGAAAACAACATAATAAAGGTGGAGTATCCCCAATATCTAACATCTTAGGTTAAATTCTATGATCGTTACCGTAGTTCTAGGACTGTATCCTATATGTATACTTATCCTTAGGGACATCCCTAGACATACCTTATAAATATCTCTAGGGATCTCTCTAAAGTTCTCACATCCTAGTTTCCAATGGTTGACTAAACCTTTCCTCTAATACCAACTGTAGAGACCCGAACCTTAACATACATGAACATTACATTACTTTTGCAGAATACTTAGTACAAAAAACACACACACAAGGATCATAATAGTTTAGTGTCTTTGGAAACTTGGAATATAATCTTCTAATCATGGTGAAAGATCTTCAACATCTCCCATAATGATCTTCCTTTTTTACCTAAAACCATTCTTTATATCCTGGGGAAAATAAAACATAAAAGGGTGAGCTCAAATGCTCAGTAAGGGTAAACAAAATAAAAATCAATCACATCATATTCATAAGAACATAACTTTTGGAAATCTTAACCTGCAAAAGAGAGCATAACTTCATAACATGGGATAAATCATAGTAGTGAAATGAAATCCCAATAATCATAACTTAAAACATGAAACTTTGTGGCATACACACATAATCATAGAGAATCATTTCTTGTTAGTCAAGACTCATTGGCAAGACTATCTTAGTGGACAAAGTCCATTTCTGAACCGATTCACCCTCGTTTCAGTCCTGTTTCACTGAACCGGTATAACCTACCATTTCAGCCATGTCTATCTCATGAGATATAAAATCTTTACCCAATGAATTGGAGGGATATATAGGTCCCACCCATCTCATAATGATACCATTCATATGTGTGCCACAAAATCATAAATCATACATCATTGCATAACTCATGTAATAAAAATGGGATTCTTAAACAACATGACATCATAAAACAATTCATATAAAATAAGGAATTCGTAAAAATAATTACATCACAACATAATCAAATCAATGTAATAATAGGGATAGAAATAGAACCCTATATTATCTTATATGTAAAATAATTTTGATAAAACACTTGAACTCCATTCTTGAGGAAAATATCCTTTCTACTTCAAAAACACTTTTCCTTTCTTAACTTGTCATACAATTATAAAGTAAAAGAAGTTGATTAAAAATAAACTTGAATAATTGTAAAGGAATCATCTTGGAAATAATTTTTTAAAAATCCATTCATGCCGTATAAATTAAAAAAACATTCTTTTCGTACTTTTGTCGGAAAAGTCAAAATGTACCTTGTAAGAAAAACGACAAAATATTCCTTTAATATCTTTTACTAAAAACACACCGAAGGGTAAAATTGGATTTAAAAAATTGTAGGTGGATGGAAATAATATTACATATTGAGGAAACATGGATGTGGATGATAAAATACACCCCAATAAATTTCAAAGTATAAACAATCTCGGATAAAAATGAGATAGTGATATTTCCCTTAACTTAGGTCCGACTTCCTTTGTAAGTGTCCGAACCTCCTGTATAATGATTTAAATAATGTTATTGAATTATTCCAGAATCATGATATCATATATGATCATATTCTTAGCTTCTTAGTAGTAATATTTCATGGCTACTTGTTATTCGGGTTTTTATAACTTTTTATTCTTATGCGTGTTTTGTCGAATAAATTCTTATTCTTCTCTTTAGGTTATAGATACCTCTTTTCCAGAATGGTATTAGTGTAATATATATCATATTAATTCATTCAATTCATTCAATTCATTTATATAATCATTATGAAATGAAGATCATGTAGAACGAGTCGCATCACATCATGGAGACGGTATTCCGTACGTACGCACGAGTGATGATATCGTTCCTATGATCGTGGAATTGTATTGGAGTGTATGTATACAATTTCAGAATCAATTTAACTTTATAATAGTCATATATAGTCATTATTTACACCATTATACCCATCCAAGTAAGGTGGTGGTGGAAAACAGATTACACCACGGCGTGGAGACGGTATTCTGTACGTACGCACGCGCGGTGATTTCTTTTATGTAGGATGGATAGATGGTGAAATAGGGTTGTTTCATACTTATAATAACATATCAGTATATAAGTGATACTTATGTTATTACTTCATAATCAAACAACCTAAGAAGAAATAGTGGAAGAAGAAATAAAGATGAAAGAATCGGTAACGGACATTACCTCTTCTTTGAAGTGATTCTTTGAGACCTCCTCTTAGGGCACTAGAATTGGTCTTTGAGGAATACCAGAACATCTAGGATGTTGCTAGGGAAGTGAAGAATAGAATTTTTCAGGGTTTGTCCGAGCTTGAAGGCTCAAAGTTGTGTGAGGAAGAGAGGGAGGAGGTGCCCTTTTATAAGGGAGGAGAGGGGCACCTTTGGAATCACTAAAAATATTATATTATTATAAAATCAAGTTCGATTTTAAATAGCTCCAAATTGAGTTATTTTTAGGCTAAGGTGGGTATGGGTCGAAATCCTCTCATTCAATAGGATTTAGACAAGTTTAGGTTATTATTTTAACCTTATCAATTAGATTTAACTCTAAGTTAAATAATTTAACTTTTACCGTGTCTTTTTGTTTTCTTACACTATATGGTTAATAAACTTACTATATCAAGCCAAACGAACCCCAAGATGTTTATTATTAATATATATAATCTTATCTAAGTCATTTTTCTGAACCTTAGATTTTTAGGAATAAAATAACAATTAATAATATAATATTTGTTTTAAAAAATATTTTATGTCAATTTTGACACTATTTAGAAATTGATTTTTTTGAAAATCATAACAGAATGATAAATTCAAAAAAAGTTAATTAAATCAATAATAACATGTCATATTAACCCATAAAATTATCGTAATTCATAAAAAGTCTTAAATTACATTTATTTTGGTATTTATAAATCAATTGTGTCAATATTTCTTTAATAAGATAATTACTACATCATCTTTGTGTTATAAATAAATTAAATTATGTGATGTCTAAAAATTAAAAATAAAATACCATTATGTAGGAAATCTTTTAGCTTTCTAATGAATATTTAAAATCGAATTTATCTTATGTATAACCCTATATTAAAAATGTTTTAGTAAATAAACTTTGATTTTAACTCTTTTAACTCTTCTTTGAATTAAATAATAATAAATGTCCTAATCTAATTAAAGTGGGCCTAAATGGTCATATTTTATCCCTAAGTTTTTTTTGGTCGAATTACACTTGTCCAATAGAATTAGGACATGTGTTAGGGTAATAATAATATCATTTTTACCCTTAATTACCCTATTTACTTTTAACCGTGGTAAAAAAAAGTAAAATGTTACTATTCACCAAAAAATTATTTTCATCTCATTGAACCACATTTTGCTTACTGACATCAACCGTGTCTCTAGGATTTTTGAAATTCCACTCATAGAAGCGATAAAATTAAGTTTTATGAAAAATACAGTTTTTTTAACTACCACATAGTGGTTTCACTATTCATCAAAAATTGAATGTTTTCAGAAAAATACCAAAAATTAGGTCTAAGATATATTTGATATTATGAACTCAAAAATGATTTCTATTTTACCAAATTCAAAACATATTAGTTGCATTAATTAATTTAAAAATTAATTCCCGTCGTCAAAACAAAAGGCGTGTTTTTAAGAGATAATAACTATCAAAAGATTGACACTTGTTTATAACAGGTTTAAATGTGAAATTACATCCAATGATCAACATTGTATTAAATTTTAAAAATATATTCTAAATATACTTTAAAACACTCAAATTAATAATTTATCACTATTAATTATTTCGATTGAAAAAGTTGTTTTTAATTAAAATTTAGTAATTTTCACTATTCATCAAAATATGAAAGTTATTCGAAAATCACCAAAATTTCACCCTAAGCTAATTTCGATATTCTGAATCCAAAAATGAAGTCCATAAAATTTACAAAATTTCAAAAAGTGGTTATTACTATTCATAACGACTAGTTTTAATAATATTTTAATAGCATATCGTTGTTTAGCGAATCTTGGTGTTGCGTACAACACACGCTATCGTGGAAGGTCGCGATTTCGTGTAATTAAAGCCAGGTCAAAGATGTGTGTTGTGAAAGCTCCTTTTGGTGTAGTGTATAACACAAGACATTAATGAAATTAAAAAGAATATTTTTCATAAAATCTCGGGGTGTTACAATTTTTATACAATTTCCATTATCTATATGTATTTACATATTATTTTTCTCATTTTCCCTTCCCTCTCTCAATCCATACATGGTATAAATAATCTTAAAAATCTCTCAAGGGTGTATAAAAAACTATCCTCCAAATGTGCCAGAATGAATAATGATTAGTTTACCCATTATGTGTACCCATCCAATCAAATTATCATTGAATTAATAATGAGATATGCCTATCAATAATTGTAACAATATAAAATATCAAATTTTATCCATACATCTCAATAGAAAATATAACTTTTTTTCTTAGTTACATTAACACCCATACTATTATTTATCAATTATAGTATATAATTCCTAGGATTAAATGTTAGAGACATACCCAATTTACCAACCATCAATCAATCTTTTATTTTTGCTTAAATACCGCCATCAACAATCATATTATATAGGTTTTTGTTTAATAGGATTCTATAGAGAAAAATTTTACCCCTTTTTAATTGATCATTTTATCCTTCTAGTTATATAGAAAAATAAATCATTCCCTCATTAATTTATCCTTATATAAGGAATTTTAAATCAACATATGAATAGTCCTTGAGTGTTATAATTAGATTTTCACTTGATATATCACTAAAAACATATAAATTATCCAAAATAATCACGGACCACATAGGTGGTGAATATAAGGAATTATTTCCAAATCCATACCATTTAAAAACATTTTATATCATGTTAATTGGAAATAAAATTACCATATTTCATACATTTTGATTCAAAAAATATGGTTTTTAACTTAGATGCCTAATTTTACTATGTTTTCTATTCCCTTCCATGATCATGCTATTTGTACACTTTGAACATGAAAAAATATCTAGAATCCTTAACATATGATGTGAACTGAATCCATCATTCCTTTACATGGATCACCACTTTATTTATCCAATGAAGATGTCTCATCCAAATCACATATTCCATTCACACACACGGTCTTTCATTATCCATTTCATTTCAATTAATTTTACATACAATTGGAACCATGCTACCATACCAACTCATGGGCGTAGAATGTTGTTTCTAACACATCATGGGTATTTGGATCCTCATTACCTATCACACACCTCAATAATTACTATTTTATTTTAATACAGTCGACCATTCTCACACAAATTTATCAATCAATTCATCACTATAGGTTTTTGATGTAGCAGACTATGTCCAACACCTGTTTATCACATATATCACAATATGAAAATATGACATGTATCACAATACTACATGTACCACAACAACCCATTAATTAATTCATCAATTAATTAAAAAAATTTAATGATTATAGTAAGAACCCGAGCCAGAGAAACCAGACTCGACCCTTACAAATGCTGTGTAAAAAACACTTATAAAAGAAACAAGAATAAATACACAACAAAAAATGAAATAGAGGATATTTTACTAGCCCAAGTTCTAGAAAATTATATACATGACTTACATTCCAAAAATAACACAAAAAATAAAACAATAATTCTTCAATTTTATTTCTTCCACAATAGAGTTTCAATGCAACAAGTATGTTAAACCTATAAAAGTGTTTATGAAACATAGGGTGAGCAAAAAAATGCCTAGTAATGGTTTTTAAAAAAACATTAAGAAATAATTTTTCTTTAAAACATTTCCTTAAAACACATGCTTTAAAACATGGAATTAACATTTACCATAACATGTCTTCATCATTTTCTTGAAAGATTCTGAAAAAGTTTTTACGATATCACATGCTAAAATTTTCTAAACCTATTTAGGAGGTTTAAATAGAATGAAATGTAAAATAAGCACATATTTGAACATAAATGAATTTATTTATACCTATAATTTGGATTATGACCAAATTAATCAATCTATGACATTCCTGAGGTGGGATAAGAACTTACACATAAAATATTATTTATTCAAAATTGAATATAAAATGACGTCATTTATCATTGTGGTTATGAACCTTAAATATTAATTCTTCTTTAAAAATGAATTGTTATAAAAGTATATTGATTTAAACATAAAACATTCATCCATGTGCACATGGAAATATAAGACTGATTAATACTAGTTCATAAAATAATGATCATTATCCATGGATACACACATGGACTTTCACATACTAGGATCACTATGAGGGAATACATAATACATGACAATCATAAACATTCTTTCAAGGCCTCATTCCAAGACCGCACATAACCATTCTGTCAAGGCCTCATACTAATAGTACAGTTCATCTCATGAGACCTACCGATGCATCGAGAGGATATAGAGGGCCTCTCCCATTAGATAATAAGTCTTATGCATTCCTCATATGTATAATAAGAGTATGTCTTTAAATCAAAGTTTCCCATACCAGTTTGATTTATTTCAATATTTTTCATAGATGAAATAAATTCATTAAACAATCCAAAGTGTCTCATACCACCTTGAAGAGTTTAGTTCTTAATCCATATTTTATCATAAAAACATTCCTCTCTTACTTAAATTAATTTGTATAAAAACAATAATGAAATAAATGCACATTTAATAAAAATAATAAATATATATTTTTCTTAAAAAATTATGTTTCACACATGAAATTATATGTTTTGTCTCATGCAGTTGAGAAAATAAATTATACAATAGATAAATGGGTTATGCACATGATATGGTAACTTGATTCATAATTTCACATAAAATGATAAGGTTTAACCCATACAAACATATAACCATGGTGAATATAAATTTATATCCACAAGTTTGATGTATGATAGTTACTAGTTACAATTTTAAATTAATTGGGAAGGATAATCATACCTATGTTATTTATACATAAATACATATGTATGTATACATATATATATATATATATAATTATATATGTATTTGTGTGTGTGGTTTGTAACCATTAAATTCTTCAAAAATTCTAAAAAAGAACCCCCCCTAAATGTGAACACACCAAAAAGATGATAAATACATGTAATGTGTTTACTTTCATATATGAATACACTTATACTCGCATACACATATATTAACCCTCATAAAATAAATTTTAAAAAAAACTAGGTTAACGTATAATTTTTTTGATATAAGACTCATGGAAAATAAACTCTTAACATATACATATATGTGCATATTCTGAAAATATCAAGTTGTATATGGGTATATACGCATATATATATACACATATATATACAATTCCTAGTATAAGATCACGACATGGTAGTAATATAAAAACTTTAGTTCTTAGAAATAGATTCTTAAAGCAGGAGATTGTATATCATTTATATAAAATGGATTAGATCAATAATATGGTTTCATACACATATATTTATATATATATTTATTTATTTATATATACATAACTATGATTTCAAAAGAAAATAAAAAAATTCCCCTTCACATTTATAATTTGGGAAATATAAACAGAAAAAATAGATATAAGAATCCCTTCCAAGCAATTCTAGAAATATTTATTAGAAAAGAACAATCTATATTTGGAGAACATTTTTTTGATGGTAATGGAAAATTTCACCAAGAAAATAAACATTAAAATATAATTCCATTTACAATGAAACGATTTTAGAAAGTAGATTTATTGCATTAAGATAAACATTTCATGTATGAAAATTGAATAAAAAAGATATGATATTACATGTTTATATATATATATATTACACATATATATAGGTTTAAAAAATAAATTGAAAATATTTAAATCCCTTACACCAACGGGGTTTTTAGAAGAAGAAAACCCTTTGAATCAAGAAGAACATATCACATATGAAAACTGTAGACAAAAGATATAATCATACATGTATATATATAGTATCAATATATATGTATAAGTTCACAAAACCAATTCAAAATAAATAAATCCCTTACCTAAATCAAAATAGGAATATTCGCAACTGGGAATATGTAGAAATAAATTGGAAACATGATGATGAGGGTCAGGTAAGGTTGGGTGTGAAAAGAGGTGTTTAAATAAAAATTTTTTCCTTTTAAAAAACACCCTCCTTGAAAAATTAGACATGGTTTTGGACCCATTTGGACAATTTGATCGGATCATCAATAATTTAATCAATATAAAATATAGAGAAAAGAAAAGATACAAATATATGTATTCTTAAAATAAAAAATTGTGGAATCTGGGTTTGCTATTATGGAATATAGTTCAGAATGGGGCCATGGATGGGGGAATGGAATATCATAAGATGAGGAAGAATGGTAGAGGGTGTGGTGTGGACTAGTGTGGCCTAGTGAGGTGTGACTCAAGGAGGAATAAGGAGGAGAGTAATGGACAGTCTAGATGGGCACTGATCAGATCCAAGGGTCTAGATTAACATTAGAAAATTTTTATCATATGACTCAAGTAGTTGGTAAATGGAGGGCCAAGATGAGGCCACAACATTGATCATGTGGCCAGGATTGATCTGCAAGATTAAAAATGTGATGGATGGAAGAGATTAGATCAGTGAGATCAGATGGCCATGGAAGATAAATTTTTTTTTTAAATGACTTGAATGGTCCAGATCTGATGTGTCCAGATCGGATGGCTGAAGAAAACCGTACCAGGATTGATGCACTAGTGGAGTTCAAATTATAAACTGGTTCGAACAGCTGAGATCATGTACGGTGTGATCGGATGGCCCAGATCATGTTCTATGAAAAAATCTGTATCCCACATGAAATCGGAAGGGTTTTGGGACTTCCTTATAAGTCTTGATGCCGCTACCTTCAATTTGATGACACAAACACACACAGTTGGGTCCTTATACATAGGACCCCCATCACCGGGCCTTGGCTCACCCCATGCAAACACCCTCTATCATGTTCCCACCAATGCGTCACTTTCCTCACGTTGTTCATGCTTAGGGTTACGCTCCATCATTGCTCAAGACACCTTAATGATCCTAGGCTCTCGGGTAGACGTCTCCTATGGATGGGGTTGACCCCTTGAGGGTTATCCAGTCTAGTTGAGGAATCCCCATAAAATTTTAACACTTGAAATATATATTTTTATAAAATAATTGATAACAATTTATTTCTATAAATTTTTTTATTAGTAATACACTTCTTTTAAAACATTAAAAGGTATTCTTTTAAAATTTTACAATCACATAAAAACACACATTTATTAGCTAAAAATGTTACTTTTAAACATTAAAGAGCATTAATGTACCTAAGGTACTTAAAATAATTAAAATAATTAAAACTCTTAAATACATAAAATACTAAAAATGGTCAAAATACTTAAATTTCATAATTGTTATAAAATTTTATTACTATTAACAAAACCAAATTTCATCTTCAAAAACAACGGTTACATTAAGACCGCAATGGATAAATAGTCGTATAAATACCCATTCAAGGTATTCCAAGGATCAAAATCTCTTCTTGTTTTAAGATTATGGTTCTCTACATTACTTTAGCTCTCTTTGTTTTTTCTATTCTTCTGATTATTTTTTTTGTTTTAGTGGATTCAAGGTATGAGGTCTACTTAATCAATCTCGTTGTGATGATGTGTGTTCTTTAAATTGTTTTTTTGGTCTTTCAATGAGTTTCCTTGAGTAGTTTTAATTCCTTGCATCAATGTAACATCTTAGTATTCGAATAAAATTTTTCCCTTTCTCTTACGTGTATTTTGAAATAAAACATTCCAAAATGAATTAACGCAAGAATATAGATGATAATAACTAATTATTATTACATTTATAATTATGTTTGGGGTGTTACAATATCCCCCCTTAACATAATTGCACTCTCGCAATTCTATTGTGCTCATACACTTCTACGAGCACCAACCCTCCTACATCATACATGATGTCCCTACAAAATGTTTTAAATTATTATTAACTAACAAAATTTGAGTGAAAAATTAGTATTTAATTTATACTTTCACTAGGCCCACCACCTCTAGAGACTTTCCTGGTAAGTTCTTCTAGTCAGGTTGATCCCCAAATCATTTTTAAATTCTTCAATTTAATTTTCCCAAATGCACCTCAAGCAGCCAGGGTTGAACTCATGCAAATAGCAGTAGGTCCTTGAGAGAGTGTCACAGGAGGTGTAAATTTCAGAGATATTGGAATGAACATGGTTCAGATAGACTAGTCAGACAATTTTTTTTCTAAAAAAAATATCAAAAAGCCGTCCAAAAATTATAAATCGTAGAACCTGAAATAAATAGGCTACATGGGGGGATCCCACCTCTATAGCTTCATAGAACCTTTCAAAGGCCTGATAAGTCTTAGACATGGTGAAACATAGAAAGAGTCCTTCATAGTACCTTATGTTATGCCCACAATATGAAATTTGTGCATGTGACATAAAATAGTAGACATGACTAGGTCCTTAGTGAAGTCAAAGGACATTTGGGTTGTTTGAAACCCAATAGAGGTGTTTGTAGGATAGATATAGGTTAAAAAAAAGTTGGTAAACATTTTAGCATGATTTAACTATTATGGTCTCGAGCAGCTCAGTAGGAGACAAGAGGTTAGTTGGGGAACCCTCACCTCCAATCTGAAAATTTTAAGAAATGAATTTCGCTTAGGTAAACATACTTAAATTAGCAGTTTTATTCAAATTTTCCAAATTTCACTAGGTTGTTCCTCTTATACCAACTATAAGGACCCGAGCCCAAGAAACCGAACTCGGCACTTACAAGTTTTATGTAAAAAAATTATAAAATAAACTTGAATAAATACACAGCATTAAATGAAATAGAGGATATTTTACTGGCCTAGGTTCTATAAGATTAGATACATGACTTAAATTCCAAAAATATCACAAAAATAAAACAATGATTCTTCAGCGTGATTTCTTACACAATATAGTTTCAATGCAACAAGTTTGCTAAACCTTTAAACGTGTTTATAAAACATAGGGTGAGCACAAAAATGACCAGTAAGGGGTTTTAACAAAACCCTTAAGAAATAATTTTTGATTAAAACATTTCCTTAAAACACATTATTTAAAACTTGAAATTAAAATTTTTGATAAAACGTCATCATCATTTGCTTGAGAGATTCTGAAACAATTTTTTGGATATCTCATGCTCAAAATTTCTAAACCAATTTAGGAGTTTTAAATAGAATGCAATATAAAATGTGTACGTATTTGAATATAAATTCATCTAGTGCCTCCAATAAGTTGGATGATGACCAACTTAATCATTATATGGCATTCCAAAGGTGCGGATAAGAACATACACATAAAATATTATTTATTCAGAATTGTAAATAAGCCGATGTTAGTTATCATTTTGGTTTAGAACCTTAAACCTTAATTCTTCTTTATAAATGAATTTCAATACAATTATATTGATTGAAACATAAAACATTAAGACATGTTTACTTGGAAATATAAGACTGATTAATACTGGTTCATAAAATAATGATCATTAGCCATGGATACTCACATAGACTTTCACTTACTATGATCACTATGAGGGAATGCATAATACATGATAATCATAAACATTCTATCAAGGCCTCTTTCTAAGACCGTACATAACCATTCTATCAAGGCCTCGTGCCAAGACTATAGTTCATCTCATGAGACCTATTAATGCATCAAGAGGTTGTAGTGGGACTCACCCATCACATGATAAGTCCTATTAATTCCTCACATGTCTAAAAAGAATTTTTCTATAAATAAAAGTGTCTTGTACCACATTGATTTATTAAAATATTTTTCATAAGTGAAATAAATTCATTAAACAATCCAAAGTGTCTCATACCACCTTGAAGATTTTATTTCTTAATCCATATTTTATCATAAAAACATTTGTCTCATACTTAAATTAATTTTTATAAAATAAATAATGAAATAAATGTACACATACTAAAAATAATGCATATGTTTTTTGTCTTCGATAATTAGGTTTCACACATGAAATGATAGGGTTTGTCTCATGGAATTGAGTAAACAAATTATATAATTGATAAATAGGTTATGCACATGAAATGGTAACTTGTTTCATAATTTCACAAAAATAATTAGGTTTAACCCATACAAACATATAACCATGGTGAAAATAAATTTATAACCACAAGTTTGATGTGTGTTAGTTACCAGTTACAATTTTAAAGTAATTAGGAAGGATAACCATTAATAAGTTGTTTATACATAAATACATATGTATGTATACATATATATATAAATATATATACATATATATATACTTATATATGTATTTGTGTGTGTTGTTTGTAACCATTAAATTCTTCAAAAATTCAAAACAATAACCCCCCCCCCATTTGAACGCACCAAAATGTTGATAAAAACATGTAATTTGTTTACTTGCATCTACGAATACACTTATACTCACATAAACATATATTAACCCTCATAAAAGAAATTTTAAAAAAAACTAGGTTAACACAAAAGTTTTTTGGATATATGACTCATGGAAAATAAACTCTTAACATATACATATACGTGAATATTCTAAAAATATCATGTTTTATATGTGTATATACGCATGTACATACACATATATATACAATTGTTGGTATAAGATAACATAATGGTAGTAAAATAAAAAATTTACTTCTTAGAAATAGATTCTTGAAGATGGAAATTGCATATCAATTATTCAAAATGGATTAGAGAAAGGAATATGGTTTCATAAATTTATATATATGTATATATATATATAAATAACTATGATTTTAAAAGAAAATAATAAAATTCCTTAGAACATTTATAATTTGGGAAAGACAAAATGAAAAAATAAATATAAGAATTCCATCCAAAAAATTATAGAAATATTTAATATAAAAAAACAATCTATATTTGGAGAGAATTTTTTTATGGTAATAGAGATATGCACCAAGTAAATCAATAATGAATTATAATTGTCCTTGCAATAAAAAGATTTTAGAAATAAAATTAACTACATCAAGACAAACATTTCATGTATGCAAATTGAATTAGAAAGATATGATTTTACATGTTTATATATATATATATATATATTACACATTTATATAAATTTAAAAAATAAATTGAAAATAATTAAATCCCTTACAACGAAGGGGTTTTTAGAAAAAGTAAACCCTTTTAATCAAGAAGAACATATCACATATGAAAATTCTACACAAAAGATATAATCATACATGTATATTTATTATATACATATATATGTATAAGTTCCCAAAACCAATTTCAAATAAAAAAATCCCTTACCTGAATCAAAGGAAGTTGTCAAACTGAAAACGTGTAGAATAGAATGGGAAACTTGAGGATGAGGGTCTGGTAAGGTTGGGTGTGAAAATAGGGGTTTAAATAAAATTTGGTTCCTTTTAAAAAAACATCCTCCTTGAAAAATTGGCCATGGGTTTGGACTCATTAGGCCAATTTTCTCAGATCATTAGTAATTTAATATATATAAAATATAAAGAAAATAAAAGATACAAATATATATATTATTAAAATTAAAACTTGTTGAATATGGGTTCCCTGCTGTGGAAAAGAGGCCATCATGGGGCCAAGGACAGAGGAAGGTAATACCATGGGTTGAGGAAGAATGGTAGAGGGTGCGACATGGACTGGTGCGTCCTGGTGAGGTGAGACTCAAGGATGAAAGAAGGGAGGAATGGATGGTCCATGTGGGTTCAGATCTGACCAATGGGTCTAGATAAACCCTAGAAAATTTTTATCAGATGACTCAAGTAGTTGGTAAAAGGATGACCCTTATGAGGCCGCCACTTAGATCGTGCGGTCGGGATTGATCCACAAGATCAAAAATGTGACGGATGTGCGATATTAGATTGGCAAGATCAGACGACCACTGGAGATCCCGTGTTTTTAAAATGCTCGAACAGTCTCGGTTTGATGTGGATAGATCGGATGGCTAAATAAAACTGCGGAATAATTGATGTGGTGGTGGAGTTCGAAGGTTGAACTAGTTCGGATGGCTGAGATCTCACACGGTGAGATCAGACAACCCAGATAGCATTCCATGGAAAAATCTGCATCCCACATCGAAACCAGGAGGGTTTTGGGACCACCTTATAAGGCTCAACGCTGCTTCCTTCCATTCGATGACACAAACACACACAACAGGGTCCTTATACATGGACCCCCATCGGTGGGCCTTGTGCCACCCCATTCATAAACCCTCTCCAATGCTCACACTAGTGTGTGACCTACCTCACGTCGTGCCTGCTTGGGGTTTTTATCCAGCGCTTCTTGAGACACCTTAAAGTGCCTAGGCACTCGAGTATACGTCTAATATGGTTGGGGTCAACCCATTTCGGGTTCTCCAGCCTAGTTGAGGCATCCATATAAATTTTTAACACTTTAAATATATATTTTTATAAAATAATTAAAAACAATTTATTTCTATTAAAATTTTTAATAAGAATACACTTCTTTTAAAACATTAAAAATAATTCTTTTAAAAATTTAAATTCACTTAAAAACAAACATTTATTAACTAAAAATTTTACTTTTAAACATTAAAAACAATTAAAGTACCTAAGGTACATAAAATAATTAAAATAATTAAAAACACTTAAATACTTGGAATATATAAAATGGTCAAAATACATAGAATACTTAACAATTATAAATTTTTAAAACTTTTGCAAAAAACAACGATCATATTTAAAAACAACGGTCACCTTAAGACCCCAATGGATATTTATCCATATAAATACTTGTTCAAGGTATTCCAGGGATCAATATTGATTCTTGGTTTAAGAGTATGGTGCTCTACATTCCTTTGAATCTCTATATTTTTTCTATTGTTCTCACTATTTATTTTTTTGTTTTAGTGGATTCATGGGATGAGGAATACTTAATCGTTATTTTTGTGATGATGGCTGGTCTTCCATTTGTGTTATTAAGTCTTATGATGAGTTTACTTGAGTAGTTGTAATTCCTTTCATCAATGTAACATCTCAGTGTTTGAATAAAATGTTTCCCTCTCTCTTTAGTGTGTTTTGAAATAAAAAATTCCAAAATGCATTAACACAATAATAATGATTATAATAACTAAAATTATTATTATTACATTTATAAATAAGTTTAGGGTGTTACAATTGAATACTCAAATCATTCCATTAATTAATTAAAAAATTAATTAATCACATAAATAAATTTCATAAACACATGAATCTCTATTAATTAATTCATTAATTAAATAATCACATTCATCAATCCTGATTTCCCCATCATAAATTTAACAATTAATTATTCTAATTCAATCAATTTCATACAAATAATTATTTCTATTAATTAATTCAATAATAAATTAATTAAATTCAAGAATATCAATATCCCCATAATTAATTCAACAAAAAATTATTCCAATTCAATAATTAGTTAATTCAAAAATTAATTTATAAAATTCTAAAAATCCTAATATCATGAATTTCACAATCCCATAATTAATTAATTCAGCAAAATAATTGATAAAATATAATAAACGTATTCTATAATCATCCAATATATATTATATAGCTACGTATATGTATTTTAAATTAATACGTTTGGATTTAAATAATATACCACCTACCTCAAGATCATTGATAAATTAATACCAATGGATACCACTAATTTAAGAATAATGATCAAGAATGCGACAAAGAATGAGATCTAGATCCAAAACCAAGATCAAAGTTCAAAAAATTCTATATCCAATAACTAAGATCTGGATCCATAAAAAATAAATTAAAGCATTCATCCAATGGACGATAGTAACACATGAGAGAGGGTGGAAACCAAATTACATTAGGATATATTATCATGAGGGGTGCATATCTTATATCCAAGATTTGAATCATCAAGAATGAAGGTCATGAGACTCAGGAATTCATTTGAAAGCCTCAAAAAACAAGATTAATGAATTTTATCCAAGTTAGTTTTGATTTTGAGTTAATGTGGGGGGAGTTCGGGAATTGGAAATCTAAATTTTGGGGTAATTAAAAACTCGTACACTATTTTCTAGGCAGGGGAGAACTATTTTCTAAATAGTGTGCCTTAAACATGAACCTATTATAGGAGAGAGGTGCAAAATTTATGTAAATATGGTTCACAATATGAAAAACCATGTGAAATATGTGAAAATACCCTATGTTTCGGTTCACATGGTTAGTTGGGCTAGGCATATAGTTTGGGAAAACTATAAACCAACCGTGCACAACCCATCCTCCTTATTATTTTACCCAAACGTACCAAATGTAAAACCTACTAAAAATGTGTGAAAAAAATAATAAAAGTGTGCCTATAAGTGATATCAAGATACCTCCAATAAAAGGTTTATATCTTATATTCATGTACTCGTGAAAGATTGTTAATTTTGTATAAATATTTCAATAGGTGATTATTTTATAATAATAAATTATTAAATACCTTTTTATGATGATTAGAATATTTTCCCTCCATCAGAAATGAATAAAGGCCTACATGATGATATGTTTTTAAAAAAAATTGAGCCACAGATTCCCATCAAATATGCGTGAGTATGATTTGTATTGATCAAAGCATTCCAATATAATGTTAGTCTATTACATGAACTAGTATGGAACCAAATAAAAAATGAATTCGATTTATGTGGGAACTGTATTACATGTCAGTGTACATATTAAGTTATAAAACTTGGGCTTTTATGGATCCATAAATTTTATGATGGATCAACTGTTGGAAAATAGTTCATGATGAAATTATAGTTTATTAAATTTTTTCTATCATTATAAATTATGGTATTATGTGAATAATTGAATTCTTTATGATAGAATAAGATAGCAGAATTGAATTTTAAGTTATAAATGAATAAATACATCATAAATTCATTCTATTAATTTATTTTTAACAATATGAATTCAATCGCATTGTAAAAAAGAATGAAAAATAGAATCTTATTTCATTCACTAAGTGATATAAAAAATTACAATACCTCAAGAAATATTAAATATTAAATTCCTTCCAAAAATTATATTGGAATGAAACTATATTTTTGGTTTATCTTCATACATAGATGAGGGTGTATCCTTATATCATAGTTTCCTAATAATAGTGGCGGTTTTACATAGATAAAACTACCATAAAATAAATATCGATATATAGATTGGTGTACGTTTAGTAGAAATTATTGATAGAATCAAATTTATGGATTAAAAAAAGATGATAATCCACTGAACATGACATGAAGACCTTATTTAATATTTTTTTATTTCTTAAAATCCTTCCACAGATACTTATAGTACAGGTGGTTCAATAGATCAGGTTATAAAGAGTGTTTTAATGATCATTTTTTCAATATAATACTCAAGACAATGAGTAATCTAAATATATTTGTTGAGAGCTACTAGTTTTTAATAAAATAGGTGGAGAATTAAATATTAACAAATCTATTATGTCTAAAAATTTATAAAAAAATATAACAATATTAATTTTATATAGTTTAATTTTATAAAAAATTAATACAATATAATAATTACAATCAATATTGTACAATGAACATGTAATCACATTAAAAAATTTATAATAATGGTATAATTTCATTCAAATAATACTTTTATAAGAAATGAAATTTAATGTTATTATATCCCCATTACCTGATGAGCCACACTTGATGAATGTGGGAGTGAAAAGGTTACATATAAGTGATACATTGATGATTAATTTAATATATACACATTTTTGTTATAAAAAGTTACTAGTGATTTGAGAATGAAAAATGAGGATATGGATGTCTACCCTATATCATCCAATCTAATAGAATATTTTAAGGATAATATTAAAAAAGTAAAAATGATATTTTTATTAAATAAAAAACGTGTAAGATGGTTGATAGAATCATATTTGGTCCTCAAATACTCAATAAGATATAATATATTGGTTTATTGGAAAGGTATGTTTTCATTTTAAATAGTGACCCTTTAATACATCTTATTCTCTCATCATTATCTCTTAGTTTCTCTATTTTCATTGAGAACTACAAAAATATAAATATATAAAAGATGCTACAATATCATTTTGATTTTCATTCCAATGAAGATAGGAACTTAAAAAATGTTTAATCATTAGTTCCTATATTGAATAAATGGAAAGTCATGGAAATAAGACTAGTTACATGTATAAAACCAATGGATCCATTACATTATCAATTTAAGAATAATTGATAAAGAGGTAAATCATTGAACATGAGTAGATTTTCTTTGCATGTGATAAGAAATATCAATAAAATAGAAATTGAAATTAGTTGAAGAAGAAGAATGTTAAACCATCTACATTAGGTATAATAATCATTAAATGTAATATTTTTAATTTATTTCTGGGAATTAAATACAATATGTTACTTATTTAATTTTCTCAAAATACTAAAAAATGATGTTTATAAATTTTGAAAAAGTGAAATGATTGTTGTTTTTAAATTGTATTATGATATAATTTATTTAAAATGAAAATTATCGCATTTTTTAGTTTAGATATAATGATATTTTTTTATAAATTAAAAATAATTAAGTATATCATACTAGTTAAATAATTCTATTATACTTAATTAATTATTATCCTATATTGGTAATATTTATGAATATATAATATGAGAATCAAAAAATACATATTTGTGGAAGGATAATACATTGTAAAGTGTAGTTAGAAGCAAAATGTCCAATATATACCATAGAGGGTGTTAATGATGTTTTGAGTTAATTTGATAACGGTAATTTACATGGTATCATATAGGGTGTGATGACTAAGAAACATTTATGTTTTAGAAGATACATTACCAAAATTCATTAAGAATATGATCAGTAAGAAACATGTAAACTATTTGATATAGTATTTGTTGGTAAATTTATGTATTTTATGATATTCTTTTAATAGGAGTAAGGAATCATAAATAAAGATCGAGGATTTCTTGGTAATATGATAATATAGTCATTAGGTATTGACGATAAAGAATATCTTGAAGAAGAATTCATCTTCAAGAAAATAAATAGTGGAGTTATTCATAAACATAAATTTACGTATGAATATAATAGTAAAGTATTTAGAAAAATGAAGAAAGATTATGAGTATTATAAGTCATGTAAGTCTTCAATTATTTTTTTGGAGAATTTTTTTGACCAATAATAGTGTTAATACCATACCATATACCAAATATGATGAAAAATTAATATCATATATTTTATAATTTGAATATATTTAATTATTTAATAAATATATTATGTTTAGAAGGAATGTTTTTGTTATGAATTATTTCCAAAAAAAACCTTCACCATTAATTATAAAGGGGAATCTCATAAAAATATCCATAATGTTACTAATGATATTACCGAAATTCCTAATTTAGAAATTTTATAGTAAAGAAATGGAATATGTCTTTATATAAGGGTAAAATTAAAATTTTAAGATAGTTGGATAATAACATATTTTTGTTGGACCCAAAGCTTTGTTCAATGATGGATTTTTTTCATTCAGTGTATCATACAGTGTTGATTGAGTATTGGTTGATGATGAAGTCATTAGTGGATGATTTTTTAGACATGAGGACTAATTTTGTTGAAATGAATGGAGATATGTGATATATATATATAAATCAATAACCAATTTTTTGTTTTGAGGATATAATTTCATATCCAGGTGTATTGGATAGATTAATGGGGAGATATATATTTCCTTCAGTCGGTAGAAAAAAAGATACTAAATACATTGATGATTGATATAGAAGTTATAGATCATTAACCCAACTGATATGTGAATGTTATGAAATTTACTAAAGAGGTAAAATATTATTTGACTATGGATTTAAGGTGAGAAAATTAGAGTTTGGGGTTATTATCATCTGTAAGGGGACTATAATATTACAAATAATTAATTCTGAAGAATAAAATAGGAATTGATTTATGAATGTAAAACCATAAGGGTCACATGATTACATGAGTGATGAAGAGTCACATGAAAATATTAAATATTATGGTTTAAATCAATTTATGTGATGAATGTTACCCATATAATGATATCTGAATTCGGTGATGTGATAATAGGAATTGTTTAAGGAAAAATATATTAAATTTTATAGGGTGGCTGGATAAGCATAATGATACACGAGTGCATAAATTCTTATGGGTCACCCAACTCTGTCTATTTTAATGATAAAAAAATCATGGAGAGATATCATTATCACTTAAGAATATAAGGGGTCATAAAATGAAGGTGTATTATAGATCATTAATTGATCACAGAATTGAGGTTCATGATTTAGTTTATACTTGCGATTGGAGGTAGGAGATCTACCTGATTCTTGAGGTGCTGGAATGAGTGGATGGATACGTTTCCTAGAGATTGAGTTAGTGTAGACCATCTATAATAAAACTTATGATCACTTACTTATGTAAATATAATAGTTCCTAAGATGAATAATACATAGTAGAAGTTTAGGGGAATGAGGGTCATGCGATCTGAGTCTCACACTGCTAGACATGATCTCTGTCCTAGATGTGGAGTGCATAATGATGAATACAAATGGGTAGTTCCTAGAAACTCCTAATACCAGTAATAGAAATAAGTTTATCATTTAATTATTATTGCACATTTTATTTCATAAGGAGATATAATCCCAAGAATTACACATCATCAGCTTCATATGAGGAGTTATGTGATAGTAGTCACTCACCAGGAGTTTTGCGCCATCTTTCTCATGCATAGAGTTATGAACCCATAGTTTCACACATGAAGTTAAAAATAGTTGACACACTCTAGGGTTATTCTAGTAAGGGATAATGTCTTTAGTTTTTACTAAGTGATTAATTATTAAATCAAAATTATTTTAGATTCGATAGTGCTTTCTGAGTCTATTTAGAAGAGCCACTAAAGATTATTATTTTAAAATATCAATTTTGAAAAATAATAAGGAATATGATTTCATTTAAAAATAAATATGGATGAATAATAAATTAATATGATATATACATCATGTAATTTGTTTTTTCTTGATTAAAAAAGTGTGTATTATTACGTCGATGTAATAAAACATAGAGTTATGCTCACTCAAGAGGATTCACTCATCTGTCATTTGAAGAGGGAGACATAATATTGGCGTACACATAACAAGTCAACCATATATATACACGAAGAAAAGTGAGAGTAGTACAGTGGAGCTGAATAGATCATATTTCTGGAGATACATATATAATAATTTACTCATGATGAACACTGAAAAACTGTCATATTTCATATCTATAAACGAGATGTACAAGTCAAAAAACTATGGAAGATCCTCCATATAAACAGTATGTGGAATTAAAGAAGATGAAATTGTACTTTCTTAGGGTGTGATAAAAAATAAACATTTTAAAGGAAGTGCGTTAAAAATGACGTGACCATGACTAAATCATTATATCTAATAAACTATTGAAAATTAGTTTTTTTCACAACAATACAACATTAGTGTGTGCTCCCTGGTTGCATCCCTCTGTGGTGAATGAAGTAAAATATATGTTCTATGTACATGAATTATTTAACAACATATTTTTTATTTGTTTTATTGATCTCACTAACAAGTGTAATAGGTTGAAAAAAATGAAACAACATGGTTTTTTTAAAGAACACCATGTTCGAGAGCGTGCAAGGCAAGTAACAATGAGCATAAAAGAACTAAGAAATATTATTATTTAAATATTAACATTATAAATTAACCATTTAATTGGAAGTTATAAATAGGATTAAACACATTATGGAATATAAATGAAGTTCCTACAAATAAATTTTATTTATTAATTAATCATAAATAAGAACCCATTTTTAGTGTTGTCATTTCTTTCTCTAAGAATATGTTTTATTCAAAAATAGTATTTACTATTTTTTATGATAATGTTTATTAATTATTTTTTAAAAATTAATAATCATATTTTATAAATATTATATCAATTTTTAATTAATAATTACATAATTATATTTGGATAAATTTAATAGAATTTTCTAAAATTTTGAATTTTTCAATGAATATTGAAAAATAATGATTTTAATTTTAAACTATATTTTTGTCTCAAGAATTTAAAATTTTACATTTTTTTAAATGGTTTAAATATAAATTAAATTAAATTAAATTTTGAACAATCCAATTATGATATTTTTAATTAATATTATGGTTTATCATGGTATACAAACATTTTTATAACAAAAAAATTATTTCTATAGAAAATAGTTTTCTGTTTCCTTTTGATTTTTCATCTTAAATTAATTTATTCCAATTATATAAATTGAATATTAAATATTTTAATACATATTTATAATTATGAGTTATTTTTTTAAATAGGTGTATTTTAGTTATGTTCAATATGATGACTAATAATTATATATTTATATTGCGATAATACAGGTAAAATGGGTTAATTAGGGTTAAAATTAATGTGATATGACATAAAATTCATCCAAAAACATGAATTAAAATTATTTTATGATAATAAATCATACATAATCATATTAACTATGATAACATGAACATTTTATATTTTTATTATACTTTTACTTTTATAATATTTTAGTAAAATATAAAGTAAAAAATATCAACTTTGTTATTAATATGTATAATTCTTTTTTAATGGGATATAAAAAAAGGATTTTTTTGTAATTAATATTTTTTAAAATATTAATTTATAATATTTATGGTAATTTTTTTTATTTTTTAGTGATGAAATAATTACCTTAAATGATTATGAAACGCATCCACAATTCTTTTTCAAGTATTAAAAAACATGAAATAATTTTAAAAACACTAAATATAGTATTTTTATTATGAGTTAATGTGTACCATGAATTTAAATGATAATTATGAGAAATTATAGATATAGGTAAAATTATATATTTTAATTTAATTACATTTATGAATTTTTAAAGTGAAATTATGTGGATTTTTTTAAAAATATATTAATATTATTTTTTATTTAATATATTTTATTAAATTATTTAAAATTCATAAAATTATTTAAATAAGATATATTGAAGTAGATTCTATGTAAAATTTCATAAATTGGTCATTTATGATCCAATAATAACATTAAATGTAAAATTTTCAACCCTTTAATATTGAAAATGGTATCACTACAGTAAAAGTTAAAATTCATTAACTAAGTGATAAAACCAAATGATATGGTATAAATTTAAATTTAAACCAATTTAAATTTTATTTCAAGATTATATTAAAACAATTAAATCCTTATATTATAATCCAAATCATTTTTGGAACCATTTGACATGAGTTTGAAACATATTATTATATTATAATTTTTTAGGTATTTCCATAAAATGACATTAAAAAAATTTATCATAAATAATGATTTATCAAAGGATTTAAAATTAAAAAAAAAGTAAAATATTTTGTAAAGTGAATTTAATTTTTCTGAAAATATCATCCATGTTTGAGTAATGGATTAATTTTCCTTTAATAATATCTTTAATTAGCTGTAAGGAGTAAAAAAAATATGTTATTCCAATAATTGTCGAAAGCTTTAACTATGGATGAAATGGAACATATATGGTTGATAAAATCAAAGAAAAATTTAGTAATTGGTTTAAATGAAATTATTTTGAACCAAACATATATTATCTTACAATTTTATCAAATTTTAACCTTTTTAATATGAATATTAATTTATATTAATTAATAATTTAAGAATATGCATGAATTTCCTTCACTCACCTATAAAGTGGAACACCCCCTCCTATTCTATCAAAAATTAATGGGTTGTCTGATTCATCAAATCCAAACCATAATAACTTAATAAATTACTTATCTAAATCCAAGTGTTTAAATTTCTACCAGAATATCATCCCTTCAATGATTACGTTTTAAGCCAAAAATGTTTTTCAGTGAAGAGGTATAACTCTTAACCAATTGTTTTAAGTTATAATTCGTTTATTAGATCCTATAAATAAATGGTATCCATTATAAAATAATTATCCATGTATCTTAAATATATTAAATTATTATTTTGATAATGGAAAAATCATAATCCAAATTATTATCAACAATTGGAAAATGATGACGTCACTCGTACATACATGTGGACTATCACCTCTATGAAGTGATGTGTTTTGTATTTCATTTTCATTTTATATGAAGGTTAATATGTATATATTTAGTTAATATATATGATTTATCTAATATAATAATTTTCCACTAATCATAAATTATTATTAACCTTTATTTCCTTTCATTCAGAGAAAAATGAAAAATAACAGTCATGTATATGTATGACCCATAGTCTCCATTAATGGTGTAGTATATTTTTATATCTATATATTTTATCGGAGAATCTAAAAATATATATATTTAACACATATAATATTTACATCATAATATATATTTTATATATTTTGGAATAGTTATCAATGTTAAATTACATGAGCTACCAAATAGATACTCTAATGAAAAATGAAAATGTTAACACCCAAAAAGCTGATTCAAATAATGAATTATTATTAAATAACCATTAAAATGTTATATATGGAGCATAAAATACATTATAATTATTTAAATGGTTTTATTATAGTATATAAAAATTTTAAATTTATTTTATATGAGGTTAAACCACTTTAAATGAATTTTGAATACGAGAAAAGGGATTATCTTCTTATATTGTCTTCTTTGGGAAATATGTTAGGTTTTTCACCTATCTTACTTTATGAGGTCTATATACATAATAATTGAAATGTAAAAACATGAAACTCATTATATTAACAATATTAAATGATTCATTTGAATTTATTTTTTCGTTGATCTTACGATTCAAAAATTACCATAGCAGTAATAGATTTTTGTTATAATATCATTGTTTATCAGAATTGTTTATAATTACATTTTAAATGATAAAATATTATGACATAAATCTCAAGAATACCATCAAATTTTTTATCCTTTATTTATTTCTAGACATTACTTGTTTTCCATTCATTTTTCTCTCTTTTTGAACTCAATTGACAAAAATAATGTCTTTAACAAAAATTGACATTATTTCTCTCTTTGAATGAAAATATTTTTTCTTCTATATAAATGATTTCTAAAAATGTATTGAATAATGTTTCAAATAATTTCCTACAATAGGTTAATGTAATTTTTACATAGGATTTAATTTTATTCAAAATGGTTTAAAATGATTCTTATTATTTTTTTCAAAATTTGATTATTTTGACATAATATTTTACAAAAATCTAAACGGAATTTTTTTCTTTCAACATATATGGCAAGAATAGTGTTTCCTACTACCATGTCCACTAAATTCATTAAATAATCCATCAAAATTATAGAAGGTTCCTCTAAAATGGAATTTTTATTTAATTTTTGGGTAACCTTTTAGATTATAAATAAGTTATTTTGAAGTGAAAATGTTATTTTACTCAAAAAATATTCCATATGATATTTTAAATGAATTTTTAATATAAGATGACATCCCTTTATGATTCTTATGAAATATTTGGGACATTATAAAATTATAATATCATTATTCATTAACTATATAGTTTTTTATGATGATGAAAAAATGTTTATAAAACCCAATTCATTTCTAAAGATTATAATATTATTATAGGACGAAATTTTTATGAATGATGATTTATTATTATGGGTTATGCTATGAATAATTTTTTATGAAATCTATTTCATTTTCATGAGTTATGATACGATGAATGTTTTATGTTCTTATATAAGATATGTGTGTGTGTGATATTCATTATGTGATGGGTGGGCCCAAAATTATACATCCATCCAACGCACATGGTAGATAAAGATATCTCATGAGATAATAAGGATTGTAATGGTGTGTGAACAAAGTTTATTAAGGGAAATTGCCCACTATGATAGTCTTTAGTGTGAACCATGACTAAAGATAAATGTAATGGGGAGTCAATCCAATCTACTATGATAGTCTTAGAAATGAGGCTTGACTAATGAAATAATTTTCCATGTTTTTTTAGTCCAAAAAAAATATATTATGGATAATCTATTTTTTCATAGCTCATGCAATTTGATTCCTTTATTATTCATGTATTTTGAACTACCATGATTTAATAGATCACTAATTATTATAAAAAATGATAATAATGGAATGGTTTTCAATGGTTATACTCATGTTATCAGGACATGAATCTCTTGTTTTGATTATGTGATCATTTATATCACAATTGATTCCCTATATTAGCATATAATATCACAAAATATTATGTTTCCCTTTCATCGGATATGAAGAAATATTTTAAGAATATTTTTTCTAAGAAGGTTTTAATTTATGATGAACTATGTGAGAGATGATGTAGATATTTTTTAACCCATTTTTTATGTTTCCATATTTCTAAAGACACCAGTACTTTAAGGTTTTTTCATGGAAGATAATTTTATGAAATGAATATTTTATAATATGATGTGATATTTTTTGTCTGAAAATTATGGGCCTCTATTTTTTTATCAGTGAATGGTTTAGTCAATATTTGGATATTATGATTAAAGAACATTAGATAAAACCATGTGCATAATCCTAAGTAAAGGATAATATCCAAATAAAAATTGTATGATAGAGATTTTGTGGTTTTTCTAGAATGACATCCCTATATGGATACCATAAGAAGATGTGGAATAGGCACTCATATTTCAAAGGGATGTACCCACAAAATAAGTTGATCTAGTAATTCATGAACATTTTTTTGGTTCATAGAGAGGGTTACCTTACTATGCACCTATTTTTTCAATCTTAGAGGATATAATTTTTTCAATTCACATTTTCATTACGAACATTCATGAATTATTTGAATAGATGATGATCATTAATGACTAAGATTAAACCTACGGTATCATAGATTGAAAAAATGTCTCATGGTTTAGAGATCCAATTAATGATATTTCATAATTTTAGGATAGCTCCCTCTTATTATTATAAATAAACTCTTGCACCTTACATTTTGGATATAGTCAATCGATGGAACTAGGATAATTCATGGTAACACATACTATGACAAACAATTGAATGATTTTCCTCATGGGAAACCAAAATTTAATAGAGGTAAGTAGGTAAAACATTGGGATTATAAATAATTAAATATATCTTTATATGATTAAAAATGTCAACATGGGTGTGTTTTCTAAGTCACCTAATAAAATAAAATTATAATTTCCCTAATACGAATTAGGAATGAATATTTAGCTTCAACGTGTCAGAAATTTTGGAATAATAACTCAAGGGAATGTATCAAAGGGATAAAAATATTTTTTTAATGTGGAAACTTAGGGCACTTAGCAAGTAATTACTAATGAAAATTTAATTTTTCAAGGATGGATTGATTTTTATCTAAATTTACAATTTATAGTTCAATTTCATATTATGGGGAATTTGTTCATTATCTGAGCCAATGCCATAATCCAACGGATATGTCCTAGATAAAGGAAAGGAATAAGTCATTCCAACCACTAAGGTGAATATATTTAATTATTTATATAAATGGATATGAGAATTATTTTTTATAAGTTTTATATCAATGATATTATTGATATAAGTATCATGAAAATTTTAAGGATTTTAAGAAATTTTATTTCATTATGTTTTCAATAACATATGTTGAATGGATCTAATATCCTTGGGAAGTAATTTAGTAGTATAGTGGTATTTTTTAGATGGGATAAAGAGTTGATTGGAATTGATAAAGTAAATGGGATAATATTTATGACCTTAAAATTGGTTAGTGATTTGATGATAATGTGATTTATGACATATAAGAAGATGTTTATAAAATATTTAGATTTATAGAAACAGTATGCTTTTTTATTTTATTAATAAATATTATTTAAATTTTTGGAATCATATATATTAATGTGGGGTTAAAATTAGATTTATGTATACCATCATAGTTCTATATGTTTAAGGTTGATAATATGTAAAAAGGAATAGATACCCTATTTGAGGTTTTAAGGGATGGGATTCTGAGGTGATTTAAAACTTTTATTAGATTTTCAGAAGAATAACTTGTTTAGGATTAAATAACCATATAATTTATTATATGATTTGATGTTATGTTAGTTACGGTGTATTGGATATTGTGATTTATATAATTGTGATGATTTAAATGTGACTCATTTACAATGTAATATTTTCAGTGATATTAATGTTGAAGCTAAGGATTGCCTTTCAGGTTAGTATCAAAATTTGAATCATGATATTTTTTATATTTTGATATATTATAATATTATATAGTAATTTATTATGGTTATTAATGATATTTTTGGAGATTCTTATTTATTTTTAGTCATATAAAACCTTTACATTTAACATGAAATTTAACTTGAAAGATTATTTTGGAAGAACACGCTTATATTTTTTGAGATATAAGATGAAAGTTATGAGATCATCATTGTGGTTAAAAAAATATTTAATGTTGTGGTTAATAAGGTAATTTTGTATTTAGTGTTATTTATTTATGGAAGGATCTATGTTAAACCATTTTTATTATTGTGTAAAATTTTATGTAAGATGTATTAATTATTTACATAATGGTTTACACATATTCTGATAAATATTTTTGTATTAATTAATTTTTAATGAATGGAAGAAGAAATTTTTATCAATTTATGAATTATGAAATCAAATATAAATTTTTTTAGTTCTGATGGTATGAAAAAAATATTCTTTAATAATCATCGTTCTATTAAAAGATAATATTACATTGAAATTGATTAGGGGTAATATTATATATATCATGTAAGTATATTTCCTAACGTTATTAGTACTAATGGTAAATTAATTCCTCAACCCTTAAAATATGATCTTGAAAAAAATTCTTATTATGTTCATTTCTAATTAATCAATAGGCTTTTTCACACCTTATTGATTTATAGTTTTGTGGATATTAACAATAACATGACCATTCACTTTCATGTGATCAATGTTCAATGTAAATCTCTATCATTAATGGAAAATATTTTTCACCATGTTAGTATTATCACTTCCCAATAATGTTATCCTATTTGGTAACTTATTTAGGTGTTATTTCATAAGATCACTATATTTTATATTCCCACTTTTTAAGAGAATGTATTGTTAATCCTTTTTACCATGTTGGGTTTCAACAATGGAATTTCCAAAGGTAAAACCCTTAAATATTGAGGAATATTTCAAAATGAGACAATGTAATTTATTTGGGTGGATTATGTAACACCCATATATTTTTTAAATAAAAACTTTTTTCTTTAGCATAAAAGATACACAACATCAAGCCTGAACAAACCATGACATTTAATAATTTAAATTTGACCATTATAAAATAACTATTTAATTTGAGCTTATAAATTAGACTAATCATATTAATAAATATACATAAGGTTTATAATAAATATAATTTATTAACTAGTACTACTGAAATAAGAACCAATTTTTTAGTAATGTCATTTAATCCTTCAAAAAAAATTCATTTCATTTTTTCATAGAAAATTAAAAAAAGTTTATTGGAATTTTAGAAATTATATTTGATGAAAATTATATAATTTTTGAATTAATCTTTTCAAAATTAGATCAAGATAATGTTTTTATATTTTTATGAAATGTTATTTTTTAGTCAATAGTGAAAAAAATTTATTTTTATTGAAAACATTATTTTTCATTGAAATATTTACAAACATACAATTTTTAAAAATGGTTTCAAAGATAATATTGTTCTAATACATTATGAATAATATAGTTATTTTCAATATAAAATATTTTATTACTGAATTTGGAAGAAAAACATGTTTATATTTAAAAATGTTTTATCCAAAAAAACTATTTTCCATTGTGTTTTTCCATTTTATATTAAATTAATTTATAAAAAATCATGAAATTTAATATTAAAACACTCCTTATATACTATTAATCCTGAGGTTAAAATTTTCTAAAAGGAACCTTTTAGTTTTTGTCAAAAAAATAGTAACTATAGTTAATATTTGTTGACATAGTAATGGTAAAATGTGTTAATTGTAGTTAATATTATTGTGATAAGTCTTAATATTCATTAAAATAGTTTATCTAAAATCATTATATGATTATAAATAATCCATAATCATATGAACAATAAAATTATTAGCTTTTGTTTCCACTTTTCATTGATTTCCACCTTTATATTTTTTAAGTAAAAGATAAAACCAAAAATTGAACGTTCTTTATTTTAATATCTATAATATTTTTTGAATTTGATAAATAAATATTTACTAATATAAATATTTATTTTAAATATTAATTATTTTTTATGTCATGGTATTTTTTTATATATTTTTTAATGATATAATTACACTAATTTCCCATTAAATGATTATATAGTTCTTTTCCAAATAGTAGAAAAATCTCAAAAAAAAAATTAAAAAACCTAAAAGTAATATATTTTGGGTGAGTTAATATTTCCCAAAAATTTTTAAAATAAAGTTTATATATTAAAATTTAATTTTCTTTATATTTTTTTCAATGTCAAATTATGTGAAAAGTTGTTCAAATGACATTAGTCATATATTATGAGTAAAACGTGTTATTAATTTAGGTTTTTTTTAAAGATGAGATTTAGGAATAGATACGGTATAAATTTTATGAACTATATATTTATGACCAAACATTAACCTTATAATAAAAATTATATCCCTTGAATATTGAAAAGGGAATTACTGTAATTAAAGATTAAAAAATTTCCAAGGGATTAAATAAAATGATATGTTTTAAAATGATAGATTAACTAATATAAATTTTATTATAAGATTCTATTAAAACCATTTAGTCTATTTATTTAATTCCATGACATTTTTAAATCATTTTACTAATGTTAGAAACATATTATACAGTAACCTTTCATGAATTTTGAAAAATTACATTAATGTTATTTTATAATAAATAATATTTTATTAACTAATTTTAGCTTCATAAAAATCCTACATTTATAAAATTGAAGTTAATATGGTATAAAATATAAAAAATGGTTCATTTATGGATCAGTATACCTCTAATAGTAACTTTCTTTAACCTTAAATAGTAAAAACATTGTAATCGTTGTAATTTTCAAAAGGACTAACATGGGTTAAAATAACAATATCGGGGTAAAAACATCCTCAAAACATTTAAAAATTTTATTCTATAAAATAATTAAGACACATAATAATATTATATTCATATTTTATCAAATATATTCCATTATAACATTTTAATTAATTTATATTTACTTAATACTTTGGGAAATTTCAAAAATGGCATTCCCTCACTTATGAAAGTGCATGATATAACTCTTAACTGAGCATTTTCAATTTTATTTCATCCAATAACTCCTATAAAACCACGGTATACGAAAAAAATACAATATTAGAAAATACTCAATTTTTTTATTAATTATTGATAAAAAATAATCCACCTTATTCCCATATGATAGAAAATGATAACATCGCTTCTACGTAAGTGTGGACTACAACCTCCCTAAAGTGATGTGATTCGTTTTCCATTTTAATCTTTCCAGGATTGTAATAAAGAGAGTTATAACGTATATATAACATATATATTATATAAAAATAATCCTAAATATTTTAAATATTATTTTACCTTCTTTCCAACCATCTTTTGAAAAATGAAAATAATATTTATTCGTAAGTATGACCTATCATCTCAATGAATGGTGTAATTCAAATTTATATCCATACCTTTTATGGATGAATCTTAAAATACACATTTATACATTGAAAATATATAATATTAATATCTTCTAAAAATTATTTATCTTATGGAACTATGATCAATTTAGAAGCATAATAAATACCAACAAGATAATATAATGAAAAATGAAATACTTTACATCAAGAAATCATTATTATAATATAGAATTATTAAAAAAAATGAAAATATAAATGTTTTAATTAGAATATATATTATTTTATAAGTATTTTCATTACTCCTATAAAGACCCGTAAAATTCAAGGGAAATTTTTTTCTTAATTTTCTTTGGGATTTTACAAAAACGCAGTTTTTGACGTCACCTGATTCTGAGGCTCGGTGTGCCCGGAATCATGTTCTGAAGTTTAGCTCGGGTACATTCAATGAACGAAGGAGCGGGTTTTCCTAACTTTTGAACCGGTGCTTGGAATCAAAATATAAGGGCCCCAATGGAACTGCAGTGCCGGTAATTTCATAAGAACACCTTTTCTGGAGTTGCGTTTGCTCGGGTGAGGTTATTAATTAATTGGGTTAACTAAAGAATAAAAATAAAATATTGTGCTACAATTTTATTTTTATTCTAAGTTATGATAACCGAGGCATGGTGGTTGGAGTGGTACCCACTAATACCCTACCTCCTAGGTAGGATATTATTGAGGTGGGGCCCACACGAGCCCCACCCCATTTATTTTTTTTCACCTCCCACGAGCATTTAATATGGTAACTCACCTGCACACCCTTTTTAATGGCCAAGTCAACTCTCATGTTTAATTGGATTATTAAATGCCTCATTAATTGGTCAACGCATGATAATTTAATCTTGTTTTAATTTTAAATTTAAAATAAGGGATGGCTTGAGTAATAAAATAAGGCAATTCGTTATTTTATTATTGTTGTTTTCGTTGTGCGAGAAGGATTGGAGAGGAACTTCTCAAGCCTTGGAATCCTCGTCTTCCCCCTTGAAGAACACGAAGAACGCACTATCGCCGACGAAGAACACCAACCTCCGATGAAGGACGACGATTAACACTGATTCCTCAGAAATCGACAACGTGACGCCGTGTACCGCAATGCCGACGATCCTCTTCTCCATGACACCATGTACCGCGACGCCGATGATCCTCTTCTCCGCGACGCCGATGATCCTCCTTCAGCGACGCCATCTTCCGCGATGTCCCTTTTCCGTGACAAACCTCATTCGACAACATCAAAGAGGTAGGGGGCTTTTCTGTATTGTGTTTATGTGAAATATACCCTCGTGCGTGGGTATTTAATTTCAGGGTGTTAGTATAATTTTCTTGAATAAATTATACCCTCGTCAATGATTAAAAGCATGTGTTTAAATGATTTCCCTTGATAACACCTAACGCGGAAGGCATGGGCCGAACAAACACGGCCCGACAACCCTCCACAGATTGTTTATTGATGTGCGGATCGATGGGAGATGACATAATGGGCAGCAGAGGCATTTTTTAAGGCTTCACAGTGAAAGGCAGGTCCCGGGAGGACCGCCGGCGAAAATGGCAGGCAAAACGGACCACCGGAGCGCGTCCGGTTGTCCCCGGAAGACCCTGTCGGCGCGCCACCAGGAGGAACCACCGCAGCTGAAGCCGCGACCGCAGGTGTCTGGATCCCGCGGCCGCATGGGATCTGAAGGAGGAGGACGCGGCAGGCACACCGCATCAGTGGGGTGAAAAGGGAGGAGGGGGGCAGATCCCCCCATGCTCGGCCGCTGGCCGAGCCAGCTTGCAATCGGGCTGGGCCGGGTTGTGTGGACCGGACCGGGCAGCGCCCATCCGGGTCGGGCCGCACCCCTCCGGGTTGGACCTGGACTCGGGTCGGGACAACCCGGTTCGGGCCGACCTAGGGGGGGTTGGGCCGGGTCGGACCGGGTCCAGACCCCCCATTTTTGGACCACTATCGGTCTTTTACCCATAACATGGGATACGGACCTCCGATCGACACACCGTCAGTTGCATGGTGATCATTGGATTGAGACGGTCGTTTCGGTATATTACACTCAAGGTTTCAGAGAACTTTTCATACGACCGGGTTGGTTCGAACACGAAACCAATCGGGCCCTCGGAGTGGAAACGCTCATAAATTGAGCTCTGGACGTTTGATTGATGTGCCGTTGACTTTGTTAGATTCTTCTTAGTGAGACGGACCTTTTGGATTACTCCAATTGAGGTTTGGATGCACGTGGAGTGCGGTCAGGTTTGTTTTGACTTAAAAACCAATAGGGCCCCTCGAACGAAAAAGCCAATAACTCTCAGACCGGGCGTCCGATTGATGTGCCGTCTGTCGCATTCAGTTCCCTTTGTCAAGACGGAACATTGGGATACATCAACTCCGGACTACGTGTCAGTTGATGTATCGACCCCTTGGCTCGTGGAGCGGACCCTCCCGGAAAAGAGCATGCTGTGTGCGGGGACCCTAGAGCTGGCTGCGACTGCGACTGTGACGACTGCACTAAAATCCTATGTGGGTTCGGCAGCGATGAAGACCGTACTGAAATCCTCCGTGGGTTCTAAGGTGATGAATACTGCACTGAAATCCTCTGTGGGTTCATCACCAATGAAGACCGTAATGAAATCCTCCATGGGTTCGACGGCGATGAAGACATCACTGAAATCCTATGTGGGTTCAGCAGCGATGAAGAGCGTACTGAAATCCTCTGTGGGTTCGACGACGATGAAGAATGCAATGAAATGCTCTGTGGGTTCAGCAAAGATGAAGACCATACTGAAATCCTCCATGGGTTCGACGAAAATGACTATTGTTCTTGTATCCTACGTGGGTCTGGCAGTGTCTGACTCTGTTCTTGTTATCCTACGTGGGTCTGGCAGAGTAGCTGGTCTGTATCCTATGTGGGTCGGATAGCTTAGCTGGTTTAGTATCCTACGTGGTTCCCATTACAGATGAATTAGTGGCTACATCTGATCATCTCTATCAACTTATGAAGAAGAATACCTGTGTGAGCTGAGTCTTGACTTTCAATCATTATCTTCGATATGATTGACTTGCTTTCCTATGTGGATTGTGTTGTGATTTCCTGTGTGGATTCGGTTGTACTATCCTGTGTGGACGTGATCGAACTTGGGCTCGGATGTTGGTGCCGAACAGGAATTTATGACTTAGGTATACGTATGGGCATATACCTATGTAGTGTTGGTTGTTACTTCATGATTGTACGTTTCCTTTGTGGATTATCCTTTGAGGATTCTGGGAGACCTTCGGCGGTCTCAGGGTCCCTACTGAGTAGCGCATACTCACCCCTGCACGGGCTATGCCCACACTATGTTTTGTTGGATATAGACAACGGACAACGCTGATCATGGTTGAGGCTAGTGGAGCAGTCGGTACCTAGAGGTGGACCATTGGGCGGGACATACACGGAGCTGACAGTCGGACCTGAGGAGTGGAGGTGGCTATATGTACCCACCCTTCAAGTGGGACTTCCAGTGGGCGGATCGACGTTGCTGCTTTACATTCAGTTGTTGTACATTAATTCCAGTTGTACTTTACTTTCAGTTTGGGTTTGTATTCTAGCCCATTTACTTTATGCACTTACTTTTGTACCCATTTTTACTTAGTGTTTACTTCTGCTGGCTTACTCTATGGTGTTTGTTTACTTTATAAAGGCTATGCCTTCCCTTTTTATTGGGATTTACACCTTTTGTGATAGTCGCCAGCCCCTGTCCTATAGGATGCGGGCTTGGGGTAGTCACGGCACGGGCCCTGAGGACGGGTCGTGACAACTCTAGTATAGAATTTTTATAAATTTAATTTCATTATATAATATGATGATGTTATTTTGAAGCAACTCGAACTCAAGGTAAGGCAATGTCATCTCAAATTGTCTTCTTTGGTTCATATGTTATGTTACACATATATCATATTTTATGTGGTGTATAAGTAGAACCTTCAAAATAATATATCATGAATATCCATATTTTCAGGATTTCTAATGTTTCATTTTATGTAACTCTATCATGGGACTCACGATTAAAAATACATGAAAGATGTATTAAATTTCTATTACAAAATTATTTTTTATTAGGAATGTTTGTGATTACATTTTCAATATTGATAATTTATCAAATAAATTAAAATAATTAAAATATTTTATTATAATCTGGTTATTTCTAGATATCATATGTTTCCCTTTCACTTACCTTTATTTAGGAACTCAAGTTAATAAATGAATTTTTTTAAGGAATACATAATTTATTTCATTTTTTGGATAAAAATACCTTTTTCATCAATATACGTGTTTTCTATTTATTAATTTAAGAATGTTTTTAATATTTTACAATTATGGTTTAATTTAATTTTTTCTCGTGATTTTATTTTTAATAAAATGGTTTAAAAAGAATCATCATATCATTTTACAAACAAGGTACCACTAAATTTTATTACAAAAGAATGAATGAAATTTTTTTCGTTTAACTTATATGGTATGAATGTAATTTCAGCCCATTATGAACATGCATGAATTGAATATTCCTTACTACAATTATTTTTTCTTTTGAATAAATATAATTTCATTAATATTTGGAAAAAAATTGTATCTAAAATAAGCGCTTTTGAAGTAAAAATGTTATTTTCCTAAAAAAAATTTCCAAGTGATAATTTAAAGACATTTTTTATGTAAAATGAAAACCTATAGTGATGTATAAAATTTAATATGGATATAAACCAATGATACCATCTGTATTATTTATCTATAATGTTTTTTATTATAATGAAATTGAGTTTATGAATCAATTTTATTTCCCATGAGTTAGAAAATGATGAAATTGTGAAATGCTTATGAAACCTATTTCTTTATAATTTGTTATTCTAAGATAAAATGTCTATGAAATATATTTATTTGTAACGTGTTATTAAATGATGAATGTTTTATAATTTTGTGGTTCAAATGTAAATGATTTTAATTAAGTGATGGGTGGGATGTTAATTATAGATCCCTATAATGCCTTGGGTAAAGATAGATATCTTATGAGATAATAAGTACTATAATGAGTACTAAACAAAATTTAGTAAGGATCATTATCCACTATTATTGTCATGGGATTGAGCCTTGAATAATGATATTATGGAATGTGGAGTGGACCAAATCCACGGTGAGAGTCTTAATAGTGATCCTTGACTAATGAAATGATTTTCAAGGTATATGCGTATTCTAAAAGAAATATGTCTTATACTAATGTTATGCTCTCACAGATCATGTAATTTAATTACATTATGATTCACATATTATTAATAGAAATGTTTAATTCCATGACTATAGACTATGATCCATTATATACATGGTTTGGTTTTCAGATGATATGATCATGTTTACATACCCATGTACTCATGTTGTGTTTATGTGTTCATTAATATATCCCTTGATTTCCCTTACTGGTAATATGATCCCACCCATTATTATGTCTCCAATCCATAGCATATGATGAAATATTTTATGAATTTTTTTATCTAAAATGGTTTATATTTAATTGGACCTTTTTGTGGGATGTTATTGAACTTTTATGAACTAGTTATTTATGTGTCAGAGTTTCCAAAATTAGTAAACCATTATAGTTATGGCATGGAAAGTAATGTAATGTATTGAATATTAATTTAATATGATGTGATATTTATGTGTAAAAATTATAGGTCCCTATAAAAACATCTATAAAATCAATAAAAATATTCTAATTCTTTATTAAACACATTAAATAAAAACATAAATTTTGTGATTTCCGTAATACATATCATCTCTCAGGATTTATCTAGTTGCAACAAGTTGTACTAGAGCATAATAAATCAAAATATGTCCTCATCATAAAAATTTGTGTATGTATTTATAATCTTGTATTATTTGAAAAATCCTCAAATTTTTATTGAAACTATATTTTTTGGATGTCATAAAGGAATTCCCACATTCCTACAAGATTTTGGGGAAGATGTTATGAAGTATATCCAAATATATTCTAATGTGGGAAAGAATAGTGAGATAATGGGTAATTACTGAATAGATAATATTATTAATAGATCTTTATTTGATAATTTTTATAAGAAAACCAATGTTTTCACTATTAATTATGAAATTTATAAGAATCTGGAAGCTATTTAATGAAACCCTAAAGATATAAATCATGTTTTATTGTCAACATCAAGATAAGGATTCAAAAGTGGAAGGATGATATGTTATATAGTATGAGTGTTGAATAAGGATTTTTTAAAGAAAATAATTATAAAAAAGAATAAAAAAACTCCCATACATGTACTATAATCTTGGGGAATGAAGCTAATTCATCAATTTCATCAGACTCTATCAAAGTTATAGATGTTTCATATAAATATGGAAGTTCATATTTCCTACTAGAAATGAAAATACAATAAATTAATTAGAAAAATTAACTATAGGTTTTTTTATATTCATGATGATCCTGGACTTTCTCTTAAATAATTAGACATTCCTAAAATAAAAATAAAAATATTAGTTGAATATTTAATGAATATAATAAAAATATAGATGATCTTGAAATATATAGAGACCAAATTTAGAAATATATTGTTGACCAATTAGAGATTAATATGAGTATAATATAATAAGTAAAGATCAAACTGATAAAAAATGATAAATACATGGTGAGTGAAAAAATTGAAGGATTCTATTAACAAATTAAATAAAATAATTGAGTCTCTAGAGGATGAATTTCATGAGCGTAAAAATGTTTAAGGGTCCACTTGAAGATGATGGGTTTGAGAATAAATATTTTTTAGGAGGAATTTGAAGTAATGATGACACACTTAAAAAATGTTACAGCTCTAATAATGATATATAAAAATGTAATACCGCATAATTCAAAAGTAAGAACCAAATATTCGATACTGTGTATGACACGCGACACAAAGCACATGAGGAAAAATAATACCCTGATACTTTAAAATATATTTATTTTTTAAAATATATTTGATATATTATAGATTTGGTAATGCACTTGATACTGAGTTACCATGATTTACACGCAAGATTTACTTTCTTCAAAAGCTTACATTACACGCAAGACTGGGTTTCATCAAATAACAATGTATTATTAAAATATTATTCTTTAATATAATATTATATAAACTAGTTGTTAAATTATTATTTATGAATATTAATAACTAAATTATAATAATTATGGTTTACACTAACATAAATTTAATTATTTGGTTACCAATTAATGAGAAAGGAAAATAAGAACCAATTAGATATAAAAAGAAATATTTTTTTATGCTTCCAAATGAGATTTATTTTAATAAAAATAAGTAATTACTATTATTTAATTATTTTAATGAAATATATATTCAAAATATTCAATCATATATATTTTATATTCATCTATTTGGTTTTATATGTATAAGATAAGAATAAACTCTATTTTAAACATAAAAACCTATATTTTTTAAGGCATTTTTACCACATTTTAATGGTGAACCCATTTTAAATCCATTATTTGAAAATTTTATATATTTAATATTTAAAAATGAAATTAATATTTTCAATTGAAATATAAAAATTATATTAGCTAATTTTTTTGGTATTTTCTATGAAGATTCATTTTTAATGAATTGTCAAAAATTTTGAATTTTAGTTCAAAACTACTTTTTCGTCTATTTTATTTTTAAGGATTAATTATAATATTAATTGGTTTTAAAGAATAATAAGATTATAATTTTATAAAATAATAAAATTTATTTAATTAGGATAAATTTCAATTTGAAATTAAATGTAAAAAACTTATCAAACTTTTGTTCAATTTTACTTTAAAAACTCGCATTATCATCCCGCTTGTGGGATTATTTTAAATTAATTTTTTCCACTTATATGATTATAATTTGGAAAATGTATTAAATATATATAATAATAATAATTTATAATTTATAATAATACAAAATTTGTTTTTGACCAAAAATATTAGTGAAATTGATTAAAATTAACTACAATTATTATGGTAATATTAAGCTTAATAAAGGACTAAACCTTTAACATAAGGGACCAAACCACCTAGACACTTGTAAAACACCCATTTTATGTCCATAATTCATAAATTAACCTTTAAATTAGTTATTGTTTTGGGTTTTTAATACTTTTTTAGGTAAAACCATCGATACACCTGACTTCTTATTTGAAAAATACCAAGTACGTCATTTTCCTCCCTTATAAAAGGCCACCACCTCCCCCATTCCTCACACCTCTCAAACAATATTTTTTCAGAAAATATATACCAAAATAGCTTCCCAAAATCACTCCCCTATACCTTGACATATCTCATTGGGTATAAATCCTTCCAAGGAATCCCTTTGGTACAAACCAGAAGAAGTAACCTGATTAAGAGGTAACGTCTTCTCTCAAGCTCTCTAGTTTCATTTCCATTATAAACCCCCTAAAATCTATTTATTCCATAATTATATAAAAAACAAGTATCATAAATATACTATTATTTTTTCAGGTAATGTTTTCTATAAAAACTTACACACACCTCCATCTAATGGGTAATGAACATACTGTTTATGTGTATGGAAAACTACTATCTCACGAAATGATGATTGTTTATTTTTCCTTTAACACCTATAATGGTGTCCATTATAATGGAAAATCTGTTTATATATGATATATATGATATTTATAATGTCTTTATTTTTCTTTAATTTTTATTTAGAACATAACTTTATGATTTTTGTCTTGTGTAAATATGATAATTTTGTTTGAGAAAATGTGGACTACCTCCCCCTCAAAGTGATATGCCTCGTTTATCGAATATATGGAATTTATAAAGTATGGTTTTAATAAACCCATTTTACAAATATAAAATATATATTAAAATTTAATTATAATATATACATATTTATCATTTATATTTAATTATTTTAATACAACAACGAAATGAAAGTAGTATTCATGTGTATGTAGGACCTACTGTCACCATGAACAGTGAACTTAATTTATAATATCCAAATATTATAGACTAATATGAATACATATATAATAAATATATATTATAATTAAGTCATGTTTAAAATTTTTTATATGGTGATATCATGATCTAATTAATAGGAACAATAAATAACAAGTCAAAACATACTTGAGAAAACTAGGCAATTAATACCCGAAATAGTTAAAATAATAAAAGAGTTTTAAGAAACGGGTAATAAAATATTGTAAGATGTTAATATATATTATATTATTAAAATTATAATAGTTATTTTATAAGTTATCAACATATTTTAAACCACTATACAGGATTATAAATACCACACAATGAAAGGAAGGTTAAGGTAAGGGATTCTTTTCTCACTTTTCTTATCGTGAGGAATTCACCATTTACATGGATTACTTATTTTTTTTGGTGTATCTACTATCCATTTTGATATATTATATGATTATTTACCTTTATTTCATGATATTAAACGTTTCAATGTATTATTACTATTTCATGGATCCCATGATTCAAAATCTACTCAAGTAGTAAGGTATTTCGTCTCAATTTACATTCTATTGAGACTAATTTGTTGTTATGAAACTAGTTTCGTTTTAAGGTGTTTATACTACCATTTTACATGATATATACTGAATATACTTAATTTAATTATATTATAAATTTTATTTAATTTTATTCCTTCATGTGGTTTATGATTTAAAATGTTTCAATGTGGTATGGGACACTTTGGAATGTTTAATGATTATTTTCCTCAATAAAAAAATTAATGATATATAAATGGTATTTCCATTGAATTAAATTATATTAAAAAATTTCAATAAGGCCTTTAATTTTTTATCCTTAGGTTATTGAGGACCATTTTCAATTATTAGTACGGTTTTTCCATTCTTGGTACTCAAAGTGTTTTAGAAAAAAAATCAGAAAACCCGAGTTTTGATCCCTCTGTAGTAAGAGAACCTGTTTTCTTATAAAAGCATGTTTTATTAAATAAAATAATAACTTATTATTTTTATTTTGTAATTAAATTTTTACCATTTTTTCTTTTACCAATGTTTTCAATGGAATCTTCTTTTCTCTTTTCGAACAAGGCATTTTTCTAACCATTAACCCCAAAAAAGGAATTTTTTTATTACCTTGTATGGCGTATACAAATTTACCCACCATCATTTATTTGAAGCTTTATTTTAATGTTTAAAAGGTTACTTTTTAAGGAAAATATTTTCAAAAGTGATTTTCAAAGAAAAGGTTTCTCAAAACAAAAGGATTTTTCGCTAAATAATTTTTCTAACATATCTTTTTATAATTTTTCCATTAATCAATGACAACAATCCTTTATTTTACTCCACTTTTATTATGTTGTATTGATACCATCCTTAATATTCCTATGGATGGATTATAATTGATTTTACCAAGGATAGTATTCACATTCACTTCCATGATTCCTTCTAGTCCCCTTGAAATATTCAATTTCCTATGATCATTTAACAATGAATTTCCCCTAAATATCCATATCATTTTCAAGGATATGATTATTTCCTAAACCGTATTCCATTTTTCATATGGTGTTTACTTTTAATGTTACTTTATTATTTGGGGAAATATTGATAAATATGTTTACATTATTCAATGGGGATATTTGATAATACATATTGTTTATTCGATATGAGGAATGTTTTGGAATTGCAATACATTGGTTGGGGACCATTTAAGTAATGCCCTTTGGGTTTGGGACCGGTTAATGAAAGACCCTAGATGAATCAGTAGTCTTATGAGATGAATTATATGGCCAAACAGTTTAAACATTCTCTGGATGGTAAAGGTATCATATTCCTAGGAAACATGACATCTTCTAATTAAGCATTACATTTACTGAGAATTTATTTATAATTTATCCATGATATTATTCATAGACATATCTATAGATTCATTTTATTTATAGTTTATTGAATTAATGGAATGTGTTTTCAGTTCCATACTTGACCATATTGATATTTCTTTATCTAGTTATTTGAATGGCATGTGTTATCATTTATTTACATTTCATTGTTTATTTATTCCTAATGATTTCTTATTTCTTTCAATTTACATTCCCTTATTGATAATTTGATCTCACCTCTATTATGTTTCCTTTCTATAGGTTGTGAAGAATAAATATTGGAATAATCTTCCAAGGAAATAGTTTATATTCTTTTTATATATCATGTTTGTATTTCCTATTTCCCAATGTGTTATGGGTATAATGTATGTAATATGGATTTCCAAGATTGCTAGACTTATTGTTCCTTCATGATTTGATTCGTTATAATCATTCCAATATAATAAAATAATGTCCAATCTCCATGCTTCTGGGGTTAGGATGTTATAATTGATATCAAAGAAAGTTTAACAGTAACCTTACAAAGTAGATTTAGAAAACATATATTAGTGAGCACAAAACTAGCTAAAAATTGAGTAAAAGTATAAAGAATTGTACTATAATTTTGGTAAGGAAGATATTATGTAAGTATTATAAGAAATACATCCCTATCTTGATACTACAAGTGTACGTGGTTCTAACATAGATGTACCTTGGAGTAATAACTCTGGAAAGGTGTTATGGGCCTAACTTGGGGTAACCTAGTATACAAAAATAGGCCTTACTGCACACATGGTTTAAAACTCCTAGGCGATATGCTTTGGATAAATCATGTTTTTATTACAAATAAATATAAAGGATTTAAATGTAAAGATATCCCCAAAGAAACTATATTTATGATTAGGATATTAGCTTTTTCAATTTATGTTAAGTTTTTCAATAGTTTTGGGATTATATATTGTGTTATGATTTAATATAGTATATTCAATTTTTTATAAATGGCACCTAGAAAAAGGAATGTGAAATCTGCCAATTCTTGTGATCTAAAGAGTAAGAAGGATCATATCGTTCATGGTCTTAATCAAGTATTTCAAAGGTAAATAGTATCTCAAGTATTCTCATTATATGAGGAAATAGTATCATGTGTTAATAAGATATGTAAATAATTATCCAAGTCCCATGGATTTGAAGGGATAGAAGAGAAGAAGAGGATGTCAAATAAAAATATTGATAAAGGGGAGAAGGGAAAGAAGGATTCAGCCACATGTGATAACTATGGAAAGAATCACCCTGGTAAATTCTTTAAGGGAATGAGAGTTTTTTATAAGTGTGGATATAAGGGTCACCATACTAAAGAATGAAATGGTTAAAAAATTATGTTATTTAGTGTTACAACTGCAAGGAGATGGGACACTATGCAAATTAATCCCTCAAGCATCATAGGAATATACCCCAAATGATGTTATAGGATATCAATAAAGTTATGTTTCTACCACAGATAAAAAGGAATTATTAATTTTCCTATTCAATAATTCTAAAATTTGAATATTTAATCAGCAATATATTGGTTATAAGAATTACGGAATATATGATGATTGTAATTTATAACTTTTTTGTTAAGTATTTGATATCTTATGCTGAATGGCACCAAGAAAAGCCATTCAGTCAAAAGTTAAAAATTTAATAAAACACATGATTGTGGAAAACACAACCCTTAATATGTTCTTGATGTTGAGATAATGATGAATAAATGATTAATTTTTCCAAGTACTGACATCCTTGTAATTAATTAATGACTTGTAGATAAGTTTTCTATTCTATTATTTATGTAATTTAGAACACATTTGGACTTAAGTAATATATTCAATAACATGTGTATTACATTAGGAATAACAAAGAATGCATGTTTCTAGTAAGGTTTTATGGTAATTCGAGTCATTACCATATTTCAAGAGGATACATGATGAATTTATTCACATGTTTAGAATGTGAAAATTTAAAGTTTCATCATGTTGAATAAAGGCTAATGATATGTAAATTTTTTAAATTTAGTGACATTCATTCTAAATTATTAAATTATAATATTTTGGAAAAGTTAACCATTTATGAAATGGTTTATTTTGATATTTGGACAAGGTTTTATAAATTGTTATATTACTTCACCGTATAAGAATAAAAGTATAAATAGTTCAAGGAACAACCAAAAGATAATATTTAATTTATATAAATGTATATTTAATTAAATTCTTATAGATTTATATAATTCTTCAAGTATATAAAAAGAGTGCCTTGAAACCAAAAATGTTGTCCTAGTACCTTCATTCCTAAGGAATCAAATGTCCCTTAGATCATAATGGATTTAGGTCTTTCTGATTGTTAACTTTATACTAACCATGTTCTCTAAAACTCTCCATCAGAACATTATTGTTATATTTTCCCTCTTTATCCATGTTTCCATTTTCCACCTATGTTCTTCTACTACAGGAACTATTTACATGACTATTGTACTTTCATTTCTCTCTTGTTAAGAATATGTGATATTAAAAAATTTGGATGTGGGTCTTTCAAAAAAAATTTATTTTCAATCCCTTTATTTTCAGTATCCATTATAAATTGTGAGGATAAAATTTATTTACGTGGGGAGAATATAACACCCCAAAATTCTAAAGAACCTTATATTTGATAGTGTGCATGACATGCGACACAAAGAACGTAAGGGATAATAATTCTCTAATAATTTAAAATATATTTAATATTTCAAATATATTTTATAGATTATATATTTGGTAATACACTCGACACCAAGTTACCTTGAGTTACATGCAAGAGTGGCTTTCTTTGAAAGCTTACATTACCCGCAAGACTGAGTTTCCCCAAATAACAATATATTATTAAAATATTATTAGTAAATATAATATGATATAACCTAGCCATTAAATTAGTAGTTATGAATTATAATAACTAACTTATAAAAATTATGAATTAAAACAATATAAAATTAATTCTTTGGTTACCAATTAATTAGAAAAATAATAATAACCAATTGGATTTAAAAAAGAAATATTTTTAGTTTTATTCTTCCAAAGATATTTATCTTAATAAACATAATTAATCAAAATTTGTTAATAATTTTAATGAAATATATATTTTATATATTCAGTCAAATATTTTTTTATATTAATCCATTAATTTTTTTATGCATAAGATAAAAACAATCTCTATTTTACACATAAAAACCTATATTTTTATAAAGGCATTTTTACTGCTTTTTAATGAAGAACCCATTTTAGGTCCTTTTTTGACAATTTTATAAATTTAATAAGTCAAAATAAACTTCATATTTGTAATTTAAACATAAAAATTATCTTAGGCTGAGTTTTTTGTATTTTTATTAAAAGAATCATTTTTTTAATAAATTGTGAAAATACTGAATTTTTTTTCAAACTGCTTTTTCATATAATTTATTTATAAGGTTCAATTATAATGTTAATTAGTTTTAAATTTTAATTATATTATAATTTAATAAATTAATACAATTTAGGTAATTGGGATCAATTTCACATTGAAATTGAATGTAAAAACTTATCAATCTTTTGATCATTTTTACTTTAAAAACCAGCATTGTCATCCCACCTACTAGATGAATTTTAAATTAATTTCTACCACTTATATGATTTTAATTTGTAAATATGGATTCCATTTTTTGAATCAAAATAATTCATAATTTAAAATAATACCATCTTTTTTTTGGCCAAAAATATTAATGAAATTATTTAAAATTAATTAAATTTATTAAGTTAAAATTATGCTTAATAAAGGAAAAAACCTTTAACTTTTGTTCCCAAATGACCTATAAACTTTTCCAAAAACAATTTTATGGACATAAATCATCCATTAAACTTTCATTGTTGAGTTTTTTTGAAGACTTTTTTAAGTACAAATGTGGGTACACCTAACTTCTTTTCAAAAATACCAAGTGAGTCTTTTCCCTCCCTTATAAAAGGCCACCACCTCTCCCCATTACTCATAACTCTCAAACAACTTATGTTCGGACAATATTTTCCCAAATATATTCCCAAAATACCTCCCCTTGATCTTTAATCATCACTTTTTTTAGAAATCCTTCCAAGGAATCCCTTTGGTACAAACCAAAAGAAGTTACTCGATTAAGAGGTAACATCTTCACTCAACATCTCTAGTTTCATTTCTTTTCACCAACCCATGAAATATAATTATTACCTGATTATATAAAAAAAAATTATCCTAAATATTCTAGTATTTTTTATGTAAATGGTTCTACATACAGTTACACATACTTCCATCTAATGGGTAACGAACATAATGTTTCTGTGTACGGTGAACTACTTCCTCACAAAATGATGATTATTCATTTTTCCTTTACCACCTATAATGGTGTTAATTATGATGGATATTATATTAATATATTATATTTATTATATTTATAATTTCTTTATTCTTCTGGGGTTTTTATTTAGAACATAACTTTATGCTTTCCATCTTGTGTAAATACGATAATTTCGTTTGATGAAGTGTGGACTATCGCCCCTCCAAGTGATATAACTCGTTAATTTCGTACATAGAACATATAAAGGATGGTTTTAATAACCCTATGTAACATATATAACATATATATGATACTGAAATTATAATATACATATTTATCATTTGGTTTTAAATCTTTTAATACAAAAAATAAATGAAAGTAGGGTTCATGCGTATGTACAGCCTTCCGTCTCCATGAATGGTGCATTTCATTTCTAATATACAAATATTATGGACTAATATAAATACATATATAATTAATATATATGATAATTAAGTCAGTATTTAAATTTTTTATATGATTAAATCGTGATTTAATTAATAGGAACAATAAGTAACAATCCAAAACATACTTGAGAAATGTAGACAATTAACACCCGAAATAGTTAAAATAATGAAAGAGTGTTAACTAATGGGTAATAAAATATTGTAAGAAGTCAATATAAATTATATTATTAAAATTATTGTAGTTATGGTATAATTTAGTAACATATTTTGAACCACTATGATGGAGGATAAATACCACACAATGAAAGGAAGGTTAAGGTAAGGGATTCATGTCTCACTTTTCTTTCTATGAGGCATACACCATTTAAACTTCTTACTTATTTTGTGTGGTGTATCAACTATCCATTTTGATATATTATATAATTAATTCCACTTATTTCATTATATTAAACATTTAAATTGATTATTACTCTTTCATGGATCCCATGACTCAAAATATACTCAATTAGTAAGTGATTTCATCTCAATCTACATTATATTGAGACTTATTTGTTATTATGCACCTATTTTCTTTTTATAGTGTATATAATACCATTTTACATGATATATCATGAATATACCTACACTCATGCTATTATAACATTCATTTAATTTTATTTCGTCTTGAGGCTTGTGATTTAAAAAATTTCAAAGTGGTATGGGACACTTTGGAATATTTAAATATTATATTACTCAACAATAACTTTAACTATAATTCAATGGTATTTAAATTAAAGTAAATGATATGAAAAAATTTCAATAAAACCTTTCATTTTCTATCCTATGGTTATTCATGACCATTTTCATGTATTAGTACCAATTTTACACTCTTGCTACTCAAATTCATTTTCGAAAATGTTTTTTAGAAAACTCTACTTTTTATCTATCTTCAATTAGAGAACCTATTTTCTTATAAAAACCATGTTTTACTAAAAAAATCAAAAACAAATTAAAATGATTTGGTAAATGAATTTTTTCCCTTTTTTATATTAATAATATTTTTTAAGGAATCATCTTTTCTTTTCATGAACAATAAATTTTTCTAACCATTAACCATGAAAAATGAATATTATTTTTACCTAATATAAATTTTATGGATTTACCTGTCATCATTTGATTGAATATTACTATTCATGTCTATAAGGAAACTTTTTGAAGAAAATGTTTTCAAAAATTATTTTCATATAAATGTTTTTTTAAAAGGTTTTTCAAAACAAAAGGATATTTTCCTCAAGAATATTTTAAAAATATATTTTTATAATGTTTCTATTCATCAAAGAAGAAAACCATTTAATTTAATCCAATTAGGTTATGTTGTATTGATACCATCCTTAATGTTCTAATTGATGGATTGTGATTGATTTTCCCAAGGATAGTATTCACATTGACTTCTATGATTCTGTTTAGTCCCCTTTAAATATTGAATTTCCTATGATCATTTGACATTTAATTTCCCTAAAATATCCATATAATTTTTCAGGGATATGATAATTTCCAAAACCATATACCATTTTTCATATTGTGTTTACTTTGAAATTTATTGATTATTTGTAGAAATATTGATAAATATATAAAATTTATTCAATATGAATATTGGATAATCCATATTGTAAATTTGATATGAGGAATGTTTGGGACAAGAAATATATGAGTTTCAAATTGTTTAAGGAAAGTACTATGAGTTAGAGACTGGGTAATGCAAGTCCCTCAATCACTAGTGCAGAAAACGTTTTTTACGTCGGTTATTTTTAATTTTTTACGTCGGTTTCTTTCCGATGTTAATACGTGTGACGATATAAATAAGGTTTTTGACGTCGGTTATTTTAAAACCGACGTCAAAAACATAAAATTGTGATGTTTATCACTTTGGTTATTTTAGAACCGACGTGATAAAGAAAATGGGAAGGGTTTATCATGTCGGTTATTTAACAACTGACGTGATAAAAGGCCTAGAAAATGGTTTATCACGTTGGTTATTAAACAACCGACCTGATAAACAGGGGCAAGGGGGTTTATCACGTCGGTTCATATAGAACAGATGTGATAAACTGGGGTGAGGAGGGTTTATCATGTCAGTTCAATAATAACTGACGTGATAAACCAGGGTGAGCGTGGTTTATCACGTCGGTTCATATAAAACCGACGTGAAAAACTGGGGGAGGGAGGTTTATCACGTCGGTTATTATATAACCACCGTGATAAACTGGAGGGAGGCGGTTTATCACGTTGGTTATTCAATAAATGTCGTGATAAACCATTGTCTAGGCCGTTTATCACGTCAGTTATTCAATAACCGATGTGATAAACCATTCTCCAGGCCATTTATCACGCCGGTTATTAAATAACTGACGTGATAAACCATTCTCCATGCCTTTTATCATGTCAGTTATTAAATAACCGACGTGATAAACCATTCTGCATGCCTTTTATCACGTCGGTTATTAAATAACCGACGTGATAAACTATTTTCCAGGCATTTTATCAGATCGGTTATTAAAAACCCGACGTGATAAACCCAATTTTTTTTAAACATAATGCATTCATCTTCTCTCCACCAGAATCAACCAGAAAACAAATCAAGAAATCGTACCACAAAAACAGAAGTACATCAAAATTAAGCATGTACATAGATTACATATAAAACTTACCCCCTAGACAGCATCCACCCTCATTTATACCCCATGGACAGCCCTCCCCCACCCCATTGGAGCCCTCACCCTCATGTATACCCCCTGGATAGCCCTCCCCCACCCCATTGGAGCTCCCACCCTCATGTATACCCCTTGGACAACCGTCCCCCGCACCATTGGAGCCCCCACCACACTCCTGGACTGCCCCCGACCCCCGGACACCCCCAAACATTCCTCAACAACCCCCCACCCGCATGAACAGCACCCCCTCACCCCACTTGATAGCCCCCACCACACCCCTGGATAGCCCCAAACACCCCTGGACAACCCCCCACCCCTGGATAGCACTCCCAAACCTTTGGACCGGCTTCCCACACCCCTAGACATCCCTGCCACCCCCCAGGACTATCCCCCCACCCCACCGAACAGCCCTCCCAGACCGCTGGACACCCCCCAACCCCACTGAACACACCCCCACACCCTTGGAACCCCTCCCCCACAGACCCAAATCCATACCAAGAAAAACCATCAAAAGTAGAACAAAACAAGAAGTAGTGCAAAATTAAACATTCACTTGTATAAAATTCAAAACTTACACTGTCATCTTCAAAAAAAACTAAATCCAACCTAAACAACTACCAAATACACAATTAAAACGACAATATTCAAAATTACATTTTACATTACAAACAACTAAAATTCAATCAAACCTGTAAAATAATTTAACCACTCCACTTGTACGTGTTTGATGTCTTCAGCATTATAGGGTTGAGGGTAATCAAAAAGCTACAAATGAAAAAGAAGATAGTTAACATGTATAATGAATAAATCAAATGAAATATTATGGAAAAGTTTAAGAGGAAATCGTACCAGGTCAAAATTCACAACTGTCCCAGTTGTTATTATTTCTAACATAAATCTTAACATATAATATCCGCATTCAATGAGGCCTTGTTGTTCATGACAATTCTGTTTTGAATGAGTGTAAATTCAATATATTATTTTTATGTAATAAATCAAAAAGTAAAAATTATAAATAGAAATTTACCTTCGCATTTACATATTTGATATTTGCATTTCTTTTCTTTGTGTTTTTTCGAAAGTAGACCCATGCACTGTTAGAAAATAATACGAATGGGGTAAATTTAAAATTCATTATAATATATAAAACTGTTGAGAAATTGAAACTTTCTTTTCCAATATATTCTTAAAACTTTCCCGCACATCACCATGAACAGAGCATATCCAATAAAGAGCATTCTCCCTTGGGCAAAAAATCCCTAACATCCAATGATCACTGATAAAAGGAAATTTAATGTTAGTGGTTTTTTATGTTAAAAGATAATTAACTCTTTGAGAGAAATGTGTTTCATACCTCTCACAAAAAGGTATCATCCAACATTGTCTGATTATATTCTTTTTAAATCTTTCGGCAATATAAACCATTCATTGTTCCTCAGTCAATGCACATGCTTCAGGGGAAATCAATTCCGGGTCCATGAATCCATATACTTATAGAAGTTCATTCCTCTCAAAAATTTTATAAGGATACCTAATAAAAAACATACATAAGTATATATTTTTAATAAATATAACGTAGGGAAAAGGTGTTAAGACTTACATGGAAAAAATTTTCACCACGTTGATGCCCAACTTATCTCTAGTAACAAGCTCCAAGATATCAGATTTTGTAATCCCCACACTTATTTCACGTCCACAAACATGAGATTCCATTGGAAACTCATAAAACCTAAACAACAAATCTGAATATCTTGACAATCTGTCAAGACCACTGGAATCTGTATATGATGTCATAGCCTGTTGTCTTTGTTGTTGTCTATATAGTATTTTGTTACCTTTGAAGTATTCCTGCGAAAAAAATGAGATATATAGTAGTTTTCAAATGATAAAACAACTTTAATAAAATAAAAAAAATTAAAGATATAACATTCATACCTCTATGGTAATGAGTCAAAGAAGTCTGGATGGCCAAACTAAAAAATGGTCGATACTCTGTCCAACTGTCGCCACCTCATCTGTAGGTATTGGTACCCTAGCTGATCTATTTATAATATCCTGTACAGTGACCCTCTGATTCTCTACCTCCAATTGTTGATGATGAATTGTATCTCCTATACAATTTACCAACCCGTATGCTACTATATTATGTTGAGAATAATCAACATACAACTCGCAATATGTAGGAAGCTGCGGCAGAGGCATAGGATAAAAATGGTGTCCGCAGGCTGAGGTGGGGGAGTGGGAGCTACTAGCGGAGGTGGAGAATAAATAATGGGGTCTGTAGGGGGAGGTGGAGGAGTGGGAGCTGTAGTCTGAAATTGTCTTTGCATTTCTGGAAACATTGACTGCACCGACTTTCTAATCTTGTCTTCTATCTTCGCATTAATATTTTGAACTTCAGCCTCCAAGGATTCTATTTTTTTTATAAACCCCCTCAATGTTAGAAGTTGAATAATGTGGAAACACTTTTCTTACCAATACACCTGCCGGATATCCTCTTACATGACCAGGATGTTCGGGCCTTCCCAATGCTGTAAATAAAATATCTTCCCTCCCTGTAGCTGTAAATGTCCCCTCTGAACTCTGCTCCTCAAGAGAGTCCTGTTTTAATTAATTGAACATTTCTATAATAATTGAAACTTATATGAAGAAAAAAGTTAACTTAAATAAATTAAATAGATATCTTACAATCCTCTTAGCTACGATTCTCGATTCTTCCGAAAGATATTTCCCTTTTTTTCCCATCCGAGCTCTCTTCCATTTTTCATGTCTAGATAGAGGGGATGGAGGGGCCACCTCTCCAGAGCTTGAAGACTCAGCTCTTAGTTGTTGAAATTTTTCCGCCATCATTTTTTCTTCCAATAATGTATACCCTCCCCGAGATAAACTATGAGGGTATACATGTTTAGATTGGATCTCTTGATGAGCTTTCCTTGTTTGATGTAATTTAAGAATAATAAATCATTAACAAAACATTAATAAAATCATTTATATAATAATTTTTATAAAATTTTACATTTCACTTACCAGAAATGACTCTTTTTTCTACTTTCAAAAAACTGTCTCCATGTGTCTTCATCTATAAAAGGATATATATATGACATGGATTGTCATGAATCTTATGACAATAAATAAAATCAGATGAGAGGGTTGATTTGAAATCCCTCCATCTCCTGAAATCCAACGATAAGCATTTCTTCCTGACTCCTCCAGTGTCAGGAATATCAAATGTCATCTGATAAAGAAGAGGTTAAACATATTATATATACTAGAAACATTAAAAGAATGGTCAAAAATGACAAAAGATCTTACCAAAATCGTCTCCCACAACTGAGAGATAATCGCTATATCCACACCTCTCCAATCATCATACAGAATGCTTACTTTGGTCTTTGCCTGATTTGCAACAAAACTCTTAAAATCTTTGGCATTCAGACCTCTAGGAATATCATCATCATCAAACTCAACTACTATCCTCTCATCCTGTGTAAGAGAAAGTGATAATTTTGGTAAACGTGTGAACCCACGTTTACCAACCTTTGAACTCTTTGTCTTAATAGGAGCATGTGAATGTTCAGCCCTAGAGGTATGACCAGCAATATGATCCTCTCCAGAATCATGTGGTTGATCATCTGAATGATCCGTCATTATCCTTCAAATCAAAAAAACAAACGTCAGTTCACAAATATAAAAATTTAAATATTTTAATACTACTGTAATCATAAAATAGAAAAGTTTACTAAGTTACATAATAGTAAACATTAGTAATATGGTAAGCATGTTAAACAATGGTAAATAAGGAAAAGATGGTCAAGATGGTAAAAATGGAAAAAATGGTAAACCTTGTAAACATTGTAAACATGGTAAAGTAATTCTCAATGAACAAATATACAAATTCAAATATTTTAATACTACTATAATCAGAAAATAGAAAAGTGTACTAAGTTACATAATAGTAAACATTGGTAATATGGTAAGCATGTTAAACAATGGTAAAGATGGAAAAGATGGTCATGATGGTCAAGATGGTAAAAATGGTAAAAATGGTAAACCTGGTAAACATTGTAAACATAGTAAAGTAATTGTCAGTGAACAAAAATAAGAATTTTAAAATTCATGTAATGGTTATAAACATGATAAAGTAAACTAACCAAACTTAAAACAAACAAAAACAAATACTTATTTTATTTTAAAACATTTTTTAATAAATAAAAAACTTACAATATCTAACATTTATGGAAAAAATAAATGTAAACAAGAAATAAACATATGTTACCTGTAATTTTAGGAATGTACAAATGGATTGTTTTCCCAAATTCCTTCGTCGTGATCGTTCCATATGGCACAAACTATGTCTTCAACATGATCGTCATTATGTTCTGTTAATATTTCCATGGAAGTAGGGATCTCACATAAATCAGCATATTCATCAAGTTCATCCTCACCAACATATTGTTTTTTCCCTTGTAAAACAACAGCCCACTATATATCTGATTGATCTACTACATAAAAAATTTGTTTTGCATGTGTTGCCATTATAAAAGAATCAGTTGTGTCTTCCAATCTATTCAGATTAACAAGTTTCATTCCAAATTCATCATGTCTGACACTGTTGTTACCGTTAAACCATTTACAGTTAAAAACGGGAACTCTAATTTTAAAGTAATCATCCTCCCATATGTCTTCAATCACTCCATAATATGCATTTGATGGGAAATTGGGTTTTTGTCCTTAGCACTCGAAAAATGCATTACTTCTGTAAACACCAATACACCACTATTCTGAACTGCACTTCTGTTGTCCTGAGCTTTTGTATGAAATGTATAACCATTAATGTCATATCCGGACCATGTTATCATATTTAAACATGGACCACCCACTATCCATTTTAATGTCTCTGATACATCTTATCTACCAAGAAAAGTCTTTTTAATCCATGACAAAAAAGTTTTGTTGTGCTCATTCAAAATCCACATCTCTTTCTTCTTTGGATGACATTGTTTCAACTCATTAATATGCAATGTGATATACGATTGAGCATCAGCTATGTTATTCAAGATGTATGATTCTAAATTCTTCATCTGTTCAGCTGACAATGATTTGACTTTCAAGCCGCGAATCCTCTTTCCCTCATTATTAACTCGTTCATGGAGAGATGGAGGCAAACTTATGTGTTTCGCCGCAGCCAAGTAGCTCGTACAAAACTCTGCTACCTCCTCAGAAATATACCTTTCAATAATGGAGGCTTCAGGTCGATATAGATTTTTAACATACCCCTTTAATATTTTCGTATACCTTTCAAAAGGATACATCCAACGAAGATATATAGGTCCACAAAGCTTTATTTCCCGTACCAGATAAATCATTAAATACACCATTTTTTCAAAAAAAGTTGGAGGAAAATACATTTCCAATTGTCAAAGTATAAAAATTGCATCCTTTTCCAAAATGTTCAAAGCATTCACATCAATCGCCTTGTTACAAATTGAATTGAAAAAATAACACAACTTCATTATAGTCTTTCTGACACGAATGGGCAATATTCCACGCAATGCAACTGGTAGAATTTGTTGCATCATGACATGACAGTCATGTGATTTCATACCTATCAACTTCAAGTCCTTCAATGAGACAAAAAAATTTACATTAGAAGAATAAACTTGAGGCACTTTGGTATCATGAAGACACTGACAAAAGATAATTTTCTCCCTCTTCGATAATGTATGACAAGCCGGGGGAAGAAATGTTCATCTTCCTTTAGGAGTGGGAGCTAACTCCAAATGTATTCCCATTGATAGTAAGTCTAATCTTGCATTCAAGCCATCTTTAGTCTTTCCTTTAATATCGTAAAATGTTCCAATCAAAGAATCACAGATATTCTTCTCCACGTGCATGACATCAATATTATGTTTAACTTCATGATACCTCCAATATGGTAGCTCAAAAAAATTGACCTTTTCTTCAAAATATGTCTATCATTACCAGATTTCTGTGTCTTTCCCAATGTCACGTCAAGGTTTTTCATCCTCTCAAAATACAGATCAGGGGATAAAGGTTTTGTAGTAGTATCAAATTCTTGTGATCCATTGAATGCCTTTTATAGTCTTCTATAAGGGTGTTCCATAGGCAAAAACTTTCTATGACCCATGTACACTATTTTCCTCCCATGATGCAATTGACAATAGGACGTCTGTTGTTCGCAAATTGGACATGATTTATTCCCTTTAACACTGTATCCAGAAAAATTTCCATACGCTGGGAAGTCATTTATAGTGAACAGAAGCACTGTATGCAGTTGAAAATATTCCATTTTATAAGAATCATACACCCTAATACCATCATCCCATAATAGTTTCAAATCATCAATCAACGGTGACAAGTAGACATCAATATCATTACCGGATTGCTTTGGACCAGAGATCATTGCACTCAACATGAAATATTTGTGATTCATAAAAACATCAGGAGAGAGGTTGTAAATTACCAATAAAATAGGCCATGAACTATGTGTGCTACTGAGTGTTCGGTATCGATTCATACCATCTGTGCACAACCCTTGTCTGAGATTTCTAATTTCATTTCCTAATGTAAAATACTGCGCATCAATTTTCTTCCATTGTGGACAATCAGCTAGATGACGTATTTTTCCATCACATACCCACTCTTCAGCATGACATCTTAACCTTTTTGCATCATGTGAATTTTCAAATAAACGTTTGAAATGATTAATTATAGGAAGATACCAAAATACCTTTGAAGGGAGCTTTGTAATCTCTACATCAGCCTGTGATTTTTCATTCACCTTATACTGTGATGTCCCGCATTTAGGAAACTCTAACATAAATTCATATTCCTTCCTATATATAATAAAGTCATTCGGACAGGCATGTATTTTCTTGTATCCCAATCCCATCGGGTATAATATTTTCTTGGCTTTATAATGTGAATCTGGAAGATCGTTATCTTTTGTAAGAATGTCTTTCATCAATTGTAGAAGCTCTATGAAACTTTTGTCACTCCATCCATGCTTCGCCTTCAGGTTAATCAATCTTAACACCACCCACAAAACCGTAAAATCTGTACAACCGGGATATAATGGTCTTTCAGCACACCATATAGACGCATAACTATCGGTTCTATCTTAATTTGTTCTACTACAATATCGTGAATAATTTCTTCAATTCCTTCGGAGTTACCATCTTGCGAATCATCATCATCAGTGACATTCCGTCCAGTTTCACCATGCCAAATCCAAGGGCTGTAACTCAGATTAAAACCATGACAAATCAGATGATCTTTTATCTCTCTACTTTTCAACTTCTTCATATTCAAACATTTCCGGCATGGATAGAAAAAAATGTCACTACTTGGAACATTTTGTTTTGCAAATTCCAAAAAGGCATCAACACCTTCCTCAAATTCATTTCTCATTCGATGTGCCATAATCCAACTTCGACTCATTATTACCTATAACAAATATCAACAAAAAATATATATTTTTAAGATAAGACAAATATATGTTTATATGAAAAAAATCATAATTTGAATGTAAAACAATTTAAAATATAAAACAAATCTATAGGTATTTAAAAAAATATGCTTGAATATTATTCTAAAAAAAATATAGTTTTATATAACAGTTTTAAATTTCATTGAATCAAAGAAAACCATGATGCCTACATAGTTTAATATTGATTGCGGTTTTGATGTTTTAATATATTAGATAAACAACCTATTTTAAATGGCGTGCAGACCTTGATATTGGTCTTCATCACCCCTTGGTGTGACTGGCCAAAAGAGGTCTACCATCATGTTATTATTTTACCAGCAATTCACTCATTCTTGTTTCTGATGATCGTTAATTGCATTGGCAGGCTGAGAGGGCCACCCAGCGCGTCCAACACTGGTCTGCTCAGAATAACAATAGTCCCACTGATTCGGTTTAATCCTTTATTTTTGCTTTTTAATCCCATGTAACATATCTTGTGGGGGTTTGATTTTTTACTTGGCCTTCAGCTTTAACGGTTATCAATCAAAATAAAACTCGACTAAAAACTTTGTTTATTTATGGTTTTCAAAATCCAAAAACGAAAACAAAACAACCATGGACAAAAACTGAATTCCAATTACAGGAAACATGTTCAGAAATTCTCAACACCAAGAATTAACAAATATCAACAACAATAGTGAACAACCTGGAAATTACAGGACTAAAATAGTTATTCAAACGCAAACTGCTTATATTAATTCTCATAAAAACAGAAAACAAAAATCTGTAAAAAATCTAATTCAACCAAAACAAAACCAAAAAAAATAAGAAATAATTTCCAGATTAAGAAACATTTATATCTAGAACCATAAGCCTGTTCTAGCACATAAAGTAACCATAACAGTGAGCAATATTAAATAATGTCACCAACAATTAGCAGTGATTTACATAAATGCAACATAGTTTGTTATATCAACATAATACAAATAACCATTTGCAATAACAAAAAATTCCACGAGATTCTCAACAAGATTAAATAGAAAAGCATATCTGATTCAAAAAAATTACATCAAGAATCGAAACAAAATCAAACAAAATAAATTCGTGGAAGGCTTACTTGAATGTTGTGAGTTGAGATGATAGATCTGAGAAGAGTGAAGAAGATAAACAATGAAGCCAAAATGAGTTTAACGCAGGTCGATCGACGAGCCGATTAGGGTTTACCACGCGAGAGAGACGATCCGGCGGACTATCAATCAAAAAATCGTAAATGACAGTCCACGGGCTTTAATTTCTTTAATTGTTTTATAATGTATGTTATTATATAACCAATTTTATAAACTATTTTTTAAATTTATATCATCAGTTATTTTTAAACCGGCGTAAAAAACAAGATATCTACGGGATTTTTACGTCGTTTATTTTATAAATGATGTAAAAACCCCCCCATGCTTTGGTTTTTTACGTCGGTTATAAAATAACCGACGTAAAAAATGTGTAGATATCTCGTTTTTTACGTCGGTTATAAGATAACCGACGTAAAAAACCAATGCACGGGGGGTTTTCTACGTCTATTATTTGGAAACCGACGTAAAAAACCCGATATCTACGCGTTTTTTACGCCTGTTATAAGATAACCGACGTAGAAAACCAATGCACGGGGGGTTTTTTACGTCGGTTATCAAATAACTGCCGTAAAAAACCAAAGCCCAAGGGGGTTTTTTACGTCCGTTATAAAATAACCAACGTAAAAAACCCTGCGCTTTTCTTTTTTACGTCGGTTATTTGATAACCGACATAAAAAACGCGTCGATATCAGGTTTTTTGCGTCGGTTTCCAAATAAACGACGTTAAAACCCCCCGCGCATTGGGTTTTTACGTCAGTTATAAGATAACCGATGTAAAAACCCAACAGGTGCGATTTGTAACATCGATTATTAAAATAACTGATGTTAAAAATCTACTCGCCGCATTTTTACGTTGTTTATATATAACCGACATAAAAAATGGTGACGTAAAAAACGTTTTCTGCACTAGTGAATGCATCAATAGATTCCTGAAATGAATTACTTGTCAAAATATTTTAAACTATTACTTGATGGTAAACATATCATGTTCCTAGGAAATATGACATATAATAATTAAGCAATTCCTTTTTTGATAATTCAGTTATGATTTATCCATGAGTCTTTGTTTCTACATATTTATGGATTCATTTCATTTTCAATTCATTTATTTAATGTCTTCTGTTTTCATATTCTTACCTTACCATATTGATATTTATTTATCTAATTATTTTAATGGAATCTATTATCATTTATTTGGATTGTCATGTTAATTTGTTCTTATTGATTCATTATCTATTCAACTTTACTTACCCTTACTAAGAATTTGAGCTCACCCTTATTATGTTTCCTTTCCCTATGTTATAAAGAAGAAAATTTTGAATAATATTTCAAGGACTCAGTTTATTTTATTTTTATGTATCATGTTTATATTTTTTATTTATCGATGTATTATGGGTATCATGTATGTAATATGGATTTCCAAGACCACAAAACTGATCTGTCCTTCATGATTTTATTCCTTATAATCATGAAAATTTAATAAAATAAGGCACATGCTCTGGGATTTTCAGGTTGTGGTGTTACGAAAAAGGTTAAAAAATTTAGAGATACTCTATCATGAGATTAATAAGATATCCTGTAAGACCACGGGACACCCTGAGAGGGGAGGGGTGAATCAGGGTGACAATTTATTCTTTTAAAAACAAGGATCATGTTCCCACTTTGGTAGGAACTAGTTAAACATGTATGATCGATATGATCCGCAATGAAACATTCACATTTTAAGAGATGACACAACAATTTTTACTTGGTTCACCGCTAAGGGATACATCCAAGGAGCATACACTGACAAGTTTTCAGTCGTACCAAATTCCACTATTCTTTACTAGATGTGTATTACAAAGGTTCGGGCACAGTCACCCTTTCCCAGGCTCACTGCCTTAGCAAAAGATCAGGGGTAACTCACTGCATCCCTCGGGGAACTTTCGTTGACTCCCCCGGGCTCACTGCCTTTGGTGATGTCACACTCATATTATAGACATGAAGGTCTCTTCATTTTCTCCAATTAATACATCCTCAGTTGTATGTAGAAGCTCTGTTGAAGTCCAAATTTTTCCTGTAGATGAATCTCACATTGTATTGCAGGTATCAAGAAATCTTCCATCTTTTATGCAGCTCCAATCAGACTGGCGTACTTCAAACACATCTGGAACGCTTCTCTAGGACCGGCGCGCAAGTTTCAAGATGGAGCAAAAGTTATAACTGGCATGCAAGTCCACCTCTCCCACTTGCGAGACAGTCACTTCTTCAACTTCAAACTTGCGTGACTCACTTCCTTTTCCACCCAAACCGCCTTTGACATGCAGCAAAGAACTGTCGTGCAACTTATACTTGTGCGACCCACCAACACTTGTGCGACCACTACACCTGCACGATGGGACCTCTAAATTTCTATAATTATGTACTTCATACTGAATGAGGATGGGTCGACCTATATTTATAGTCATTTTCACACCCTGCGTAATGGAATGCAAGTCTACCCTCAGCGCACAAGTCTCGCCACCCTAGACCTTCCGCCCTTGTCTTTGCCGTGCTAGTCACTTGCACGACCAAAACCAAAACTTGTGCGACCCTTATCCCTTTTCCATATATTGATGTTCTGATCTAGAAAAACATATGGTTCTCATGATTCCTCTCCTTCATGTCAACAGCACGCTAGTCCCTTTTCCAAAAACCACTTTTCTCCATTTGTCGATTTTCAGGCCCAAAAATTTGGCAAACACTGGAAAATGGTGCCACCTTTAAAACTGTTATCTGCTTGTTTTGTATGATTGCTTTTATGGCACACATTCTGAACATACACTGAGCATTGGAAACAAACAAAAACCATACTCCAATTCATGAAAAGAGTTACCATGGTTCCAACAATCTCCCCCTTTAGGTTTTTTAAAATCAGTAAACAAATTCAATAAAGCATTAGCCATATGCAATACCACAAATACAAGAATCAACTCAGCCAACACTCTAAGTCTACGTGAGCAATGCTCGGTGTAGAAAACAAGATAGGAAGCTTGAATTGGGTTCCCATGTATTGGAATTCTCAATGACGCCCAAGAATTTCTCTTACATTGTCACAGAAGCATTACATGTCCAATGTATTCCTTCCCATCCTATCACTGACACTGAATTATCATCGTGTCACAGAAGCATTACATGACTGAACATGTCTGAATTTATTCCTTTCTCCACTATTGAAAATAAACCCAATGACTGGTAATTGTTCATTGTTCAGCACAAACCACACTCCCCCGGGAGAGTATCTCCCCCACAAACCTGCATCGCATCCATAAACAGATTAAAAAAATGAACATAACTAGGAGAGGGGATTTTTGTAACCTTTTTATGCACTGGGAGGTGGCTGAACACTGAGGTTCAACTGATACTTCTCAAACACAGCCATTGACAGTGTCTTGGTCAGGATATCATCCACTTTCTCATCAGTTCCCTCATGATCCATTCTAATCATGCCTTTTTCAACATTCTCTTTGATAAAGTGATACCTAATTTCAGTATTTTTTGTATGAGAATACTGTACTGGATTCTTAGTAAGATCAATTACACTCTTGTTATCACAGTAAATCACCATTGGTTGCTTCACCTCATCACCAATATCTATTAATTGTTGCTTCATCCATAGCAGTTGAGTGTATGCCTTTGTGGCAAATATATACTCAGCTTCATCTATACTAAGAGAAGTACTTTCTTGTTTCGTACTCAACCAGCTAACACATTTATTCCCAATAAAGAATGCTCCACCACTGGTGGACTTTCTATCCACAAAATCACCAGCCCAGTCAACATCAAAAAATGATGATAATTCACTGTTCCTTCCTACAGCAATGTATAAGTCACAATTTTGAGTACCTTGAATGTACCTCATGATTCTTTTTACTACTGTCATATGTTCCTCCTTTGGATTACTCTGAAATTGAGCTGCAAGATATGTGGAAAAGACAATATCTGGTCATGTCGCTCTAAGGTATAGTAGGCTCCCAATGATCCTCAAGTACATGGTGGGATCTATAGAGGTCTCATCCTCATGCTTTCCAAGTTTAGTTCCAATGGAAATCGGAGTTGACTTTGGTTTGGATTGATGCATATTAAATTTCTTCAGCAGCTCTCTTACATACTTTTCTTGAGAAATGAATGTGTAATCCTTCTTTTGAATCACTTTCAGCCCCAAGAAATATGTGAGCTCCCCAATCATATACATTTAAAATTATAATTTCATATGATTGGAAAATTTATCCACTAATTTCTGCCTGCTGCCACCAAATATGATATCATCAACGTAGACTAGAACCATGAATTGATATTTTGGAGAATTCTTCACATATAGATTGTGATCTACTCCTCCCCTTTTGAATTCCATCTTCTTAAGATAAGATTCCAGTCGGGAGTATCATGCCTGTGGTGCCTGTTTCAATCAATAAAGTGCTTTCTTTAGTTTTCAGACCTTTGTTTCATCAGTTCCAAGAAGAAAACCCACTGGTTGTTCAGTGTAGAATTCTTCTTTGAGGACACCATTTAAGAATGTTTTCTTGACATCCATTTGATATATTTTATATCCTTTTTTGAGATCCATGGCAAGGAACAACCTGATTTACTCAAGTCTATCCACTAGAGCAAAGGTTTCTTCAACATCAACACCTTCAATCTGGGAATATCCCTTACATACCAGTCAATCCTTATTTCTAATAACACTTCTATGCTCATCAAACTTTTTCATGAAGATACATTTTGTACCAATCACATTGTGACCTTCAGGTCTCTGGACAAGATCCCATGTCTGATTCTTGTCAATCTGATCTGACTCTTCATTCATGGATTTCAACCAAGATTCATCCATTGCAGCTTCTTCGAATGAGGATGGATCCACAACTGACATAAATGCAGATTGTGTGTTATTCCTCATCATCCTTGATTGAGTGGGTGCACTCTTATCCCCAATTATGTTAGATGGATCAATCTTAGCTCTACGATTTCTCTTGTGCAGTCCAGTTGTATTCTCTCCATCCATAGTTTCTTCTTCAGATTCTTCTTCTGAGTCAACATCATGATGTGACTACTGAGTGTTATTTACAGCTTCATCTATTTATTTATTTGTATTTTCTCTACGTTCACTTTCTTCCTCACTTCATATCACATCATAATATGACATCCTTAAGGCATTTGTGGTTTTATCTTCAATTATCTTAACATCACTGCTTTCCACAATCCTCCCTAATCGCTTGTAGAAACATTTGTAGGTTTTTTTGTTCATTGGATACCCATGAAAAATTCCTTCATCAGCATTGTCACCAAACTTCTCTTGATTTACTTCTTTATTCTGAAGGAAACATTTTCTTCCGAAAACACAAAATTATTTCAATTATGGTTTCCTTCCATTCCACAATTCATATGGAGTCTTCATTTCTCCCATATAAAGCCATGTTCGAATCTGAATGTGCATTGCGGCTGTAACATCTTTCTTCCAATAATGGTGAGAGATACGACTCTCAATCGGAATTTTCCTGGCCATATTATTGACATATCGATTCCAGCACTCAACAAATCCATTTTTCAATGAAGCTCTCACAGCAGCTACCTCATGCTATATTCCATGTTTTTCTAGGTAATTCTCAAACCCAATGGACATGTATTCTCCTCCATTGTCATATCGCATGACTTTTATTGTCCGTCCAGTATCATTCTCAGCAATCCAGCGATACATTTTCATGAAATCATGTACTTTTCACTTCCTGTGAATCACCAATACACAAGACATTCTACTATAATCATCAATGAAAAGGAAAAATTACCTTTCTCCATGAGTTCTAGAAAAATTTATCAGCCCGCATACATCTGTATGAATTAGATCAAGAAGATGGGATGCCCTTTTCTTTTTTGGCTGATATGAACAACAGACCGGCTTCCCACGAATGCAAGAATCACAAGACTTTTCACGCTCACACTTCAGGTTGGGAATGTCCATGAAAATCCTCAATTTTGATATTTTCTCCATGTCTTGTTGATTGATGTGTCCCATTCTCCGATGCCACAAATTGTTTTCTTCTTCAACAGTCATTTAACAAACATTTTCTTTACTATCAACCTGATACAAGCTGCCTTCTGTTCTACATCCCCTCATAAGTGAATTTCCTGTCTTTCCCTTGATAGTGCAACCTTTCTGATTAAAAGTAACTATAAGTACCAAGTCATAGAGTTGACTCACGATGAGTAGATTATGATGTACTCCATCTACATAATGGACTTCGGTCTTCTTTAGCTCTCCATTAGCTAATTCAGTACTTCTACTGCCTTTGATTTTCAAAGCTCCATCATTACCAAATCGTATTGTACCATAAACCTTCCTTTTGATATCTGTTAACAGGTCAGCATTACCTATCATATGAGATGAACAACCACAATCCAGAATTCAGGTACTATTGCTTTTTGTAGCTTTGAGGGCCAACTCTATAAGGTTGGATTTCTCAATTTTCTTCCTTTCTTTACATGAGATATTGGATAGAGTATAGAGCACTGATGGCCTTTCAATTATTTCTTCAGTATACCTAGGTTCTTTATAGTCGAAATATTCTTTGAGAGGAGAAATCCTATTTGAAAGAGAAATAGTATCTTGCTAATGAGACTTGACTTGTCTCGAACTTCTGTATGTGGTGTCCATGTCCCTTCTCTTCCTGCAATTAACAGCCTTATGACCAAAGTTAGAACAAAAAAAACAATATCCATAGAAATTGTTTCTTCTAAAAAATTAGGATATGAATTGTTTCTCTTCTATTGAACTCTTATTTCTTCTCCATTCAGATAACTTCTTGCCTCTTCGCAATAAGACATGGTATGGCCCAAATATCCACAGAACTGACACTTCATGAGTTGAAATGTCTTCTCGCTTCTATTTGTCCTCATTCCTTCTTATGTGGGATAATAGTATGAGGGATCATTTTTCCACAAGGCATGAGGATAATATTATTTTCTTCATTCATATTAAATTGGGGGTTTCTATTTCATTACTTCAATAGACTTTCCCACATCACCAACATTCATCTTGCCTTTATTTTGGTCACCTTTATTTGTAGCATTTGACAATTCTGCCTCACAACCAATTCCACTATTTCCCATGCAGGCTGGTCTTTGATCATTTAAATTCTTTTCGACTCCATTAGAGCCATGTTTTTCTCTCTATAATAGCTCAGCATTTGATAACCTTACAAAATATAATTTTTTTCCTTGATTCTTTTGAAACTGAATCTTTTTCACGTTTACTCTTAATGGTAACAACTTCCACCTCAAGACCCTCAGCAATGTCGGACATTTCCTCTAGTCTGGAGGTGAGTTCATTGATGTCCTTTGCCTGCTCTTCAATTCTCAGCTTCAGATCTACTACATCATCATTTCATTCATTAATTTTAGACTATACTTTCACCAATTCTTCAAGTCGTTCAATTTATGCTTCAAGTTTATCAACATATTCAGTTAATTCTTCTACAATTGATTTACACTTATTGAAACTCTTACATTTTATATTAAGATTACTAACAGCATCCTTAATTTGCAACTTGGGATCTGCAATAGTTTTCAACTGATTTTCCCCACCAATGTCTTCTGATTTTTCAATAGTATCCATCATGAAATCATGGTTTCCAGTTTTAAATTCTGGTTCTTCTTCATCACAAAATTCATTATCATCATCTTCATTCATCACAAAATTCATTATCACTTTTAAGGATCAATACCTATACGAACATCCCTAGATAGTAATCCAAAATATCACCCAATAAAAGGTGGATTGGAATAAACAATAAGTTTTGGGACCAATGGAGATTCTTTTACCTCCTCAGCATCAATGAAAAAAATTACTGGAGGAGGGTACTATAGTATACATTGAGTATAGTTTTATCTTTTTCCCTTCTCAATTACTCTCCTTCGTTCATTAACATTTTCTAGGGATAAGAATATTTTACTATATTCATAGGGTACTCAATGTCCAATGTTCATTCATGGATTTTGAAAGAAGATCACATATGATTTTTTTATTATAGAATCCAATTCCACCATTTAATTTCAATTGATCCATTAAAAAATATTAGATTCCAGATATTCAAAACCTAGTATCCATTTGGGTAATGTTATGATATTTTGTTCCTTTACATCATTATCATTTTATATTTTTCACTATATATAAATTTATCATATTTAATTTTTTTCTTATAGGAAGAATCTGTGGGAAATAGATAATAAGAATCATTTGAAGGTTACCCATCCAATAATCCTTCATACATCTAACTTTAACCTTGGTTTGACTACTTCCCAATTCTTATACTACATAAATTTCTACCCTTTCATTGAAATTCATCAGTTTATTAAAAACTAAGTATGGGGGGATTCTAAAACAATTTAGAATAATTTTATAACCTCTATTAGGATTTTTTTAAATTTATTCTTGTTATTTGGTTTGTATTTTTAATTTTTGGAATTTTTTAAGTTAGTAAATTTATCATTAAATGCTATCATACCTATTGAAAAATATCATGCTATATTTTAGAAATTCACTAGTTTTAAATTGCTTATGTCTAAGTGATTTCTAAGTAGGTTTTTGCCACTATTTAAATGAATATAAACATAAATTATTAAGTTATAAAAGATAACCCATTTCATTAATTGACTATATATATGTTTCCCCCTCAATCTAAGAGACATTCTAATCCTTTTATTAATATTATTTATTATAATTACATTCATGAGAGTCTTAGGTAATGTTGTGAAGCTAGAAATTTCCTTGGTTCTAATTTGGCAACATAGGATTCAATTTTGATATGAAAGATACAGGATATCATTCATTTACAAATTACTTATATAATAAACTTCTATTTTTTATAACATGAAATTTAACTCCATTTTAATCCTTAGAAACCATGAAATACCAATTAGGTTTGCCACATTACCATCCATTTATATCCCTACCATCCCAAATTTTGTGAACATTTCTTGATTTATTTTTTTTAAAGTGTGGTATAGAAGGTTCTCTCATAAAAATTCTATAGAAGTTCATTATTTTGGGTTTAGTGAAAGGGTTCCTTACATAGGTTTTAGGTAGTGGGGTTCACAAACCAAAATCTATCATTGTAATAATTTTCTTCCCTCTTATTCTTAAAAAAATATTTATGTAGGAATGAAAATAATAAACAAAATAAAAGAGAAAAATATATATATCAAATAATATATATAAAAAGGAATAAAATAGAGAAAAATAATGTTTTATACATTACTATAAACTATCATAGTTGTAACCCACCAAAGGATAAATGGGGATAGAGTCTTGGGAGTGTTACATGTGAATGGATGAGTGATTATATTCACTATTATACGCATTTTGAATTAAAAAAATTAATTTACATTAGAGATTTATAATTTTATTTCATTCGTAGACATTTAAGCATCAAATATTACATAACCTAAACTTATAAAAACCTATTAGAAGTCCTATTGAGTGGAAAATAGTTTCTAATAGTATAAAACCTATGAACTTGGAATGAATTTAGTTGATCACATGAACTATAGGATGGAGAATAACACTACCTTTAAATGTTCCTAGAATGAATAAGGAAATTTTCCATGTAAGGTAAGTCATTGGAAAATTGGTAGGGATTTAAAGGCTTAAAACATGTGTGAAAGGTAATGATAAGTGATCATACATCATAAAGAAGTGGGATATTTTCATTAATGAATTAATTTTTAATTTTTCCTTATCTGTATTTATTATTTATAACTACTAATAATAAAATTTTTGTAAGTATTAATTATTTGTATCTACCATGAGTGAAATAGTTTTAGTGTGGGGGAGTAATGAGAGATAATATTTTATATTTATTATTATTATTTCCAATGAATATTTACCCTTCAATTAATATAATACCAAGGAAATTAATATATATTTAATAACTTTTGTGAATATATCATTTAAATCATTAAATAGCTTGAATCATTTATTTTTAATTATTTTTTCTATTTTTTTAATTGATTGATAAATCTATACATTGATATTGTATTCTATAAATGTTCTATATTTAAACTTTTAATAGGATTATATTCATGAATTTTAACTTATTTATCCATTTTTTATGTATTTTCAAAAAATTATACACTAAATTTATGTTTTTCATGGGTTATAAGATGATAAAAATTGAAATTTTACTTTCATTTTTGATACGTAACATTAGGATTTTGATGAATAATATATTTTTTTATATATTTTATAAAGCATTGAGGCATACATAATATTTTCTTTGTTGAAGAAGGAGGAACATAATATTTATTACTTTATAAACATTAGAATTCATTATTGGAGTGAGATAAATAGAATATTGTTTATGAAAATAGAATATGTAATATTTTATAAAGATAAAAGTTGTTACATAAGATCATATAATTTTCCAAATATATGGAATCTAATGGATCCAATATTATATATGATAACCCTGTGAAGTTGTATAATATATTTTTCATGGTATGTATGATTTTATTGGAATATGTAAGATATTTCTCTTCCTAGTGAAGATGATATGTAATATAATATTTGGAGGAAGACGATTAATATGTAACATTTTATCCTTTTCCCTTAGATCATACATAAGTATTTTAAGGGACCTTTGAAATTTATTTATGTTACATAATACATTTTTTAAGCACATGTTTAATAAATAGGTTTTTTTAATTAGATATATTTTTTGTGCTCACATGTTGAATATTTTACTATATCAAAATTGGGCAATAAAGAAGCCTTGAGATGTGGAAGATGAATCCACACTACATATTTTCTTTATCCAAAAAAGCTAGAAACTTATATATTTTCACACTATAAAGATATCATTTTCTCTATTAATAATTTTAGGAAAGAACCATTAGATATTATAAAATATATATGGTCACTCCCTGACTCGAGGATCACATTATAAGAGATATAATTCTAGTAAATCAAAGAATATGATTAAATAGGGTAATATCATGCCACCCAGTCTTGATTATCCGAATCCTTAGATTTATTGGAATAAATTTTGTTGGATTTTAACCATGGATATTATCTCCAGTACATGTAGATCCCATCCAAAGAACAAAGAGATTAAGGGAATATTTCATTCTCATTATCTATTTAGATCGGGAAGTGCATCTCCAACTAATCAAAGTGAATTCCATCTAGGAATTGAATATATAGATATCATGGGATGATGGGTAGGCATATTAAATCTATAAATTTTAAATTTGAGATCATCTGGATATATTTACACTCTTGGATAGGAAACATGGAAGTCATTCAAGGAAGAAGGTAGCTCACATTAAAAAATTGGATTTTAGGAGAATGATAGTTATGACCCCAAAAATTTCTAAAAATATATTTCCCATTATATATTATAAATGATTCACATAACTTACACATCCATCATGGTTTCATTAGAGTGGGTTTTCTATAACCAATTTCTATTTAAAAGTTAATTTAGCATTTTTTTCATTTTTGATGTGTCTTCTCCTCTTCCAAAATTTCTTGTGATTCATAAACCTCTATGAACTATATGTGAACTCATACTTCATGATAGTGATGTACTAAATCGTTTTTTGGTATATGGAAAATTATAATGGTATTCCTGAATTTCTTCATTTTTTTCCTAAATTTATTTCTCAAATTTTGGCGGGGCGATTTAGGAGATGAGTGGAGGTGGTTATTATCAATGAATTTTCCATCAAAATTTTTTATTCTTCCACTAGTTAATATTAAAACTAACACAAAAATTTAATCACTAACCATGCCTATAGGGGTGAGTGTTTTTAGATGATTAATGGTATGTGGTTGGTATCGGGTGTGCGATCAGGTTCACTTTCTTGGACTAGGAGTTCTCTTACCCCCTCATCAAGAAGAATAATTGAGTGGATGATTTTATTCAAGGCCATTCAGTAGGTTAGTATTATTATAGATAGAAATAAAATGGGGGATAATTAAATGAATGGTATCGAGTCTACTTATTGAGTTAGGTGTGTTAGAACATTAGAAAATAATGATAGAACCCATTTGAATTCACCCTAGGACCATCCTCTTTTCTTAATAACTTATTTTTTTCCACTTTATTTTGTTCCAATTTCATTAAATCAAAAACCAAAAATTCCATCCATTTTTCTCTCATTCTAATTTTATAAAAAATAAGAAAATTATAAGTGAACTAAATAATTTTGAGTGATTAACTTAGATCCTAAAGAGAGATAACCCTGGTTATTCCCATAGGACTGCATTCAATGTTATAATATCTATTTCACCATGAGCCTATGGAAACAAAACATAAATGATAGATAATTATTGTATATTCCATTGATTTTGATCAATGTGTTTGTATGAAAAAAATCACTTATATCTTATTTTCCTACTTATTTGATTCAATATTCTTATGAGGGGTAGAAAGGAGAATTATATTAATTCATGGAACAAGATAGTTATAAGGGTTGGTTGAAATTGACATAACCTATCTACCTGGGTATCTTCCTTATGTGGGACCAATATGTGATAATATAGTGGAAGGTTAAGATTTAGTGTAAATATCTCTTGAAATCCATGGAAGTTCTCATCAACTAAAAATTTATCCTAATCCTCAATGGAAATAATTTTTAATTATAGAATAATCAGATACAACATTATTTTTTAGCATTGGGAATGGATGTATATATGGAATCCATACATGGGTCCTCAGTCAACATGGGAAGTGGAGAATTTTTATAGAGTGACTGAATGGATCTTGTTGTCAAAGAAAAATGATTAAATAATCGAGGGGATAATTTTCAAATATAATTTACAAGAAGGTTATATCATTTAAACCCTTCAATTCAATGTGGGAAAATTCTCTCAACATCTAGGAAGGTGATTTGAAGGTATGTAATGATAAATTTTAGGATCTTTGGAACATGTGTGAGGACTTAAATATTGACCCAAATGAACCAATTAATGTATTCTTATATCAGGTGAACATAATTTTGGAGGACATGTGAAAACATAGAGAAACCATTGGTGATATCAAGATCATAAAAAGGATCTTGATAAGATTTCCAATATTATTCAATGAACAGGTCTAGTTATTGAGGAAAATGATACAAATGAGGTTATATAAGATAGTATTCATAGAACTATCATCACAGATGAGATGAGGGTAATTATAATTTTTAATGGAAAATGGGAGTTCTATCTATGTGTAATTCAAGGAAATGATGAAACTATCATTGGGGGATGATTCTGAAGATATTAAAGTTAATGAAATCATGTCTTTAAATTTCTCAAATTTTAAAATTGTAAAAAGAAAATTCAATGCTAAGGTTAAAATCAAATTATTTTGGTGTTAAAAGGTTGGTAACCTCAATGAAAGTGTCACAAAAAAATTTTAGATGATTATAAAGATGAATCACCTAAGAAGAAGTCATTAAAATGTGTGAAAGGAAAGAGGAGTTGACAAAAAAAATTCCTTAAGGATAGGAACTTACTTTCAAAATAGGATGTTTTATTAGAAGAGGTGGAGGATAAAGAAATTAATGACTGAAAAGGCCTCAATAAATAAGTCCTTATTTCTATCATATTAAAACCAAAAATATATGAAATTGATGAAGAATTCTCTAATGTTGAGGTAAGAGTAGACCTTGAAGTGGAACTCAAAGCTAAACTCAACGAAATTTTTGTTTATAGAGAGAAAAAATAAAATCAATATCATTTTGTGTGATTAAAAACTTTAAATATAGTATCAATACAAATATAAATCTGAGTTAAAGATGGATATTGAATGAATCAAAAATAAAAATTTATAAATCTTAGAGAAAAGGGTTGAGTAAAACTCAAAATTGAATTGTAGGCTAGGAATATTGATGGTGTTAATAACTTAGTAAAATATTGTGTTAAATGAATCAAGGAGTGAAAAGGATAAATAATTGGTCTATGGGGAAAAATTGAGGATCAAGAAAGACTCTTGACTCCTGAAATGACATTTGGAAGTTAGACTATATGATCTATATAATAAGTGGAAAATAATTATGGAGTAATAATAGATAAGGATTTCCCAAAAATTCAATGTTTTGATTATAAAGGAAAAAACTAGTGTGGGGCTTGATTGAATGAAAATTATCATCTTGTTTGATACTAATAAAAAATTTACCACTCTTTGTAAAAAAGTGGAATTGATTATCACTCAAAATAAACACACCAAAAAAGTTGCAATATCATCATTAAAAATTTACAAAAATACACAAAAATTATGGTTTTATTAATTTATAAAGGAAGAAAATATACAACACTTGTATTATATAGAAATTTGGCACTTCAATACACAAAATTTACAAAAATAGGTGAGTATAAATTCTTATTCTCAATATATTTTTAATAGCTACTATTTTTTGGTTATCTAAATAATGATATGATTTTATCATCAAGAATGAAAAGAATTATGTAAAAGGATGAAAAATAAGGAAGTGCTGGAAAATTATAAGCATTTTAAAGAATGTAAAAACACAAAACCAAATTAAATTCATACAAATTAGGATCATCAACCATGTATGGAGTATGAACAAGAATTTTCTCCACCAAAATAATTGAAGCAGTGGATGCAGATCAAGAATTGAAAATTTGATAAGGTGAATGTAGTGTATATTGATTTTAAATTAATGGATAAGGATGTAATTTGGATCCTTGAGAGTTATTACACTTTTTATATGACAGGAAGCGTAGATATTGTCATGGGATTCAAGTATGAGAAAAAAATTTCATCCATTTTGGAAATTATGAAGTAATGGATAATATTATCTCAAAAAAAACTAAAGTTAGAGGAAAAGACCTGAAGTGGATGAAAATCATCGTAGTTTATGTCCTTAGCCACAATTTTCTACATTTAATAAAATTATTTAACTTAGGTCATTTAATAAATTTTACCATAAAACTTATATTTTCAAGGGAATATATGGAATAATTTTTATACAAGTTAAGCTCACAGTGGGGAATATCTACAGAATAAGTAGAGAAAATACATGTGATTTCAATCCAAGGAATATAAGAAAAAGTTATGTAATAAAATTCATACAAAATTTAGGTAAAATTACTTTGAAGATTTTATAATGAATTAAGGGGCTCATGTTATCTCTAAACTCTCATGTAATTATTCACACACCTATGATACCTTCCAAAAGGGAATAATCATTCAAAAGAGTTACAAGATAAATTAAAAGAAGTCAAAAAAATTCTTAAATTAGTACACATTGATGTTTTTGGACCAATATCACCTAAATCCATTAATTGCAATAGGTAATATTTTTTATCAATTGATAATTATATCAAAATGGAATGGTTTATGGTGATCACTCACAAATATGAATTGTTAAATTCATTACATGATATGATAAATTGATGGAGATGATACTTGAGTTGAAAATATGGAAATTTTGAACCAAAAAATTAATGGATTTTACCAATATCCAAGTATAATATTATCTATAAGAGAACCATATATAGAGCTGGGTTTTGATGCTAATGAATCCAAAATAAAATAGAGTTTTTGAGGGGAACCAAATCACCAGCAATATTTCTCATATGATAATACTTGAAAATGATCTACAATAGAGGTATTTAAAGGAAGTGGTAATTACATGAGTTTATATTACCAATAGATATTTTTTATGTACATATTTAGATAACACACCCTATGAGATGGGTCATGGGAATAAGCCAACATTGAAATACTTTTAAACCTTTGTAAGTAAGTTATTTCATATCAATAAAAGGGAAAACCCATTGGAAATTTAAATCTCATGAATTTAAAAGTATATATATTGGTTATTCATCCATGAAAGTGGCATTCAAGTGTTTAAATTAATGTGTTGGAAAAATAATTGAAATTCATGATGACACTATTATAGAAATAAAAAATAATTCTCAAAATAATGAGAAAATGGTGTAATAAAGTGATGCTGAAGTCAAAAATTTGGGGGAAACAAGGAGGTGTATATTATTTTGAAGAATAAATTGATGATGATTTTGATAAAAAAATATTATAAACACTTAGGAATCTAAGTATCATGGTTAAAATAAGTGAATGGAACATCATTGGTAATCAATCAGCTCTGTTACAAACATAAAGGATGAAGACTCTATAGTAAAAAACTATTTTATCTCAGGTAAAGATAATTTTTTTGTAAAAGATACCAAATATAATAATTTCATTAAAGTGATGCATGAATATCTTGACCAAATTGAGAAGAAACAACCATAGAACTCGTTCCAAGGTTGGAAGACAAGAATTCCATTAGAACCAAATAAGTATTCCTTAACAAACTCAATGAATATGTAAAGTTAATTCATAAAAAGTAATTTCTATATGAAAAGGGTATTACCATATTAAATAAATAAATGTATATGATTCATTTTACCCTATGTAATAGTTTGATATGATCTTAATTTTCTTGGTCATAGTAGTAAAAACGGATTAAAATTGTTATAAATAGACATAAAATTATTATCCCTTAATAGATATAATAAGGATGAGATTGAACAAAAAAATAGTTTTCTCATTAATGAGGGTAAAAACAATGTTTTTAGTTGTATAAATCTATATATAGGCTGGATAAATCACAAAAGACTTGGTAATACTAGATTGATCTAAACTTGAGAAAGCATGGATTCTAATGAGGAGTTCATCACAATCACTTCATAAAAAAGGATAATGATCAAAAGATTAAATTTATAATTTTTTTATGAAAAAAATATTTAGAGGATTGAATGATGCATAACACAATAAATTTTTGGAATTCATTTGGTGTAAGTTTCAAATATCCATGATTAGATAATTGATATTCATCCTTTGATTGAAATTGAAATAAGTAACAAATGGAACTTGTATTTCTTAATATAAATATTCCAAGGAGGTACTAAAGAGATTAAAAATTGAGGATTCCAATGAAATGAGAACTCTAGTAGCTACATAGATGAAATTTTTACGATATGATGAAGGAAAATAGGTTCATGTCATAGAATATAAGAAAATTATTAGAATCCTATTACACCTTTAATTTATAAGATCCAACATTATGTTTTCCCACTTATCTAGACACATAGTACAAAATCCATCCTAAAGAAATCCACATGCAAGAAGAAAAATAATCTTGTGGTATGCTAATTGTATATTGAATTTTAGGCTATTTTATAATTCTAATTCATATAAGCAGCTATTGGCGTATATGAAAATGGATCAGGTAGGTTTGCTGAATGATCTCGAATCAGCATTAGGTGGTGAATTATATCTTATAATTTTGTGTATTTATTAAATAATATGGAAGTAAGATTTTATTTCATTGAGCACTATAGAATATATCATTAACTTCATTTTTTTGCATAAAATAAATACCTGAGGATGTTAGAGTTGATGTGAAATATCTAATTGCAATCAAGTATAATAAATGGAGTACTATAAATATCAAAAAAAAATGTTTTCCATCACTAAAGGAAAAATAATATATTGATAAAATGTCACTTAATCAAGGATAAATTTGATCCAAGGCCAGTGAATTCAGATTATGTTTCTACAAAAATACAGTTTATAGATATCTTGAATGAGGAGTTTCCCGTGAAAGTGTTTGGTAAGAGATATTTGGCTATTGAAATCTAACCATCTATCCAGCTAAATTTTTTGGAGAAGGTAACCCCAATTTGCTATGTATTTTTCCATTACAAGGTTAAATTTTCATTATTTCACTTGATAAGTGGTTCATTGAATGGTATGATGTGTCTCATGGTTTAATTTTTTTGATTTCTAATAATCTATTTTGAACATTTATAGATGTTCTTGTTAGATTTGTTTAAAATGGGGGATAAATTATCCATGATAAGAAGATTTTGGGAATTATTCTCTATTTTTAAAAAATATGTAGAAATCTTATGTTAACTAGGTGAATAAAGTTTTTTTAGGTGAGATCACATGGATTTTGATTCAAGGGGAGTTTATTCATTGTGTTTTTAAAATTAGTATTCATAAATTGAATAACAATAAAATAACTTTCTTCATGAGGTTATTTTCATTTAATTTTTTTCACCCCAATCTTGACTCGTGTGATCTTAGAGTGGATGATTAGTAAATTTGTGACACACTTTCTGATGTAAATGTACTTAGATGAAGGTTTAGGTTAACTATGATTTGAATGGTTTTCAATAAACAAAAATGGTGTGATTGTAAGAAAAACACCTCTCGAAGCATTTTTAGGGTTATCGTTATTGAAAAAGAATGTGAAGTATCCCTTAAGAATTCTCAAGGAGAAATAGTTATTCAAATTCATCAAGGTTTGATGATTTTGGAAGAAACTATGAATGTTCTATCTCTGATATAGATATCATACTAAAACACTATATGTGACAACATAATATTTTTTATATAAGAGTAAATATTTTTTAGTTTAATGAACGGTTGTTCCATAAAGGATGAGGTCATGCCACAACTATGATATATGAGATTATGTTTTTCTAAAGATGTTCCTCATAGTAAGGGATTATGTCCTGATATCTACCTCATGAAAATATAGTGTTTCCCTATCTAGATATGGAAGGGAAATCGCACCATATAGGATAATGTTGTACCATCATAAAATGTTCCACACTATGAATATTATTACTACACCATAAAGTAATAAAGGAAATATTTCGGTGATTATCCTAGAATAAAAATCATATGCCATGAATATATGATTATGCCTAAAGCACTGGTCAAATTACTTTTCCTATTATTTCACCACCCCAAGAATATAAGAGTTTGAACCATGATTCTTAGAGGGGAAGAACTTCTCACCATTGGAAGGATGTCATTCCATAGATGTGAAAAAAATAGAATAACCTAAGTTCTATGTTTTTAGCAAAAGGATGATTTTTCACCACAATATAGGAGATAAAGACATGAGGAAGTCAAGTCAATAAAATATTCTAAAATTCAATGTTCCTATATTCTAGGGATTTTATGAGAGTAAAATTATAAAAGGATGAATTGAAATTATAGGTCCAAATTGGATGAATTTTCTCATCATAATTAGATCTATTATAAGGTTAACTTAGAATTTATCTCAATATTGAAGTGATATAATTATATAAAAATTGTTAAGGAGTTTCATGGATCAATATATAGTAATTCTAGATCTATAATAGAAAGAAATATAGAAAATAAAAATTGATCCCAGATCCTATCCCAATAGAGGTTCAAGAAGTTTTATCACATGGATGATGTTGGGGATGATTAATACTCTATAATTGGTGTTATATATATATATTCATGTTCAAGTACAATAAATATGGTTTCACGTGGATTTATAGTATGATTTCTAAGTAATTGATAGTAGTGGGTTATCTACTTTGTGAGGGTCATAAAGCTAAAGGGTTAGTGCAGATTCTATTAATTGTAAGAAAATTAGTGTGTATAGTAAATTTGGTACATCAACACATCATTGTTTTATTCTCCTCAGATGTAGCCTAGTGTTGGTGAACTAAGTTAAAATTTCATGTGTCTCTCTTTATATGAATTTTCTACTTCAATATTCTTATCAAAGATAAAACATAGTTTATCATTTAGTCTTTTAACAACATCATTGGAAGGGTCTGTAAAAATTAAAATAACCTAATTCACCCCCACCCCCTCAGGTTATCATTACTATTTGGGACCAATAATGGGACATTATGGTATAAGTTTAAATAAGGATTGCATGATGATTCATCTATTATTACATATTCCAAAAACTCCTTATATGGTAATTTGGTATTTTCCTATAATTCATAACATAAAACATGTATTTTTTAATTCTAATTATGTAAAAAAGGTTATTCTAGAATGTATATGAGTAAATATTTGATTGAAAACTACATCATCTAGCTGATTCCCTACAATGGAATAAAAATGATCCATAATTATTTATATAGATAAAGGATGTATGAAATATCTGACTTGGGATATACATATATGGAATGAATCTATATCGAAGCCTCGGTAGAAAACATAGTTCATGACCTGTTATGTTGGTAATTTATAATTTTTTCTATAAGTTTATATAAAGTGGAAATATATTATTTTGAGTTTAAATATTTCTAGACCAAATCATCCGATAAATGATGTGGATGTTTACTTATCACAATTAATTGAAGATTTTAAACTCTTATAAAAGGAAGGTATCAAAGTGTGAAATTATTATAAAAAATAATATTTTTATATTTATTCCATGATTATTTCCACAATAAATTATTTCCCTAAATATTTAAATATGTCTAGATATAGTGTTAAGGGGAATAATTCAAGTCCAAAGTATATTGAAGGGACTTTATTTCATCAACCACCACATCAAAGAAAAATGGTATATATGATCCATCAATGATTCTCATTTATGGATCACTCTTATAAAAGATTCAAATACCATTCAATGGATCATATGAATTTAATGTTTCTATAAATTCTTTTTCATCTAATTGGAATTTAGATTGGGTGAAAAACATTGATGTTACATTTAAAAAGGTACAAAGATCTATTAATGATAGAAATACATAGAATAAATGCTCAATATTTTTCAATCATCCCTCATAAAGAAATCTTGAAGTCGAACATATAATTGATCTGATTAATGTTGAGAATAATATCTATGGACATTTGATGGGAAATTTTTTTTGATACTTTGTATCATGAACACTGTGTCTTACAATGCCATGGATGGTCTTGATCTGAGTCTTGATTTACATGGGAAGGTAGCCTACCACACCCAATATTATGGTGTTGGAACTTTTATTAGAATGGTATGATGATATGTTGGTGTATTTATAAGAATATTATATCCTATTTTGGGTCTCCCTCATATATTTAAGATATTATCATGAATCTCATCCCTTATGAAATCTTGATAAAAAAATGGTAAATTACTTCACTTGTTACCTTAGTAAGGAGAACACCTTCGGTTAGAGGGGATGATTATTCTATGTATACCAAACATCTTCAGTATCTATTTAATCTTTTTTATGATAATCCAAAACAAAATCCTCTTCTAATCACATAATGAAACCTATACTCATTACATGAAGAAACCTAGGGTTTTCACCCAAGTAAACTTCTTATTTTCACCTAAGGTATAACATTTTCATCACATGATACAAATATTTCTCATCACAAAAGGTAACTTAGGCATGTCATCTAAGGCATCCCATGCTCATCATAAGAGTAATCTTATGCTCATGACATGATCATCCTAAAATATTTACCTAAGAAGGAATGAGTTTTTGATTCATCAAATACATGGTTCATCCTATTCTCATCACATAGGGAATCTTATTCTTTTCACATTAGGAATAGGGGGTTCTCTAATTCTCATCATGAAATAGTGGTTGATCCTTTTATACTCATCATGTAAGGGAGGGTAAAAATTAGATTCTTCAAGGGAAGCTCATGTTTTAATATCTAGTAGTGGAAGAACCTACTTACACATGTCACATAAGGGAAGGCGTGGTATAAATTGTAGTAGGTATAGTCCACATACTCTCCTCATATAAGGTCATACATGGTTTAGAGTCAAGTGGGACCACTCTTTAAGGCTTAAAATTTTCCAAGAAGATATGGGTTTTAACATCTCTTGAATGGGAGGTGGGATGGTAAGGTTGTTTGGATATCTAGATTGAACCTAAAAGAGAAATTCAACATATATTTTTGGAATAATAATCAAAACATAGTTATTTCAAGTTACACAATTAAATTTCACGTGATAAGATCGTTCCATGAATTTTAACATCGTGAAGTAAGGATGCATGTGCCAAAAAAGGGGTCAAATAAAGGGATATAGTTGGGATTATTCATTAATTTTCTGAATTATTTTTGGGAGATACAAGGATATGTTCAGGAATTATGAATGTTCACATACTAATCATCCAATTCTTAGGAGAATTTTGTATGTATTTTTTCTAGCCTTTGATAGATGAAAAGGTTCTCAGGGTGAGAGTCCATGATATTGGTTCTGTGTATGGAATTTTCATGGAGAAATCCAAATAGGCCGTTTGTGGGTCCCATGTTCCCTCAAAATTTGGGAAATTGTGGTCCATTAAATTGAGGGAATCAAATGGGTTTCCATGGAACAATATTCATGAAAGTTTGTGTTGTGTGAAACTAATATTTTTGTGAAGATTTAGTATTTTCATGAGGGGTGATCTTTATTTGAGGGTGTTTCATGAGAACATATATAAGAAAATAGAATACTTTTAAGGACTTGGATATTATAATTCAAATTAAATTATCTCCTTCAATAATCTAGAAATTTTTACTTGGGTTACTAAAACTGTAGAAGTTTTTTTACATGGACAGAGAGATGTTTCTTCCCCAAACACGAGAATCCCAAGGTTTGATCATTGAAAATGGAGGTTTAGGGATATTTTGAGCCCTATACCTCATATAATATGGATGGATCATGGAAGGGATTCATGCTTTCACAACTATGGGCTTGCACAGTGCCTCCTTTTATAGACTCATGAAACTCTGAGTTACATAAAAATATATTATTTGTTCCAAAACTATTTCTCTTAGTCATCATTATTCCTATTTACTTTTTGTATGTGTTTTTTCACTAAAAAATCCCTAACTCCCAATCATAAAAGGGTATGATTGGGAAATATCATATTTAATTCTGATTTTAACACTAAATTTATGGAAATTTCTCTTACTAGTTTGTGAAATGGAGGTTAACCCCTACCTATAAATAGCTGTAGGGATCTATAGGAAACCATGATCGATTCATGAAAATTAAATAGTTCTATTTTTTCATGAGACTATAATTTACATGAATTTAGTATTAATTAAATCGTTCAACATTATGATACTCACATCTTATGTGAATTAATTTCAGTAATTGGACATTGAATGAAGAAATATTAATCGAATAGTCAGGTCAACCAATGCAAGGGATCTTTCATGAAATATAATTATGTAAAAACATTAATAATTATTCAATAACACTCTAGATGGATTCATAAAATGAAAAGGATATTACAACATGAAGGAGAGATGTGGTGGAAAACCTTGGACTCAAATCATGAAAATAGATTCAACCATAGTGCTAGTTACTAATAGATATGATGATCAAGTGGAAAGGGGAATATCCACTATGATATAGGCTACCAATATATTTCTTCATCTAGCATGACGTTGTCATCATTATAAATACCAAACTAGAGACTGAGGGATACTAGATATGAGTCCACCAAGTAATATCTAGTGGATCATTTATATTGTTTTTCATTTCATATGGGATACCAACCCAATGATAACCTTCATTATCTAGAAACTAAAATTGATAATCAATCTAGAGAAAACATCCACATAAGTATCTCCCCTGAAACATTATATTCCTTTAATATCAAGCCTCACATATAGCAGTCCGGGTAAGATAGATATGTCAGATCAACACTCAGGGGGGATATCATGAATGATTAGGTGTGGTCCTCATGGTTCTAGTACACCTATAAGAATTTTGGATATCTCCTCTATGAGGTTGTGTTTCATGAGACAGTTTCAACCTCATAGTTCCACTTCTATATCCAACCAAATATTTTGCTGGAATGGTTGAGTAGATTATCACCAAACATTAAAACCTTCCATATGAATCACGGAGAAGTTGGGATGAGCCTATGGGATCTCCAAATGATCAGAGAGATCCTTATCCTATGTGATTTGTATGATGAGTTCCTACCAATAGTAAATTATTGGGAGGATATAGAAACGACTCTACTACTTATGAGTTCTTTTTTAGGGCATCTGAAGAAGTGTAATGGCATAAAACTGCCCTACATCTAGACATATATTTTAATATTTAGTTATATATCTTTATCAATATGTATTAGGGTTGTAAACTAGGGATCCCAAATTAGTACTCAAGATCTCAAAAATAATTAAAATTTAGGCCATACTGGATCCTTTTATGGTAGATCTAGTATATCGAGTGGGGAATCAATATGAACCACTAGACCCTTGAGATAAAACAGGAAACATTCCTAGTGACATTCTTCAGTGGATGGCTACTAATCATTATGTATAGACACATGGTTGTGTCACTTGAGATATTCATCATGAAAGTGTTAACAGATAAAAAATATCAAATTAATCTCATAATCTCAGTGTTTGTAAGGCTATATAACCAAATTTGAAATATCAGGAGAAGGGACATTCCCATGTTCCCCTATAACCCATCCCATTTCTTGTATGGATGGGTTTTCATACACTTTAGGGTTAATGAGTATCTGAAGCCTATCGCTCTTTCATACATCATATTCATTCCATCCTTACTTAACATCTTTTGGATTTTTCCGTTGCCACTCAACCAAATTGGGGTTATTTTTAGGATCATTTCACATGAAATGTTCATCTTCCACCCTTTCCACATTCCAGTCAGGGAAATATTTGATGATGATTAGGGAATTATTAAGTAAAAATAATACCTAATGGCCTTGAGAGGTGGGTTGTTGGTTGCACACATTAATGAAAATTTCATCTATGACTCAGATACCCCACACCAGTTATCTCACCATTATTATAGCCTATAGTGGTTGACATCGCATATGTTTTCCAGAGTCCTACACAAATTTCATACCATGATCATTCATCAACTCTGGTGTATGTTCACCATGAAGGAATCAGTGAGAGGGTTTCACTATCAGTGATTGGTTCCCCTATTGCTGTGTTGCAATAATACCACAAAAGTTGGATAGAAGAAAATTTGGGGGCAATACTGTGACATCCATTGATCTATATAGACCCACTTGAGCAAGATTGCGGTAATTTGAGTAGTGGAAGCACTACATCTAGTGATGTTAATTATCTAGGGAGTAAGGATCTTATATCAGAAGTTCCATCTAATAAGGGATCCCCAATGCCTATTAAAGATAAATGAGGTCAGGCCTTGAAGGTGGGTGCAACTACCATTCAATGACTCTATACGAATCAAGTCTTGGAGCATGGAGGTACTTTCTGGGACTTTATACCTTTAACTAAATTATATCCCATGAAATTTATATGGGACATCATAGAAGTTCTGAATGAATCTATTTACACAAAATTATAGTAAAAGTAGGATAATCTATGATTATAATTCAATAGATGGAAATTGTGGTAGTAGTTTCTGATATCTAGGATAGTTTTACTAGAATTATTGATATATAAATTTATGGTTGGGATCCATGGTTAGAAAGAATGGACTATATCTATGACCTGGAGGTCTTGGAATAATATTACTGTGAGGGAGATCCCTTTACCATACTATTGTATTCAATATTCAATGAATATCCTGGTGGAGGCTTGAGAGATGTTACACTGTCTTGGGGAGTATATATGAGCTAGTCTATGATAAATATTCTAAATGAAGTAATATAGAACTAGTATATTCTTCATCTGAGTCCAATGATACTCCATCTAAGGATGACTCGGGAGAGCTCAAGTCAGATGAGGTGATCTTCGAAATCTTATAACCCTCACGGTGTCACTGTTTAACTCCAAATCACACTAACATATGATTATTTTATTATATATAAATAAATTAGTGACTATTATTATGAACATTCCATAGAGAATTCACCTAGGAGAGATGATGGAAAAATCTTGGGTGGTCAAAAAAAGATCAATACCATCTGACTACACATATATTTTGGTTGTTGAGTGTGTGCATCTTGCAGATACTATAAGGATCCATCATCTAACAAAGAGGCAGACATCCATTGAAACTAAAGATCAAAATCATATAGATCTTAAATGGTAAAATATTATACTCTCCATTTTATAGAGTTTTTTAAACTCTATAATAACTCGTTTTATTTCCCGTTAAAAATCAAGTGCACTGAGGTGAGGAGTCTATAGTGTTGACTACTAGGGTACCTATTAGAAATAAAGTGTATCCTATAGTGGAACTCACCTTAGGAACTTTGATTTGTTTACTAATAGTGAGTGTGTTGGATATGAAAAGTCAGGATTCTAGGATTTACACCTTTCTGGTATCTAGGAAAGATAGATTCATGATCTCCTGTGTAGATTATAAGCCCTCATTCATCCTAACATTTTCCTGAGTTTCATTACTACCACAACCTAATATAACATCAAGATTTATATTTATATTGTTTTCACTAGAATATAATGCGATCGATTGTTATGTGGGATAAGGAAAACTTTTCTCCAACATGATTGATATAAGTGCTGCATTGGATGCACCTATGACTTGAGAATGTGAGAATGGAAACACATAAGTTGCAGGATGGGACCCTAAGTCACTAACCATTTAGGTAGAACCTATCATGTCCCCAGGGTTGATAAACCATCTAAGGTTGAGTAGTTGTTTTTTGAAGATCCCATCTCAAGTTCTTTGAACCTTGACTCACCGGTTGGTATAAGGGTTGTGCATGGAAAGTTACCCTAGACATTAGTGCTTCTAAAAAATAAATATCTGGTGGCCCTCTATATAGAATGTAATCCATCAACCTATAAATTATTCCTAAATATTATACTTTCATAATCTAAGCTAATACTCAAATTTCTTGTAAAATTTTATCCCTTAGAGGAATATCCCAAAGAAGAGTAGAATCTTGGCACACAGATGGGCCCAAATGAACATGTCTTCCCTATAATGATAATGTAGATAGAGAGAGTACTTGAAGAATAAAATATTAGTGATGGTGATACCATCAACACATTGGAGACAAGAGAAGACTAAAATGCACCAACTATCTAGGAGAAAAGAAATTTTACTCTGGATTTGACGCTGTCTATGAAGGATGAATCTGGTGACCCAATCCCTCCCACCACATTAGATACCAGCTTTTTGAAGCTTAATATTGAAGCTAAATATCCATCTCAACTACTAGAATAGTTAAATACATATACGAACATTACTAAATATGAATACAACCCAAGGGTGGACACAGCTGTAGAAAATCGAGTGCTCTGGTGCAGGGATTGGAAGAACATTCATAGCTTAATCACCAAAAAATTTATGGCTCATATGGATGGCTAAATGGGAATACTCATACACTGGCTGGTGAACTTTGGAGTTATTGGGGTAAACTACTATGGACAATATGTGATTACTTGAAACATTTTGGTTGATTAGGAGCAGTTAGAGCGGTGGTAGTTTGAATCTTCTAGGGTTTTATATATAGATCTTGATGTGGCGGCACTATATATGGATAAAGAAGGGATCACTAAGTATATAGAAAAGGGGAATTGGATCTAGAAACTCTATCAATTGAATTTGGAGGATTTTTTGTTCCTAAGGACCCAACTATCCATTGTAGAATTTTTACTGGTTCAAAACTCATCTCAAGAAGATTAGTTTTAGGATCAGTAATCTGGGTTCTAGATACAGGTGGTTAAGGTACACCCATTAGATGAATAAGTGTTGAAGGATATTGATAAGTTGTATAATGTACTCAACTCCTCTTCAAAAACATTTGATGAACATAAACATGTGATGGGACGGGTGAAATATTATGAAAATTTTATATCAATGAAGAGTTTCTATTCTGTTGATGACCCTCATAATTTTTTTTCAAGTAATAAAATTTCAAATTATTCAAATTACATAAATTTTATTTCTAATCTCAACAATTTTAAAAAACAATCATGTAATTATTTCTAAGACCATTTTAATCAAGATCTTTGTGAAAAAAAGAGATAAATAATATATCATTCATGTTACAGAAGTGTCTTTATTAGGGGAATATGGTTTGAATTTTGGAATTTCACATTGACCATTGTTTATAAACCCATGAGTATGCAGATTTTGGGTTGGTAAGAATATAAAATTTTTATTCCCTATCAATGTGAAGGATACATGGGGGTGTAATACTAAGGGTGTTTTAATTACACTTGAGTAGATGAAAGTCAGGGAAAGGTAAGTTGTAACCCAAAGTACATGAACTGATAAATGAAAAGGTACAGATAGGATGAGGATGAATATGAACCAAATTTCAAATATGGGTTCCACTACCATAAACTCAATAATTATTCCTTTGGGATTTTTAGCCAATACGGGAGGTGGAACATGAGGAATTATATTGCCACAATAGGGGACTCTATTTCAAATTGATAAAAATGGTTCCTCCATGACAAAAACCCTGATGCAGTATGGGAAATGAGGTGTTTTTCTATCACTATAGGGGATTCTATTCAGAAATAAGTTGGACATCGATCCAAATTAGGGTATAAAAAGTTTTCATGTGGAATAGAGGAATGCTCAAAAGGATTTCAAGCACAATTAAGGTCATACCATCATGCATTGATCATATGAATGTGGTGTACTATATAAATTGATGACACATGAGCTAGTGGGCTATATGAAAATGTCAACTGAATGTCTAACATAAGAATGGGATTTGATATTACTCTAATAAAGAGACAAATATGATCATGTGGGTTTCTTAGTTTAAGATATAATAGATATGAACAAGTAGGGGCTAATGGTTTAAGGTCTCATAGCTTAGATATTTGGGTTGATGTGGTTTAGGGTAGTATATATTAGACCATGATGTTGTTTCTAGTTTATTATCATTCAGATTAGATCAATGGTGGTTCCTTTTATGATCTCATAACCATGTCCATAATGGTTCCTTTTAAGGTTGTAAATCTAAGAACAAAATTTTGTATTTTAATCTCATATGGTGACGATGGGGGGAACGAGGTAGTTTTCATGGTGATATGGCCTTAAGAAAACTTATCTTAAGGTCATTCTTCTTGGATGAATATTTCTAGTTTTAGGTTGTGGTAACTGGACCATCCCCTTATAGAGTAGATTCATCTCAGTATTAGTCTATCAAATAAAAACTTGATGAAGGGGAATTTAATTCTAATACAGTATGAGAACTATATGGAATCTATAGTTGGACCCATGATTGGAGGTTTGATTGTGCATCCCATGAGACAGGAAAAAAGCCACATGTAGTTCTCAAGTAGAGTTTACTTATACATATATGTCTCATTCATGGGAGAGGGGGAGTGAAATTTTTAGACTTTGGTGGGGAATAAAGAAGAATACCTAGCATGAATTTGGAATTTCCTCATCCCCAAAAAATGTCCATTTAAAAAACTGATGTACTAATCTATATCATACATATGAAATTTTTTAATGGGGGAATCATCCTATAGCAAGTAAATAAAGGGGATTGGCATGAGTTGAAGGATTACCTTGAGTTACAAGATGGAATGGGGTTAGAGTTTAAATATTACACTAGAATACTTCACTACATATCCCATGGAGTGGAGAATCAATCCACATGTAGTTCTGGTGAGGTGGTTAATTTAGTCAATAGCACTGGGGTAGTGGGGTTCCCTATAAGGAGAGGGATAAAAATCACACATTTTTACTTCATGTGATGATGATAGTACCATGTAGATTAATTTCATTCTTCTGGGATGTTTTCCATGTATTTTAATGTCATATAGTGAGGATGAATACCATACAGTTTAATTTCATGCATTGAGTATGTTGATCACATATTTTTATATTATATGGTGAGGAGACTATGTAGTTTAATGTCATTAGCTGAATATGTTTATCACATAGTTCAGAATCATACGGTGAGGAAAAAGACCATACAATTTAAAATCATATGGATAGTACCTTGATCATGTAGTTTAACATCATAAGGTGTGGAAGAATAGGTGGGTCCCTACCGTTGATGTCAAAGAATCTTGATCATGTTAGAAAACGGATTAACTAGTGCCTATAATAACACATGATCTATGCCCGGTTTGAGAAACAATGGAGAATGGAGGATCATTCAAATTCCATGAGAGTGACATAAATTGATTGTTGATTTGGGGAAAGAATAATTTATCGATAAAGAAGGTAGCCTATGAAAATGGGGAAACCAATTTGATAGTTCCATTGAACTAGTTCACCCTAATAATATAATGAAGCATATGAGTGGGTAACACTAAGAGTTTTAAAATAATAGTTGATAAAATGGTAGTTAAGGAAGTTAAATTCATGAATTCTAGAATTTAAATCATAATGGAGATGGAAAATAGAATTAGGATGACTGTTTACCAAGTTCAAAACATATATTACACTTCTTTACCTCTAGGTATGGGGGAAAACAAGTTAATGTATATTTTTTAAAAATTTCAAAACATGGGATCCATTATGTTTTTTCCAAGGAAGATTCATTTTGAATGTTTATCATGTATGGTCGGCAGGATAAGACTGAGTCCTTTTTTCATCACCGCAAGGGGATTACATTTAGTAATAGAAAATTTATGAGGTAATTCAAACTCTAGAGACATTAAATAGTAAGGTGAAGGAAAAAATTGTTCTAAAGGGGTGGTTCATGCACCCTTGCAGTAAATCATCATGCATTTATCATATTGATGAATTGAACCAAACATGATGGAGTGCCAAAAATATGAGATACATGGGAAAGGTTCAACCATTCCTTAGGGTAAACTGAGTTGGTCCTTAATATTGAAAAGATTAATTTCTTCTATCTTTGACCATAACCTAAGACAATATATATATGAGGTGGTGAGGAAACCCCAATAAATGATCACTATGAGATGAGAAACTAATCAAGGGGAACTAATCATTATTTATAATATAGAAAAAATGGAAATAATAATTCCTAGTATATGGTCATGGAACTCGGCAAAGGTATTTCTACAAGTTTAGGGCCACACTACTCTAATCGTTGGGGCTAAGGTAGTCTACATAGCACTGGGAATGGAAAAACCCTGATAATAATTGGAGAGCCTAATTCCAATATGTATAACATACAATATTTTTGATCATAGTGTATGTTCTTTATTTTTGGACAGAAATAGTAATGTAATTTAAGTTCATTCATCATTGACCATCTCCTTTATGGTAGAGCATTGTCTCAATGCTCAAAGGGTAAAGGAAACTCAATCAGGGAACCATGAACCCATCCCTGGTGGAGAAAATGGTGGATTTATAGCTAGACCCAGGATTGGAGATCTAGGTGTCACTACATATCCCATGATATGGTAATCAACCAACATATAGTTCAATATTGAAATAGACTTAGGTACAGATCTTACTAATGTACAAATGATCAGAAAGAAAAGGTATGGGAACTCAGGTGAGAAAAGGAAAACTATAACCAGAAAAATATCGATAAATGTATCCTCATTGGGAGTTGAATAAATAATGTATTTCATGCCCATGGTTGGACCAAGATAGGTGGTCCATGATTCACTATATATCTAGTGATATAGGAATCAAACTATATATAGTTTTGTAGAGAGATTACAGTAAGTGACCAGAAGGGCAGTGTCCTCCTAGAAGAAAGATACAACATTTATATGAATTTTAAGAATCATGTATAAATATTTTAGCTATGTAGTTTATGTTCATGTTCCTAGTATTTAAATTGGTGTAGTTTAACATCACTCAATAATGGTGATATGTGACCTATGTTACGTGCATTTTAGGGTTATGTAATGAGGACCCATTCTAAGTAGTTTAGATTTTTACAAAGTGGACTTAATTATAATTTATTTAAAGTCATTAAAAATAATATATAGATGTTATGTAGTTTAATGTGATACATAAAATATGATATTTTATACAGTTTATGTTTGGGAACATAGTACTAGAGAGAACCCATCATGAAGTTAAACAATATACTTTGTGAGGAACCCCATATTTCTAAGATATGTGAGGTGCTCCCCATCCATGGTGATCAATTAATATTCACCATTAGAGTAAAACATGTGAATGGAAAAGGGTACTTACCTTTTGATCTCTAATATTGGTAGTTTTCTTCTAGATATATTTGAAACTCTCAATGCAATCACCAAATCACCTTTGAAGAATGAGAAATTGATAACCTTCTTGTTGAACACATAATCCACTTAGTTCTGGTAGACCTTGAGATTGTGCAGTGCATATATTTTTTTTCATTAAGGGGTTATAATTAATCAAGACATACTTATAAGATTTTATCCCACACAAACTAGCCTTGACAGCTATTTAGAGTGATGGTAGATATGCCGTTATTGGAATATATGCTTTTATTCTAAATACCATGGACTAAGGAGTCACCTAGTTGGAGGTTATTGATGTATTCTATTATTCCCACAAATTATTTGATAGAATTTCATTCTAGTTATTCTTATTCTGATCCACCATATTTTTTGTAATGTTAGAGTATACTTTTTTGAATGCTTTAATCTATCAATTCTCTAATGAATGAAAGTTAGAAGTATGGTTATATAAGATGTTATACTTGGAATATAAATTCTTCAACTCAAATGAATTCAATTTAGTTTGATTGTTCATGAGAATGGTGTGAGGGATCCCAAACCATTGAATTAGGTGGGATTTCATAAACTGAATCATGAACCTAGTCATGAACTCTTTTATGGGAATGTCTTTATCCCATATTGAAAATAAAATTTTTCTAGTAATAATGAACTTGAACTATTGGTATATCACTGGTACGTAGGGACCCGTGACATCAATCACCCATATACTGAAAAAATAAGAGTACTTGGTAGTGTGGAGAAGCTCTAGTGGTTGATGTAATAAGTTGGTGTAATCTTGAGATACATGAATCTTCTTAGTTAATTTCATGTTGTCATGAACCTTGGTGTGCCAAAATATCTCATCCTTTGGATCTAGTTAGAGAACTACAATCCTGATAGATGAGCTCCACAAGTCCCACTATAATCCTTCTATAAGACTTGTTGATTTTTCTTTCCTTAAATGAAATGGATAAATATTCCATCAAAGTTGTTCTTGAATACAACTTTATTTGATTTAGGTCTATCACAAAGTATGAATCCCACTACATGTTGATGTTTTTTCCCTACTAAGCTAGACTTGGTAGCATATTTCCATGTTGGAGGTACACAACATGGGGATTCATATGGTCATAGGGTTATTTGGTCATAGGATACTATGAGAGCCTACTTGAGAAAATATAGATGCATTTTGATTCACATCTAATCCCTCTATATCAGATTAGTGGGGAAAATAAATTTTTTAAGCCCTGTGTGAAATTTCATGTCATCATGATATGAGTTAGAAAGGGTTGAAACAAAGTTTTCCATCACATCCTCAAAATAATTATAGGATTGTGGGGTGTGATACACCATTATATCGTAGATAAATTGATCCATCAACTCATGGGTGAACTCAAGAAAGGGTAAGATATCCTATTTAGTGATAGTATAGTCAATATTTATTTTTTAGATGGCCAACCTAGAGCCACCCTTCATGTGAAACGAAGGAAGCTAAATCTAGAGATCCAATTTGAGACTAGTAATAATGGATTTATATTCAACCTCATTTTTTTGTATCCCTATAAAGGTTGAAATTACTATGAATGAGGTCCTTTGAGGGAGTGATAAAGGCAGCTCCATGGATGACCCAATTGATCTTAGGGTTGTTCATCCTTCTTCCAATCATGCTACTGGAGGCATTGTTAATGTAAATAATTCATTATGGAGATACTTCATTGATGAATAGAATAGACTTATATTAAATATAGAAATGTGTGTCCCTTGATATCATTCTGAGGGATGAAAATGATATTGAACAATTGAAGGATCATTTACCTTCACACCAATATTCTAGTCAATATAGGATAGTTGAGGGTGTACTTAAATGAATCAACACATTAGAACAATGGAATTTCATTATGATACAAATAGTGGTGCACCTTCTGGTCCACAAAGACAAGGGTAAGGAATTTTTTCGTGGGGGGATTTTATCTGGCCTCGGTGTCTAGAATAATATGACTGAGGTAGTATAAAATTATCTTTTTTACATCATTGATATTATGGGAAAGTAGTTAACCATGATATATATATAATGTCAAGACCCGAAAAATTAAATGAAAATTTTTTTCCTTAATTTTCTTTGAAATTTTACAAGAGCACAGTTTTTGACGGCGCCTGATTCTGAGGCCCGGTGTGCCCGGAATCATTTTCCGAAGTTTATCTCGGGTACGTTCAGTGAACGAACGAGTGGGGTTTTCTAACTTTTGAACCGGTGCTCGGAATCGAATTCCGAGGGCACTAGTGGAATCACAACGCCGATATTTTTTTAGAAATGCCTTTTCTGGAGTTTCGTTTGCTCAGGTGTGGTTTTTAATTTTTGGGGTTAAGTTAAGAAATAATATAAAAGTGGTGCGCCAATTTATTTTATTTCACTTAAATCCACTTAAGCTAAGTTAAGCGGATAAGGTGGAACCCACAATATCCTACCCACTTGGTAAGATATTTGTGAGGTGGGGCCCACACGAGCCCCACCATTTCTTCCCTCCTAAGTAACGCACCCGCAACCCCCCATTTAATGAAAGTCAAACCTTACGTTTTTTTGGTTAAGAAACGCCTCATTAAATTGAGCGGTTAAATCGTTACAATTGATTCTTTGAATTAATTGTTCGTTTCTTATCTTTTGAATTTATAAATCTTAGGTTGATAATTAAATAAGTGTTGAACTTATTTTATTTCGTTGGTTTGGATGTGTTAAAGCTTTGGGAGAAAAAGAGAGGATTCTTCATTCTTTGTCGAAGAACACAAAGAACGCTCTACCGCCAACGAAGAACGCCAAACTCCATCAGCGAGAGACTCCTTCCTCAGAGATCACCTAACGCTAGAGACGTTACTTCTGCGAAGATCCTCTTCTTTTGTGATGAATGCTCGTGCGATGACAACGTTGAGGTAGGGGTTTATTTTTCTTGTGATTACTTCCATCGTTTTTTTCCTTTCAATCGAACCGCCTGTTATCGCATTAACGGGAGGAGGTCGGATGGCACGAACATGGCCGATACTCCTCCCCTTTTGGTTGTTGATTTTTGATGCAGTGAGCAGGGCAACGCGGTGCCGAAGCACCGCACAGACATTGTAAAAAAGGAGAGCAGAGAAGCGCGGCGTCGTCGCAACGCGCCGTTGGAAGAAAAAAATCCACGGCGTCGTTGCGTTGTGCCGTAGAAGATGAACAAAAGACGCGGCACCGTCTCACCGCGCCGAATGACCTCAGAAGCACTGCGGTCTGATCGGGGCCACAGCAGAGGGGCACGACACTGTCGTGTCATGCCGGACGGACAAAGGTCGCGGCCGGTTTCGGGCTGCGGCGGAGCAGGGGAACCGGAGGCCAGTTCCGGGCCACTGGCGTCGGAGCGAGGGGACCGGCCCCTGCCGGTCCCGTGATGGCGGCAGCCGGCCGGCTAGCCGGGCCGGCCGATCAGAGGAAATCGCAGGGGGTTGTAACTCTCGGCCGGCCAGTTGAGCGGCCCCATAAAGGGGTCGCGGTTTCTCCACGCGGGGGCAGTGCCCCCAGCACCCGAAACGGCTCGGCCGTTGGGCCGAGCCCCTGCCCAGCGCGCCGGGCCGGTGGCCATGGCCGGTATGTGAGACCGGTCTGCTGAGCCGCGCCGCGCCCAAGCGGGCCGGACCCAGACCCGGGTCGGGTCGACCCGGTTCGGGCCGACCCTGGGGGTATTAGGCCGGGTCGGACCGGGCCCGAACCCCCTAATACCGAACCTTTTTCCGTCTGTTGCCCATAACTTGAGCTACGAGCCTCCGATCAACCCACCGTCAGTTGAGATGCGATCCTTGGATCAAGGCGGTCGTTTTGGTATATCTCACTCATTTTTTCAGAATACATTTCATTTGGATGGGTTGGTTCGCACACGAAACTAACTGGTCCCTCAGAGCGGACACACTCATAACTTGAGTTCCGGACGTTCGAATGACGTGAAGTCAACTTTGTTGGATTCCTCTTAGTGAGACAGAACTTTTTGCTTAATCCGATCTAGGTTTGGACGTAGTTGGAGCATGGTCGGGTTTGTTCTGCCTTAAAAACCAACCGGGCCCCTAGAACGAAAAAGCCAATAACTCTCAGACCGGGCGTCCGATTGACGCGCTGTCTGTGACCTTGAGTTCCTATTGACGATACAGAACTTTTGGATACCTCAACTACGGACTATGTGTCAGTTGATGTATCAGCTTGTCGGCTCGTGGAGCGGACCCTCCCGAACGAGCTTGCTATGTGCGGGAGCCCTAGAGCTGGTTGCGGCAACGACGATGATGACTGTACAGAGATCCTCAGTGGATTCAATGCCAACGAGTACAGCACTCAGCGATCCTACATGGATCAGTGCTACCGATCCAGTGTGGGACCAATCCTGTGTGGGTCAGCGCTCAGCGATCCTGTGTGGGCCAGCGCCTATAGATCCTATGTGGGTTCGATACTATGTCGGTCTTTTCGGGGGTTAGTTAACTATGGATCCTGTGTGGAGCAGATCCTTTGTGGGTCATTTGCGGGGGTATGTTACCTATCGATCCTGTGTGGGTAATATCCTTTATGGTCATTGCGGGGGTTAGTACCTATCGATGCTTTGTGGGTCCGACGGCATAGATGAATCAGTGGATATATCTGATCATCTCTATCGTCATACGAAGAAGTATACATGTGTGACCTGAATCCTGTTTTTCATTCCTATGTAGATTGTGTTGTGCTATCCTATGTGGATTTATGTTTTTCATTCCTGTGTGGACTGGGTGGTACATGGGCTCGGATGTTGGAGCGTACTGGAATTGATGACATAGGTATATGTATGGTCATATACCTAAGAAGTGTCGAATGTTACTTCATGATTGTATCTTTCCATTGTTGATTATCCTTTGTGGATTCTGGGAGACCTTCGGGGGTCTCGGGGTCCCTACTGAGTAGCTTATACTCACCGCTTCACGGGCTATACCCGCACTACGGTGTGTTGGTTGTAGACGACGGACAACACTGATCGCGGTTGAAGCTTGCGGAGCAAGTCGGTACCTGGAGGTGGACCACTGGACGGGACGTACTCGGAGCGGACGGCTGGACCCTAGGAGTTGTCGAGGCCATTTGTACTCACCCTTCAGGTGGGACTTCCAGTGGATGACTCGATGCTGCGACTTTACTTTTCAATTGTTGTTTTCCCTTTCGAGATGTACTTTACTTTTAATTTGTGTTTGTATACTGGCCCACTTAATTTTCCGCACTTACTTTTGTATCAGTTTTTATTTAGGGTTTACTTCTACTGCTTACTTGCTCTATGGTGTTTGTTTACTTTACAAAGGCAATGCCTTCCCTTTTTACTGGAAATTACATCTTGGTGCTAGTCGCCAGCCCATGGCCTATGGAAGGTGGGCTTGGGGTAGTCACGACACGGGCCCCGAGGACGGTCGTGACAAATTGGTATCAGTGGAGTTCGGTTCTACCGCAGAACATTGGACTCTATTGTTTTTCTATGTGAAGAAATAGTGTTAAGCATGTTGGGTGTGGTTATCAATACAGGGAGTCCAGTGTTGGTGCGGTGGCCGACGTATCCGTACACCAGGACCCTGACTTCTGATTTCCTACTTAATGCGTGAAAACATTGATTGCATGTGTGTTTCAAGTTTTCATTGTGATTACTTTGTGTCATCTCACCAGGAATACTATTTTGATTGTGGAGCACCTGTTTCTTTTCAGGATGGCCCCACGAGGGCATCCATCTAGGGTTCCGAGAGTTGTGTGTGATGACAGCCCACCGAGCGACAAGGCCTCGGTACTGGGCCCTTTGACAGCTGAGGCACCGACGGTACCTTTACTCGCCGAGCCACCGATTCTTCCGGCCCCAGCCGCTGATGATGCATGTCGCCTTAGTGCAGTGAATGAGTTTCAGCGCCAATGACCGCTCAGGTTCCGTAGGTAGACGGACCCCCAGGCAGCCGAGGATTGGCTGGAGGCAGTGGTACGAGTTTTCAGGATAGTGAGGACACCAGCAGACATCATGGTGATCCTCGCAGCGAGCCTACTGCACGCGGCAGCAGGCAGATGGTGGAGCTTGATGATCTAGGTGCACGATGAGGAATCTATCCTCTAGACATACCTTGAGAGCCTCTTACACTCGGAGTTCGTCCCAGCCACCCTCCATGTAGTGCGCATCCATGAGCTTCTACAGCTGCGACAGGGCAGCTTGACGGTCGCCCAGTACTCGGCGAGAATTACCGATCTCTCACGCTACTCGACAGATATGGTACGGGGCCCATTCTTCCGAGCCCAAACCTTTGAGAAGGGTTTGAGGCATGAGATCAGGGCATCACTGATATCCCTCAGCATTCCGACTTAGGCAGGAGTACTGGAGCAAGCCCTTTTGATCGAGAGCTTCCTCGCAGAGTCTACATCAGCAGCAAGACCTACAGCAGGGCTGCATGTAGCAGAGTTCTGCAGCAGGCAGTTGGCGGATGACTCATGGGTCCAGGCAGACCAGACCCTAAGGAAGACGACCTCAGGAAACTGGCTCAGTAGTGCGGGGCACACAGTGCGGAGCCAGTCTTCCGAGAGGCAGACTATGCTACACATGCAGCGGGAAGGTCCACATGGCTCGTGACTGCCTGACCCGCGGTGCCGAGGAGCAGCAGATGGTTGAGGGGCCACCGAGGCAGAGGCAGAGGGTCGACCGTGGTGGTCCGCAGGGACTAGGCGGACGAGGCAGAGGAGCTGGACGAGCAGCAGGTGGTGGGCGACGCTTTGAGGCTCTTCCACCACCACCACCAGGAGGTCCACCCCGACCACAGGGAGTTGGCGGGCAGAGACCGGCACAGCTCCAGGCAGCGGAGGCCTACGACCACGGCGTACCCAAGATGATTCGAGGTACTACATGTGTCTATTCCACCCTTACTGCAGTTATTATAGACACATGAGTGAGTCACTCTTTCATAGATGTTGCCCTTGTTTGGATCTCGGAGATTCAGACAGAGTCTTTGGCTCGATCCTTACAGCTAAAGACTCCTACTGGAGCAGACTCGATGATTACGCACTAGTGCCGGCAGTGTGAGTTTACTATAGGAGGCGAGAGCTTCGGTTGGGATCTTCTTGTAGCGGTGTCGAGGATTTACGACGTCATCTTGGGAATTGATTGGTTATCTACAGTCCATGCTCAGATCGACTATATTATGCACAAGGTACGATGTGTACGCACCGACGGGATCAGGTCCACCTTGACCGGCGAGAAGGGAGCCTTCACAACACACGATGGACTCCCGCAGAGGAGAGTACATCCCATCACTCATCAGTTGGCTAGCCTCATCCTAGGATCAGTTGACGTGCGGAGTCCTAGTTTTCCTTCAGTGGTGGATCAGTATGCGGACATTTTTCCCGACGACGTTCCAGGACTACCTCCTCGCAGAGCCCCAATATCCACCCCAGCATATCCTATGGCTCCTGCTGAGCTTCGAGAGCTACGGGTACAGTTGGAGGACTTGCAGGGAAAGGGATTCATCCGACCCATTGTTTCACCCTGGGCTTCCCCGATATTGTTCACCAAGAAGGCGGACGGAAGCTTGCGACTTTGTGTCAACTATCATCACCTGAACCAGGTGACAGTGAAGAACATGTATCTATTATCAAGGATTGATGACCTCTTCGATCAGCTCAAGAGAGCACGATGGTTCTCTAAGATAGACCTCAGGTCAGGCTATCATCAGCTCAGAGTTTGGGATGAAGACGTGCAGAAGACGGCCTTCAGATGTCGGTATGGCCACTATGAGTTCTTGGTTAAGCCATTCGGTGTAAACAATGCTCCAGAAGTGTTCATGGGCCTCATGAACAGGATCTTTCAGCCATACATCAATTGATTTGTCGTGGTCATCATCGACGACATTTTGATATACTTGACAACTGAGGAGGATCACGCCTACCACTTGAGGGTTATACTAGACACACTCCGAGAGAACCAACTTTATGGAAAGATCTCAAAGTGTTAGTTCTGGATACGTGAGGTCCACTTCATGGGACACATCATCTCTAAGGTGGGAGTTGAGGTGGATCCTGCAAAGATCGAGGCAGTGCTAGCTTGGGAGCCACCCAGGAACGTGATGGTGGTGCAGAGTTTCTTGGGACTAGCTGGATACTACGGTAGATTTGTGCCAGACTTCTCCAGATTTGGGGCACCACTCTCAGCATTGACGAATAAGGTGAACCCTTTGTTTGTTCAGATAGATGTCATTAGAGATTCCAGAAGCTGAGATAGAGATTGACCAGCTCACCTATCTTGAGGTTGCCAGAGGAGGGAGTAGGGTACGTAGTTTGTTGCGATGCATCAGGGACGTGACTCGGGTGTGTCCTGATGCAGGAGTGGGCAGTGATCGCATATGGATCACGCCAGTTGAGGTCGCATGAGTAGAACTATGCTACTCATGACCTAGAGTTAGAAACAGTGGTCTTCACTCTGAAGATGTTGCCAAACTATCTGATGGGCGAGCGCTTTACAGTCTTTTCAAACCATCAGTGTCTCAAGTACATATTCTCTCAGAAGGACCTGAACCTGAGACAGTGGCGATGGATAGAGTTTCTCTAGGACTATAACTTTGGGATAGTCTATACTCCTGGGAAGGGGAACGTATTAGCCGATTCTCTCAGCAAGAGGATGGGAATTCAGCTACTTGATGAGGCGACAGAGCAGCTAGCCACTTTGTTGATATCCTTCGTGGATAGAGATGGAGCATCCTTCCTTCAGTCTCTCACAATCACCCCTCCACTACTATAGTGGGTCAGAGAGGCACCACATGGGGACACTGATTGTGAGACGTGGTGCGCACAGATATCCTCAGGACTATCACCTCATGGTTTCTCCTTTGTAGCAGAGCACGATGTCCTTTTCAGAGGACATACCTTGGTACCAGTTGCTTTATGAGAGGAGGTGATGAGAGAGCTTCACAATTCCCCTTTGGCGGTACATCCTGGAGTGGAGAAGATATACCAGGATCTCATACGACATCACTAGTGTCCAGGCATGAAGAAGGTTATGGCAGAGTTTGTTTCTCGATGCCTCACATGCCAGTAGGTGAAGGCAGATCATCAGGTACCAGCAGCCTTGGTACAACCCTTGGAGGTCCCAGAGTGGAAGTGGGACGAGATATCTATGGACTTCGTGACTGGACTTCCACGCACTTCCATAGTTCATGACTCCATTTGGGTGATTGTCGACCAACTCACCAAGTCGGCTCACTTCTTACCCATCAGAGAGCAGGGCTCAGTGGAGATCATGGGATATCTCTACGTTAAAAAGATTGTATGACTTCACGGTGTGCCATCATCTATCATCTCCGATTGAGATTCTCGCTTTACTTCCCGGCTTTGGAAGGGGTTGAAGGAGGCGTTCGGGATGCAGCTACATCTGAGCACCACCTTTCACCCTCAGACAGATTGTCAGATAGAGAAGACCATTCATACTCTCGAGAATATGCTCCACACATGTGTCCTCGACTTTGGTCGCAGTTGGGAGGACCACCTACCCTTGGTGGAGTTCCCATACAACAATAGCTACCACTCCACCATCGGGATGGCACCATACGAGGCGTTGTACAGCCGACCTTGCAGATCTCCTTAGTGCTGGACAGACCCTGGGGAGTGATCACTTGTGGGACCCGAGATGGTCCAGGCCATGATAGAGAAGGTCCAGATCATCCAGGAGCGGATGAGGATAGCTCAGAGCCAGAAGAAGTCTTATGTTGACAATAGGACGAGGCCACTGGAGTTCGAGGATAGGGACCACGTCTTCTTGTGGGTCTTACCTCGACGTGGATTACAGAGATTTGGTCGAGGCATCAAGTTGTGTCCATGCTTCATCGGACCATTTCAGGCCCTCAGCAGGATTGGCGAGGTGGCTTATCGCCTTGCTCTACTACCTCAGTTGCACCGGGTGCACGATGTCTTCCACGTATCTCATCTGAGGAGATACGTGCACCACCCGACGCATATCATTTACCATGGGGAGCTGAACGTTGATGATGGGGAGACTTTTGCAGAGGTCCCGGTGGAGATTGAGGATCGACAAGATCAGGTCCTACATGGACGTTCGATTCTTCTAGTGTGTATCAGATGGTAGCACGGGAACCCCCAGGAGAGCACTTGGGAGCGGGAGGCTCAGATGCATGCTCATTACCCACATTTGTTTCGCTAGTAAATGATGTATCTTTACGGGGACGTAAAGCCCTGATGTGGGAGTGTTGTAAAGACCCATAAAATTCAAGTAAATTTTCTTTTTCTTAATTTTCATTGAAATTTTACAGGAGCGTAGTTTCTGACATCACCTGATTCTGAGGCCGGGTGTGCCCTGAATCATTTTCTGAAGTTTAGCTCGGGTACGTTCAGTGAAAGAACGAGTGGGGTTTTCTATCTTTTGAACCGATGCTCAGAATCAAATTCTGAGGGCATCGGTGGAATCGCAGCACCAATATTATCTTATAAACGCCTTTTCCGGAGTTTCATTTTCTCGGGTGTGGTTTTTAATTTTTGGGGTTAAGTTAAGAAATAAAATAAAAGTGGTGCGACACTTTATTTTATTTCACTTAATGCCACATAAGCTAAGTTAAGCGGATAAGGTGGGTCCCGCATGAGCCCCACCGTTTCATCCCTCCTAAGTATTGCACCCACAACCCCCATTTTAATGAAAGTCAAACCTTACATTTTTCTGGTTAAGAAACGCCTCATTAAATTGAGCGGTTAAATCGTTACAATTAATTATTTGAATTAATTGTTCATTTCTAATCTTTTGAATTTCAAAAGCTTAGGTTGATAATAAAATAAGTTTTGAACTTGTTTTATTTCGTTGGTTGGGTTGTGTTAATGATTTCGGAGAAAAATAGAGGATTCATCATTCTTCGATGAAGAATGCGAAGAACGCTCTACCGCCAACGAAGAATGCCAACCTCCATCGGTGAGAGACGCCTTCCTTCGAGATCAACTAATACCAGGGACATTCCTTCGGCGGAAATCCTCTTCTTCCACGACAAACGCTCGTGCGACGACAACGTTGAGGTAGGGGTTTATTTTTCTTGTGATTACTTCCATCGTTTTTCCCTTTCAATCGAACCGCATGTTATCGCATTAACGGGAGGAGGTCGGACCGCACGAACACGGACGATACTCCACCCCTTTTGGTTGTTGATTTTTGATGTGGCGAGCAAGGCAACGTGGTGTCGATTCACCACACGGACATTGTAAAATGGGAGAGCGGAGAAGCGCGGCGCCATCGCACCGCGCCGTTGGAAGCAACAAATCCGTGGCGCCGTTGCGCCACACCGTAGAAGATGAACATAGACGCGGCGCCGTCGCACCCTGCCGGAGGACCTCAGAAGCACTGAGGCCGAAGCGGGGCTGCGGCGGAGGGGCGGGGCACCGTCGCGTCGCAACGGACTAACGAAGTCCATGGCCTATTTTGGGTCGCAGCGGAGCAGGGGAACCGGCGGCCAGTTTCGGGCCGCCGGCGTCGGAGCGACGGGACCGGCCCCTGCCAGTCCCGTGATGGCGGCAGCTGGCCAGCCAGCCGGGCCGACCGGTCAAAGGAAATCGTCGGTGGTCGTAACCCACAGTCGGCCAGCTGAGTGGCCCCATAAAGGGGCCACGGTTTCTCCATGCGAGGGCAGCACCCCCCGCACCAGAAACGGCTCGGCCGTTCGGCCGAGCCCCTGGCCAGCGCGCTGGGACGGCTGCCCTGGCCGGTCCGCCAGACCGGGCCGCCAGGTCGAACCGCGCCCAGCCGGGTCGGGCCTCGCCCAGGCCGGGCCGGGCCGTGCCAGCCAGGCCGGGCCACACCCAAGCGGGCCGAACCCGGACCCGGGTCGGGTCGACCCAGTTCGGGCCGACCCTGGGGGTATCGGGCTGGGTCGGACCGGGCCCGAACCCCCTAATACCGAACCTTTTTCGGTCTGTTTCCCATAACATGAGTTACGGGAATCTGATCGACCCACAGTCAGTTGCGATGCGATCCGTGGATCGAGATGGTCGTTTCGGTATATCGCACTCAAGGTTTCAGAATACTTTGGGTTCAGCAGGGTTGGTTCATACACGAAACCAACTGGGCCCTCGGAGCGGAAATGATCAAAACTTGAGTTCTGGACGTCCGAATGATGTGTCGTTGACTTTGTTGGATTCCTCTTAGTGAGACAGAACTTTTGGCTTACTCCGCTCGAGGTTTGGATGCAGTTGGAGTACGGTCAGCTTGGTTTTGCCTTAAAAACCAACTGGGCCCCTAGAACGAAAAAGCCAATAACTCTCAGACCGGGCGTCCGATTGAAGCGTCGTCTGTTACGTTGAGTTCCTGTTGACGATACCGATCTTTTGGATACATCAACTCCAGACTATGTGTCAGTTGATGTAATAGCCTCTCGGCTCGTGGAGCGGACCCTCCCGAATGAGCTTGTTGTGTGCGGGAACTCTAGAGCTAGCTGGAGCTGCGACGACGATGATTGTACAGTGATCCTTAGTGGATTCGACGCCGACGACTACATCACTCAGCGATACTACGTGGATCAGTGTTACCGATCCTGTGTGGGTCCGATCCTGTGTGGGTCAGCGCTCAGCGGTCCTGTGTGGGCCAGCGCCTACAGATCCTGTGTGGGTCTGATCCTGTGTGCGTCATTGCGGGGGTTAGTTACCTATCGATCCTATGTGGGTCAGATCCTTTTTGGGTCATTGCGGGGGTTAGTTACCTATCGATCCTATGTGGGTCAAATCCTTTGTGGGTCATTGCGGGGTTTAGTACCTATCGATCCTTTGTGGGTCCGACGACGTAGATGAATAAGTGGATATATCTGATCATCTCTATCGTCAAACAAAGAAGTATACCTGTGTGAGCTGAATCCTGTTTTGCTTTCCTATGTGGATTTTGTTGTGCTATCCTGTGTGGATTTACGTTTTTCTTTCCTGTGTGGACTAGGTTTTACATGGTCTCAGATGTTGGAGCGTACTGGAATTGATGACTTAGATATATGTAAGGGCATATACCTAAGCAGTGTCGAATGTTACTTCGTGATTGTATCTTTCCTTTGTGGATTATCCTTTGTGGATTCTGGGAGACCTTCGGGGGTCTCGGGGTCCCTACTGATTAGCTTATACTCACCCCTGCATGGGATATGCCCGCACTACATTGTGTTGGTTGCAGACGACAGACAACACTGATCGCGGTTGAGGCTTGCAGAGAAGGTCGGTACCCGGAGGTGGACCACTGGACGTGACATTCTCGGAGCGGACGACTGGACCCTAGGAGTTGTGGAGGCCATCTGTACTCACCCTTCAGGTGGGACATCCAGTGGACGGCTCGACGCTGCGAATTTACTTTTCAGTTGTTGTTTTCCCTTTCTAGTTGTACTTTACTTTCAGTCTGGGTTTGTATACTGGCCCACTTACTTTTCTACACTTATTTTTGTATCAGTTTTTACTTAGGGTTTACTTCTACTGCTTGCTTTCTCTGTGGTGTTTGTTTACTTTACAAAGGAAATGCCTTACCTTTTTACCAAGAATTACGCCTTGGTGCTAGTTTCCAGCCCCTGGCCTATGGAAGGCGGGCTTGGGGTAATCACGGCACGGTCCCCGAGGACGGGTCATGACATATAAGTCTATCATATAAAGGACCTATGGTTTCCCCTGAAAATTTGGAATCATAAATAGAGGACATTATAGATATTGCTTGATGTTATTAATTTCACTATATCATTTTTCATCCAACTAGTAGGTGCTTCATTTATTCATTAGCTTGGATATGGGATTACATGTTCCCACCAAATTAGAAAAAAAAACTCCATATGTAAGATATATTCCCTTTAAATACTCTTATATATATTAGATTTCATGGAGGGGGAATTTCAATAAAGGATTTAAAATTCTTCTAAAGAATCTCAGTTCCTCTATACTAGAAAAAAACCAAGGAAATTTCCATAGGTGACCCAAAATGCACACTTCAATGGGTTCATCATAAAGTGGTGAGTATGAATCATTCCAAACACATTCTAAAAATTATTGAGATAATCAAGGTGTTGATAGGATTTTTCCACAAAATCATCCATATAATACTCCATCATTATTCTATGGAGGGGTTTGTTGCTATGATCCATGGACCACTGATAGGTTACATCAGTATTATTTAGGCTGAAGTTCATTATCACGAACCAACCTGGGTACCCTGGTAACCCTATAACCGAGCTAGACCTAACATATCCCGAAGGGAGTTCCCAATCCCCACGGGTCAGCAACTAGCACTTAGAATCATACAACATGTAAGAGGGAACAAATTTTCCATGAAACATAACAGAAGTAGGATATGAAATTCAATATGAATACAAAATAAAATCCACTGGGAGTAATGTACCAAAAGTTAAATAGAAATTAAATCCCAAATTACTACAACTCAAGTACCAAAACATAGGAAAACACCCCAAGTCCCTGAGGATACAACTCGCCAAGTCCAAAGTTCAACAGCTGGATCCACCTCTAAGTGATCATTTCCCCTTACTCGAACATGGAAGGAGATAATCTACAAACATATGAAGGCGCAAGTATGGTGTGAAATAAAAATCCAAGTTGGGTATCACCATAGATTTAATAACATATGCTAAAAAATACATTATCCAAAGGAATGATTTCAATTTTTAAGAATAAACAGGTTTGGCATTTTAAAGCACATTTAAACAAGTCATGATATAAAGTTAAAAATATGGAAAATAATTTAAAAAAAGTATTATAGGTGATGGAATATTTCTAATAAAATGGATTAAATAAAATAGTTACATAAAATATTTTATGTAAATTCAGAATGCATGTAAAGCAGTTTTACAACATTGGCATACATTTATATCTCAAATATAAATAACAAGTGAGAAACATGGTCTTCTTCCAAATAGGTTCTAAAGTTTCAGGCTATATGACTTTTCAATCTCTAGGAGATCTCAATAATATGTGTATACACATTTCCCCCTGAAACTGGCCAAAGGAGACTTGTCACCATCCCATCATGGATGTGTCCCGCTGTATGTATGTTTTAGAATGTTGTAATAGCACAGAGTGTGTCCAAATAACTCACCAACTATCTAAGGATTTTATGTTCTCTTACAAAATAAATGATGAGAAATTTATTTTAATACTTCTTAAAATACAAATAAATATCATTCTTCCATTTCAATGCTAATTTTATATTTAAAACCAAAATATGTTTTAATCAAAAACATGCCTCTTTAACAAGATAAAACCACTAGGTTTACATCAGAATATTTTAATCCATTTTCACAAGTTTGAAATCCATTAATAACCAATTCCATCAATTTCAAAATTCATTTCAACAATTAAATACAACAATTTAATTAGAACTTTTTCCATTAGAACTCCAATTTAAATTAAACAATGTAAATAAAAAAAATTCCATAAACACACCCCAATTCAATGGAATTGGGGGTTTTTCAAATTTTCATGCCAAAAACATTTCAAATATCCTAATTCCCTATAATTGGATTTTATTAAATCAATTGAAATAAATTTTGAGTAATTGAAATTGAATCAACAATTGAAATAAAGTCAAGAAACTCAAGGTTAATCAATTTATCTAATCGGGACGGAACCACCTACCTTTTTTCCAAAACATGACACTTGCAACAACACCTATCAATAAGAAAAAAGGCGTGGAATACCTTGAAACACAACTTAGATATGACATCAAATAACATAGATCATATATCCATCAAATTTAGGATGATCTATTGAAATCCCAAAGGAGGGGAAAGAGATAATGATAAAGGATAAAAGAGAACACTTACCCGGGAATCACACTACAAGTGTAGAAATGATTGAACGTCAAATGAGAGGATTTGGAAGGGTTGGAGGGATCCAATATTGCATGGGGAAGGCTCTTGGTCAAGGGAGATGAAACTTGAGAGGATCAAAAATAAAACGATTGGTCTTGCTGCCTACTTAGAAACCGCCTTCAGGGTATTACATGATGTGTAATTCCAATAAATGTCATGAAATAGTTAATTTCCATAACCTCCAAAAAAAATTTAGCTTGAATTAAAAATTGATATTTAATTCACTCACGACATGTAAAGTCTCATAACATCATGTATCATTCATAGTGTGAATCCTTTCACAACTTGTATCCAGCGACTCTTAGATGTCATGTAACCTAGTTACATGGTGTGTAACCCTCCTGCATCCTATAGAAAGAGTTGGATAAAGTTAAGAGTCCAAAAAATCTCTAACATCACTGTTATAGGTATCCTATTGATTAATTATCAACCCTATCCAGTCAATGAAAAGGAAAAACCATGAAAAGGTTAAAGACATACCTATCAGATTGGTAATGGGATGTTACATCCTCCCCACCATAAAAACATTCTAACCCTAGAAAGCCTATGAAGAACCTTCCATGATAAAAAGATGAGTCCACTCCTCTCTCATTAGTGCCTCATGTTCCCAGATTTCATGATTATCATAACCATGTTTCCATAGAACATGAACCAAGGGTATCATCCTCCCATGAAGAACCTTGGTCTCAGAATCAACTATCTTGACTGGTCATTTAGACACAGATAAATCTGACTGGACCTCATGATCACTCCAGCTCGAAACATTAGATGGATCAGATAGATACTTCCTCACCTATGATACATGAAACATGTTATGTATTGATGTAAGTTTTGGTGGTAGTGCTAAATGGTATGAAACTTTCCCCACTTGCTCAACAACCTCAAAGGGTCCAACAAAATGAGGAGTAAGCTTCCCTTGCCTCTAAAGCTATCGATGACCCAACAGAGGTGAAAATTTAAAGAACACCTACTCACCAAATTAAAACTACAAAGTTATATGCAAAAAATCAGTATGATATTTATATCATCTATCTATCATCAACATCCTATGACAAATCAATTGAATCTTTGTTGTCATCTCTTATACCAAGCTCAGTCAAACTAAGGAACTTTCACCGATATCTGAGAAACACAATAGAGATTTAAAAGGACAAACATAAAAGGAATAAAAAGGAGTCATTCTGATCATGGACTTGTAACTGTTGTTGTAAGAAAACTCAACCAGCCCCAAGTGATCATCCCATTCCCCACCAATGTTTAGAACACAAGTTTGAATCATATCCTCAAGATCTTTATGTCTGGCCATCTGAATGCGGATGGTATGCTATACTCAAATAGATGTGACATCCCAGTACCTCTTGAAGGCCTCTAAAAAAATGAGAAGTGAAATAAGGATACCTATTAGAGATTATAACAGATGGAACTCCATGAAAATGAACAATCTCTTTCTTATAGAGATTTCCCAACTCTTCAACTTTGGTTGTATCATGAATGGGTATAAAGTGAGCCGACTTGGTCATCCTATATATCACAACCCATATCACATTATTTTTTCTCTATGTATGAGGAAACCCAATCATAATATCTATAGAGATCTTATCTCACTTCCAAGTAGGGAGTAAAAGTGGTTGAAGCAAACCTGAAGGGTTCTGATGCTTGACATTAACCTGTTGGAATCTATATCAATGAGAAACAAACTCACCAATCCCCCTTCTCATACATGGCCACCATAACTACTGATACATGTCATAGAACATATTCAGGGTTCCTAGGTGCACTTCCCACAGGGAACTATGGAAATCCCCCATCACTACATTCCTTACTGAAAACAGAACCACAAAATGGTTACAAAAGAATAGAATATCCTCTTTGGATAATGAATAATCAAGTAAGGTCTCCCCACCATAAAGAGAGTATCTAACTCTATAAAACTCATCATTAAGATGTTTCTCTTGAATAATCGCCTAGAGAAAAGAGGATTTATACTAAACAATGGACAAGGAAACCTCGTCCCATGATTCTTGTACTTTGATGTGTAACTGTGAAAAAAGATTCATCAAGTTCCACTCTTCTGATGATTCCTTTATTTCTTGGATATGAAATATCTTACTCAAAGCATCATCAATGAAATTCCCTTTCCCTGGGGTATAGCCTATTTAAAAATCAAAGGACTAAAAGTATTCCACCCAATGCCACTGGTGAATATTGAATTTTTTTTAGAGAATATATAACTCAAGATTTTATGTTTTGAATACACATTAAACTTATCTCCATAAAGATAATGTCACCAACTCATAAGCTCGTACATCAAATCTTCATGTTCAAGGTCATGGGTAAGATAATTATTCTTGTGTGTCCTAGCTGACGAGAAACATAAGAAAATACATGATCAGCCTTCCTAATATCACATCCCAATATTAAACCCAATGCATCACAGAAGACCACATAGCCCTACACAGCCTCTATAAGTGTCAAAACTGGTGAAGTTTTCAAAAGGAGTTTCATCTCAATAAAATAACTCTAAAAATTTTCATCCCAATCAAAATTTACTCCCTTTCAAGTTAGTGCAGTCATTATAGAATCCAACATAGAGAAGTCCTTAACAATCCAATAATAATACCCAACTAAACCCAAGAAGCTCTAAATCTAAAAGACATTTCATGTTTTTTCACATTTCATAATAGCCTTCACCTTCTTAGGATCAATTGATATTCAAGGCCCTGACACCACATGCCCAAATAAATTCACTCCTCGGATCCATAAATCAGATTTCAATATTTTGGTATAAAGTTGGTGATTTATCAGTAAATGTAGAATTGGTCTTAGATGATACACATGATCCTGCTTGGACTTAGAGTAAACAAGGATGTCATCCTCAAATGAAACTACAAAAGTATCAAGATACTCATGGAAAATCATATTCAACAAAAACATGAAAACTAATGGAGAATTGGTTAGGCCAAATGGAATAAAATGGTACTCATAATGACCGTACCTACTCTAAATTGTAGTTTCCTAAATGTTAGATTATTTTATCCTCAACTGATGGTAACCATATTGAAGGTAAATCTTCGAGAACCACTTTTCCTATTTCAACTAATCAAACAGATAATCAATTTTTGGTAATTGATAATTGTTCTTTATCATTACTCAATTGAGTTTTCGATAATTAAAAAATAGGTGAAGTGAAACATTATCCTTCTTTGAAAAGAGAATAGGCACTATCCAAGGTGACACACTCAATCATATAATGACTTTCTCTAAAAGATTGTCCAATTGGGACTTCATCTCATTCATTTCAGTTGGGGACATGCGGTAAAAGGTAATAGAAACTCATTGAGTAATATACATCATGTCAATAGTAAACTCAACCTCCCTTACCATGGGAAAACCATAGAAGTTTAAAGGAAACATTTAAATAAACTCAACGATGACTAGAGGGAGATCACCAATCAAATATTCCTACTCCAAATCAAAATCAAACACAGATATCAGTTTCCCCAACATTGGGTAGGAAGGTATGGCTCTACTTGACCTCGATTCCCATTCTCCTTGGAAGACATGATGCACAACATTGTGTGTAGTAATGGAGACCCATCAAAGATTAAAATCAATTTGGGATTTATTGGAAATACTCCAATCCATCACAAAAATGATTTCAAGAGGTTTCATGTCGAGAATTAGAAAACTCCAAGAGAACTCAACATCTAATTGAGAGAAAACACAAGAGGGACTATGAACACCGTACTCTCTCTTCATACCAAGTGGCGTTGTAATATCTATTTCACAAGATAAAATCTGTATAAAAAGATTTTGCAGATTAATAATATCGGTTGAAATAATTGAGTGAGATGCACCAATATCAAATAGAGAAGTTACTCATGATGAAACTATTGTAATGGTACCTCTCATATTCTCTAGACCCATGACCGCTTCCACTGGAGACTCTTCCATAATGTGAAGTAGCTTCATTATGGATGCATGTTGATGTAACCCATTTGTACATGATGTATCTGATTATGCTATAGTTTTAGAAGGTGAGGATGGTCCCATGCCACTATGTGGAGTGAAAAAGTTATGGATGAATCTATGTAAGTGTCCTAAACATCTGTAGGAGTTGTAGTTTTTAAGTGCCTCAGTAAAAACCCTCTTATAATCTCCTAGATTTCCACACTGATAGAAAGTCAAATAACTTCCTACATGAATTATAGGAGGTCGGGAATGACCCTTCCATTGAGAACTACCAAAATAATCATCACACTTCCATTTTCCCTTGCAGTAACTCATATTTCCACTTGGAGAAAAACGAACTCCCTTCAACCCTGAATTTCCAGCCAGGTCCATATCAACCATTATTTCCCTATCTATCACATCAGCATAAGAAGGTATTTTTAGCAAGAAAACATAAAAATGAATATCCATTTGAAGTCCCAACTCAAACCGTTGAGCCTTCATCCTCTCATTATACACAATCTTAGGCACAAACTGAAGTAACTTAGAAAAGAAATTTTAAGACTGAATCACAATTCTGTCAGCCTTCTCAAGCTTTAAAAACTCTACATCCTTAGATAAAACCATTGAGTATGGATAGAAATGGTAAGTAAAAAGAACCTTGAAGTATTTATAATCTAAGACCTCATGTTTATTCTTTGTCACCATTGTGTCCCACCATCTCCTACTCGGTCCTTCCAGCACAAAGGTGGCACACTTCACCTTGATCTTGTCCGATGTCTCCAAGAACTCAAACAGACATTGTATCATGCTTAACCATTCCTCAACATGTTGAGCATTAGTGGATACCTTGAAACCTAGTGGATTCTAGATAAGGAACTATTGATAACTAACTTTGAGAACATCCATCTGAGGTTCCATAGTTGGAGCCTGAATGGAAACTAGAGGTGGTGCCTATCCTAGAGCTTGGACAATGCACACAATCACCTCAACTAGTTTCAGGTACACTAGAATATTTTATCATTATGGTTCATCATAAGCTTACCCATAGATCTGATTCACATGTATTCTCAGAGGCGTGATTCTACAAAACATAATAAGACAACATAGAAGACATTAAATAGTGCTCAAAGTGAGCAATGAGGGAAACATAATCCCAAAAGATAGACAAAAAAGATTTGGATTTCAATACATCCAAATCAAAACAAAGAAAATACTATAACTAATCCACAAGGTGTCTTTCCCTAACCACCATTGGTAACATAAGCTTCATCATGGTGAGAGATGTCTCAGAACTCAATGACAACTACATCCTAAACCCCAATAAGATTTCTCAACTATATGCTGACTTTAAGACAAAATCTCAACGACAAACTTCTCTGATACCACTTTTTCATGATCTATTCTGGGTACCTTGGTAACAAGATAACTGAGCCAGCCCTGACATAGCTCAAAGGCCATTCTCGATCCCCATAGGTCAGCAACTGTCACATGGCATCATACAACATTCAAGTGGGAACAAATTTTACACAAAACATTGTGGAATAAAGAAAATAAAGTCAATATGAATACAAAAGAAACTCCATTAAGAGTAATGTACCATAAGTAAAACATTAATTAAATCCCAAAGTAAAACAACTCAAATACCAAAACAGAGGAAAAGACCCCAAGTCCCTGAGGACACAACTCACCAAGTCCAAATTTCAATAGTTGTATCCACCTCCGAGTGATCCTTTCCCCTTGGTCGAACCTATAAAGAGATACTCTATAAATTCCCAAAGGAACAAATATGGTGTGAGCTTAAAATACTAATAGGGCCTTACCATGGATTCTATAACAAATTCAAAAAATATATATTAACTAAAGGAATGATTTCTATTTTTAAGAATAAATAGGTTTGGCATTTTAAATCACAATTAAACAAGTTATATTATACAGTTAAAATGATGGAAAATACTTTAAGAAAAGTCTTATAGGTGATGGAATATTTCAAAAATAATGGATTAAATAAAACAGTTACATAAAATAGTTTATGTAAATTCAGAATGCATGTAAATCAGTTTTACGAAATTGGAATATAATTATATCTTAAATATAAATAACAAGTGAGAAACATAATCATATTCCAAATAGGTATGAAATTTTTTAGCTATAGGAATCCACACTCTCTAAGTGATATTAGAAATATGGGTATACACACATCCCACTAACACTATCCAAAGGTGACTCATCACAATCCTATCAGGGATGTGAACCACTTCATATATGTTTTAAAATGTTGTAATAGCGTAGAGTGTGAACAAATTACTCACTAACTACCTAAGGATTTCATGTACTGTTATACAATATATGATGGGAAATTTATTTTAATACAACTTAAAATACAATAAAATCCAATTATTCTATTTCAATGCTAATTTTCTATTTAAAACCAAAATAGGTTTTAATCAAAAACATGACTCTTTAAAAAGATAAAACCAATGGGTTTCCATAAAAACATTTTAATCCATTTTCACAAGTTTGAAATCCATTAAAAAGGTTCCATAAATTTCACAATTCATTTCCACAATTAAATTAAACAGTTTAATTGTAATTTTTTCCATTGAAACTCTAATTTAAATTAAACAATTTAAATCAAAAAAAATCCATAAACACACCCCAATTCGATGGAATTGGGGGATCTCTAAATTTTCATACCAAAACCATTTCAAATATCCCAATTCTCATGAATAGGATTTTATTAAATCAATTGAACTAAATTTTGATAAATTGAAAGTGAATAAAAAATTGAAATAAGTCAAGAAACTCAAGGTTAATCATTTGGATAATCATGATGGAACCACCTGCCTTTTTCCCAAAACACAACACTTGCAATGACACCTTTCAATATGAATGAATGTGTAGAAGTTCTCAAAACACAACCTAGAGATGAGATCCAACAATACGGAGCATAGATCAATAAATTTTAAGATGATCTATTGAAATATCAAAGGAGGATAAAGAGAGAAAGATGAAGCAAAATAATGAAATCTTACCTGGGAATCACACCGCAAGCGTAGCAATGATTGAATGCCAAACAAGAGGATATGGGAGGGTTGGAGAGTTCCAAGAATGCTTGGGGAATGCTTTGGGTTGAGGGAGTTAAAACTAGAGAGGAAATAAAAGAAACAGATTGGTCATGCTATTTGTTTAAAAACCATAGTCTGGGTATTACACAACATGTAATCCAAATACACATCATGAAATAGTTAATTTTCATCACCTCTGAAAAATGCATCTCCTCGAATTGAAAACTGATATTTAATTCACTCATGATGTGTAAATGTTCATCACATCATGTATCCTTCACAGCATGAATCCTTTCATGACTTGAATCCAGAAACTCTTACATATTTTTTAACCTTGTAACATGGTGTGTAACATAATTACATGGTATGTAGCCCTCCATTAACCTGTAGAAAGAGCCGGTTAAAGTTAATAGTCCAAAAAAAATCCCTGACATCACCATTATAGGAATACTCCCAATTCATTCTCAACCCTACGCTATCAACGAAAAGGAAAACCCATGATAAGGTTAAAGGCATACCTGTAATATTGGTAATGGGATGTTATAGTTATCACCCAATATGAATATGTTCCTTGAGGTTCCCTAAAAATGGTGGTATATTCATCTTTAGGGGCTATCAATATTTGATTTCATACCAATTTCTCATCTATGAATTAGAGGACCCAAAATCCAATTATTTCATCACTCATAAACTCTGTCTCTAGGATGGGAAATCCTTCCTTCGAGTGGCAACATTTGATGTTTTAGAAGTTGATATAGACCTTCATCATCCTATTATTCTTCTTAACTTGGAAAATATCGTCCATCCACTTAGTGTATTCAACTTTTCAGATGAATTTGGACTTGATCAGCTTAACACTATCATCCATGACCATGGTTCCATGGAAGGGATGCATACTTCTAGGTTCCTACTCATATACATGATATCAAATAGAAAGGTAATACTAGTGTTTGAATACATGGGAATTAAGCCCTGGAATCTCCTAATAGTCCCATGAAAATGTGTTACATTATCACATCAAGAATGAAACATTCTTCTCTTATTCGTTTGGAGGCATGATGACACTTATCAATTTCGACCTCACATATTCTTTATTACAAAGGTTTACCAATATGATTACATCAAAGGTAGTGTAAAATACTTCTTTAAATAAGTTTGGGTATTATAAAAATCCACTTCATCATAAGTATGATGAGTAGAGAGAGGATATGTATCTTCTGGAATAAGTGGCCATAAGGTGGCAACATCTTCTAATTTTGGGATAGAATATTCAAAACTATTCTCTGGTTTCATTGGTTTGGTGGAGACCATACAAGAGGAGGATGTGGATCATATCCAATGTGGTATTAACAAGCATGGTTTTCCACCCTATCAAAGCATCCCAAATTATTGGACCACTAATGGTTCAATTTTACTCTTTTTTATACATAGTGGAGATGTTGATTGTTGGGAATATGATGAACTTTTCAGTACGCAATGGGGGAGGGAAGCTATGGGCCTCATGGGTACTTATTATTTATATGAGTAGTTGCTGATTTGAGTGAATTCCATTCTCTTGGGAATAATGGAATTGTACCGGAGGTCTGGGGTTATTTTTTGAATATGGTAGATAAGTATAAGGAAACTGATCTATAAGTCATCCCAAGGGTCCATTAAGGTAAATTTCAAGTCATTGGAAGTATTAACACACGCAAATCCTTTGATATTGGTGTTATTTCTATTATTTTTACAGTACTCAAGAACATTCTAATGGGTTTAATATGATTAAAGGGTAGAAACATAATTGTTGAGCACCTTGAATCAACTATTGAGGGAGTAATTGAGGCACTTGTGGTATGATGAGGGGATGAATGCATGCTATAGGACCCATAGACATACTAGTAATTTATTTAAAGTGGATTCCTATGATAAAACCATGAATTTGGTTTAAAAAAATCATTGAACAAGCCCTTCAGTTGGATCGTTCTGAGGGTCTTATGTTCTCTCTTTTCATACCACTGAATAATAAATTTGGATGAGATTAGATTAATCTATGTGTACCCTAGATTTTATAGTGTCAAATTCAAGGTGGTAATAATCATGAAGATAGTTTCTAAAAATAACTAGTAAACAAAAACACCATTGAGATTTATTGAGATGTAAAGAGGGCATATGTTTACTTCGATGATTGTATCCTTATCTTCCCTAGAAAATGAGATGATGGCTTGAAATTCCTCCTAAACTCCTTCCTCTACACTATAGGATTTAGCAATAGGTACATTGGTCTCAAACTACAAGGTGATATTTAATTCCACTCTAATGGTCTTATGAATCATCTTTGAAAGGTAGATCGCATCAAGGATTGATATTTGGTTAAGGATATCAGTGATGTTCTTGAGCACATCATACTCTTGTGATAGGGAAATATTCTTTCCCACTATGGGTCATTCCTTAACTTGAAGAACTGCTGGTTGAGGTGATGAAAATTTTATATAGTGAACTGAACTTTCCATACATATATATCACATATTAATATATGAATATTCATTACATAACATAATGATCCATGCCATAATCGTATAGGTCTATTATCTTCAAAAACACGGATACATAAACAATTGGTTCATAAGTAAACTACATGACCTCCCATTACGCTCTTCATAACTATAAACCTTATTAGACATATCATACATAACACCTTTCTACATAATATATGAAAAGGATACATGAGAAAGTGTGATATCAGATTATTAGTAAGGGTAAACAAGGTAGATATCAATATAAAATGAGTATAAGGGTTTGATAACATGAGAATAACATTTGAAAATCATGACCTACATATCATATATCATAAACATGATTCATGGAATAAATCTTGGTATTTCATAATACATGAATAATATTATAATCAAATAACATGATCCTTTAGAACATAACATTATCATAAGATATATATTTTTAGAATATACATAAGTATAGAAAATAATTTAATTAGTAGTAAAAGATCACTTACAAAACTATCATAGAGGAATGGGTTCACCCACCAAACCATTATAGTAGTTAAGGTTAACACCAAATACTATCATAGTGGATATAGTTCCTTATTAAAATTGGATCACTCCCCATTCCAGCCTTGTTTATCTCAGGATATATCAATATTTACTCAATGAATTGGAGGGCTATATAAATATAGGGCTAGCTGTCACATAATGTAAATCAAATATATCAATTCCATATGATAACAAAAAATTCATAAGATCACAAAAAATTTGTAATATCATAACCCATGAAAATAAATTGGTTTCATAAACATTTCATCATAACATAACCTGTGGAAATGAAATGGGTTTCATAAATATTTCATCATTTCATCATAGAATAACCCATGAAAATGAAATGGGTTTCATAAACATCTTGTCATCATAAATATAAATCATATAGTGAAATAATTCGTATTATATCATCAGATCATATCCCCAGTAAAGATTAACTATCATCGAAGTATGACATCTTATATAAAAAATGATTTTTAAATATCACTTTGACCATTTCTTGAGGAAAATACACTTTCAATTTTTAAATAACTTCATTAAAATATAAAAAATAAAAAAAATATTAAAGAAGAAATTTTGCTTTAAAATAACCTCGGAATCATATTATGGTTGTTTTAAATCATTGATAGGTCATTATGGTATAAAATACCATTCATTCCCGAACACATTAAAAAAATTCTTTTAGAATTTTTTGTAAAAATTCAAAAGTAAATCATTCATAAAATAACAAGAAGAATCCTTTAAACCCATTTTTTAAAATTATTATATGGGTAAAAACTATTTTAAATAATTTTTTTAATAGTAAGAAATTTCATTAAAACATTTTTAGAAAACAGAGACACGAAAAAAAAGGATTTTCGACCAAACAGAGAAATAAATTCGGTTCTCCTTAAAAAAATATTTTAATGTATTGATTTCATAAAGAGGGTAAATGGAAGGGAAATATATAATTTTTAGAAATAAATATAGTATGATAAAATTCATGAGTTTCATGAGAGATAGAACATATAATTTCATTATCAGAACATAATCATAAACAATCCTGATAAACAATGAGATTATAACGTAAAACCCTCACCACTTTGGTAAATTTTGAATCATAATCCACATAAAATAAATAACATTATATGTATATTTATATCATATTAATACATGAGAATAATGCTAAAATGAATTAATGGGTAGTGGATACACCACATAAAAAAATGGTTAATATGACATCTATCTCACGGAAATAAAAGTGAGATGGAAATCCCTTACCACATTAGAAACTTTTGAATCGTAATCCACGATAAATAATAACTTCAATTGAAACATTAAATCACATTAAAATAAGTTGATTCATTATGTGACATATAAAAGGGGTAATATATGCACCAGATAAAAGAAATGAGTGATGAATATGGCACATGTCTCCCTTAAATAAAAGTGAGATTAAAATCTCTTACCACTTTGGGAACTTTTGAATCGTAAGCCCAATTAAAGAATAAAATAAAACGAAACATTAAATATCATTAAAATTACTATACTCATGATATAAAATTTTAAAATTTTAATTATATACACTACAAAAAATAAATGAGTGATGAATATGTTATATGCCTCTCAAAAATAAAAGAGAGAAAATAAATATCTTACTTAAAGTCTCGACTTTATTCACACATGTTTGAACCTCCAATAGAATAAATATAAGTTTATTATAAATATATTACTGAACCATATTAATATATATAATACCATATATTATTTAATTATATCCTTTTATCACCCATTCATTAACAATTCTTATTTAAAAATATTATTTTTTGTAATGCCTGTTGTGTTTTTCATTATGTTTTGGTTCAGTAGTTTTGGTTATTGAAAATTGACCACGGTTAAATAATCTAAAATATGTTAACAATGTTATAAATAAAATATTTATTCATTATATATGTATTTATATTTATCCATTAAGGTTATATAGAGATAATTGATTGCACTATTAATGGAGACGGTGGGTAATACGTACGTTTGAGCAATGTTACCATTTTCTTGACGAATGTAATGAAAGAAAGTTAAATAATATATCAATTTTATAGAATAATATTTAATACATATATATTATATATATTCATTAAATTTATCTTTATTATCATCCATGTCATAATAAAATGAGAAATGAATCACATCGCTTCGTGGAGGCGGTAGTCCATATGTACGCATAAGTGACGTTATTGTTTTCAAAAGGATTTGAAGGTAAGGAGGTATATTTGATATTATAATTAAAATAGTATAAATATATCATAAATATAAAATATGAAAATTAAATCTATCATTATATCCTTTCATGAGAAGCGGTTATGGAAAATGTATTACAACGGTGTGCGAGGTGATAGTCCTCCGTACACATGATCGATGATTTTGTTTCCCATTTGATGGAAGAGGAGAGAGATATGGGTTATGAAATTAAAAATTAATAATATCTAAATATATTGGAGATACTTATTTATTTATATAAGCATAGTTGAAGAATATTTTAAGTTGGTGTAAGAAGAAATAAAACAAAAAATCATGGTTAAGAACGATGCCTCTTTTTCGGAAAAACTCTTTCGGTTTGTAACAAAATACTTCATGGAAGGGATGAATAAAAAAATAAGTCCTATAAGATGTGAGTATAGAATTAATTTATTTATTTGGGAAGTTATTTTTCAATCCAAAATTATTTTTAAGTGTTAATAGGAGAGTAGAAGGGGTTCCCTTTTATAAGTGGGGGAGAGGACACACTTGGAATTCTTGAAAAGAAAAAGATATACCCACATTTTACACATGCAAAAAGGATAAAAAATGGCTCATTAATGAACCTTAGATGATATAAGGTATAAATATTTCTATAAAATGTGAATTTGAAATGTTTTTAGGTTATTTTAACCATTATATTTTTATTTTAACCCCCAGTAAACCCTTTTTAACCTCAATCATGGTTATTAATATTTACTTACTATTCAATATGTTTAAAAATTAAGTTGAACTAATTATATAATATTAATTATGTTTATTAAAAATATGGAAACCATTTTTCCAAATTAAATTCACATAATTGGTATGATTCAATTTAAAATTAAACCTGCAAACACAATGAAAAAATGGTTTTCCAAAAAACACAATCATGAGTATGCAAAGTTTTTATAAAAAAATCAACATGAAATTGATTCAAATGAACTAAAATATATTAAAAATAAAAAAATTAAGTAAAATTATATTTAAAACAATATTATAACAAAATGGAACTTATAAATGCTTTAAAAATGGAATTTTTTAATAAAAATCAGTATTTTTTACTATTCATCGAAAAATTAATCTTTTCAAAAAATTATCAAAAATTCACTCTAATATAATAGTAACATGTTGGTTAAAAATGAAATTATTTTTTAAAATAAATTTTCTAAACTTACCAAAAATTTATTTATATTTATTTTTTCAAAAAAATCAATGAAAATAATTTTTTGATAAAAAATGTATTTTAGAAGTGTGTAAAGACTTACCTAAAAAATAAGTACTTATTTATCAATATATTTTCTATAAATAAAACAATTATATTTAATTTTTAGAATGTTTTGATTTTTATTCATACCACTAAGTTTAATGTTTAGGTGTAACACCTCAAGGATTTAAAAATAAATTAAAATGCAAGAAACAGCGAGTTTCTGCATAGTGACACTTTGTTTTTAGGAGATAGTTATAAACTAATAATTAAACATACTTTTGTCGCTTCTATGATTTTAATTTCTAAAAATGGACAGACACGGTTGTGATCAGTAATATTTTTGGAGTCTGATAAGACAAACTTAATTTTTAGTGAATAACAACTTACCCTTATGAATAGTAATGCTACCCTTATGAATAGTAATATGACTCTTACGAATAGTAAATTGGAAAAATTATTTATAAACTCACCAATAAATGTATAATAAAAAGGCATCTTATAAGTGATTATACGATCATTATATAAGTGCTGGTATTTTTGTAAGTTAAAAATATTTAATTACAATTTTATAATTAATTTAACAATTAAAATGAAAATGTATTTTCATAAAATAAAATTATAAGTTATTATTTTATTGTTTTATGGTATAATATAATTTTATGAGACTTTTATTAATTTTTCAAGGTGTTATAAAATCATTTGTAGTTTTTGAATTGTTTTTTCAAATAAATTATGATTTTAATTAAAAATTAAATTTATCATATTTAGAAAATTATTTTCAAAAATTGGAGTTCATCTTTTAATTCTACGCATTGAAACATGGTTGGGGTAAATTTTTAGGATTTTTCTTAAATAATTAATTTTTTAGGAATAGTGAAATACGATAATTTACCATATATATACATTATATGTTAGATACACTATTCTTCGAATCATGAATGATGTAAGAACCCTTGTTTTAAACTCACATGCTCTATTTACTATTTTGGGTCACATGAATCTACATTACTCATAGTCTTGAGATAAAATATTAAACTAATGATTAAAATAATGGAAAACCCCTCCTCTCCTCCACTATAAATACCACCCTTACCCCACTCTTCCTATCACAGCTCTCAACATTTGTACGTTGTATAAATTATTCCCAAAACCATTACCAATTCTCTTTCCCACGTTCATGTCCTACTGGTCTCACCAAAATTCCAATACCGAAATCCTTAAGGAGGATCTCAAGGAGAAGAGATCAAGTGGTAAAAATCCTCTTTCATTTTGTTTCATTTCCTTTTCAATTATATTTATTTTCTTATACTCTCTTCCCCTCCCCTTATCCAAGAGGAATGAAATCTCTATAATCTTATATATTATCAATGTTATAATTTTTATGAAAAAAATCATCAACTTACTTCTTCTCCTCCCCCTCTTATTCTAAAAATAGAAACAACGTCTGTAAAGTGTTGATTTACCAACATTGTGGACGATGTGTTTTCAACATTCATTAATTATTTCACATATAGTCATAAAAAAATTTCATGGTTGAGAAATATTGTAAATTTTATGATATATCATCTTTATGTTCTGGATTTAAGATATATAAATTATATTAAGATATATAATGAAACTAGTTCTTGATTATCGAAGAACTACCAAAATGATCTAAAAGAATATCACTAATGATTTATCTAATGATTCATCATCATACCATATAAAAATAACTATTTATGGAATAATTCAATATTATATAAAAATATTAATACTATTTCATTCCACTTCTATAGTTTCGCTTCCATACGACAAGGAAATCATTTACGAACTGACCATGGAAATCATGTAAAGGATGCACCTAAGACAATGGAAAGAACAAAATATTATAAATTAATGGGTGGAATGATATTATAAAATGATCATATAAGGTGTCATAAAAATGAATATATTCCTATAAAATATTAATAACACTATTTTAACCATTATACAGGAGGATTAATCATGTTCTAAGTAAGAAGAACCCGAGGTAAGGTAATTCTTAACCCAATTTGCATTCTTTGGGTTAACCTTATATTTAATTGATTATGTGGTACTAAGATTATTTGTGTAATTATTTTTTTATGTTATGTTGTATTATGTTTATTTGCAGTTTATATACATATTAATTTCATTCTGTTAATTCTCACATCAATTATATGATATTTGTAAGGGACTTTTCATTAAAAACCCTCTCTTAAAATTCTATTCAAAAGCAGTGTTTTTATGAAATTATCCATGTTTTATAATTATGTTATAGTTCTTGGGAATTTTTTATGATGAGTTTTAGTAACTATATCTCCCTCCAATGCGTTGGTTATGTATAAGTTGGAGGTCATCCATATGGTTACTCTAAGTGTAACTGTGATGGTTACACTATAAGGTAGCTGTGAGGATTACATTGCAAGGTAGTCGTGAAGGTTACAAATCATAAGGTAGACATGAGGGTTACAATATAAGTAATAAATTTCATAAGATACCTTTATTGTTTTATATATGTAATCTAATATTTTATGTAAATCTCAGGTTTCACAAAGTATATATGGGTGAGAAGTATGTCTTTTAGAAAATGATTTCATATATTTATAAGTATTCATGGTATAATGGATTATTTTCTTATTTTTATATCCCTTACTATGCTTTTTGTGCTCATCCCATGTTTTTAAATGTTTTTCACAGATTATAAGTATGTGTAAGAGAAATAATTAAGTCGGGTTAAATGTTATGAATATTTTTCAAATAAATCATGTTTTTTTTGTGTTAAAAAAATATGTTTTGGAAGAAATGGATACTATTTTAATCGTACCCACTTTGTATTCTTGTGGGTTGATATGTATGAGATATGTTCTAACTTTCTAAAACTCTAAAATTAAAAGATATTTGTGATTGTAAATAAGTTAAATCTAGTTGAATTATCGAGATTATGTAATGTTTAAGGTAAGATCCTTATATTAGGTTATAGCGATCATGTTTAAATAATATAATTAATAGTATATTATGGTTTCTTAAAACTTGATGTTATGTATAATGAAAGATCTTGAAGAAATTATTTTTATTTGAAAAAAGTATTTTATAAAAAATCTTGAGGTGTAACATTATACCCTCTTAAATGAATTTATCCCTCAAAACTCTTTCACCTTCATACAAGAAACTTAGGAATAATTTTCATCATCCTATACTCAGGTTCCCACATAGAATCTTCATGTTGGTGGTTTCACCACAAAACATTAACCATGTGAGTGGTATTATTTAATATAACTTTATCTCTATTATGAATAATATCCATAGGTTTATCTTTATAGAAAATATCAGGATTCAGTGGTATGACCTATGAGTTTAGTACATGTGAAGGATTGGGTATGAACTTCATTAGGAGAGATATATGGAACACATCATTGACTTGAGAGAGTTTTGGTGGAAACCACAAGCAATAGGAAATAAAACCTACCTGATCAATAATCTCAAAAGGTAAAATATACCTAGGGATCATATTACTTTATTATAAAATATCATAACCTTCTTCCATGGAGAAATTTTCAAGAAAACCTTCTCACCAGATTCAAACTCCAAATCACACCGATGATTATCAACATAACGTTTCTATAGACTCTAAGCTACCTTGATATGTTGTTGAATGGATATTAACTTATATACAATTTCATTAGATATTTAAATTCCCAATAACTTTCTTTCTCCAACATCAACCTATCCCATCAAAGTTATAAACTTATTTCCATATAGGGATTCATAAGGATCTATCAAAATTATAGAGTGAAAGATAATGCTATATAAGAACTTGACTAAAGGAAGGTGTTGATCCAAACCACCTTTGAAATCTATTGAACAAGATATTATCATACCCTATATGGTTTTAATGGTTCTATAGAACTAAACATATTTATAAGGGTGATATGCAATGTTGAAAATCAAATCGGTATCTAGATCCTACTGAAGACTTCCCCAAAACATTAAGGTAAACCTTGAATCCAAATCAAATAAAATATAATGTGGTACTCCATGAAACCATAATAGTTAATTAATGTATATACTGGAAATTATATCTATATAGAAATATTCTATAATAGAAATGAAGTGTGTTTACTTCATAAGGTGGTTGACTACACCCCATATAGAATTGTTCCCTTTAAATATTTTGGGGCGACTGAGGATAAAATCCATAGTGATATTTTCCCATTTACATTATGGTATGGATAATTATTGTAACATTCCCTTAGAATATTATCTCTAAGACTAAACTTGATAACATACCATGAACCGTGATGCATTCTTATAAATATCTCCCTTCATGTTTTCACACTAGAAACAATCATTCAAATCTATATACATATTTATACTTCCAGGATAAATAAAGAATGAAGAACTATGAACTTCCCCTAAAAACTCCTTATTCAGATATTTTATGGATGGAACCTATAAATTCTCCCTAAACCTTATCATTCCATCATAATCATGGTTAAACACAGTAAAATTTCTTACCTTCTTCTATAGATCTACATCTTCCTTCTATACCTCTTTAATCTTCACTTGTATAGATGGTTGAACATGCATTTGATAAAGATAATATTTCTCCCTTTACTTCAATATTTCTAGCCCCATCCTTTGAAAATCTATAAATATTTGATCTTTTTTGGTCCTCATCATAGATAAGCTAGTATGATCCTTTGGACTCAAATCATCATCCAACATTTTCACTTTCCCAAGGTGGTAATGTAATGAGCAGTCGTAATATTTAATATGTTCCAAACATCTTCTTAGTGGAATATTCAACTATTTCTTTGTGAATATATACTTTTTTCTTTTATGATTAATAAATATATATCACACCTTTCTCCATAAAGATAATCCCTCTATATATTTAATGAAACAATTACCATAGCTAACTCTAAATCTTGAGTTGGGTAATTTTTCTAATGAACCTTCAATTATCATGAGGCATAAGATATAAAAATATCACTCTGCATGAGTATGCATCCAAATACATTTTTTAATGAATCGATGAAAATTAAAAACCATTCTCCATTGTAGGATAATTTAAACAAAGGTTTCTGACCAACCTTCTCTTTATTTTATTGAAATTTTCCTCGTATTCATTTTTCTAAAGGAACTTGGCTCCCTTCTGAGTTAACTTGGTTAGCAGATTCAAAAACCATAAAAAAATACATAAAACATAGATGATATCCAACCAAACAAAGAAAAATTTGGATATCATTCATAGAGGTTATTTTTTTCCAACGTTCAATAACTTTGGTCTTCGATGGATCCATATATATATTGTCCCTTAAAATTATATGAACCAAAAATGTAACTTTTTGTATCCAAAATTCACCCATGGTAAATTTTTTAAAAAACATATCCTTCCTCTAGGTATTCATCTCAATTATCATGTGATCTTAGTGCTCTTTCATCATATTTGAATATATAATAATTTTGTCTATAAAGACTACAACAAACAAATCAAGGTAATCTCTAAAAACTCTGTTGATTAAATCCATGAATATAGTGTGGGCATTAATAAGACCAAATTTCATCACTATATATTCATATTAACTATACCATAAATGGAATAATGTATTGGATTTATCCACCTTCTTAACCCTAAATTTATGATATCCATAATGAATTTCAATCTTGGAAAAGTATTGAGGTCTATGTAGTTGATTAAAAAATCATCAATACAGGGTAGAGGATACTTATTCTTGATTGTGATCCTGTTCAGCACCCAATAAATAATGTAGATTCACATCGATCCATCTTTATTCTTAAACAAATAATAGTTACACCCCAAAGGGGGCACACAAGGATGAATAAATCCTTTTTCAATATTATTCTATATTTTCTTCTTTAATTATTACAATTTAATCAGGTCCATTCTATAAAGAGTTCTTGAAAAAAGTGTAGCACCGGGTATGAGTTCTATTAAGAACACGACTTCACAATTTGGTGGAAGATGAAGAAACTCTTCTAGAAAGACATCAACAAATCCTTTAACAATAGTCATGTCAATAATTTTTATTTCCTCCCTAACCATCTAAGATAAACACCCCGTTTAAATATAAATAAATACCCATAAAATGGATGTGATTTCCATTAGAAGTTCATATCTATCATCAAACTGATAGATGATCATAGATTGGGTTGGAAAATCAAACATGACTTCCCTTACTCAGAAATTAATATGATATTTATATATATAATACCAATCAATTCCTTCAATAACATCAAATTCAACCACATGGATAATAATGAGATTTATAGGAAGCACATTCCCACAAACTTAAACATGAGAATATTCATAGACATGAGATGTGATCATCATACTGATATGTTTATTCACTACTAATTCAAAATAAAATCATTGGGTGGAATTTTTATACCCTTAAATAATTCTTAATATATGAAAGAGTGGGATGATCTTGATTCAAATAAGACATTGGCAGTTCTAAAGTATGTGGTAAGTGTACATTTTACCACATCATTATCATCCCCTCATCAAAAATGGTGATCGAATGAAATTTCCCTTTGACTCTTGGAATAATAGTTCGCACATTTCAATCTTCATCATTAACCTTCAGATTTTTTCATTATTTATCATAATTCCCATATATCTTGAATTTGAATCACTTGAGTTTTGGTGGTGCATTCAATGGATATTTCTCTTTATTCACATCATTAGCTAACTTGTAACCTTAACTTAGGTATTAAATTAATTGATGACCTTATTTTCCACACATTAAACATTTACTAGTCCCATTAAAAAAATTTTCTCCATGTTTCCTTCCTAATTTTAAACATTAAGGAAATCTCATATTCTTATCTCAATTATTTTTATAATTTCCTTTGAATCTCATCTTTATTTTATTATTAATCCCATGATATTGATGGGTAACTACAATTTAAATTTCCACCTTCATAAGAAATAAAATAATTTCATCATTTCTATTGAATCTCATAGAGATAATACACTTCGGATGCTTATTTTTAATACACTAAAGAATATATCAACCATACTTTTAGGTTGGATAATATTTTTAAAACCATACCTCACAAGTCTTGTAAAATCTTCCTTATAGATACCAATAGATTTACCATCCTTCTTCTTTATCCAAAGGATTTTCTCCTCCATTTTCATACAAAAATATATGGATATAACTTATAAAAAATCTTCTCTTAAACTCATTCCATGTTGTGGTGTAAATTTATTCATGTCACCTCATCTTATTGATAAGATTCTGCCATTAATCTGCTTCTCATTCCAAATGATAGATAACCAAAATGAATTTTTCATGATCTGAACAAGAGAGACTACAAAATATCATTTCAATGGTAATGATCCATTTTTAAAAAATTATTGGATCATCATAAAAACTAAAATAAGGTGGGTTTGGCCCCATGATGGAATCAACAAAATGTTTTTCCCTCCATTTCTCATTTGGAAGTTCATCATGATTTATAACTTGAGAAATTTTGGTGATCATAACAATGATATTTTTCATTCCATCTCCCAAAACATTTTTTTCTCAGGAGGAAAATAATTTCACTATACTTCGCATTCAAAATTATCATGATTCCTTTACGTTATATCCATTAGATAAAACCAAAACACATAGTGTGAGAAACAATATTCATAGTGGAAAACCACATAATCATGAGAAATTATTTATAGGATATCAAAATCTTGAAAACTTATTTTTAATATATGATGTAACATCTCAGCCTAAATGAGCACTAAATAGGTAGTCGAACCGATGGGTCACATGCCTTCAAGAACATCTCCCAAAATTCTAGAGCTTTATGAATAGAAGCAAGGTCCTTGGTGTGTCTTTGGGGAGCATATTCCCTCATTAATAGAGTGTAACAAATTGTAATATTAATAACATAAAATTAATAGAAATATTAATTCATGCAGATAATTAGAAAGCTGGGGAAGACTAATAAATAAAAAATACCAAAATTCATCTCATATAAAAAAATGATGAACGTGTCATGTTTTTAAAAAATAGAAAAAACATGAATACATGGAATATGGACAATAAAAATAAAAATAAATGCAAAAATCCAAAGTATTCTAGCTAGAATTGTGAGCCACAGCTCAGTCTCATGCCTCCCTACTCCAAAACATCATTCAATAACCTATTGTAGGGCACCTTCCATTATCAATACCTACAACCATATAATATTCTTGGGTACCCAACACAGCCTGGATAGGGTTTTATACATTATCCTAGTAGTTAAACACTCAGGTTATTTGTTATATAGTCAGTGAATATATATAATAACATTGTGTAGGAAGCAATGCCATAATTAAAGGAAGTATTCAAAAGTAAACATCCAAAAAATTCTAAGTTCTCATTTTATATCCAATTAATTTAATCACTTTAATTAAAGTAATAAGTCTTTGATTTAATAGTCGGGCTTATTCCAATCATAAAAATCTAATTTAAAAAAATAAAACCCATTTAACATTTAAGTCTTGAGACCTAGAATATAGCCTAGTATCCCCTATGTTGATACAATCAAATGATCCCTAAACAGTCCATCTATAAAGCATAAACAAGACCAAATCCAAGCCTGTGATTTGGCTTGGAAAATGCATCATATCATTCAATTCATTCATTATTAAATTTATAACTTGAGCCCATCCAAGGAATTCCTAATTTGGAAGCCAGGTATTGCTCCACATATAATATAAACTAACACCCAACAAGATTGTCCATGGAGAACCTCTAAAGAACCTAGGTATTTCTCAAAGTGTGGTATAACATCCCTTCTAATCGAGTTTTTCCTTGTAAATACACTAAGGGAGACCAAGTATCACCCATGTCAATATGATAAATTCCCTTTGAGTTTATCCTTGGAAATCCCTATCGATTCCAAGTATCACTCAACATATAATAGTCAACCCCTATGAGCTCATCCTTAGTAGTCCAAGTATCACTCAAGTGTATAAGATTCAGTCCCCTCAAGGGTTCGTCCTTATAAATCCATATTGGGAGTCCTAGTATCACTTGGGAATAAGCATGATAAATTCCAAATGATTCCATCCATGGAATTCATTATTTTAATCCATGTGTCACCTAAGGAATATAACATTCAATATCAAACATAACCATTTAATCAAATTAATTTAACATCACAAGGTCAAAACCATTAAATTCTCATTTAAAACTCTCCTCAGAAGTTGACTCAAGGAATTGGCCAACATAGATGGATTTCCTTTAACTTAACTCACATGGGAATTTCATTAAATAATCTTCTCAAGCTTAATCACTCAATAAAATAATTCAATAAATATCATTGATTCAATACAATTTAATTAGGAAAATTTAATATGTCAAGGTCAACACCATGAACAATTTATTTACACCACACCATAAATGGTGTCTAAAGGCATGGCTAGCTTGGAAGGCTAGCCTCTAATTCTATTCACATGAGAATAAGAATTCATTCAAATATTAAATTATTCACAGGTCAAAATAATAATCAAATCATTCTATGCCTCACCTCAAAAGGTGGATAAAATCATGGCTAACCTCATAAGGTTTACCACTTAAATACTCACATGGTAAATTAATTATAACAAGCCTCTCATGCTTAATAAACTATCACATGGCATAGAATCCATTTAACTCACACTGGCATTTCAACATAAAGAGAAATTCACTTTACGATCTAATTCATCAATTAAATTCTCATACTAGTTCGCCATTGGCATTTTAATATTAAACATCCCTTATCAGGGGAAAATGGCACACCTTAAAGGAATCCAAATTAATATACCATCATAATGGAAATTTAAATAAAAAACACACCCAAAGGGGTGGTTCCAGCTTCAAGGACCATAACCTATAATCAATTCAATTAACATGCCTCTTAAATCACATAGGCTGTACTAAAAAAACAAGGATTTAATTTCATTTCAAGACGATGCCCAAAAAATGGTAGTGTGGAACAAAGGCCTATAGAAACTATATAACATTTAACAAAAAGCATGAGACCACCAACTATAGGTTTTTAGTGGATATCTCTTCTAGTAACAGCTCTTGATTCAACTCAGATCAGAAGAAAATCCAAGAACAGATGAAGACCCAGATAATAGGAAAACATATATTAAACCTAAATAGTGCATTAAATACTAAACTATATTGGGAATGGAACAAATGGATTGTATATATTACTGATATGGATCCATAGATATTGACGGTGATAAAATCAGATGACGAATAGTAGAGTTACAACCTTGCCTAGAATAGGGAGGAGGGAGATCCCAGGGTACCATGGGAAAAAGATCACATGGGTAGAGGAAGAAGAAAAAGTAAGAAAATAGATATTAATCTCATAAAGGGGAAAACAATCATTTTATCCTTTAAATATAGGTCACATTTTTTGGTTAAACTATGCGCCAAACATGTGGCACCCCCTTCTTAAGAAATCACATCACATGGGTTTTCCCTCAAGGTTATCATTACCGTGCGCAAAGTGTGTGGTGAATAGTACAAGCATACTGCCCAATATCCACTAACAGTATGACCTAGATGAATGGTTTTAGTAAACATTGTGTAGCCCATACGGGGTGTTTCTACACCCCCTATATAGTCGCACGGTTTTCTGATGTGGGTCGTATAGTATCAGACAAACTGTTCACCCTTTTCAGTCCCTCTACACTTGGAATTTCTAGACCTAGCACTCCTGAAACTCAACAAGACACCCAAGGGACCCTTTAATCCTTTAACCAAGTCCAAAAGCAACACATTGAAGTTTTCCAACTCTCATAATTACATTTTGATGGTCAGTTTACAAAACATCACATCCATTAAATACAAAAAACTCAAATTCCCTTGGAATTTCATCTGATCCAAAAACATAGGACTCTACAAGCTCACCACCTTAGAACTTCTCATTTCTGAGAAGACTTGGAGAAATAATGAAGACATCACCCAACCTACTAGGGTTATGAAGTCCCATTCCAATTGTCACTTTTCATTTCCAAATGGAAGACTCACCTCAAAGCATTTCTTGAGCATTCGGCATTAATCTATCATGACCTAATCCAAATATCTATTTCCAAATGAAACTCTGATACGATGCTCAACTGATCCTACTCAACTGTAGACACAATTACATCATCGTCTCTTTATGATTTTCGCCGATGGTTCACCCCACCATAGGACTCATCCTTAAATGGAAAAATCCTAACCACGGTACCTCTACCATTGAAATTTCCTATAAAGAATGCTCTTTAGTGTTCAAACAACACTCAGTCATGATTTCATTAACTAGGTGAACCCAGTCACATATGAGTTCATAACAAGGACATCATAAAAAAGAAGCAGTTGAATATCGATTGACTAAATAGAAACAGGTCATGCTATCTTTCTAGGAAGACATAGCCGACCTTTAAACCACACTCGCCTTAAATTGGAAATGTTCTTTAAAACAGATCCCTTTGACCATAAACATTAGAAGGAAGGAAAACAAGTCGAGCCACTCCAGATGACATATCTCGAAAACACCCATCTTAGATGGCTGATGAGTTTATAAACTAAACAGAAATGCCTTCTTCCAAGGCATCATGTGTTCAATAGAATCAGGGTCATCAAATCCCAAACCTAACTTCTATTGGTGTACCTAGATGAAACCACCGCATGATCATTTAAACTATCGTGCCTCCACATGAGTAAATTCATAATCCAGATCCAACCCAATGGAATTGTTACCCTCTAAGAACATCTTTGAGAATGACTAAAATTCCAAGGTAACATTTCTTTCATTAAATTAGAGTCCAAGGATCTAATCCAAAGTATCCCACACTCCACATTTTCAAGTGATATTTTGGTACAAATCCAATACAACCACATCAAAACACTTACTGAGCTTAGAGCGACATCTGTCTGGTGGTCATGTAAAATGATGTTGTAGGTGTCCTAGAGTTTATCCAAGGAATTCCTATACGATAACCTAGGAATCACTCCCAACTAACCAAGCCTGGATAGAAACAACACGTCTACTATGTAATGCGGATAAAGCACCCAAACCGTCCCAACGACTTTTAAAACATAGCACAACATATAAAAAATGTCCTTTTAGTGCATTAAGGGCAATGTCAAGATAGAGGAAATTATCATCTCTTTATAAAGGTACACTAAGAGGTTACTAAGAAACCCACATGAATAAATTTTGAACCACATTGGTCAAATTCTTGAAAGAAGATAGGTTGCACCTTATGAAACATTATTAACTGAACTATGAACCTTTACCACCCAAGGCATCCTATGATCATTCAAGATTAACCACAAAAGTCCATATAAGAAGAATAGTTCTTCTAATGTGTTTCATACATATCAAACCATGTTGACATCATGTTTTCAAGCAAGAACCAACACTTATAAGACTTATTAGCCTCATAAGAATTTTAAAACAGATACAACCATTTCCAAATGGTCTTTCTTGGTTGTGCTCCTTCTACATGGAAGGTCACACTCATCAGAACTAATACGACTCTACCCACCTTAGGATTGAACTATTCATAAAAAGTAAAGAAAAACTAGACACTCATAAGCATGCTCGAACGAGTTCCACCTTAAATGCATGTGTGGTACTCTATAAACCATGATCACCATGTCAAAGAATTTCTTATGAAATCCAAAATCAAACTAACTGGTGTTTCAAAACACCTGAGTCCCAAAAAATTCCCCCCAATCATTGGGATGAAATTGATTCCTTTTACTCGTAGGTCACTCTACTATAGAGATGATTTGAGAACACACTTAATGGTAAATGGCTCAATGATTCTACCAAAATCAAACGGTTTGTTACAACATTTGGAAACTTGATGGCTACTACATATATCAACAAACACTACCCTAATATCATAGGAGAAATCGGAACATCCTTGATACTATCCATAGGTTTTCTTCCCTGTTAATTCCAGTATTAGGTATTATGTTCAAAAGGCTCTACTTGGATTCATATTTACTATATAGACATTAACTCGGATGATGACTTACCGAGTCATCCATCACTGAGGAATAAGAGAGGTTCACATGACCTACTAAGTAATTAATCATGCTCGAGGCATATCTAACCTATTGAACTAAGTATTACTCAATGATCATTCCCATAAAAAATTTCAAGATACAATGACCACCCCTCTAAAAATTGGTTTAATTTAGAATATATAAGTCCTATTAGGGACAACAGCGCCCAAATGGAACCATACATCAGAAATCTCACAGCATTTAGCATTTTATTTAAGCTCTAAGGGTGATACCTACCATGGATTGGCTCCTTAAATAATCATAAATCATCGACCCATAATGAGGTCACTCCTAGATAAGTCACTAGGCTTAGGATCTTATTAGTTAATCCATTTCTAAAAACGTTCACACCCATGTTCCAAGGCTACTTAAAAAGAATCATAAACTACCCTTACATGAGGGTTTAAATGAAGTACACCACTTTAGGTTCCATTATTAATTCAATTCATTTATTCACATAATCCTTTAAACATTTAAAGATCTAAAATAAAACATCAAGTACACATTTTAAAACAAAAGAAATTTGTAACCTTATTTTTAACCAATTGTTCAAAGAAAAATGCACAAGTCCTATCAAAATTCCTTTTTAAACATTAACTATTTTTAGATATTTCATCATAATTGGGAAATTTATCATATAAATTCATTTTAATATATAAGGTGACCTATGATGGTCCCATTTTACCAACCTGGGTTCATCATAATGAAACCAAATATTATTTGTTTAATTATTAAAATTGTAAACACTCATTATGGGTTATCTCATAAGAACATGCTCCGACTGACCTACTTTGGTCCAGTTGTGATTTTTTACATGTTAATCGTAAGTTGTTATAGAGGAAACTATTCATTTCAGAACCAAGATTATACATATTTTACATTAATAATAATTTCAAAATATACCACATGGTTATATATAAAGGTTCATTCATATGAGTGTCCATCTACCAATCCATAAAGTTTCCATACACTTTACATTTTATCCTTTGTCTCCCATTCAATCAATAAAATTCCATTTAAAATTTTAACTTTAGCATCCATTAAGTTTTACCAAGGGTCTATAGATATATATACATGCTCAAAATATGGTTCGCATATATGAGTTACCTTTTACCAATTATTAGGCTCTCATAAACCTTAAAATTGTAAACTAGATATTATTTAAATCATAACCAATAGGTTCATCCCATGTAAACATATATATTTATAAAAAAAATCTAGCATTTTATCGAAAACAGTAACATAGAGAAACATGCTAAATAAATAGGAAGCATGGAATATAACCACCGAATAATGGCAGTATTTCAACAAGCTAATTAAATCACCCACACATGTTACATTATCAGGCATGCTAAATAAATAAAAAACATATATTAACACTCAAGGAATAGAATCACATTAGCAGGAAACATACTAATGAAACTACATGGAATGGAATATGCATGACATGCGAAGTCTTATGTGCCTATAATTATGCATGTAACTCTTCATCCTTTCTATACCAGACCAAGGGTAAAATACCACAAACCACAGAAATAAAAAAGTTGTGTAAAGTACACCAATCACTAAATGTGAAATCATAATCAATTATAATATCAAATATTATGAGAAATAATCTCATCCCTAACCACTCAGTCATTTTCCCATGGGTGGGGTAATCAGTCCCAGACACAACTATTTACCAAGCACCAAAACATTCCTAGTCTCCTGTCTACCAACCCAAAATAGTAAGACAATGGAAAAGAAATCATTGATACCATTTGTAATATCCCATCCTGACTTACCACTAAACATGTATCCAAATCAGTGGGTCAAATGGCCCCAAGCCCATATCCTCAAACACCAAAGGTTGTAAACTAATAGTTAGGGCCTTAGTGTGTTTATGGTGAGAATATTACCTCATTATTTGAGTGTAAAATAGTGTAATATCAATAACATACAATTAGATGAAGCACTAAGTCATAAAGACAAGAATAAAATAGAAAAATACTAATAAATAAACAATACAAGAAGTCATATCATATAAAAATTGATGAACATGTCATGTTTATACAAAACATTCAAATTAGGTATACATGGTAGATGTAAAATACATATAACAAAAGTAAAAAAAAATACAAAGTATCCAATCTAGCATCACGAGCCTTAGCTCAGTACCATTCTCACATGCTCCAAAATAGCAGTCAATAACCTCTAGTAGGGAACTTTCCCTTATAAATAACTACAACCGTATAATCTATTTGGGTACCCAAGGCGACCCAAACAGGGTGTGAGACATAATCCCAATAGGCAACCAACCAAGGTCTATGTCATCTAGTTATTGAATATATATAACAGTAGTGTGTAGGAAGTAATGAAATAATAAAATTACTCAAAAGTAAACATCCTATAAAGTCCAGTTTCTCATTTTATAGGAAAATAATTTAACCACTTTCATTTAAGAAATAAGTCTCTTATTTTACAGTCATGCCTATGTCAATCATAAATATCTCATTTAAATAAACAAAACCTCATTTACATATAAGTCTTGAGAACCATCACATAGCCCAGCATCTCTCGTGTTTATATAATAATGGATGCCTAAATAGGTCATCTATAAATCATAAATAATACTAAATCCAATATTGTGCATATTCTTGGAAGACGATTCATATAATTCATTTCATTAATTATTCAATTTTGAACCCGATCCCTTCCAAGGAATTCCTAAGTTGGAATCCAGGTATCACTCTTGGTATAATATAAACCAATACCCTACAAGATCATCCTCATAGAAACTCTCAAGAACATAGGTATTGCTCTAGATGTGGTATAACATCTCTGCCAATCGATTCCTCCCTTTTAGATCCACTAAGGGAGACCAAGTATCACCCATGGAAATATGATCGATTCCCTTTGATCCCACCCTTGGAAATCCCTATGGATTCTAATTATCACTTGGGATATAATAGTCATCCGCTATGAGTTTGTCCATGGCAGTCCAAGTATCAGTCAGGCATATAATAGTCTGGCCCCTCAAGATTTTGTCCTTGGAAATCTATATCGGGAGTCCAAGTTTCACTCAGACATAACCATGATAAATTCCAAATGAGTTTGTCTATGGAATTCATTATTTGAATCCATGTGTCACCTAAGGCATATAACCTTCAATATCAAACATTAACATTTAATCAAATTCATTTAACATGCCATGGTCAAAACCAAGAACATCTCATTTAAAACTCCCCTCAAAAGGTGAATCAAGGCATTGGACAACACATAATGATTTCCTTTAACTTAACTCACATGGGTATTTCATCAAACAAGAATCTCAATATTAATCATTTAAATAGAATCATTAAATCGATATCAATTATTCAATACCATATAATCTGGATGATTTAATATGTTAAGGTCAACACCAAGAAAAATTCATTTACACCACACCCTAAAAGGTGGATAAAAGCACAATTAGCTTATAAGGCTAGCCTATAATAATACTCACATGGGCATAAGAATTCATTCAAATATTTAATTATTCAAAGGTCAAACCATAATCAGATCAGTCTAGACCTCACCAAAAAGGTGGATAAAATCATGGCTAATCTCATAAGGTTTACCACTTAACTGATAACATGGGAAATTCATTATAACAAGCATCTCAGGATTAAAAAACTATCACATGTCATAGACTACGTTTAACTCAAACATACATTTCAACATAAATATAAATTTAGTTTATAATTCTATTCATCAATTCAATTCTCATGCCAGTTCACTATTTGAATTTCAATATTAAACATCCCTTGTCAAAGGGAAAAGGGCACACCTCAAAGGAATCCAAATTAATATTTCATCTTAATGGTTATTTAAATAAAAAATTAACCCAAAGGGGTGGTTGTAGTTTCAAGGTCTGTGACTTATAAACAATCCAATTAACAGGCCTCTTAAATCACATATTCCATACTAAATAAAATAAGGATTTAATTTCATTTCAAGGAGATGCCTAGAAAATGGGAATGCAGAACAAATACATATATAAACACTCCAACATTTAATGAAAATAATGTGAGCACCTACCGTAGGTACGTAGTGGATAAATCATCCGGTAACAGCTCCTGATTCAACTCGGATCGGGAGAAAATTGAAGAATGGATGAATAAACTAAAAATAGAGAAAAAGATATTTCACTAAAATAGTGCATTTTATAACAAACTAAATGATTAATGAAATAAAATAAATTTAGAGCTTACCGATATGGATCTATAGAGACTGACGGTGCTCGAATCGGATGATGGATGGACAGGTTACCACCATGCCTAGAATAGGGAGGAGGAAAAACCCAAGGTGCCATGGGAAGAAGATCATGCAGGTGGAGGAAGGAGAAAAAGGAGTGAAATATATTTTAATCTCATTAAGTTAAAAATGTTCATTTTACCCTGTAAATCTGGGCCACACAGTTTGGCTACATGGTTTGGCCAAAATGTGCACTAATCGTGCAACACCCCCTTTCTTAAGAAATCACCTCTCACTGTTTGTCTCACACGGTTAGCCTAACCATGCAAAAACTGTGTGTTGAATAGTGGGAGAATACTACCCAAAAGCCACTAACCATATGGCTTAAGTGCACAGTTAGGGTATAGCATGTGCATCCCATGTGTGTAGTTTCAGCACTCCCTCTACAACTACATAGTTTTCTATTGGGAGCCGCATGATTTCAGACATATTGTGTGCCCTCTAAAGACCCTCCAAAATTGGAATTTAAGGACTCAACACTCATAAAACTCAAGGATACACCTGAGGGACCCTTCATGCCATCCCCAAAGTCTATAAACAATACATTTAATTGTTTCAACTCTCAAAATTCCATTCTGAAGCTTAGTTCACAAAAATAACTCATCTAGTAAATTCCAAAAAATCAAATTCCCTTAGAATTTCATCTGGTCCAAAAACACAGGACTCTACATATGAAACCTTAGGTTTACCTAGGACATTCATAGTCATTATCTATTAAAATCCCTAATGATGGTTCATAAAGTGTTTGTGAATTTATAAAACATATCCCCCATGAATATCAAACCATGTGTGCAGTACGTCCCATTGTCGTGCACCAGGTGACAATTGATTCAAAGCCCAATGAACCCTATTCAGATTTATTACCCCTAGGTAAAACTTTTCAAGATCCACACCCACTTTTAGTATCCATAAAGGGACATAATTTATTATAATCCACTCACTTTATCTTTTATAATAATTTCAGGAAATATTCCTATAATTTAACTAATCTTAAACTTATCCCTAGGGTTGTCACTAAAGTTTTCTCATCCTAGTTTCCAAAGGTTAAATAAACCATTATTTGATTTCAAATATAGAATTATGGTATTATTACTAGTGGTATAGAATTGATACTTATCAGAGCACACCATGGGTGGTTGTACCTCCTAGGTGGGACTCTTACCACTGGGAAGAGAGTCATGCTTTGACCAATACTCACACGTAAGTGTTCCTAAGGAATGGATTCCTTCCTTTTTCTAATACCAACTATAGTAAACAACACTATTCATATATAGATATGAAATCTTAATAGATGAATATTCATTTCATAACATTACAATCCATGCTATAATAATATAGGATTAGTATCTTTGGAAACTTAGATACATAAACAATTTCTTCATAAGTGAACAACATCATATTCCACTATGTTCTTCATAACTAGAACCATTCTTATACATATCATATATAATACATTTATTCATAACCTGGGGAAAGTAAATATGAGAAATGGTGAGCTCATATGTTATGTAAGGGTAAACAAGGGAGATATAAACATAACATGATCATAAGGGTATAATAACATGAAAATAACAAAGGAAAAACATACCATGAATATCATAGATCAAAAACTTGATTCATGTAATAAATCATGGAATTTCATAAGATGTGAATGATAATATAACAAAATAGCATGAGTTATGAGAAAAAATTATTGGCATAAGATATATATTTGCGGCATACAAATATGTAAAGAAACTAATTTCATTAGTGGTCAAGAATTAATTCCATGGATATCATAGTGGAATGGATTATCTCTCTAAAACATCCTAGTAGTCAAGGTTCACTCCCAAGACTGTCATAGTGAATATAGTTCCTTACTAAACTAGTTTCACTCCCCATTTTAATATAATCTATCTCATGAAATATCAATCTTTACCCAATGTATTAGAGGGATATATAATTCTGGACCCACCCATCACATAATTAAATCATAAAAATGTGTTCTATAACATCATAAAACATTCATCATATAAAAAACCATAAAAAGAAATGGGATTCATAAAAATTTCACCATAACATAACCCATGGAAAAAAATAGGTTTCTTAAACATTTCATCATTTCATCATAGCATAACCTGTAGAAAAGGAATGGGTTTTATAAACATATTTCTATCATAAATATTAACCATCCAAGTATAGAATAAGGATGGTATCATTGTATAATATCCCTAATAATGTTTAAATATCATCAAATGACTCCATCTTAAATAGAAATTGATTTTTAAAGATAACATGGAACATTTCGTGAGGAAAATATCCTTTCCATTTTGAAATCACTTCTTTATAATATAAAAATTTACCATGTATTAAAGAAAAAAATTCTTTGAAAATAACCTTCGAATGTTATAAAGTACATTTTAAATCTTTGATCCATCATGATGGTGGAAAATACCGATCAAGTCGTACATGTTAAAACAAATATTTCTTTGACATTTTTGGTAAAAAGTCAAATGTACTTCATTCAAAAATTGATTAAAATATTCCTTTAAAAACATTTTATAAAAAATAAAACATGGGTAAAAATTAACTAAAAATTATTTGGATAATATTAAAAAAATTATAATATATTTAAAAAAACATGGACATTGATGAAAAAGGATTTTCTAATGAAGATATAAATAAAGTTGGTTTTCCTTAAAAACATTCTTTTGATATCTGGAGTACATAAATATGGAAAAATAAAATTAAAACATATAATTTCAATAAATAACCATATTATAATAAAATTAATGAGTTTATTGAGAGATATATCATGATATTTCATCATCATAACAAATTCATAAACAATCCTGATAAACAATGAGATTGTAACATAAAACCCTTACCACTTTAGTAATATTTTATTAGTAACATACATGGAAGAAAGAAAATTATATGGATATGTATATACCAAAATATTATGATAATAATGATAAAATACATTCATGGGAATTATATACACCACACAAAATAAATAAGTGGTGAATATGGAATGTGTCCCATGAAAAAAAAGTTAAATAGAAATCCATTACAACTTTGGAAGATTTTTAATCATAATCCCCATAAAATAATAACATCAAATTAAACGTTAAATATAAATAAAATATTTATATTCATGAAATAACATATCAAAATGGTTGTATATAAACCACAAAAAATAAATGAGTAGTGAATATGACATATGTATCGCAGAAATAAATGTGAGACGAAAATCCCTTACCATTATGGAAACTTTTGAATTGTAAGCCCCATTAAATAGTAACATAAAATTTAACTTTAAATATCATTAAAAAATTATATTCGTGATATGACATTTACAAGTTTAATTATATACATCACACAATAGAAATCAGTGTTGAATATGACATCTGTCTCCCAAAAATAAAAGAGACTTGAAATCCCTTACTCAAGTCTCAACATTCTCCATACACATTCAAAATTATTGTATAATAAATCTAAGATTATTATAAATTATTAATAGATCCATATTAATGTATATAATTCCATATATTATTTACTTATAGCATTTTATCACCCAATTAATTAACAATTCCTTGTAAAAATCACCATTTCAGGTAATAATTGTTTTGTTTTTCATGTACGTTTTGGTTTAGTAGTTTTGGTCCTTGTAAATTTATCATGGTTCCATCATAAAAAATATTTTAATCATGATATAAATATAATATATATTCATTATATATGTATTTATATTTAAACATTAATTATAGATATAGAAAATTAATTACACTATTTATGGAGATGGTAGGCCATATATACGCATGAACAATGTTTCCATTTTATCACTGGATGAAAAGAAAAAAAGTTAAATATTATATAACCTTAATAGAATAATTTTTATGTCATAGATATCATATATATTCATTAAATTTATCTTTATTACCATCCAATTCAAAATAAAATAAAAAATGAATCACATCACTCTATGAAGGCGGTAGTCCTCTGTACACACGATTGGCGGTTTTGTTTCCCATTTGATAGAAGAGGAGATGAATATAAGTTATTAAATTAACACATAAAAATATAAGTATATGGAAGAAAATTATTTTATTATATCAGTATATTTGAAGAATATTTCAAGTAGGTGGAAGAAGAAATAATACAAAAAATCTCAATTAAGAACGATACCTCTTTTTCGGACAACCTCTTTAAGTTTTCACCAAGATACTTCTTACGAGTGTTTACTACTAAAAATAAGGCCTATAATATTTTTATAGAGAATTAATTAGGATATTTTCTCAGGGATTTTCTAATCCAAAATACATTGGAAGTGTGAAGAGAATAGGATAGTGGGTTCCCTTTTATAAGTGGGGGATAGGAAAAAATGGATTTTCTGAAAAGAAAAAGATATACCCATGTTTTACTCATGACACCAGGATAAAAATGGATAATTATATAAAATCATATATAAGGTTGAAATATTTCCATAAAATTGGAATTGGACAAGTTTTTAGGTATTTTTAACCCTTTTCTTTTTAGCTTAAACCCCAATAAATCCTTTTTAACCTTAACAGAGGTAATTAATTTGTACAGTTTTTAATATTAATTATGACCAAAAATTAATTTGAACTTATTATATAATTGTATTAATTTTGATTATAAATATATACTACATTTTTTTCAAATTAAATTCATATAAGTGGAATATTTTAATTTAACTTTAAATTTGGAGACGCGAGAAAAAAATGGTTACCCAAAGAAATTTTTTTCATAAGTATAAAATGATTTTATATAAAAATTCAATAAAAAATTAATTACAATGACCTAAATTAGATTAATATTAATATAATTGAACTAATTTTAATTTTATAAGTGTTTTAAAATAAAATTTAACTTATAAGTTCTTTAAATTAAAAGGTATTTTTTAATAAAAATCAGTATTTTTACTATTCATGAAAAAATTACTCTTTTCACAAAATTCAAAAAAATATCACTCTAGGGTAATTTTAATAGGCTGATTCCAAAAAATGATGTTAATTTATTTATATACATTTTATAAAAGTTAAAAAAATAATTTTATTTATTTTTCACAAGAAGAAATAGAAATCATCTAAAAATGATTTTTTGAAGCATATAAAGATGTTACTAAAATTTAGTTTCTTATTTATCAATATTTTTTTATCTAAAAATTTATATATAATTTTCCAAATATGGTTATTAATCTTCATAACACCAATTTTAACAGATAAGTTATAATTGCCATATTTTTGTAATATTATTAATAGTGTATTGTGGTTTGTTAAAACTCGGTGTCAGATGTAACGCAAGATATCGAATAAATTAAGTTTATTTGAGAAAATAATAATTCATAAAATATATCATGGTGTTATATTTTAAATTTTGAATTCTTTTTTCATTCATATGGTTGGGGCTGAGTCAGGCATTCAACCAACTAAATGGGTTGCGAAGCTGTTCTAGAGGATACTGTAATGGATGGATTTGATTATTGAGCTCTGAAATATTATTATCTTCTTGTATTATCATCATATATAGTGTTTTTAGAGATAGTGACCCTATAATTGTTCTTATTGGAGGGTGAAAATCCCTTAGCCTGAGAACATCATTGATGGTTGGAGGAACAGATAGGTGTTCTTCACATATGGGCTTAGTACACTGATCCACTAACCTACTGAAATTGATGGAGGAACAAAAATGATTCTCATTAGAGTATTACTACAAAATATTACAAGACATGGATATTATTCTCAATATTGGGGTCATTAAGTCCATGATAGTGTACAATATATTTGGAATTAGAAAAGGCTCTTGGTTAAACTTTTGATACTCACTCTAGTTCCATCATGATTTAGAGGGTTGTGAAGTTGATTGAAATGTTGGAGAGTATGAACTGGTCAGGGAGGGTACTAACTAATTCAACCATGCATGAATGATCTTATAAGGTCAATAGATCATCTTTTTGGCTATCTAATCTTCAAACATCCATGTTTATAGGTTTGATTTTTTATTCCAATTCATAGAATCCAGATCGTCATCAGGGGAGGTGGAGATACATGTGATGTTCACCAGTGTATCACCTAATTCAACCATGTCTCAATATATCATTCCTTTGGGACATTCATTGAATAATAATCTCTCTTGGATGGTGTGTCTTAGGAACCTGTGGTGGGGTAAGTAGTTGGTATGGTTTTTAACTCATGTACCTATAGCTTATTGATCTCTAAGATCTTAAGAAGGTTATTATCTATAGAAAATATTAATAATACCGAGAAATGATATACCATAAATTAGTAAACCTTTTTCATATGGTTTATGAAGGGTCTAAATGGGTAACCCTGTTAGGGGACCAATGAGAAATTATCAACATGATTTTTTTTCTAAAGGGGTTTGATTTATTGGGCCACCAAAATCTAAATCAGTTGTGGAGATAGGTTCAACACTATTGAATTCATTTCTACTCTCCCTTGATTTTATGAGGTTCTGGTATGTTTTTTAAAATTTATTTCTTAGTCTATTACATAGCCTCTTCTAGGAAATAAGATATTTTGGATAATTCCTAGAATCCACCTGAGTACTTTAAGGAGATTAGGATTGGGACCTTATCATCTCAGATATCCACCACACACATTACCAATAAATAATTCTGATAATTTTAAAATATATAGTGTATTTAATTTTCTTCCACTAAGAAATAAAGTTCACAACACATTCATTGTCCCGCTATTTTCATTTTGAGAGGTCAATGACACTAATTCTATGAAAGGTGTTGTTAAATTAGTAATTGAATTTATATTGAAGATCCTTCCAAATGGTGATGGATAATGGAACCAATTTATTATGCAAGACAAAGGTAGGTCCTTATATAGTCTTGTTGAAGTAGCGACACTTGGATCTCTCTCATTACTCTACTTTTCCCAGCATCGGGCCACAATGAGAGTAGAAATGGGAAAGATTATTCTTTGGATCAATTGTATCATTGAAATATGCCAATCTGTTATTGTTGAAATTATTTAGTGTAGGGAAATGGTCCACCCAATTAGAGTATGGATTAATTTTAGGATTCATCAAGTACATCTACATAGATTGTAGGTGAGTAGTGAGAGCACTGCTTAGATCATCATAAAGGGGTTCATGTATTAAACCCCTGGTTGGTTAGCAGACTTGTCAAGTGGGGTGTACATGATTCAATATTTGTAATTATTATTGATCCACCAAAGATGTAAATGTGGGAAATAAAAAAATTCCTAGGTGGGTGTAGATTCTAGGTTTGATCATGGTTGATCAACTGAGGACGATCATTCATTGGGGATCTATAGGTAGTGTGAAGGGGTTTCCTTGAATATCCTATCGATTAAGATGGTATACCTAGAGGATCTTGGTACTGAGCTTTAATCTAACCTTGATCTCCAAGATAAATGTAGAAATTACATCATCCAACACAGTTGTCTCAGTGGCTTCAGAAATACAATAATACACAGCCATGTATTTTTCTTTATTGAGGTTTTGAGGGGTTTTTGGGAGTGGTATATCAGGAGGACATTAGTGGACTAGGCCTTCCTTTTTTATTGGGTTTATATTCTTATATGAGAGTTTACCTATAATTTTAGCTCCTCTTGGGATGCATGCTCCTATAATGTCTCATCACCAAAATCATTCCCCTGATTATCAAGGGGTTCAGTGGTGATGAAATTAACTGTGATAGTGGTCAGTGGTGAAGATTTACTAACATCATCAAGATGAAATATTTATGGAATCATTTACCACCATAACAAATGATAAAATTTTAAAGATTCAGACATCCCTACACCTTGTATTTTCACATGGTTTAATGCCTATTAAATATTTTGGATCAATTCTATTATACTTTTTTGTACACACTTTCCAAAAAAATGATCAATATCACTAGAGTCTATATGTTGATCCACAAAAAGTGATACAAGATTGTACTTTTAAATTTATTTATTGAGGGCCTGAAGGTGCTCAAATATTCCAAGATATTTCAACTAATTACTTTGTAGGTGGTTTAACATCAACCATAAATTATTTCATAGATATAATTTTTGTTTTTCAGTGACAAACTTTGGGATAGATAAATTAAGGGTCGGATATGGTTAACACTCGATAAAAAAACTAGTATGCAGCTAGGGTCTCACAAAGGCTTTCATTATCCTCTTCGCCTCTCTCATAGGGGATATCCTACTTTGTAGTGGTGAATTTTTGTGAATTTTTATTAGGGAGTGATGAAGACATTCATTGTTGTGGATTTCAGGGCGGGGGTTTCATTATCTCGTGTATCCTTCCCTAGGTTGTAGAGTTGTCATGCAAATTTGATACAAGATTTTTTAGCAACCCGATATAAGTAAGGGAGTATGTTTCCTCTTGTTGAGGGAGATTATCAGGTACTTGTAGTTTGACCAAGATTTTCCCCTCATTTCAATGTGTTAGGTCAGTTCCCATTGTCTTCCCTAATTCCATTACAGAAGTGGATATATGAGATTTTAACAACCCTAGGTGTGGTTTCATGACTATCCATTGGAAGAAAGATAGTAAATAATTCACTTATATGGTTGTATAAGTTCCCTAAGTGTGTAATTCACTATGTTATGGGAAATTATCCAATTCGGTATTTTTATTGGTGTCATTGGGAGGACCTCAAATATGATTGGTATCCCCTCTACCCTATGTAATACCATTATGGTGGTGGAAAAATTCGGCACAAAGAGGAACTCTACAAAAATTTTGGTGGAGAAAGTCGTATATAGATTCAACCTAGCATACCTGGTTGTTTAATGGGGTATCAATCCCAATTTAGTAAAGATATATCACTATGTAGTGGTCAGGATAAAAGGGGATGCGACCAAAGATTCAGGAGTGGACTCGTGTAGAGATGTAGTGGTGGCCTTTCCCTAGAGTGGGTCTCACGTAGTCTGGACCATATCAAATTGAGCATCAATAGGATCAACCTATCCACATATAGACTCAGCATCCATGCACTGATAGAATCATTGGGTGTTGGGAGACCTCCATAGTGATTCATAAGTGATAGTCATTCTTGGTACCACTTGGATATCCCCTACCTCCTAAACCTTAGGGAAGTCACCATTTGAGTTCTCTAGGAAAAGTATCCAAAATGGGTTGATGTTGGTGATAGTAGGTGCTTTCCCCATATGGAACCTTTTTTTTGGCATCAGCATGGAACTATGGATTCCATATCCTCCTGATTAATTTATTAGGTTGGGATGATGAAAAAATATTCATACTAGTTAAAAGGGTTGTTGATGACTGATTAGACACTGAATGAGGATAATATTCATTTTTAATATATATAATATTAATGTGATTTATTATTCATAAACACCATTTTAGTGCATTTTACACTTTGAACATCATTTCACATTATGATTGTAATTCCTTCTTAAAATGCACTATTATGTGGTACATTTTTTAAAGTACCCAATGATTAATCTGATTTTAAGGAATTTAATTATCCATATATTAATTTTATATTTTGGTAAATTGATCTAAACATTATTATTAACATGATTCATTCAGTGATCAATGGATAATTCATGGAAGAAGATGGGTATATTTTGTGATGAAAGGAAGCAATTCTAGAGAAGGCATATTGGACACCATCCCATAGATGAGAACGTGGGAACCAAATTAAAAATCCAATGAAGCCCAAACTATTTTGGAGGATATAAGACATATATATTGACAAATAATTCTTTAGTATCCAGTTCTAATTCAGCCTCTATTGTGGTCATTTAGGAGCCCCAAGTTAGAGATAAGATTCTGGGCCAGATTCTGCTGCCAAGAAAAATATTCCACTAATATAATCATAGATCCTAATATAAAACTCCAACTGGTCCCAAATTTTACAGGTGGTTAGGATACATCTCGGGATCTATTTTCGTCTTCAATGGCCCACTCGTATTCATCCATCTATAAGGTCTTACAAGCGTGTATGTTAGGTGGATGCAAGCTGGATGCCACCTCGGGTCAAATGTTGAAAAGTCCAAGTTCCACAAGTATTCCACCACCCTAGGCCTACCATAATCAAGTGGGATGCTTTGTACTATTGGAGGCTCTACCCAAGGATTCCAAAATGCCTATGTAAGGCTGTGTTGGTGGAGTAGTTTGAGAATCATTGGTTCTTTGTTCAGTAGTAATGTTATGCTGTGATTTTGTTGTCTCAAATCTGTCTTTCACATGTAAGTTGTTCAATTCACTTTATTTTATTAATAAAATATCTAATTTTCCTCTGATTATATTATACTTCATATCACTTTTATACCTTTGGATCATGTTGTGAATTTATTCGCACCAAACCTTGTGAAATTATCACACAACGGTGGAGTGATCTTTATTTTATTGTGTTTTTTTTACTTCGCCATTTCCTTCCTCGTGAGTCTACTTTCCGCTTCCATTGAAACCATAGAATCAATGGAGGGATAACCCACTTATGGGTTGATCCAATGGAGTATTAAGGGTCTGGATTGGATGTTATTTATCACCCCATTAATTTCAAATCACTTCTTTAATTGATATTTTTATTTGATGATTTTTAAACTCCATCGTCCTTGTTGAATTTAAGGCCACACACTTCAAGTGCTAATATGAACCTTTTACCTTGAAGTGCTCAAAACATTGATCCTTCAAGTGTATATGTGATTATTATTATGGTTTGTTGGAATAAAATCAGTAAGTGATGAAGTTGTTTGATCTCCTTAAATTAACTCAACTCAAATATAAGAAATTGAAATAATTGGAAAAGGAATACGTCCAATCCACCCCAAGTGATAACCAAGGATCAACTCATTCTTTTAATTTGAATTCACTTATGACTTTTTGTGTTAACATAAACCCATCTAAAATCAACCCAAATTTTTCCACTTCATAGCAAAAAACATTCCTTAGAATGTGTGTGTCTATAGGTTACTTCTTAGGTCTCTGGGGATTCGACAACCCAAGCTAGACTACAAGGACCATTCTACCTTCATCTCTTGGTTAAATTTGATCATGAATCAATGACCCTCCATTGTATAATATATGATTGGAAAATGGGTGAGGGAGATCATTAGCATTAGGATACATGGTTTTCTTTCATTTGGTAATATGTGTGTAGCATTACCATGTATAGGCATCTTAAAGAATCATTACTATCAAGAAAGATCCTCTTTCCCCCACACCTATTGGATGTGGTCGGAGAACCTCTCCTGTAATGTCTCGTGGGTATTATTTAGAAAAATATTTGAATACATGTGTGAGTACAAGTTTAATGATAATGATTCCCAATATAAACAATGTCAGTGAAACCTGATGGTAGTGGAGTCCAATGTTACTCTTCTTCTCTCTATTGAAGGGGAATGGACTATTTCTTAGTTCACTACTTTATTTTTTGATGATTTTTCCTAGATAACAAAATTAGAATCTTTCATGGATGGTAACAATCTAGATCCCACATTCCATATTTCAATTGTTTGGATGCTTGTCACCACAAGTGTGACGGTGTTGTCATATTGATTCAAATAGGGGTATGTGATGTCAGTGTCCTGTTAAGAAGCTCATTGTATAGTTTGAGTATCACTCATGGATTTAAGATATTATTTGGAATCCAATTATCAATTCCATATTGATATATACATTGGTTAATTAATTCACTTACTGACTTGGATGGTTGAGCATCTTTATTTTGATAGGATGAGTCTTTCAGACACATCAAACATTTTGGGAATGGAATTTATCTTCCTCAGTACAATCCATGAGAAAATCTTATTCTTATCACATAACTCATCCTATTATTATCTCCTAAGGAAATTACTTCTCAATAAATAATGATTCATAGGATCAACACCTAAGGCATACAATGCTTGTAACATAAGGAAACCTTTTCTCATCACATAAGGTAATTTAAGCTTGACACTTAAAGAATCTCATTCTTATCATGTGGGGAATCTATTCTTGATTCATAGGAATCCTAGTAATGTTACCTTATAAGGAATGAGTTTTTTATGAATTAGGAAGGTGTATCAATCTTTTCTCATCACATGGTGAATCTTATGAACATAAAATAGGGAAAATTGTTTTCTCTCATTAAAATCACACAATATTCGTTTATCTTATTAATCTTATCATGTAAGGGCAGGCATAGTTTAGAGTTTAGTGTGGAAACTCACCACTTAATGTTTGATAGTGAATGAAACATGTTTTCATCATTGAATAAGGGAAACAATGGGTTAAATTATAGTGGGTTTTGTCCACATATTCTCTTAACATAAGTGGAGGAATAGTTTAGTGTCATGTGGGGATACTCTAGAAGGATTAAGTTTTTCATGGAAGGTATGGATTTTAGAATCTCTCGGAATAGAGATGGGTTGATAATTTTGTTTTGGGTGTCATGATAAAACCACAAAAAGGAATCCTAGATATGCTATTAGAGTAAGAATACAAATCCAAATATTTGTATATTTATAGTTTAAGTTCGTGTGATAGGATCATACCATGTAGTTTAACATAATCTAGTAAGGATGCTTGTGTCACGAAAGGGGATACATCTAGGGATATAGTGGAGAATATTCATTCACCTACACAAATTCTAATAGTAATTAACAAGGATGAGTTTAGGGATTATTCATGTGTATTTACAACCTATCCAATGCTAGTAAGAAATGGGGATGGATTCTTCCAAGTCCAAAATTGATTCAAAGGTTCTGGGGGTGAAATTCTATAATACTGATCATGCATATGGATTTTTCACAATAGAATTTAGATCATATAGGTGTTTGTCCCATGTTTCCATTACTTTTTTGAATGTGTGTTCCATGTAAGGTGGGAAAAAATGGTTTTCCATGGTATAAGTTTCACACAAGTAGGGTGTTTCAAGAAATCTCAACATGTGTGAATATTTAGTCTTGGTGTGAAGAGCTATGTTCATTGGTGGGGGTTTCACAAGAACAAATAGAACTAAAGTAAATACATTGAAGGATTTTCACATGGTAATTCACATAATATTCACACATGTAAGGTTGCATGGAGTTTTTATTGGGTTGAACAAATCATGGAAGTCAATTTTCACGAGTAAAGCGTTTTGACTTCCCCAATATCATGAATCATAAGGTAGGATCCTTGAAATAGTAAACTAAGGGAAATTTGTGGGCCTATAGATCCTGTAAAATGGATTTATCATGGAATATATCCATGATTATTAAACTATATTCTTGCATGATGCCTCTATTTATTGATATTCACAACTATGAGTTGCTCAAAAATATTCCCATTACTCAAGAATGTATTCTCTCAATCATCATTATTCCCAAATTCTTTTTTACCATATTTTTTTAGTGCCAAAAATATATTTATATATTAAATACAATAATGAGGAAGGATTGAATGCTAGATTAGACTTAATGTCAATGCGAATATATATAGAGTTAACTCCCACTCTTAAAATAAAATGAATATATTTACCTATGGATTTCCATACATTATCCAAGATAGAGGAAATGAGTTTATGTTAGTTTATACATAGTATTAAGGTTCCTTAAGGTAATTAATCAAATGAGAGAACTTTTTGTACTATTAAATGATTTATAGTTAAAAGGAATTAAATCTCATGATTTACATGTTTTGATACAATAATTAATATAGGTTTCACTATGTGGAATATTACTAATCAATGTCATAATGATTACCATCAAGGTGAGTTATCTTTTTAGTTCCATATATAGATAAATGATGGATCTAAATTAGTTCAAAATTTTAGAAGATGAAGTATTCAATATACTTTTTCAACTAGAAATATACTTTCCACGATCATTTTTAGATATCATGGTCCTTTTAAAGGTTCATTTGGTGAGATAAATAAAGATATATGGACCCGTATACTTTTGTTGGATATATCCTTTTGAATGGTATTTGAGGATATTGAAGGGGTGTGTTAAGAATCTATGTAGACCAGAGGCCTCTCTTATTGAAAAGTATATTTATGAGGAGGTGGTTTAGTTTTGTATAGATTACATATCTAATTTAGTGCACATAGTTTTTCCAATATATCACCATGAGGGAGTCAGTATTAGAGGAAATGGGATCTGTGGCATAAAAATAAAGACTTTAACACAAGAACAAATAATTCATCCACATTTTTATATCTTGAATAACACAAATAAGGTTCAATCAAATATAGAATCTCATATTAATGAATGGAAATAATATTATCCAAATAAGAAAGATATAAGGATAATAAATAATCAAAAAAAATATTTATTGTATCGATTAAAGAGAACATGAATAGTTATTCATCTATACAAAAAAACATTGACATGGTTAACATGTATCCCATGTTTAAATGTGATAACAAGGTCTGGGAATGGCATTAATGATTAAACATTTTATACTAAAGACAAAGATAATAAAAGTCTAGTTAAGAGTAGTGGTGTAATGATTTTTTATAAAGTAATTTTTTTCTTGAGTGATAAGGATAAAAACCCAATATCTGTGCCAATTTCATATTACATAGTTATTTATGATATTTGGGGGATTGATTAAATGAAATTTCAAATATCAATGATCATGTGTAAATTGGTTGATGATAACAATAATGTTAAATATAATGAATTTGTATTTACACTAGTATATATTAATAGATTGGGATATATAAATAACCATATTTTCATGAAAACACAAGAAAATCATATTTTATATGTTTTTGATCCATCAAAAGATCATTGTTTTATTAATTTTCAAGGTAAAATGTTTTTTTATGATAATGGTAATGTATTTAATGAATTATGTGAGATTCCTATATCAATGATAAGATTTATAGAGGATATTAATGACCATGATGTTGTCATGGTTCATGTTATACTAAATTATCATGGAAAAAGAATATGGGAAAACAATCCATCAGTAATCTCATAATAGTACAAGTATTATATAGCTATTACAGTTTTTACTTTTCAAATGATGAAAATTGTGTAGTATAATTTTTTCATTGGTATTACAATTTATGTTGACTATTTTAACAAATTTGATAAATTATTTGTATAATACATGAAATTTTATTACATATAGATATTAATATTATTTCTATATTTATATCATTTTTAATATTACTTAACAAAAATTTTATTCTTTTTATACCATTTCATTATTCATAAATTTTTTAAAAATTTATATTATTGTTTAAGTTATATATTTTAACAACTATTCATACTTGAATGTATAATACTTGTAATTTTATTACATATAGATATTAATTTCATTTCTATATTTTATATCAATTTTAATATAACTTATGTTTAATTTTATTTTATCTATTAAATTTTAATCCAAGTAAATATTTTAAGATGATTATATGTTATTAATATAGTCAAAAATTACTTTTCTATCTACTTTAATTTTAGTTATTATAAATTTCCCAATTTTTATTCTACTTTATTTGGTATAAAGTTTACTAAAATTCATTTCATATTATATTATACTAATTTTTTATTAATTTAATTTACAAGAACATCTATGTTCTAACCACTGAGTTATCTTGATATTTTAGGTAGGAACCTCTACATTATTCTACCAAGTAGCCTTCTTATTATTCTACATTGTATCCTCCTTCTATAGAGAAAGATAAGACTTTCAAGGTTAGTAAAAGTTGTAATACATGTTTACCAAGATTATGACTTGCTCATGGAATGGACTATGGGAAACCTATTGATTTTTATAATGACGATAATCCCACTAATATAAAAATGAAAAAAAATTATGATTTTAAGTCTTTAAAAGATCAAGTAAAAATTTGAATTTGAATTTTTGATTCGAGGAGTGTTGTCCAGACAATAGGAGATCAGCTCTATGAGTCCATAATAATAAGATATTTTTATTATTATATTATTTTTCTTTTAAAGTACTAACAAATTTAAATATTTAACTTTAATTTATATCACTTTTATATGACATTGGATTAAATTGATAGATAATAAGTCAAGTAGTAATTCTTGTCTTTTTCATTAAAGAGATAGGGAGACATCAAATTTAAATTAACATCAGATTTAATTTTTAGGGAAAGAAAATTTTAAAATATATTATAACTTTATATATTTTTATATGAAGATACATGGAATATGTTTATTGAAAATAGATATAAGGAGTCATTTTTGGTAATTTTAATGGGAAATGTGTGAAAAAAATTATATAATTATAAAAAAATCGTATTAATGATCTATTAGTTTTTAAATAATTGGCATTGAGAATATCTCATTAGGATATCCAAGAAAACAATGTATATTATAATACTTTATATCTAAAAGGGTATTTATTACTTTAAGACAAAATTATTTCTTAATTTTTTGATAAATTTTCATCCAATTCATCACCCTATATGGGGATTTACCTATCTTCTCCCCTAGTTTGAAAAAGGGTAAATATCTAACTAAAAAGTCAAAGACTTTAGCTGGTATGACTATAAGAATATATTTATGTCTTTTCTTGACTCTTTTTTAGATTTTTAAACACTAATACAATATCTAAAAAGTATTTATAGTATTCCCATCACAAGTATATCTCATAAGAAAAAATAATATCAGAGGGTGGGAAGGGCATACTAGTGACAGTGTTAGGAAAGAAAGTACAGATGGGTCTTGTTTGAGGACGTAAGGTGAGTGATTGTATTAAAAAATTATTTAGATATAATACTACTTATTCAATATAGAAATCCTAAAGGGGTTAAATTAAAAGTTTTTAACAAAAATTATGGAATTTGGGTGATTTGATGGGATACATAACTAGATCTTTGATGAAATTTATGTTTTATCAACATACAAAGTCAGTTTTAGCCTACATAACTCACTTCGCCACCTCCTCCACAATCAAATATCCACTATGAGTTATACTTTGAGGAGCCATATCATCATATTGTAGCATATAGGATCATACATTATAATGGGGATAACTTATATCATCAGTAGATGTAATTGTATCAGTTAATGGTGAAGATATTGGATATTATAGATGCATCGAATAGATTGTTATTCCCTACTAATGATGTGGATATAGTTGGATAGACTATAAAGAATTTATTACTCTATCCATAAAGACTTATATTCCTATTAACCATTGAGGTATGCACAGATTATATTTTTTATTTAAAATTATTTTTAAATTAATTTTAATATTTTCTCATATATATATGGATTTCATTAAATGTAAATACTTAATTAATTATAAAAAGCAATAGGATACTGACCCTTTGGATACTTCTCTTCATGTATCCAAAATTATTTTTCAATTATTGGTGATGAATTTATCTTAGAGTACTACTATCAACTAAAAATTACTTCTATCATTTTCGGATTGGAATATCTACTAAAAATTGCTAAAATAGATATCATAAAACTTGTGATCAATGATTTGTTATGCAGTATAGTGATGTGTTAATTTATATGTAATTCAGTTATTTTATTTCATTCAATTACATCAATTTAATTTACCTTAAATTGTATAATTATTTTTATTAAATAGTTACCTTTATACACTTTTCATTCAATTCAATAGAAAATCCACATATACATGCACAATATTTTTCTCTAGTGGCGATGCCTATGGGTTATGATGAAAGAGTGGAATATGTTTCTAAAAAAATCATAATTAAATAATTAATTCTCAGATGCTTCCATATCTTGAGTGGTATGAAAATATATTTCATTACACAATCATAATTATTTACATTATCAATTATATGATCAATCATACTAGACTTTATTGTATATCATCACCCATTTGATATTGTATTTTTACAGTCCCCAAGAAAACATCGCATACTGGTTATTATATATACATGGTATCATATGAGAAATCATTAAATAATTATTATAGTGGTAAGTTATATTAATTTATGGTTCTTATATTATTATAAATTTTAATTTTATTTTTTAATTTTTATCACATTCAAATAGGTAATGGAAGCACCGCTATGAGTTTTTAAAAATAATGGAAATAAAAATCAAATGTGTTTGTGTACATGTGAATTTAATTTTGCAATTAGTTTTTTTTACAAACTAGTTAGAATGTTATTTCAAATTAAATAATTATTTAGAAACTTAAGTGTCATTTTAAAGGTGGAAATATTGAATTTTGGTATTAATTATTTATATTTATGCATGAAATAATTAAATCAAGAACAATTGAAAATTTTGACAAGGATATTTTTTAGCAAAAACTTTTCTTATTTATTTATTATATCATTATATTGAGGTTAAACGTTAAATAGTTTCGTTAAATTTTTTAGTTCTTTTATGGTGCTAACTCATATAGTTTAAATTATATGAATCATCTATGAGGATATTGGGATGATTATTTATAAATTTTAATAAATTTTTAGTTTATTTTTATATATATATTGAATATTTGGTGTTATAACATTAAAATTGTAATTTTGTTGTACTTATGAAAATATTTTTTGGCATATCTGTAATTTTGAATTGATCTAAAAAAATTTATTATGTTTTTTGTGTTTTTTTTCTTTTTTATTTTTTCTTTTTTCTATATTATATCATTAAGGTTTGGTTATTGTTCATTTTTTAAAAATTATTAAAAAGATTTTAGTTTAATGTTATTTTTACAAATTTAATGTTGTTACATCCCGGACCTAGTTCGCTCCTGAGTAACTAAATTCAGTCATCCACATGGACTCAGGAATTCCTCCCCACATGCTGGAGGCTTAATACTAGTAGTGAGGGTCTAAGGTGTGATAGTGGGGAAACTTTTCCCTCTGGTTAGAGTGGATCATAGCAAATATAAAAATAGTGAAAAAACAGTAGAATAATATAATAAATATGGAAGCATAAATAAGAATGAATATCCATGAAATAAATAATCAACTCAAAAGCTGAACATTATTTCATATACAAAATGATGGTGTCATGTCTCTACAAAATGAAAATCAGGCACACATTGAAGGCAGTAGGAAGTGTGGTACATGATATACAAAATTATCAAAAAGAAGAAGAAACATTCCAAGCATCCTGATCTATGGATCAGTTATCTACTACCCAGCTCGCATCTTAAAGCAAGAAATCATGTTATGTTTCCAAAGTTGTATTCTTCCCATTTTCCACACTTGTGATCATATAATCTACTCAGGTACCAACGGTGGCCTGATTAGGGTGTGAGATAAATCTCAGTAGGCCACCAATAACAACATCTATACAAATCCAGTTTTTGTATATAAATTGAACAGTTTTTTGTAATATATATAAAAGTAAGGAAATAATAATATGCAACCCATACCTACATTATCCTCTGCCGGTAATGTCTGAAAATTTAGTCATTTGATTAATTATGAATCAATTTATTTTATGGATATCATGTATAATAAATAATATCATTACAGTAACAAGAAATAATAAAAACTAAGGATTCAAGTGTAACCAAGAAATACTTGACCTCAAGGGTCTATCCAACTCATAATAGTATCACATTCAGTTTGGATATATGGGTTTTGAGTATAATACAAAGGGTACACCCAAGTCATTACACTATAAATGAGTCTAACTCGAGTCCATGGAACTCATCCATGGTAATCCGGAGCTAACCATGACTGGGCCCAATGGGTTGAATCCAAGGCGTCGTGTGTCCTAAGACATCAATATGAACCCATGGAGTGTATCCAAGGAATTTTAATATCCATAAAATATTCCAAGGGAATCATCAGTACAACACCGAGGCATTCACATAATAAGAAAAATACCAAATTACATGGGGGGTATCTCCCATGCTAATAGGCTCAATGAATCAGAATGACATCCTCTAAGTTCTCAAGGAATTCCCTCATGAATCCTAGGTTAGATCTAGTCTAACAACTCTAATAAATAGGAAAAATTTTCCAAAGAAAAATTCACCTTATACTCATTCCATGTATATCATATATAATCATAGTTCATGAAATACTCATTCCATTTAATCTTTTAATAGGTTCATTCCATTACCTTTCATTAAACATTAAATGGAGATTCAACGACTTTCAACCAATATCAATTCAATTTATAATCATTTAATTAGTCTAAGTGATATCTATAAAAATATACTTTTTATTTAACAATTTAAGATTCATTAAATTTGACGGAACACTTACCTTAACAAGGATAAGTGGAGTACACCCAAATGGTGCCCCAAACAATCTCAATATAGGTCATCAAAGACATAAATAAAGAAAACAACCTGAATTTTTTGTTCGCATTGAGGACTCGACCTTCGATGGTGTCAAGTAATATTACTAGGTCCATAGATTACCATCTAGATAATTTAAATCAAGGTAGTTGAATTTTAAAGGGAAACGCCTGATGAAACTAGCATGCACACAGTGGAAAAAATCTATATATGGTGAGACTTTAAGGGATGAGTCATAGACCAACTACCTTATTCCATTAGTATATTCCCCATAAATTATTGGCACTTAGTTCATCTTGGATTGGAAGAAAATGGAAGAACATATGAACATCCTGAAAATAGGACATAAGTGCCTACATCAAAATAGCATCATTGATAAGAATAAGAATGATGAAAGGATACTAAGTAGTGAAGTAAATACTTGTGTCTATCTAATGATATTGTAATGCCACGTCCCCAATTATACATAGTCGGTGCATTATTACATAACATTCGAATGATCACAAAAGATCAAGTCTCGAAAGACTGATTAGTTTAGTATCCTTGGAAACACTGGATACATTCATAAGTTTTACATTATATTATAAAATGAAAAAACTACAACAAAATTGTCTCCATAGACCACACTCATATCCCCTCAAACTATCCCTACAGTTCAGTCATAAAATACTTATTCACATCCTTGGAAAAATAAAACATAGAAAGGGGTGAGCTCAGATGCTCAGTAAGGATAACAATATAGCGGAAACTTTCATAAATAAGTATAAAAATTTATGGAAATGTATAAGAATAAAATAATATCCTTTTAAACTTAAACTTCATTATAATATGGCAAATATAAAATCAAATAATTCCATTTACTTATTCACGTGGGTATTCTACTAGTTGAATAATCACATGCAATATCAATATCCACTTTCATAATGATGGAATGCATAATGCCAAACTTTTATAACCACATAGTCAAGGCCTTGTACCAAGACTAAAAATAAGATTTTGTCAAGGCCTTGTGCCAAGAAACTAGTTTTTTCTCATGAGACCTACCAATGCATCGAGGAGCTATAACGGGCACCACCTTTCACTTACTAAGTCCAATGCATTCCTCATATGAAAAGGTTTAAACATAACATAAACATTCGAATTAAAACTAGCATACGAAATGTCAATACGTTATCCATAAACCATGAATGGTGTAAAAATGACACATACACAGTCAAACATATCACAAAACCTTCAATACAATATGGATGTTTTGTATCATAATAAATCAACTTAAAATAATCTTAAAATCCATCAAAATGCATTGACATAGATGAAATCAAAACTATTTGAGAGAAACATATCATTCTATTTTGAAATCATTTAAAAGTCACATAATTTTGGAAGAAAACATTTATTCTGAAAATATTATTATAGGCTTGTGAGGGAAGCTTCTACGATTTTATAATCGCGGAAAATAGCTGCTCCAGCCATATAAGTTAAAAAAAATTCATACCTTGATTTTGTCAACAAGGTCATAAAGTACATTGTTTGGAAAACGACGGAAAGATTCCTTTAAAAATATATAAGTTCAAATAAGCCTATAAATGACTTTAACACATTGTCTAGTAAATAGTAAAAATGTTTTGAAATACATTTTTAAGAAACATGGATGTGGATGATAAAGAGGTCCTAGTAGATAATTATGTATAAACAACCTCGGATATTGAAGAGATTGTGAAATAAACCCTTATCTTGTACTTTTCATTGTTCAAGGGTAGGTTAACCTCCTGTATAATAGTCAAATAATTTTTATTAAATTATACAAGAATCATATACATAGATATGATATCATATAGTATCTTCTAATATTGCATTGTTAATTATATTTTAGTATTATCGTCGTTTCAGGTGTTAACTTACTCGCTTTCATTTATATGTAACATAAGACGTGTTTGTTATGGGTAGGTTGTATATTATTTATATATAGAATTATATCAAGTCCTTAAACATTATTTTTAATCATCAAATGATAATTAGTCTAAAATGGATACGATGGGGAATGAATCTCATCACGTTCGTGGAGACCGTAGTCCGTACGTACGCACGAGCGATAATATCATTCTTTTGATATTAAAATTGTATATAATTGAATGTTATATCATATATACAGAATCATTATAATGTTATATTTATTATTTAAATCAGTTATACTCATTATTATACCCATCCAAATAATGAAGTGTTTTAATTAAAACTTCACCACAACGTGGAGACGGTAAGCCGTACGTACGCACGTGTGGTGAATTTTTCATTCATAGGATGGATAAAATAAATAATATAGTTTTACCATTTTTATAATAACATCAAAGTATATAGAACATACTGGATTTATTATTTTATAAGAGAAATAATAAATAAGGAGTAAGTGGAAGAAGAAAAGAACTTGAAAGAGGTGAGGAAATATTTATCTCTTCTCCGGGTTCTTCCTTTTGATTTGATCAAAAGGGATCCTTAGGTTGGATTTCGGACTAAAGGAATGCCTCTAGGAGGAAGGGAGGACAGTTTATAGGGTTTATGGGTAGGTTTTGGCTGAGCCAAATTGCTTTGAAGGTGTGAATTTTAGATAAGGGAAAGTGCCCTTTTATAAGAGAGGTGAGGGTCACTTTAGGAAAATCTTGAAATATTATTTTATAATAAAATAATTTTCGGTTTATAATGTCTCCAAACAGATTTATTTCGAGGATAAGGTTGGTATGGATGTAAAACCACTCAAAAATAGGTTTTATGCAGGTTTGGGTCACTATATTAACCTTATCTTATATATTTAACTCTTAGTTAATTAGTTTGACATTTACCATGTCTCATTGTATTTTTATATTATATGGTTAATAAACTTACTATAAACTTCAAAAAAAACGTCAAGTGGTTCATTAATGAGATATATAATATTATTTATGACCTTTAGCTGAACCTTATAATTCTAGGAATAGATTATCAATTAATAATATAATATTTGTTTTAAAAACTATTTTATGTCAATTTTGACACTATTTGATATTTTGTTTTTTCTAAATTTATAATAGCATCATTACTTCGAAAACAATCCTTCTAATCAAGCCTAACATGTCATATTAACTTATAAAATTAGTGTAATTTTTAAAAAATATCAAATTAGAATTATTTGGATATTTATAATATCAATTATTTCAATCTTTCATTAATAAGGTAATTACTGCATCATTATTGTGTCATAAATAAATTAAATTATTTAATGTATAAAAATTATAAATAAAATACCATTATGTAAGAAATATTTTTATATTTCTAATGAATAATTATAATCGAATTTATATTATGTATAACCCTATATTAAAAAATGTTTTAGTTATTAAACATTGAATTTAACACTTTTAACACTTCTTTGAATTAAATAATAATAAATGTCCTAATCTAATCCAAGTGGACCTAAATGATAATATTTTATTCATAAGGTGTTTTTGGTCGATATATACTAATCCAATAGAATTATTACATGTGTTAGTGTAAAAATAATATCATTTTTACCTTTAATTACCATATAAAATTTTAATCATGGTAAATAAAAGTCAAAAGTAACTATTCACAAAAAAATATTTTCAACTCATTGAACCACATTTTAATTACGGATATCAACCGTGTGTCTCGGATTTTTGAAATTCAATTCACAGAGGCAGTAAAATTATGTTTTATGCGAATTTTCAAATGCTCCTAGGAGGTGGGTAAAAGACAGTAAAAAGTTCAATAAAATTTTATAAATCTAAACTTATTATAAAATGACTCCAATGAATTAAATTGAACTTATATAGGTATTATGTATCTATTTTTACCTAATATAAATTTAAATAAAATAACTAATTATTTAAATAAAAATTCGGTTTTAACCAATAATGCAGTATTTTTCACTATTCATCAAAAATTGAAGGTTTTCATAAAAATACAAAAAATTAACCCTAAGATAATTTTGATATTCAGAATTAAATAATGATTTCCATTTTACCAAATTAAAAACATAGAATTTATATTACATAATTTAAAATTAATTCTCATTTTTTAAATCCAAAAGTGGGTTTTTAAGAAAGTAAAAACCATCAAAAGATTGACATGTGTTTATATCAAATTTAAATGTGAAATTACTTATAATGGCCTACATTGTATTAAATGATATAAATATAATCTAATTATACTTCCAAACCATTCGAATGTATAATTTAACACTATAAATTATTTTGATTAAAAATGTTGTTTTAAGTTAAAATTTAGTATTTTTTATACTCACCAATATATGAAAGTTATTAGAAAAACACCAAAATTTTATCAAAACTAAATTTTAATGTCCCGATTCTAAAGAAGAAGTTTATTTTTTAAAATATAAAAATGTTAAATAATGGATTTAAAAAGGTTTCTCCATTAAAAGTTGCTAAAATTTCTTTTTCTGAAAAATACTTCCTTTATCTGAAAAATTTAATTTATTCTTATATTATTTCAAAAAACACATAATATGGATGTTAAAATTATATGGTGTATATAAAATTCAAAATACAGTTAACACTATTCATAACCGCTTTTTGAATGGCTAGTTTGGTAAGTTGTGGTGCGCACGAACTCAGTGTTTCATGTAGCACATGTTATTGAATTACTTTTAATAGATAACGTGCTACGAAATCTTAGGGTGTTACATTCTCCCATCCTTAAATAAATTTCATCCTCTCAATTTGAAATTTTTCTTCAAAAATAAAAGTTTAAAAATAGAGAAACACATTTGTGGAAATCCCACATTAGAAATTGGGTTAATAAAATTTTGTCTTAATAAGAGGGAAAGGGGAATGAATAATTAACCTCCAAATTAGGGTTTTTGAATAGGAGTAAATTGGTGGAAATTATAGACACATAATTGGAGGGAAAACGTAAATATTTATAGGGAGTGATTGAGGTCATCAATCACAAACAAGTGTAAAATCAAGTTCCTCAAAGCCATTAATCTATGATGATTTTACAATATCATTGGTTAAACATAAGGTATTAGGATAACAAATTTTTAGTTTTAAGATCCCTTCCCCAAATTTTAAGGATTAATTTCTTCATAGAATAAGAGGGAAAAAATATACTTGAAAAGTAGAGTTTCATCCTTCAACTGATTCCTACCATAAACTCATCTTTCAATCTAAAAGATAATATAATTCAAAAATATTCTGTTTATCCTAATCGTATAGGGTTCCAAAAATAATGAATTTATAATTCATTTTTTTAGACTACTTTAAAAAACTACATTGTAAAAACCAGGGAATCACGTGTTCCAGTGGTAGGTGATCCACCCATGTCGCCCTTCAGTTGTGGGTTCAAGTCTCACGGCCTTGCCGGACGCGACGGGTTGTCACCCAACCTCCAGGATGTCCTTTTTATGATAATCCAAAAATAATCTAAGGAAATGATTTAACCTTAACAATAGTATCCAATTTCAAACTTAATTGATTCCAACCTTTAGACTTATCCAAAATACTTCTATCCAAACTCATACTCCAAAATTTATAAGGAATGTAAACAGAATGAAGATTCTTTTTTCCCACGTAATAACATGTGAATATCTTCACCATGTATTCTTTTAAAACACAGTAATACCCTGAATTACTATAAATCCTTATTGATTACATTAATTCTTCCTTATTCCTTATAGAATACCGGATATACTCCTTGTATCCAAAAATGTTGTATACTCCAACAAAAATGGAATAAACAAACAAATATTTAGTTTCAAAGTATTCATCAATATCAAATATAATTTATCCAAATCAACCGTATCTTATTCCAAAATTACTATCTTAGTATCAGGAACAAATTAAGGTTTATCTTTCCTCCAACCAAGTATTTTCCAAAAAAAAGTTTATCTTGTTGTTGAGTCACTTTTCATAGTACCATATAATCTCAAATCCTTAATTAAATAGTACTGTAGTACAATCCATATTTATTTCCATAATTCATATAACTGGTAGTATCATAACTTGATTATTATCCAATAGCATCATTTGGGGAAAACTCTGATGATTCAGACATTGGTTCGCGTGGTGTCCCAACTCCTTGCAGATGAATAATTGTATATTTGAAACCTTTTTCTTACCCTTGTAGTCACGTACTTGGATTCCTTTTTCTCCACACTTATAACAAACTCCCATTCCCTTCAAGTATTTACCAAGGTGATTTTTTCCATAGTTATCACATATGGGAAAGTCCTTCTTTCCCCTCTTCCCTTTATCCATCTTTCTCTCTTCTATCGTTTGATTCTCTTACATCCCTTCAAAGCCATAGGACTCAGAGAATTCTCTAATTATATTATTAATACATGAAAAAATTTCTTCATATGATGATAATACGTGGGAGGCTATTTAACATTTAAATTTTGGCTTAATACCAGGAAAGATATTATCCTTCTTAATCTTTCGACCATGTGTATTGGTGGAATTCTCATTCCTTCTATTAGGTGCCATTTCTAAACAATGCAATATACTAGGTTAGTGTATGAATCACAATGCATAATTACAAACTTATAAAATACCAAATGTAATATTGAAAAGATTATGCTTATAATCTATAATAATAAAATGTTTTCTTTAAGGAGGTATTTACCCCTAAATCCTTCATAATGTCTTGTAATGAAAATGTGAATTATCCTAAGCATATCCCCCGGTAGTGTCGTAACCAAGAGTGCAGAAAGGTCCGTTGTCGTGCAGTAGTTCCTGTTCGAGTCTAGCTCAAAGTGGTGTTTTCAGGTTTTACCCCTATGTACATCTATGTCAGAGCCACCTCTACCTAATTATATCCAGACAGGTATGTATTGCTTGGAAAACTCACAAAATCTCTACATTACCAAAATTATAGGAAGTTATTCTATACTAATCTTCAAAGTATATCTTAGGGTAATGTGCTCTAATCAGAGTTTATCTAAATCTAGTTTCCAAGGTTTTTACCAAACATCCTCTAATACCAACTGTAATGACCCTACCCCAGTTACCCAGAGTCTGTGCATTATTACATAACATTGGCATGATCACAGAAGATCATGTCTTGAAAGACCTATTAGTTTAGTAGCCTTATAAACACTAGATACATTCATAAGTATTACATTACATTATAAAATGAAAAACTACAACAACATTTTCTACATATACCACACTCATATCCCCTCAGAATATCCCTGCAGGTCAGTCATAAAATACTTCTTCATATCCTGGGAAAAATAAAACATAGAAAGGGGTGAGCTCAGATTCTCAGTAAGGATAACAATATAGCGGAACCTTTCATAAATAAGCATAAAAATTTAAGGCAATGTATAAGACTAAGAAAAAATCCTTTTAAACTTGAACTTCATCATAATATGGAAAAGATAAAATCAAATAATTCCATTTACTTATTCACATTGATATTCTACTAGTTGAATAATCCCATGCAATATCAATACCCACATTCACAATGATGGAATGCATAATGCCAGACTTTCATAACCACATAGTCATGGCCTTGTTCCAAGAATACAAATAATATTTTTTCAAGGCCTTGTCCCAAGACACTAGTTTGTCTCATGAGACCTACCAATACATCGAGGAGCTATAGCGGTCTCCACCTGTCACTTTCTAAGTCCAATTCATTCCCTATATAAAAGGTTTAAGCATAACATAAACATTTTTGTTAAAACAAGCATAAGAAATGTCAATAATTTATCCATAAACCATGAATGGGGTAAAAATAACACATACATTGTAAAACATATCATAAAACCATCAATATAATATGGAATTTTTGTATCATAATAAATCAACTTCAAATAATCTTAAAATCCATCAAAGGACGTTGACATAGATGAAATCAAAACTACTTGAGGGAAACATCTCTTTCTACTTTGAAATCATTTAAAAGTCACATAATTTTAGAAGAAATAATTTATTTTGAAAATATTATTATAAACTTGTAAGGGAAGCTTCGACGATGTTATTATAGCCGAAAATATCTGCACCTGCAGTATAAGTTAAAAAAACATTCTTACCTTAATTTTTTCGAAAAGGTCATAAAGTACATTATTTGGAAAATGACGGAAAGATTCCTTTAAAAATATATAAGGTAAAAAAAGGGTATAAATTACTTTAACCCATTGTATAGTAAATAGTAAAAATGTTTTGGAATACATTTTTAAGAATCATGGATGTGGATGATAAAGAGGTCGTAATAGATAATTATGTATAAACAACCTTGGATATTGAAGAGATTGTGAAATAAACCCCTACCTTATACATTTCCATGGTTGAGGGAAGGTTAACCTCATGTATAATAGTTAAATAATTGTTATTAAAATATAAAATAATCATATACATAAATATGATATCATATATGATCTTTTAATATTTCTTTGTTAATAATATTTTAATATTATCGTCGTTCGGGTGTTAACTTACTCCATTTATTTTATATGTTACATAAGCCATGTTTGTTATGGGTAGGTTGAATATTATTTATATCCATAATTATATAATGTCCTTAAAAATTATTTTTAATCATCAAATGATAATTATTCTTGAATAGATACGATGGGGAATGAATCTCATCGCGTTTGTGGAGACGGTAGTCCGTACGTACGCACGAGCGACAATATCATTCTTTTGGTATTAAAATAGTGTATAATTGAATTTTTTATCATATATAAAGAATCATTATCAAGTTATATTTATTATTTTCATCATTTATACTCATTATTATACCTATCCAAATGATGAAGTGTTTGAATAACAAACATCACCCCGACGTGGAGACGATAAGCCGTACGTACGCACGTGTGGTGAATTTTTCATTCATAGGATGGATGAACTAAATAATATGGTTGTACCATTTTTATAATAACATCATAGTATATAGAATATACTGGATTTATTATTTTATAATGGAAAAAACAAATAAGGAGGAAGTGGAAGAAGAAAAGAACTTGAAAGAGGTGATGAAATATTTACCTCTTCTTCGGGATCTTCCTTTTGATTTGATCAAAATGTCTTCTTAGGTTGGATTTATGACTAAATTAAGGACTCTAGTATGAAGGGAGGACAGTTGAGAGGGTATTTGGGTAGGGTTTTGCTGATCCAATTGTATTTTAAGGTGTGAATTTGAGAGAATGGAAAGTTCTCTTTTATAAGAGAGGTGAGGGTCACATTAGGAAAAGTTTGAAATAATATTTTATAATAAAATAATTTTCGGTTTATAATGGCTCCAAACTGATTTATTTTAAGGATAAGGTGGGGATGGGTCTAAAACCACTCAGAAAATAGGTTTTAGACCGGTTTGGGTCACTATATTAACCTTATATTATAGATTTAACTCTTAGTTAATTAGTTTGACATTTACCATGTCTCTTTGTATTTTTATCGTATATGGTTAATAAACTTACTATAAAATTCCAATAGAATATCAAGTGGTTTATTAATGAGATATATAATATTATTTATTAAATTTGGCCGAACCTTATCTTTTTAGGAATAGAATATGAATTAATAATATAATATTTGTTTTAAAAACTCTTTTATGTCAATTTTGACACTATTTGTAATTTTGTTTTTGCTAAATTCCTAACCGAATAATTACTTCAAAAAAATTAATCTAAGCAACCCTAACATGTCATATTAACCTATAAAATTTTTTTAATTCATAAAAAGTCTCAAATTAGAATTATTTCGATATTTATAATATCAATTATTTGAAAATTTCATTAATATGGTAATTACTTCATCATCATTGTGTCATAAATAAATGAAATTATTTATTGTCTAAAAATTATAAATAAAATATCATTATGTAAGAACTCTTTTTATATTTCTAATTAATATTTATAATCGAATTTATCTTATTTATATCCTTATATTAAAAAACGTTTATTTATTAAACATTGAATTTAACACTTTTAACTCTTCTTTGAATTAAATAATAATAAATGTACTAATCTAATACAAGTGGACCTAAATGATAAAATTTTATTCCTAAGGTTGTTTTTGGTCGATATATACTTATCCAATAGAATTAAGACATGTGTTAGGGTAAAAATAATATCATTTTTACCTTTAATTACCCTATTTTCTTTTAACCGTGGTAAATAAAAGTCAACAGTTACTATTCACCAAAAAATATTTTCATCTCATTGATCCACATTTTACTCACTGATATCAACCGTGTCTCTAGGATTTTTGAAATTTAATTCACAGTGGTGGTAAAATTATGTTTTATGTGAATTTTCAAATGCTCCTAGGTGGTGGGTAAAAGACAGTAAAAAGTTCAATAAAATTTTATACATCTAAACTTTTTATAAAATGACTCCAATGAATTAAATTGAACATATATAGGTATTATGTATCTATTTTTACCTAATATAATTTTAAATAAAATAACTTATTATTTAAATAAAAAATCAGTTTTAACCAATATCGTAGTGTTTTTCACTATTCATCAAAAATTGGAAGTTTTTAGAAAAAAACCAAAAATTCACCCTAAGATAATTTTGATATTCAGAATTCAAAAATGAAGTCTATTTTACCAATTTCAAAACATAGAATTTATATTAATTAATTTAAAATTAATTCTCATTGTTAAAATCAAAAAGTGGGTTTTTATGAAAGTAAAAACTATCAAAAGATTGACATGTGTTTATGTAAAGACCTGTAATTTTCAAGGAAATTTTATTTTCTTAATTTCCTTTGGAATTTTACAAGAGCGCAGTTTCTGACGGCACCTGATTCTGAGACCCGGTGTGCCCGGAATCATTTTCAGAAGTTTGGCTCAGGTACGTTCAGTGAACGGACGAGCGAGTTTCTCTAACTTTTGAACCGATGCTTGGAATCGAATTCTGAGGGCACCGATGGAATCACAGCGCCGATACTTTCTTAGAAACACCTCTTCCGGAGTTGCGTTTGCTCAGGTGTGGTTTTTAATTTTCGGTCTTAAAGTTAAGAAATAAAATAATTGTACGACAAACGTTATTTTATTTCACTTAAGCCACTTGGATGCCACTTGAAGCCACTTAAATCTGCTTAAGCTGGGTTGATGCGGATAGGGTGCTATCCATAAATATCCTACCCCCTTGGTAGGATATTTGTGAGGTGGGGCCCGCACGAGCCCCACCATTTCTTTTCCGCTAAGTAACGCACCCGCGAGAACCCGTCATTATGAAAGTCAACTGACGCGTTTTCTTAATTTCTTAACGCACCATTTAATTGGGCGGTTTTATTCGTGAATTAAATGGGTGGTTTATTCATTGAAATTAATTCAATTAATTAATTTCATTCGTTTCTTAACCTGTTTGAAATCTATTGGCGTAATAATAAAAATAAGACCAACGCCGAATTTTGGAGGATTACACGTTGATAGGATTTTGACAGAAGTTCTTGTGCATTCACCCTTCTTCGCGAAGAACGCGAATAATGCCGGCCTCCGACGAAGAGCGCTGAAACCGCAGAAATCGATGACGCGACGTCGTGTGCCGCGACGCCAACGTTTCCTCTTCCGCGACGTTCTTCTGCGATGTTCCTTCATCCGCAACGAAATCTTCGATCATCTGTTCGAGGTAAGAGATTTCGGGTTTCTTTTAAAACACTTTTGTGGTTTTTAACAAGGCACAGATTTAATTATTAAAATTAAATTTGTTGTTTCTTGCACCTCGGATTTCGTCGATGCAACGCCGGATACCGCGATGACGCGGCAATCCCCTCCTTCTGCGACGATCAAATCCGCGAAGAACCTGTGTGCGACGACTTGACGAAGTAGGGGTTTATTTGAATGTTTTATACTTCGTGAATGTTTCCGTTCAAAGTGAAGAACCCGGATAATAAGAATAATTTTAATTATTTAAAATTGTTTTGGTTATGTTTTCTATGTGTTGTAATATCCTCCCATTTGTTATCGCCTAACGCGAAGGGTGCGGGCCAAACGAACACGGACCGACAACCCTCCGTCATTCTTCGTTGTTGTACGGATTTGGAGGGTGATGGAAAAACGTGACACAAGGGCGTTTTTATGATCCCGCAGTGAAGAATGGAACCCGGGAGGAACAGCGGCACAGACGGGAAGGAAAACGGACCACCGGAGCAACTCCGGTGGCCCGCGGAAGCTACCGGCGGCCGGAGGCGGTGGCGCCCCAGCGCGCTGCCGGACAGGACCGTCGCGGCTTTAGTCGCGGCGGTAGCGGCTAGTGGACCCGCGGCCACGCGGGTCCGACCCTCACACATGGGGTGCGGCTATGCCGCGCCCGTTGACTCTAGCGCGGCCCCACGCGGGGCCGCGGCTCTTCCAACCCGCGGGGGCAGCGCCCCGCGGCTGCCTCGGTCGGCCGCTCAGCCGAGCTAAACCGGGCCGGTCCGACCGGCCGGGCCGCGCCCTGGCCGGACCGGACCGAGTCCCGCCGGGTTGGACCGGGTCGGCCTGGGCCTAGACCCCCCCGTCTTCGGACCATTTTCGGTCGTTTTCCCGTAACATGAGCTACGGGCCTCCGAACGATTCGTTGTCAGCAGAAACGCAATCCTTGGATCGAGATGGTCGTATCGGTATATCGCACTCAAGGTTTTGGAATACTTTGGGTTCGGCCGGGTTGGTTCGTACACGAAACCAACCGGGCCCTCAGAGCGGAAACACTCATATCTTGAGCTTCGGACGCCCGATTGACGTGCCACCAACTTTGTTGAATTCCTCTATGTAAGACGGATATATTGGCTCACTCCCGCCCAAGGTTTGGACGCAGGTGGAGTAAGTTCGGGTTGGTTTTGACTTAAAAACCAACCGGGCCCCTAGGACGAAAAAGCCAATAACTCTCAGACCGGGTGTCCGATTGACGCGCCGTCTGCGACTTTGAGTTCCTGTTGACGATACAGAACTTTTGTATACATAAAATTAGGACTTTGTCTCAGTTGATGTATCAGCCTCTCAGCTCATGGAGCGGACCCTCCCGAACAAGCTTGCTGTGTGCGGGAACCCTAGAGCTTGCTGCAACTGCTACTTCGACTGCGACGACTGTGCAGAGATCCTCAGTGGACTGCGGCGACGACTGTGCAGAGATCCTCAGTGGACTACGGCAACGACTGTGCAAAGATCCTCAGTGGACTGCGTTGACTACGGTACTCAGTGATCCTATGTGGATCAGTGCTACAGATCCTGTGTGGATCTGATCCTATGTGGGTCAGCACTCATCGGTTCTGTGTGAGCCAGCGCCTACAGGTCATGTGTGGGCCCGATCCTGTGTGGGTCTTTGCGGGGGTTAGTTACCTATCGATCCTATGTGGTTCTTTGCGGGGGTTAGTACCATTCGATCCTTTGTGGGTCCGACGACTTAGATGGATCAGTGATCATCTTTATCGTCATCCGAAGAAGTATGCCTGTGTGAGATGAATCATGTGTTACTCTTCTTTGTGGAATGTGTTGAACTATCCTGTGTGGATTTACTGTTTACTCTCCTTTGTAGATTGCATTGAGCTATCCTGTGTGGGTTTACTTTTGCTTTCCTGTGTGGACTGGGTTGTGCTTGGGCTCAGGTGTTGGAGCCGAACGGGAGTTGATGACTTAGGTATATGTATGGGAATATACCTAAGCACTGTCGATTGTTACTTCGTGATTGCATCCTTCCTTTGTGGTTTATCCTTTTTGGATTTCAGGAGACCTTCGGGGGTCTCGGGGTCCCTACTTAGTTGATTATACTCACCCCTGCACGGGCTATGCCCGCACATCGTTGTGTTGGTTGCAGACGACAGACAGTGCTGATCGTAGTGGAGGCTTGCAGAGCAGAACGGTACCTGGAGGTGGACCACTGGGTGAGACGTACTTGGAGCGGTCAGTTGGACCCGAGGAGCAGTGGAGGCTATCTGTACCCACCCTTCAGGTGGGACCTTCAGTGGACGGCTCGACGTTGAGGCTTTTTTTTCAGTTGTTGTTTTCCCCTTTCAGTTGTACTTTACAGTTGGGCTTGTATTTCAGACCCCTTTTTCATTCAGCACAGCTTGTTACAGTTTTTACTTACTGTTTACTTTTAAGCTTGCTTACTCTGTGGTGCTTGTTTACTTTTCAAAGGCAATGCCTTCCCCTTTTTCCGAGAGTTACGCCTTGGTGCTAGTCTCCAGCCCCTGGCCTATGGAAGGCGGTCTTGGGGTAGTCACGACACGGCCCCGAGGATGGGTCGTGACAAATTGGTATTAGAGGTGGTCGGTTCTACCGCAGACGTTGATATTTCCTCTATGAGAAGAAATAGTGTTTAGCGTATTAGTTGTCGTTATCAGGTCAGGGAGTCCAGTGCTGGTGCGGTGGCCGACGAATCCGTACACCAGGACCCGGACTTCTGATTTCCGATTTAATGCACGAAAACATTGATTGCACGTGTGTTTCAAGTTTTCTTTGTGATTACTTGTGTCAGCTCACCAGGTATATTGTTCTGACCGTGGCGCACTTGTTTCCTTTTTAGGATGGCCCCACGATGGTAGCCAGCTAGGGTTCTGATAGTAGAGCGTGACGACAGCCCACCGAGCAACGAGGCCTCGGTACAGGGCCCGTTGACAGCAGAGGCATCAGAGGTACCATTACCTGTCGAGCCCCCGATGCTTCCAGCACCAACCGCTGATGATGCACGATGCCTTGGAGCTCTGCACGAGTTCCAGTGCCAGCGACCACACAAGTTTTGTGGGGAGACGGACCCCCAGGCAGCCGAGGACTGGCTGGAGGTGGTCGTACGAGTTTTCAGGCTTGTGAGGACACCAGAAAACCTCATGGTGATCCTCGCGGTGAGCCTATTGCACGCAGCAGCAGGACGATGGTGGAGTGTGATGCTCCAGGTGCACGATGAGGCCTCTCTCATCTAGACGGACTTCGAGAGCCTCTTCCGCTCAGAGTTCATCCCAGCCACCCTCCGTGCAGTGCGCATTCAGGAGCTTCTTCAGCTGCGGCAGGGTAGCATGATGGTCGCCCAGTACGCGGTGAGGTTCACCGATCTTTCTCGCTACTCGACCGACATGGTACGGGTCCCCTTATTCCGGGCCCGGACCTTCAAGCAGGGATTGAGACACAAGATCAGGGCATCGCTGATCTCCCTCAGCATCCCGACCCAGGAAGGAGTACTAGAGCGAGCCCTTCTGATCGAGAGCTTTCTGGCTGAGTCCACAACGAGACCTACCGTAGGGCGGCAGGTAGCGGAGTCTTCAGCAGCAAGTAGACGACGGATGACTCAGGGTTCCAGGAAGTCCAGACCCTCTCGTAGACAACCTCAGGACACCAGATTAGTAGTGCGGGGCACACAACGCAAAGCCATTCTTCCGAGAGGCAGACAGTGCTACACGTGCGGCGGGCAGGGCCACATGGCTCGTGACTGCCCGACCCGCCATACCGAGGAGCAGCAGACGGTGGAGGGGCCACCTAGGCAGAGGTAGAGGGTCGACCGTGGTGGTCCATAGGGAGGAGGCGGACAAGGCAGAGGAGCTGTTCGAGCAGCAGGTGGTGGGGACGCTTTGAGGCTCTGCCACCACCAACACCAGGAGGTCCGCCCCGACCACAGGGAGCTGGCGGGCAGAGACAGGCACAGCTCCAGGCAGCGGAGGCCTACGACCACGACACGCCAGAGATGATTTGAGGTATGATCTGTGTCTATTCCACCCTTGCTGCAGTTCTTATAGACACAGGACCGAGTCACTCTTTCATAACCACTTCCCTTGTTCGGAGCTCGGAGATTCTGATAGTGTCGTTGGCTCGATCCTTACGGCTAGATACCCCTACGGGAGCAGAGTCGATGATTAAGAACTGGTCCCGGCAGTGTGAGCATACTCTAGGAGGTGAGAGATTCGGCTGGGATCTTCTTGTAGCGGCGTCGTGGCCTTACGAAGTCATCTTCAGCATGGATTGTTTATCTACAGTCCATGCTCAGATTGACTGTTTTAGGCGCAAGGTGCGATGTGTGCACACCGACGGGGGTAGGTTCACCTTCACTGGCGAGAAGGGGACCTTTGCAGCACAGGATGTACTCTCGCAGAGGAGGGGACAACCCATCACTCATCAGTTGGCTAGTCTCATCCTAGGAGCAGTGGACGTGCAGAGTCCTAGTTTTCTTGCAGTGGTGGATCAGTACGCGGACGTCTTTCTTGATGACGTTCCAGGGCTACCTCCTCACAGAGAGGTAGACTTTTATATTGACCTGTACCCTGGGACATTCCCGATATCCACTCCAGCATATCGGATGGCCCCCGCCGAGCTTCGAGAGCTATGGGTACAGTTGGAGGACTTGCAGGGCAAGGGGTTCATCTGACCCAGTGTTTCACCCTGGGCTTCCCCGATTTTGTTCACCAAGAAGGCGAACGGGAGCTTGCGACTATGTGTCGACTATCGTTTCCTAAACCAGGTGACAGTGAGGAACAAGTATCCACTACTGAGGATTGATGACCTCTTCGATCAGCTCAAGGGAGCACGGTGGTTCTCGAAGATAGACCTCAGGTCAGGCTATCATCAGCTCAGAGTTCAAGAGGAGGACGTGCAGACGACGACCTTTAGGTGTCGGTATGGCCACTATGAGTACTTCGTTATGCCTTTAGGCATAACCAATGCTCCAAAAGTGTTCATGAGACTCATGAACAAGACCTTCCAGCCATACCTCGATCGATTTGTCGTGGTCTTCATCGACGACATTTTGGTGTACTCGACCACGGAGGAGGAGCACCCCTACCACTTGCGGGTTGTACTAGACACACTCCGAGAGCACCAGCATTATGGAAAGCTCTCAAAGTGCCAGTTCTGGTTATGTTAGGTCCACTTCTTGGTGCACGTCATTTCTGAGGCGGGAGTTGCATTGGATCCTGCGAATATCGAGGCAGTGCTAGCTTGGGAGCCACCCAGGAGCGTGACAGAGGTGTGGAGTTTCTTGGGACTAGCTGGATAATATCGGATGTTTTTGCCGAACTTCTCTAGAGTTGAGGTGCCACTAACAGCTTTGATGAAGAAGGGGAAACCCTTTGTGTGGTCAGACAGATTTCAGCAGAGCATTCAGGAGCTTAGACAGAGATTGACCATCGCACCTATCTTGAGGTTGCCTGAGGAGGGAGTTGGATACATAGTCTACTGCGATGCATCAGGGACCGGACTCGGATGTGTCCTGATGCAGGAGTGGGCCGTGATTGCCTATGGATCACGATAGTTGAGGCCGCATGATCATAACTACGCTACCCATGACCTAGAGTTAGCAGCAGTGGTCTTCGCTCTGAAGACATGGCGGCACTATCTGATAGGTGAGCACTTTACAATCTTTTCTGACCACCACAGTCTCAGGTACATCTTCTCGCAGAAGGATCTGAACCTGAGACAGCGGCGATGGCTCGAGTTCCTCCATGACTATGACTTTGAGATAGTCTATACTCCTGGGAAGGGGAACGTAGTAGCTGATGCCCTCAGTAGGAGGACGAGCATTCAAATACTTGAGGAGGCGACAGAGCAGATAGCCGCCTTGCAGATATCCTTCGTGGATAGAGACAGAGCAGCCTTCCTTCAATCTCTCACAGTCTCTCTGCCACTTCTATAGTGGGTCAGAGAGGCACAGCGTGGGGACGCTGATTGTGAGACGCTGCGTGTACAGATATCCTCAGGACAGGCACCTGATGGTTTCTCCCTTGGAGAAGAGCACGACGTCCTTTTCATAGGACGTACCTTGGTACCAGTCGCTTTACAGGAGGAGGTGCTGAGAGAGTTTCACACTTCTCCTTTGGTGGTACATCCTGGAGTGACAAAGATGTACCGGGACCTCAGACAACATCACTAGTGGCCGGGAATGAAGAATGTTGTGGCAGAGTTCGTTTCTCGATGCCTCACCTGCAAGCAGGTGAAGGCAGAGAATTAGGTACCAGCAGGCTTGGTACAGCCCTTGGAGGTCCCGGAGTGGAAGTGGGATGGGATATATATGGACTTCGTGACTGGGCTTCCAAGCACTTCCAGAGGTCACGACTCCATTTGGGTGATTGTTGACCGACTCACCAAGTCGGCACACTTCTTACCCATCCGAGAACAGGGCTCAGTGGAGAGCATGGGGCGTCTCTATGTTCAGGAGATTGTACGACTTCACGGTGTGCCATCATCTATCGTCTCCGATCGAGACGCTCGCTTTACTTCCCGGCTTTGGAAGGGGTTGCAGGAGGCGTTCGGGATGCGCCTACGTCTGAACACTGCCTTTCACCCTCATACGGATGGTCAGACGGAGAGAACCATTCAGACTCTCAAGGACATGCTCCGCGCATGTGTCCTCGACTTTGGTCACCGCTAGGAGGACCGCCTACCCTTGGTGGAGTTCGCGTACAACAACAGCTACCACTCCACTATCGAGATGGCACTATACGAGGCGTTGTACGGCAGACCTTGAAGATCTCTTGTGTGCTGGACAGACCCTAGGGAGTCAGCACTTGTGGGACCAGAGATGGTCTGGGCCATGACAGAAAAGGTCCAGGTCATCCATGAGCGGATGAGGACAGCTCAGAGCCAGCATAAGTCGTATGCTTACAGGAGGCGGAGGCCACTAGAGTTCGAGGATGGCGACCACGTCTTCTTGCATGTCTCACCTCGACGTGGTTTGCGGAGATTTGGCCGAGGCGGCAAGTTGTCTCCACACTTTATCGAACCTTTCCAGGTCCTCGGTAGGATTGGAGAGGTGGCTTATCGCCTGGCTCTGCCACCTCAATTGCACCGGGTGCACGACGTCTTCCATGTATCTCAGCTGAGGAGATACATGCACGACCCGACACACATCATTGACCATGGGGAGCTAGATGTGGATGATGGGGCGACTTTTGTGGAGGTCCCAGTGGGGATCGAGGATCGATAGGATCGGGTCCTACGTGGGCGATCGATTCCTCTTGTACGCATCAGATGGCAGCACGGGAACCTCCAGGAGAGCACTTGAGAGCGGGAGGCTCAGATGCGTGCTTAGTACCCCCATTTGTTTCCCTAGTCTATGAAGTATCTTTACAGGGATGTAAAGCCCTGAGGTGGGAGTAATGTAAAGACCCATAATTTTCAAGGAAATTATTTTTCTTAATTTCCTTTGAAATTTTACAAGAGCACAGTTTCTGACGGCACCTGATTCCAAGGCTCGGTGTTCCCGGAATCATTTTCCAAAGTTTGGCTCGGGTACGTTCAGTGAACGGACGAGCGGGGTTTTCTAACTTTTGAACCGGTGCTCGGAATCGAATTCTGAGGGCACCGATGGAATCACAGCACCGGTACATGCTTAGAAACGCCTCTTTCGGAGTTGCGTTTGATCGGGTGTGGTTTTTAATTTTTGGGCTTAAAGATAAGAAATAAAATAATTTTATGAAAAACTTTATTTCATTTCACTTAAGCCACTTGGATGCCACTTGAAGCCACTTAAAGCTGCTTAAGCTGGGTTGATGTGGATAGGGTGCTATCCAAAAATATCCTACCCTCTTGGTAGGATATTTGTGAGGTGGAGCCCGCACGAGCCCCACTGTTTCTTTTTCGCTAAGTAACACACCCGCGAGAACCCGTCATTATGAAAGTCAACTAAAGCGTTTTCTTAATTTCTTAACACACCATTTAATTGGGAGGTTTTATTCGTGAATTAAATGAGCAGTTTATTCAATGAAATTAATTCAATGAATTAATTTCATTCGTTTCTTAACCTGTTTGAAATCTGTTGGCGTAATAATAAAAATAAGACCAACGCCGACTTTTGGAGGATTTCACGTTGAGAGGCTTTTGACAGAAGTTCTTGTGCCTTCACCCTTCGTCGCGAAGAACGCAAAGAACACGAAGAATGCTGGCCTCCGACGAAGAACGCTGAAACTGCGGAAATCGATGACACGACGTCCTGTGCCGCGATGCCGACGTTTCCTCTTCCGCGACGTTCTTCTGCGACGTTCCTTCATCCGCAACGAAATATTAGATCATCTGTTTGAGGTAAGAGATTTCGGGTTTCTTTTAAAACTCTTTTGTGGGTTTTAACAACGCACGGACTTAAATATTAAAATTAAATATGTTGATTCATGGACCTCGGATTTCATCGATGCAACGCCGGATACCGCGACGACGTGGTAATCCCCTCCTTCCGCGACGATCAAATCCGCGAAGAACCCGCATGAGACGACTTGACGAAGTAGGGGTTTATTTGAATGTTTTATACTCCGTGAATGTTTCCATTCAAAGTGAAGAACCTGGATAATAAGAACAATTTTAATTCTTTAAAATTGTTTTGGTTATTTTTTCTATGTGTTGTAATATCCTCCCATTTGTTATCGCCTAACGCGGAGGGTGAGGGCCAAACGAACACGGCCCGACAACCCTCTGTCATTCTTCGTTGTTGTACGGATTTGGCGGGTGATGGAAAAACGTGACGCAAGGGCGTTTTTATGATCCCGTAGTGAAGAACGGAACCCGGGAGGAACAGTGGCGTAGACGAGAAGGAAAACGGACCACCGGAGCAACTCCGGTGGCCCGCGGAAGCTACTAGCGGCCGGAGGCGGTGGTGCCCCGGCGCACCGCCGGACAAGACCGCCGCGGCTGAAGTCACGGCGGCAGCGGCCAGCGGACCCGCGGTCACGCGGGTCCGGCCCTCACGCACGGGGCACAGCTATGCCGCGCCCGTTGACTCCAGCGCGGCCCAACGCGGGGCCGCGGCTCTTCCAACCCGCGGGGGCAGTGCCCTGCGGCTGCCTCGATCGGCCGCGCCCTGGCCGAACCGGACCAGGTCCGGCCGGGTTGGACCGGGTCGGGTCGGCCCGGTTCGGCCGACCCGGTTCGGCCGACCCAGGGGGGGTCGGCCCGGGTCGGCCCGGGCCCAGACCCCCCCGTCTTCGGACCGTTTTCTGTCTTTTGCCCGTAACATGAGCTAGGGGCCTCCGAACGACGTTCCTTTAGTGGAAAAAAAATCCTTGGATCGAGACGCTCGTTTCGGTATATCGCACTCAAGGTTTCGGAATACTTTGGGTTCAGCCGGGTTGGTTCGTACACGAAAACAACCGGGCCCTCAGTGAGGAAACACTCATATCTTGAGCTCTGGATGTCCGATTGACGTGCTGTTGACTTTGTTGAATTCCTCTAAGTGAGACGGATCTTTTGGCTCACTCCGCCCAAGTATTGGTCGCTGGTGGAGTACGGTTGGTTTGGTTTTTCCTTAAAAACCAACTGGGCCCCTGGGACGAAAAAGCCAATAACTCTCAGATGGGGCATCCGATTGACGCACCATCTGCGACATTGAGTTCCTGTTAAGGATACAGAACTTTTGGATACATCAACTTCAGAATTTGTTTCAGTTGATGTATCAGCCTCTCGGCTCGTGGAGCGGACCCTCCCGAACGAGCTTGCTGTGTGCGGGAACCCTAGAGCTGGCTGCGACTGCTACTTCGACAGCGACGACTGTGCAGAGATCCTCAGTGGACTGCGGCGACGACTGTGCAGAGATCCTTAGTGGACTGCAGTGACAACTGTGAAGAGATCCTCAATGGACTGCGATGACTACTGCACTCAGCGATCCTACGTGGATCACTGCTAAAGATCCTGTGTGGGTCAGCGCTCATCGGTTCTATGTAAGCCAGCGCCTACAGGTCCTGTGTGGGCCGGATCCTGTGTGGGTCTTTGTGGGGGTTATTTACCTATCGATCTTGTGTGGGTCTTTGTAGGGGTTAGTACCTTTCGATCCTTTGTGGGTCTAACGACTTAGATGGACCAGTGATCATCTTTATCGTCATCTGAAGATGTATGCCTGTGTGAGCTGAATCCTGCGTTACTCTCCTTTGTGAATTGTGTTGAACTATCCTGTGTGGATTTACTGTTTACTATCCTTTTTGGATTGTGTTGAGCTATCTTGTGTGGGTTTACGTTTGCTTTCCTGTGTGAACTGGGTTGTTCTTGGTCTCGGGTGTTGGAGCCGAATGGGAGTTGATGACTTAGGTATATGTATGGGCATATACCTAAGCAGTGTCAGTTTTTACTTCGTGATTTCATCCTCCCTTTGTGTTTTATCCTTTGTGGATTTTGGGAGACCTTCGGGGGTCTCGGGGTCCCTACTGAGTATCTTATACTCACCCCTTCACGGGCTATGCCCGAACATCATTGTGTTGGTTGTAGACGACGGACAGCGCTGATCGTAGTGGAGGCTTGCGGAGCAGAACGGTACCTGGAGGTGGACCACTGGGCGAGACGTACTTGGAACGGTCAGGTGCACCCGAGGATCAGTGGAGGCTATCTGTACCCACCCTTTAGGTGGGACCTTCAGTGGACGGCTCGACGCTGCAGCTTTTCTTTTCAGTTGTTGTTTTCCCCTTTCAGTTGTACTTTACAGTTGGGCTTGTATTTCCGGCCCCTTTTTCTTTCAGCACAGCTTGTTACAGTTTTTACTTAGTGTTTACCTTTCTGCTTGCTTACTCTGTGGTGCTTGTTTACTTTTCAAAGGCAATGCCTTCCCCTTTTTCCGGTATTTATGCCTTGGTGCTAGTCGCTAGCCCCTAGCCTATGGAAGGGAGGCTTGGGGTAGTCACGGCACGGGCCCCGAGGACGGGTCGTGATAGTTTATATCAAATTTAAATGTGAAATTACTTATAATGACCTATTTTCTATTAAATGATAAAAATATAATCTAATTATACTTACAAACCATTCAAATGTATAATTGAACACTATAAACTATTTTGATTAAAAAAGTTGTTTTCAGTTAAAATTTAGTATTTTTCACTATTCACCAAAATATGAATATTATTAGAAAAATACCAAAATTTTATCAAAACTAAATTTTTATGTCCCGATTCTAAAGAATAAGTTTTTTTTTCACATATAAAAATGTTAAATATTAAATTTAAAAAGGGTTCTCCATTAAAAGGTGCTAAAATTTCATTTTCTGAAAAATACATCATTTATCTGAAAAATTTAATTTGTTCTTATATTATGTCTAGAAACACATAATATGTATGTTAAAATTATTTTGTGTATATAAAATTCAAAATATGGTTAACACTATTCATAACTGCTTTTTGAATGACTAGTTTGGTAAGTTGTGGTGCGCTCGAACTCAGTGTTTCGTGTAGCACAAGTTATTGAATTACTTTTAGGAGATAACATGCTACGAAATCTTGGGGTGTTATAAAGATGATCATAAGTCATTTAGGAGTCTGTATAGTGAAGAAATTCAAGAACCAAGATTAAGAGTCTTGAGGTTCTCTTCATGGGAGAAGAAGAAGGTCGCCTATTTGTTGGAGGAAGAAATAAGGGGGGTTAAAATTATAAATCCACATGGAAAAAATAATAATTTACCCTTTTAAAACTGGGTCACATGGTTTGGTCACACATTTTCTAAAATTGTGTGCCAACTGTGCATGACCTACTATCCAAGTTGGGGACTCACACGGTTCATGCACACATTTTGGAAAAATGTGCACAAAGAATGTTCTTTACCACTGATAAAAAGTGTAGACTTTTCACACATCCATGTGCCCTGGGTTGCACGGTTATAGAAAACCATTCATCCCACTAATAAGCACTTAAAATCCCTACACAGTTAGGATAAATTGTGTAGACTGGGATGCATGGTTTTTACTAATCCTGTGACCTAGTGGTTACTTCCACCGACTAGGGTTTCAGGATCCGAACAAGAACCAAACTCCCTTTTTCCTCTATAGCCTCACTAGGAATCCCTATTAGGTTAAAAATAAGATGTTAAACCAAAAATAAAAGGATCAATACCTCATAGGAAAAACTGGGTTCTTACAGTCTTCCCCCCTTAAAAGAACACATCCTCGAATTTTCTTTCTATGGTTGGTAGAACACCGTATGAGAAGTACCCCAACCAATGAGCACATATATCAGGCTCTCACTCCCAATTCATGTTTTTTACACAATAATTATACAATAGAACCCATATTAATGGGATAGAATGGACTTGGATATCCTTCATGATATAGTCAATTATGTGTATGGGATACCCCTCAAAAGAAGAATCAACATCTAATTCAACATCCTAGGATCAAAGTATTGATATGGGTTTCCATGGTAATGATGAAGCTATGAAATGTGAAAGATTTCATGCATGGTATGTTACCTATGAGGTAATAATAAATAATAATATACCAGACCTATTATATTCCAGATCTCAAATGGCCTGAAAAAATGAGGTGACATCTTCCCTTGCCTTTTTATCCATGTATTCCCAAGTCTGGGTGATACCCATAAGAAAACACGATCTCTGGCCTCAAACTCTAGAGGTCATCGATGATGATTGAAATATGATTTCTTTTTAGACTGAGTAGTATACACACACTTTCTAATATACTATAACTACTCCAAAGTCTCCTACATGATATGAGGACCTACTAGTACTACCTCTCCTCCCTATAACCCGCACAAGGGTGAATGACATGACCTACCATAAAATGACTCATACATAGACATCTAAATAATTGACTAAAATCTTTTATTATAGTAAAACATAATGGGAGGGATATGAATCTCTTTAAAATCACTAAAATTAAGGACATGTGCTCAGATGAGGTCCTCCAACACTTGTATAGTCTATTCTGACTGGCCATCAGTCTAAGGGTGAAAATTTTGCTCAGAAGCACCTGGGTACCCAAGGATTTATGTAACCCTTCCTAGAAACATAATGTAAAATGAGAGTCCCTGTATAGATTTATAGTATGGGGGACCCCATGTAGGCATATGATCTCATGTACATAAAATCTTCCCATCTCATCAACAAGGATAGTCTCCCAGATTAGAATGGAAGTGGGCTACCTTCTTCATTTGATCCATGAATACCCAAACCGTGTTTCTACCTTAAGGATGACTTGATTATCCAACATAAAAATCCATCATGACATCATACCATTTCCATTTTAGGACTGGTAATGATTTTAAAAATCCAGTAGGCTGTTGGTGCTCCACCTTCACCTACTGACATGTCTAACACCAAGTAATAAAACATGCAATCTGAAATTTCATCCATGTCCACCAATACTGGCAATGCGTATCACGATACATCTTAGAGATACCCAGATGCACTGCCTAATGATAAGAATTTTATTTTCATTTCATCTCCTATATCATGTCTATAAAAACCTAGATATGATAATGTATATGTAGGATTTCATCTCCATCAATAGACCAGTGTGGTGGCAAGTCCTCACCTGGAATACTTTCCTATAGGACTAAACCTTTAGGATATGAGAACTCCATTATATATACCCTACTTAGGAGTGAAAAGGTAACTATTAAGGCTAAAATAAAAGGGCTCTCATGACTCTCATGAGACTCCAAATTCATATTAGAAAGAAGGGGTGTCAATTTCAAATCATTACTGGCTTCTTGAACAGTTTGTGTCTATGTTTTTTGGATCAGCGCATTAGCTACCGCATTGACCTTTCCTATCATATAGGAAATATTAAATTCAAAATACTAAAGTAATTTGACCCATATTCACTATATTATATTCAAGTCACACTATATAAAGATATATTTGAGGATCTTGTGGTCTGTATACACCACAAAATGCTCTATCATCAGATAATGCATCCAACAACGTAAGGTGTGAATGATGGATAAAGGTTCGAGGTCATGCATCAGGTAATTACACTCATGATGTGTCAATTGGAGAGACTAATACATAATTAATCGATCCCCCACATCAATATTACACCCAACCTAATGTCTAATGCATCACAGAACACTATATAGCCTCTTCAAGGTCCGAAAGAATCAAAATTAGTGTTGAAGTAATCCTTCTTTTCAACTCTTGAAATTTTTTCTTTCATGCTTTAGACCATAAGAAATTCACACCTAACAAGTAATGATAATTCCTATACAAAATTACTATAATACCCATCCATCCCTAAGAAACTGTGTATATCAAACAAGTTCTCAGGATACTCCCAGGAAACCATAGCACTCACCTTCTCTAGGTCAACTGATACTATCAATTCCAATATAATATGACCCAATAAGTGATCCTTGTCAATATATAAGTGTCACATAGAGAGATTAGAACATAAATAATTCCCTCTAATTGTATTTATAACAATTTCAATATGTTTGGCATGGTCGTTCAGGGTATGAGAATACACTAATATTTCTTCCACAAAAACCACAAAAAAATCTTGGTAGGGGTGGAAAACATATCCATCAAAGCCATGAAAATAGAAGGTGCATTCAAAAGATTTTATGGCATAAAAAGATACTCATATAAATGATACTGACTTCATAAATTTTTACATGGTATATATGATGGCCTGACTCACACCTGATGATAGTCCAACCTCAATTCAATCTTCGAGTACACTCTAGCTCCTTGAAGCTGGTCAAAGGGATCGTCTATCCAAGGAAATGGATACTGATTCTTAACCATATGTTCGTCCAGTCATTGGTAATCAATGTATAGACTAAGGTTATCATCCACCTTCTTAGTGAAAAGCACGGGTGAACCCCAAGATGAAGTACTATTTCGGATAAAACCATTAGATCTTAAATCCTCCAACTATATCTTTATCTCATGGATCATAGTAGGTTTTATCCTGTATGGAGGAATAGATTCTGGAGATTCACCTTAAATAAGATCGATCATAAACTCTAACTATCTCTAAGAGATAAAGGAGTGTGATGCACCTGTATCAAATAAATCAGATACATTATTAAAGGCAATTAGAATAGTACCTCATACAATAGACAGACATTCAATTTGATCCTCAGCTATCAGATGTAATGTATGAAACTGGCCAGATCCATGACCTTGAGCTACAACTGCACTACACTGATTAGGTCTTCTCTGTCGACACTGATAATCAGAAGTCTTTTTTCCCTGGTCATGACCTCCTCCTCGACATGTTCAGCTGGTACTACTCTATCTTCCTTCTTGACATGGCATAACTGATTTTTCTCCTAAATATTGAGCTGGAGTGGGTCTTATTCCTCTAGAAATATGTTTAATGTTCCAAAAAAACCACTAAATATGACCCATTAGGCCGAAAGCATGACACTCAAGAATTTCTCTATCACACTGAGGCTTCACATGACCCAACCATCAACATTGATGGCATATAATGGAGGAACTAGTGCAGATACTCTATCCTCCATTTCTTTGATGAGAAACATCAGGGCTACGCTTCCTGCTATCAGAAGAAATACATGCCTTTATTGGTACTAAACCTCTGTGCCTAGTACTATTATCATCTCTCGTGTTGTGCTCAGTGATAAGAGATTGATTAAAAATCTATGAAAAGGTATATAGGTGAAAGGAATTCAGCTGTGAGCATATGGAATACTTGAGCCCATCCCCAAAATCATATCACTCACAATAGCTCATCACCAATCAGATGCGGATAAAATTATTGAAGCTCAGTGAAATAACCCGAATAGTCCACGATGGATATAGCACCCTGCTCATGGTGCATAAACACCCTGGCTCTGTCATCTCTCACTGCATCAAGGAAAAAGTAATCATAGAATGTGGTCTCTAAGTCTACCCAAACCATTCCTAGATGGAAACTAGTCTAGGTAATCACATCCCACAAGTTCTTGGATGAATCACGCAACAAGTGTAAAGCTTAACACTCCTCTCTAGAGGCACCTCCATATTATCAAAGATATAAATAATATCCTCTATCCATGAATCAGTGTCCATAGGATCTTCATCCCTTGAAATGATCGAAGGATGATGCTACTAGAACTCACGAGTCAGATCAGACAACATAGGTTTAGGTTGAGGAGAACCCTATATAGACTGTATAAAATGTAGGAAACCCTCTTGAATATGAGCACCAGTGCCCAATTTGGGAATAGAAAGTGGTTCCTTAAGTGGAACTACAAGAGGTATCACTTGTGGCTTAGGGCTCACCACCTCCATAGCATGGTTGTCACCACCCTCCTAATGCATGACACAAGGATTTTGTTGTGGCATAGATCTAAAAATTCCAATCACTCACCTTAGAATAAGATTCAAAATCATATAAAACCTTTATCAAAGTAGAAAAAATGGAAAAGGGATCACTACCCAAGGTATACCAACCCATATAGTCGCTTATAAGGCTATGTATTGGTAAGTTTTCATGTTTAATTTATATGGGTTCTGATATATGGAGGTTTAATTGTAATTCAAGGATTAAAACACTCTTTAGATTACACTTGGTCTCTTCATTTATTGGAAAATATTTCATTTATTATCCAAAATTTACATCTTATGTTCATAAATGAGATTAAACATAATATAGGGTTCAATTAAATTGATTTTAATTCCCAGCTAATAAAGTCTCATACAATTTATAACTGAAATTGACATCCATTTAATTATAATTAGACCCACTTACATTCTGTCTTAGAATGTAATGGGTAAAATACGATGTATCTATTCTGATAGATTTCCATTTCCAATTTATAAGATCTCATACACCTTATAAATTTAAATTGGTAGTCATGTAATCACAGCCAAAGACCAGATCATGTAACCAGAGGTACATAGCTTACATGGGTTGAAATTACTTATTTAAGATACCACCATCAATCTATTTAGGAAAAAACTATTTAGATTGATGCTGACATTCTAAACAACCAATTTTTTTCCCTACAAAATACGTTAGTGTCATATGAATATATAAAAACCAAGGATCACTTAACAATCATTGGAAACATAGGCAATTCCAGCAATGAAATACACCCATATGGCATGACTTATGAATAGTATGTGAATCCTATGTTCCTATAATGATTCATGTAACAATGATCCTTTCCATACCGATCCAAGGTTAAATCTCAATATAGTATAAAAAATACCACAATTCATGTGCATCACCCAATAGTTAAATTATATCAATTATAATAAGTGAAAAATATAACAAGAATTTCCCATCCCCAGGAAACTTGGTATTTACCCCAAACATAGGATAGCTACTCCCAGGCATGGCTTATAACCAAGTTTCAACATGTTACTAATCTCCTATCTAAATTTCCCAAATAGTAATATAAGAAAAAAAATATCTATGATACCACTTTGTGGCATCTCGGGTCAGGCCCACTCCTGAGTAACCAAACATGATCAACCACATAGCCTCAAGTGTGCCTCCCTACATGCCAAAGGCTACTGACTAGTAATGAGGGCCTAGGGTGTGAAATTTGGGTGACTATTCCCTCTGGTCATAGTGGAGAACAAAAAATATAGAAACAGTGAATAAATATCAGAAGAATATAATAAATATGGCAGTGGAAATAATCATGAATATCTATGAAATAAATAATCAACTCAAAAGCTGAACATTGTATTGTATACAAAATGATGATGGCATGTCTCTACAAAATAAAAATCAGGTATACATGGAAACTAGTAGGGAGGGAGATACATGATATACAGAATAATCAAAAGTAAGAAGAAACTATCCCAGAATCATGAGCTATGGATCAATCATTTGATACCCATCTCTAATCTTAAAGAAAGAAAGCAAGAATGTTAGGTGTCCAATGTGGGATGATTCCCCTTGTCCACACCTGGGATCATATAATCTTCTCGGGTGCCAAAAGAAACCCGAATAGGGTATGAGATAAATATTAGTAGGCCACCACTAAAAAAATCTATAAAAATATAGTCTTTGTATATAAACTGAACATTGTGCAGATATGTATATAAAAGTAATGCAGTACTAATAAACAACCCATAATTGTTTCAGCCTCAACAAGTAATGTCTGAACATGTAATCATTTAATTAAGTGTGATTCAATTTATTTTATGGAGATCATGTATAATAGATAACAGTATTACTTTAACAAGAAGTAATAATAATAGAGTATCCAAGTTGTAACCATGGAATCCTTAACCTTAGGGGTTTAGACAACTCATAATAGTATCACATGCAGTCTGGTTATAAGGGTTCTGAGTGTAATCCAAGGGTTTCACCCAAGGAATTCCACATTAAATTAGTCTAACTGGGTCTTTGGAGCTTTTCCATGGTAATCATAGACTAAGAATAATCGGGCCCAATGGGGTAAATCCATGGAATCACATGTCCGAAGAATTCAAGATGAATCAAAATGGTGTATCCAAGGAATTCTAATATTCGTAAAATATGTCAAGTGAATCATCGGTAAAACCCCGAGGAATTCATGTAATAATACAAATACCAAATTCCATGGTGGGTATCTCCCATGGAAATCGGCTTAATGGATTGGAATGGAATCCTTTGAGTGCTCATGTCATTCCCTTAGGAATCTGAGGCTGGCCTAAGTCTGGATGCTCCTATAAATATTAAAAAAATTCCAATGAAATATTCACCTTAGAGTCATTCCATTTATATTATATGTAATCATAGTCCATGTAATACTCATTCCATTTAATCATTTAATGGGTTCATTTCATTAAATTTAATTAAACATTACAAGGTGAATCAAGGGATTTCAACCAATATCAATTCAATTTATAATCATTTAACTAGGACATGTGATATCTATAAATATATACTTTTCATTTAACAATTTAAGATTCATTTAAATACGAGGGAACACTTATCTTTTTAAGGCCAAGTAGAGTATACCCGAACGGTTTCTCGAAAAATATCAATATAGGTCGTCAAAGGCAAAAATAAAGAACGCACCCAAAATAGGTGGTCCATAATAAGTTATTGACCTCCAACAGTGTCAAGTAAAATTATTAGGTCCATATATTACCATCTAGACAATTTAAATCAAGGCAGGTGAATTTTAAAGAGAAACACAAGGTGAAACCTACATGCACACAACATGAAAAATTTATAAATGGCGAGGCTTTAAGGGATGAACCATAGACCACCTACCTTATGCTTTTAGTGTATGCATCATCTAGTATAGACCCTTATTTTTTCCTAGATTAGAAGAAAAAAGAAGAACGGATGAACACCCTAAAAATAGGGCATAAGAACCTGCATTAAAATAGTGTCATCGATAGGGATAATAATGATGAAAGGAGACTAAGGATTGAAGCACTTACTAATGGATACATAATGATATGATCAAAATTCAATTTGAGTCCCGACGATGAAGAAATCCAAATACCCGGATTATGAGGCTTGATGAGCTCTTCATGGGAGAAGAAGGGCTCTTGTCCGCTAGAGGGGAAAATAAAAAGGAGGGTTAAAATTATAAATCCACAATGGAATAATATTAATTTACCCCTTTAAAACTAGGTCTCAAGGTTTGGACACACGGTTGGTCAAACTCTGTGCCAACCGTGTGTGATCTATTATCCCAGGAGGGGACTCGCACATTTCATGAACATGATTTGGAAAACCGTGTGCAAACCATGTGTTTTTCCTCTACTAAAAATTTCATAGGTTTCTCATAGTCATGCACCCTGGGTCACATAGTTTGTTAAAACTATGTATCCCACTAATAAGAACTGAAACTCCCCACACAGTTAGTAGAAATCATGCAGATTAGGCTTCACAGTTTCTACTAACCATGTGGCATAGTGGTTTCTTCCACCGATCAGGGTTCTAAGATCCAAACAAGCCCCAAACACTATCGTTTCCTCCATAATCTCACTATGAATCCATATTAAGTTAAAACTAAGGAGTTAAACTCAAAATAAAATGATTCATACCTCATAGGAAAACTCATGTTCTTATAAATGTAAAAAAATAAATAAATTGCTCTACCACATTGGTTTTTCCAAAACTGATATGGAAGAGCTATCAAACTTTTTCTTCATAGTAGTATTTACAATATCAGTTATATTTATAATCAACATTGAAAATCATATAAAATTCTAATTTTATAAGAAAAATAATTTAATAAATTGAATTAACATATAGTATAGGTGGTCAGATAGTATATTCATTATCAGTTTTAAAAAAATTATATTTAAAATATTTTTATCATAAATTGTAGTAATGTACCTTAAATAAATATTTACTACATTTCATGCATATATTATTCTTCATAATCAATGTTAAAAAGTAAAAAAATGACTTGGTAAACCATATTCGGTACAAGTGTAAAGCTACTCTTTTTCATATCTATAGCTTCAAAGAAGCTTCATAACATTGTGCATGAACATTTTCATCATCCAATAGAATCAAAATTTATCTAATCAATCTCCAAAACTGATTTTCAAGCTTATGTACACTAGATCACCCATATAGAAACCTTTGGATCTCTTGCATGCATTCAACCTCTAATGCGTGGAAAATAAATCCATGCTTAGATTATTCAAGAAATTCATCCATATACATATAATTTTGGTGACCATGATTCATCTTCCACCTCATTTATGACACATAGAAAAGTAAACTTATGTCCAATGAAATTGAAAATCAATTTAGAGCATTCTCCAATTTGAAGTCATCTTCAACCACTTTTATCCATTCCACAACCTCATCACCTCACACTCCACCAAGGAACCTCTGTATTTTTTGTGGTTAAAAAATCTCTAGCACTTGAACTCTTAATATCTTATCTCATTCCCAATGATCTGATAACATTTCTATGAAATTTCTATATCCCAATAATCAAAATAAATATGAATAATTAAAATAATTAAATATAAAATCAATATTAGGGAAAATCATTACATGCTGCCGGAAAATACATCTATTTACCTTCCACTTCCCTATAAATACATGATAACTCTCATGAAATAACTACATCATCTTACTAATTATCATCATTCAAAACCTCCCACATCCCATAGAATAACTAAATCATCACTTACACACCCAGAATCAACTAACCATAAACCTTAATAAATAATTTAAAACAAAATATCTCACTTCCCACCAACTAGGTCTACCATAAAATAAGCACAACACATTTGACCTTGAATTCATTCAATGATAATCCTCTCAGGGAAACATCAATTCACTTTAGTTGAATTTCAAGCATTCTATCATAAATATTGTACATATAAAAACCAACCAACATTAAATCCAATTGACCAAACACCATCAAACAATACAAAAATAACATACACACATCATTATAAACTAAGATAAGAGTTTCCAATACATAAAATAAACAAAACATTAAGCCATTATTTATAGTGATTCACCGCATTTTTCATCAATTAATTGCCAATTTTAGTATCAAATATGATTTTAACATCTCAAAAAGTTTCCATTTGATCAATATGTATAAATTTTTGTTGTATTTATACAATGATCCAAGAGTTTATTCATATTAAATTGCATCTTATTAAAGATGTATTTAACTAACATAATAAAACTTTACCCTAACACATGATATAATTATCTAATTCATTTCATATTTTTACAAACTAAAACAATATTTAGATTATTTTTTTACTATCCAAAAACACTCAATAACTCAATAACTTAAATAATATAACTTATCATGCAAAACATATCGTCATTGATAGTTCTTATATCATGGAGTTAGAGTTTATAATATCTTGTATTTAGTATTTTTTTCTTAATATGTCACTTAAAAATCCTTAAATTTCTTATAACCCTAAATATGATTTTCATAAAATTAATTTATACCCACCTCATCCCTTATAATATTAAAAAACATTCATTAATAACTCACATATCATAGAATAACAAACAATATATAATAAATTCAATATACCTTTAATTTATGTCAGATATAAATTATTAAAAATCCATGAATTCCCTCTATCTTGTTAGTTTATATTATACATTATGTACTATATCTATCTTGCATCAATCTTTAAAATCAAGAAGCTACCTCAAAACATGGAATGATATTCTCAATAAATGTTAATACATGTTATAAAAACAATTAAATTTCTCAAACTTAAAGGTCTTATAATTTTTTCAAATTCCATTGGTCGTTAAGAAAAAACTAATTTAAAGACATAATGACATGTTTAGGAAATCCCCATGTAATTATTATGATATTTTTAACTGAAAAAATAAAAATACTTATTATTCATTAGTCATTTATTCTCAATTTAAACCTTTAACTCCTAGAATTTTAGTTTAACAATAGTTTTCATTTCTTTCAAACAATACTAGAATATTAAAATCATAATAACATCAACACATATTGAATTAATAAAATAAAAAATTAGCATAAATTTGAATAAGGAAATTAAATATCTTACAACATTCTAATAATTTCATCATCAAAACTCAAATTTTCCAATAATAATCATATTTAATGATGATGATGTGTACCTCTCCTAGGTATCAACCCCATAATCAAAACACTCTCACTTAAGAGTGTCTAGTAGGAAATTATGACCCTGCATTAAATCATTGGGGACCTTTTATGTTCTAATTGATCTCCATGTCATACATCACATGTTCAGTTCAAGTTAACTAATTCCTTACCATACTAATGTATTCCTCACTAGTGATGAACTCTAAAATCCATCCTAACTCTCAACCAAAGCTTTAATGCCACTATGTCATGAACTATACCTACAATAATCAGTCTTAGACCTATTTGAAAGCTGAGTAAGGACCTAAAATATTGCCTATAATAGGATATAGGTCAGTGACTAATGTCAAGAGTTTAATCACATGTAATGGGGTAATTGCACTCTGAAATAAAAGGAACATAAGATAAAGTACCAGTCAAATATATAAAATAAAATGAAATGAAATATTATTCACAATGTAAATATATGTTTAATGTGCCCCACACACATTGCTGGGGTGGTAGGGGGAGGGGTTTAGGGCACTGGTCATGGGGTCGAGTCCTTAGACCATTTATTTATAGGGTTTTCTTTATAGCATGTGTGAGATGCCATTTCATGGTTGTAACCCAAACTTTTTTTAAAAATATGTGTGTAATGTCATATAGAATCTAAGTATATAAAATTTATATACCAAATAAAAGTACTCATGTGGATGAAACTATAACTCTAGACAAACTTTGTACTGTGATCTTGTAATATCTAGCCCTGTCATGAACTCTATCCTAAAAATCTCTAAAAATATTATATAAGAGTATGGATGAGAATATAAGTATACTCATTAGGTTAACCCCTAAAATATACTATAAAAATATAGATGAATAATAATAATCCATTAGGGAATAAATAGTGAAATTTTATTGTTACCTATCCCAGGATAATTATCATCCAACCTCAACTAATCTCACTCACCAAATCCATAAACAAGTATAGTAATATAATAATAATGAGAATATATTAGGAAAGTTACCCCACACCCACTTCCTCACTAATATAGTTTCTCTCACATCCCAATGAAATATGGTCTGGAACTTCCATCCCTTCCATATCTCTATACCCACAACATCATACCATATTATATCCATAACTGCATAACCATAGCCACATATTTCATACCAAATCCACATAACACCATCATCACTACACATCTCAACATCTTCACCGTATAACCACATCATCACCACTTAATTTACCAATCATTATCTATCTAGAATGAAGAGTGAGAGAGATGTATTATTCCACCATCTATATCATCTACATCAAGGATATTGGGGGAACACCAAAAACCCAAAAACCTCATATGGGTGTCGGTTGCATTACTTGACTTAGGTGGTGGTATTTAAGAAATAATAAAAGGTATAATGAATATACAATAGTCACAAAAGTACAACATAGGGTGGTTACTTCCTATCACAACAAATATAAAACCACAACCCATAACTAAAACACCACTGCCACAAAAACGCCAACAACCACTACCACTTCTTAGCACCATAACCAAGAAAAAAACACACAATAACTACAAAAATTTGATTTCTACATTCCACTAATGAATACCACAATATACATTTATCAACCACATTATATTTATTTTCCAAATTAATTTTTAGAAACCATTATTCATGTAAACAACTTCCATATTCATATTTCAATTAATAAATATCATCATTTATCACTTTATTTTATTATCATTATTCCATTATTTATTATGCACTATCATCCCCATTTCATATTATTTTTTTCAATCTTTTAAATTATTCATGTTCCCATATCCTTATAAAACTTCCACAACAATAATTTCAGCAACACAACATCAATAGAACATTTCAAAAACAATGTCATGTAATTATCTCCTACTTCCTAAATTACTAGTTCATGTTTAAAAAATCAATAAAAATCGACAATAAAACAAAAATTTTGAATTTTCCAATTTATTTATCATATTAACATGTCCTAAATTTAATCAAAAACAAATATTTTATGATTTCACATAGCATATATAACAATTAAACCATAGTATCTTGATAATACATAAACAGAACCACAATATAAACAATATCAAGGGAATCATGGAAAACATAATCAACACACTTCCCATTTTATTTTATTCCATCCAATTCATTATCTTCATTAGGTAAATTCCAAATCTTTACCCAACTAAAATAAAAGCATGATATGTCCATTACAAAATAATAAATAAAATCAGAGAATTTGAATCGCCTACCTAAATTGAATCTTAAACGATAAAATGTCGAAAAAATAAAAAGTAATAACAACCCAACACCAACAATATCTCAAAGATTTTCCAAAAACACTATAATTAATCTTCATATATAAATCCTCTAGAAAAACTCAACCAAAACTACACACCATCCCCAACCATACCTCCTAAATAAGAAAGAAAAAATATAAGTGGAGGGGGAATGAGAATGAAATACCATAATCAATGAGAATTCAGCCATATGAGAGAAAGGGAATCAAAAAAAAACTTGAGAATATTCTATAATGTTAAAGAAAACATTTTAGTTTCTAACAGCTAAGAGAAAGTGAAATAAACCATAATTAATTGGTGAAACATGAAAATTTATAATAAAAAGGGAAATTAGAAAACCCATTGTGCAATTCCCAATGTTACACCATAACGATCTTGGTTAAATAGTACTCTAAATTTCATGATGTAATCTCCCACATGACCCCCTCATAAATTGTGGTCAATAAATATTCAAAATTGATATAACCAATACACATTACGGTATAACCCTCGTTGATTTTCTCTAATGGTTGAGCTATCAATATCCATGACAGAGTCCTCTCCCTTCTCTAAATATCCAACTAACTCTCTCCTTGAATTGGAAAAATATTTTTTAACTTCATGGTGGAATGATTCAAATCATGATGAAATAAAAATATCTAAAAATAAAAACAAAATAATGTGGTAAAAGGAATCATGAAGTAATAGCACTATACGCCACAACCCAAAAATCATGGCATAGTGATCTGGACATAACAGTTAGAGAAAAATATTCTTCTATAGCTCTACTAGGAAGAAAACCATGATGCAATGTCAATGTGTCATAATTGATTTTCCAAATAGCTAAAATTTCAGAAAAATTGAACTTCTACACAATTAACCTCCAAACTCATTCTCAAACACCTCCATTTACTCAAAATCACATAGTATAGGACTAGGAGAATTTGGTCATTTACATCTGTGGTTTTTCAAATATAGATTGGATGATGATCAAGAGGTAATTTAAATATTATATTCCCTTGAAAATAGATATGTTGGTTGATTTTGAAAAAAAACAGTACCATAAAAATGTTTCATAGTAAGATATATTAAAAAAATATGTGTTATAAAATAACTTTATTGAATAATGGCTTGATTGAAATATTTTAAAGAATAAATGAATTCTCCTTAAAATATTTGATATGATAATTATAATTTTATTAATATATTTTAATATATTGATATCAGATATCAATTCATCAATGAGATAGTAAAATAATGATTATTAAAAATGAAATAAAGGAAAAAATAAAAAATAATTTCACAAATCCACTTATAAGATAATTATTTTATAATTTGAGGATTAGTATGAGAGTTTAGATTTTTCCACTTTGAGACAATGATGATTTGTTTTTTCCACTTCCCATCAATATAATTAGATTTTTTTAACAAAATAGAAAAACCCAAAAAAATCCACATTTATTGTTAATCCAAATTTATTGTTTTCAAGATGAAAATTATGTTCATTGTGGGGGAAATTATTTTCATGACAATGTTATTAACTATTGTTTAGTATTAAATTTTATTTAGATGTTAATATTCAACAAAATTACTCTTAAAATATATGTGTTATGTGATTGGAGTCCCATGTACATTAAATAGAGACCCTAGTGGGTGAAGCCTTAAATGAGGTCTCCGATGAGATCCTGATTTGGGAGTCCAGAAAGGCTGCAAAAATCCTAAATAGTAGAAAAACATTATCCACAAAGAGGATAAGAGGACTACCTGTCACTGACTTCATAGGATCAATTTGGGAATCACTTCATATGAATAACACAAAGGTTTAGAGAAAATGTTGGGAGAGAATTTATGAAATATTTTTGATGTCTATTCAAAATCAACTCTCTGAAAAAATGGTCGGTGGTCCCTTATATCGGGCTCTGGGATCAGCATGCCCGAGAATCGAACTCAAATCTTACAAGGAACACTTTCGATAATAAAAAAAGAAAAATCATAAGTAAAAGTAAAAGGTGGGACACACATCTAAGAAACTTCAATTGCACACTTCGTACTAAAACAAATTACATAATTGACATGTCTGATTTGATCCTATCATCCATGTCGGATATGACGCATGTCTGGATCAGCACCTAGAATCCCTCCAAGTCATACAGAGCATTAATCATTTCCCCAACTGAGAATTCATTCTCTGAATCTTTCATTTTCATCAATTATTTGATGGTGCGTTGGATATGATCTCTGACAATAAAGATATCTTATTTATGTCCTTTACACACCTTGAGTTCTTCAATAATTGTGTCTTCCTCCACCGTGAAGTCTGTCAGATGTTCCATTTCTACATGTTTCATTTCTCTAGAGTTGATAGATAATAACACATTTTCTCCTGAAAATAATATAAACTATTTTCGTCTCGATCATTATTCAATAAGGTAAATACTCCATGCGATTTGGATACGATCGTAATAGATTTTATTCCAAATGAACTCTAGCATACTTCATCGCTAAACTGTGAATCTTCGAATTTTTTCTAGATAGGTCCTTTAGTCCAGTGCCCTAGGTAAATATTCCATGGCATGATCACTCTGTCTACCAATATGATAGTTTCAATATGTTCAACCCACTATAGAAAACTTGGATATTCATTACATATAATTTTTCTCACCATTTGTGGTACCCAATTGAATGTGGAATATATTTTCTTAAATCCCAAGAATTGTACTGCTCCCATGCTAAAAGTTTTCTAGTATTCAATGAACTCTTCTGGTTCTAATATCATATCTAGTATGTGGAGTTTTTGAATTCTTATTCCTAAAATTCTCCAAAACCATTTCAACACTAGATGTTTTTCTATACATGTCTCCTTAATTCTTCTAACTTTTTCATGGAGACCAGAAACTTGGACTGTCATCCTGATCTCTTTAGTGATGATCATACTAATCATATCTCAATCAATCTTTTTATAACCGTCCATAGGATCTTAAGATTCTTCAATCATGTCTAAAACATGGTTTAGAACTCTTTTGAATATCCGGTCATCTTTACTTTTCTAGATTAGATTATAAATGGTTGTGGATTTATTCCTTGAAATATTTGGAATCCTCTACAAATATTTCCATTTCTCCTTTTCTATATTGGGCACTTCATATTGAACATCATCTATATTTTTTTGATGTTTTTCTTGCTGAACATTTTGTCCCTAAGGTTCTTCCTAATACCTTTACTTCTCTTCAAGTTCCTCTTCTACATGATCAGCCCAACTCTTAATGGTTTTCTCTTTTCCATTAGAACTTCCATTCATTTCAATCTTCTGGTTCTATCGAGCCTTTCTGTTTCATATATTATCTTCACATTGAGTGTTGTAATGTCATTTCTAACCACATAAAAATAATTCAATATGAATTCTATCCTTAGAGTTTCTGTCTAGAGGTATATTTGAATAATTTCTTCTTTTTTCATCCTTTCTAGGCAAGGAACCTATGATTTCTGATACTTCAATCTTACTGGATGAAGATCCCTTCTTCTGAAAGTGATTCTCTATTAGAATCCCCTTTCATTTTTAAGTCTATCAAGTCTGTCATTCATTTCTTTGATAACTGGGAATTCTACGACAGAATGATTATCAATGCAAATAGGACATCTCATTTATTTTCTACTTTCTTCCATTTCATCTCCAAGAGTCAAAATAGCGTGTTAGTGCATTTGGGTTGACATTATGTTTTCCTTTAATATTTTCTATATTAATGTTATAGTACTTCAATTCATTCCTCCTACATACAAGTTGATCCTGGGTAAATATTTTCAATTTAATTCTCATAAAATTATTTATATAAGAAATATCTGTTCTTATAGTAAAAGGTTTTCCCATGAAAATATCATTATCCCTAATTCCTTTAAGGACTGTAAAGAAATTCTCTTTTATGGATAGTATAATTCTTCTCTGTCTTTTTAAAACATCCACTTCAGTATCTATTGATACTAACATTATGGTTTTTCCTTATCTCTAGGATACATAACCATGATGAGTCTGATGCATCTATTTCTATGATAAGATGATATTCACTCCCATCTGGATACTCCAATTTGGGGTCATTCTGTGCTTTCTGCTTCAAAATTATGATTACTTTAGAATCTTTTTTTGTCCAATCCCAAGGTACCTTATTGGACACCTTTCTCTATATTGGAACTGATATTTTTGCTAAATATCTGATTTTTACTCTCACATAACTTAGTATACGAAGAAACACCTGTATTTTCTTATGATCTGTAAGCTCATCAGGGAAAGATTGTAGCTTTTATGCAATATACGGTTGAAGATTTTCTCTACTTACTTGGATCTTTAATCCCAATAATTCTATATTTGGTTGAATCCAAATGGTCTTTCTTTATAAAATTATCATCCCTTCTTCTCTAAACACTTTAGCAACCTGATGAAAATGTTTTATATGCTCTTCTGTATCTTTAAAAAATACGAGCACATCATCAATATAGACTACCACAAACTATGCTAATCTACTGGATTCCTTGTCTATTATTCACTAGAATATTCTTGGTGCATTATTGAGTCGAAATTGTATAACTATCCATTAAAACAAGCGAATTGGCATTGTAAATGTTGTTAATGTTATATCCTCTTCTTTGATCTATATCTGCCAATATCTTGACTTGAGTTCAAACTTAGAAAATATCATTGGCCTTTTATTCCTAATCCTTCTTCTTAAAGATTATTGATTATGATGATTCTATCCATCATCCTTTGTAGAAAAATTAATATCACGATAATGTATAACCATGCTGTACTTACCACACTATTTTTCTGCATGATTCAGTAGCGTGAATTACACTCTCCTATGAAGACTTTCACTATGCCTGATTAGTCCAAGACAAATTAGTTCTAGAATTGTTTCTCAAATTCATTAAACATCTCATCTGGATAGGCAATTCCCTTAATTTTAAACACTGTTCTATGATCTTTAATAGTGATTGCAGTGTATGGCATTGCCTTCTACCATAGTTTTAGAGGGTTTTTTGACCAATTTTATAACAAATAATATTTTTTATTAGCCAATGCATATTCTTCATTAATACTCAGTACTTTCAATCCAACTAGTTATTTCCACTACTCAATCATTCTGTGGTATTATATATCTTTATCCAGATAGTTTTCCATTTTAATAGTAGATAATTTCTTATCCAGAACCATTCTAGTTTTTATAGAAGCAGTTGGAATTAGATAATTATAAAGGATAATTCCATCTGAAAATATTGTAACAGGATGCTATCTTATAAGAAATCTATTTCCAATGAAGAAGTCATCTGGAAATTGAAGAATAAAACAAATCATATTCTCTATAAAGAGCCTTCTATTGAGTTCAATCTGAACATCCTTGCCTACTTCTTGAATTATAACTATTGCATTTTTACCAACTTTAACTTGAAACTTTGAATATTCCCATGATATTGTTGAAAATCGGATTATAGTACAAGAGAATGTACATCCTATATCAACTAGGGAAATACATGTAGTTTAATTAATACATAATTTCACTAATGTATCACATTCCTCTATCTTTACACTAAGTAATGAAGATCCCATATATCCTACCTATGTTTATTCATCCTCATAGATAGGTAGTCGAACAGTCCTTTTTCCAACAATATTTCTAGAAATTGATGTTATAGGTGCTTCTACTAAAGTACCTTCATCTTTCCCTATTGAGATGCTTTGATTTTACAAAGGGTTCTCTAATATTTCTGATTTGAAATCAACTATTTTCAAATCTGATCTACCTGATCATGATCCATCAGATCTAAGATCATCTTCATATTCTCTGAACTCAGAGATGGAAATTCTATTTTTGACTTGTTTAATAACATCTAGAAGAAGTTTCTTCTGTCTTCGTTCTTCCTCTGGATCTAGTGAAACCCATTCTATAAGACAATTTATCCTTTTGGGGTTTATCACTTGTGGTTTCATTACTCTAATTTATGTTCCTTCATCTTAAAAAAATGTGTAAATATTTCAACACCCTTCCTTATAGTAGGTCTTACAATATTGTAAAACATTACATAAAGGTGAGTAATCACTCTAACACATCTCCTGTCGAGTGGGAAACCCAACATATTTTTCCAGTTCTTCATTTTTATATTAACTTCTAGAGTTCTACTAATACTTCTATCTATAATAACTACATGTAAGTTTGGTATCACCTTTACCTATGCTACTCCTACATGAAGATTTTCTCGTGCTCCTCCTAATAGTGCATTGGAGAAATTGGCTAAACTGCCATCCACTACTACAATTTGGACTGATAGATCTTGTCCTTTTCTGACAAGTGGATCTACTCCTATCTGGATTATTCCAAAATGAACATATGGATTTCCTTGTTAACCCTTTCTGGTTTTATAAAAGGCATTGTAAATAATCCTTTATCTTTATCATAGACATTAGTTGTTTCTTCATCTTCAAAGATCTTGTTCATTTCTATATATGGTACCCAAGACTTCTGGTATATCTCATACCAATCAACTCTAGGCATCTTCCATTCTTGACAATCTCTTCCATTTGAAGGGATTTTAGTTTCTAAAGAATGAACCAGATCTCCTTCCATCACCTCAAGTTTGTATAGTTCTAAAGAGTCTTCAGGTGAACTATACCCTATTCGAAACATGGATATTCAACGATGGCTCAAAATAGGGTTATTTCCTTCTTCCTCATATGATAAAGGCTGGAAAAATCACAAACAGTAGCAAAACATTATCCACAAAATGGATAAGGGGACTATCTGTCGTCAACTTCGCATGATTATTTTGGGAATCAATTTGAATGAAGAACACAAAGGTTTAGGGAGAATCTAGATAGAGAATATCTAAAAGCATTCTGATTTTTATTCAAAATCACCTCTCTGAACAAAAGTGTCAGAGGTCCCTTATATAGGGCCCTGGGCTCAACTTTCCCGAGAATCCAACTAAAATCTTACAAGGCACACTTTCAATAATGAAAAAAGAAAAGTAAAAGAAAAAGTAAAAGTAAAAGGTGGGACACACAACTGCGAAACTTCCACCACACACATCATACTAAAAACAAATTACATAATTGACATGTATGATTTGAACCTATCGTGTATGTCATATATGATACGTGTCTCAATCAGCGCTTAGAATCCCTCTAAGTCATATAAGGCATTGATCATTTTCCCAATTGAGACTTCTTTCTATAAATATTTCATTTTCATCAATTCTTTGATGGCACAATGGATCATATCTCTAATAATAATGATATCTTCTTTATGTCATTTCCATGCCTTTAGTTCATCAAGAATTGTGTCTGCCTCCACCGTGAATTCTGTTAGATGTTTCATTTCCACATGCTGCAAGTCTCTGGAGTTTATAGAGACTAACACATTTTCTCCTACAAAGAATGTACAATCTTTTCTTTTTGATCTTTATTCAATAATATAAATACTCAATGTGATTTGGATATGATAGTAATGGCTCTTATTCAAACCGAACTCTATCAAATCTTCAACACTAAACTATGAATCTTCAAATGCTTTTTGGATAGGTCCTTTAGTCCAGTTTCCTGGGTACAAATTCCATTGCATGATCAATCTATCTTCCAATATGAAAGGTTCAATATGTAAAACCCACCATTGAAAACTTTGATATGCATTATTTAGGATCATTCTCACCTTCTGAGGTACCCAATTGAATGTGAAATTTATTTTATTAAATACCAAGAATTGTACTGATCCCATGCAGAAAGATTTCTAGCATTCAACGAACTATTCTAGTTAGAATTCCATATCTATTATGTGGAATTTTGGAATCCCTATTTCTGACATTCTCCAAAACCTTTTCAACACTGGATATTCTTCCATGTATGTCTCATTGATTCTTCTAACTAGGTCAAGGGGACCAGAAACTTGGACATTTAGCCTGATCTCTTTAGTTATGATCATACTGATCATATCTCGATCAATCTTTTTATAATCCTCCATAAGATCATAGTATTCTTCAATCATTTCTAAAACATGGTTTAGACCTCTTGTGAACATCTAGTCATCTTTACTTTTTTGGATCATATTATAAATGGCTGTGAATTTATTCCTTGAAATATTTGGAATCCTCTACAAATATTTCCATATCTTCATTACTGGATTGAAATATTTATCTAGATCATCATCCAGACTTTCTAGATCTTGTTCTTGGTGAACATTCTGTCATTGAGGTTATTTTTGATACCTTTTCTACTTTTCAAGTTCTTCTTCTATGTGATCAGACCAACTCTTAATGGTTTTTTCTTTTTTCCTTCAGAGCTTCCATTCATTTCAATCTTATGGTTCTTTCGAGCCTTTCGGTTTCTGAGATTATCTACACATTGAGGGTTGTAATGGCTTTTTTGACCACATACAAAGAATTAAATATGAATTTTATCTTTATACTTTATGTCTAGAGGTCTCGTTAAATAATTTCCTCATTTTTCAGACTTTCTAACTGAGGAACCTATGTTTTCTGATCTTTCAACCTTACTGGATGAAGATCCCTTCTTCTAAAGGTGATTATCTACTAGAATCCCCTTTCTCTGTTCAAGTCTATCAAGTCTATCATTCATTTATTTGATAACTGGGAATTCTACCATAGAATGATTATCAATGAAAATAGGACATCTCCTTGATTTTCTACTTTCTTCCATTGTACCTATAAGAGTCAAAATAGCATTCTAGTACATCTGGAATGATATTATCTTTATATTTAATATTTTCAATATTAAATTTATATTACTTCAATTCATTCATCCACCATACAAGTCATTCCTGGGTAAAACTTTTTAATTAAATTCTCATAAAATTATTTATATAAGAATTGTATGTTCTTATAGTAAAATTTTTTCCCCAGAAAATCTCAAATAGACTTAATTCTTTTATGGAATGCAAGAAATTCTCTTTCATGGACATGATAATTCTTATCTGCCTTGTTATAACATCCACTCCAGTATCTAATAATACTATCATTATTGTTTTTCTTTATCTTTAGTATAAATCCTCATGTTGAGTCTGATGCATCTATTTCTAATATAATATGATCTTTACTATCATCTGGGGACTCCAATTGTGGGAGATTATGTTCTTTCTGCTTCAAAATTCTGATTACTTTAGAATCTTTTTCTGTCCAATTCCATGGTAACTTACTGGACACCTGTCTTTGTATTGGAACTGATATTTTTGCTAAATCTATTATGTATGCTCTGGAATAACTTAATATACTAAGAAACACTTGTATCTACTTACGATATCTAAGCTCATCAGGGAATTTTTGTAGCTTTTCTATAATATGCGGTTGAATCTTTTCTCTACTTCCTTGGATCTATAATCCCAAGAATTATATCTTTGGTTGTATCCAAATGATCTTTATTTCTGAAATAATCATCCCTTCTTCTCTAAACACTTCATCAACATGTTGAAAATGTTTTATATTCTCATCTGTATATTTTCTAAATATGATCACATCATCATTATAGACTATCACGAATAGTGCTAATCTACTGAAGGCCTTGTCCATTATTATCTAGAATATTCCGGGTTCATTCCTGAGTCCAAATGGCATAACTACCCATTCAAACAATCCAACAATCATTGTAAATGTTGTTAATGGTATAAGATCTTCTTTAATCATTATCTTCCAATATCCTGACTTGAGATCACATTTAGAATATACCATTAGCCTTTCATTCCTAATCATGATTCTTAAAGATTCTTGATTATGAAGATTATATCCATAATACTTTGTCACACAATTACGATCATGATAATCTTTAACCATTCTAGCCTTACCACACTGTTTCTCTACATGATTCATTACCATGAATGTCGCACTTATCTGGGGACTTCCACTATGCCTGATTAGTCCAATATTTCCTAGTTCTAGAATTTGTTTCTCAAATTCCTTAACCATCTCATCTAGATAGGCAATTCTCATACTTCTGATCACTGTACTAGGATCTTTAAGGGTGATTGTAGCCTCTAGCATTTCCCTCTTCCATGGTTTCATAGGGTTTTCTAAAAAATTTTCTAATAAATAATATTTTATCTTAGCCAATTCCACTTTTTCATTAATCCTAAATACTTTCAATCAAACCAGATCATTCCACTGCTCAATATTTTTGTGGTATTCTATATCATCATCTAGATAGTTTTCCACATTAATAGTAGATACTTTCTTATCTGGAACCATTCTAGCTTTTAGAGAAGAAGTTGGAATTTGATAATTATCGAGGATAATTCTTTTTGAAAATATATTTACAGGATGTTATCTTCTAAGAAATCTATTTCCAATCAAGAAGTCATCTGGAAATTGAGAAATAAAACAAAGAATAAACTCTATAAATATCCATCCATTGAGTTCATTCTAAACATCCTTGGATACTTCTTGAATCGTAACTATTGCATTGTTACCCATTGTAACTTTAAACTCTGTATATTCCCAAGATATTCCTGAAAATCAGATTCTTATACAAGAGAATGTACATCCTGTATCAATTAGGGAAATACATTCAGTTTCATTAATACTTAATTTTACTAATTTAGCTCATTCCTCTATCTTTGAAAGGAGTAATGAAGATCCCATATATCCTATATGAGTTTCGTCATCCTCATAGATATGTATTGGAACAGTCCTTTGTCCAACTATATTTCCGGAAATTGATCTTCTAGGTGCTTTTACTGAAGTACCTTAATCTTTTCCTATTGCGATCCTTGGATTTTCCAAAGGGGTCTCTAATATTTATGATTTTAAATCCTCTATTTTAAAATCTAATCTATATAATCTAAGATCATCTTCATCTTATCTGACCTCATATATGAGAAGTCTATTTCCAACTTATATAATAACATCTGGAAGAAGTTTCTTTTATCTTCGTTCTTCCTCTGGATCTGGTAAAACCCATTGTCTAGGACAAGTTATCCTTTTTGGGTTTATCATCTGTGGTTTCGTTTCTGTAATTGATGTACCTTCATCTTTAAAAAGTTGTGTAAATCTTTCCACACACTTCTATAGAGTTGGTCTTCAAGTATTGTAAAACTTTACATAGAGGCAAGTAATCACTCTAACACATCTCATGTCGGGTTGGAAACCCAACATCTTTTTCCAGTTACTCATGATGATCTTAAATTATAGAGTTCTACTAATACTTATTTCCATAATAACTACATGAAATTTTGGTATCACCTTTACCCATGTTGCTCCTACATGAAGATTTTTCCATGATCCTCCTAATAGTGCATTGGAGAAATTGCATAAACTGCCATCCACTAATGCAATTAGGACTGGTAGATCTTTCCTTTTCTGACAAGAGGATCTAATCCTATCTGGATTATTCGAAAATGAACATACATATCATTTTTCATGATTTCCTTGTTAACCCTTTCTGTTTTTAGAAATGGCATTTCAAATAATCCTCTATATGTTTTATAGACTTCAATTATCTCTTCATCTTCAAAAATCTTGGTCATTTCTCTATATGGTACCCAATAATTCTGGTATACCTCTGACCAATAAACTCTAGTCATCTTCTATTATTGATAATCTCTTCCTTCTAAAGAGATTTCAGTTTATAAATAATGAACTAGATTTCCTTCCCTCTCCTCTAGTTTTACTAGTTTTGGAGAGTCTTCAGGTGCACTATCCCATATTCAAATCATGGCTATTCAAATCTGGCTCAAAAATATAGTTATTTCCTTCTTCCTCATCTCAGACAAACTCTTCTTCCTCTGAGTACTCTAAATATAAGGAATATAATCTTTCATCATCTGATTCTATATCTTCTCCCCAGATAAACACAAACAATATCTCTGATGAATCTTCCATCATTATTGCTTTGAGACTTCCCCTTATTCTATATGGATCTGGGAAACTGTCAGTTCCATGGCCTTTCTTACCATAGAACCAACAACAATCATAATTGGATAGAGATTTTCCTTTAGTTCATCTAGGATACTTCCCATATTTGGCCTTAAATTTTTCTCTCATATCCTTTTGGATTCTATTTGGTCTAAAAATCTCTTAGATTTTTCTAGCTTTCTGCATAAAAATCTAATTTATGATTTTATATTCCCAAATCATTTCCATATTTTCTTGAGTGATTTCATTCATTCACAATGGTCATCCTAAAACTCTATTTTGAACAACATTTGTTGAGTTTTTCGAATCTCCATCCTGTTTGGACCGCACCCATATCTTCCTTCAACACCCTCTACTTTTGGGAAATAATAAGAACTCATGTATGACATATTTCATACATCTAGTAAGACATGCCTTATCATAAAATAGAGTATTATCACCTTCCTTATTTCTTCTACTCGAACTCCTAGAGTTTCTTGCAGAAATTCACTCTAGGAAAGACGAGTCTTCAACACTTGTTGAATAATTTCAGGCCAACTTCCTGGAAGCTTCTGGATAAATACATCTAGAGCATATGTTTGATCTCCAAGTCTAATATTATAATACCAATGATGAAACTCGCATATATATATTCTTCAAAGTAATACATGTCACAAATTTTGATATTCGTTAAAGTTGTTCTAGATTTTTCTACCAATTCTCCATCTTGATCTACCAATGAATTTCCTAAAAAATCATATTTAAGTAAATTAGCTACTACTAGTATAACTTCGATTGGGAATGTAAAATATTATTGGATAGTTATTCTCACTTCTAAGTGTCTCAAAATAATATCTCAAAATCTCCCTACATTACCACTCAAGGTAGCTCCTATGAAATTAGGTTCAATATCTATGGTCCATGACTATAAACCAACTGATATCATATAATATTGAATGTCTAAGGCCCATTCATCTATGGTTTCTCTCAGATCCTTTTCACAGTCTAGCTTTTGGATCATCCCATGTTTATTAATTCCTTATAGATGTGTTTTCATTGGCCTATATGCTTCCTAAATGTAGCTGGGATATGAGGGATTGGCTTCCCTATTGTTCTTCTAAAATAAATCTTTGAATGATCCTTTCTGTCATTCCCAAAGAATTGGTTTCTAGGAGATCTCTTGCCATACTGGCTTGGCTTCCCACAGTTTTACACTGAACCTTTTGGTGGGAGATGACTTAGACTCTTTCTTTTTTCCTCTTGTGTTCGAGTTTATCTTGTAGGTTTTTAACTTTCTTGATCTTTTCATTTATGTTTTTGGAGATACGTTATATATCTTCGAGTTCCCATTTATCCTAATTAATAATATCATGGATCTATTTTTGGTATTCCTGGACACTCTGAGGAATACTTGAAACTTCTTCCTAATATCCATGAGCCTCTCCTTCTAAAAGACATGCATAATCTTCCACAGTATATCGTCAAATTTCAGAATCCTGATTAGCCTTTGAAAATGAACTCTAAGTAATCAAATTAGGGCAGAAAGCTCAGGACACTCATGATAAGCTTGAGGAATTGAAGGTATAAATTAGGCATACATAATCTCAAATACAACAATCCAAGTGGTTTGTCCAAAATCTAAAAATAACACTACGAGATCCAGAAGGAGATGTATTTTGCTTTGAATAGTAAAGTATGGATGGAAGAGGATCTACTTTCGGACCAAATATTTGAGATATTTGGCATAGGTTTAAAGGGAAAGATTTAGGAGAATCTTCCAATAAGATTGATTCCACTATCTCTAATATTTATCCACATAGAGATACAAAAAGAGGAAGTATATTAGGATGATATATTACAGAAGATTATGCATGGACTTTAGTAGGAGAAGCTCAAGAATATCAGGAAGAAGTTTTGATTATATCTCCAAGTATTTAATAATTCCAGAAATAGATCCATGATATTATTACTCATGAGAAATGGGAACTTGGGGAAATAGAATGTGTCTCCAAAAACCTAAATGAAAAGCTCCAAAAATTTGAAAACCTGCAAGATAAACTCAAATAGAAGAGTAAAAATAAAGAGCCTAAGTCATCTCTCACCGAAAGACTCAGTGTAAAACCTTGGGAATCCTAGCCAGTATGGAAAGAGATCTTCGAGAAACCAATTCCTTAGGAACAATAGAAAGGATCGTTCAAGGATTTGTATCATAAGATCAATAGGGAATCTAATCCCTCATATCCTAGTTATATTCATGAAGAATATAGGTCAAAGAAAACACATCGAGAAGGTGTTACTCAACATGGGATGATCAAAAACCTAGACTCTGAAAAGGATCCAGGAGAAGCCACAGATGAATGGGATATAGACCTTTGATATTATATGCTATCAGTTGGTGTACAGTCATGGACCATAGATAGTGCCCTTAATTTTGTAGGAGTTACCTTGAGAGGTAATGAAGGGTTATTTTGGGATATGATTTTGAGACACTCAGAAGTGAGAATGGATATCTTGGAATATGTTTCATTCTCAATAGAAGTTATACCTATAGTAGATGATTTCCTTAAATAGGATTTTGCAGGAAATTCACATAGATCAAGATGGAGAATTGATAGAAAAATCCTGAACAGCTTTATCCAAGATCCAAATTTATGACATGTGTTACTTTGAAAAATATCTTTGCAAATTTCTGCATTGGTATTATCTTCTTGGACCAGGAGATCAAGGATATGCTCAAGATGTCTTTATCCAGAAGCTTCCAAGCAGTTAGCCAAAAATTGATTAACAAGAATTGAATACTCCTCTTTCTCATAATGAAAATCTACAAGACACTCTAGGAGTTCAAGCAGAAACAATAAGGTGGTTGATAAGACTCTATTGTATGTAGAGGCATGTCTTACATGATGTAAGAAATATTCCATAAATGAGTCATGCTTGTTTCCCAAAAGTAAAGGGTGCTCCAGGAAGATATGGGTGCAGTCCAACCAGACAGGAGCTTGGAAAAACTCAACAAAGATTGTTCAAAACATAGTGTTAGGATGACCAGTGTGAATGAAAGAAATCACTTAAGAAAATCTAGAAACAATTTGGGAAGAGAAAATCATCAAGTAGATTTTTAGGCAGAAAGCCATAAAAATATAAGGGATTTTTTAGACCAAATTGTATCCAAAAGAATATGAGAGAAAACTTTAAGGCCAAATATTGGAAGTATCCCATATTTTGGTACTGTAACAGCTAGAAATATTCATCCATTTGGGATTTCGGGCCACCAGTTTGGGCCTTGGGTCCTTCAAGGCCTTTGGGCCACCTAAGGTATTTGGGCCAGTAAGGCTTTCGGGGAACATCAAGGCCATTGGGTCAGCTCAAGGCCTTTAGGACACCTAAAATTGTGCTTAATGACCAGATAGACTCTAGAAGGAACAGAATCTAGATGGGGATTCAGAGCAGGAACATTCACCAGAGTAGAAGCTAAGCAGATTTTTCAGAAAGAGAGGGTATGGAATTTCCATTGGGACCAACCTGTGCATGCATGGGAAGCCTAGTTGAACAATCCATGTGGAGGTGGAGAGCTGACATCACAATGATGAAGTTGGGAAGGAGCAGTTCCATGTATAGTTTATATATTTCCTAAAGACCTACGGGTCATATAATATATAAGCCTACGAGCCTTATAAGGGTTCCCCCTTATCCCTTGAAAGGGGGGTTATCAAAATAAATTAAAGTAAAGGACATTATCCCATTCAGGAATAGTTTCAGGATGACCAGTGTGAATGAAAGAAATCACTCAAAAACATCTGGAAATGATTTGGGAAGAGAAAATAATCATGTAGATTTTTAGGAAAAAATTCTAGAAAAAATTAAGAGATTTCATAGACAAAATATAATCCAAAATGATATTAAAGAAAACATTAAGGCTAAATATGGGAAGTATCCCAGATTCCCTAAAGGAAAATCTCTATCGAGTTGTGATTTTTGTTCATCCTATGGTAAGAAAGGTCACAGAGCTGACATTTTCCCAGATGCAGACAAAAGAAGGGGAAGTCTAAAAGCAATAATGATGGAAGATTCATTATATATATTGTTTGAGTCTCTATGGGGAGAAGATATAGACAGAGATGATGAAAGTTTATATTACTTATATTTAGAGTACATAGAGGAAGAAGATTATGTCTCATATGAGGAAAAAGTAAATAACCCTACTTTGATTCAGCATCGAATAGCCATGATTCAAACATGGGATTGTGCACCTGAAGACTCTCTAGAACTAGTAAAACTAAAGGAGATGGAAGGAGATCTGCTTCATTATTCAGAAACTAAAATCCATTCAGAAGGAAGAGATTATCAAGAATGGAATATGCCTAAATTTTATTGGTCTGAGGTATATCAGAAGTCTTGTGTACCATATTGATAAATGACCAAGATCTTTGGAGATGAAGAGACAATTGAAGTCTATAAAATAGACAGAGGATTATTTACAATGTCTTTGCTAAAACCATAAAGGGTTAATAAGGAAATCCCAAAAAATTCTAAGTATGTTCATTTTGGAATAATCCATATAGGAGTAGATCCTCTTTTCATAAAAGGACAAGATTTACTAGTCTTAATTGCAGTAGTGGATGATAGTTTAACCAATTTCTCCAATGAACTATTATGAGGAGCACGAGAAACTATGCGTGTAGGAGCAACATGGGTAAAGGGAATTTTTAGTCTTGCATGTAGTTCTTATGGAAAGAAGTATTGGTATAACTCTAGAAGTTAATATCAATATGAGTAACTGGAAAAATACACCGGGATGACCACCTGACAGGAGATGTTTCAGAGTAATTACTCTCCACTATATATAATTTTACAATACAAAAAGTCCAGATCTAAGAAAGGTTGTGAAAAGATTTACACATCTTTTTCAAGATGAAGGAAAATCAATTAGAGCAATGACACCACAGGTGATAACCCCTAAAAGGCTAACTTTTCCAAGAGAATGAGTTTCACTAGATCTAGGAGAAGAATGAAGATAAAAGAAACTTCTTTCAGATGTTATTAAACAAGTCAGAAATAGACATTTCATCTCAGAGGTCAGAGAAGATGAAGATGATCTTAGATAATAATGATAAAGATCAGGTAGATCAGATTTAAAAATAGAATATTTCAAATCAGAAATATTAGAGAACCCTTTGGAAAATCCAAGGATCACAATAGGAAATGATGAAGGTGCTTCAGTAGAAGTACCTAGAACATCGATTTCCAGAAATATAGTTGGACAAAGGCCTATTCAACTACCTATCTATGAGGATGAAGAAACTCATGTAGGATATATGGGATCTTCATTACTCAGTGAAAAGATAGAGGAATGAGATACAATAGTAAAATTAAGTATTAAAGAAACTAAATGTATTTCCCTAGTTGATATAGGATGTACATTCTATTGTACAATAATATGATTTTTAAGAATATCATGGGAATCTTTAGAGTTGAAAGTTACATTTGGTAAAAATTCAATAATTCTTATTCAAAAAGTAGCCAAGTATGTTCATATTGAACTCAATGGAAGGATATATATAGAGAAGATTCTTTGTTTTATTCATTAATTTACATATAACATCTGGATTGGAAATAGATTTTTCAAGACCCCCTCCCACAAAAGATGCCCCTCCTAAGCTAAAAAATGGTGAAAGGGAGATAATGACCCCCGAGTCCTGCCTCCAGTAGGCCCCAGAGTGGCAATTAGCACCAAGGGTATGAGTTTTCACAAATATGGGAGGCATTAACCTTTTTGATATTTTAGATCGGGAAATAGGATAAGTCAAACACCAAAATAAAAAGGAACAAGTAAATGAAAAGAAAACCAAAACCAAACCCATATGAATGTTTTATACAATACCGAAACAAAAGTACAAGTACAAGAGAAGCTCCAAAGTATGATACAAAAAAAAGAAAAAACTACAACCAGCAAAACTCCAACACCCAATTAGCAAGATCCCGCATGGTCCCTCAAGTCCTCTTGAAAACCTTAAAGTAAATGTAGGGTTAACATACAAGTATACTCAGTAGTAAAACCTAAATCTCTTGTGCACAGGTGGAGAGACATCCTAATTCCACATGATAAAACATAAGGAATCAAATCCTAGCCAGGAATCTATCCACCCAACCTTACAAGCCACACTCACTAAATGTCACACGTTAATAGATTAGTATAGTAATATTATCAATGTATTGGTACCCCGCACCACCTTACCATTGAAAATTGCTCAAGACCTCATGCCTAATGCTCTGATGCTTCCCCCTCTTCCTGAGCTAGTGCCGCAACCTGGCCATACGAAGCTCTAGCTAGTACCGAAACCTGGCCATACGAAGCTCATAGTATCCCGCCAGCACTCAATCCTCAGCCATAACCACATCTCATCCTGAAGACACCTAGGAACCACATCACATCTCATCCCGAAGACACCTGGGAACATATCACATCCTCATCCCAAAGACTCTTGGGAAACATGTTTCGTAACCTGCCCGAAGGATCTTGGGCTATAGAAACTGGAAGAGGGATCCCAGGGAAGAACCGTAACCATCCATCCTTTAGATGTTTGAGAATCTCACCCCCCCCCGTCCCATGGGTGTTCGGAAAATAGTGCTCAACATGGGTGGGGTGCATAAAAAAACATAAAACGTACATATTTCTATAATTATATCAACCACTCATCCCATCTTAAGGCTTCTACACAAAATATTTGAGCACATGCCTCGGCACTGCTACCTCGAAAGTATGCACACAATAAACAGCCCCAAACCCTATTAAGCTTTTCATGTTTCAATAGTTTTAGTTTATCAGTTCCTTAACTACCGAGAAACTAACAACAACCAAACCAGATCAATCATCCATAAAACATATCCCTGCCAACCACAAATAATGTTAGGGAAAATCCAAGCAAAACTATACCATTTTCTTTTATCAGCCATTTAATTCCATTTATTTTCCGTATTTAATCAACTACCATGCCTCGCAATTCATTAGTTAACTCTTACACTTTTATTCATATGCACAACCCATCCCTACAGCCCAGCTGCCAACCACCATAACAACAAACACATCAAAAACAATACCCGTACCACATCATCATCCCTTTGATACCATTTACCATAGCTCCACTTCCCATCACAACCATATCATACACGCCAACCACAACTAAGCCAACCGCAGCCCCGCTGCTCACTCGTTCCACAACAACCCACGAAACACCCCTTCACATAATTAAACCCCAACCATCACCCACAAAATTCAATCTTTCATTTAGTTTAAATGGGGTGATCATACAAGGGTTCCAGGTATTCATTTAATCAGCCAACTTTACGTGATTAACTAATTTCCACATTCTTTGAAATAACATCCACAAAACAATCCAGAAAAACAGGGCAACAATTAATTGCGAAAAAAAGGCCCCCAACGACCATGATTTTTCAGTAGGCATAAGACTATTAAATTTACAACATAATCAATGGATAACAATTGATGGAAATAAAACAAAAATATCAACAAAATTCCTCAAACCCGTTCTTTAACCAGTTATTATATTTATTTATTGGTTCAACCGTATCTCACGAAACAAGAGGATACTCACCCCGCATGATGTACAAGAGAGAGAGAGAGAGAGATGAAGGTAAGATCCCTACATGAACAGGTTTTGATGTCCTTCTGCAAGAACAACCACCACGAGGATTTCGATCACTCCTCCCGATGGCTACGTCCACTCGTGGATGTTGCAGCACAACCGCACTAACAACCAAGAGAGACTCCCTTATGGTTTAAGGTGTCACTTGTCATATCATTGCAAGAAGGAACAAAAAGAGGAGATTGAGGAAGTAATAAGATTGGGGTAGAGCGTACCATTAAGATGACGTTCATTGAAGAGCGTCATTCCCGTCAAATATCAGAAATCTCCTTGGTAGAAAAATGTGAAGAGAAAGTCGAAGAAGAGGGAATGGAACAAGGTGAAAAATGTTTGCCTCGTCGACACGATCCCGTAGCCACCGAAAGATCCATGATCGGAGTTTGGATGAAGAAGATAGCAGGAAGGCTTCTGGGTCATTCGGGAGCATCGTCGTGCGGAGAAGAAGAGGGGTCCATAAATAACACATGACCCTCTCTTATAAAGGAAATGAAAAGGTAATACGGTACGCAGTGTGTATTAATGAATACACGACGTGACCGTACAACTGTTACATTGATTGACAGGTCAACACACAACACGTCATGCAGTTTCCATGTTTTTAATGATAATAATAGCTTGAATTAATAATAGGTGTTTTATTGACCCAAGACATGAGCCATAAAAAGGTATTCATCATTGGTCTTCAAATAACTATCATAATTTCAGTGTTGTAACTTCACATAAGGTTCGTCATTCCAGCACTGTATGAGGGAGATACGTTGGATACAAGATCCCATAATAATAAAAATATTATTATTATTGGGTGTTTCGTGGACCCGAGCCACAAACCATAATTTAATATCAAAACTTAGACTTGAATCGATCATATTAATGACAGGATCACATCGCCACTAACGAGAAGTCAATCGGACGTCACACGCAGGAGTTATGACGGGTCGAAGATTTAATAATAATATTAAATATATTAATTCATGAGCGTTTCGGGTACCTGATCCAAAAACCTGAAAAAGACATCCAATATTGGACTCATAATTTCTGTCTTGAGGTCAGGGCCCCACTACCGCTGATGGTTCATAAAACCAAGGTCGCACGAAGGAGTTATAATGAAAACAGTGTTTTATCATCAAAATTAATAATAACAGTATTTTTTTAATATTAATTACTTATTTATTTATTTTTCTAACTCCGAAATCAATCACAGTTTGGAATCCCTTTCACACTAGAATTCTTCACCAAATCCCCCATTTATCATTTATTTCTCATTTAATTTTATTCCCACTATTACCTTATAATTCTTCCCTCTCTGTAATCTCATTTATTCTTCCCCAATTTTATCACGCCCCAGCAAAGGTGGTGCCTCCCCTTTTCTTTATTATTTAATCACCTTGTAATCTCTCTCCAATCTCCTTTCTTTCTTCAATGTTATTATTAATAAAATTAATAATAATAACACCCATCATGAATATTCTAATTTAATCCCATTATATTAGTTTACCATGGTTATTCTCATATCACTTTAAAACCATTCCATTTAATTAAATTCAAATCAGTTAAGTTACTAACCAAATTTAAATCCATTTAATCTAATTAACACAAAATATTTTCATGCCACCATTATCAATTATTGTTACAAAAAATTATTATTATAACATGCATCGTGTTTGACCACATCAAATTTTTACAAAGTAATGGACCAGAGAGGTCCGGGCCATTACTTGAGATACCTCTCAAAACATTCTCATCCTCGAGAATTAAAAACCAACCCATAAAAAAGGAAAGGTCCGAACAACCACCCTACAAGATACCTCTTAGGGCTCCCGTCATAATAGGAATCCAACCACTATCCTAATTATATGAGTTAGGGAATTCCTTCCCCCATGTCGAGATATTATCCGCTTTAGGAGGCACTGACTCGCCTGCACGGGTTTAATCGCATCCACATTAATGCATCTCGATTAGGGATTAGGTCCTCCCACCCACATAATTTAGGATTTCTCATACACACACTGCCCCCAACACCGCACAAAACAAGAAGAATGTTGCCCCAACACATGGGTTGGGGAATTCCTTCTCCCATGTCAAGATATTATCCACTTTGGGCGGCACTAACTTTCCCGCACGGGTTTAATCGAATCCACATTAATGTGTCTTGATTAGGGATCAGGTCCTCCTCTCCCCACATGTTAGGACTCTTAACACACATTTAAAGGAAAGAGGAAAACAACTTAGCATTATAGACTCATGAAAAACAAGGTCCAGGCCCAAATCGTGGGCGAGAATGAGTTTCAACAAAGGAGTGTGATGCTCCTGAATTTAAACAAAACATAAACGAGTACATTTAAGTAAAAACAAAAACATCTCTCTCGATCTATGTCCTTTCTAGGGTTGTCACTTCTATTACGTGCAATTATCCACATTCCACTCCTTTGCCTTTCTGTTGACATCCATGTGCCATAGCTATACGGTAAACAAAGAACGTATAAGCCCAAGTAGCAAGGAAATTTTCTCAAGGTTTCATTTTATCATTTTATTTCAATTTCTTTCTAGAACACCCAAATCAAGTAAAACACAAATCATGATGATGCATGTACCTTTCCTAGGGTCTCTACCCTATAATCAATGTAGTCTTACATGGTCGTTCGGTAAGCTCGGAGTCCTTGCATCGGATCACGGGGGCCCTAAAATCATGTGTCCTAGCCGGTCTTCCCTGGCCTATGTCACGCACCAAGATCAGCCAACATTGTTGCCCTACCATCCCATGCAATCCTCACTGTGCCTAACTCCAAAATTTATCCTATCTCTCAACCATAATCCTTTGATACCATTCTGTCATGACCCCCTCCCACCAAGGATGCCCCTCCTGAGCTGGAAATGGTGAAAGGGAGATGATGACCCTCGATTCCCACCTCTAGTAGGCCCTGGAGTAGCGACTAGCACCAATGGTATGAGTTTTTACAAATATGGGAGGCATTTCCCTTTTTATTATTTAAGATTGGGAAATAGGATGAGTCAAACACCAAAAGAAAAAGGAACAAGTAAATGAAAATAAACACAAAACCAAACCCATATGCATGATTTATACAATACTGAAACAAAAGTACAAGTACAATATAATCTCCAAAGTATGATACAAAAAAAGCAAAAACTGCAACCAGAAAAACTCCAACGCCCAACTAGCATGGTCCCTCACGGTCCTTGATGTCCTCCTGAAAACCTGAAAGTAATTGTAGGGTGAGCATACAAGTATACTCAGAAGGAAAACCTAAAGCTCTCGTGCATAGGTGGGGAGACATCCTAATGCCCCGTGAGAAAACAGAAGGAACCAAATCCTAGCAAAGAATCTATCCACCCAACCTTACAAGCCACACTCACCAAATATCGCAAGTCAATAGAATAATATAGTAATATTATCAATGTATGGGTACCCCACACCACCTTCCCACTAAATACTAATAAAGACCTCATGCCTAACGCTCTGATGCTTCCCCCACTTCTTGAGCTAGTGCCGCAACCCAGCCATATGAATCTCGAGCTAGTGCCGCAACCTGGCCATATGAAGCTCATAGTATCCTGCCGACACTCAATCCTCGTCCATAACCACATCTCATCCTGAAGACGCCTGGTAACCACATCACATCTCATCCCAAAGACACCTAGGAACATATCACATCCTCATCCCAAAGACACTTAGGAAACATCTATTTTAACCTGCTCGAAGGATCTTAGGCTATAGAACCTGCAAGAGGGAGCACAAGGAAGAAAAGTAACCAGCCATCCTTTAGATGTTTGAGAATCTCACCCCCACCCCTTTCCATGGGTGGTCGGCAAGTAGTGCTCAACATGGATGGGCTGTGTAAAGAAACATAAAACATATAGATTTATATAATTATATCAACCACTCAGCCCATCCTAAGTCTTCTACACAAAATATTTGAGCACATGCCTCAACACTGCTACCTCTAATGTATGCACACAATAAACAACCTCAAACCCCATTATGATTTTCATGTTTCAATAGTTTTAGTTTATCAGTTCATTAATTACTAAGAAACTAACAAAAAACAAACCAGATCAATTGTTCGTAAAACATATCCCTACCAACCAAAAATAAAGTTAGGGAAAACACAACCAAAACAATACCATTTTATTTTATCAGCCAAGCAATTCCACTGGTTTTCCGTATTTAATCAACTACCATGTCCCACAATTCATTAGTTAACTCTTCCAATTTTATTCATATGCACAACCCATCCCTACAGCCCTGCTACCAACCACCATAACCACAAACACATCAGAAACAATACCTATACCACATCATCATCCCTTTGATACCATTTACTGCAACTCCACTTCCCATCAGAACCATATCATACAGCCAACCCACAACCAAGCCAACCATATCCCCACTTCTCACATGTTCCACAATAACCCACAAAACACCCCTTCACATAATTAAACCCCAACCAGCACCCACAAAATTCATTCATTCATTTAGTTTAATCGGGGTGATCATACAAGGGTTCCAGGTATTCATTTAATCTTCCAACTTTACATGATTAACCAATTTCCACATTCTATGAAATTCCATCCACAAAAAATCCAGAAAAATAGGGAAACATTTAATTACGCAAGAAAAGGCCCCCAATGACCATGATTTATCAGTAGGAATAAGCCTATTGAATTCAAAAAATAATCAAAGGATAAGCATTAATGGAAATAAAAAAACAATATCAACAAAATTTCCCCAAACATGTTCTTTAACCAGTTATTATCTTTATTTACTGGTTCAATCGTGTCTCATGAAAACAAGAGGATACCCACCCTGAATGATACAGAAAAGTGAGAGAGATGAAGGTAAGATCCCTACTTGAATAGGTTTTGATGTCTTTCTGCGAGAATAACCACCATGAGGATTTCGATCACTCCTCGTGACGATTATGTCCTCCTGTGGACGTTACAGCACAACCGCACTAACAACCAAGAGATATAGTATTATGGTTTAAGGTGTCACTTGTCATATCATGGTAAGGAGGAACAGAAAGAGGAGATCAAGGAAGTAATAAGAATGGGGTAGAACATGCCATTAAGATGACGTTCATCGAAGAGAACCGTTCCCGTCAAATGTCAGCAATCTTCTCGGTAGGAAGCTCTGAAGAGGAAGTCGAATAAGAGGGAATGGAACAAGGTGCACAATTTTTACCTCGTTGACACGATCCCACAACCACCAACAAATCAACGATTAAAGTCCAAAAGAAGAAGATAAGAGGAAGGCTTATGGGACATCTGAGAGCGTCGTCCTATGGAGAAGAAGAGGGTTCCATAAATAACACGTGACCCTCTCTTATATAGGAAATTAAAGGGTAAAACGGTATGCAGCTTGTATTAATGAATACACAACGTGACCATACAACTGTTACATTGTTTGACTGGTCAACACACGATATGTCATGCGGTTTCCATGTTTTTAATGATAATAATAACTTCAATTAATAAAAGGTGTTTTATTGACCCGAGACATGAGTCATAAAAAGGTATTTATCATTGGTCTTGAAATGACCGTCATAATTTCAGGGTTGCAATGTCACAGACGGTTCTCCATTCCAACACCGTATGAGGGAGATATGTTGGACAGAAGATCACGTAATAATAACAATATTATTATTATTGGGTGTTTCGTGGACCTGAGCCACGAACCATAATTTAATATCTAACCTTAGACTTGAATCGATCATATTAATGAATGGATCACATCTCCACTGATGAGAAGTTAATCGGACGTCGCACACGGGAGTTATGATGGGTCGAAGATTTAATAATAATATTAAATCTATTAATTCACGAACATTTCGGGTACCCTATCCGAAATCCCAAAAAAGACATCCAATATTGGTCTCATAATTTCCGTCTCGAAGTCAGGGTCTCACTACCGCTGACGGTTCGTAAAACCGATGTCGTATGAAGGAGTTATAGTGAAAATTGTGTTTTATCATCAAAATTAATAATAACCATATTTGATTATTATTATTAATTACTTATTTATTTATTTTCCTAACTCCAAAATCAATCACGATTTGGACTCCCTTTTACACTAGAATTCTTCACCAAATCCCCTATTTAGATTGTATTTTTTGTTTAATTTTATTCCCACTATTACCTTATAATTCTTCCCTCTCTCCAATATCATTTATTCTTCCCCAATTTTATCACGCCCCAACAAAGGTGGCACCTCCCCTTTTCTTTATTATTTAATCACATTGTAATCTCTCTCCAATCTACTTTATTTCTTGAATGTTATTATTAATAAAATGTATAATAATAACACCCATCATTAATGTTCTAATTTAATCCCATTAAATTAGTTTACAATGGTTATTCACATATTAAGTTAAAACCATTCCATTTAATTAAATTCAATTAATTTAATTTACTAACCAAAATTAAAACCATTTAATCTAATTAAAACCAAATATTTTCATGCCACCATTATCAATTATTATTATCAAAAATTAATATTATAACACGCGTCGTGTTTGACCACATCAAATTTTTACAAAGTAATGGACCAGAGAGGTTCGGGACATTACAAGATTTCTTAGAAGATATCATCCTATAATGATACTTTCAGAAAGAATTATCATCGATAATTATCTAATTCCAACTTCTTCTATAAAAACTAGAATGGTTCCAAATAAGTAAGTATATACTGTTAAAGTGGAAAACTATCCGGATGAAGATGGAGAGTACTACAGAAATATTGAGTAATGGAAAGAACTTGTTGGATTGAAAGTACTGAGGATTAATGAAGAAGAGATATTGGCTAAGATAAAATATTATTTATCAAAAAATTGGTCAGAAAACCCGCTAAAACTATGGCAGAAGGCAATGAAAGAGGATGCAATCACCCTTAAATAACCTCATATAGTGATCAGAAGTAAGGGAATTGCCTATCTATATGAGATGGTTAAGGAATTTGATAAACAAATTCCAAAACTAATTGTTATTGGACTAATTAGGCATAGTGAAAGTCCTCACAAGAGTGAGTCATTCATGGTAATGAATCATGCAAAAAAACAGTGTGGTAAGGCCAAAATTGTTATAGATTATCGTGATCTTAATTGTGCCACAAAGGATGATGGATACAATATTCCTAATCAATAACATTTCATAAGTTGTATTAGGAATGAAAGGCCAATGGTATATTCTAAGTTTGATCATAAGTTAGGATATTTGAAAATAAAGATCAAAGAAGAGGATATACCATTAACAGCATTTACAATGCTAGATGGCTTGTTTGAATGGCTAGTTATGTCATTTGGACTCAATAATGCACTAGGAATATTCTAAAGAAGAATGGACAAAGAATTCAGTATATTAGCGCAGTTTATGGTAGTTTATATTGATGATGTGCTCGTATTTAGTATTGATATAGAATAGCATATAAAAAATTTGCAGTAGGTTGCTGATGTTTTCAGAGAAGAAGGGATGTTACTTTCAGAAAGAAAGATCATTTGGATGCAACCAAGGATAGAATTATTGGGATTGCAGATCCAAGGAAGTAGAGAAAAGCTTCAACTGCATATTGTAGAAAAGCTACAAACTTTCCCCGGTGAGCTTTCAAATCGTAAGTAGATACATGTGTTTCTTGTTATACTAAGTTATGTCAGATCATACATCAGAGATTTAGTAAAAATAACAATTATAATAAAGATAAAGGTGTCTAGTAAGGTACCTTGGTATTTTATAGAAAACTATTTTTAAGTAATCATAATTTTGAAGCAGAAAGCACAAAATCTCCGAGAATTAGAGTATCCAAATGGGAGTGAAGATCAGCCTATCTTAGAAACATACGCATCAGAATCAGCATGAGGATGTATCCTAAAGATAAGGAAAACCCATAATGATAGTACCAATAGATACTAGAGTGTATGTTTTAATACGGTAGAGAAGAATTATCCTGTACATGAAAGAGAATTGCTTGCAGTCCTTAGAGAAATTAGGGCTAATAAGCTTTTCTTGGAAAAACCTTTTACTATTAGAACATATAGTTCTTATATAAATAATTTTATGAGAATGAAATTAAAAATTTTTACCCCGGCATGACATGTACGGTGAAAGAATGAATTTTAGTACTATAACTTTAATATAGAAAATATTAATGGAAAATATAGTGTCATTCCATATGCACTAACACGTTATTTTCAATCTTGCAGGTGCAATTACAGAAACTAAAAAAATCAAGGAGATGTCATGTTTTCATTGATAATCATTCTATGGAAGAATGAATAGTTATCAAATCAATGAATGATAGACTTGATATACATGAAAGAAGAAGGGGGGTTCTAGCAAGGAATTACCTTCAGAAGAAAGGGTCTTCATCTAGTAAGGTTGAAAGATTAGAATTCACAGATTCCTTAGCACGAAAGGATGAATAACAATGAAATTATTCAAAGAGACCTATAGACATAAAATCTAAAGATAAAAGTCATATTGAATTCTTTTAATGTGGTCATAAATTCCATTACAGCACTCAATGTGCAGATAATCTGATAAACAGAATGGTTTGAAAAAATGAGAAGATTGAAACAAATGGAAGCTCTAAAGGAAAAGAGAAACCCATTAAGAGTGGGGCTGATCACATAGAAGAAGAACATGAAAAGTTGCAAAGGTCTCAGAAAGGACCTCAAAGACAGAATGTTCAGAAAGAAAAAGATCAAGAAATTTTGGATGATGATCTAAATGAAGAGATCAATCCAGTAAAGGAGATATGGAAATATTTACAAAGAATTCCAAATATTTCAAGGAATAAATCCACAACTGTTTATAATCTGATCCAAGAAAATTAAAGATGATCGGATATTCAAAAGAGTTCTAAACCATGTTTTAGACATGCTTGATGAATCCTAAGATCTTATAGAGGATTACAAAAAATATTGATTAAGATATGATCAATATGATCATCAATGAAGAGATCAGGCGGAAGGTCTTTGTGTCTGGACTCCTTGAAAAAGTTAGAAGAATCAAGAAGATAAGTATGGAAGAATATCCAATGTTGAAAAGGTTTTGGAGAATTTTAGGAATAGGGATTCCAAAACTCAACATACCAGATACAACATTAGAACTAGAAGAGTTCTTTGAATGCCATAAAGATTTCAGTATAGGATCAGTACAATTCTTGAGATTTAAGAAAATAAATTTCACATTCAATTGGGTACCTCTGATGGTGAGAAAAGTTCTAAAAAATGAATATAAATGTTTTCTATAGTGGGTTTCACATATTTAACCTATAATATTGGAAGACATAGTGATCATGCTATGGAATCTATAACCAGGGAACTGGACTAATGGACTTGTCCAGAAAACGTTTGAAGATTCGCAGTTTAGTGATGAAGACTGGCTAAAGTTTAGTTTGAATAAGATTCATTACGATTGTATTCAAATCACATGGAGTATTTATCTTATTGAATCAAGATCAATAAGAAAAGATTTTTTATTCTTTGTAGTATACAATGTGTTAGTCTCTATCAACTCCAGAGACATGCAACATACAGAAATGGCATATCTAACAAACATTGCAGAGGGGGCAGACCCGATTCTTGAAGAACTCAAGGCATGGAAAGGACATAAAGAAGATATCTTTATTTTTAGAGATCAAATCCAATGTGCTATCAAAGAATTGATAAAAATGAATGATTCAGAGAAAGAATACTCAGTTAGAGAAATGAAGGATGCTCTATACGACTTGGAGGGATTCTAGGCGCTCAACCAGACACACGTCATATTTTACATGAACGATAGGATCAAATAAGACATGTCAATTATGTAATTTGTTTTAGTATAAAGTATGCAGTGGAAGTTTCACGGTTTCGGATCCCACCTTTTACTTTTAATTTTAGTTTTTATTTTTTCATTGTCGAAAGTGTGCCTTGTAAGATTTGAGTTGGCTTATCGGGAATGCTGAGGCCAGAGACCTATATAAGGATCCTCTGACCCTTTTGTTTGAATAGGTGATTTTGAATAGAAATTAGAATGATTTCAGACATTCTCTCTCTACATTTTCTATAATCCTTTATGTTCTTTGTGTGAATCGATTCCCAAAATGATCATACGAAGTCAACGACCGGTAGTACCATTATCCTCTTCGTGGACAATGTTTTTTTGTAGTTTGTGATCTTTGTTTCTTTTCTAGACTCCAAAATTATTATCTCGTCGGAGACCTCGTTGGATACTTCACCCACTAGTCGGGGGATAACAAATCCAGATAGAGCGCTGCTTCAACAGATTTTCCAGTAATGAATTTCTGGATCTCATGGTTAAAGGTCTTTATTGTGAGCAGAAACGCATAGAGGGTAGGGTATGATATTATGAGAACAAAACCAGTCACATTTGGCTTAGAAAGTATCGTCATTTTCCAGAAGCCATATTGACTTTTGAAAACGAACCCGAAGTAATCGAGTTAGGGCAGAAATCCCAATCAACTCATGATAAGCTTGAGGAATTGAAGGAAGAAATTAGGTGTAAGAAATATCAGCTCTGAGAAGCCGAGTGGTTAATTCAAAACCAAGAAAGAACACTAGGAGATCCAGAAGGAGACGTATTTTTCTTTGAACAGTCATGTATGTCCATAAAAAGATCTGGTTTTGGACCAAATATCTGAGATAATTGGAAGAGGCATGAAGGAAAAGTTTCAGGAGAAGCTTCTATTCAGCCTGATGTCACTATCTCTAATATGCATCCAAACAGAGATACAAAAAGAGAAAGTATGTTAGGATGATATACTGCAGCAGTTTACACATGACCTTTAGCAAGAGAAGCTCGAGAATATCAGGAAGAAGTTTCGAGTATTTCTCAGAGTATCTAGGAATACCAGAAACAGGTCCATGATATTATTACTCGGGAGAAATAGGAACTTGGGGATATAGAAATTCTCTCCAATAATTGATATGATATCGTATATGAGTGCGGTATTCATTGGGAAAAATGCGGAAACACATGCGAAGAAAGAAGAGGGGAATGAAAATTAAAAGAAATGCAATAGGAATAAAAGGGGAAGGGGATGATCAATTAGGACCCCAAGGAGACTTGCCCCTTGAAACTCTAATTATAAAGCGCCACAAAGGTTGATCACTCCTTTGATGAGCCTTACATGCATTCACCTAAGAACACAAGAAACACAAGCATAATAATGCTAAAAACTCTCAAATTTGAAATTAACCTTCAAGGGGGTACAAGAGGTGGCTATTTATAGCCAAATGAGAGGAATACATGTCAAACTACCTATCCCACAAAAGTATAAAGCCTATCCCACGAATTTGACTTTTTTTACACATGTCCATGACTTTAGGGGACAAGATATCTCTAAAGAAGACTTTCAGGAACCACCCCAAGGACTTTGAAGATTCCCACCATGGATTTGGAGACAAGGGGCCCACCACTTTTGACATTGGAGATTTCCTTCATGCAAGTGGATTGAATTTCGTGGATGCATATGGGTGGTCCTTTTAGGTTCACTTTTGGGCTTTAATAAGTGTGATTAAAGGCCCATTTTCTCCTCCTATGCATGCATGTTGGGCCTCCTATTGAAATTTCAAAATGAGTCCATGTAAAGCCTCTCTCATCCTCCTCATTCTTCCTCTTGTCATTGGGCCACCAATCCCATGCAATGGGTATTTTCCATTAATGATCCTTCCACGATCAATGTCATGATCACCCTCAAATCCTTGCTGCTTGTGTGCACCATGATCCGCATCATCCCCTCCCTCTTCAAAAGGATTAGTCCTCGAATCTGCATATTCAAAATGAGAGAGATTAGTAATATTAAAGGTATCACTCACGTTTCCATACATGCTGGGAAAGTCAATCTTGTAGGCATTATCATTGATTCTTTCTAAAACTTGAAATGGACCATCTCCTCATGACTGAAGTTTTGATTTTCTTTTCTCTGGGAACCTTTCCTTCCTCAAATGCACCCACACCCAATCTCCAGGTTCTAGTACAACCCTATGCCTACCCTTGTTTTCGTGCTTTGCATATTGTTCATTTCTTCTTTCAATGTTAGCTTTCCCCTTGGCATGTAAATCCTGAACAAATTTGGCCTTCTCATCACCTGCAAGATCAAAAACCTCATTAGTAGGCAATGAAATAATATCTAATGGAGTCATTGGATTAAATCCATATACAATATCAAAAGGTGAGAAGTTATTAGTGGAATGAACTACTCAGTTATATGCAAACTCTATGTGTGGCAAACATTTTTCCCAATTATTAAGATTTTTTTGAATTATTCCACACAAGAGGGTAGAAAGAGTCATATTCACCACTTCAGTTTTCCCATCAGTTTGAGGATGTGCAACAGTTGAGAACAATAATTTAGTTCCCAATTTATTCCACAATGTCCTCCAAAAGTGGCTAAGGAATTTCACATCCCTATAACTTACAATGGTTTTGGGCAGTCCATGTAATCTCACAATTTCTTTGAAAAACAAATCTACTATATATATAGCATCATTAGTTTTTGAGCATGCAATGAAATGGGCCATTTTTCTAAAGCGATCCACCACAACAAAAATGCTATCTCTTCCCGATTGGGATCGAGGCAATCCCAACACAAAATCTATAGAGATGTCGGTCCAAGGATGGGATGGAACGGGCAAGGGGGAATACAATCCATTTGGTTGAACCTTGGACTTTGCATGCTTACAAGTGACACACCTAGCACAAATTGCAATAACATCTTTTCTCATGCTTGGCCAATAAAAATGTTCATGCAAAGTAGCTAGTGTTTTATCAACCCCATAATGCCCCATCAGACCACCCCCATGAGTTTCTTTTACAAGCAATTCTCGAGTTGAAAAATTTGGAATGCACAATTTATCCCTTTTGAAAAGAAACCCGTCATTTTTGTAATATTCTTTAAAACCATGTTTTTCACAAGATTTTCAAATTTTAGAAAAATATCCATCATTTTCATACATTCCCTTTAGTAACTCAAGTCCAAGTAATCTAGAATGAAGAGAAGTAAGAAGTGAATACCTTTGTGAAAGAGCAACAGCAACCACATTTTCGTTACCTTTTTTGTGCTTGATCACGTAGGGGAAAGTCTCAATGTATTCCAGCCAAGATGCATGCCGCCGATTCAACTTACCTTGGGACTTCAAATACTTAAGGCTTTCATGGTCAGAATGAATAATGAACTCTTTAGGCCATAAGTAATGTTTCCATGTTTCCAGGGTTCATTTCAAAGCATAAAGTTCTTTATCATAATTTGAATAATTTAATGCTACCCCATTCCATTTCTCACTAAAGTAAGCAATTTTACGTGACTCTTGAGTCAAAACAGCACCAATTCTAGCTCCCGATGCATCACACTCAATTTCAAAGACTTTGGTGAAGTCGGGTAGCCTTAAAAGGGAGCATTGACCAATTTTTCTTTGAGTGTGTTAAAAGCTTTTTCTTGTTTTTCACCCCATTTAAAGACCACATGTTTCTTTATAAGTTCATTAAGAGGTGCAGCGATGGATGAAAAATCCTTTACAAACCTCCTATAAAATCTTTATAATCCATGAAAACTTCTAACCTCGGTTTCACTCTTCGCTGTGGGCCACTTCTGAATTGCTTTGATCTTTTCATCATCCACACGAATCCCTTCCACCCCTACAACAAAGCCAAGAAACACAACAGAATCCATGCAAAAGGAACATTTTTGAAGATTGGCATAAAGTTGGTCTTGTTTAAGGGTCTCACACACCAAACGCAAGTGTTCAACATGGTTGTCTAGAGATTTTCTATACACTAAGATATAATCAAAATAGACAACCACAAATTTTCCAATGAATGAACGAAGGACATGGTTCATTAAGCTCATGAATGTACTTGGTTCATTAGTTAAACCAAATTTAATAACTAACCACTCATATGTAACTCCCCGACCCTAGTTACCCAGAGTCGGTGCATTATTACATAACATTGGCATGATCACAAGAAAGATCAAATCTCGAAAGACCGATTGGTTTAGTAGCCTTGGAAACACTAGATATATTCATAAGTTTTACATTACATCATAAAATGAAAAACTACTACAACAACATAATGTCTCCACAGTCCACACTATTATCCCCTCATAATATCCCTGCAGGTCATTCATAACTTACTTCTTCACATCCTGGGAAAAATAAAACATAGAAAAGGGGTGAGCTAAAATGCCCAGTAAGGATAACAATATAGCGGAACATTCAAAAATAAGCATAAACATTTAAGGCAATGAATTAATAAAACAAAAGCCTTTTAAACTTGAACTTCAACATAGTATGGCAAAAGTAAAATGAAATAATGCCATTTACTTGTTCACATGGATATTCTACTAATCGAATAATCACATGCAATATCAATAACCACTTTCATAATATTGGAATGCATAATTCCAGACTATCATAACCACATAGCCAAGGCCTCGTGCCAAGACTACAAATAAGATTTTGCCAAGGCCTTGTGCCAAGACACTATTTTGTCTCATGATACCTACCGATAAATTTTTTTTATAAAATACTTACGTTTAAAATTGCTAAAAAATACTCCAATGTTTTTCTGAAATCATTATGAAAGCTTTTGAAAACAAAATAACTAATTCTGAGACTGCTCGACTAATTATATGCCATGATGGGTCCACTTCCAATCCCTTCTTATCTAACACACTCGAGAGTCAGGTTTTCTGAAAACATTTTTACGCTTGCGTTAAATACGTATACATTTGCACTGGATTTTCATATTTTTGAGAGAAATATCTCTTTTTTTGAAAACATTTAAGAGCCATATAAAATAAAACATTTCCTTGAAAATATTCTTATAAGATTGTAAGGGAAGCTTTGAAGATTTTATAACGGCAGAAAATAACCGCACTCGCCGTATAAGTTAAAAAAACATTCTTATCTTAATTCTGTCGAAAAGGTTAAAAAGGACCTTGTTTTGAAAAAGACGGAAAATTCCTTTATAAACCACTTATAAAAGTCAAAAAGGGTATAAATGAATTTAACTCATATTCTAGTAAATATTAAAAATGTTTTTAAATATATTTTTAAGAAACATGGATGTGGATGATAAGGAGATCCCAGTAGATTATTACGTATAAACAACCTCGGATAATGAAGAGATTGTGAAATAACCCTTACCAATTTCGTAACTTATGAAACATACGACCCATGAAAGAGGTATCATACAAAGAATATGTAAATACACATAAATTAGAGTGTATTACACAAAGAATATAATTATGGGCAGTACATACACCACACAAAAGGTGATGGTGGCAATATGGCACGAATCTCACGGGAATAAGGAGTGAGATGAAAACCCATTACCTTGTACTTTTCCTTGGTTGGGGTAGGTTAACCTCCTGTATAATGGTGAAATAATTGTTATTAAATTATACAAGAATCATATACCTTAATATGATATCATATATAATCTTTTAATATTGATTTGATAATAATATCTTAGTATTATCGTTGTTTCGGGTGTTAACTTACTTGTTTTCTTTTATATGTTTTGTTATGTAAGCCATGTTTGAAATGGACAGGTTGTATATTATTCATATCCATAATGATATCAAGTCCTTAAACATCATTTTTAAATCATCAAATGATAATTATACTTGAATGGATACGATGGAGAATGAATCTCATCGCGTTCGTGGAGACGGTAGTCCGTACGTACGCACGAGCGACAATATCATTCTTTTGATATTAAAATAAGATATAAATGGATGGTATATCATATATAATTAATCATTAACATGTTATATTTATTATTTACATGAGTTACACATCATTATTATACCCATCCAAATAATATTATATTGAATAACAATTACACCACGACGTGGAGACGGTAAGCCGTACGTACGCACGTATGGTGACATGTTTTTCAAAGGGTGGATAGAATAATGAATATGGTTGTACCATATTTATAATAACATCACAGTATATATATGATACTGGAGTTATTATTTTAGAATGGTAACAACAAAGGAAGAAGAAGTGGAAGAAGAAATGAACTTGAAAAAGGGTGGTGAAATCATTACCTCTTCTTCGGTTTCTTCCTTTTGATTTGATCAAAAGGGCTCCTTAGGATGGCTTTCGGATCAAAATAAGGCCTCTAGGTTGTATTGAGGGAAGTTGGGAGAGTATTTGGGAAGATTTTGGCCGAACCCAAAGGCTTTGAAGGTGTGAAGAAATGAGAAGGAGGAGTGCCCTTTTATAAGAGGGGTGAGGGGCACCTTTGGAAAAGCTAGAGATATTAGTTTATAATAAATTCATAATCGGTTTCTAATGGCTCAAAAGTAGATTATTTAAATTTTAAGGTAGGGATAGGTCTAAAACAACTCAACCAATAGAATTTATAAAGGTTTGGGTACTTATATTAACCTTATCTTTAAGTATTAACTCTAAGTTAATTAGTTTCACTTTTACAATGTCTCTTTGTATTTTTATATAATATGGTTAATAAACATACTATATACATCCAAGAGACCCCAAAGTGGTCCATTAATTATGAACCTATCATGATATAAGTCTTTTGGCCGATCCTTAGATTTTTAGGAATTTAATATCAATTAATAATATAATATTTGTTTTAAGAACTCTTTTATGTCAATTTTGACACTATTCAATAGTTGATTTTTTTGAAACTCATAACAGATTGATTACTTAGAAAAAAGTAAATTAAATCAATCCTAATATATCATAGTATCCTAGAAAATTAGTTTAATTCATTAAAAGTTTCATATTATATTTATTTGGGTATTTGTAATATCAATTAGTTTAATTTTTTACTATTATAGTAATTACTACATCATCATTGTGTCGTAAATAAATTAAATCATTTAATGTCTAAAAATTATAAATAAAATATCCTTATATAGGAAATCGTTTTTTATTTCTAATGAATATTTATAATCTAAAATCCAACATATATAACCCTATGTAATAATTGTTTTTCTAAAAGATATATGCTTGTGTTATTTTTGTATTCATTTTAACTTAATTAAAATAAAGTGTCCCTATCACCTACAAGTGGCACCATGGGGTCCCAAAATCGACCCAAAGATGCCTATGGTCGAACATGTATCAACCAATAAGGCTAGGACACGTTTTAGGGTAATTTAGTATTATTATAATATTATTTTTTAACCATTATTTACCGGATTTACCCTTAACCATGGAAAATAAAATATTTACCGCAGTAATTATTCAAAATGTCTAAAAATAAAAGTTACCTATTTACACAATTTGGACATCCTGATTCCAAATATGGAATCCATTTTTCTAAATTCCAAACACATAAGTAGCAGAAATTAATTTAAAATTAATTCCCGCTGTCAAAACAAAAAGCGTGTTTTTAAGAGATAATAACTATCAAAAGATTGACACTTGTTTATGTTCGGTTTAATTGTAAAATTATGTCCAATGACCAAAATTATATTAAATGGTAAAACTATATTCTAAATATACTTTAAAACCACTCAAATTCATAATTTATCACTATTAATTATTTTGATTAAAAAATTGGTTTTTAATTAAAATTTAGTAATTTTCACTATTCATCAAAATATGAAAGTTATCCGAAAAGTACCAAAATTTCACCTTAGGCTAAATTATATATTCCGAATCCAAAAATGAAGTCCATTTTGAAATAAAAAATATATATAATTTCAAAAATTAGGTATTACTATTCATAATGGCTAGTTTGATTGGTTGTGGTGTGTGTTAAAACTCAAGGTTGCGTACAACACACGCTACTGTATTATTCAAAGAAAGCGTATCGTGGAAGCTTGGGATGTTTCATTTTAAATTTTTGATGTCCCCATTTAGTCAAAATGTTTAAAATATTGTATTTAAAAAGGGTTCACTATTAAAAGTTGATAAAAGTGCAATACTGAAAATGAATTTGTTCTTGCATTATGTCGAAGATACTCATAATATGGAAAAATTATAAGGATTATATAAAGTTTAAAATTTATTTAATACTATTCATAACCTCTTTTGAATGGATTTTTGGTAATTCATGGTGCAATTGAACTTGGTGTTGCGTGTAGTGCAAGTTATTGAATTATTTTGAAGAAATAACACATTATGAATTCTTGGGGTGTTACATTCTCCCCTCCTTCAATAAATTGCGTCCTCACAATTTGAAATTGTTCTTCGAAAATAAAAGGTTGAAAGTAGAAAATATATTTGTGGGAAAACCCACATCGGAAATTGGGTTACTAAAATTTAGTCTTAATATGGGGAAAAGAGAAATCAAAGGGTCACCACCAAATTATGATCTCGATTAGGAGAACATTGGTGGCAATTAGAGACATATGATTGGAGAAAAAACGTAAATATTTATAGGTAGTGATTGAGGTCATCAATCACAAACAAGTGTAAAATTGAGGTCCTTAAATTCATTAATCTATGATGATTTGAAATACCATCGGTGCAACAAAACATAGGGTATTAGGATAACACATTTTTGGCGTTTCAAAATATCTTAGTTGAAATCCCACATCGAAAAATGAATTAATGAGGCCTCTATTTAAAATAAAGAGTCGAAAGTATGAAGATTACCGAAAATAACACATACTAGGGTTCCATGTAGGAAAATATGGATATGGAAGAAAAATCTAACCATCAATTATCTGATGGAGAGTGGTAGAGAACATGGCTATGAAAAGGCCAACAATCCTAAAGCCATAAATTAGTGATGATTTAAGGTACCATCTAGGAAAACATTTTTGTTCTAAGTTTCTTTTCTTAATGTTGAGGAATTTATTTATGAGATTGTGTAAGATCATAAGGAGATATACTTACTTTATAATTAGAGTTTTATCCATTAATAAATTTCTACCACAAACTCATCTTTCACTCTAAAAGATAATAGAATGTAAAAAATTCTATTTACACTATTCGTATAGGGTTCCAAAATAAACGAATTTATAATTCATCTACAAGATCTTTTAATAAAAACTACATTTTTTAATCCAGGACATCTCGTGGGCCAGTGGTAGGTGATACACCCTTGTCACCCTTCGGTTGCGGGTTCAAGTCTCGCAGCCTTACCGGACACGATGGGTTGCCACCCGACCTCCAGGTTGTCCTTTTATGGCAATCCAAAATAATCCAAACTAGAACTATCCAAAATACTTGTTTCCAAACTCACAGTCCAACATTTATAAGGAAGGTAAACATAATATAGATCCTTTTTACCCCGTAATAGCATATGAATACCTTCATCATGTATTACCATATTCCTTATTGATTACATTCATGCTCCCTTATTCCATATAGAATGCTGGATATACTTCATTAATCCAAAAATGTTTTAAACCACAACAATGATGGAATATACAAATCATTAATCTGTTCCAAGGTAGTCAAGAATATCCAATATAATTTATCCAAAACAATCACATATTATTCCAAAATCACTACCTCGGTATCAGAACTATATTATGATTTATCATTCTCTCAACCATATATTTTCCAAAAATTTATCCTGCTATTGAGTCACTTTTCTTTGTTCCACACAATCTCAAGTCCTTAATGAAATATTACTTCAGTACAATCCTTATATACTCCATAATTATTATAACAAGTACATTGTTGATACAACACTCAATTGACATAATAAACATAAGAACTCTAATCATTCCTCTTCATCTGTGGTAGTATCATAACTTGATTATTATCCAATAAAATCATTTGCGGCATAGTCTGATGACTGGGACATAGGTTCGTGTAGTGTCCAAACTCCTTGCAAATGAAGCATTGTACATTTGAAACCATTTTCTTACCCTTGCAGTCACGTACTTTGTGCCCTTTTCCTCCACACTTATAACAAACTCCCATTCCTTTCAGGCAAGTTCCAGGGTGTTTCTTTCCACAGTTACCACATATGGGAAAATTCTTCTTTTCCCTATTCCCTTTATCCATCTTTCTCTCTTCCATCCTTTTCTTCTCTTGCTTCCCTTCAAAGCCATAGGACTCAGTAAACTCTTTACTTATCTTATCAACACATGATATTATTTCTTCATATGATGATAATACATGGGAGACTATTTCTCTTATAAATTCTAGCTTAAGACCATGAAAGATATGATCCTTCCTTCTCTTTGGATCATGTGCATTTCTGGAGTTATCATTCCTTCTACTGCGCGCCATTTCTAAACAATGGCATACACTAGATCAGTTTATGAATCAAAATACATAATCCCATACTTATAAAACACTTAACATAAATTGAACTATTTATGGATATAATCCATAATCATAAAAATTTCTCCTTTGAGGATGTATATACTCATAAAACCTTCATAATGGTTTGTAAAGAAAATGAGAATTATCCTAAGCATATCCCCCGGGAGTGTCGTAACCAAGAGTGCAGCAAGGCCCATTGTCATGCACCAGTTCCCGTTCGAGTCTAGCTCAAAGCGGTGTTTTCGGGTTTTACCCCTAGGTACATCTGTGCCAGAGCCGCCTCTACCTGCTCGTATCCAGACAGGGATGTATTGCTCGGAAAACTCACAAAATCTCTACGATACCAAAATTCTAGGAAGTTCTTCTATACTAATCCTCAAAGTTCATCTTAGGTCTACATGCTCTAATCAGAGTTTATCTAAATCTAGCTTCCAAGGTTTGTATTAAACTTCCTCTGATACCAACTGTAACGCCCCGACCCTAGTTACCCAGAGTCGGTGCATTATTACATAACATTGGAATGATCACAAGAAAGATCAAATCTCGATAGACCGATTGGTTTAGTAGCCTTGGAACCACTAGATATATTCATAAGTTTTAAATTACATCATAAAATGAAAAACTACTACAACAACATAATGTCTCCACAGTCCACACTATTATCCCCTCATAATATCCCTACAGGTCATTCATAACTTACTTCTTCACATCCTGGGAAAAATAAAACATAGAAAAGGGGTGAGCTCAAATGCCCAGTAAGGATAACAATATAGCGGAACATTCAAAAATAAGCATAAACATTTAAGGAAATTAATTTCTAAAACAAAAGCCTTTTAAACATGAACTTCAACATAGTATGGAAAAAGTAAAATGAAATAATGCCATTTACTTGTTCACATAGATATTCTACTAATCGAATAATCACATGCAATATCAATAACCACTTTCATAATGTTGGAATGCATAATGCCAGACTATCATAACCACATATCCAAGGCTTTGTGCCAAGACTACAAATAAGATTTTTCCATGGCCTTGTGCCAAGACACTAGTTTGTCTCATGAGACCTACCGATGATATTTTTTTATAAAATACTTACGTTTAAAATTGCTAAAAAATACTCCAGTGTTTTTCTGAAATCATTATGCAAGCTTTTGAAAACAAAATAACTAATTCTGAGACTGCTTGACTAATTATAGGCCATGATGGGTTTACTTCCAATCCCTTCCTATCTAACACACTCGAGAGTCAGGTTTTCTAAAAATATTTTTAAGCTTGCGTTAAATACGTATACATTTGCACTGGATTTTCATATTTTTGAGAGAAATATCTCTTTTTTTTAAATCATTTAAGAGCCATATAAAATAAAACATTTCCTTGAAAATATTCTTATAAGATTGTAAGGGAAGCTTTGAATATTTTATAACGGAAGAAAATAACCGCACTCGCCGTATAAGTTAAAAAAACATTCTTATCTTAATTCTGTCGAAAAGGTTAAAAAGGACCTTGTTTTGAAAAAGATGGAAATATTCCTTTATAAACCACTTATAAAAGTCAAAAAGGGTATAAATGACTTTAACTTATATTCTAGTAAATATTAAAAATGTTTTGAAATATATTTTTAAGAAACATGGATGTGGATGATAAGGAGATCCCAGTAGATTATTACGTATAAACAACCTCGGATAATGAAGAGATTGTGAAATAACCCTTACCAATTTGGTAACTTATGAAACATACGACCCATGAAAGAGGTATCATACAATGAATATGTAAATACACATAAATTAGAGTGTATTACACAAAGAATATAATTAAGGGCAGTACATACACCACACAAAAGGTAATGGTGGCAATATGGCATGAATCTCACGGGAATAAGGAGTGAGATGAAAACCCCTTACCTTGTACTTTTCCTTGGTTGGGGTAGGTTAACCTCCTGTATAATGGTGAAATAATTGTTATTAAATTATACAAGAATCAAATACATTAATATGATATCATATATGATCTTTTAATATTGATTTGATAATAATATCTTAGTATTATCGTTGTTTCGGGTGTTAACTTACTTGTTTTCTTTTATATGTTTTGTTATGTAAGCCATGTTTGAAATGGACAGGTTGTATATTATTCATATCCAGAATGATATCAAGTCCTTAAACATCATTTTTAAATCATCAAATGATAATTATACTTGAATGGATACGATGGAGAATGAATCTCATCGCGTTCGTGGAGACGGTAGTCCGTACGTACGCACGAGCGACAATATCATTATTTTGATATTAAAAGAATGTACAAATGGATGGTATATCATATATACTGAATCATTAACATGTTATATTTATTATCTACATGAGTTACACATCATTATTATACCCATCCAAATAATATTATATTGAATAACAATTACACCACGACGTGGAGACGGTAAGCCGTACGTACGCACATATGGTGACATGTTATTCAAAGGGTGGATAGAATACTGAATATGGTTGTACCATATTTATAATAACATCACAGTATATATATGATACTGGAGTTATTATTTTAGAATGGTAACAACAAAGGAAGAATAAGTGGAAGAAGAAATGAACTTGAAAAATGGTGGTGAAATCATTACCTCTTCTTCGGTTTCTTCCTTTTGATTTGATCAAAAGGGCTCCTTAGGTTGGCTTTATGATCAAACTAAGGACTCTAGGTTGTAGTGAGATAAGTTGGGAGAGTATTTGGGCAGAGTTTTGCCGAACCCAAAGGCTTTGAAGGTGTGAAGAAATGAGAAGGAGGAGTGCCCTTTTATAAGAGGGGCGAGGGGCACCTTTGGAAAAGCTAGAGATATTAGTTTATAATAAATTTATAATCGGTTTCTAAAGACTCCAAAGTTGATTATTTAAATTTTAATGTTGTTATAGGTCGAAACAAACTCAAAAAATATAATTTATACAGGTTTGGGTACTTAGATTAACCTTATCATTAAGTATTAACTCTAAGTTAATTAGTTTCACTTTTACAATGTCTCTTTGTATTTTTATATAATATGGTTAATAAACTAACTATATACATCCAAGCGACCCCCAAGTGGTCAATTAAGGATGAAACTATCATGATATAAGTCTTTTGGACAAACCTTAGATTTTTAGGAATTTAATATAAATTAATAATATAATATTTGTTTTAAGAAATCTTTTATGTCAATTTTGACACTATTCAATAGTTGATTTTTTTGAAACTCATAACAGATTGATTACTTCGAAAAAAGTAAATTAAATCAATCCTAATATATGGTATTATCCTATAAAATTAGTTTAATTCATTAAAAGTGATATATTATATTTATTTTGGTATTTATAATATCAATTAGTTTAATTTTGTTTCTATTATAGTAATTACTACATCATCATTGTGTCGTAAATAAATTAAATCATTTAATGCCTAAAAATTATAAATAAAATATCATTATGTATGAAATTCTTTTATCTTTCTAATTAATATTTATAATCTAAAATCCAACATATATAACTCTATGTAATAATTTTTTTGCTAAAAGATATATGCTTGTGTTATTTTTGTATTCATTTTAACTTAATTAAAATAAAGTGTCCCTATCACCTACAAGTGGCACCATGGGGTCCCAAAATCGAACCAAAGATGCCTATGGTCGAACATGTATCAACCAATAAGGCTAGGACACGTTTTATTGTAATTTAGTATTATTATAATATTATTTTTTAACCCTTATTTACCGGATTTACCCTTAACCATGGTAAATAAAATATTTACCGCAATAATTATTCAAAATGTCTAAAAATAAAAGTTACCTATTTAAAAAATTTGGACATCCTGATTCCAAATATGGAATCCATTTTTCTAAATTCAAAACATAGAAGTGGCAGAAATTAATTTAAAATTAATTCCCGCTGTCAAAACAAAAAGCGTGTTTTTAAGAGACAATAACTATCAAAAGATTGACACTTGTTTATGTTCGTTTTAATTGTAAAATTATGTCCAATGACCAACATTATATTAAATGGTAAAAATATATTCTAAATATACTTTAAAACCACTAAAATTCATAATTTATCACTATTAATTATTTTGATTAAAAAATTTGTTTTTAATTAAAATTTAGTAATTTTCACTATTCATCAAAATATGAAAGTTATCCGAAAAGTACCAAAATTTCACCTTAGGCTAAATTATATATTACGAATCCAAAAATGAAGTCCATTTTGAAATATAAAATATATATAATTTCAAAAATTAGGTATTACTATTCATAACGGCTAGTTTGATTGGTTGTGGTGTGTGTTAAAACTCAAGGTTGCGTACAACACATGCTACTATATTATTCAAAGAAAGCGTACCGTGGAAGCTTGGGATGTTTCATTTTAAATTTTTGATGTCCCCATTTAGTCAAAAAGTTTAAAATATTGTATTTAAAAAGGGTTCACTATTAAAATTTGATAAAAGTGCAATACTGAAAATGAATTTGTTCTTGCATTATGTCTAAGATACTCATAATATGGAAAAATTATAAGGATTATATAAAGTTTAAAATTTAGTTAATACTATTCATAACCTCTTTTGAATGGATTTTTGGTAAGTCATGGTGCAATTGAACTCGGTGTTGCGTGTAGTGCAAGTTATTGGATTATTTTGAAGAAATAACACATTATGAATTCTTGGGGTGTTACATCATACAAACCAAACTTAGTTTTAAAAGCAGTTTTCCACTCATCTCCTTCTTTTATTCGAATTTGGTGGTATCCAATTTTAAGATCAATTTTTTTAAACAAAGAGGCCCCATGTAATTCATCAATCATTTCATCAAGTCGAGGGATGGGATAACGGTACTTAACTGTTATTTTGTTGATGGCGCGACAATCCTCACACATCCACCATGTTCCATCTTTCGTGGGTACTAGGATCACCGGAACGGCGCATGGACTCATGCTTTCCCTTAATAATCGTTTCATCATGAGTTCTTCAACTTGACACTGGATCTCTCTAGTCTCTTCTGGATTAGCTCTATATGCTGGCCTATTTTGAATTGCGGCACCGGGTATGAAGTCAATCCTATGCTCAATGCCTCTCAAAGGGGGTAGTCCATCGGGTGTTTCTTTAGGAATCAAATCACCAAATTCCTATAGTAAAGACACAACACAATATGGAAATGAATGGTGAAGTTCATTAGTTCCAAGGTAGGCATCCTTACTAATGAGTAAGAACACTTTCCCGCTCAATAAAGCACCTTTCATCTCACTTTTTCCAGAAAATAAACTCACCTTTCGCTCATCACTCTTGTTTTCATCTCTTTGATTTCCCTCATTTCTTTTTATGTTACTCGACTCTCCTTTTTCACTCTTAATTTTTACACTCTTTTCATTTTTTTCTCTCATTTCCTTTTTCATCAACTCATCACTCTCTTTTTTATCACTCAAAATTTTATTTTTCCCACTATCTTTTTCACTCATTTATTTTTTCTTTTTGTATTCTTTCTCTATCCTCACTTGATCTTCATATGATTTTATGGGACCTAGAGGAGTCAAAACAATCTTTCGACCGCTGAAATGAAAAGAGAAGCGGTTAGCATAGCCATCATACATCACCCTCCTATCAAATTGCCATGGTCTCCCTAGTAGAAAATGTCCAGCTTGCATCGGAGCAACATCACACAACACCCCATCATGATATTTTCCAATGGAAAAAGAAAATATGGCTTGTTATTTGACCCTCACTTCCCCACTATCATTCAAACATTTCAATCTATAGGGTCTAGTATGCCTTAGAGTATGTAAACTCAACTTTTCCACCAACAATGTACTCGCCACATTGGTACAACTTCCACTATCAATGATCATACTACATCCCTTCTCCTTGATGTGGCATCTCGTATGAAAAATATGTTCCCGTTGCTCCTCATCATGATCATCTTTGGGTTGAATGTTTAAAGCTCTTCATTCCACCAATGCATCTCCATGTACGGGTTCTTCAACTTCTACATCGGAACCCTCCTCCATAGATGGAATCTCATCATCGCTAGAGTGCTCACTAAGGATGTCTCCATTATCCAAAATAATCATGGCCCTTTTTTGGGCATTGAGATGCAATATGACCATGTCCTTGACACTTAAAACACTTTATATCACGATATTTAGAAGGGAAATTTGTGTCCATTTTTCCTTTTGAATTAGTGGGGAAGAACTTATTTTTGGCCTCTTCTATTTGTTTTGGAACAAATTTAGAATCGCTTAATTTCGTTTCATTCCACTTAGAAATTGATTTTGGATCTTTCTGGTTATCCTTCCAAAAATTATGGGAACTTAATTGAATTCTCCGAGAATGTAGTTGTTTTTCGACCTTCACTACCTTATGTAGCAACTCATCCAATTCAATGTAGGTCTGTAGTTCCACCACATCTCTAATTTCCTAATTCAAGCCATTGATGAACCTTGCCATGGTAGATTCGCGATCCTCCTCCAAATTGGCTCGAATCATTGATATCTCAATTTCCTTGTAGTATTTCTCCACACACATGGAACCTTGCATATGTTTTTGTAACTTCAAATGTAAGTCTCGATAGTAATGACTAGAAATGTACCTTTTACGCATTACTATCTTCATTTCTTCCCAAGTTCGAATTGACCTTTCTCCATTTCGTCGTCGACTTACTTGTAATTGGTCCCACCAAATACTTGCATAGTCATTGAACTCAAGGGCTGTCAATTTTACCTTCTTCTCCTCCGAGTAGTTGTGATGTCCAAACACATGGTCAACCTTCCGCTCCCACTCCAAATAAAGTTTTGGGTCACTCTTCCCTTGAAAGGGTGGAAGTGTCACTTTGATGCTTCTCAAGTAATTGTCTCTCCAAGAAGCACATTGCCCTCGCCTAGGAATTGATTCTTTGAAATCTGAGTACTCATCATCACCTTCATGAATTTCTTTCCTTCTTGGAGCCTTTGAAGATGAGGAACTTTGTATATCATCCAACTTAGCATTCATTCTTGTAAACTGGTCAGCGACTGCTTTCATGAATAATTTAATGTCGATCTCACTTCTTTCTCCCTCACTTTCCATTTTTTTTAATTCCTCACACACTCTTTCTCTTTTTTTATCTCTAAAAAGGTTCCTCACACTTTATAGCACAACAACTTGGTTCCTACAAGTGTTCTTAAATAGAATCAAGAAGGAAACTAGTAGAAGCAATCAATTCATGGCATTCTTTAAAAATCAGAAATTTTAAAAGGGTTTGAATCAATGAGGGCAGAGAAACGTGGGGGGTAAATGGGAGAAAAGGTTATAGAAGAAGGTTGGATATGGATGAAGGAAAGAAGATGATGGATAAGAAAATTTCAATCAAATTTATGACATATGAGCAAACTCAATGTTTCAAATGAGCAGCTTTCCTTTTTTTTATTTTTTTTGATTGATTTTTTTTTTTGATTTTTTTTGCTACTCAATAAACAAGAATTGCAAAGAGTGTGCTTTTCATGCTCAATGTACAAAAAATGGAAAATGTACTAATCTGATTGCAATGATGTAAATGGTTGGGATAACTTGAACTTCAAACTCAAATGGAAATCAGCCTTCGAGATTGTTAGATTTCCCAAGGGTGAAACTGTAGCACGAATTTATTCGGCTATATCTCCAAATATCAGTGTCGGATTTTAGTGTTTCCAAATCGAGAAGAAAGATGAGATTCTGAACTATTTAAATGACATATTATACGCCCAGAAACTCAATGAAACAGTAGACGAAAATATGGATTAAATTTCCATCTAGAATGGGTGATGGCAGAAAATGGAAGAAGGGGGAGAAAAAAAAGATGGGAGAAATAGAAATGAAAGAACCTGGTTTCCGTTAACCTACCTTTGATACCGAATGATATGATACCGTATATGAGTGTGGTATTCGTTGGAAAAAATGCAGAAACACAAGCGAAGAAAGAAGAGGGGAATGAAAATTAAAAGAAAGGCAATAGGAATAAAAGGGGAAGGGGTGATCAATTAGGACCCCAAGGAGACTTGCCCCTTGAAACTCTAATTATAAAGCGCCACAAAGGTTGATCACTCCTTTGATGAGCCTTACTTTCATTCACCTAAGAACACAAGAAACACAAGCATAATAATTCTAGAAACTCTCAAATTCGAAATTAACCTTCAAGGGGGTACAAGAGGTGGCTATTTATAGCCAAATGAGAGGAATACATGTCAAACTACCTATCCCACAAAAGTCTAAAGCCTATCCCACGAATTTGACGTTTTTTACACATGTCCATGACTTTAGGGGACGAGATATCTCTAAAGAAGACTTTTAGGAACCACCCCCAAAGACTTTGAAGATTCCCACCATGGATTTGGAGACAAGGGGCCCACCACTTTTGACATTGGAGATTTCCTTCATGCAAGTGCATTGAATTTCGTGGAAGCATATGGGTGGTCCTTTTAGGTTCACTTTTGGGCTTTAATAAGTGTGATTAAAGGCCCATTTTCTCCTCCCATGCTTGCATGTTGGGCCTCCTCTTGTAATTTCAAAATGAGGCCAGGTAAAGCCTCTCTCATCCTCTTCATTATTCCTCTTGTCATTGGGCCACCAATCCCATGCAATGGGTCTTTTCCATTAATGATCCTTCCACGATCAATGCCATGATCACCCTCAACTCCTTGATGCTTGTGTGCACCATGATCCGCATCAATAATCTAAATGAAAATCTCAAGAAATTTGAATACCTACAATCCAAATTCGAACAAAAGTGGAAAAATAAAGAGGCTAAGTCATATCCCACTAAAAGACTCAGTGTAATATCTTGGGAAGTCAAGCCAGTATGAAAGATAATCTCCCAAAAACTAATTTCTTGTGAACGACAGAAAGGATCGTTCAATGTTTTGTTTTAGAAGATCAATAGGGAAGTCAATATCTCATATCTCAGCTATATTCAGGAAGAATATAGGCCAAAGAAAACACATCCAAAATTTTTTCCTCAACATAGGATGATCCTAAAGCTAGACTGCGAAAAGTATTTGAGAGAATCCATAGATTAATGAGCTCTAGAACTTCGATATTATATGCTATCTGTTGGTTTGCAGTCATTGATCATAGATAAAACACTTAATTTCATAGGATCTACCTTGAGAGGTGATGTAGGGAGATTTTGGGATATGCTTCTGAGACACTCAAAAGTGAGAACAACTATCCAGGAATATGTTACATTCTCAATTGAAGTAATACAAGTAGTATCTGATTTCCTTAAATAGGAGTTTTCAGGAAATTTACTGGTAGACCGGGATAGAGAATTGAAAGGAAAAATTAGAACAAATTTAACCAAGATCCTAATTTGTGACATGCGTTATTTTGAAGAATATCTTTGCGAGTTTCAGCATTAATATTATCTTCTTGGACCAAGAGATCAAACATATGCTCCAGATGCCATTATTCAGAAGCATTCAAGCAGTTGATCTGAAATTGTTCAACAAGCATTGAAGACTCGTCTTTCCCATAGTGAATATCTAAAAGACACTCTAGGAGTTCGATCAGAAACAATAAGGAAGGTGATAAGACTTTACCGTATGCAGAGACATGTCTTACTGGATGTAATAAATATGTCATACATGAGTTCTGATTATTGTCCAAAAGTAGAGGGTGTTGCAGGAAGATATGGGTGTGGTCCAACTAGGTCGTAACTTTGAAAAACTCAATAAAGATCATTCAAAACAAAGTGTCAGGATGACCAGTGTGAATGAAATAAATCACTTAAGGAAATATGGAAACAATTTGAGAAGAAAAAATCATCAAGTAGATTTTCAGGTAGAAAGCCAGAAAAATCTAAGAGATTTCTTAAACCAAATATAATCCAAAAGGGTATGAGAGAAAACTTTAAGGTTAAATATCAGAAGAATCCCAAATTCCCTAAAGGAAAAACACTATCAAGTTGTGATGGTTGTTGGTTCTGTGGTATGAAAGGTCACAAAACTGATAGTCTCCCAGATGAAGAAAAAAAAAGAGGAAGTTTCAAAGGAATAATGATGGAAGATTCATTAGAGATATTGTTTGAGTCTATTTGGGGAGAAGATATAGACTCAAATTATGAAAGTTTATATTCTTTATATTCAAAGTCCTCAGAGGAATAAGATTCTGTCTCATATGAGGAATATAGAAATAACCTTATTTTGAGCTAGCTTCGAATAGCCATGATTCAAACATGTACTACAACACCTGAAGACTCTTGAGATCTGGTTCATTCTTCAAAAACTAAAATTATTTCAGGAAGAAGTGTTAGTTAAAAATGAAATATGCTTAAAGTTTACTTTGATACTATATAAAGAGGATAACCCACCCATTTAACTCTTTTTATTTGCTCTATGTCCATATTTCTTTCCTCTATCAAGTCGTCCCTCGCTGAGACGTCTCTGCCGTCATAGCCCTGTTGCGGACAGAGACCATCTGTTGCCGTATCTGGACCTTTGTGATGCACTCTGTCAACCACTTCGTCGATGCCTGTCAAGGTTCCACCGTCCTCCATGCTCTCTGTCCACCCCACCACTGATGCCGCTTGAGTCGCCCTACTCTACGCTCCGCCACCATCTCTGCAACCCCGTCAAGGCTGCCCGACATCGTCGCCCACCATCAGCCCGACGCAGAAGAGCCCTGTCGTCACCCCTATGCACAGCACATCACGATACTCAACCTGTCGTCGCCCGACGCCAGAAGTATCGCCGTAATCGCAGACCACGTTGCCCATAATCAGTAAGGCCCGCCGTTAATCCCGCCTTCTAGCGGGCCCCAAGCCACAGCTTTCTGGCATCTGCTCCCTCGATGGATCTTCCCCAGGGTGTGGTGATGGTTTCACAACCAACCCTCCCTCCTTAACAAGGGGGATGGGTCTAGCCTCTTCTCTGGAAGAGTACCATCCATCCTTCACTCCATTCACAAACTGATCCTCTCCTCCTTCCATTCCCCATATCACTCTCTTCCTGAAATTCTACTCCCCTCTCCACTCGGGTACCGAAACTCACTCTTTCTCTACTTGAATTTACTATGTATCGGCTCTCACGCTGTGTTTGGTGATATTTTAGTAAAATAAAATAAATGATTTGATATTTATAAAAGAAAAGAAAAGAAATAATTGTGATTTCTCTCATTGTATTTGGATCAATAAATTATCAATAAAAAGAAATGATTTGAATTTCTCCCCAACTTGTTTGGTGAATATTTTTAAAGGAAAAGAAAAGAAATTATTTTGTGATACATGTAGAAAATAGGGATAAAATTGGAATTTTAAAATTTTAACAACCCTCCACCATCATTTATTTCCAAATCATCCCAATTTTGGTGTGATTTAAAAACAATAGGAGGAGAGAAATCTCTTTCTATCCATTTCTCCTTATCTCATTTCTCTCCCTTTAAAATTATCTCGCCAAACATTGGAAACCAATTTCTGTCTGCAATATCCTTTATTTTCTCTCTATATCATCCCTGCCAATCTAGCCCTCATTGATTCTTCCCTCGTTGGTCACTTTGGAAAGATACACAAAACATTTGATGGATTTGATAGATTCATCAACAAAAAATGGGGATTGATGGACCACACTATAATAGGGTTATTGGTCCCTCTTCATTAGATCGTCTAATTTTCATCCGAAGATGGCTTGTATTTTTCTTGGACCCAAGGTACTCAATTTTTCAAGGAATATATTGTTCACTTTTTAGATGAACCTGTGAATTGCATATGCATTAGGATCCCTCCTACTCAGTAATTTGGGAAAGATTTCATAGCTTTACAATTCCTTTTCAAAAGCCCTCTATACTTCAAATGCTATGGAACATTGTGGGGAGATTCTTGAGCGTTGATAGTAGGTAGAAGGCATCGTGTCACCTGATTTCTCCTTGTAACTGTATTGAAGTATACGTATCAAAGGGTCTAGTTGTTGCATTGTGGATTGAATTTGGAGATGAGTTATATATTTTCAGAAGGTTTACATTAAAACATTGGTGGTTTTTTGTTATTCCTATAACAGAGTCATGATCATCAGTCTTACCAGCTAGGTCCTGACAAGAAGAGAACACTGTTTGTAGGTGCTTCAGTGTCTGGCCATAAAGACAAGAATATTGGTATGGAAACTCAGGGTCTTGTGTGGTTGATATGAGATACTCTGCTTATTTCCCCCATTCTGAAAAGAAACATTGTGTATGTTGTGGTGGGACTAAGCTACTCAGTTGATGCGTCAACCTATGGTCAAGGTGTGAGGAAGGATTCATTGAATGCTCTAAGGTATTTACCTTTCGATCAGAACTAATGTCATGTTCAAAGGGATTACCATGTCTCCCACTAATAATGAAGCTTTTCCATCGATTAAATCACAGAGGATGAGAGTTGGAAATACAGATCTAAAAGTGCTTCCATTGGATGATATGAGTTTTGGAATGGACATTGATGATCATAGGGTCTATGAAGGTAGGGAATATAGTGCTAAAATTAATAGAACAATAAAGGAACTCACACAACCTTTTAGTGTAGATACAAGTGTGAAAGATACAGGTATAGAAGTCATGGTGCATAATATTTTTAATATCCTAGGAAATGATTCCGTGGACATTAATGATTTTGAGGGATGGAATACCCCAAAATCAAATTAGATAAATATACAAACTTATGTTAAGCCCATACCAGTTGAATAGTTCCACTCAGAGTGTTCAGCTGAAGTGGATGAGATACTACATCGGGCAGCTGATTCTCATCAGGATTCTTTGGATTTTGAATTGGATGTCCATGAAACAAAACTATTTCATTCAGGTATAAATAATGTTTAAAAGGGTGACATCGACCTAGGGAGATATCTTGCTAACAAGAGAAATAAAACCAAAAGAATGAGGGACTACAAAAGTTTACCCAAACCAATGCTTACTCGATGGGAAATGGAAGACATAGAACCAAAGTCATCTGACATATCTCTCAGAAAAGGGGAAATCAAGGACGGACTTGGAAAATATCACCGTACTTTTTAAACTAACCCAATGAAGGACGAGAAATACAAAATAGAGATAGTTGGGTAGTAATGCCTAGATCAAAGTGCTCCTTGCCCAAAGAACCAGATCACACGGGAAGAGGATGTATCAATGCATTCCCATGAGTGAATAGAGATGTTGGAAAATAAGAAATAGTCTTCATTGGAGGAAGGAAGAAAACCAGTGACAAAATGGGGGATGTTAATGCACTCCCAGGAGGATATGTTTGAGGAGGTTTTGAATTTTAAAGCAGCAAGGGAATACGTTGACAGAATATATGAATGGGGAATAAAAAAAGGAAGTAAATGAGGAGAAAATTATTTGAATTGATAAACAAGCACATATTTTGGTTAATGGTTTTGATGAAGGGAATATCAACTAGGATGAATTTATTAAGATCTAGGATAGGATGATATATTAATTCGAGGATAGGATTAAAAGATATCTTTATTAGAGGGAAATATTCACTTAAATATTTTTAAAATTTTCTGGAATGGTCACGAAATGTCATATACAGTTTAATCAATTGATGTAATGGGGTTTATTTTTGAGGTTTCACACTAAACCTGTAAAAGTGTTTTCCTTTGATAATAAAATATTGAATTGATGAGGATAGAAAAAGAAATAAAAAATGAACTTAAAGACTTCATGTGCTATTAAATTGTTTTCACATGAGATATGATTTTTTAAAGAACATAAGAGATGTATTTCTGGAAAAGTGTTGCAAAAACATAAAAGGGAGGGGCTCAAAAAAAATTATTAAATATTAAAGAATCCATTATGTTACCATAAGTTTGGAGTGGTTGAGCCATTTAATAGAAATAATGAAGTAAAAGGTAAGCATGATTCTTATAATTATGGTCATTTTTTATTATATATGTTGTTAAAAAGTGTTCAAGAGGTCATTTTTATCTTTTTATATGGCGATAAAGTGGTTTGATTATAGTAATGAATCATTTGGTACTTATATAAATATGTATACGAAATTGTAAAGGTGAATTCCTAGGTTAAGGGCCACTGAATACTTGGTAAATTCCCATCAACTACCCGGTATGAGAGACATTATATCTAAGAGTTCCACTGAGTTTCAAGTAAGTCATCACTAGGTACTTGATGATAGTTAATATGTCCCAATATTCAGTTATTTTTACAATGGTTACCCATTGGTATTGTGTTGATTTCTCTGTAGTTTCAATAGAAGATACATGAAAATGTGATATATTTTGAAGGTTGAATATGTGGCTTTAATTTTATTACTCAGAGAATGATTACTTCACTTAATCCATCACCAGGTACTTGGTGACTAATAATGGGAGTCCTAGTAGGATCATGTAAACACACCTGAGAGGGGATTGAATCAGGTGTGACCAATTTTTATCAAAAAACAATTTCTTCATTTATATTTTTTTCACCCCACTGATCTTATGAACCTTGGTGGTCGGTTACGACCCAAATGGAACTTTTTAACTTTTATACAACAATCCACAAACACATACAATGAAAACTCTAAATAGGAAGTCAACAAGAGATATTTTTACGAGGTTCGACCCCGATGTGAGAGACCTACTCCTTATTGTGTTCAAATCATGTTTTGACATAGATTATCCGCTATAATCTTCTATCAATTATAATGGGTTTAATGAGATTAACATGAAATTATTTTTTCCATATTACACTGGAAGGTTCATAATATTACAAATACAAACATACTATTTCATCCCACAAAACCTTTATACTGGCATCCCACCAATTTCTTAACAAAATCCTTCCTCTTGAAGTTAGGAAAAACTAATTCACTAGATTTCAATGCATCTAAAGATAGACCTTCTTCCTCACCTTAAAAGTCTTAGACTGCTTGCAGATCTTTAAGAATGAACACATTTAACAGGATCTCTATTATTCTACTCAGTTTCGAGTTCTTTCGAATATGTTTACTAGCTTACTCAAACTCAAACTTCTCAATACTCAGAGCCTCAAGTATACAAATTTATCACAGCTTGCACAACCTTAGCTTTAGGCACTCTTTTATTCCTCCTCCACTGTATCTGACTAGAAATACATGTTGGCCTCTTCTTCCTCTTCTTTTTTTCTTTTTCTCTTTGAAACCTAACATATTCTAAGGTACAACTCTAGTTTGGTTCCTTTTCTCTTCTTCCTCACTATAGAATGCAGAGGATTATCCTAGTTCTTCTTCATCAATAGTCTCAATTCTATTGACCAACTCACTAATAGTATCATCAAGAGAGAGTATTCTCTTTTTATCAGACTAATAGTCACACAGGTCCACTAGTGGCTCCTCTTTTTATTTTTTATTTTCGTCCCTTCCTCACTTTTATCAATCTCACATTCGACTGCATTAAATGTATTCTTTTATTTTCAATATCCAAAAATGGAATACATAAAAGACTTCATTATCCCATTGATGGTTTCCATCCCAAAATTACCATATTAAAATATCTTCATTTGGTTCCCCATTATCTTTGGATCACTTCTCAAAAATATCCCAGGTGAAATATATTTTCAGTATTTTCAAACTCAATGTAGAGAATTTCCATTTTCTTTCTTTCTAGTTTTTTATACTAGGATGAATTTTCATCTTCTTTATCTTCATTGCTCTTGTCTTCATGTTCCTCAAAATATCTCCAAAAATCATGCACTTCAATCTCCCCAACTATATGAAAGTCATACAACATGTTACCTTGTGACATGGGATATTCCCTTGTGGAATGAGATCTTGCATAATAAACCATTGTAGATTCATTTTGAGTTTTTACTCAGCAATAGTAGCTCAACACACTCGGCTCCTAACATCTTGAATAAAAAGTTCTCTCATGATATACAATCCACTGAAAACATAGCACATGCATCTTCTAATATTGCATTTCCAAATTTAACCAAATATGGAGGTTCTTCATTTTGGTCTTGGGTAAATTCCCAGCCTTTAATCTTAGCTTGATCTCCATTATCTTAGTCATTATGTTCAAAAAATAACTCAAAAATCATGGATGAAAATACTTTTAAACTCAGATGAATAGCTCAAGCTTCGAATCAAATTCATCTACATTATTCTTGAAAATTCAAGAAGTTTCATTTTCTTCATCGAGTGACTTATCTAATTGATTTTCTCATCTTCAGCATCTTAAAATGAATTTTTAATTATAATTAAAAATTGTGGAAACTCTGTATTTCAGACAATAAAAATTCTATTAAAAATTCTCCTTGCATTAATCTTCTTCTCTGGGATAAAAGATCAGCTCTCTTAATTATCAGGAATGAATTACAAAGTCAGTTGAGTGTTTTTTTGGTTTAGAACACTTAATAATTGCTTTGGCATCATCACAAGGAAGTCTTACATTTCGTACTTTGTTTAGTGACCTATTTTTCTAGCCTTATCCTCTCATCATCATAAGAGTTAGAATGAGTTGGAAAATACCAACACTCCATATAGAAATGCACAAATTTATTTCAAAACTTATATAAAAATTCCAAATTATTCAAATATATTCTGCAAAGGTAGATTTCTTCCTTTCTATGATGTCTGCTTTGAACTAGTGGGTTTCCTTTGTCTTTTAGATTTTCTCCCCCTTGAATTAAAGATTCTATAATTTCCACAGTTTGAAATTTTGTGCCAACATTCAATAACCCTATTACCAAACCTCCAACAATAATAACATCTTCCAATTAATCTCTTTCTTTTCCCTTTTTGTGTAGTCTATCTAGATTTTCTAGATTGCATTTCGGGTTGTTTTTGGGGCAAGAACTTCAGCTTATTTGGCTCTATTTGGGGGGGAAATTTTCTTGGATATGCTTATATTCAATCTTTATGTTTTGGTGAATTTATTGTCATTTTTACACCTCCATATTTATATAATTTTTTATTTTAAATATATACATTTAATTAATTTTTTTTCAGAATAAAAAACTCTTTCATTGTTGTGGGATACCTTCTTCTATGAGCATTAGGTGGAAGATTCTTCATATGATCCAAATATCATTGAGCCACCATTTACATTACTATTTGATTCATTACTCCCCTCAAAAGTTTTTCTTACAGCAGTTATCTTCTCAGTTTGTTGGGAATTTTCAGGAATTTTCTTTTCCAGATTTTTCAACTTCACTTCTAGCTCAAGACCCATCATGTTGAGAGAATACTTCTCATTCTCAATTGATCTCAAGCTATCTTTCCAATACTTTTTCAGTATCTAAATTTTATCCTTATACATTTTCCTTGTCTTGACTAGAGTTGTGCAACTATTTTACCCTTTTTTATTTATCTTCCATCTTGGCAGACTTAATATCCATTGAGACTTTATGAAGTTTCTCCAAAGCATAGAACACCTCTTAAACAAACTTCTAAAAGACTTATTTCTCACATAAATCTCTATGTAATTCATCATTAATCACTAAAATTCATATTTAAAAGTAAATCAGTTTCTAATTTTATTTTCAATAGATTTGTGAGAGAGTTGTAACTAATCATCCGCTTTGTCAATGTTTCTTCCATAGCGTCAGATTCTTCTTCTAGTTATAAATTCTCATCTTGTATCCCCATTATATATGAAAATTTGAAAGTGACAAATTCAATGGGGATTTTCTTCCAGTATTCCATACCATCAGAATAGAAATCACTAAGTGATTCTTCAAAGTTATCCTCATCATAGCTTGTTCTTATCTCACTAAAGGAATAATCTTAAACAGATTGATCAGGACATTTACCACTCTGAACAACCTCAACATGTGGTGATTCCTTTGACTTCTTTGAGATATTTTTTTGATTCATTTCCTACCAACTCTTCCTTTTTTTCTTAGTATTTACTGAAACTTCTAGATTTATTTCAACAAGGAAGGAAACCACCTCTATAATTTGAGGCACTTCTGAAATCTATTCAAATCTCTACTTCATGTATGTCAAGTAAAATAAAAGGGTTAAAAAAATTTAGAACCAATATGAGTTATCATTTTCTCTCATATAATTATTATAATCCAAATTATATCCAATCATAAGGAATGTATGCTTTGATACCAACTTCGAGTCCTAGTAGGATCATCCCCCTGTTGAATTAGTGTGACTAATTTTTACCAAAAACCAATTTCTTTGTTAAAGTTATTTTCACCCCTTTGGTCTTCTAAACCTATACAGTCGATTAGGACACAAATGGATATTTTTTAACTTATATCAAAAAAATAACAACCACATGAAATGAATAATGTAAATAGGAAATCAACACATAGTATTTTTACATGGTTTAGACCTGATGTGGGAAACCCACTTCTTGCTATTTTTTTGCTCTCGTTAAGTTGAGGATTGTCCAATATAATATTTTTATAAATTATATTGTGTGTCCAAGGATTATCCTAAAATCATTTTTTCTATATTGCATATGCAGGTTCACAATATTTCACATGCAAGCCTCGTATTGCATCCCATAGAACCTTTATATTTTAATCACACCATTTTCATCATAAACTCCTTTCTCTTGAATTCGTTGAGCACTAATGTAGTGAATGCCACTATATCTAGATAATAGACCTACAGTCTCATCTTAGAGTCTTTTCCAACATATAGATCTTCAAGAATGAACATATACAACTTGGTCTCTATTATTCTGCTCAGTTCCCCATTCTTCTAAATCTTTTCATTGGCTTACTTAAACTCAAACTTCTCAACAATTATAGATCGGGTATTCATCGACTTTAAGAACTCCTTTATTCTTCCATGACTTTATCTAACTAGCAGTACTGGTCGACCTCTTCTTATTATTTTTCTTAAAAACCCAATATATTCTAAGCATCAACACATATTTTTTTCTCCTTCTCTTCCCCACTACCGCATGCAGCGACTTCTCCTAGTTCTTATTATTCAAGAGTTTCAGTTCCCTTGTACAACACACTCATAGTATCTTCTTTGAGAAATTATTCTCCTCTAAACAAACTCATATTCACATAGCTATAGTGGTGGATCTTTTTATTCTATATTCACATCTTCCTCAATTTTCTCAATATCCCATGCGGCTACATAAAATGTATTTTCATTTTCAATATACACAAATGGATATTTTAAAATAATTTCTCATCCCATTTTTTGTTTCTATCTGAAAGGAACCATAATAAAATGACTTCATTTGGTTCCACATGATCTTTGGTGCACTTCTAAAAAAGATCCTCCGTGAAACTACTTTCATGAATTTCAATTTCAAGGGAATAAATACCATTTCTTTCTTTCTCATTTTTGAAACTAGGGTAAATTTTCATTTTCTTCATCTTAAACAGGCTCAACATCATCTTCTCCCAAAATATCTCCAAAAATCATGAACTTCAATCGACCTAACTATATGAAAGTCATATAGAAATTCATATTGCAGCATGTAACATTCTATTATGGAATGAGATCTTGCACAAGAAAATTTATATATATTTTTTGTACTCAAAATCAGTAGCTCAACATGCATGACTCCTCAAACAGCTTGAATCACAAGTTATCTTGTGGTATTTAATCCACTAAAAACACAACACATACATATTCACAATTTTTCATTTCAATTTTTAACCTAATATAGAGGTTCTTTATTGTAATATTCTCTAAATTCCAACCATATCAGCTTGATCTCTTTCGTATCAGTCATGAAGATCAAAAACTCACTTAGTCAACCTGAATGACAATATTTTTAAACTCTAATTAAAAGCATAATATTCGAATCAAATTCATTTGCATTATTCCTAAGAAGTGTTCAAGATTATTTTTCTTCATCTAGTGACTCATCCACTTGATTTTCTCGACTTCAGCATCTTCAAATAAAATTTTTCATCAAAATTAACAATTCTATAAGCTCTGCAATTCAGATTCTAAAGAGTCTAAATAATTATTCTTACATTATTCTTTTCTCCAAGATAGAATATTATCTCTATTAATTCTCAGGCTTGAATCACAAAATCATTTAAGTGTTTGTGATATATAGAACACTTAGGAATAGATTTGGGATCATCATATTTTGTTTTCTCTTCATATTATATAATCTGGAAATTCTTTATTTTTCCATCCAAAAAATACTCAAATTTTCTCTTTTGATGTCTACGCAGATGATGCTAATGAAAATGATTCTTATGTAGACCAATTCAATGATTTCTATGCATATGAATTACATTTACAAAGACTATTTTTATGCTTACATAGAGGTGATGATGGTTTCACAACACTGAATGATGTTTACATAGCAGCGAGACGATGCTTATGTAAATATTACCTTTTCATTTTTCAAATGACTCCAAGATGAGATGACGCTTATACAAACCAGGGAGATAATGCTTTCACAGCATATGGACTTGTCCATTTTATTAGATTTCCTTCAAATTACTTCAAGGCTATCCCAACCCAACTTTGGCTTACTCAAACCTTCTCTTATGCGTGTTTAAACACTAAGTACGACACCCTTCATATACTATTTACTCAATGATGGATTTTCATAATTTATAAGAACATCAGCTATCTTAAAATATCCCCACCAGCTGGATTATTCAAAATCATCTTCCACTTAACTATTGTAGATATAGCTCTAGACCTCATCAGTACTTGTCTTTGGATTTACAACCAGCTCAACAAACGTCTCATGTTTAATGGGTTACTCACCAAACAACCAGCTTCCTTATCGTTTACCCAAATACATGGGAAACCTTCTCATTTTTCCGAATTATGATAGATTCTCATTTTCATGTACAATGGAAGCTACTACTTTCTTTTCTATCACTCGGTGACTTGATACATATTGATAAAAATAAATACAACTCGAGCTTCTCTAAATTCAAGGGAACATCAAAATCTCCCTTTGGATTTGTTGTCAGTTCAAAATTTTCATCCAAATTTAGTATATCTTTTTTCCCCTTAATTAATAAAAAATGAAAAGTGCGGGAAGATTTTCTCCTATTTAATGACATAGTAGGGTAGAATTGAGGATTTTCTTCTTCCCATTATTAACACCATAACTCCAAGAGAAGGATTCTCATCTCAAAGTAACTCTTCTAAATTCAAGAAACTCATCTTCTCCCCATGTGGTTATCCAATTTCAAAATTCTCCATCATATCATGATATATGGGTGATACCACTTTCTTATTAGTAAAGTGCCATCAATTAATGCGAAGTCAATTTGGGATCACCCAATGTAGAAAAAAATCTTGTTTAATTTGGATGATAGTGTTGTACATTTACTCACTTCAATGTGGTACAAACTCTAAAACTCACTACAATTAGGTTTTCTAAATTGATTTTTAGGTGTTTTCAAGAATTATTAGTCACTTAAACACACACACACACACACACACAAAACATTCATGTGAAAAGTATTTCATCCACATTTTTTTAGATAATCACTCCCCTTGATAAAAATGTTTAAGATAAATTAAAATATAACTGAGAAGTTGGAATCATGACTCATCCCATCTTTTGAAGGGGATGTCTAGAATTTATAGATTTAACAGAATTAATAAATCTCTCTCAGCTTCACCTCTTTTTAAACCTCCCCCTCAAGGTATGTTCTCTACACATCTTCACCTTCATTTCCTAGCACTTAAGAAAATCAAAATTGATATGGTAATAAGTTTCACTTCCATCAACATAGTAATGTGATCCATAGGGCTAAGATTTATCAGCCTAGAGAATCCCTTAAAGGATTAAGTGTATAGATCTCATCATGATTGATTCCTTATTGATTTTCTATGTTTTAACATCTTTGGGATGTATGGAACTCTTATTGATTTCACCATTCTTATTTGTTGGATTGATCTTCTTAAATGTTGCAAGTAGAAAAAGTTCCTTCATTTCCTATTGCTACATCTTCTATTACCTTTTCAATTAATTTATCCATGTAGTTACACACTTTATTAACATGGTTAGATTTATTTTTATGTGTGGAATCCCTTTTTCAACTCCCTTCTTGATAGGTGGAGTCCTTGGTGTTTTAACATTATTCATCATTCTATATTCTTATGTAGGAAACCATGTCATGCACTTTTTAGAAATGTGTCTTGCACTTTTTCCCCTTCCACACACACATTCATTAACTTTGAACTTTCCCTTCTTGGGAATCTCCTCAACTTCTTCACAAGGAGTGTCAACTTCAAATCTAATCCGGTTCTCTCTCTCTTGGATGGATTCACTTTTGTATTTCAGTTTTCTCCCATTCATAATAAAATTCCTGGGAATCTTATAATGGTCCATGATGCAGTCTAACATACCATAGTAGAGATATTATCATTGGTTAAACACCCTTTAAAACTTTCCAACATCTTAGGAGTAGTTTTTTCAGCATCTTTCATCACTAATTTTCTTTTGAAGGAAAAATTTCTTTTTTTCTTGGCCTGTTGTTGTGGAATTCACCAATCATCAACACGAGAGTTAGAATGAGTTTTTAGATACCAACACTCATAGTAATTCCTAGCTGTGTTTTAAAACTCATATAAAATTTTAATGTATTCAAATCTGATCTTAAAAGGAAAAATTTCTTCCATTCTGAAATTCAATATCCATACTCTCAAACCTCCAGTACCACCAAAATATTCCAATTAATCTATTTCTTTTCAAATTAGGTGTAGTCTATCCATATTTTCCAGATTGAATATCTTGTTGTTTTGGGGACAGAACCTCAGCTTATTAGGATCTATTTGGGAGTTATATTTTCTTAGATATGTCTACATTCACCCTTGATTTTATGGGGTAATTTCTTGTTATTTTTACCCCCCACGTATTTGTATAGTTATTAATTTAAAATTTTCTTGTTCATTTGATACAAATTTAGAACAAACAGATTTTTTAGGGTTATGGGATACCTTATTACATGATCTTGATGTGGAAACTTCCCTATACGATATTAAGATATTTTATCCACTATTATGAGTCTTATTTAATAAAAAATCCCCTCATAAGTTTTTGTGGAATCCATACTCCTCTCACCATGTTGGGAAATTCTATTATTGTTCTCTTCTAGATTTTTCAGTTTCATGATTGTTCTCTTCCAGATTTTTCAGTTTCACTTCTAGTTTGTTGAGAGAATACTTATCATTATCAACTAATATCATGTTGTCTTACCAATCCTTTTTCATATTCTAAATTTTATTCAAATACATTTTTGTTTTCTCAATAATAGAATATCCTGGCTCTTTCACACATTTTATGAAACTTCCAGCTTGGAAGACTTCACATCCATGGAGACTTTGTGATGTTTCTCGAAAGCATGGTACATCTCATTAAAAACACCCTCAAAGACTTAATTATCACATAAATCTATTTTAAATTAATCATCAATCACTAAAATTATCATTTCAAAGTGAAGCAATCTCTTCTTTGATTTTTTATAGCTTTGTGAGTGTATTGTAACTACTCATATTATTTGTTATTTCTTCTCTCTAGTGTTAGCTTCTTCTCCTATCTATGACTTATCATCTTGTATCCCCTTGATATATGAAAATATGTTAGTTAAAGAATCGATGGGTATTTTATTAATGCTTTAATTAATTTCAAAATATAAATCACTATGTAATTTATCACTATTATCCTAATCACAGCTTGTGCTTGTCTCATTAGACGGATAATCGTCAACATAATAATCATGGAAGTTACCACTCCGAATAACCATATCTGGCAGTGATTCCTTTTACTTATTTGAGATCTTTATTTTCTTCATTGTATCATTATTCTTACTTTTTTAAGGTATTGAATGAAACTTATAGATCTAGTTCAATAGGGGTGTAAACCACATCTTTCATCCGAGGAACTTCTGAAATCTCATCAAATCTGCACTTCTTTTTTGTCAAGTATAATATAATTGGTAAAAAAGTATTAGAAACAATCAGATAAATCCATTCCTTCGATTAAATTTTGATATTCAAAAGTAGATCCTATCAAATAGAACATATTCTTTGATACAGATTGAGAGACCTAGTAGGATTGTTCAGACACACTTGAGGGGGTGAATCTCATGTGACCAATTTTTACAAGAAACTGATTTCTTATTTTAAGTTATTTTTACGCCTTTGTTCTTCTAAACCTTTATGGTTAGTTAGGATAAACATGTATCTTGTTAACTTTTATCTAATAAGACATATCCACATGCAGTGTTGAATGTAAACAGGAAATTAACGCAGTATTTTTACAGGGTTCGACAATGATGTAAGAAACCTACTTTGTGTTGTGTACATCTACCATTGAGACATATATTATCCAATATAATCATATTATCAAATATAATGGGAGACCATGGATTACTTGGAAACCAGTTTTTTCATATTACATAGGCAGGTTCATAATATTACACATACAATCATAGGGTTGTGTCCCACAACACCTTAATAATGGTATCCCACTAGTTTCATCACAAACATCTTCCTCTTGAAGTCAGTAAGAATTAATTTCCTTGATTGCATATTTATCTTCAAGAATGAACACATGTAACTCATTCTATGACATTCTTCTTAGTTCCCCATTCTTTTGAATTTGTTCACTAGCTTTATCAATCTTGGATTCAAGCACTACTCATTATTTTTTATTTCTTGGCTGTATCTGATAAACAGTATATGTCAGCCTCTTTTTCTTCTTGAAACCTCAGCAAATTATAAGCTTAAGAACTAGTTTTGTTCCTCTTATTCCCTTCCTTCATGGCTACTCTTAGTTATTATTTGAGATTCTTGGTTCTCTCATCCAACTCACACACAATTTATTCTTAGAGTGGGTGTTCTCTTCTCACCACACTAATAGTCACACATCTCTAGCGACTCCTTTTTCAGTTTTCTTCCCTTGAGTATAAAGGACCATGGAATTCTAACCATAATGAAAATAGTCAAAGATCCTATATTCATAGATTTAGTAATGTTGAATATAGAAATTATTAGTTAAGGGTAAATATCATTCATTTTATAATTTATTTTCAAACCATATTTACTGAAGAGTATAAATAAATCTCAACATGAGGAAAAGAGTTTACAGAAGAAAATTAAATAAGGGAATAATGAGAGATTTACAGTCATCATCTATGAAGATAGCATGTTGAAGTTTCGAAAGAGACTATGTTCCATATATTCTTGAGTTGAAGAGGGAATTACTAGATGAATTTCTCTATACACCCTGCTAGCACCAACATGTATAAGGATTTGAGAGAACATTTCTGGTGAGACAATATAAGAGTAAAATTACTGATTATGTTTCGAGATGGCTAGTATAAAAACAGATAAATACTGAGAGAAATCATCCTAAGGGGGTCATGAAACCTCTCCTTATACTAATGTGGAAGTGTAAAATGTTAAAATGGACTTTTTACTGGAATTGGGAATCCTCTTAGGAGGATTGATGTGAAAAGACCCTATTGAATTAGTGGTTGTAAATTTCAATTTATTTTTCTTCTTGAAACAATCGTTTCCAACTATTAAGATATATATATCTTATCACTATTGCACACGCTCATGAACACATAGAAAGGCATAGAATATTTTCAAGGTTCGTCTCCCAAATCAAGAAGGATGATCCTTGGCATGATCCAAATTTCACCAAGGCCATACAACCCACTAGTATCAACATGTGCGAACAATGTACATGGATTATCCTTGTACTCTTGTTTCAATAAGTCTATTGACAGTGATAGCTCTTCCCACGCTATTACAATGTTATAGTAAATCTTTCTTTTAATGTTAAGGACGTAAACCAAACATGACATCCATGGAGTTATTGTAGTGATCCTTTTGTTTCTTCTTCTTAAACCAATGATGTCACGGGTTTCTTCTCTTTTCATTATGAAAACTATGCATGATATTATTTTTCTTCATTCTCACAAAATTATTCACTATAATATATATATAGAATAGTCTATATTAGTGATTGAACTTGGAAAATTAATATTTAATTAACTGTTTGTGTTTTGTTAAATTATAATTACCCCACATTATTATTAGTGTTTGAACATGGAAAATTAGTATTTGATTAATTTCTTGTCATTTTTTAAATTATAATTACCCCACATTTATTTAAACATAATTACCAAATATTTTATTTGTTTAAATTCATCACATGATTTTTTAAATATTTTTTTGAATTTAATTTTTCTTTGATTGTTCATTATTTATTCTTATTATTCTTATAATTATTTTTTGTTCTACCTTGTAAAAAAAATTTCTAAGTGTTATTCTTTGCCCTTATGTGTGTTTTCAAACATTGATGTTGCTTTACATAACTATATTTTACCTTTATGCATGCTACTAAATCTGCATTTTACACTTACATAGCATGTGTTATTTTTTCTTTACACTTACATGAATTTATGTATCACCCTTACATAAAACCTAATTATTCCCTTAACCTTTATGTAAGTTCTTTTGTATCTTTACATAGAACATGAAATTCATTAGTTACCTTTATACCACTTTAGATTAATCATATACAGGCGTATGCTTTACCATTACACAACACACATTTTACCTTTACAAATGCTATTGAATTTTCATGTTACCCTTATGCATGACTACTTGTACCTATACACAACATATATAAATATCTATTTATCCTTAATAGTGTATATATGTTATAGCTTACCCTTACACCACCTTGCATATTCCATGATTACCTTTACATAAGTTTATGTTTACCTTTATACATGCTTTACAAAATATGTACTACCCTAACGCAGTGTATATGCATTATGAGTTACCCTTACATAACATGTTGCATTTCAAGGTTACCCTTACGTGATCTATATAAGTTCAACATTCCCATTATATATCATGGGACTTCCATGGCAGTAGGTTTCATCTGTTTGAGTGGTCCTGTTAGAAATGAGGTAGCTATGGCATTGCATCTAGGCGGTGACATAGAGCCATATAAGATAATTTTTTCAATTTTTCTCAAAAAAATGAGGTAGCTAAAACATAACGTAGAACGATTTTTATAGTTTTACCAGAACTTTGATCAATGTGGTTTGGATTTAAGAGCCTTTTCACAATCCTTATTTTGTATGGTTCACACGATATTTCAAGATACAGGTAATAGTAATATGTTTTCATTTTTATATCTAACTATTGGTTTTAAATATATGTTGAAGAATTAGGAAACACCTGTGGGGATAATATTCATGGGTGTTTTTTAAGAATAGTAACAGTTAAATGTTTGTCTATAAATAAAGACCACATCAAGATAGTGAAAATAACTATTACTCAACACACAATTGTGATCTTCAACAACTACTGTTTTCATTGGTGAGATCACAAAGTAACTTCAACATTTGACTCTATTGTCGAAGTAGTTCAAGTTCATTGAGTTGCATCAAACTTATATATATCATTTTCTCATATATTTCAACTTATATATGTTTTTTTGTTAAATAATTTCTTCTTCTGTTTGTTCTAAAGAGTTGGTTAATTCTTTTCTCAATTAAAAGAAAGTCTAGTATTAGTTATTCTACCAAAAAATGGAAGGTTGTGACTCCTAAATAAAATTTAAGTTTGTATGGGTTGTAACTCTTGTAAAAATTCAGGCCGGTTGTGCCTCTCGGTATTGTTAAAGGAAGGGTTTGTAAACAAGTTTTCAGATCTTTAAAAGTGACATTTCTTAGTGAGTACATATCTTCTCACTGGGTATAGAAGATTGGAGAATAGAGTTGGATATTGGTGATCCAACCTATTATAAAAATACCATGTTTATAAATTATTTCCGCTGCATTATATTCTAAACACTGCATTACATTGATGTTTCATGCAATAAAAACTTATGATTGATTATTTTTTTAATAGTATTAACGGACGATTAACCCCACACTCTATTCTATTTTTTCCATCTATTTCGGACAAACAATTGGTAATAGAGGAATGTCCTTTTGGATATATAATTTACTATTTATATATTTTATGTACTAACCTTATCATAGACCTAAAAATATATGGAATAAAGCTAGTTATATAAGATGATGGGTATTAATTGAAATGATGGATGAATACCTAAAAAACCTCCAATTTTTGTTGGAAGTGATTATGGTTATTGGCAAGATTGAATGGAATCATACCTAAAGCTATTAAGTATAGATCATTGGAAAATCGTGGAGAAACCATATGAGCTACCCAAAGCTGGTCTGGAGACACTTGTAAGTAACAATATAACTAAGTATGTTTTAAACTATAATGTAAAGAATATTTTGTACCGTTATATAAGTAGAAGTGTTTATATCCACATTTCATCACAAAACTTGAATAATTATGCAGTTTACTCTTTATATAACGAACAATATTAAAAGAACCAAGTTGGAAATGATTTATGCAGAATACCAAGGTTTAAAGATATGAAAAGTTGAGTTAGCAAACCAGATGTTTCACCAATTTACAAGAATTAAAAATGGAATATGTGAAATTGGTGAAGAACTAGAAAATACAACTAGTTGAAAGGGTGTTGAGAGAATTACCAAAAATATGGAATGAAAATAAATTGTTGATTGATGAAAATAATAATTTTAAAGAGTATAATTCAGATGACCTAATCGGTTCTTTACTACAATATGAACTTGAATTGAAAAATTTTATCGATTAGGAGTCTAAAAAGAAGAAAGGTATTGCTTTAAAATCTAATGTTAATGAATCCTAACTCTGGAATTTGAGTTCTAGGAAACTGATAAAGAGATGAATCATTTTAGAAAGAAGTTTTACTAATTTATGAAAAAGGTGGCAATATGTAGTTCAAAAGAAATAAAAAAAAGAGTACAAGGTAATACTAGAAAAAAAGATGTTTCATAACTAAACTATTATGAATTAAGGATGAAAGGACACATCAGGACTAATTAACCCAGAATCAAACATTCAATAGAAGATAATGAAAAAGACAAAATAAGAAATGAAAAACAAAAACTATTAGGAGGATGTGATTATTCAAATAGTTCAAATTCAAGAAGCGACACAAGAAGTGAACTGGAGACAAGGAACCTTGATTTGATGGAAACACATTGTGAGGTACCTGATTCATTTTTACTCAATAAATAACTCATACTAGTATTGATAATAATGTAATAACAAAAGATTAAAAAGAATTTGAATCTTATTCTAGTATTGATTCTAATTACATGAATTCTAAAGTCAAACAAATTTATAATAGAATGAGGAATTAAGGAATTATAGTGTCAGGATTATTGAAAAAAATACTGAAATAAAAGTTATAAATAAGAAATTGTTCAAATAAAATGAGAAACTTAAAAGGGAATTTGAAAATATGACTATTAGTGTTTCCTAGAATGAATATTATAAAAATACTTACGATTTTTAGATAATGAAAACAAAAGAATAGAATGATTAAATTAAATATATTCAAGTAGTAAATTATAATGATCATGAAACATGGTTTAATATAGTAATGGATGACATGAATAAAGTTTATAACAAGTGTTAGATACTCAATCAAGATAATAAAAAAATTCTAAACACAAATTTCGTTTCTAATGAAAATGTCTATACTGATTTAGAAGCTATTTAACAAGAGAACATGGATTTGAAAAAAGATGTTTCTAATCTTAAAGAACATTTTTCTAGTCTTGTTTAAGGAAAATCCAAATATGATAAAATGATGTCTATGATGTAACCAAACTATAATTAAAATGGTTTTGGTTATAATATCTTTTCACTGAAGGATTAATAAGACTACTTTTGTTAAAATCTCAAAAATGAATTATTTCAATTGTAATGTTCTTTAATTGTATAATGCAAGGGAATTATGCCAATGAATTCTCTATGAGATTTATGAAATCATTTTTCCATGATAAAAAATTTATTGTTAATGATATGTTTTCTAAATAACTCACAAATAGATGTTTTAAATCAATTTGTGTTCCAAAATGTTCTGTTACTAATTTAATTGGACCCAAATTATAATGGGTATCAAAACATTCTACTTGATTGATTCGATTAGAAAATCTTCCTAGATGTCTTGAAGATTCATGGAACCTAAACAATGGGTTTTCTAGACACATAAATGGTGATATTTCAAATTTTTTATATTTTAAATCATGTGATGGTGGTCTATTTACATTTGGATACACATCTCTAAAGGTCGTATTAAAGGGATCATAAAGGCTGGGTTTTCTAAAAATGTTATTATTCCAAAGGTATTTTTCATAGATGGTTTAAAACTAAAATTAATAAGTATATCACATCTCTATGATGATGGATTAAATATAATTTTTGAAAATTATAATTGTACGGTTTTTAAAAACAAATATGTTTATTTTTTTCAAATATAAAATATAATGTGTATACTGTTGATTATAATGATCTAACCATACATAAAGTTATGTGTTTAAATTTTGTAGATGAAAATGATATTTTGTAGAATAGGAAGCCTGGAAAAGAAAATTTCAGACTATCTCATAAGTTTTTAAAGAATTAATTGGTTCTACAATTTCCAAAGTTAAATACATGTAAGTATTTGGTGTGTGATTTGTGTTTAAAGGGAAAGAAGTATATTGAAATATTTAAATATATGAATAATTTTATTACTACTAGATATCTAGAATTTCTACATCTTGAATTATTCAATCCTATATATAACCTAATAGTTTAGGCAGAAATAAATAAATATTTTTAATCATTGATGATTATTTTTGATTCATTTGGATTTATTTCTTATCCCATAAAAATGAAACTCTAATTTTTTTTAACTTTTTATAGAATTATTCAAAATTTCAAAAATCTATCTATCATATCTATCAAAAGTGATAGAGGTGGTAAATTTATTAATTTATAAATTGATAAATTTTGTGAAGGCAATTGATACAAACATTATTTTTCTGCCCCTATGATACCATAACAAGATAGTGTGGTTGAAAGAAAGAATGTGTCAATTCATAAAATGACTAGATCAATGATTATTGAGTTTAAATGTGCCTAAATATTTTCGAGTTGAAGTTGTTAATACAGGTTTTCATGTTTTAAATAGATTTTTTATTTCACAATTTTTATTTAAACCCCATTATATTTTTTAAAGGGTTTCAACCAAATATTGGATATTTTAGGGTGTTTGGTTGCAAAGTTTTTATCCTAAGTGCAAAAGATAATTTAAACAAGTTTGATTATAAAAGTGATGAAGGAATATTTTTAGGTTATTCTAATAATAGTAAGGTTCATAGAGTTTTCAATAAGATAACATTAGTTGTTGATGAGTCTATGAATGTTAAATTTGATGAAAATAAAAATATCAAGTAGCATTCAAATTTTAATAAAGATGATGAAGAATTTAGGGAATTCAATTTTGGTGAAGATAATGATCAAGAAAATTAAAATGCATCGATTTATGGGGCTAAAACTCAATATCTAAAGGTTTTAATGAAATACTATGTTCGATAGCGTACAAGATACGAAACGTCGTGTTTAAACAAATCATGAAATATTATTATTAAAATATGATCGTTATAAAATAGTTGTTGAATTGGTGGATATGAATAGGATTAACCTAATTATAAAAAATATATAAATATCATACTTAATTAATATTTTTGATTAATTTTTTTGAATCAAACACTCAATTTTTAGTAGTCATTTTATTCTTCAAAAAATAAGTTTTCTTAAAAAATGGTGTTTATTGTTTTTTGTGAGATAATATTATAATTAATTTCTGAAACTTTTAAAAATTATATTTTATAAAAATTATATCATTATTAAAATCATCATGTCAAAAATATCTTAGGGTGATTTTTTGAGGATTTTTTTAAAAGTTTAATTTTGCAATGAATAGTGAAAAATACAGATTTTTATTGAAAATTGTATTTTTGTTTCAAGAATTTAAAAAGTTCAATTTTTTATAAAATGGGTTTAAAAGTAAAATTAGTTCATTTATATTATAAATAATATAATTAAGTTCATTGGAATTAATTTTATATGTATTTTGGTATAAAAACATTTTCTTAAGAATTTTTTTTTCTAAAACACGGTTTTCATCATGTTTTGTGAGTTTATTTTAAAATGATTCAAATATGGAGGTTTAAATTTGTTAAATAGTTCTCCTTTATTTTTAGGCATAATTAATAGTTACTCTGGTAAAATTTATCACATCGGTAAAGGGTAAATATGTTCATTAATGTTATAACTAATGTGATAAGTCTTAAAATTAATTCAAAAACATAAATTTATTTTATTGGATGATTTTATTTTGTGTATAACCATTGAAACTTCAAAAATATGTCATTTTTCTTCCATTTAACTTTTATTTTTTCCTTGATAATTTAGTAAAAGTTAAAGTAAAAAGGTAACTTTCTTAGTTTTGATATCTGTAATATTTTTTGATAAGGATAAAAACAAATTATTTCGGCTATAAATGATTATTTTAAATATTAATGAATTTTTATCACATTAATTTATCGTTAATTTTTAATGATAAAATAATTGTCTTAAATTCTTACGCAACACTGACACATTGTTTGTGAAAATAGTAAAAAAAATCATGTAAAATATTTTATAAACTCCAAAAGTAATATTTTTTTGTTATATTTAAAGCATTCCATTAATTTTAAGATAAATATAACATATTATATATTTGTGAAAGGTTTATAATTGAATTCCATTTTCATCATATTGTTTTCAAAGTCAAATTATGTGAATAGTTCTTAAAATGACATTAATAATATTTTCTGTTAAATATATTCTATTATTTTTTTAAATTCATTAAAATCATTCAATAGGACTGTAAGGATGATATGTGTTCTAAAATTTCATCCATTGGCCATTTATGAACCAATTCTCACCATATGAGTAAAATTATAAACCTTTTGTATTGAAAAAATCATTACCATGGCTAAGGTTAAAATTTGTTAACCAAGGGGTTAAATCAAAATATAATGTTTAAAAAGATATCTAAACACGTAAAACTTTTATTTTATGATTATATAAAAGCCATATCTTATCTTAAAATAAATGATATTTTGGAACCATTTTACATGAGTTGAACATATATTATATTGTAATATTTCATGTATTTTAAGAAATGAAATTATTGACATTTTATAATAAAAAATATTTTATTAACTGAATTAAAAATCACAAAAATATTATATTTCGAAATTTTATTGGTATATGGTTGAGAATATCAACAATATTCCATTTATGGATCACTTTTTCTTTTATATTAACTTTCTTAACCCCTAAAGAGTAAAAAATATTGTTATCTCAGTAATCGTCAAAAGGGTTAATGGGGGATTAAAACTAAGAGTTAAGGTTAAAAACATAACCAAAACTTGTCCAAATTTTATTGTATGAGATTATTTCAACTCAATATCATCTTATCTTCTAATTATATCAATTTGGTGCCATTTTTCTATGAAATTTTATTTATATTAATTTAATATTTTATGTAATTGTAAGAGTTCCCCTCCCCTAACTTATAATAGGACACATCTTATCTCTTGTCATTAAACCTTATCGAGAAATATAGCTAAAAAACACATTCCAATTTTCTTCACAACTTCCCTAATTATAGGCATTTTTCTTCTTAAAACACCATTATAATGGTCCTTAAAAAGAGATCTAATGGAAGTCAACCGAAGAAGAGATAATCATATTTATCGAATCTTTCATGTTTATTTATTTTTTCCAATTCATCTAAATCTATTGTATCCATCATAAAATAATATTTCCACTATCATCAATATGATGATATTTTATTACGATTATGTTAAACCCATTTCCATTCTATGGAAAGAAAAAAAATCCCTCGTGCATACGTACAACTTATTGTCTCCATGTAGTGATATAATTCATTTGTCATCACCACTTTACTTGGATGGTTATAAATATGTAACAAATGAATATATATGATATTAATGACATAATTATTCTTCTATAATTATAATACCATATCTACCTTTTTTACTTCCCATCCATTGGAAAATGATAATGTTTCTCATGTGTACGTGTGGACTACCACCTCCATGAAGCGATGTTGTTTATTTTTCATTTATGATTTACATGGATGGTAAAAAGGATAGATTTAATGAATATAAAAGATATATATGATATAAAAATTATCTAGGAAAGATTAATTATTATTTACCTTTCATTCACTTCATCCGTTGAAAAGTGAAAACAACGTTCATGCATATGTACAACCTACCATCTCCATAAATAGTGTAATCCATTTTTCAATATATATCTTTCATGGATGAACCTAAATATCTATACATCATATATATATGATATTTATATAAATAATAAAATTATACAGATGATGGATCCATGAGAAATACACAAATAATAAAACCATAGAATCAAAACGTACATGAAAAATAAAGTAGTTAACACCTTAAATAATGATAATAATAAAATATTATTAACAAACAGGTAACATAATTTTATAAATGGATTATATATGATATAATAGATATGTATATGGTTTTATTATGTAATTATAATAAATATAAATTTATTATACATGAGATTAAAATAATTTATGAGGCTAGTTGAACTTGAGGTAAGGGGTTTCATAACACAATTTCCTTTCATTGGATTATATTTCCAGTTTATTGACTATGTTATGAGATGATTAAGTGTGAAATGACATATAATTGTATTATTTGGTATTTACACTTATTTTTGGTGGATTTAATTTTTTTTACACATTATTACTTCATTGATTAATTCTCACTTCAATGAAACGATATTTGTAATATATTTAGTCTCAATTCCCACTCTATTGAGACATATATGGTATTATGGACCTATTTAATTTAATGTGATGTATTATTTCCCCTTTGATTTATTAAACATGAATATATATTTATTAATAATGATTAAATTTTCAAATTATGTTTGTTATTTCAAGGTGTTACAATTTTAAAGTTACCAAAGAGGTAATAATATATTTTATAATCTCATTTCTTTTTTGGATTTCTCTTATTTTCGTTGAAGGGATATTATAATATATCCTTTATAAAATCAACCATTTTTATTACCATCAATATATTTATGTTGTTTCCATGTTTTCTTCCAACTTTTCCTCTATTTAGAACTTGAATCAAATAAATAAATGTTTAAAATACAATTCAATCTTATTTTTATTTTTATTAGGTATATTTTTCTTCTACGTCCATATTTCTCTAAATTATTTTAAAAATTTCCTTTTTATTTACAAAAATGATTTATTTAGGAAATTTTATGTTATACTTGATTTTTTACATTATTTTAAAGGAATCTTTCTAAATTTTTCTGAATTGTTCATTTTCGAATTTCATTACAGAGATTTCAAAAGGAATGATTCTCTTTAATGTATATGGAATTAATTAATTTTCCTTCCATGATAATTTTTTTATGCTATTTATATTCTTTTACAAGATTTCAATGGTTTTACAAAGAAAAATATTAAATGAATTCTTATTTTAACACATCACTTCTATTTTATTTATTTATCCAAAGGATATTATTTTATTACAAAACCTATATTTCTGATGAATTGATTGTCATCTTTTATCTCTCATTAATTTTTTGGTCATTTTCGGAATGGCCCGAAGGCCTTCAATTTTTATTGATTTTTTATAATCCCTCTTTCAAGGGATGAGGGGGAAACCTTACAAGGCCCGAAGGATTAAGTGGTCATTAACGTTCTCTTGAAAAATTCACTTTTTTGTGATCATTTTTCATTAGACATTACATTTATCTTAAATGTCTATTTTCTTTGTATCATGGATATTATTATTTCCTAAACCATATTATATCTTTACATATAGTGTTTTTTTATGAAAGTAATTTGATTGACTGGGGAAAACTTAATATTTCATAATCTTTACTCAATACAGATATTTGTTGATATGACATATTATTTATGAATTAAATTAACCATTCTTCTACGAGGAATGCATTGGACATAAAATGATGGGTGAGGCCTCATTATATATAGATCATTAATGCATCGATAGGCCTCATGAGATAAACCCGTTGTCTAGTCTTACTAAATGGGTTTTTTCGTATACATACCCATCAATTAAACTGGCATGGAATATGGATTTTATGGTAAAAATATCACGATGTCTGAGATCATAACGTCAAATGTTAACAATTTCCTTCATTGAGAATTCAATTATTATTATACATGAGATTTTTTCATTTCTATTATCAATGGATGCATTTCATCCTCTTGTTATTTATTAAATGACATGTGTTTTCATTTATTCACTTTTCCATATTTATAATGCCTTATTTATTAATGATAGATTCTATTGTACATAGCTCTTACTGAGAATTTGCGCTCACCCATTTCTTATGATTCCTTTTCCCTTGGATCCTAGTATTTTTACTATAAATGATATGCAAGGATATATTAGAGAGATTAATAATTTTCTTGAAAAAAATATTGTATTGTATTTTATGTTTTCAAATGTAACGTGAGATTCAAGTATGTATCTAGTTTTCCAGGACTACTATACTATTCGGTCCTTGGGGATGTGATCACTTCTATCTACTTCCAATGTAATAAAAAAGATACTAGATATGGGTTACTTGAGTTGGGTTTGTTTCATTGGGTATCAGAGAAATTTTAATATAAATCTTGAGAGTTAGATTTAGTAAAACATAGATTAGGGAACATAACCCTAAAATATAATTTGTGGATATTTATAATTTTATAGTAATATCCTAATGATTTTATTAAGATAATTATTATATGTTTTTCCTAGAAATACATCCCAATTTAGATACAAAAATTGGATGTGGTTTTGGTATAGATCCATCAAGGGGTAATAACCCCTGAAAAGAGTTATCCGAGTATATGTCAACCATCATTCTCGTGCATGGTGAGTGTGCCCTGACTATGCATCAGGTTTGACACTCATGAGGGATATGCTTGGGTTAGATCATATTTTATTTATGATCAATTATGTAGTATTTTGATAGCTTATGACCATGAATAAATTAGGTTAAACCAATGTTTTCTTAGACTTAAAATATGGTTTCATAATTTAGATATCCTATAAATTTTTTTCCTGATTATATGTTTTCCCTATATGTTTATTGTTTCTAATACCATGACTTTGGGTTCAGTTAGTGTGTATAACTAGAAGAAACCATGTTAATAATAAATTTCGTGAAAAATGGAATGATTTCCCTCATGAGAAACCAAATGAAATGGAGCTGGAAGGTGAAACCTTTTGGTTATGCCTAATCATCTATCTCATTATATGATTAATAATCTCAACACGGGTCAGTTTCCTGACACACGTAATAATAGAAAAATTAAGTTACATGAAAACCATGGAGGGAAGAAGATTTAGTTTCTTATATGTCATATATGTGGGAAGAAGCACTCGTGGAAATGTCTCAGAGGAATGAGAAAATGTTTATGTGTGAAAAATTAGGTCATGGAGCAAGTAATTTCTAAAGAAAAATGAAGAGTTTAATAGAGGTATATGAAGCTCGTCATAAGGTACCATTAGTTCAATGTCTTATATGTGGTGGACATGGGCATATTTGAGTCAATACCCTAATCTGAGGGATTACTCATAGATAATGGAAGGACATATTATATTTCATTTATGTAAAAGTATTGATGTTTTTTTTAATATTTGGATTCAAGAAATTATGTTGCAAAAGTGTTATATCAATGATATTCTGGTATTAAGAATCATGAATCATTTAAGTATTATTCTGTAGTAGTTTTTCATTAAGGATTTGAAAGCGTATGTTGAATGATATTGATAACCAAGAAAAATGATTCAGTGGTAAGATGATATTTTTAGAGAACACATGATTAGGGGAATGATAAACCTTAATATGTATTGATGTTGGGCTAATATTGTTTAGTAGGGATAAATATATGGGTTACATTAATAAAATCAAATTGGATAGTATTGATAGTCTTGGAATTGATTAGTGATTTTATGACAAAGTGGTTTAATACATTTTTGTATTTATGGAATATATTCCATAGTCTATGATTTTATTTTAGCAATAAGGATATAATTTATTTGGAATAATACATGTTTTTGTTAATGTTTTATAGTGATTTGGGTTATTAGAATGTTTTAAGAGAAAATATGATCAAGGTATTCACATGTTTATTAAGTCACATTATGAGTTAATTCATGTTGTCTAATGATAACTGTTAAAGTTGATCTTAGAAAAAAAATACGTGATCAAATCTTTCAAAATTCCAGGTTTTTAATTTGGTCAAACATATTTTGGATGAGTCTTATGGTTACTATTTGTATAATGGATTAAGTTGAACTCTGGTTGTTATTATTGAGGTTTTATAGAATAATGTATTTATCCGTATTGTATAACTTATTCTGACCATTTTGGTTTTGGTAAATATTTAAAGAAATAAGGAGTGAATTTTCATTCTTTTATGGATCTTATGATCCATTAAAAGTTAATTTTAGCGATTCAGACATGAAAAATTCACCTTGAATATCTATTCCATGGAGTAAAAGTTCAAGTGAAGATTCATCAAAGCATAACCAAAAAATGAAATTGTGATTATGAAATTTAAATAAATGAATTATATTTTCTCATGGACTCTATCTTGACATCAAAATAATACCTCAACTTTAGGAAAATGACATTGAAATAAAAATGCTATCCTTTTACCCTCATTTCTGATGAATGATGTTCCCTTCACCCCTCATCGATTTATGCTTTTTTGGTTGTAAAAATTATCATGATCATGTTCTATATCACTTCATATTAGTCCTTGTAAGTTATTATTCTCTTCCATTTTTGTATTTTAACTTCCCACCTATTTTCACTATATATGGGAAACTAGATACATATATTTCAAGAAGCCTTTAAGTTTATCACTTTCCATTTTGAAAATAAGTTTTAGTATCCCTTTTCATGATGTGGGATTTCAACAAAGGTTGAACCATTGATGAAAAAGTTAAAATTTTGAGGGTGAAATATATTTAAGGGTTCAAAATTTTATATCTCAATATTTTAAAAGAGTACTATGTTTGATAGTATAAAAGATACATGACACCGAGCTTAAACAAACCATAAAATATTATTATTAAAATATGACATTCATAACCTAGACATTGAATTGGAATATATGAATAGTATTAACAATATTATGAAAAATTTGTAAAGGACATTCTAAATAAAAATTTATTGATTAATACTTATGAAATAACCACTTAATTTTTAGTAAATTCATTTTATTCTTCAAAAAAATATGTTTCCTTCAAAAATGATTTTCATTTATTTTTGTGAGAGAATATTATTATTAATTTCCAGAAATTTAAGAAATTAAATTTGAAAAAAATTATATGAATTTTTAAATCATCATGTCAAAATTATCTTATAGAAATTGTTTGAGAATCTTCTTAAATGTTTGATTTTTCAATGAATAATGAAAAATATAATTTTTTATTGAAAACTGTATTTTTGTTTCAAGCATTTAAAAGGTTATATTTTTCTTTAAATTTTTTTTAAAAGTTAAACCAGTACATTTATATTATGAATAATCTAATAAATTTCATTTCAATTAATTTTATATGGATTTTTATATAAAACCATTTTATACTTAAGAAATCATTTTTTCTATAAAATCATTTTCATCATGTTTAACAGATATATTTTAAAATTAATTTCATCCACTTATAGAGATTGAATCTTAAAAAATAGACTCCATGTTTTGAATTATGTTGATTAAATTTCACAAATAGACCTTTTTTCTTTTTTGGTAGTTTGGATAGTAACTATGGTTAAATTTATTACCTCGATCAAGGGTAAATGGGTTAATTAGGGTTTAAACTAATTTAATAAGGCTTCAAAGGAATTTAAACACTTTTTTATTTAATTAGAAGAGTTTATTTCATCAATAATCATCCAAAATTAAAAAATATGACCCTTTTTCCATTTAACATTTATTTCAACCTTTTAAATAATTACCTAAAAGTTAAAGATAAAAATGTCACTTTCTTGCTTTTAATATATATAATATTTTGTGACATGGATAAAAACAACTTATTTTTTGTTACATATTATTATTTTAAATATGCATAATTTTTTCTTACCATGGTAATTTATTTTGAATTTTTAGTGATGGAATAATTACTATAAAATCATACACAACGCTGACATAGTTCTTGTAAAAGTAATAGAAAAATCAAGTAAATGATTTAAGAAACTCTAATATTAATATTTTTTTGGGTGAGTTAATGTGCACCAAAAATTTAAAATATTAACATAACATATTAGATATGTGTGAAAGATTTATATTTGAATTCCATCACTGTAATATTTTTTTTCAAAGTCAAATTATGGGAATAGTTATTAAAATAACATTAATAGTATTTTATGTTAAATATGTTTTATTAAATTATTTAAAAAATCATAAAAATATTAAGTAGAAAATTATGGTGATAAATAGTCTACAATTTCATAACTTTTCCATTTATGATCCAATTTTCACCTTATAAGTAAAATTTTAAACCTTTTTTATTGAAAATTTATTTACATGGTTATGGTTAAAATTGGATAACCAAGGGGTTAAAACAAAAGCTAAAGATTAAAATGAATCTAAACCAAAAAAATATTTTATGACTATATTAAGACCATATATTCATTATATTCAAATCAATGTCATTTTGGAACCATTTTACATGATTAGACACATATTATGTCACGAACTAGCCTGGATACCCTGGTACTCTGATACCTGAGGTGACACTGACATAGCCCAATGGGTGTTCCCGATCCCCAGAGGTTGGAAACTAGAACTTGGCATCATTAAAGATAAAACTAGGAATGGTTTTTCCAAATAAATAATGGAATAAACAGTTATAAGCCGGTATGCTCAAAAAGAAAATCCACAGGGGGGACAAGACCAGAAGTCAAACATTTATAAACCCAAAATACAACAAAAAGTACCATAAAACAGGAAGATAATAACCTAAGTCCCAATAAAAACAGATCTCTAAGTCCCAAGGATCAACAAAAAGAACCACCACTAAGTGGTTCTTTACCCTTGCTCGAGTCTAGAAAAATATAATCTACAAACACCCAAAGATACAAGTAGGGTATGAGCTAAAATCCCAGTAGATTCTCACCATGGACTCCATAATGAGATTCCAAATTAATTAACCAAATAAATCTTCCAATTTTAAATTTACATAAATGATAATACTAAATCATATTTAAAAAAATCATACTTCAAATGATGTAAATATTTCAAACAATGGATTAATACACATTTTATATAAAACAATTTATATAAATTCATAAGCTATTTGTAAAATAGTTTACAAACAATGTCATATATATCAAACAATCATAATGAGAAACATGGTCATCTACTAAGAGGTGTGATAGTTCCAAGTTATGGGATTCTCACACACTCATATGATGATAACGACAATGTGCACACACATCTCTCTAACACCAGCAAAAAAATACTAACCAACATTCCACTATGGATATGATCTTCAAACACGTTTATTTTAGAGTTGTAAATCATTATCCATTGTTACAAAATTCCCATCCTAGCGTGTTTATCCCTAAAAAATCACCAACTATATAGGCTTTCAACTTCTCTAACAAAAATCAATAATGGGAATTTTTTTCAAAACTATTCAAAATAAAATTAAACCCATTTTCCATTTGAATAATCCAGTTTCCATTTAAAACCCAAAATGGGGTTTTAATAAATTCATGCCTTTTTATAGGATAAATCCAAATGAGTTCTTATCAAAACAATTTAAGCCATTTTTTTCAAATTAAACCTTGAAATCAATTTCACAAATAAACTTCACAGTTTAAATTCATCAATTTAAATTTCACAATTTTCCTTTAATTTCATAAAATCCTAATCACACCCCAATTCACAAGAATTGGGGTTTTCCCCCAATTTCATGAAAAATCATTTTAAAACCCCAATTCATATCATTTTTTTCATAATTTATATTAAATGAAATAAAACAATTAAGAAATTCTAGGATAGATTAATTGTCTAATCATAAATTGAATCACCTACCAAAATAAATAGATTATAGGATTATGATGCCCATAATGGGAAGCTCCAAAAAAGAACATCGAAAATGGTGATTTGATAATAAATCCTAGATCCAAGATATAAAACAATGAATATTATATCCTCTAAAAACATGGACATATAAGAAAACCTTAATGGAATAGAGGAAGGGGTCAGGAGAGACCAAGAGGAGAAGATTCATGTACCTGGAAGAGATCAAACAATATTCTCCTTACATTGATCCACATTTTAATGGGTTTGGAGGATCCAAAATGGGTCCTTGATAGCTTTCAAGACTTAGGAAATCATTCTAGGTTGATTTAGGGTCGAGGAAGGGATAAAACGAGGGGTTCAAGAATTTTTAATTTTTTTTAATAATAAAATCATGTATGCACAATTAGCTGGGCAGAGCCACACGGTTTGTCAAATTGTGTGCTCTATCCATGCACCCTTGCTGGTGAGGATTCATGGTTTCTCCTTTGTGGGTGAAAATTTTGAAAAATTGTGTGCTAACTATAAAAACCCCCACTACCCAGGTTTTCTTGATTTTCACTAGCACGGAACATGGTTTGGGAAAACCATGCATATAAAAACCCTACTCTGTATTACACACATAAAAATGATTTATTACATAAAATTTAACTTAAGAAAACTCTGAGGATTGAGTGGTCTAGTGTCTTGGGAAAGTTAGGAACATTACATAACAACTTAGAACCTAAAACAAAACATCTTTATTAAAAACATCTTTTACATGACCACAAAATTCCTTCGTACTTAGCATTGCATGGGATAACCTGGGGACATGCATAAGAAAAGGGTGAGCTATAAAGCTAAATAAGGGAGTCATAGAGGCATAACATGAATAATATAGTAAATGTTAAGAAATAGGCATATTAATGGAGTGCAAGAGAGACATGAACATGAAGGCATGATATATCATGATTAGCATAACTTGGAAATGTGGCAACAATATTTAACATGATATTAGCATGATCCAAGTCTCATTGCACATGGATCATGAGTAAAACCTCATTAAACATTAATTATCATGAGTAAACCCTCATTTCACTTGACTTATCATGACACTAATATTTACCCAATACATTGGAGCGCTATTAGGGTGCACCCTTATTAATCATTTCATTTCATGGATAAGTGTGCCACATGGATCATATAACATGGATTTATTAAACATCATCATTTCATCAATGATAAAGGAATGTGGAATTCATATATGAAACTCTATAATCATTAAGTAAATGTGAATAAATGTGAATACCCTTGATAGAGAAATGAGCATGGTATTCACTACACAATGACTTTGGCTTGGAAAATCACGGTGCAATTTCGATAGCATAACGGCGTGAAATAATAATTCATAAAAATGGTTGATGAGAGAGAAAGGGGTATCTCATAATATTTACATGAAATGGACATTAATGGGGGTCATATAGATACATGTACCAACATATTTAATTGAATTTAGATTCATAATACAAAATAATTGCTTGAATGTAAATGAGGAGAGAGAAATCCCTTATGGAATTTCGACATGGTAACGGGTGTACATGGGAGGAATTAATGAGAGAGAAATGGGTCTCTCATAATTAAAACATAAGGAGGGAAGTATAGGGTAGGTTAGAAATCATACCCCAATATTTTAAATTGAAAATACAAGGGTATAACAACATAAAGAAACTTGTACAAAAATGAGAGAGGAAGAAATCCCTTACATGGAAGTGTGACCCCAAAGGCTTGGGAGAGGCTTGAGAGAGGCTTATTGGTAGATTTTTGTGCCTTGGGAGGATTCTAGAGAGTGGAGGGAAGAGGTTGGTCGAGCTCCAAAGGTTTTGAGTGAAGAGGAATGGGAGATTGAGTAGGTTTATATATGAAAGGAGAGAGAATTATTTATTATTTAGGTTTTGGACACCACACATTAAACTAATCAAAACGACAAACCAGACCATGGTTTTTTACCATGGGTTTTGCCCAAGGGGATTGTAAAACATTATTTTATAAGACCAATGACTGAACTTATTAAAATATTAGTCTTGCTTATGTGTAGATGATTCGCACCCTCAAGGAAATCATATTAAAAAGTTAAAATATTTTATAAGTCTTGGAGGGTCCACTAAGGCACCATAAAATTAATCAAAAAAATCTAAAGTCATATTATTTTAAATTTAAAATATATATTGGCAGAAAATAATTTTTAAATTATTTTATTACATCACTATTGGGTCATTATGATGTCATAAAACACATTATATATTTAAACGGTATTTAATTTTTACCCAAAAATTCGACTATCTCAGAAAATTATGAAAAATTCATGATCAGACAATTTTAACATCTTGAATTCAAAAATAATATTCATTTTGTCTAAATAATTTTCTAAATATGTGAATTTTTACTTTTTAAAATAAAAAACGACATTTATAAAAAATTCATGAGTTCTGACAAAAAAACAACTTTCAAACCTTAATAAAAATTACAATTGTATTCATAAAAATAATATGATAATTTATATTTAATAAAAAGTAATTTGGTAATAATATTTTAATAAAATATTATTTAATTAAAAAATCTATTAATTCATCAAAATAGATTTATTAATTGAATATTAACTAAAAAATACTATTTGTGCTTTAAAAACCCATTTACAAAGTAACAATAATAAAATAAATGTATATTATTTATAAAAAAACAATACACATAATCATAGTGCTATGATATTGTTACATAACCCCTTATAATACCTGCATACAACCTAAGGATAAGGTGTGCGATGGTGACAGACTCTTGGGGTGGCTCAGATAACATCGCTAAGGTGGTAATCTCTATTAACTTCCACTTCTCCTGCAGGCGGTTCCGTTTAAGCTTAACATGTTGAATCCTGGATTGGGATTGGTCAAGAGAAAATCCCAGTGATACCACCTCATTTATGAGCTCTAAAAAATGGTCTTCATATAGGGAAATTATACTGGATGAGACCATCTCTTCCTTTGTCTGAGTAAATTAGATTTTTAAAGCCCTATATTTATACTATTCATGTGATCACTATTCAACGTCTATATTAGCAACTGTAACAACACTACTAAAAATCAGGCATTAGATACCTACATTGGCTGGCGCTGAAGCGGGGCGAAAATTTGGCCCACAGTGACCGCCTGGTGATCATTGACCTCCTGCTCGGTCGAGCAATAGCGACCACCATTGGCGGTTGCTGACCTGCTTCTCGGTTGGGCTATAGCGACCGCCAATGGCAGTCGCTATCCTGTAGAATTTTTTTTAAAAAAAAATTCACTGATGGTTCCCAAAAAGCAGAAACAGGGTAAAAATCATAAAAAAAAATAAAACAATTCCAAACAGCAAAAACATCAAGATCTTCATAAAAAATAAATGACAGACATGCTTCATATTCAATGATCCAAATAGGACCAATCCATTTCAATCTTCTGCTTTAATAAACCTACAATAAGATACAAAAAAACAACTAAAAAAATGTAAATTACACATATTTATTCAGTTAGTATATATATATAATAAAATTAATTCTAACATCAAATCATGGGTGTTATAATAATTTAAAACCCCAAATTTAAGAAATTTTATCATTTTAGGATTTTTTTTTTCTTGTTTTGATGTCTTTGGTTTAGCTTGTGGAAGTGTTTTGTGGTTTAAAAAGTAATGCTCTCCACGCATAAAGTGTGAAACTGTTAAAAACAACATATTCAGTCATACCGTGCACACCGCATGTTCAATTGACATTTTGTCTCCTCCAACATGTCACAAATAATATTTCTATTTTTTTCATATGATTTCAAGTCATTCTAAGGATATTTTCTGTGAATTTGACCATTACACGTCATTTTGGTGTTTTATGACTCCGGAAATACATTTCTGGTCACCGTAGTAAAAAAACCTTTGATTGATGTACCTTCTACTCGAACATTTCAAAATTAACACCACGGTTTTTGTCGTATGATTTCATGACATTCCGAGGTCATTCAGCTGGTTTTGACCACCCAACGCACCCTTTAAGAGCGCGCCAAACTGTTAAAAACATCATATTCGGTTGTACTGCGCACACCACACATCCGATTGATGTTTTGTCTCCTCCTACATGTTACGAATCATATTTATATTGTTTTCGTGTGATTTCATGTCATTATGAGGACGTTTGATCTGAATTTGACCATAACATGTCGTTTTGGTGTTTTATGACTCCAGAAATGCGTTTCTGGTCACCGCGGTCAAATGACACCTCGGATTGATGTACCTTCTACCCGACCATTTCACAATTCACACCACGGTTGTTGGAGAATGATTTCATGACATTTTGAGGTCGTTTGGCTGGTTTTGACCACCCAACAAACCCTTTAGAGCGCACCAAACTGTTAAAAATAACACATTTGGTCGTACCGGGCACACCGCATGTCCGATTGATGTTCCGCCTCCTCCTACATGTCTTGAATAATATTTCTATTATTTTCCTGTGATTTCAAGTTTTTATGAGGATGTTTTCTCTAAATTTTATCGTTACACGTCGTTTTCGTATTTTATGACTCTGGAAATGCATTTCCGATCACCGTGGTCAAACGACACCTCTGATTGACGTACTGTCTGCCCGACCATTTCACAATTCACACCATGGATGTTTCCATATGATTTCATGACATTTCAAGGTCGTTCAGCTAGTTTTGACCACCCTACAAACCCTTTTAGAGTGCGCCAAACTGTTAAAAACAACATATTCGGTCGTACCGCGCACACTGCATGTCCGATTGACTTTCTGTATCCTCCTACATGTCACGAATAATACTTGTATTTTTTCATGTGATTTCAAGTCATTCTGATAATATTTTCTCTAAATTTGACCATTACACGTCGTTTTGGTGTTTTATGACTCCAGAAATGTGTTTTCAGTCACCGTGGTCAAAAGACACCTCCAATTGATGTACCGTCTGCCCAAACATTTTACAATTTACAGCACGGTTGTTGTCGTATGATTTCATGACATTCCATGATCGTTCAGCTGGTTTTGACCACCCAACGCACCCTTTTAGTGCACACCAAACTGTTAAAAACAACATATTCGGTCGTACCAGACACACTGCATGTCCGATTGATGTTCTGTCTAATCCTAAATGTCACGAATAATATTTCTATTATTTTCATGTGATTTAAAGTCATTATAAGGGTGTTTTCTCTGAATTTGACCGTTACACGTCGTTTTGGTGTTTTATGACTCATGAAATGCTTTTCCAGTCACCATGGTCAAATGACACATCTGATTGATGTACCGTCTTCCCGGCCATTTCACAACTCACACCGTAGTTGTTGTCGTATGATTTCATGACATTTCGAGGTCGTTCGACTGGTTTTGACCACCCAATTCACCCTTTTAGAGCGCACCAAACTTTAAAAAAAACATATTCAGTTGTACTGCTCACACCACACGTCTGATTGATGTGACATCCTCTCCTACATGTCAAGAATAATATTTCTACTGTTTTCATATGATTTCAAGTCATTCTGAGAAAGTTTGCTCTGAATTTGACCGTTACATGTCGTTTTGGTGTTTTATGACTCCAGAAATGCATTTTCGGTCACCACGGTCAAACGACACCTCTGATTTACATACCGTCTACCTGAACATTTCACAATTCACACCATGGTTGTTTTCGTATGATTTCATGGAATTTAGAGTTCGTTCGGCTGGTTTTGACCACCCAACACACCCTTTTAGAGCGCGACAAACTGTTAAAAACAACATATTCAGTCATACCGCACACATCTCACATCTGATTGATGTTCTGTTTCCTCATAAATTTCAATAATAATATTTATATTGTTTTTGGGTGATTTCTAGTCATTCTGAAGATGTTTGATTTGAATTTGACCATTACATGTCGTTTTGGTGTTTTATGACTCCGTAAATGCATTTCTGGTCACCGCGGTCAAAAGATACCTCCGATTGACATACTGTCTACCCGACCACTTCAAAATTCACACCACAGTTGTTGTGGTATGATTTCATGGAATTCTGAGGTCATTCAGATGGTTTTGACCAGCCAACACATCGTTTTAGAGCGTGTCAAACTGTTAAAAACAACATATTTGGTCATACCACGCACACCGCATGTCCAATTGACGTGCCATATCCTCTTACATGTCATGAATAATATTTATATTGTTTTCTATTGATTTTAAGTCATTATGAGGACGTTTTATATGAATTTTACTGTTACACTTCGTTTTGGTGTTTTATGACTCCGGAAATGTGTTTCCGGTCCCCGCGATCAAACGACACCTCCAATTGATGTATCGTCTGCCCGACCATTTCACAATTCACACCACGGTTGTTTTTGTTTGATTTCATGACATTACGAGGTCATTCGGCTGGTTTTGACCACCAAATGCACCCAATTGGCCTAACTGTCTAATGACCAACTGGAAAAATGACAAAATAGCCAATTCGCCTAACAGTATAACGACCAATGACCTAACAGCTGAATGAAAAATTGGCCTAATGGACTAATATACTAATTTCCAATTGGATAATTGGTATAAAGTCCAAATTTAAAATTTCAATAATGGCCAATTGGCTAATTCTCCAATTCGCCCAATGGCTTAATTGCCAACTGTCCTAATGGTCTAATGGCCTAATGGGATAATGGAAAATTATCCAATTTTTCTATGGAACTTATGGAATAATAGAATAATTTCCAATTAGCCTAAATACCTAGTTACTAATTAGAAAATGGGCCTAATTTCTTATTGGGTTAATAAAAAATTGGCATAACGACTAATTGGCCTAATGGCCAATTGGCCTAACGGAATAACGATCAAGTATCCTAATGGCCTAAAGGTAAATTTTCCTAATGACCCAATGTCAAATTGTCCCATTTACCAATTCACCTAATGCCCTAATGGCACAATGACCTAACAACAAATTGTTCAATTGGCCAAATGTCCAATTGGTCTAAAGACCAATTGCCCTAATGGCCTAATGGCCTATTTTCTGAACATACTAATACTAATGGCCAATTAGCATAATGACTTAGTGGACTAAAAAACAATTCGAATAATGGCCTATTTTCTAGTTGTATATAGGAATAATGGAATAATGGCCTAGTAGCCATTTGGCCTAACATCCAATTGTCCAATTGGCCTAATGGCGTAACGATCAATTATCCTAATGGCCCAAAGGTCAATTTTCCTAATGACCCAATGTCAAATTGTCCCATTTACCAATTCACCTAATTCCCTAATGTCATAATGGACTAACAACCAATTGTTAAATTTTCCAAATGTCCAATTGGTCTAAAGACCAATTGTCCTAATGGCATAATTGCCAATTTTCCGAACATACTAATACAAATGGACAATTAGCGAAATGACTTAGTGTCCTAACAAACAAATTGAATAATGTTCTATTGTCTAGTTGTAAAATTGGAATAATGGCATAATGGCCTAATGGCCATTTGGCCTAACATCCAATTGGAAAATTGGACAACTGACCAATTTCCCTAATGGCCCAATAACCTAATGAACAATTTCCATAATGAACTAATGGTCAATTGTCCTAATGAACTCCTGTAAATATGGCCTAAGGATATAATTTCCAATCGATCTAATAGTCTCTTAGATAATTGTCCTAATTCATAAATAGCCAAATGGACAAACATCCAATGACCTGATGTCCTAATGGACAATTTTTCTAATGGACCAATTAGCCAATTGTCCTAATGGAATAATGGAATAATGACTAATTGGCCAATAGGCCTAATGACATAATTGCCAATGACCGAATGTAAAATTAGCCTAATGGCCTAATGGAATAATGGTAAATTTTTGTGTTGCTCGTTTGTCATCAAAATATTTAATGCGAAATCGAAAACCATTAGCATCTATAACATTATAACGACGAGTCGTTATAGATGGACCCTCAACCAGTTGGGTAAATTCTTCAGTTAGCATGGGGTCCCCTAACCCCCTCAGCTTATGAACCTACATAATTCATATAATTCAATAATTATTTATGCAGAAATAAATTAGTATAATACTTCACTCATAAAGAAAATCAATTTATACGTACAAAATTCTTTGGGCCGATCATGAAATGACGCATAATGAGATTGTTGAATTTGATACTCAGTCACACGATACATCTCTTCCTTTATATCATTAATGTGTTTCCTGCAAATGATAACGTGATGTTTAAATGATAAACTTATGAAAAAAAAACATGTAAAAGTTAACCAATAAAAGTGATAAGACACTTACTGCATTAATGGTGCAACTGATGGAGTATTGAACAATATATATCGATGCACTTGTATCCACTCTATGTTGTCCATATCAAATATGGTTCCTTCTACAACTGGACTATCATGAATCCGAGAGGGATTATCAAATTTTGTTTCAATATCCATATGATATTCTACACAAAAAGTAGTACACTCATCCATCAAATAACCATTGACTGTTGATGCCTCCGGACGAGATCTGTTACATACAAATAGTTTCAATGTACTCAAATACCGCTCAATAGGATACATCCACCTGAATTGCACTGGACCAGTAGCCATTACTTCATCAGTTAGGTGCACTGTCAAGTGAACCATCACATCAATAAATGAGGGGGGAAATAGTTTCTCAATGTGACAAAGCTTAAGTACAATTCGGTCCTACAAAATTTTTAAATCACTAATTTGTTGATTTCATAAACAATTTTTTCCAAAAAAATTACTCATCTCAATCAATGGCTGAACAACATTGGGGGATAAACAATCACAAATTGTGATCAGAATAAATTGCTAAAATAGTATGTGATTGTCATGAATTTTCAACCCTTGCAATGTCATGCTCGTTAGATTCACATACTTTGAAATATTATAAGAGTAACAATCAGTCACCTTGAGAATCTTAAAAATGGAACGAAATCTCTCTTTCTCCTTTGTAGTCATCGTATACTGTGAAGCCGGCATATATGCCTTGTTTCCCTCAGATAAATATAAATGAAACTATTTCCTTAAACCCATTTCTTCCGAATCACGACGTGCATTAACATGGTCCTTTGATATTCCATTGACACATAAAATCATCCACAATATATTATCACAAACATTTTTTTCAATGTGCATGAAATCCAAATTATGCCTTAGCATGTTAGTTTTCCAATATGGAAGACTATAAAAAATACTTTTCTTTTTCCAATTGTGACTGTGCTGCCTACATACAACACGAATATTACGTAATGGATGAGCCACAAAATTCTGAATTTCATATACCATGTGGATGTTTTCTTCCTCAATCTGTGATAACATTTCGAATCCGGTCATGATCTTTGGTGCTGAGATGAACACTCTAGAACTATCAAATGCCACTATATCCTTTCTGAACTTGTGCTAAGGGGGGAGAAAATGTTTGTGACCCATGTATGCCCATTTTTTGGAATGATTAAGCCATATAGATTTTTTACTTTTACTGCAACAAGGGAAAGAAAATTCCCCTTTCGTACTCCAGCCTGATAAATTTGCATAATCCGGGAAGTCATTGATTGTCCACAATAAAGCAGCCTGTAGTTTGAACATTTCATTCATTTCCCAGTCATAAGTCATCACACCATCTCCCCAAAATTCATTCAACTCATCAATCAATGGCTGAAGGTAAACATCAATATTATCTCCCAGACTTGTAGGTCCATCAATAAGAGTAGAAAGTAATATAAATTTTTGCTTCATACAAACCCAAGGAGGAAGATTATATGGAACCAACACCACGGGACATGTGTTATGAGTGGCACCAACCATAGACTTGAATGGATTGAAACCATCTGCTGCCAACCCCAATCGGACATTACGAACATCTTTAGCAAAGTCGGGATGTCTCTTATCAAAATCCTTCTATGCATGAGAGTACGCCGGGTGGGTTAATATATCAATTTCATGAATTCTTTCTGCATGCCATCTCATTAAATTAGAAACCTTAGATAACATAAATAATCTTTTCAACCTCAGTTTAAGGGGAAAGTAAAACATTTGATTTACGACAATCGGTCTCCCCTGTATCACAATTGTCTTTGAAGAGTCTGATTTACCCTGTTCTCTTTCCACCTAGAAGCGCCATAAACCATACAAATATCCAAATGGGTATATTCCTTTCTAAACAACATATAGTTATTTTCACATGAATCTTTGGTCTCATATGTAATACCTAAGTTCTCTATCAACTTACAAGCATGGTAATACAACTTGAGAATCTTAGTGTTGACTGGAATAACCTTTTTCAATAACACCAACAGCATGTTGAATGATGTGTCTGACCACTGATTCAAAGTCATCAAATGAAACAACTCCACGATAAATGACAATTTATTGTAAGAAGTACATCTAGGATATAATTCTATTTTTGCATCATCAAGAGCTTCATAAAACCTCCTCGAATCACGATCTGCACCAGAGCGAAGATTTATCTCACCGGTCTCAATATTCTGGATGTCAATGCCTTTAGGATCCATCCCACGTACCATTTCAATAAGCATTTCATGCATTAGATCATTCATCCTTGCATCAACATCTATCTGAACTGCATCTGTATTTTCAAAATGAACATATTATTCTCCATGACGAGTCCAACTCTTATAATTTTTCAGAAATCTGTTAAATAATAGGTGCTCCCTCATTGTATCTCATGTGAATTGATATCTGTTAGAACATTTTCTACATTGACAACTAATATAGTCACTTTTAAATCCTCCAGTGAACCCAGTAAACTGCATAATTCCATTGAAATATTCTCAAGAAGTTCGATTTGGAATATCAATCCAACTCTTATCCATAATAATATTTGTATAAAAAACATTTACACAAGACTTATTACATGCATATTTCATATCAAATATATTTAAAATAAATACTAACCAATTTCTTGTGGACCATTGATAAAATAATCAAATTATATATCTGAATAATAAATAAGAGAATAGATAATGGAATGTAATTGAAAGACCATGTCATTGTCGTCATTTGGTATAGTAAATCTAATGATGATTCTATATTCAAGAGTCCCTAATCATATTTTGATCAAATAGTGAATACTTCACGCAAGAATATGTACAGTCTTCTCAAACTCAGAGAAACTGTATCTTTGTACAAATAATGTCTAACTGCCTCTTGGATTCACACTACCTTTGTTCCATCAAAGGCAGTACAGAGTAACCATCAATGATAACAATCAATCTCTAATTTATGGAAAACTAGCTAATCTATATCTAGGATGACATCAAATATATAAAATTCCAGAACAAAAAAAACCAATCTATCATGACTTGTGTTATCTCAGTACAATATTCATGGAACATACATCATCTTATCATGCTCCCCCTTAAGGGCTACTGAGCCACAATAAGTACACCAGTAATATTAGTACCATGCATAGAACAACACAATATATAATATATACAAAGTACGTCACATTGAAATATAGAATATCATATAGAGGAAGAACATATAATATTAATAATAACATATAGTATCGAAACACACATATGTGATCAAACTCAAACATGTGTCTCGTGGGCTATGCAAGTACACACATGTTGTCAAACCTCAAACATTTTCTCATGGGACACACACACACACAGATGTGATAAAACTCAAGAATGGTATAAATCAAATAACAACACAACTTAATGTTAATTTAGTCAACATATACATGGACTCAAACATTGTATGTAACTTCCAAACCTCAAGTAAAGTGTGAAGTCTCTCATACTCACCCTGTCAAGACAGATTGTTTCATATGCACAGAAGCCTGTTTACACATGAACATCCATTTACACACTTTTTATTCACACACAATATTCATATAATCTTCATACATGCCAAATTTGTGCTGTAAATTTCCCAAAATCAAAACTCTTAAACAAAAATTAGGGAATACCTGATTACGCTATAAATCTGGAAGGGATGGGAGTCGAAGGCGGTGCTGTGAGGGAGAGGAGAGGCAGCGGAGGGGAGCCGGAGCCGGAGGTGGTGCGGCGAGGGAGGGGATGGGTGACATCGGTAGTGGTGAGCCAGAGGAGGAGGCGGTGAGGTGGAAACGATGCAACGAGTGTGGGATGATGAGGGAGGGGATGGAGGACAGTGGGGAGCTGGAGCGGGCAGGTGACAGTGGCGAGGGGACGGGCAGTGGTCGTGTGGGGAGGGAGGGGACTGAGCATCGGTGGTACGACAAGGGAGGGGACGGGCGGTGACGGTGTGGTGAGGGAGGGGATGAAGAGGGAGGGGACGGGGGTTGGCGGGGAGCCGGATCGGAGGGCAGTGAGGGGACGGGGGACATGCGAGGGGGTGGAGGGCAGCGAGGGGATGGGGGTGAGCGAAGGGCGGAGGGTGGAGGGGGGATGTGGGATTGGAGGCGGTGAGGGGACAGGTAGGGGAATCGCGGGGGTAGGGGGTGCCGAAGGGTTTTTTTGCAAATCCCAGCGACCGCCTTTGGCTGTCGCCCATGTCATTGGGATTCAAAACCTATTTCTCTAGTAGTGTAATTCTTAATAGTATTTTAAAAATCCAAAAACATAAAACCAAAGAACTACATATGTTTTATATAACCATTTTACATAATAATACTTTTAATTAGATCAAGAATAATTTTAATTAATAAAAGTTTGGGTCATTACAGTGCACCAACCTTTCACATCCCAAGAGCCCTTCAAAATTTTCAAAATTTTACCCAAAGCACCCTTAAATATGACCCAACAAAGGTAAGATCAAAAGAGGGGGTTAAGAGTACCTAAAAATAGTAATAGGTTGTTACAACTTCCCCACCATAGAAACCTTCTATCCCTAGAAATCCTATTAAGAAGATTCTATGTCAAAAATATGAGGCCATTGCTCTCTCATTAGTTCCCCTCTCTCCCAAATCTCAAGAGTATCGGAACCATGCTTCCATAGCACTCAAACCAAAGGTATCGTCCTCCAATGAAGAACCTTGGTTTTCGAATCAACTATCATGACTAGATGCTCTATCACTGATAAATCAGGTTCAACCTAGAGATCACTCCAGTTCAAAACATGATATTGATTAGAAAGATACTTCCATAGCTGTGATACATTGAATATATTATGTATCGACATCAGTTGTAGAGAAGGTTCTAAACGGTAAGCCACTTTATCCACCAACTCAACAAACTAAAAAGGTCCCACAAAACGAGGATATAGATTCCATTTCCACCCAAGCCATCAATGAACCAAACATGGTGAAATTTTAAAGAACACATGTTCCCCAAGTAAAAATTCCAACGGTCTATAAAGATGATCAACATAAGAGTTATACTAGATTTGTGACATAAACATTATCTGATGAATCAACTGAATATTTTTCGTCATCTCTTGAACCAAGCTTGGTCCAACCAAGTAACTCATACCAATATTTGACCAACACAATATAGATTTACAAGTCCAACCACTTCAATAGAAATTGACATTAGCTGCGGTTTTTTAGCGGTGGTTTTGGGAACCACCACTAAACCATTTTTTAAAATGGTTTCGCGGGGGTTTATAATAAACCGCTGCGAAACGATATTTTTTTACACTACCGACCCTTCCCCCCCCCACCCCGACCCTCTTCTCAACCCATGACCCCACTTCCCCTGGCCCCCCGCTTCCCCCGCGACCCTGCCCCCCTGCGACCCCGGTAACCCCGCGACCCTGACGACCCCACAACCCCAACGACCCCACAACCCCAGCGACCCCAGCCCCCCGCAACACCGGTGACCCCAAGACCTCAGAGACCCCGTTTCCCCCATCCCCCCCTTCCCACGACCTCGACGACCTATATGTACCCTAAGGTTTTAATTCTAGTAATTTAACCTCAATTCTTGTCTCCTTATATTATGAATTATGAAGAATCATGGTTGATTTTTCATTCGATTCATTAAACATACACATAACCTGTGTTTAATATGTTATACTTGATAGAAAAACTTATTATCACATAAAAATTATTTATGTTTAATCCCTATCGACTATTTCAACAACTTAAGGTGTTAAATTAAAATCTCCCTAGGTATTGTACATTCTTAGGTGACCAAACCACATTCTATGTGGTTTTTCTTGAATCTTAACTGTAACGACTATAATGAATTTGATGATAACGGTGTAATGAGACTATATCACTTGTTTCTACATAAAAAAGATACTCACTTGTTAAACAATAAAACTGATAGATTATAAGGCCAACTTGACTATAATGAATTATGAAACTTAGGTATGTAGTTCCTTATTCTTTTGATACTCGATCATGGAGTCCATCAAACATGTGTTACTCAAGCATAACATCCCTTATATGTGTGGTACTCGGGCATTGTGTCCCTTATACTTGTGACACCTTAGCATGGTGTCCCTAATACTTAGAATAATTAGTCATTGAATCCCTTATACTTTTAATACATGGTAATCAAATCCTTAATTATAGTATTACTATGGTCTGGATTACCTCATACTTTTGATAAATGGTCATGGAATCCCTTATAATTTTAATACATTTTCATGGAATCCCCTACAACCATATGAGACTCTAGTGACTTTATAGGGATGACTGAGTAATGCCTCCGGTCATGGATTGTTACTCACAAGTTGTAATATTTTCTTTTCGGTAAAATAGAATATTGTAGTGTTTCTCCCTTAGAAGCCATAATTTCAATCCAAAAAACATAAAACCGAAGTGTTCTTTCATACTGTCATTTAATTTACTTTGCATAAATTTCATTTAAGTGTTGAATTGAATGGTATTGAATTAATTCTAACTTATTGTAGTGGTTTGGATGAATATAATTCTTCCAAGTTCCCAAATATAATGTTTAGAGAGAATTCCTTATAGGATCTATTTCCACCTATGTGATTCTGATTATCTTATTATGTTGTCCTAGTGGATAGTGCCAACACCCCACATTTCATCTCCAAATTCCCAAAATGATTCTACTATGAAACTCCAAACACCATGCCCAAACAAATCAGCTATTATTTAAATACTGTATTTTCATACCAAAACCACATTAGATGGTTGCATGGTTTTATATGACTTAGGGGTGGTAGAGGATTTACTTCATGTGAATGTTGAATAATTCAAGGGTACTCATATATGAAAAACCATGGTTGTTTCATAATGGGAACCTGACATATGCATCAACATTCATTCCAAATATGAAATTCAAGTGTTATTGCATAGGATTATGGATTCCCTTATATTTATCTCTTTTTTCTCATAGAATGAATGAATCATGTGGACATAGATATTATGAGTTCTTATCTCATAATGTGGTCAAAGTGAAAAACTCAATGCAAGGAATTAAAGTAAGAATTTTTTTTGGAAATTTAGAGTACGATCACCCACTTATTGAATCCTTTTCCTTTAATACTAAATACCCTCTATTTGTTTTATCTGGCGATAGAATATTTGTGCTTGCAAAACCTAATTTGAGTGGATTCGACAGCTTCCGATGGCTTGGATAGCTCATTGTAATCCATGTCAACTCTAGGAAAAACCTCATCTACTCAAAAATAAATTGTGGATTTCTCACATTCATATATAGCTTCTTTATAAGTTTTCAAATAAAACACATCTTATACTATCATTAGTTCATCCTCCATGGTGCATTTAGTGTCTTTTTAGGAAAAGGTTACATAATGCTATTTCTATGCTTCTTTATCAAGATTGGAAACATTATTTTTTTCCACATGAACTATGATTCCAACCAAGTTATTCTTATATTACTTTTTGTTATCTAATATTATTTTTTGATTCTATAAATAATTTCAAAAGTCAAGGTTTGAAAATTTGGAGATTTGGGAGAAACATGATAGGAATACTATTTAGCAAAACTTTTAGTAATGACCTTGTTGTAATTGAATAATATAGAATTGTTGGAACACTCTTTCTATTTACTAGTGAAACCTCCCCTATCCCAAACACTAGAGGGTTCATATCTAACTCATGGGATCATATTTATTATAGTATATTTCTATAATCTTACACTATCGTATATATGAATCTCTTTCTCTATTTAGTAGTAACTATGTGTTTTAATTTTTTTTATTATTGTGTAGGCACATTGGGATATACATGGATAAAAGTTGTATCACATTAACGGAGAACACTCCTTAGTATGTTAAGGGTTTGAATGAGTTTTTAGATTTTAAAATTTCTAATCGATCCATTGAAGGGAGAAAAAGATGTTCATGTCCTAAATGTAAATCTAGAACATGGTTGAAGAGAGATGAAGTTTATGAGCATTTAATACTGAAGAAATTCTATGGTCAATATTTGTTTTGGATTTGGCATGGAGAATCGAACATTACAGAAAGATTGAGTACTGATGTTAATCCACAGAATGAAGTCCCAAGTTTGTTGAAAATGGAAAATGAAATTCAAAACCTCATAAATGATGCATTAGGAACTGAAAGACACCCCTATTAGCATCAAAATATATCAGAACAACGAGAAGAGGGTGATACAAATTGCAACGTGACAAGTGATGTTTTCGAGGCTGTAACACAAGAAGATCAAGATTGTAACATATTATTGGATCCTCCCCTTGATTATGTGGAGCTAAATGTAAGAGAAAACTTCACTAAGGAAAATCCATTTCATGATTTAGTTGACAATGGAAATCAAGAGTTGTATAGTGGGTGTTTAAAATATTCAAAGCTTTCATTTTTTCTGAAGTTATACCATATCAAATGTCTAGGTGAAATTATAGATAAGAAAAGGTCAATGATATTGGAATTGATCCGTGATGCATTTCCTGAAGAAAAAATCCCAAAATATTTTTATGATATGAAAAAAGTTATTAACAACATTGGTCTGAATTATACAAAAAATAAATGTGTGTCCCAATGATTATATGCTTTATTGGGGAGAGGATTCAAGTAGACAGAATTGCAAGAAATGTTCCTCTTCTAGATAGAAGTCAAAGGGTAATGTTGGAAGTCCGAATGAACATAATTTCATGGAGAGGAATAAAAGTAACACACCTTCAAAGGTTTTACATTACTTTCCTTTGAAGCCTCGATTGCAAAGATTATTCATGTCATCGAAAACCGCCGAACACATAAAGTGGCATTCTGTAGATAATAAAAATTATGGGTTAATGAGACTTCCACAAGATTCCCAATCATGGAAGACATTTGATTCATTACATTTAGTTTTCTCAGCTGATCCTAGAAATGTTCGATTGGGATTGGCTGCCGATGGATTCAACCCATTTGGGACTTTGAGTACCAGTTATAGTATTTGGCCAGTTGTTTTGATCCCTTATAATCTACCTCCGTGGATGTTTATGTAACAAATATATTTTTTTATTTCAATGATTATTCCTGGAAAACAAATTCATGGAAATGATATTGATGTATACTTACAGCCTTTTATTGATGAATTGCAGGAGTTATGAAGCAACGATGCTGAGACATTTGATGTTTCTTCTAAAACAATGTTCAAAATGCATGATGCTTTAATGTGGACCATTAGTGACTTCTCAGGGCTTGGGAATTTATTGGGTTGGAACAATTAAAAAGTATTGGATTGTCCCATTTGTAACTTTGATTTTGAGCCCAAACAGCTACCTCACAGTAGAAAATGGAGTTTCTTGTGCCATCGAATATTTCTTGATGTATCTCATAGATTTCGGCTGAACAAATCAAAATTTAATGGTTCCATTGATCGTAGACCACCTCCAAAGTTGTTAAATGGTTCTGAAATATTAACACAACTTGAAAATGTTGAAACAGAATTTGGGAAGGTTCATCATTTGAATGATAGCAAAAAACGGGTCTGAAGTGCATCATCTTGTGAAATTAGAACAGAATAATGGAAAAAAAAGTATATTCTTCAAACATCCATATTGGGAATTTAATTTTTTATAGAACAATCTTGATGTGATGCATATTGAGAAGAATTTATGTGATAATTTGATTTTCACATTACATAATGAGCATGGAAAGTCGAAGGATCATCTCAATGCTCGCAAATACTTACAAGTAAGGAACCTAAAACATGATCTCTGGCTAGATGAGAATGAATAGTATTCGCCAACCATTTTTCCAATGAAAAATTGGGATAAAGATACATTCCATAGAATTTTAAATAATGTGAAGGTATCTGATGGGTATTCAAGTAACATCTTGAGCTGTGTTTACATGAAAAATCATAAGTTACATGGATTGAAAAGTCACAATTCACATATTTTGTTACAAAAATTACTACCGTTGACATTGCGTACATTATTAACTGAAATAGTTACTGCTGTTTTACTCCAATTATGCACATTTGTCAGGAAATTATGTGAGAAATATCTACATCCATTTGATCTTGACAACCTACAATTGTGGTTTGTATTGACCCTTTGTTCAATGGAGATGATCTTTCCTCTATCGTTTTTTACAGTCATGATGCATTTAACTATGCATTTGGTCGAGGACGTTAAATTAGGAGGCCCCATTCATTATCGATAGATGTATCCAATTAAGTTGTATTTGATTTATATTTTTTCAGTTAAGTAAACAATTTTTGGAATTTAAATAAATTCATAATATTATTAGTTTATTTCACAGATATCTTGGGCATTTGAAAGAATACGTGAGAAATAAAGCTCAACCAGAAGGCTCTATTATTAAATGCTATTTGGATGAGGAGTGTCTTACCTTTTATTCCAGATATTTGGATGATATTGAGACAAGATTTAATCAAGTTGTAAGTGTTGAAGACACATCAACTCAATCTCAAATGCATTAGAAATCAAAAATATTTCTTACTATTGGCCGATCAGTTGGGAGGACCATAAATGTGACACTGATAGAATTGGAATTATTATTGGCACATAGATATGTGCTACTGAATAGTGAAATTGAAGATCTATTTATTGAAGAGTTGAGGATATAAACAAAGAGACGAATGAGAGACTAAACAAAAAATGAGGAAGATATTACTAAAGGTATAAATAAAGATCATGTAGAATGGTTTGCACGATGTGTAAATTCATAAATATTGCAATAAATATGAACATTAGTTTGAAACATACATTTTTTAAATCTATTAAATTATAATTCTTATTTCAGATCATGAATACTGATACTTGAGAGGACTTGTCAGAAGATTTGAAGTTTCTTGCTAGAGGTCCTATAAAACAAGTTAGAAAGTTCGACGCTTATAATGTGAATGAATTTAGATTTCGTACAGTCGATCGAGAAGTGGTTTTGAAAATACAGAATAGTGGTATATTAATATTTTCTGAAGTGGGATACTATGGAGTGATGCATGATATTATTGAATTATACTACCAACTACATTTTTCTGTTGTTTTATTCAAATGCAAATGGGTCGATATTATCAGAGGTGTTAAAATAGATTCCTTGCAATTTACTTCTGTGAACTTCTCTCGCTTGATGGACGTTGGTGATCATGAACTGCATGATTCATATATCTTAGAATCACATGAAAAAATGGTATATTATGTGAATGATTTTGTGTATGAAGGGTGGACTGTAGTAGCTCACATAATACAAAGATATTTGTATGATATGGGTGATGAAGTGGATGATTTGACCCCTGAAATTGAATTTCATCAACAATAGGAAGCCGAATTATTTGTCCATCATTATATTGAAAATATTATTCTAGAAAGGATGAATGGAGTGGATGAAATAATGGAGCAAGAAACCAACATTATTTAAGGGGAAAATGATTGTATGTACAATTATTTATTCATTCATCAACCACTTGTTTCATTTCTGCAGTCATTCATTATCATAGTTTCATATATTTTGTCTGTTAGAAATGAGCATCTATTATAATTTTTAATTTTGTTTTCTGCATTTTTTTTTGAAATATATATTATGAACTTAATTTTATTTGATTAAATGATAGGAATGCCAAGGAGGAAGCGGTACACTATTTCATCTAGTTTTGTGACAGATGATGATCCATCTGGCTCCCTCCTCACGACATCTGAGGCACCTGATGCCTACACCCCTGCACTATCTCCCCCTACACCATCTCTCAAACAATCTGTGGGTGTCCCATTAGATTCTAAGTCGTCTAATCCCCCTTCAGGAGCCTCAGCAGTGGGGCAGCGAAACACCCCTTCCAGTTCATCACAGACATACTGGAGTGTCACTGTCATAGGTACAAATTTTAATTAAATAAATTTATTGCATTTTGTTTATACTAATTGTTTACTCATTGAAGATAAAAAAATTCAACCGTGGAGAAAAACATAAAAAGTTCAGATGTTTGGAATATGAATGGAGAGAAGATAGTTTTTCCATTTGATTCTTATGGGGTCCCTACGAATGACGTCGTGGGGTTACTTGGCCATATTCTAGGACAGCTGGCAGTGGAGCCCATTTCCCTTCCTATTTCTTATGATGATTGGAGACATACTCCTCCAAGCTGGAAAATGATGTTTTTGATTCCCAAATAAAGGCAATTTTATTACATTATGGTTTAATTGAATGTAATGTTACTAATATGTTCAAAATGAATTTCTATATAAAGATGTTCTTCTACTTTATAGTTGCTGATGTGATTTCATGGAAGTGGATGTTGAAAAATCTTGGTAAGAAATGGAAAGATTTCAAATGTAGATTGTGGTGTGATGTCAACAATACTTCGTTGACCGTGAAATAAATGTATGAGAAGCTACCCAGTGGTGTACCGAATGAACAATGGAACGTTTTTGTTGACAGACATCGTGATGAGAAGCAGATGGTATTGAAATATATATTATTATATTACCCTCATTTTATATTTATACATGTATATGAAGAGGATATGACATTTAATCAATTACTGTTAAATTGCATTTTATTTATTTCAGGATCTCTCAAGATAGAATGCATCAAACGGGGCTAAGAAAGTCATCCCTCGTACTGTGGGCTCAAAAATCTTTTCTAGAAGCCGAACGACAATTTTAATCTTCTAATTAGTTTAAATATTTAAAATAAAATATTATATATTTAATATATTGAATTTTTTATTTATCTTTGCTTAATGCAGTCACAGAGTTTATGGAACAAAGCATCCCTAACTGAACAGTCGTTGGATGTTCACAAAAAATCAGATAGACGTTTTGTTAATGAGCCTTCCAAAAAAGTTGGGGTATGAAGTCAACTTTTTATTATAATAACTTATTATCAGTCGTATATTGATATTTGATTTATAGGTAAAAATTAAAGAACTATGGGATTCCAATCCTAGGCAGTCCTACTTAGTCTCCCAGGATGACCTAGTTGCTAAATTCCTTGATAAGGAGCATTCTGGTAGAGTGTGTGGGATGGGTTTCAGCCCCGTACCATCTAAGGTCGTTGGCATGCCATTGGGGATTCTAGATACATCTACGATTGGTTACAGTAAATACATACCCGAAGATTCTCATAGAGAGATTTCTTCTCTACAAACCACAGTTAAAGACCAGGGGGCTCAAATATCCGCTTTGCAGAAAGCGATGACTGATATACATTAGTAAATGAGAAGATATTCCCCCGGTGGTAGTGCATCGACTAGTGGTAAGAAGGTAAATCACAAAAAATAAAAATCATTTAGTTTGAAAACTTTAATTGGTTTTAAATTTTAATATAAATATGCAACGATATTTAATTTTCAATATAATGTTTTTACAGGTGACAACAGAAAGTGGAGATGGAGGTGGAGAAGGTGATGATACATCATCAGACCGTGAGTAGTTTTATTGTTGATATGTTGAACAAATATGATATCAATTGGTTTGTATATGTAACAGGTGTGGCACATAGTTTCCACCAAAAAATTTCATGTCCTAAAATTTTCTTGATTTCTCATGTTTCCTTTTATGCATTTTATTGATTTACGATGTTTCCTTTTATGTCTCGATTTCTTGAGTGTGGTATGCATCATCCCATTTAGGCCTGTTTTTTAATTGGTAGTCAAGATTTTGGATGACTAGGAGTTAAACCCATTGTTGATGTGTTCAAAAAATTGGGACATTTCAGAGTGATCAAGGGGATAGTGTTGCGGGCACTTTGGTGAGGTATAATGTGTAGATAGTGAATCTTCATGCGTTGTTAATGGTTATCATATTCTGTTCATGATGATAAAATGTGGTCATACCGCATATAAAACCTAGGTTCCTCTCAATGTTGTTCATATACTATACCATATTCTAGAACAACATGTGTCTTGATTCACACTTTCATGGGATACATAATGATGCTTATACGTCCTTTTTGGGTCTAGATTTAAATTTATTAATATTTTGGCCTCATTGCTCCATTTACGATCCACGGATTATAACCTTAAATAATGTTCAGTTCATATCAAAATGTTCATGTGGTACCTGGGACAACATTAACCCCTTATACATTGGTTTTTACCCATACCATGACACATAGATACCATGTATAGAATCATCATACTATTCTATGAATCATGACGTTAAATTTTTCATCATGGTCTTGGTTGTATGATCTTACACTGTGTGCAATCATATTTTGGATTTTTTCATGGGTTGAAGGGCCTATTTTATCCTATAACCATAGGTTTTATTCACCACAAAAACATTCTTGATCCCCCCACCTCACCAATCTATACTATAACAATTTATATCAAGAGATCCCTAGTCCAAGAATTATGACATCAAAATATGCACATACATCCATCACATGGGTTTATTCATCCCTGGAGTTTCATCAAACATCTATTTCCACAACATTCTAGAACTATGGGTGGATTGATTCCCACTTCCATGGGATACGTATTGATGCATATATCTTCTATCATTGAGCCTAGATGATGATTCACCATATAATAATCCATTACATAAGGTGTCATTGCCCCAAAACACTCACATGAGCCTCTGTTTTAGCCATAATCTCCTTTCATTTACGTTGACACATCAGTAGGCCAATATGCTCTCATTTTCTGATATGAGGAAGTAAATAATTGGTATATAGATGCAAAAGTCCTTATAAAATCCTAATAAGATGAATTTAAACTATATCATTACCCCGTTTAAAATATATATACCTATTAATGATAGATAATTTAACCCCATAAAAAATTTATATGTCTATTAAAGAGAGATATTTTTACCTCTTATAAATTCTCGATGCCTAATATTATAATATGTAATTATTTAATATCATCATCCAAGAAGGTAAACCCTTCTGGCGTTGGTATCCTATGACACTATGAGTCATAAAAACATGTGGATTGATTCCAATAATCTTGATATAGGTAGTTACATATAAATATTTAATCTAGGGAACAACCCTATCACCAACTCATTATAGGTTTCTTCATTTCCTATCTACTTTGGTCAATGCTTGGAGACCTTTAACTCAAACCTATTACTATATTTGGAGTTCTAGGAATTTAAACTAGTTGTAGTCATAGTCCATGTTGTATGAATTTAAACATCAAATCCCAATGTCCTCAGCAAACAATGTTAATTAACAACTATACCCTATTAAATGAAATAAGGATGCCTCATCCGATAAGTGTGGGATGATTATAAAAATAATTCCCACATATAAAACCATGATTCCTCATATGATAAGTATGAAATGAACCACACATTACCCGTATAAAACTTGTATTTCTCTGAATATGAGATGATATGATAACCTTTCCAGAGATGAAATCACTCCACTGACAATAGTCTCTTACCATGTCACGCATCAAAACAATGTTTGTCTTGATTCCAATTATGAGGAGACACATCATGATGCATCTATATTTCATCTCAGTCCCATCCTTACCCGCAAATCATCAAGGGGATGTTTCCCTCTAGGTCAGGCTTGAATCTTGTCAACCCACATGTTTAAATAGAACATTTGAGCAGATGAGAAAATATCTCCCATGGAACCTAATATTCTATATGGTACATCCCCACACACACTTGTGCGGTTCACACATCCCACTATTTGGATAATCCTCACCCTACAAATCTAAAAAGGATCTCTAATGAAATGATTCATGGACATAGTGTCTTACATACCATCTCAGGCTCATTCAATGAAGTACATTTACTGATAAAAAGAGAATCTCATGCTTTGATCTCCATGAATAGTAGATCATGATATTTTTCATTCTATCCTCAATCAACTCAGGTATCCTATGTTTCAAACATGGTCAATAATAATTCTATTTCTGTCGATTACTCCCATTTCACTTCCCAAATCTCAAAAGTTGTAATTGTCATCGTGATATTTTTCAGGTCACTTCTTCCCCTCATTGGGTTCACCCATATAATCAATTATAACTATATAAATATCAATGATTCTTGAATCAATAATGGATCAGTAGGGTATAGGGGTTTGGAGGACGTCCACCTCAAGCATGGTTGAGTTGCATAATCACCACATGGTCCTAATTCTATAACCTTAAATGAGTATTCCATGTCCATGAATCACTAATCTAAACAAATGTTAAATCAACCTTAGAATGTGTTGTGTGGTGTTGTACCCATTCTCTATCAATTCAGGTCATGATTTTTACTCCTCCTCACTACACATATCCATTTATGACGTTCCACTATATTTTCCAAGAATCACGAACATACTTTTTTTAATAGTTGTCTCCATTATTTTTTAAATTTTGTGTGCATTAATCTGTTACGCTATTGGTATTTCTAGTTTGATTTGTTTTTCAGGGCAGTGGTACAGTGGAAGTAGAACAACTCTTTTTTTTTCTGGTTATCTTTTCGAGGCGGTTTTAACCACCGCTAAAGTATACTGGTAATACATTAGTGGTGGTTAAAACTTCCGCTAAACGTAAGTATTTTTTACTTAGTGGTGGTTATAATCACTGCTATTGTCTTACATTTAGCAGTAGTTCAAACCGTCGCTACAGCGTCGCATCACCCCCGTGCATTCTGTGGCGGTTTTCGTGACTTTAGCGGTGGTTTTATGGCCATTGGATTTTATTTAATTTGTGGCGGTTATAACCACCATGAATAAAATAAAATCCAGGGACCGTAAAAACCACCTCTAAATTTAGTAAAACTACCGCGAAATGAGGCAGCTATGATTCTTCCCTTAAATCGCTGCTAAATGGAAATAACCGCCACTAATAGATTGTTGAGGCCCAATTTGGTAGCGGTTTCTGTAAACTTCTGCCAAATCATATAGCGGCAGTTTAAACCGTCCCTATATGCAAAAAAACTTCTGCTAATAGGTGGTTTTCTTGTAGTGGACCATAAAAGGCCTCAAAAGGATTCATTCTGATTGCATTCTGGTAACTATTATTATAATGAAACTCAAAAATTCCTAGATGGTCATCCCAAGCCCCACTAAAGTCAAGTACACAGGTGAAAAGAACATCCTCAAGAATCTTGTATGATCCCAACCTTTTCATGGGATATATCGAGCTCATTTACATGTACTATTTTTTCTATATATTGATTATTTCTTGGGATAGTTTATATATTAGATGTTTGGGTGAGATTTGGAAGTTTTTGGATGGGTTTTGGGTAGTGTACGATTGGTGCATGGATTTTCAAACCATTTACCCTCATAAGAGTAACAGTGAACCCCCCAGAAGAGGCGCATGATTTGGAAAACCATGTACCCTTATAAGAGGCGCACAATTTGGAAAACCATACACCCCTGCCTAGGAAACTATGTGTGCGTTTTTTAATTAATACAAAAATTGATTTTAAAATTACCCCCGAACATCACACAAATTCGACCAAATTAAACCCTAACCTATCGGCCTCATTTTTCGGGCTTCTAGATGAATCCCTAGGCCTCCTAAACTATAAGGACACGGCCTTAAAAATTACATAATATTGAATTAAATGAATAATTCACATTAAGGATCTTTTCAGGTTTAGAGGTTTAGAGAATTAGGACATAACTATTACATCTCAAAATATTACAAGGTAGACACTTCTACACAGTTTCCATTATTTCATAAAATAAAAACTCTTGAAAAAAAGAGTCATGTCTAGTTCCATGTTTTAGATAACATGACTTTTCCTTGATCCCATCCTTGACCCTATTCATCATTAAGTCCTATGAAAACATTTCAAAACATGGGATGAGCATAAAAAGCTCAGTAAGGGATATAAAGAAAACAATGAAAACATTTGTTCATAAAATACATACAAAACATGAAATATTTTGATTACCTCATGAAATCATAAGATTTATGAAAGACACATAGAAATCATAAATCATAAAGCTAACTTGTGACATCCATATCATACTTACACTGTAGCTATCACAGCTACATGGGGAGTTACTTTGGAATACCCATCACAGTATATTCCCTAAAGTATCTTAGGAGAAACATTCACGTTTACCTATGTAACGTTACCCAATGCATTGGAGAGCTATCTCGGGCTCACCCGCCCTAGGTTTATCACAGAACCACCCGTATATGTAAATATTTCCCAAGAACCATAACATGATCATAACACATAACATAAACATAAAGGAAAGATAACATTTCCACATTGCAACAGAAAAATATCATTTCAAAATATTGAAATAATAAATCCATTCTAAAAATCATTTTCAATACCAAAATACATAAAAAGAGTATAAGGTGTTTATTTTTCCTTTTAAATACATTTTGGCTTGTTAAGGAAGCCAAAGATCAAATAATACTCGCGGTGGTGGAAAGGTCGTTGTCACCGCTTACGTAAAAAAACATTCCTTTTTGTCATTTATTAAAACGATTCATATAAAAATATTCCCTTTGAAAGAAATGAAATTTCAAAGGTGTTTATACAATGTATAATAAGAAATCATGTATTAAAACAAAATATGACTCAATTAAAGGAGATTGAGACGAAGTCCCTTACCTTGTGTCCGACTTGATTTGATCGTTCTTTAATCTCCTGAATAATAAACTAAAGTAAATTTCTACTTACATAAGAACCTTTTTCAAGTTTATTATTCCTTTTATATTGTAACGACCCAATATTTTTGAGTAGTATATTAACTTACTCTTATTGATTTAATAAGATGTTAATGGTTAATGCAGAAAGAGGAGTCGATGGCTTCATCCAGTAGACTCAACCCTTATGAAGCCCACTTATCAGAGCTTGGGAAGGAGGTAGCATCTGTGGGCTTCGCTTTGGACCAAGCCCAAGCCGAGCTCCAGCGTGTCAAGCTTGAACGAAAACGCTTGCAGGAGAAGTTCAAGTTAGTGGAGATTGCTACTAGGGCAATGTTATCTGAGCCTCCCTCAGATTCTCTCACCATAGCACACCTTATACTTAGGTCTTATGCCACTGTTATAAGGGGATATGTGAGAGACCCTAGTTTCCTTGTGTAATCCTTTCGGGTGAATAAATTGAGATTTCTTCCTTTAGTGATGTTTGTGAAATTTCAAATGTCTAGATAATTTTAGAATGTAGTTTATTGATGAATTTTGAAAAAGGGATATTTCAAAATATTTGTGTAAATCCTAAATAACTAATGATGTGTAATGATTTTCAAAAAATGGTCTTCTACAAAACTGTTCAGTAGGGAATTTGGAGTCTAATAAGATCAACTTAATTTTTGATGAATAGTAAATTTATGAATAGTGATTTTACTCTTAGGATTAATAATGTGACCAAATGGATTAGTAATCTCACTTAAAGAAAGTTTTAAAATAATTTAGGCACCTTGATTAAGTAATGTGATTCAATAAAATGGTTAAATAACGGTTTCATAAATTATTATTCAAGTATTAGTTTTTTCGGATGAATAGTGTTTTTTAATTAAAAATTTAATTAAAAACAATTAGAAAATTATTTTTATAAAAATCAATTTATTTTTGAACTCAGAGAGTCGATATTATGTTATGGTAATTTTTGGGGATTTTTATGAAAAAAATGAATTTTCGGTGAATAGTTTATTTATTTAAAAATTTAATTAAAAATATTTAGAAAATTATTTTTATCGAATGGAGTTCATTTTTGAAATCATAGCTTTGATATTTGGTTAATGTGAAATTTTGGGATTATTCTGAGAAAGTTGAATTTTCAGTGAATAGTAAAATTACAGTTTTAGGGTTTCGGTATGTTTAATGACATCATAACGGTGTCATGATGTTGTCATGAGATCTTTTGAGGGTTGGCCGGCCAAGGGTGATGAATTATTGTTTTGGGGGCCCCATGTGGCCTAACTCCATGATAAATTCCAAGGGAGAGCACATGGGTTTGAGAAAAGCACATGTGAGGTGTCCCTTGGCCATTAATGCCTTGTCCCCTCACTTTCCCTATAAATACCCACCCTTTCCTCCTTTGGTTTTCACTCCCAACTCTCCCCCCAACAAAGTTCTGGTCTTATTACCTTCCAAGGAGCCCTCCCAAGGTGCCCCCAAGCCCTCAAGGTCCAATCCTTTGAGTTTCAAGAGTCACGTTTTAAGGTAAGGGATCCGACCCCTCTCTTTCTTTTCGTGTAATCTCTTTTATGTCATTCCTTTTATGCTCCATGTTATTATGTGAGAGGATGTTCTTTTATATTCCTCTTACTGCCCCTTTCATTTTTATATGATGAGAGATCCCCACTTACTCTCATCATTTCGTTTTATGAAAGTTTAAGTGACGCCGTTAGGCTGCCGAATGTTTAAGTGATTCTTTCACCCTTCTCATTTTTCAAGTTCGATTTTCATGTCAAATCTTTCAAGTTCCTTTTTATTATGTTGGGGTATGATCTCTATATCTATCGTACTGATCTCTTATGATCATATGATGAGAGACCCTATTTTATTTGTTCAATTCATTTTTGTTGAAGTTTAAGTGACGCCGTTAGGCTGCCGAATTTTCATAAGAGAAATCAAATTTTTGTCTTCCTACCATGTTTTTCATTTCAATTGGTATGTCCTTGAAATTGCATCACCATGTCCATATATCCTTCTTATTCTGTCCCTCTACCTTTTATGGGTCAATTATGATTGTTCAACCCATGTCCCCTCTCTTTTCAAAGTTTCTAAAACCTTGTAACATAGCCGTTATGCTGCAGAATTTTCGTCTCAAAATGCCTCTCTTTTCTCAAAATTATTTTATGTTATAAAGTGAATACTCAAAGATCCTATTTCTAAAGGGGTATTCACATATATATAAAAATGTTCTATTTTAAATTCTGGGATTTACATACATGATACCCTCTTTCCCTTTCCTTGGGTTTAAAGTAACGTAAAGATCATGTCTTTAAAGCAGTTTTTAAAACGTTATGATTATGAAATGAAACCCATTTATTTTATGCTATATGGGTTATTTATGAAATGTTTGATGATGATATATGTGGCTCACATGAAAATAAAGACAAATTTAAGGGTGCGCCCTGATAGCGCTCCAATGCATTGGGTAAAGACTTAATCTCTAGAGATGACCATTTTAACGACGCCTTGGTGAATAACCTTGGTAATTTTTAACGACACCTTGGCGATGGACCTTGGTGAAACGAAACGATTGTCAATATTAAATGTTGTAGCCACATCTTCAAGTTATGAAAAATGATTATTTTTATTAGGATGTGTCTCATGATTTTTTTCTCATGCCTTAAAGTTCTTTTCATGTCCTTATTGAAGTATCTCAAGTTCACTTGTAAAATGTTTCTCTTGTTTCCCTTACTGGGCCTTCTGCTCACCCTTTATTTTGGTGTATGTCCCCAGGTTATGAGATGCATAATGAACATAGGATGAACTAAAGGAGAAGCCTTTCAAGTGTTTAAGAAGAATGTTTTATGTTTTTTTGTGTATTATGATCCTTGTTTCCAAGACACTAAACCTTAACGATCCTCAGTTCTGTGTAATGAAATGAAAGTTATGTTGTAAAAAGACGGGATGCTATAGTTGGTATCAAAGGATGGTGTAGTTATTTGTGGAAATTAGGATATAAAAACTTTAGGAAGAACCCTATAGAAAAGTTTAAATATAGGAAAACATCCTGGTATTTTGGTAAGTATTGAGTAAGTGGTTTATCAGACAAATACATCCCTGTCTGGATACGAGCAGGTAGAGGCGGCTCTGGCACAGATGTACATAGGGTTAAAACCCGAAAACACCGCGTTGAGCTAGACTCGAATGGGAACTGGTGCACGATAACGGGCCTTGCTGCACTCTTGGTTACGACACTCCCGGGGGATATGTTTGGTTAATCACAAGCTTTTTATGAATCATTATGAAGGAATTATAGAAAAGTGTAATTGTCTAAGCATGAAGTCTTAGTTAAAAGATTCATAAATTAAATAAGTTTCTTACTAAGTTTTTATTCTTTTAGAATATGGCGGGCAATAGGAGGAACCGTGCCGATGGTGACCGCAATGCACTATGTGCTGACGGCCCTCCGATGGAAGCCGGAATGGAAACATTCATGAGAATGATGAACCAACTGACTCAAGTTATGAGTAATAACTTGAATCAAGCTGAGAGGCCGACCTCACCACGAAGGGAACAACACTCTGTTGAGTCCTTCATGCGTCAACGACCACAAACCTTCAGTGGATCTACTGACCCTTTGGTTGCAGAACAATGGATAAGCTCCATTGAAAAGATATTTTCTGTACTTCATTGTTCGGAACAAGAAAAGGTCACCCTTGCTGTTTACCGCCTAGAGGGAGAAGCTGCTCAGTGGTGGTCACTGATCAAAAACACGAAGCCATGAGGAGAGATAGAAGCTATGGAGTGGGAAGAATTTCGGGGAATTTTCCTTAACAAGTATTTCCCTCGTTCCATGAGAACGAGAATGGAGAAAGAGTTTCTCGAGCTGAAGCAGAAGGAGAACGAATCTGTCGGAAGCTATGAGATGAACTTCACAAGGCTTTCCCGTTATACCTCAAGCTTTTTCATGGACCCTAATGGGAAGGTTGATAGATTCTTTGGCGGACTACGACCTCATCTGCGGAAGAATCTAGACAACAGGGACTATGATAGCTATGAAGAAATAGTTCGAAGTGCTATGAAAGTCGATCTGGAGTTTGGTGAGACACATTGGTATCATAAGCTATATGAAAAGAAGAGATCGTTGGAGCCCAGTTTAGGGAAGTCTTTTGATCAGGGAAGAGGTGGAAAGCAAATGCAACTTACCACATGCAATAAATGTGGGAAGAATCATCTGGGGAACTGCTTGAACGGAAGTGGCAAGTGCTACAAGTGTGGAAGAGGAGGCCATATTGCTCGGAATTGTCATAGTGAGGTGAAGCCTCAGCTTCCCAACACTAACGATAGAGGAAAGATGGTTCTGGCCCTACCTGAAGTCACATGCTTCAAGTGTGGACAGCTTGGGCACTTTGCTAACCAATGTCCAAATCCGAGGGCGGTGGAGGGGAACCACCATCAACCTCAGCAGAGGCCAAGAGAGCAAGGTCATGCTTTCGCTATCACAACAGCTGAAGTTGAAGTCCCGAACGATGTGGTATCAGGTACTCTTGTTGTCCTCTCAAAACTAGAAAGTACTTTATTTGATTCTGGTTCTATGCATTCCTTTATTTCCTCCAAGTTTGCAAGGAATATAGAATCAATCCCCGAACCGCTAGAGGTAGAGTTGTCTGTCAAGACTCCAAGTGGGATTATCCTTGCATCAACAGTATTTAGAGACTCTAGTGTTTACTTTGGTGAGCACAATCTTATCGCAAATCTAGTAGTCATTCCCATTATGGAATTCGACATTATACTAGGGATGGACTGGCTCTCAAAGTATAATGCTAAGATCAAATGCAGAAGTAAGGAAATCTCAGTAGTCTTGAATGAACGACCTACAGTTATCTTCCAAGGAGAGATATCCTGAACTGATCCCTGTCTAGAATCACCTCCTATAGCTTTCATTATGGAGTTAATCGGTGATGAGAAAGAAGGGAAAGGGAGCATACAAATTGAAGATGTTCCGATTGTTCAGGAATACATGGATGTATTTCCTGAAGAGTTACCTAGACCTCCCCCAGAAAGAGAGGTAGAGTTCTCCATTGAACTCATACCTGGGTCCCAACCGATATCAAAGACTCCGTATAGAATGGCAAATGTGGAGCTAGAAGAGTTAAATAAACAACTCCAAGACTTGTTAGAGAAGGGGTTTATCCGACCGAGTGTATCTCCTTGGGGAGCACCAGTTCTCTTTGTGAAGAAGAAGGATGGATCAATGCGGATATGCATTGATTATAGAGAACTGAATGGGATCACAGTGAAGAACAGATATCCTCTTCCAAGAATTGATGACTTATTTGACCAACTTCGCGGGGCTCAATTCTTATCTAAGATTGACCTTCGATCTGGTTATCATCAACTGAGGGTGAAGAAGGAAGATATTCCAAATACTGCCTTTCGATCAAGATATGGGCATTATGAGTTTACTGTTATGCCCTTCGGCTTGACTAATGCTCCTGCTATTTTCATGGATTTGATGAATAGAGTCTTTAAGGACTACCTTGATAACTTTGTGGTAGTTTTTATTGATGATATTTTGATATATTCAAAAATTCGTGAGGAGCATGAAGATCATCTAAGGGTTATATTGAAAACTCTGCGGAAGGAGAGTCTCTTTGAGAAGTTCAGCAAGTGTGAGTTTTGGTTACAACAGGTGGCTTTCTTGGGGCACATCGTAACCAATGAAAGAATCTCGGTTGACCCTGCAAAGACAATGGTTGTGGAGGAGTGGCCTCAACCCACAACAGTAACTGAGATTCGTAGTTTCCTTGGTTTAGCAGGATATTATAGGAGGTTTGTGAAAAACTTTTCACGGCTTTCTAATCCACTAACCACGTTGACTCGAAAAGGGGTTAAGTTCATCTGGATAAAGGAATGTGAGGAAAGTTTCCAAGAGTTGAAGAAGAGATTGGTTACTGCACCTGTGTTAACACTACCCTCTATCGAAGAAGGATTAGTTATTTTTAGCGATGCATCTCTGAAAGGGCTTGGGTGCGTCCTCATGCAAAATGACAAGGTAATTACTTATGCATCTCGACAGTTGAAGATTCATGAGAAGAATTATCCTACGCATGATCTAGAGCTAGCGGCAGTTGTCTTTTCTCTAAAGATATAGAGGCACTATCTTTATGGGGAGAAATGTGATATATACACTGACCACCAAAGTCTAAAGTATATTTTCACACAGAAAGAATTGAACATGAGACAAAGGAGATGGTTGGAGCTTATTAAAGACTATGATTGTTCAATTCATTATCACCCGGGAAGAGCAAACAAAGTCGCGGATGCATTAAGCAGGAAAGATCCTGTTGTTTTGGCAACAATGAGGATCTTAGGAGATCCCTTGATTAAAGATCTAGTAAAACTGGACATGGGAATTATAAGGAAAGGGACATCATCAACCCTATTCCAAATGATTTCTCAACCTTCATTACTAGAGAGGATCAAGAAGGCTCAAAAAGAAGATCCTTTGCTGCAGGAGAAGTTTGAGGCTGTAAAGGATGGGAAGTTCCCGGATTTCAATATTGATCAAGAAGGTGTATTGAAATTTCGTACAAGACAATGTGTCCCATATATTCCGGAGATAAAGAAAGAAATGATGGATGAAGCTCATAGCTCTACATTCTCTATACACCCGGGAAGCAATAAGATGTATAGAGACCTTCGTGATCATTATTGGTGGGATAACATGAAGAGGGAGATTGCTGATTACACTACAAGGTGCCTGGTGTGTCAGAAAGTAAAGGCAGAAAGACAACTTCCTAAGGGGGTATTACAACCACTACCCATACCAGTATGGAAGTGGGATAATATCACAATGGACTTTGTAACTGGTCTCCCAAAAACATCCAAAGGAAACAATGCGATATGGGTTATTGTGGACCGTCTCACCAAGACAACCCATTTTATCTCTATTCGGGAAGATTTATCTCTGGATCAGCTTGCCAAGATATACGTGAAGGAAGTGGTAAGGCTACATGGGGTACCACTATCCATTGTATCTGATCGTGACCCAAGATTCACATCAAAATTCTGGAGAAGTCTTCAACATGCTCTGAATACTGAATTGAATTTTAGTTCGGCCTATCATCCTAAAACTGATGGCCAATCTGAAAGGACTATTCAGACACTCGAAGACATGTTGAGATTATGCTCAATGGAATTTAAAGGTGGATGGGATCAACACCTCCCATTAGTCGAGTTCTCCTATAACAACAGCTTCCATTCGAGTATTCAGATGGCACCCTATGAAGCTCTATATGGAAAGCGGTGTAGAACTCCTACTTTTTGGGATGAAACTGGTGAGAGGAAGCTTCATGGGCCTGATCTCGTGCAAGAGATGACGGAACAGGTTCATGCCATCCAACAACACATAAGGGCTGCTCAGAGTCGGCAGAAGGGCTATGCTGACAATCGTCGAAGGGACTTGGAGTTTGGTGTTGGTGACAAAGTCTTCCTTCGAATTTCTCCATGGAAGAGAGTCATGCGGTTTGGGAAGAAAGGGAAGCTCAGCCCTAGGTACATTGGCCCCTATGAAATCCTTGATCGCATAGGAGCAGTGGCCTATCGTCTAGCACTTCCACCGAACCTAGCTCAAGTTCATGATGTCTTCCATGTATCTCTCTTGAGGAAGTACATACCCGACCATTCGCATGTACTGAACCCAGAGGTGGTACAACTGGAACATGACCTCTCTTATGAGGAGCAGCCAGTGGAGATCTTGGACCGTAGAGAGAAGGTCCTACGAAACAATACTACCCACCTTGTGAAAGTGTTGTGGAGGAATCATAAATATGAAGAGGCGACTTGGGAGCAAGAGGAAACAATGAAGCAAAAGTACCCTCACCTTTTTGACTAGGCCTCAAGTATAAATTTCGGGGACGAAATTTCTAAAGGGGGGAAGAATGTAACGACACAATCTTTTTTAGTAGTATATTAACTTACTCTTATTGATTTAATAAGATGTTAATGATTAATGCAGAAAGAGGAGTCGATGGCTTCATCCAGTAGACTCGACCCTTATGAAGCCCACTTATCAGAGCTTGGGAAGGAGGTAGCATATGTGGGCTTCGCTTTGGACCAAGCCCAAGCCGAGCTCCAGCGTGTCAAGCTTGAACGAAAACGCTTGCAGGAGAAGTTCAAGTTAGTGGAGATTGCTACTAGGGCAATGTTATCTGAGCCTCCCTCAGATTCTCTCACCATAGCACACCTTACACTTAGGTCTTATGCCAGTGTTATAAGGGGCTACGTGATGAGACCCTAGTTTCCTTGTGTAATCCTTTCGGGTGAATAAATTGAGATTTCTTCCTTCAGTGATGTTTGTGAAATTTCAAATGTATAGATAATTTTAGAATGTAGTTTATTGATGAATTTTGAAAAAGGGATATTTCAAAATATTTGTGTAAACCCTAAATAACTAATGTTGTGTAATGATTTTCAAAAAATGGTCTTCTACAAAAGTGTTCAGTAGGGAATTTGGAGTCTAATAAGATCAACTTAATTTTTGATGAATAGTAAATTATGAATAGTGATTTTACGCTTAGGATTAGTAATGTGACCAAATGGATTAGTAATCTCACTTAAAGAAAGTTTTAAAATAATCTAGGCACCTTGATTAAGTAATGTGATTCAATAAAATGGTTAAATAACGGTTTCATAAATTATTATTCAAGTATTAGTTTTTTCGGATGAATAGTGTTTTTTAAATAAAAATTTAATTAAAAACAATTAGAAAATTATTTTTATAAAAATGAATTTATTTTTGAACTCAGAGCATCGATATTATGTTATGGTAATTTTTGGGGATTTTTCTGAAAAAAATGAATTTTCGGTGAATAGTGTATTTATTTAAAAATATAATTAAAAATATTTAGAAAATTATTTTTATAAAATGGAGTTCATTTTTGAAATCATAGCTTTGATATTTGGTTAATGTGAAATTTTGGGATTATTCTAAGAAAGTTGAATTTTCAGTGAATAGTAAAATTACAGTTTTAGGGTTTCGGTATTTTTAATGACATCATAACGGTGTCATGATGATGTCATTAGATATTTTGAGGGTTGGCCGGCCAAGGGTGATGAATTATTGTTTTGGGGGCCCCATGTGGCCTAACTCCATGATAAATGCCAAGGGAGAGCACATGGGTTTGAGAAAAGCACATGTGAGGTGTCCCTTGGCCATTAATGCCTTGTCCCCTCACTTTCCCTATAAATACCCACCCTTTCCTCCTTTGGTTTTCACTCCCAACTCTCCCCCCAACGAAGTTCTGGTCTTATTACCTTCCAAGGAGCCCTCCCAAGGTGCCCCCAAGCCCTCAAGGTCCAATCCTTTGAGTTTCAAGAGTCACGTTTTAAGGTAAGGGATCTGACCCCTCTCTTTCTTTTCGTGTAATCTCTTTTATGTCATTCCTTTTATGCTCCATGTTATTATGTGAGAGGATATTCTTTTATATTCCTCTTACTGCCCCTTTCATGTTTATATGATGAGAGATCCCCTCTTACTCTCATCATTTCGTTTTATGAAAGTTTAAGTGACGCAGTTAGGCTGCCGAATGTTTAAGTGATTCTTTCACCCTTCTCATTTTTCAAGTTCGATTTTCATGTCAAATCTTTCAAGTTCCTTTTTATTATGTTGGGGTATGATCTCTATATCTATCATACTGATCTCTTATGATCATCTGATAAGAGACCCTATTTTATTTGTTCAATTCATTTTTGTTGAAGTTTAAGTGACGCCGTTAGGCTGCCGAATTTTCATAAGAGAAATCAAATTTTTGTCTTCCTTCCATGTTTTTCATTTCAATTGGTATGTCCTTGAAATTGAATCACCATGTCCATATATCCTTCTTATTCTGTCCCTCTACCTTTTTATGGGTCAATTATGATTGTTCAACCCATGTACCCTCTCTTTTCAATGTTTCTAAAACCTTGTAACATAGCCGTTATGCTGCAGAATTTTCGTCTCAAAATGCCTCTCTTTTCTCAAAATTATTTTATGTTATAAAGTGAATACTCAAAGCTCCTATTTCTAAATGGGTATTCACATATATATAAAAATGTTCTATTTTAAATTCTGGGATTTACATACATGATACCCGCTTTCCCTTTCCGTGGGTTTAAAGTAACGTAAAGATCATGTCTTTAAAGCAATTTTTAAAACGTTATGATTATGAAATGAAACCCATTTATTTTAGGCTATATGGGTTATTTATGAAATGTTTGATGATGATATATGTGTCTCACATGAAAATAAAGACAAATTTAAGGGTGTGCCCTGATAGCGCTCCAATGCATTGGGTAAAGACTTAATCTCTAGAGATGACCATTTTAACGACGCCTTGGTGAATAACCTTGGTAATTTTTAACGACACCTTGGGGATGGACCTTGGTGAAACGAAACGATTTTCAATATTAAATGTTGTAGCCACATCTTCAAGTTATGAAAAATGATTATTTTTATTAGGATGTGTCTCATGATTTCTTTCTCATGCCTTAAAGTTCTTTTCATGTCCTTATTTAAGTATCTCAAGTTCACTTGTAAAATGTTTCTCTTGTTTCCCTTACTGTGCCTTCTGCTCACCCTTTCTTTTGATGTATGTCCCCAGGTTATGAGATGCATAATGAACATAGGATGAACTAAAGGAGAATCCTTTCAAGTGTTTAAGAAGAATGTTTTATGTTTTTTTTTGTGTATTATGATCCTTGTTTCCAAGACACTAAACCTTAACGATCCTCAGTTCCGTGTAATGAAATGAAAGTTATGTTATAAAAATACGGGATGCTATATATATCACTTATCACCATGTCATAAACATTATGTAATCATTTAAGTTAATAATGTTCATTTTGTCGATATTTGGTACTTCAGTAAAAAATGAACACCTTATATTTACAAGTTATCCATGCGGTCAATAGTCCATTATATCCAGAATGACATTCATTATTTAGATATCATATATATCATATATATACAGCATATACATGTATTTATAATAGTACATAACAATTAGAGGTATGAAATGAAATGCATCGTTCATGGAGATTGTAAGCCGTATGTACGCATGAACACTACTTTCATTTATATTTATTATTTTAATGGAATTAAAACATAATGATAAATAGGTATATTATAGTTCCAGTATAATATAATATATAATATCATTAACTATATCCTTTATACATCCCATATAAGGCATTAACGAGTCACATCACTTTGAGGGGGCGGTAGTCCGCACTTCCCCAAATGAGATTATCGTATTTACCCACTATGTAAACCATAAAGGATTGATATAATTGGGATGTACATAAGAATAAGGAAATAATAAACCTAATATATATCATATATAAAAACAGTGCCATCATAATGGAAACCATGGGAGGTGGTAAGATGTAATTGAACAATCATCGTTTCGTGAGGCGTTAGTTTTCCATCCACAGAAACATTATGTTCTTCATCCATTAGATGGAGGTTTTTGTAAGTGTAGTTCTAATAATTCTCATGACAAAATCCTAGTATATTTAGTATACTGGTTTTGTTACAAAATAAAGGAATAAAAAGAGTTTAGGGGTTGGAGAAGTAAAATAAAAGAAAACAATTTAAGAGAAACTGTTACCTTTAATTTGGGTAACTCCCATTGGTTTGAACCAAATGACTTCTTGAAGTGCCTCCTACCTAAGGTAAGGCTTCTAGGAGGAGGATAGAGATTTTGGGAGATTAATTGGGTAGAGTTTTGACAAGACAAATTGATTGATAGGGGTGATGAACTGGATAGAAATGGTCTCCTTTTATAAGGGAGAGGAGGGGCTCTTTAGGAAAGTGTGAAAATATTATTTTATTATATAATGAAATTCGGTTTCTAAAGGTCCAAAAATCATTAAGGTCGAAGATAAGATGACTCATATCTGAAATAAAATCATCCAATAAGAATTGGACTAGTTTTGGATAATATTTTAATCATTATAATCTCATTTATTTAAATTATTTATTAATGAGGCAAATACTGCATCATTATTGTGTCATAAATAATTGAATCTATTCGATGTATAAAAATTATAAAAAAATACTATCATGTAGGAAATCTTTTTATATTTCCATTTAATATTTATAGTATAAAATATGACTTATATACCACCATACAAAAATTAATTACTAAAAGATTTTTGTTAATGTCAATTTTTTATTTACATTAAATTAATTAATCTAAAGTGTCATTATATTTCATAAGTGGCTCCATGGGGTCAAAAAATTTACCCAAGGATGCCCATGGTTTTCCACTACTCATCCAATTGGGTTAGTATAAGTGTTAAGGTAATTTTTAATTATTATAATATTCTTTTAACATTGAATTACCCTATTTACCTTTAACCGTTGTAAATAAAAGTCAAAAGATACTATTCAACAAAAATTATTTTCATCTTATTGAACCAAATTTTACATCCTGATAACAACCATGTATGCCGTGTTTTTGAAATTCAATTCATAGAAGTGGTAATATTTCATTTAAATGAAAAAGTTATTTTTTTAACTACCACTAAGTGGTTTCACTATTCATCAAAAACTAAAGTTTTTCAGAAAAATACCAAAAATTTAGCCTAAGATATATTTGATATTCGAAATTAAAAAATTATGTCTATTTTTTTAAATTCAAAACATAGAAGTGGAAATAATTAATTTTAAGATTATTTCCCATTATCAAAACCAATAGAATGTTTTTAAGAAACAATAACTATCAAAAGATTGATACTTGTTCATGTCCAATTTCAAAGTGAAATTAATTCCAATGACCAAAATTGGATTAAATGGTAAAGATATATTTCAATTTCACTTTAAAACCAACTATAAAAGATAATAAAACCATATAAATAAATTATATTAAAAGGCACTTTTGAATTAAAATAAAATATTTTTCACTATTCATTAAAAAATGAACTTTATCAGGAAAATACCAAAAAATTACCCAAAGTAATATTTGATGTTCCCATTCTAAAGAAGGATTTTATATGGTCAATTAGAATGTATTAAAGTGACCAAAACTACATTTAAAGAGGGTTCTCCATTAAAAGGCGGTAAATCGACCTTTTAATGTAAATTATGCTTAAAATTAGATTCATTCACATTTGAAGCCTCTAAATTTTATTGGATAAATAAAAATACATTTAAAAAGCATGTATAATCATATTGTAGTTAGTTTTTTTCATTTCCTCCAATACAATGACTAGGAGTTAACTGCCATTTAAAACAATAATATTATATTATTATTGTGCAACGTAAGATTTCAAAGAAACCAGTTGTTGCGTATCGGGTACGCTATTGAACATAGCAACCCTTTTTAAGTAAAATTAATATTTTATTCACAAATATTAATAAATATTAAATATGTATTATTCTTCATTTACTTGGGATGTTACATCCTTCCCCCCTTTTGGAAATTACGTCCTCGTAATTTTATTCACTTATCAAATAAATGAGGGTATTTATCCCTCATAGCATTTTCAGATTCCCATGTTGCCTCTTCAACCATATGGTTTTTTCACAAAACCATTACCTGGTGAATTATCTTATTCCGAAACACTTTCTCTCTACGGTCAAGAATCTGGACAGGTTGTTCTTCATAAGAGAGATTCTCTTCCAACTGAACTACTTCTGGGCTCAAAACATGCGATGGATCTGGAATATACTTTCTCAACATCAAAACATGAAAAACATTGTGTACCTGGGATAAACTTGGAGGTAAAGCCACTCTATATGCAACTGATCCAACTTTCTCCAGAATTTCCTAAGGTCCAATGAACCTCAGGCTCAACTTTCCCTTCTTACCAAAACACGTCACAGTTTTCCATGGATAAACTTTGACAAAGACATGATCAAAAACCTCAAAGGAAAGATCCTTCCTCCAGTTATTTGCATAGATTTTCTGTCTACTATGAGATGTTCTCATGTGCTTCTAATTCAACAGAACTTTATCTGCCATCTCTTCTACCAATTCTGGTCCCATCATCTTCCTTTCACCTACTTCATCCAAAAAATCTGGAGTTCGACAACTCTTTCCATATAATGCCTCAAATGGAACCATCTATATTTTGGAATGCAAACTATTATTATATGAAAATTCAACAAAAGAAAGGTGTGTGTCCCAACTTCCCTGATAATCCATCGAGCAAGTACGTAACATATCCTCCAACGTTTGAATTGTTTGTTCTGATTTCCCATCTGATTGAGGGTGAAAAGCTGTACGAAAATTTAATTCAGTACCTATCGACTTCTGAAGGCCTTTCCAAAAGTTACAAGTAAACCTGGGATCACGATCAGATACAATAGAGAGAGGAACTCCATGCAACCTGACTATCTCTTTAACATACAACCGAGCAATTTGATCTAGAGACAAAGTATCTTGAATAGCAAGGAAATGAGCAGATTTAGTCAATCGATCAACAATAACCCAAATTGCATTATTACCTCGAGATGTCTTCAGTAATCCCACAACGTAGTCCATGTATATATTTTCCCATTTCCACTCTTGCATCGGTAAAGAATGAATAAACCCTTTTGGTAACTGCCACTCTGCTTTAACCTGCTGACAACTCAAACACTTCATAGTAAAATTAGCAATATCTCTTTTCATTCTATCCCAACAGTAATTCCCTTGAAGATCTCTGTACATCTTCGTACTTCCAAGATGAATTAAAAATGACGAAATATGAGCTTTACATAACAACTCATTCTTCAACTGTGAATCACAAGGCACACATAATATCTTACCAAATATCAAAACACAATCATTATCAATGTTAAAATCTAGTAACTTACCCTTTTGGACCAACTCTACCTTTTTTCGGCAACTCACTGTCTTCCTTCTGCGCTTGCTTAATTATGTCTGATAGAGATGATCTCGCTGACACCTGAAACAAAACAGAAGAATTTCCTGCACCAACAACTTCTATGCCATAATTCATCAAATCAAAAACCAAAGGATCTTATTCAAAATGTATCATGGTTAATGAAGCGTTACTTTTTTGACTCAAATCATCAGCCACTTTATTTGCTTTTCCCAGATGGTAATGGATGGTGCAATCATAATCCTTGATCAATTCCAACCATCTCCTATGTCTCATGTTCAATTCTTTCTAAGTGAATATATACTTCAAACTTTTGTGATCAGTATATATTTCACACTTAACTCCATAAAAATGAGGTCTCCAAATTTTTAAAGCAAAAACAACAACAGTTAATTCCAAATCATGTGTAGGGAAATTTAACTCATGTGGTTTCAAATGACGTGAAGCATAAGCAATTACCTGATCATTCTGCATTAGGACAGAACCCAGTCTTTTCAACGAAGCATCATTGTAGATAACAAACTCACCATTTCTGGACGACAGTGCCAAAACTGGAGCATTCACCAATCTTCTATTCAATTCCTAAAAACAATCATCACACACTTTTGTCCAAATGAACTCAACACCTTTTCAGGTTAACTTAGTCATTGGACTAGATAACCATGCAAAAGTTTCTACAAACCTCCAGTAATAACCTTCCAAACCAATAAAACTATGGATCTCAGTTATATTTTTGGGTCGTGGTCATTCTTCAACAACTTTTGTTTTATCATGATCAACAATTATGCCATTTTTTTGAAACAATGTGACCAGGGAATGAAATTTGTTGTAACCAAAACACACACTTGATGAATTTCCCATAAATTTTCTTTTCTTTCAATGTTTTCTAGACAACCCTTAAATGAATTTCATGTTCCTATTTATTTTTTGGAATAAACCAAAATATCATCAATGAACACAACCAAAAACTTATCCAAGAACTCATAGAAAATTCTATTCATAAGATCCATTAATACAGCAGGTGCATTGGTTAACCGAAAATGCATAACTACAAATTCATAATGGTCATATCTAGTATGGAACGCAGTCTTCGGAACGTATGATTCCTTTACTTTCAACTAATGGTAACTTGACCTCAAGTCAATATTTGAAAAATACCGAGCTCCCTGGAGCTGATCAAACAAATCATCAATATGAGGTGAAGGATACTTATTCTTAATAGTGATGTTATTCAATGATCTATAATCAATGAAAAGTCTCATTGAACCATATTTCTTTTTAACAAACAAGACAAGAGAACCCCATGGTGATGTGGTAGGTCGAATGAAACCTTTATATAATAACTCATTAATTGCTTCATTAAATCTAAAAGTTCAATTTGAGCCATTTGATAAGGGGGTTTTGAAATTGGCTTAGAATCAGGAACTAAGTTAACAGTAAATTCAACTTCCTGATCAGGTATAATACTAGGAATCTCTTTAGGAGAAACATCAAGGTACTCATTTACCACTGGAACATCATTAACCTAAACAGTTCTTTTTTTTTCAATAATATGTGCAAGGTAACATTCATTTCCATCTTTTACTAGTTACTTAGCTTCCTGGTATTTTATCAACAGCAAGGTTTCATTTTTGTATACAAACTGAAAATCATTCTGAAAAGAAACCTATTTAGCTCTGCAGTCAATATTAACATGATAAACAGAAATCCAATCCATTCCCAACATAACATCATACCCTACTAGAGGCAAAACAATAAGGTTTTCAGGTAGATTCTTTCCACACAAAAGGACAGGAATGTTATTATTTTTTCTTTTTGTCTCAACATTTACTCCAGGTGTTTTTACAGTATGTTCAGTATTCATATCATGAGATGGAATTCCCAATATACTAGAAAACTTCTTAGAAATGAAAGAGTGTGTAGACCCTGAATCAAACAACACATTTGCATAATCTGACCAAACAATCAATGTACCTGATACTACTTCATTTCATGGACCAACATCTGCTGAAGTAGTTGCAAAGTATTTTTCCACCCCTTTCTGCTAGTATTCTGGATGCTTTCCTTCAGTAGAGTTCTTTTTTGGACACTCATTTTCATAATGACCCATTTCATTGCACTTAAAACATTTTACTGACTGTAAATCAGATTTTGTCTTACCATTACCCTGATCTTCTTTAGTGAAATTACGAGCCTTATTCCCCATTTTACCACATTGGTAGCACTTACCAGAATTCAAAATACATTCCCCATCATGCTTTTTACCAAAATGTTCACAAACTGTAAACTTAAGTTTCTTACCATCAGACTTTTTTGAAGAGTTCTTCCCCTTTTCATGCCACCTCGACCTCTTATTCTGTTGCTTGTCAAAGAATTCCTGATCATCAAAAAACTCCATTTCCACCTTCTCCGCACAACAAATTTTTTTTCATAACTTTTGAACTCACGAGAAGCTAAAGCCCTTCGATATTTTGTCTTCAATCCTGAGTAAAAATGGTTGATTTTACTATCAAGATCTCGTATGAAATTTGGATCATACCTTGCCAGTCAAGTGAATTTTTCTTCATAAGCAGCCACTGAGTCATCCTCCTACCTTAATTCCATGAATTTTTTTCCACCCTAAGACGAACCACCATAGGAAAATATTTCTCAAGAAACATACCTTTGAATTCATCTGAATAAAGAGCATCAATCTCCTCACTATCCATGATATTTTTCACCATCAACCACCACTGATCAGATTCACCTTCAAAATGGTAAACAAAAAGACTAACCTTTTAATGTTCTGAACAACCCATGACATCAAAAATCTTCTCCAGTAATTTAATCCACTCTTCATCTAGCACATGGTTAGATGATCCACTGAATGGTGGGGGATTTTGCCTCATGAAATGCTCCACTACTGACATGTTCCTCTATGGTTGATCTGGCTGATCTCGTACATGGATACCACCACTATTTATAGCCTAAGGCAACTGTGCTGTCACTACAACAAACTGTTCAGTTCTGATTCCGACCATCTTAGGTTGCTGATTTGGAAGTTTTTCTTCCTCCTACTATCATCCAAACATAGATGCCTTGTTTCCTCTGCGGAAAACCATTCTGAAAAAAGAAACATCTTAGGTGAAGCAACATGGTAATCTGTAAATGCTATATGATATCAATATTAACACAAATTACTTTATCGATATTAATTTAATAATAACCTAACTCCTAAAGTTATCTAAACTGACCTCTGATAACAACAATAAGGACCCATCCTTAAACATTACATAATATTGAATTAAATGAATAATTCACATTGAGGATCTTTTCAGGTTTAGAGTTTTAGAGAATTAAGACATAACTATTACATCTCAAAAGATTAAAAGGTAGACACCTCTACACAATTTCCATTTTTTTCATAAAATAAAAACTCTTGAAAAAAAGAGTCATGTCTAGTTCCATGTTTTAGACAGCATAACTTTTCCTTGATCCCATCCTTGACACTATTCATCTTTTATTCCTCTGAAATCATTTCAAAACTTGGGATGGGCATAAAAATATCAGTAAGGGTTATAAAGAAAATAATGAAAATATTTGTTCATAAAATACATAAAAAACATGAAATATTTTACTTACCTCATGAAATCATAATATTTATGATAGAAACATAGAAATCATAAATCATAAAGGTAACTTGGGGCATCCATATCATACTTACACTATAGCTATCACATCTACATAGGGAGTTACTTTGGAATACCCATAAAAATATATTCCCTAAAATATCTTAGGAGAAACATTCACATTTACCTCCATCACATTACCCAATGAATTAGAGAGTTATCTCGGGCTCACACGCCCTAGGTTTATCACGGAACCACCTGTATACGTAAATATAGCCCAAGAACCATAACATGATCATAACACATAACATAAGCATAAAGGAAAGATAACATTTCCACATTGCAATAGAAAAATTTAATTTCAAGATATTGAAATAATAAATCCATTCTCAAAATCATTTTCAATACCAAAATACATAAAAAGAGTATAAGGTATTTATTTTTCCTTTTAAAGACATTCTGGCTTGTTAAGGAAGCCAAAGATCAAATAATAATCACGAAGCCGGAAAGGTCGTTGTCACCGCTTACATAAAAAAACATTCCATTTTTTCATTTAGTAAAACACTCCATATAAAAATATTCCCTTTGAAAGAAATGAAAATTCAAAGGTGATTATACAACGTATAAAAAATCGTGTATTAAAACAAAATATGCCTCAATGAAAGGAGATTGAGACGAAGTCCCTTACCTCAGTCCGACTTGACTCAATCATTCTTTAATCTCCTGAATAATAAACTAATGTTAATTTGTACTTTCTGAAGAACCTTTTTTAAGTCTATTATTCCTTTTATATCACTTATTACCATTTCATAAACATTATTTAATAATTTAAGTTAATAACGTTTGTTTTGTCGATATTTGGTACTTGAGTAAAAAATAAACACCATATATTTACAAGTTGTCCATGTGGTAAATAGTCCATTATAAGTAGAATTAAATTAATTATTTTGATATCATATATATCATATATATCAAGCATATACATGTATTTACAATAGAACATAACATTTAGAGGTAAGAAATGAAATGCACCGTTCATAGAGACGGCAAGCCGTACGTACGCATTAACACTACTTTCATTTCTATTTCTTATTTTTATGGAATTAATACATAATGATAAATAGTTATATTATAGTTCCAGTATAATATAATATATAATATCTTTAACTCTATCCTTTATAAATCCCACATAAGGCATTAACGAGTCACATCACTTTGAGGGGGCAGAAGTCCGCACTTCCTCAAATGAGATTATCGTATTTACCCACTATGGAAACCGTAAATTCTTTGTATACTTAGGAAGTAAAGAAGAATAATGAAATCATAAACATAATATATATCATATATAAATAAAGTTCCATCATAATTTCCACCATGAGAGGCGGTAAGATGTAATTTAACAATCATCATTTCGTGAGGCGTTAGTTTTCCTTCCACAAAAACATTATGTTCTTCATCCATTAGATGGAGGTGTGTATAAATGTATTTAGAATCATTCTCATAAAAACATCATAGTATATTGAGGATACTGGAGTTGTTACAAAATAAAGGAATAAAAAGAGTTTAGGTGTTGGAGAAGTAAAATAAAAGAAAACAATTTAAGAGAAATTGTTACCTTTAATTTGGGTAACTACCTTGGGTTTGAACCAAAGGACTTCTTGTAATGACTTCTTCCTAAGGTAAGGATTCTAGGAGGAGGATAGAGATGTTTGGAGATTAATTGGGATGTGTTTGGACGAGACAAATTCCTTGAGAGGTGTGAGTAATTTGATAGAAATGGTCTCCTTTTATAAGGGAGAGGAGGAGCTCTTTAGGAATGTGTGAAAACATTATTTTATTATATAATTATATTCGGTTTCTAAAAGTCCAAAAATCATTAAGGTCGAAGATAAGATGACTCATATTAAAAATAAAATCATCCAATCATAATTGGATAGGTTTTGGATAATATTTTAGTCATTATAATCTCATTTATTTAAATGATTTATTAATGAGGTAAATACTGCAACATTGTTGTGTCATAAATAATTTAATTTATTCGATGTCTAAAAATTATAATGAAATACTATAATTTAGTAAATCTTTTTATCTTTCCAATGAATATTTATAGTCTAAAATATTACTTATATAACACCATATAAAAATTAATTAATAAAAGAATTTTGTTAATGTCAATTTTGTCTTTACATTTAATTAATTAATCTAAAGTGTCATTATCTTTTATAAGTGGCTCCATGGGTCCAAAAATCGACCCAAGGATGCCAATGGCAGCCCACTACTCATCCAATAAGATTAGGACAAGTTTTATGGTAATTTTTAATTATTATAAGATTCTTTTAAACTTGAATTACCCTATTTACCTTTAACTGGGGTAAATAAAAGTCAAAAGCTACTATTCACCAAAAATTATTTTCATCTTATTGAACCACATTTTACTTCTTGATAACAACCATATATGTCAGATTTTTGAAATTATATTCACAGAAGTGGTAAAATTTCATTTAAATGAAAAATTCTGTTTTTTTAACTACCACTAAGTGGTTTCACTATTCATCAAAAACCAAAGTTTTTCAGAAAAATTCAAAAAATCCAGCCTAAGATATATTTGATATTCCAAATTCAAAAATGATATCTATTTTTAAAAATTCAAAACCTATATGTGGAATTAATTAATTTTAAAATTAAATCTCATTATCAAAACAAATAGCATGTTTTTAAGAAACAATAACTATCAGAAGATTGATACTTGTTTATGTCCAATTTCAAAGTGAAATTAATTCCAATGACCAAAATTGGATTAAATGGTAAAAATATATTTTAATTTCACTTTAAATCCAACTAAAAATATAATCTAAACATATAAATAAATTATAATAAAAGGAACTTTTGAATTAAAACACAATATTTTTCACTATTCATTAAAAATGAACTTTATCCGAAAATTACCAAAAAATTACCCAAAGTAAAATTTGAAGTCCCCATTCTAAAGAAGGATTTTATTTTTTCAATTAGAATTTATTAAAGTGACCAAAACTATATTTATGGAGGGTTCTCTATTAAAAGGCGGTAAATCGACCTTTTAATTTAAATTATGCTCAAAATTAGATTCATTCACATTTTAAGCCTCTAACTTTTATTGGATAAATGTAAATACATTTAAAAAGAATGTATAGTCATATTTTAGTTAGTTTTGTTCATTACCTCCAATACAATGGCTTGGAGTTAACTTCAAATTAAAATAATAATATTAGATTATTAGTGTGCAACGTAGGATTTCAAAGAAACCAGTTGTTGCGTATCGAGTATGCTATCAAACATAGAAAACCTTTTAAAGTAAAATTTATATTTAATTCACAAATATTAATAAAAAATAAATTTTTCTTATTCTTCATTTACTTGGTATGTTACATGAACACTGTTCTTTATGAATAAAAGTTCGGATTTTCAGATCTACACCTCTCTGGGTATGTGTTTTCTTCCCGATTTGGTTTCACTTCCTCCCATATCTCTTTCTGAATAATAAAGGGATGGTTTTCTTCTGTTGATGGTGTGTTTAGGTCTAGGTTTGTTGAATATTGTTTTTTGATCTTGGATCTAGGTTTTGGTTCTAGATCTCATTCTTCTTCATGATCTTGGTTGTTCCACTTCAATCGGGGATTTTCGTTGGAGAGCATTTTTCAACAATTTTGAGGTAGGTGGTCTATTATTCAAGTACCAAAGTGTTGATTTAAATTATGTGTATGAAATTGTATAATTTAAGTTGAATTTTTAACAATTGAGTTTCTTAAATTGAATTAATTAATTTGGTTAATTAATTAATTAATGGATTTTGGAATTGATTGATTAATGTGGTTATGGAATTGTTCAATTAATAGGATGGTGTAGTTGGTAAATTAATGTGGACTAATTAATTGGGTGTTTAATTAATGAAATTTTTTGATTGTGAATTTAATGGGAAATTGGGATTGTGTAATTAGTCAATTAATGTGATTATGTATTAATTGATAATGAGAATTATGATTTTTGACTTGACCTTAACGGGTTAATGGGTTAAATGATTTAAATGTTCCAATGTAGCTTAATAGTGATTTTTTCTTATTATTCCATGTGATTGAATTGAATAACCATGTTTGTTGAAATAAATTGTGATGGTACCATTGGTGTGAAAAGTTTGTAAAATGATTAATGATGATTAATCTCGTTTACTGTGATGTATGTGAAATTGTGATATATGTGATATACATGTGTGGGACATGGACTGATGCTAAAAAAGCCTATAGTGATAAATGAGTGTGGGACACTGACTCCTACTTAAAAATCCCACATGAGTGATATGTGATAAACTAGGTGTGGGACAGGGACTGATGCTACAAATATCCATATGAGAAAGTAGGTATGGGACATATACTAAGGATCCAAATACCCATGTATCATTGAGGGTGGGATAGAGACTATGGCTCCAAATACCCACATGGTCTTAGAAACGACATTCTACACCCATGAGTTGGCATTGGAATATGGTTCTAATTGGTTGTGATATGATTTGAAATGAAATGATAAATACTAACCATGGTATTGTGATATGGTTCAGACTCCAACATGAGGTGAAGCAGGTATTGAGGTTTCAGGTGTCCTCGGAAACCTAAGGGTTTATGTTGTTAATTAAAGAATAATGAAATATGATAAATGTTTACTTTATGTATTGAAATTTATTCTTTATACAACTACATACATTTTTATTGAATGGATATTATTTTAGATTCTTTTTGTGGTGGCCTACTAAATTGTACTCACACCCTACTCAGGCTGCCTGATCGGTATCTGAATAAACTTCATGTTTACAGGACAAGATAAGGAAAACAACCTTATGTTAGATTTATGATATGGGATAGAACATTGATGTGGGAACCATAATTGGTGTCGGGACCCACTTTTATTTTTCAATGTTTTTATTTTGGGGTTTTCATTTGGAACATGACACGTACTTGGCATGACATATCTACTATTTTAGTTTTGGATATGGTATTCTTGTTTTAGTCATCATGCGATACCGGTTTTTCTGGTTTATGGTTATTACCACTTGGTTATTTTTGTTCTATTTATACTATTGTAGTACTCTGATAAGGGATTATAATATCTCCATGATCGATATTAGACCCTTGTTGTTAGTCGGTAGTCTCTAGCATACAGGGAGGCACGCCTGAGGTTACATGACAAACTGGTTGAGGGCACCGGTGTGTGGTACCTAAGTCAGGACGTTACAAAGTGGCATCAAATCCTTTATTTTATTTTATTTTATTGCTTACTATTTGGGAAAGGTAGACATGATACTAGGAAGAGTCAGTCCTTGGATAAGAGCTTGTGCATGGGAGTAGCTAACCCATGTATGGGGAAACCCCAAGTACCCATGGTGGGATTGTTGTTATTGGTGTTTGTTGTCGTAGTTGGATGTTATTTCACATTGGGTGATACACTTGTTGTGTGATGTGATTATTAGTTTTGAGATTTTTTGAGATAAGAATCATGGATCAATATGGCATGAGAGTTGAGTATGCATGCATTATTATAGGAACTTAGGATTATAATGTGACATGCATCATTTTAGGGATACATAGAAAAGCAGGTTTTGTGTAAGTTGTTGAGATTGAAATGTTTTTTCCTTTCCTGTTTAATTAAACTTTACATGATGAATGATATGAACTTAAAAGTTATAAATGATTTAAGATGATAATAAACAGGTTTCTAATGATAAACTTGAAATATGAGAATGTGTTTACCCTTGTTGACTGTGACATAGATGTATGATGGTTAAGGGTAGTGGTAGCACCTCGGTTTTGACCATGTGGTAGGAAATGACTTGTTATGGATTATTATGATTCCATCTTACATAAATGTGTTAATGTTTTGTAATATGTATAGATATGTGTGTTGGAATTGTAGAGGAATGCCTCCACAATGATTTGTTTTAAGGGGTTGATAGGAGGACATGGTTGGAGATGATCCTCCTGTAGTGGAACCTAAGGCACCGATAGTTCCCGGAGAAGGAGATAGAGAGTAGTTCCATGAGAAATTTTCTAACTTCATGCAGTTTATGGAAAGACATCCAGAGTTGGTTGTGAAGATTATATCTGACCTGACACGAGAGTTTTAGTTGCATCCCCCTACGACTTTCACCAGAGAGGGTGGACAAGAAGCATTTGAGTTTAGGATTGAGTACATCTAGACTATACTTGAACATTTAGATACTCCCACTGAGATGATGGTCAATTTGGCTACTTACATGTTACAAGTGTAACACCCCAAGATTTTATAGTGTGTTATTTCTTCAAAATAATTCAATAACTTTCACTACACGCAACACCAAGTTCAATCACACCATGATGTACAAAAAAAAGGCCATTAAAAGAGGTCATGAATAGTATTAACTACATTTTGAACTTTATATAATCCTTATAATTTTAGTTTCTTAGACATAATGTAAGAACAAATTCATTTTCAGTATTTCACTTTTACCAAATTTTAATAGTGAACCCTTTTTAGATACTATATTTTAAACTTTTTGACTAAATGGGGAAATCAAAAATTTTAAATGAAACATCCCAAGCTTCCACGGTACGCTAGCGTGTGTTGTACGCAACACCGAGTTCTAACACACCGTAACTAATTAAACTAGCCGTTGTGAATAGTAATACCTAATTTTTGAAATTATATATATTTTAAATTTGAAAATGGACTTCATTTTTGGACTCGGAATATCGAATTTAGCCTAAGGTGAAATTTTGGTACTTTTCGGAAAACTTTCATATTTTGATGAATAGTGAAAATTACTAAATTTTAATTAAAAACAACTTTTTTAATCAAAATAATTAATAGTGATAAATTATGAATTTTAGTAGTTTTAAAGTATATTTAGAATATATTTTTACCATTTAATATAATGTTGGTCATTGGACATAATTTTACAATTAAACCGAACATAAACAAGTGTCAATCTTTTGATAGTTATTATCTCTTAAAAACACGCTTTTTGTTTTGACAGCGGGAATTAATTTTAAATTAATTTCTGCCACTTCTGTGTTTTGAATTTAGGAAAATGGATTCCATATTTGGAATCAGGATGTTCAAATTGTGTAAATAGGTAACTTTTATTTTTAGACATTTTGAATAATTACTGCGGTAAATATTTTATTTACCATGGTTAAGGGTAAATCCGGTAAATAAGGGTTAAAAAAAATAATATTATAATAATACTAAATTACCCTAAAAACGTGTCTTAACCCTATTGGTTGATAGATGGTCGACCAGGGGCATCTTTGTGTCAATTTTGGGACCCCATGGATCCACTTGTAAGTGATAATGACACTTTATTTTAATTTAGTTAAAATGAATACAAAAATGACACAAGCATATATCTTTTAGAACAACAATTTTTACATAGGGTTATATATGTTTTATTTTAGATTATAAATATTCATTAGAAAGCTAAAAAGATTTCCTACATAATGATATTTTATTTATAATTTTTATACATTAAATAATTTATTTTATTTATGACACAATGATGATGCAGTAATTACTATAATAGTGAAAAATTAAAATAATTGATATTATAAATACCCAAATAAATATAATATGAAACTTTTAATGAATTAAACTAATTTTCTAGGCTAATATGATATATTAGGATTGATTTAATGGACTTTTTTCTAAGTAATCAATCTGTTATGAGTTTCACAAAAATCAACTATTGAATAGTGTCAAAATTGACCTAAAAGAGTTCTTAAAAAAAATATTATATTATTAATTGATATTAAATTCCTAAAAATCTAAGGTTCGGAAAAGAGACTTATATTATGATAGTTTAATCATTAATGGACCACTTGGGGGTCGCTTGGATGTATATAGTAAGTTTATTAACCATATTATATAAAAATACAAAGAGACATTGTAAAAGTGAAACTAATTAACTTAGAGTTAATACTTAAAGATAAGGTTAATATAAGTACCCAAACCTGTCTAAATTCTATTGGTTGAGTGGTTTTCGACCTATCCCCACCTTAACCTTTGAATAGTCAACTTTGGAGCCATTGGAAACCGAATATGAATTTATTATAAATTAATATTTCTAGCTTTTCCAAAGGTGCCCCTCACCCCTCTTATAAAAGGGCACTCCTCCTTCTCATTTCTTCACACCTTCAAAGCCTTTTGGTTCGGCCAAACTCTGCCCAAATACTCTCCCAACATCCCTCACTACAACCTAGAGGCCTTAGTTTGATCAGAAAGCCAACCTAAGGAGCCCTTTTGATCAAATCAAAAGGAAGAACCCGAAGAAGAGGTAATGATTTCACCACCCTTTTCTAAGTTCATTTCTTCTTCCACTTCTTCTTCCTTTGTTCTTACCATTCTAAAATAATAACTCCAGTATCTCACATATACTGTGATGTTATTATAAGTATGGTACAACCATATTCAGTATTCTATCCACCCTTTGAATAACATGTCACCATACGTGCGTACGTACGGCTTACCGTCTCCACGTCGTGGTGTAATTGTTATTCAATATAATATTATTTGGATGGGTATAATAATGATGTGTAACTCATGTAAATAATAAATATAACATTTTAATGATTCTGTATATATGATATACCATTCATTTATATATTATTTTAATATCAAAAGAATGATATTGTCGCTCGTGCGTACGTACGGACTACCGTCTCCACGAACGCGATGAGATTCATTCTCCATCGTATCCATTCAAGTATAATTATCATTTAATGATTTAAAAATGATGTTTAAGGACTTGATATCATTCTGGATATGAATAAGATACAACAAACATGACTTATGTAACAAAACATATAAAAGAAAATGAGTAAGTTAACACCCGAAACGATGATAATTCTAAGATATTATTAATAAATCAATGTTAAAAGATCATATATGATATCATATTAATATATATGATTCTTGTATAATTTAATAACAATTATTTCACCATTATACAGGAGGTTAACCTACCCCAACCATGGAAAAGTACAAGGTAAGGGTTTATTTCACAATCTCTTCATTATCCGAGGTTGTTTATACGTAATAATCTACTGGGATATCTTTATCATCCACATCCATGTTTCTTAAAAATGTATTTCAAAACATTTTTACTATTTACAAGAATATGGGTTAAAGTCATTTATACCCTTGTTTGACTTTTTATAAGAGGTTTATAAAGGAATCTTTCCGTCGTTTTCAAAACAAGGTCCTTTTTAACCTTTTCGACAGAATTGAGGTAAGAATGTTTTTTTTAACTTATACGGCGGGTGCGGTTATTTTACGCCGTTATAAAATCTTCAAAGCTTTCCTTACAAGATTATAAGAATATTTTCAAAGAAAATGTTTTATTTTATATGGATCTTAAATGATTTCAAAATAAAAGGAGATACTTCTTTTAAAAGAATTTTGATTTCATCTATGGAAACATCCTTTGATGGATTTTAAGATTATTTGAAGTTGATTTATTATAATACAAAACTTCTATATTTTATTGAAGGTTTTGTGATATGTTTGAATGTGGATGTGCTCTTTTATACCATTCATAGTTTATGGTGAAACTATTGACATTTCGTATGCTAGTTTTAACCCGAATGTTTATGTTATATTTCAAACTTTTCTTCAGATGAATGTGCTAAACAAGTATGTTCCGGGTTGGGGACCGGTAAAAGTAAGCCCTCCAGGTTGGGGACTGGTTAAAGTAAGCCCTCCAGGTTAGGGACTGGTAAAAGTAAGCCCTCCGGTTTGGTCTCCGGTTATTAGAGGTACTCCGGGTTGGTGTCCGGTTATTAGAGGCACTCCGGGTTGGTGTCCGGTTATTAGAGGCACTCCGGGTTGGTGTCCGGTTATTAGAGGCACTCCGGGTTGGGTTCCGGTTAGAAGTAACCCCTAGGTCTTGGGATGAGGCCTAGACAATGAAATTAACATTTGACATTATGCATTCCAACATTATGAAAGTGGTTATTGATTTTTGCATGTGATTATTCGATTAGTAGAATATCCATGTGAATAAGTAAATGGAATTATTTCATTTTATTTATGCCATACCATGTTGGAAGTTCATATTTAAAAGGCTTTTGTTTTAGTTATACATTGCCTTAAATGTTTATTCTTATTTATGAAAGTTTCCGCTATATTGTTATCCTTACTGGGCATTTGAGCTCACCCCTTTTCTATGTTTTATTTTTCCCAGGAAGTGAAGAAGTAAATTATGAATGACTTGCAGGGATATTATGAGGGGTTAATAGTGTGGATATGAAGACTTTGTTATTGTAGTAGTTTTTCACTTTGAAATGTAATGTAAAAATTTATGATTATATCTAGTGTTTCCAAGGCTACTAAACCAGTCGGTCTTTCGAGATTTGATCTTTCTTGTGATCGTGCCAATGTTATGTAATAATGCACCGACTCTGGGTAGCTGGGGTCGGGGCGTTACAGTTGGTATCAGAGGAAGTTTAGTACAAACCTTGGAAGATAGATTTAGATAAACTCTGATTAGATCACGTAGACCTAAGATGAACTTTGAGGATTAGTATAGAAGAACTTCCTAGAATTTTGGTATTGTAGAGATTTTGTGAGTTTTCCGAGCAATACATCCCTGTCTGGATACGAGTAGGTAGAGGCGGCTCTGGCACAGATGTACCTAGGGGTAAAACCCGAAAACACCGTTTTGAGCTAGACTCGAACGGGAACTGGTGCACGACAACGGGCCTTGCTGCACTCTTGGTTACGACACTCCCGGGGGATATGCTTAGGATAACTCTCATTTTCTTTACAAATCATTTTGAAGGGATTATGAGTATATACTTCCTCAAAGAAAACATTCTTATGATTATGGATTATATCCATAAATAGTTCAATTTATGTTAAGTGTTTTATAAGTATGGGATTATTTATTTTGATTCATAAACTGATCTAGTGTATGCCATTGTTTAGAAATGGCGCCCAGTAGAAGGAATGAGAACTCCAGAAATGCACATGATCCAAAGAGAAGGAAGGATCATATCTTTCATGGTCTTAAGCTAGAATTTATAAGAGAAATAGCCTCCCATGTATTATCATCATATGGAGAAATAATATCATGTGTTGATAAGATAAGTAAAGAGTTTACTGAGTCCTATGGCTTTGAAGGGAATCAAGAGAAGAAAAGGATGGAAGAGAGAAAGATGGATAAAGGGAAAAGGGAAAAGAAGAATTTTCCCATATGTGGTAACTGTGGAAAGAAACACCCTGGAACTTTCCTGAAAGGAATGGGAGTTTGTTATAAGTGTGGAGGAAAAGGGCACAAAGTACGTGACTGCAAGGGTAAGAAAATGGTTTTAAATGTACAATGCTTCATTTGCAAGGAGTTTGGACACTACGCGAACCTATGTCCCAGTCATCAGACTATGCCGCAAATTATGTTATTGGATAATAATCAAGTTATGATACTACCACAGATGAAGTGGAATGATTAGAGTTCTTATGTTGATTATGTCAATTGAGTGTTGTATCAACAATGTACTTGTTACAATAATCATGGAGTATATAAGGATTGTACTGCAGTACTATTTCATTAAGGACTTGAGATTGTGTGGAACAAAGAAAAGTGACTCAATAGCAGGATAAATTTTTGGAAAATATATGGTTGAGAGAATGATAAATCATAATATAGTTCTGATACTGAGGTAGTGATTTTGGAATAATACATGATTGTTTTGGATAAATTATATTGGATATTCTTGACTACCTTGGAACTGATTAATGATTTGTATATTCCATCATTGTTGGGGTTTAAAACATTTTTGGATTAATGAAGTATATCCAGCATTCTATATGGAATAAGGGAGCATGAATGTAATCAATAAAGAATATGGTAATTCAGGATGTTTCAGTGTATTAAAAGAATACATGATGAAGGTATTCATATGCTATTACGGGGTAAAAAGGATCTACATTATGCTTACCTTCCTTATAAATGTTGGACTGTGAGTTTGGACGGAAGTATTTTGGATAGTTCTAGTTTGGATTATTTTGGATTGCCATAAAAGGACAACCCGGAGGTCGGGCGGCAACCCGTCGCGTCCGGAAAGGCTGCGAGACTTGAACCCGCAACCGAAGGGCGACAAGGGTGTATCACCTACCACTGGCCCACGAGATGTCTTGGATTAAATAATGTAGTTTTTTTTAAAAGATCTGGTAGATGAATTATAAATTCATTTATTTTGGAACCCTGTACGAATAGTATAAATAGAAATTTTTTTTACGTTCTATTATCTTTTAGAGTGAAAGATGAGTTTGTGGTAGAAATTTATTAATGGATAAAACTCTAATTATAATGTAAGTATATATCTCCTTATGATCTTAGCCAATCTCATAAATAAATTCCTCAACATTAATAAAAGGAACTTAGAACAAAAATGTTGTCCTAGATGGTACCTTAAATCATCACTAATTTATGGCTTTGGGATTGTTGGCCTTTTCATAGCCATGTTCTCTACCACTCTCCATCATATAATTGATGGTTAGATTTCTCTTCCAGATCCATATTTTCTTACATGGAACCCTAGTATGTGTTATTTTCGGTAATCTTTATACTTTCCACTCTTTATTTTAAATAGAGGCCTCATTAATTCATTTTTCGATGTGGGATTTCAACTAAGATATTTTGAAACGTCAAAAATGTGTTATCCTAATACCCTATGTTTTGTTGAACCGATGTTATTTCAAATCATCATAGATTGATGAATTTAAGGACCTCAATTTTACACTTGTTTGTGATTGACGACCTCAATCACCACCTATAAATATTTACGTTTTTCCTCCAATTATATGTCTCTAATTGCCACCAATGTTCTCCTAATCGAGATCATAATTTGGTGGTGACCCTTTGATTTCTCTTTTCCTCATATTAAGACTAAATTTTAGTAACCAAATTTCCGATGTGGGTTTTCCCACAAATATATTTTCTATTTTCAACCTTTTATTTTTGAAGAACAATTTCAAATTGCGAGGACGCAATTTATTGAAGGAGGGGAGAATGTAACACCCCAAGATTTTATAGTGTGTTATTTCTTCAAAATAATTCAATAACTTTCACTACACGCAACACCAAGTTCAATCACACCATGATGTAAAAAAAAAAGGCCATTAAAAGAGGTCATGAATAGTATTAACTACATTTTGAACTTTATATAATCCTTATAATTTTAGTTTCTTAGACATAATGTAAGAACAAATTCATTTTCAGTATTTCACTTTTACCAAATTTTAATAGTGAACCCTTTTTAGATACTATATTTTAAACTTTTTGACTAAATGGGGACATCAAAAATTTAAAATGAAACATCCCAAGCTTCCACGGTACGCTAGCGTGTGTTGTACGCAACACCGAGTTCTAACACACCGTAACTAATTAAACTAGCCGTTGTGAATAGTAATACCTAATTTTTGAAATTATATATATTTTAAATTTGAAAATGGACTTCATTTTTGGACTCGGAATATCGAATTTAGCCTAAGGTGAAATTTTGGTACTTTTCGGAAAACTTTCATATTTTGATGAATAGTGAAAATTACTAAATTTTAATTAAAAACAACTTTTTTAATCAAAATAATTAATAGTGATAAATTATGAATTTTAGTAGTTTTAAAGTATATTTAGAATATATTTTTACCATTTAATATAATGTTGGTCATTGGACATAATTTTACAATTAAACCGAACATAAACAAGTGTCAATCTTTTGATAGTTATTATCTCTTAAAAACACGCTTTTTGTTTTGACAGCGGGAATTAATTTTAAATTAATTTCTGCCACTTCTGTGTTTTGAATTTAGGAAAATGGATTCCATATTTGGAATCAGGATGTTCAAATTGTGTAAATAGGTAACTTTTATTTTTAGACATTTTGAATAATTACTGCGGTAAATATTTTATTTACCATGGTTAAGGGTAAATCCGGTAAATAAGGGTTAAAAAAAATAATATTATAATAATACTAAATTACCCTAAAAACGTGTCTTAACCCTATTGGTTGATAGATGGTCGACCAGGGGAATCTTTGTGTCAATTTTGGGACCCCATGGATCCACTTGTAAGTGATAATGACACTTTATTTTAATTTAGTTAAAATGAATACAAAAATGACACAAGCATATATCTTTTAGAACAACAATTTTTACATAGGGTTATATATGTTTTATTTTAGATTATAAATATTCATTAGAAAGCTAAAAAGATTTCCTACATAATGATATTTTATTTATAATTTTTAGACATTAAATAATTTATTTTATTTATGACACAATGATGATGCAGTAATTACTATAATAGTGAAAATTTAAAATAATTGATATTATAAATACCCAAATAAATATAATATGAAACTTTTAATGAATTAAACTAATTTTCTAGGCTAATATGATATATTAGGATTTATGTAATGGACTTTTTTCTAAGTAATCAATCTGTTATGAGTTTCACAAAAATCAACTATTGAATAGTGTCAAAATTGACATAAAAGAGTTCTTAAAACAAATATTATATTATTAATTGATATTAAATTCCTAAAAATCTAAGGTTCGGCCAAGAGACTTATATTATGATAGTTTAATCATTAATGGACCACTTGGGGGTCGCTTGGATGTATATAGTAAGTTTATTAACCATATTATATAAAAATACAAAGAGACATTGTAAAAGTGAAACTAATTAACTTAGAGTTAATACTTAAAGATAAGGTTAATATAAGTACCCAAACCTGTCTAAATTCTATTGGTTGAGTGGTTTTCGACCTATCCCCACCTTAACCTTTGAATAGTCAACTTTGGAGCCATTGGAAACCGAATATGAATTTATTATAAATTAATATTTCTAGCTTTTCCAAAGGTGCCCCTCACCCCTCTTATAAAAGGGCACTCCTCCTTCTCATTTCTTCACACCTTCAAAGCCTTTTGGTTCGGCCAAACTCTGCCCAAATACTCTCCCAACATCCCTCACTACAACCTAGAGGCCTTAGTTTGATCAGAAAGCCAACCTAAGGGGCCCTTTTGATCAAATCAAAAGGAAGAACCCGAAGAAGAGGTAATGATTTCACCACCCTTTTCTAAGTTCATTTCTTCTTCCACTTCTTCTTCCTTTGTTCTTACCATTCTAAAATAATAACTCCAGTATCTCAAATATACTGTGATGTTATTATAAGTATGGTACAACCATATTCAGTATTCTATCCACCCTTTGAATAACATGTCACCATACGTGCGTACGTACGGCTTACCGTCTCCACGTCGTGGTGTAATTGTTATTCAATATAATATTATTTGGATGGGTATAATAATGATGTGTAACTCATGTAAATAATAAATATAACATTTTAATGATTCTGTATATATGATATACCATTCATTTATATATTATTTTAATATCAAAAGAATGATATTGTCGCTCGTGCGTACGTACGGACTACCGTCTCCACGAACGCGATGAGATTCATTCTCCATCGTATCCATTCAAGTATAATTATCATTTAATGATTTAAAAATGATGTTTAAGGACTTGATATCATTCTGGATATGAATAAGATACAACAAACATGACTTATGTAACAAAACATATAAAAGAAAATGAGTAAGTTAACACCCGAAACGATGATAATTCTAAGATATTATTAATAAATCAATGTTAAAAGATCATATATGATATCATATTAATATATATGATTCTTGTATAATTTAATAACAATTATTTCACCATTATACAGGAGGTTAACCTACCCCAACCATGGAAAAGTACAAGGTAAGGGTTTATTTCACAATCTCTTCATTATCCGAGGTTGTTTATACGTAATAATCTACTGGGATATCTTTATCATCCACATCCATGTTTCTTAAAAATGTATTTCAAAACATTTTTACTATTTACAAGAATATGGGTTAAAGTCATTTATACCCTTTTTTGACTTTTTATAAGAGGTTTATAAAGGAATCTTTCCGTCGTTTTCAAAACAAGGTCCGTTTTAACCTTTTCGACAGAATTGAGGTAAGAATGTTTTTTTTAACTTATACGGCGGGTGCGGTTATTTTACGCCGTTATAAAATCTTCAAAGCTTTCCTTACAAGCTTATAAGAATATTTTCAAAGAAAATGTTTTATTTTATATGGATCTTAAATGATTTCAAAATAAAAGGAGATACTTCTTTTAAAAGAATTTTGATTTCATCTATGGAATCATCCTTTGATGGATTTTAAGATTATTTGAAGTTGATTTATTATAATACAAAACTTCTATATTGTATTGAAGGTTTTGTGATATGTTTGAATGTGGATGTGCTCTTTTATACCATTCATAGTTTATGGTGAAACTATTGACATTTCGTATGCTAGTTTTAACCGGAATGTTTATGTTATATTTCAAACTTTTCTTCAGATGAATGTGCTAAACAAGTATGTTCCGGGTTGGGGACCGGTAAAAGTAAGCCCTCCAGGTTGGGGACTGGTCAAAGTAAGCCCTCCAGGTTAGGGACTGGTAAAAGTAAGCCCTCCGGTTTGGTCTCCGGTTATTAGAGGTACTCCGGGTTGGTGTCCGGTTATTAGAGGCACTCCGGGTTGGTGTCCGGTTATTAGAGGCACTCCGGGTTGGTGTCCGGTTATTAGAGGCACTCCGGGTTGGGTTCCGGTTAGAAGTAACCCCTAGGTCTTGGGATGAGGCCTAGACAATGAAATTAACATTTGACATTATTCATTCCAACATTATGAAAGTGGTTATTGATTTTTGCATGTGATTATTCGATTAGTAGAATATCCATGTGAATAAGTAAATGGAATTATTTCATTTTATTTATGCCATACCATGTTGGAAGTTCATATTTAAAAGGCTTTTGTTTTAGTTATACATTGCCTTAAATGTTTATTCTTATTTATGAAAGTTTCCGCTATATTGTTATCCTTACTGGGCATTTGAGCTCACCCCTTTTCTATGTTTTATTTTTCCCAGGAAGTGAAGAAGTAAATTATGAATGACTTGCAGGGATATTATGAGGGGTTAATAGTGTGGATATGAAGACTTTGTTATTGTAGTAGTTTTTCACTTTGAAATGTAATGTAAAAATTTATGATTATATCTAGTGTTTCCAAGGCTACTAAACCAGTCGGTCTTTCGAGATTTGATCTTTCTTGTGATCGTGCCAATGTTATGTAATAATGCACCGACTCTGGGTAGCTGGGGTCGGGGCGTTACAACAAGGATCAATAATTCACTAGTGGGATGTTCAGGCTCAGACTGGACAGGCTGAGGGCATGGTATAAAAGGAATATTTGGAGAAATTTGTAACAAACCTGACCCCAGTAGCACAGAGTTGGTGGTAGTTTTATTAAAATGGAATAGATACAAGAGATCACATCACCAAAGATCAATTGGTTTATTAGTCTTGAAGAAACTGGATAAATACATGGTTCCCTTATTACATTGGTAATTTAAACATAGTACATAATAAAAGAAAAATGAACTACTTCTTATCACTTATTCTAAGATTTCATCTTCACAGCCTAGGGAAGGAAAACAAATAAAAGGGTGAGCTCAAATACTCAGTAAGGGTTATATGAAATAATAATATTTGAAGTAAATTTAATAAGGAATTGACATTATGTCAATGTAATTAATCTGAAAAGCACATTCCATCAATACACTGAGAAAGATAACACATCCATATATTTTTTCATAGTGAAAATCCTATGGATAATGATAAATGAATGTTGAATGAAGAAAATGATTAATTATTGGCTTTCATGTATCTGGAAAATGAACCATCATACCATCAAGATAGTTTAATTCTATGGGTAGATATGACTCTGATTATGTTTTGGAAATAAACATGATGGGTTTATCGCTAACTATTTTGTCTCATGAGACCTGTTGTGGCATTAAGGGGCTATAAAGTCGAGGCCCATCCATCATTGCAAGTCCAAATAATTATTCATACATAGATTCAATTCATGAAAAATATGAATTATCAAAATATCTATATTGAGTATAGGATATAGATTTATCAATATTTCACCATTCAAAGTAAACACCATATGTAAAAATGGTATTCGAATTAGATAATAATCACATCCATGATACATGAAAATGTGGATATATAATAGGAATATAACTTAAAATGAAAAATGATCTCAAAGGGGTATTAAATATACCACATAAAAATAAATATGTGAATAATTCCTTGTATGTCTCAATGAGATTGAAATTGGAAAGAAGTCCCTTCCCTAAGGTCTGAATGTGTTTTTTCACTTGATCTTAATGTCCTAGATAATCAAATTAAATCCATTAATTAATTTATTCAAAAAAAATTATATATTTATTTGTTTTATTATAATATTATTAAATTCATTTACGTACTTTTTTATGAGTTATAAGATATAATTTTATCATTCGAGAGTGGCAGTTTTATTGGTTTTCATGATCGGTTTACTTGTATAAATGTATGCAAAATCATGTAAAATGGAAATAGTTGTCCAAAATTGAAAATATATTTATATTAATGAACTTCTATAATATTAAATGGTTATATATTTCATTTTTTTATATCGTATGAGGATGAATAATTTGATAAAATGTTAATGAAAATTGTTTAGATAATTTTTGCGTGTTTTCGATCATCACGAACTAGTTTTGTTTTATAAATTAATATTATGTATATATAATGGTTCCAGAACTTTAAATAAGTTTTAATACATATATTATAATCCTTTTAACCATAGAAATGGTTTTATGAAAAGACTTTAAGATGGTATTGAAAAATTAAAACACGTCATCCATGAAGGCGGTAAATCGACACCTCATAGATGATGTTTTCATTTTTAGAATAAAAGGGGAGAGGATAAGAGAATTGTTGGTGGATTTTCCATTGAAATAATAAAATTATATATATATAAAATAATGTAGTTATCGTGCATGATTTTATATAGGAGTTGAGGAGAGAATAATAAAATAAAATAAATTGAAAAGAAATTAAAAGAAAAGGAAAGAGGGTTTTACCTCTTGAATTTCTCCTCCTTGAGAACCTCCTTATGGAAATGGTTTTGGTCTTTTGATAATAACAAATGATTTTAAACATGGCAGAGGGGATTGGGAGGAGTATTGTGTAGAACTTGGAAAATACTCAAATCTTGGAAGGTGTGAGGAGAAGAGGTGGTGAGGGGTGGTATTTATAGTGGAGGATAAAGGTGTATTCTCATTATTTTATTCACTAGTTTATTATTTTGGCCCAAGACTATGAATTTTTTTAGAATTATGAATAAATATATTAAAATAATTATGTACGGTTTGAGATTATGGTATTACATTAGCTATACATCACCTACGACTCAATAAATCATGTATTTGTTAAATATCAAAAATTACTGAATTTCACAATCCACAAAAAATCAAATATTTTAGAAAAATCCAAAAAACTCACCCTAACTATTTTTAAACATTTAGAATCCAAAAATGGATTCAATTTTATGAAAATAATTTTCTAAATATTAGAAATTTAATTTTTAAATAAAATCAACATTTATTTTAAAAATACAAATTTTAAAATTGTAACTAATTTTATAACACTTGGAAAAATTAATTAAGGTATCATAAAATTATCTTATAATAATAATAAAACAAATTATTAATTTAAAAATATATTTTATGAAAATAACCTTTCTTTTAAATCATTGTATTACGTACAAAATTTAAAATAAACATTTATGTTTTATAAAAATACCAACACTTAATTATCATTTTCAAAATATTTATTTACTTATACTATGATATAATTATATCATATTTTCATTTATAAGATGCCTAAATTTTATTTATACATTCATAGGTGAGGTTACTATTCCATTGGCTGAATTACTATTTCTAAAGGTCAGATAGCTATTCCAATGTTCGAGTTACTATTTCATTGTTATATGTTCCGTAATTTCTAGAAAAAGGCCTCATATTTCATCCCTTCTTAATTATAGAGTTTGTTTTGTGATCTCTTTGTGATATTATATGATTTATACTATATGTAATAAATTTTTGTGTAATGTAAACTATCAAATGAATTTAATTTATTTAAGAGGATATAAACCATAAAATATTGGGGTGTTATAAAGTTCATGGAGTACTTCTATCTAGATACACTAAGGTAGGAGAGGAAAAATGAGTTCATGTGATTGACTCAGGGGAGTATCTCCATGATGGACTATGTTGGCCACTTTACCAACTTGTAACACTTTTCTTTAGTGCCGGTAAGGGATGAGACAACTATGGAATAGAGTTTCTTGGATGAACTTAAATGTGAGATTAAGTCCCAAGTTAATATCTTTTGGCTGAAAAAATTTTCTGAAGTTTTGGACAAAACTCTCATATCTGAGGGGAACCTAAAGTAGGATTCTAGTGGAGGACATGTGATTTCTGCTATATGATCAGAAGGTAGATCTTCTAAGGGTAGGAAGTGTAACTATGAGCATTTCAACCAATGTAGTGGAAGGAAGAGTGGCCAGGGGAAAAATTAGTTACTTAGGATCTTACCTGAGTGATTTTCCACCAGTGCGGTAGGCTGAGACTTTATCATAAGAATTGTACCCAACCACTAGTAGAGTGATGATATTATGGAAATATGGGAATCTATATATGTTCTGTAGGAATCCCCAATTTATGGGGAATGAGGGAGTAGTTAGGCTGAATCAAAGTATTGGAAGATGATCTTCTACACCATATCAGTCAGGCAGTTGGAGTAATACGTTTCCATGGTGGTCAAGGTAGTAGATGAGGTGATTGTTGAAAAGAAAGATCATATATGAAAATTGGTACAACTCAGGGGACTCAGGCTACATCATAGGGATTAGGGGTAGGATAGTTTCATGTAGTTCAGCCTAGAGTTGTGGATAGAGAGGTTGGATAGTCGACAATTAGTGGAACTATTGTTATAGATTCTACACTTTCTAGTGCCTTATTTAATACTGGTGCCTCTCATTATTTTATATCTACACAACATGTGAATGGTTTGATCCCAATGGTATAGTTTTTGAGCAGGGTTATGATGATAGATACACCTTTGGGAGTACGATTGAGAAATATCTGTTTGTGCAAGGGGTGTTCTCTCGAGGTTGGGGAGTATTGTTTCATTTGGGATCTTTATATCCTTGAAATGTCATGATTCAACATAATCATGTGTATTGACTAGTTAGTATCATACCAATAAAACATATATTTTTATCATAGGAGAGTGATTTTTACATCTCCTAAAGGTGAAAAATAAATTCATCATGGAGAGTGGGATATTAAGGCGGGTTGTGTAGGACTAGTTTAACGATATTTGGGGGAGCTCACTGCCAATGTTTCTAGCCTTTTGATATATAAAGGAGGGTTAAATCAAGATGTATTTCCACCCATAGTGGATTGGTTCCATGATGTGTTTCCTAAGGACTTATCAAAGCTACCACTTCAGAGAGTGTGGAGTTTACAATTGATCTCATGTTGGGTGTTGAGACAGTTTATATTCCACTATATAGAATGGAATCAACAGAGCTTCAAGAGTTTAAGACTCAATTGGAAGAGTTGATGGATAAGGGGTTTATCCATCCGAGTACACCACCTTGGGGTTCACCCATTTATTCTAAGAAGGCTGATGGGAATCTTCACTTATGTTTTTATTACTGGAAGCTAAACCAGTTCACTATGAAGAATTGATATCCTCTTCCACATATCGATGATTTATTTGACCATTTGAGAGGATCTCTTGTTTTCTCCAAGATTGACTTCATATTAGGGTATCATCAGTTGTGAGTTTGAACATATGATAACCGAGGACTACTTTTAGAAGTAGGTATGTACTGTATGAGTTCATTGTGATGCCATTCGGGTTAACGAACGTGCCAATTGTTTTCATGGACTTGATGAATAGAATCTTCCACCCATACCTGAATCAGTTTTTGGTAGTGTTTGTGGATGACATCATGGGGTACTCCAAGACTCATGACGATCATTCCCAACATCTTAACATTTTCTTGAGTACACCAAGAGAGAATTTTCTGTATTCTAAGCTATCTAAGTGTATGTTTTTAATTGATTAGGTACACTTCTTAGGTCACATAATCTCTACGGAAGGTGTGTTAGTGGTCCCAGAGAATGTTCAGACATTGGTTTCTTGGGAGAAACCCGAGAACATTTTTAATATCTTTAGTTTTCTAGGGATAGTGGGTTATTATAAGAGGATAATCAAGAATTTTTACCATTTGGAAGCACTTATTTAGGTCCTGAACAAGAAGGGGGTAAAGTTTGAGTAGACATAAGAATGTGACAGTGCCTTCCAGGAGTTGAATAAGCACTTGAAATGGGAACCAATTTGGATCCTACATGAGCTAGGTGAGGAGTATATAGTGTTTTGTAATGGTTATAGGAATGGTCTTGGACCAGCATTGATGCAGGGAGATTGATTTGTGGAGTATGGGTCTTGGTAGTTGAGGCTACATGAGCAAAACTACCATACATACAACCTTGAGTTGGAAGTAGATGTTTATGACATGAAGTGTTGGAAACTTTATTTGTTGGGTGAGAAGTTTACTATGTATACTGATCACAATAGCTTAAAGTATATATTTTCACAGCAATACTTGAATCTCTAGTAGTGGATATGGGTTGAGTATATGGATTCATTAGAATTTGATCTAGCATATATTCTCGAGAATGGGAATAATGTTGCTGATGCTTTAATTGGGAAAACTCAAACTTAAGAAATCCAGGAGTCTAATTTTGAGTGAAAAATGATAACTTTACTGGATGAGATGCATGTTTTGGTTCATGAGGTTCAGGAGGATGAATATCATATTAGTTTCAATGAATTGTATGCTTTTGATCCATATTAGAGACAGACTGTATAAGGATCTTGAATGTATGGCCTTAAGGGCAATCCTCGAAGGTGGGGATTCACCTTTAGATTGGACTATAGATGAGAATGAGATCATCTACGTTAAGAATTATGTTATTATTCCTTTGAGAATGTGGGGGGATCTGATGTTTGAATTTCATGACTTTAAGTTGGTGGTTTATCTAGGTGTGACCAAGATATACAATGATCAATGTAAATAGTTTTGGATTCCAGGAATGAAGACAGAGATATCAGGGTTCATGAAATAATGCAACACCTATCAACAAGTGAAGGTCGAGCATCAAAGACCTGGTGGTTTACTACAACTGTTTCCCATTCCAAAATGGAAGTGGGATTATGTCACTATGGAATTTATGGTGGGTCTTCCAAGTAATCCTCAGAATAATGATGCTATTTGGGTGATTTTTGACCGGCTGACCAAAGCAGTGCATTTCTTGCCTATACATAAGATTTTTTTAGTGGATCAGTTGGGAAACCTATATGTTTATTAGATAGTCCATCTGCATGGGGATCCAAAAAGTATTGTTTCATACCATGACTCATAATTTAATTTTTACTTCTAGAGTGGATTTCGGAAGGTTCTTGGAACACAGGTTTTATTGAATATGACTTTCCACCCACATACAGATGGGAAGTCAGAACGTACTATTTAGGTGCTTGAAGATATGCTATGAGCATGTGTTATTGAATTTTATGGATCTTGATAAAATCACTTATCACTCATTGAGTTCATCAATATCAGCATTTATCAAGAAACTATACATATGACACCATATGGGGATCTTTATGGTAGGCCATTCAGATCACCTCTATATTGGATGGAGGTAGGTGATTCAGAGTTGTTGGGACTGAGTCTCGTGTAACATACATTGGTTTAGGTGTATCTAATTTGTAAATATAAGGATAAAACTCAGATTAGATATAAGATGTATATGGAAATATTTTGATGACCCCTAGAGTTTATAGAAGGTGATCTTGTGTTCCTTCGAGTGTCACCTAGGTTGGGTCACCATACGATATAGAGGCATAGAAAACTGATTCCCATGTTTGTTGGACCGTTTGAGGTTGTGGAGAGAATCGGGCAGGTGGTGTACCAATTGGATCTTCCATAGAGGTATAGTTCTATGAATGATGTTTTTCATGTGTCACAAATTCAGTAGTATCACCCCAACTCATCTCATGTGATTGATGTGGATGATGTTGAGCTTGAGAATGATGCATCCTCTAAGGAGAATATGATATGTCTGTTGGATTGCAATGAAAAAGTGTTGCAGGGAAAGATATTGCCAATAGTTCATATATTATGGGATCATAGGCATGTTTAAGAGGAAACTTGGGAGAGAGAAGCAAATATGCAGGCTCCATGACCTGATTTTTTCACCTCAAAATCATAGAGATGATTAGAAGTAGAACTCAAGGACAAGATGATATAAGGTGGGGATATTGTAAGATCCCGACCTTTTTTGGGGATGTATCTAGCTCATTTATAGGTACTCTTTTTCCTTATTTTGATTATATATTTCTTTAGTTTTATCTTGGGAGTGTTTGGGTGAAATTTGGATGTTTTAGAAGGGTTTTGGGTAATGCAAAGTTGGATCACGATTTTCCCAAACTATACGCCCTACCCCGACAAACAATTAAGCCCATGACAGAGAGGGATTACGCAGCTGGTACAAGGTATTTTGAACCATGCGCCCTATTAAAAGTAACCATGAACCCCTACCCATGAAATCATGTGGGTGGTTTATAATTGATAAGAAAATTGATTTTAAAAGTCCCAACCCCCCCCCCCCCCCTTGAATTCACCCAATGTCAACCCAATTTGATCCCAACCTATTCCCATCATTTTTTGATGCTTCCAAATGAATCCCTAGGGATCTAAAACACCATTCATGATGAATATAAGGCCAAATTTTCAGATCATCACGTCTCCAGGTATCTGTTTTCTTCTTGATTAGGTTTATCTTCCTCCTGTCTCATTTTTTGAAAGCAAGGGGTTGGTGTTCTCTAATTGATGGTATGTTTAAATCTATGTTTTTTCAATCTTGTTTCATTTGATATTGGATATAGGTTTTGGATCGAGATATCATTCTTCATCGTGATCATGGTTGTTCCACTTCAATTGGAGATTTCTGTTGGTGAGTGTTTGTCAACAATTTTGAGGTAGGTGGTCTATTATTCATGTCCAAAAGTCTTGATTTCAATTTTGTGTATGAAATTGTAGAATTTTTGTTGAACATTTAACAATTGAATTTCATAAATTGAATTAATTAATTTGGTTAATTAATTAATTAAGGAATTATGGAATTAATTGATTAATGTGGTTATGGAAATGGTCAATTAATGGTACGGTGTAGTAGTTCAATTAAAGTGTATTAATTAATTGGGTAATTAATTAATGAAATGTTGTTATTAAGAAATTAATGAGAATTTGGGATTGTATAATTGGTCAATTAATGTGATTATTGATTAATTGACATTGAGAATTATGATGGTTGACTTAAACTCAATGGGTTAATGGGTTAAATTATTCAAATGTTGCAAAGTGGATAAATAGTGAATTATTCATATTTTTCCATGTGATTAATTTGAAGAACCATTTTTTTAATAAATTGTGATGGTTCCATTGGTCTGAAATGATGGTAAAAGGATTAATATTGATTAATATTGATTAATGTTATGTATGTCAAATTGTGATATATGTGATATACATGTGTGGGACATGGACTGATGATTCAAAATACCATAGTGATAAATGAGTGTGGGACATGGACTACTGCTTTAAAATCCCACTTGAGTGATATGTGATAAATGATGTGTAGGATAGGGACTAATGCTCCAAATAACAATATTTGAAAGAAAGTAGGAGATAGGGATTGAGGCTCCAAATACCCATGTGACATTGAGGTGTGGAACAGGGACTGAGGCCCAAAATACCCATGGGGTGTTAGACAGGACATTATACACCCATGAGTTATCATTTGACTATGGTTCCAATTTTCTATGATATGATTTGAAATGAAATTATAAATGATAACCATGGTATCATGATATGGTTTAGACTCTGGCATGATCCAAAGCCGGTATTGAGGGTTTGGGTGTCCTTGGGAACCTGAGGGTTTATGTGGTTAATTAAAGAATAATGAAATGAGATAAATGATTAATTTATGAATTATAATTTATTCTTTATTGAACTGAATAGACTATTATTGACTGGATATTGTTTTAGACACCATTGGTGGTGGCCTACTGAGTTGTACTTATATCCTACTCGGGTTTCCTGATTGGTACCTGAATAGAGTTCATGTTTGTAGGGCATGATAAGGGAAAGAAACCTATGTTATATGGATGATATGGGATGGGGCATAGATAAGGGAACCAGACTTGGTGTTGGGACCCACTTGGAGTTTTTAGTGTCTTAATTTTGTGTTTTTCATTTTTCACTTGACACGTACTTGTCATGTCATATCTACTATTTTAGTTTTGGATATGGTATTCTTGTTTTATTCATAATGTGATACTAGTTTGTTTAGTTTATGGTTATTATCACTTGGTTATTGTTTTTCTATTTCCACTATTTTATTACTCTGATAAAGGATTTATAGTCTCCCCATGATCTATATTATAACCTCACTACGAGTTGTTAGCCTTTGGCATACGGGGAGCTGTGCCTGAGGACATGTGAAAAACTAGCTTGGGGCACCAGTGTGTGGTACCGAGGCTAGGACATTACAAATATGTATAACTATTTTTGTCCGGCCATATGAATGCGGATGGTATGCCATACGCAAACGAACCTGAGATCCCAGTTCCTCCTAAAGGCCTATCCAAAAGTGAGAAGTGAACTGTGGATATCTATTAGTTCTATAGTAGATGGAACTCCATGAAAATGAACAATCTCTTTCACATAAATATTTTCCAATTCCTCAACGTTAGTTAAATCATGAATGGGTATAAAGTAAGATGATTTAATTATCCTATTGATCCCAACCCATATCAAATTATTCTTTCTCTGGGTACATAGAAACCTAACCAAAAAGTCCATATAGATCTCATCCCACTTCCAATTTTGAATTGGAAGTGGCTGACGTAAACCTGAAGGTATCTGGTGCTTGGCCTTAACCCATTGGCACATATAACACAGATAGAAAAAAATCAGCAAAGCCCTGTCTCATACCCGGTGACCAAAATTGATACCATATTTCATAAAACATCTTCAGGGTTCCTAGGTGCACAACCCACTGTGAATTATGGAAATCCAACATTACAACATTTCTGATGGATTACAGTTCAAAAAAAATCTGATAATATAGAATGCCCTCCATTGGGATTGACTAGTCAGACACAGTCTCCTCATCATAGAGAGAGTCTCTAATGCTAAATAATTCATCATCAAGCTTCTATTCTTGAATAATCATCTTGAGAATAGGAGACGTCAACTGAACACTGGTCAAGGAAACACCAACTCTTGATTCGTGAACTCCAATATGAAACTATGAAAAAGGAACCATCAAGTTCCACTCTTCCAAAGACACTTTCATGGAATGGGTCGGAAGTTTCATACTCAAAGAATCTATGATGACATTCCCTTTCTCTTGGGTATAGGTGATGCCAAAGTAAAAATATTATAGGTATTCAACCCAATTTATCTGGACGAGATTCAAATATTTTGTAGAGAAGATATAACTCAATCTATTTTATTCTGAATACATGATAATCCTTTTTCTAAAAAGGTAATGCCACCAAATATTCATTGCATACATCATATATGCAAGCTTAAGGTCATGGGTTGGGTAATTATTCTCATGAAACCTAAGTTTTTGAGATCCAAAAGCAATGACACGATCAACCTATATAAGAACACAACCCAAACCTGAACCTGATGAATCATAGAAGACCACATTGTCGTACCTGACCTCTGGAAGAGTCAGCACCAACACAATAGTCAACAAAAGTTTTAGATAAAAAAAATAATTTTGACATTTTTTATCCCAAGAAATATTTACTCCCTTAAAAGTTAGAGAAGTCATCATAGAATCCAACTTTGAGAATTATTTTACGAACCGACATTAATATCCATCTAAACCCAAGAATCTATTAATCTTGAAAACATTCTATGGTTGTTCCCATGTCATAACATCTTTCACCTTCTCAGGATCGACTAAAATACCACATTTTGACACCATGTGTCCCATGAAATTCACTTACCAAATGAAAAAATCACATTTCAATATCATGGAATAAATTCAGTGACTTCTCAACAATTTTATAATGGCTCTCAAATGACACACATGATCCTCCTCAGACTTAGAGTAAATAAGGATTTCATCTACCAAGACCACCATGAAAGTGTCAAGATACTTATGGAGGATATTTTTCATTAAATCCATAAATAATTCAAGAGAATTGGTTAGACCAAATAGCATGATAATGTACTCATAATGGCTATACTTGCTCCAAAAGATGAATTTATGAATGACAGATTCTTTTATTCTCAACTGATGGAAAATAGATCGAAGATCAATCTTTGAGAACCCCTTCATCCCCTTCAACTGATAAACTAGATAATCAATATGTGGAAAAAAATACTTGTTCATTACCATGAATTCATTGTGTTTTTGTTATTCAACACAAAATTGAAGTGACCCATCAGATTTCTTAGAAAATAGAACTAGAGCCACCCAAGGTGATATACTTCGTCATATAAATCGTTTCTCTAAATGATCATCCAACCGAGTCTTCAACTCTTTCATCTCAAATGGATCCATGTAGTAATAATGAGTAGATACTGGTTGAGTACTAGGAAATAAATTGATAGAAAACTATACCTCCATTACCGGTGGAAAACTAGAGAATTTGGACGGAAAAACAGTGGGAAACTCTATGGAAAATGAAGGGAGATCATTTCTCAAAGATTCCCACTTCAAATAAAAAATGAACACTAATACTACTTTCCCCAAATACAGATAAGAAGTTCCATCTCTGCTCAATATCAGTTCCCACTCTCCCTGAAATATATGACACATCCCATTAGGCACAGTAAAGGAGACCCGTCAAAGATAAAAATCAATTTGAGATTTATTGGAAATGATCCAATCAATCCCGAATATGATTTCAAGAGGTTTCATGTTGAGAACCATAAAATCCCAAGCAATATTAATATCTAATATAGAGAAAACACAAGAATGAAAACTAAGACCCCACTCTCTCTTCGTTCCGAGGGGTGTATTAATATCTATCACAAAAGTTAAAAGCTTCATATGAATATTTATAATATTGAAAATACAGGTTGAAATCAATGAATTAGATGCACTCATATCAAATAAAGCTATTAATAATGATGAATCTATAGTGATGGTACTTCTCACGGTTGCTGGACTGGTATATTCTTCCTCTGGAGACTCTTCCACTGTGAGAAGAAGCTTCATTTCGAATGCATGTGGGTAGAACCCATTTGTTTGTGAATAATATAATTACACCATAGTTTTATTAAGCACTAATGATCCTGCACCACTACATGGAGTAGTGTAGACATGGAAGAACTTTTTTATGTGACCAGAGCATCAGCATGAACCACATATCTTGGGTGCCTCAGTGAAAACCTGCTTAGAATGCCCCTTCTTTCCACACTGGTAGTAAATAAAAGGGCCTCTACCTGACACAACAAAAAGTCTAGAAAACCCTGCTATTGAGATACACTATGAGAATAATCAAACTTATTCTTCCCTTTATGGGAACTCATAGAACCACTACTAGGAGAACAATGAACTCCCATCAACCCTGACATACCTTGTAGGTCCATCTCAACCATTAAAACCATATCTAGCACATCTACATAATGAGGCAGCTTCAGTAAGAAAACTTGAGAATGAATATTAGATCTAATTCCCATACCAAACTATCAAGTATTCATATTTTCATTTGATACAATCTCAGGTGAAAACTGTACAAGCTCAGCAATGTAATTTTCATATTTTTTCACGGTCCTGTCAGCCTACTCGAGTTCAAATAAAATCAAATCCTTAACTAGAACCATAAACTCTAGATAGAAAATATTGTTGAAATTAACATTAAATTATTTTTACTCTAAGCCCTCATGATTCTTCACCATCACCATTATGTCCTACCATCTCTTTATAGGTCCCTCTAGCTTTATGGTGGCATATTTCTCATTGATTTCATTAATAATTTCCAAGAACTCAAATAAAATCTTGATATCTCTCAACCATTCATTATCCATTTGAGGATTATTAGAGCCTTGTAATGCTAGTGTACTTTGGAGAAGGAAATCCTGAGCATGATTCCATAAAACATTCCTTTGAGGTTCCACAGTTGGAGCTTGAACAGGAATGGGTGCAGATTCTTTTCCCAGAGCTTGGACAACACTCATGACAACCTCAACCAGATTTTCATCCACAAAAGGATTTTCTAGCAGAGGATTATCAAAATATTCCTCCAAGATATGATTCAAATGGATTCATAGAGGAATGATGGAACAAAGCATAATCAAATAAAATTGAAGATTCTAGTTTAACACTCAGACAAAGAAAAAAGGGAAATTAATCCCATCAAGTAGATAAACAAGACCTAGATTTCAAACTATCCAAACCAAAACCAGGGAAAAGACTTGAACTAATACTCAATATTTCTTTACAAAACCACCATTGGTGACTTAAGTTTTATTATGGTGAGATATGGCTAGAAAATCAATCAAAACTACCTCCTAAGTCTCAACAAGATTACAAAACTAGATGCTGACATCAAGGAAAGATGCTTAAACTGCACCTTTGATACCACATTTTCATGAATAAGTATAGATAACCTGGTACTCTGATACCCAAGCTGATACTGACAATGACCTAAGGGAGTTCCCAATCCACATGTGTTGGTGACTAGAACCTTGCATCATACAAGATAAAACTGGGAATGGGTTTTCCACATAAACAACAGAAGAAACAGTTACAAGTCAGTATGCTCAAAAAGAAATTCCAAATGGAGGATAAGTACCAGATGTCAAACAAGTATAAACCCAAAGAAAAACTATAAATTTCTAGAAAATAGGAAGATAACAAACCAAGTCCCAATGGACACATCTCTACAAGTCTCAAAGATCAAAAATAAGAACCACCTCTAAGTGGCACATTACCCTTTCTCAAACCTAGAAGAATATAATCTACACACACTCGAAGGGATAGGTAGGGTATAAGCTAGAAGACCAATAAGGTATCACCAAGGATTCCATAACATGATTCCAAATTAATTAACCAAATAAAGCATTGAATTTTAAATAAACAGGCATGCCATTATGAAAGCATATTTAAAATAAATCATGCTTTACATTTCTAATGATGGAAATATTTCAAAAAATGGATTAATAAAAATTTTATATAAAATAGTTTATATAAATTCACAAGGTATTTGTTAAATATTTTTTTAAAAATGGAATATATATCAAATAATCACAATGATAATCATGGATATCTTCCAAGAGATATGATAGATCCAGGTTATCGGATCCTCATGCACTCAAATGATGATAATGACAATGTGCACACACGTCTCTCTGACACTAGCTAAAGAAGACTAACTTACATCTCACTAGGGATAAGATATTCCAAACTACCAAGGTTTTCATGTTACATAACAATAATAAATAATGTGAAATTTATTTCAAAACTATTTAAAATAATATTAAACCCATTTTCAATTCCAATATTCCAGTTTCTATTGAAAAACCAAAATGGATTTTTAATCAATTCATACATTTTTCAGGATAAATCCAAATGGGTTCATATCAAAACAATTTAATCCATTTTTCTCAAATAAAACATTGAAATCAATTTCACAAACTAACTTCACAATTTAAATTCCACAATTTCAATTTTAAGTTTTTTTATCAATTTCTTCAAATCCAAATCACACCCTAATTCACGGGAATTGGGGGTTTTCCACCAATTTCATACCAAATAAATTTTAAAACAAAATCCACAAAAAATTGGGTTTTCAAAATTTAAATGAAATAAAATAAAACAATTAAGAAATTCAAGGCTAGAATAATTAGAAAATCATAAATGGAAACACCTACTAAAACAAATAGATCATGGAACAATGATGCCCGCAATGGGAAAATATAATAATGAACATCGACAACAGAGATCCAAGAATAAAACATAGATTTAAGATATAAAAAATGGATATTAGTTCCTCCAACAACATGGATATCTATGAAAATCCTAAATAAATAGAGGAAGGGATTAGGAGAGACCAAGTGGAGAAGATTTACATACCCGAAGGAGATTAAACAACATCCACCTTGCTTAAATCCACCTTGGAATGGGTTTAGAGGAGCCAAAATGGGTCCTTGAGAGCGTCCAATACCTATAAAATCATTCTAGATCGATTTAAGATCAATCGAGGGATAAAAAGAGGGGTTAAATAATTTTTAAATAATTTTTAGAATAATAAAATCTCACACACAAAGTTATTTGGGGAGGGCTGCATAGTTTGTCAAAATGTGCACCCAAATCATACGCCCCTATTGGTGGGGATGCACGGTTTATCCTTGGTGTGTGAATGATTTGAAAAACTATTCACTAACAATGAAAATACCCACCTCTTGGGTTTTCATGGTTTTCTTTTGTAGGGCGCAGAGTTTGGGAAAACTGTGTGCCAAACTTGCACAACCAAAGAGCCCTTCAAAATTTACAAAATTTTACATAAAGCACCCCTAAATGAGGTCCAACCAATGAATGATCAAAAGAGTTGTTTATGAGTACCTAAAAATAGTAACAAGATGTTACATATTATATTATAATATTTCATCTATTTATAAAAATGACATTAATGATATTTTATAATATACAATATTTTATTAAATGATTTATAATTCATAAAAATATTATCATTGTCCAATTGAATTGTATATTGTTTAGAATCTCAACCATATTCAATTTATGGGCCACATTTTATTTTATAGTAACTTTATTGACATTTAAATAGTAAAAAAACTTTGTTATCATGGTAATCGTCAAAAGGGTTAACATGTGTTAAAAGTAAGAAATAATGGTAAAAACATACCAAAACTTATCCAAATTTAATTATATGTGTGTATCTTGACTCACCCTCATCATATATTTTAAATATATCAATTTTTAGCCATTTTGCATGAAAATTAATATATATTAATTTAATAATTTAAGTAATTACAATAGTACCCCTATCCTCACTTATAAAAGGATACCCATCATCTCTTTACTATACACCTTATTGGGAAACCTATCTTGTCCAAAACCTACCCAATTTTCTTCTCAACATCCCTAAACATGTATTTTAGGTTCCAAAATTCTTAAAAGACCATTACAAGGGTCCTTAAGAAGGGATATAAAGGAAGTCTATCGAAGAAGAGGTAATCATCTTTATTGGATCTTATAAGTTTATTTATTCTTTCACTTTCTCTAAATCTGTTGTAACCATCCTAAAATAATAAATCTACTATCATCAATATACTATGATATTATTATGAATATGGGACAACCATTTTATGCCTCTTTTTCATCCTACTAAAATCGAAAATATCACTCACACATACATACGACTTACTGCCTCCACATAGTGATGCAATTAATTTGTCATCACCAATTTACATGGATGGTTATAAAGATTAATCTTATGAATATATGTGATATTTATAATGAATTTATAGTCATATTTTATCTCTTATAAATTTTTATACCATGTAAATTCTCTTGAAACATTCACCATCCTGTGGTCATTTTTCATTGGATATTAAATTTCTCGTAAATATTCATTTTCTTTGTATCATGGATATGATTATTTACTAAACCATATTCCATTTATAATTATAGTGTTTTAATATAAATTTAATTAATTTACTAGGGAAATATTAATATTTTATATTCCTTACTCGATATTTTATTATTTTGATAAAACATATTTTGTTTGAATTAAATTAATCATACAATATATGAGGAATGCATTTGACATGTAGTGGTAGGTGGGGCCTAGTTATAGATATCCCCTTGATATATCAATGAGTATCATAAGAAAAAATATTTCACTAGATTTATTAAAGGGTTTTTTGGTGTATACCTACCCATCAATTTAACTGTCTTGGCATAAGGCAATGATATTAAATATATCATGATATCTGAGACCATGATGTCCAATATTAAGCATTTACTTCATTGAGAATTCAATTATTATTATCAAAGATATTATTTCATTGATATTAGACATGTATTCATTTCATGATCTTTTTATTTATTAAATGGAATGTACTTTCAGTTATTCACCTTTCTATATTGATTATTCCTTATTTACTCATGATATATTTCTTTGTACGTAACCCTTAATAAGAATTTGAGCTCACCCTTTTCTTATTTTATTTTCCATTGGATCCTTGGATGTTTACAATGAATGATATACAAGGATATACAAGAGAGAATAATGATGTTCTTAATGAAAGTACTGTGTTTTATTTTATGTTTTCAAATGTAACATGGGATTAAATTATGTATCTAGTTTACCAAGACTACTAAACTATTCGATCATTTGGAATGTGATCACTTATATCTAATGCCAATTTAATAAATAAGGCACTGGGTTAGGGTTAATGGAGTCGAGGTCATTATATAAAATATATTCTCAAAATGATCCTAAATAGAGAAAAACTCATAAAGGTCATCCTCTTGAAAATATAATTATAAAATTTGAATTTGGAATAAATACTAGAAACTATTTTTTAAGTTTCTATATAAATTCTACATTTGTTACTAAATTTATGACTATTAATATTGATCATGATTTAAAAGATTAAAATTGTTTTAATTATATGGATGAATAATTAACAAATTTAAAATAAATGAATTATGGAATTTGGTTTAATTAAAAAAAAATAAACAAATAATAGGAACTAAGTGGATTTTTTTAATAAATTTTCTCAATCAGACAACATATTTAAAAATAAAGAAATAGTTGTGGCTCAAGTTTATTCTCCGGAGGAAGGAATTGACTTTAAAGATTATTTTTCTCCTGTTTCTAGCATAATCCTAGTAGAATATTATTATCATTTGATTGTTTTCATAATATTAAATTACATCAAATTGAAATTAAGATTGCATTTTTAAATGGAATAATTTTTGATGAAGTATTTTTTAGAAAAACCCCTAGATTTGATAAAAAGATATTTCCAAATCATGTTTTTAAATTAAAAAATACTTATATGGTCTTAAACAAGCTCCTATATGTTTTTATGAGATAATAATAAGATTTTTATTGAAAAATTATTTTTCTAAAGGAAGAGTTGATTCTAATATGTTTATAAATAAATTTTCAAATGATATTTTTATTATAAAATATATTTTTATGATATAATATTTGGTTCTACAAATTATTTACTTTATAATGATTTTTTTAAAATTAATGACTAGTGATTTTTATATGAGTTTAATGGGAGATTTGAAATTTTTTCTTAGTTTGAAAATTAACCATATAAAATATAGTACTTTATTAAATCAATCTAAGTATTCTAAAGAATTTTTTATCTGGTTTAGCCAAAATTCATGAAATTTTATTAAAATACCAATGAGTACAAATTCAAAATTGGATTTTAATGAATCAAGAAAGTGTATTAAAATTAAATTGTATAGAGGCATTGTAACACCCGAGACTTTTATGAGAAATATTCTGTTTTTATGTTATATAAATCATCAAATGAATCTTTCAATACACACAACACTAGCTTGTCTTGCTTTACACGCAACCACGGCCTTCCTCGATAGATTGCGTCGTACCGAATACCGAGTTTCACTAAACAACGATATGATATTAAAATATTATTAAAACTAGATTTTATGAATAGTATTAACTAAATTTTGAATTTTATAACATTATTATTCATATTATACATTTTCTAGAACGTGTTAAGAGAACAAAATAAATTTTTTGGGTAAAATAAGTATTTTTCAAAAAATGCAGTTTTACCACCTTTTGATGGAGCACCCACATTTAATCTAGTTTTTGACAAGTTTATAAGTTCAATTTGACAAAATAAAATTCTTCTTTAGAATCAATATATAAAAATTTACTTTGGATAAATTTTTCATATTATTTTGATAACTTCCATATTTTAATAAATAGTAAAAACACGCTATATTTTAATTAAAACAACTTTTTTCATCATAATAAATCATGTGGTTAAACAATAATATTGAATGGTTTAAATGTATAAATAGAATATATGTTTACCATTTAATATAATCTATGTAATTAGCCTTTATTTTACATTGAATTCCTAGGTTAAATAAATTCAATCTTTGGTAATGTTTTAACTTTTAAAACTTGTTTGCTTAAAAACGAGATTAATTTTAAATTAATTACTGCAACTTCTGTATTTTGAATTCTGAAAAATGGATTCCATATTTGTAATCAGTGGTTCAAAATTATGTTAATAGGTTACTTTTATTTTTTTTGATATTATGAATAGTAACTACGGTAATTTTTTATTTACTACGGTTAAAGGTAAATATTGTAATTCGAGGTTAAAAGAATATTATAATAATTCAGAATTACCTTGAAACTTGTCTTAACCTTATTGGATGAGTATTTGCTGACCATGGGCATCCTTGGGTCGATTTGGGGACCCCATGGAGCCACTTATGAATGACAATGACGCATTAGATTAATTAATTTAATTTAAAGACAAAATTGGAATCAACAAATATCATTTAGTAATTAATTTTTATAAGGGGCTATAAAAATTATATTTTGTACTATAAATATTAATTGGAAAGATAAAAATATTTCCTACATGTTGATAGTTTTTTTATAATTTTTATACATCATATAAATTAAATTATTTATGACACAATAATGATGCAGTATTTACCTCATTTATAAATGATTTAAATAAATAAGATTAAAATGATTAAAATATCATCCAAAACCTGTCAAATTGCTATTGGATGATTTTATTTAGATTATGAGTCATCTTATCTTAGACATTAATGTGTTTTGGACCTCTTGAAACCAAAGATAAGTTTACAATAAAATAATGTTTTCACACTTTCCAAAAGAGCCCCTCCACTCCCTTATAAAAAGAGACCACTTCTATGCAATTCCTCACACCTCTCAATCCTTTTTTTCTCGTCCAAACTCTACCCAAATAAGCTCCCTACATCCCTATCTTTCCCCCTGAAGCCTTACATTAGGAATAATACTCTCCAAGAAGTCCTTTTGGTTCAAACCAATGAAATTTACCAAAATTAAAGGTAACATTTTCTCTTAAGTTGTTTTCTTTTATTCTACTTCTCCAACCCCTAAAATCTTTTTAATCCTTTATTTTGTGACAACAACAGTATACTGAAAATACTAGGATGTTTTTATGAGAATTATTAGAACTACACTTACACACACCTCCATCTAATGGATGAACAACATAATGTTTCTGTGATGGCAAACTAACGCCTCATGAAACGATGATTGTTCGATTTTCCCCTACCGCCTCTCATAGTGTCCATTATGATGGCACTATATTTATATATAATATATATTATATTTTCTTTATGCTTCTTTAATTCCCATTTATATCAATCCTTTACGGTTTCCATAGTCGGTAAATACGATAATCTCATTTGAGGAAGTGCGGACTACCGCACCCTCAAAGTGATGTGATTCGTTAATACCTTATGTGGGATGTATAAAGGATGTGGTTAATGTTATTATATTTGATATTATAATGGAATTATAATATAACTATGTGTCATTATGTTTTAATTTCATTTAAATAGGAAATATAAATGAATGTAGCGTTCAAGCGTACGTACGGCTTACCGTCTCCATGAACGGTGCGTTTCATTTCTTACCTACATATGTTATGTACTATTATAATTGATTGTATATGCTGGATATATAGTGAATCTATATGATATATAAATCATTATTTAAATTTTTTATGTATGTAAATCATGATATAAGTAATAATAACATCAATAACAACAAGTCTAAACACGTACGATAAATAAGATGATTTTACCCAAAACACTACTTTAACATTAATTTACATAAGAATGGGTAATATAAAGTCATAAGTGAACAATATATGATATCATAAAAATTAATATGATTCTATAATAAGTAAATGACATTATTTAAATCATTATACAGGAGGTTCGGACTCTTATGAAGCAAATTGGACCTAAGGTAAGGGAAATATCACAATCTCATTTTTATCCGAGATTGTTTATACTTTGGAATTTACTGGGTGTATTTTATCATCCACTTCCATGATTCCTCAATATGTAATATTTATATCCTTCTACAATATTTTATATCCAATTTTACCCTTCGGTGAGTTTTTACTAAAAGATATGAAAGGAATCTTTTGTCGTTTTTCGTACAAGGTACTTTGTGACTTTTCCGAAAAAAGTACGAGAAAATGTTTTCTTTTAACTTATACGGCATGAATGGATTTTTAAAACATTATTTCCAAGAATATCCCCTTAAAAATTTTTCATGTTTTTTTTAATCAACTTCTTTTAGTTAGAATTTTATGACATGTTAAAAAAGGAAAAGTTTTTTTTGAATTTGAAAGGATATTTTCCTCAAGAATGGAGTTCAAGTGTTTTATCAAAATTATTTTCCATTTAAGATAAAATAGGGTTCTGTTTCTATCCCAATTATTACATTGATTTTATTATGTTGTGATGGAATTATTTTTATGAACTCTTTTGTCTTATATGAATTGTTTTATGATGTCATGATGTTTAAGATTCCCATTTTTATTACATGGGTTATGCCAGGAGGTATGGTTTATAATTTTGTAGCACACATAAGAATGGTATCATTAAGAGATTGGTGGGACATATATCTCCCTCCAATGCATTGGGTAAAGATTTTATATCTCATGAGATAGACATGGATGGAATGCCAGGTTAAACCGGTTCAGTGAAACAGGACTGAAACGAGGAGTGAACTCAGTTCAGAAATGGACTTTGTCCACTAAGATAGTCTTCGCAATAAGTATTGACTAATAATAAATGATTCTCTATGATTTTTTGTGTATGCCACAAAGTTTCATGTTTTAAGTTATGATTATTGGGATTTCATTTCACTACTATGATTTATCCCATGTTATGAAATTATGCTCACTTTTGCAGGCTAAGATTTCCAAAATATTATGTTCTTATGAATATGATGTGATTGATATTTATTTTGTGTACCCTTAATGAGAATTTGAGCTCACCCTTTTGTATGTTTTCTTTCCCCAGGTTAGGATGATGATTATTAAGTAAGATATTCCAAAAGGGACTATAGATATGATGAAATAAATGGGAGATAGTGTTGACGCTTTATGAACCAGTTATTTGTATTTCTCAGTTTCTAAAGACACTATACCTATACGGTTCTTTCATGGTTTTGTTATATTTTGTAATAAGTATGGTTCAATTTTTATGTAATAACAATGTATTTAAAGTATGGGTCGTTATAGTTGCTATCAGAGGAAAGGTATAGTCAACCTCTGGAAACTAGGATTTGAAAGCCTTAGTAAGAATCCTAAGGATATGTCTAAGCATAGAACACAATCTTAGTGTTTTAGAAATGACCATGAATAACCTAGGATAAGACCTTAAGTGTGAAATTTTATTCTTGATTATGTGGTTTTCCTATTATAATTAGTGTTGCTCACAATATTCTTCTTGGTTTTAGTCAATGGCTGGAACCCGAAGGAACCGTGTTAATGCGGAATGCGACGAACAATGCAATGATTTTCCCCTGAGCAACCAAACGTTATGGGATCTGGAATGCAAAATCTTGTAGCCATGCTCACACAACTTTCTCATGCTATGAATCATGCAGGACTTCCAAACGAGAAAATGAAGGAGCAACATTCTGTTGAATCCTTCATGAGGCAGCCTCCACCTTCTTTCAGCGGGTCTAATGATCCATTAGTTGCTGAAAAATGGATTAGTACTACTGAAAAGATATTTTTAGTTCTTCAATGTTCTGAACATGATAAATTCATCCTAGCAGTGTATCGTTTTGAAGGAGATGCTGATCAATGGTGGAATCTTATTAAGAATACGAGTCAAAGGGATGAAATTGAGTCCATGGAATGGGACGAGTTCAAGAACTTATTTTTCAATAAGTACTTCCCTTGTATTCTCAGAACAAAGATGGAGAAAGACTTTATTAAACTGAATCAAAAGGATGATGAATCTGTTGGTACCTATGAAGCAAATTTTACAAGACTTGCAAGGTACGCTTCTAGTATTATTATCCAACCTGAGATTAAGATCGATCGATTCTTTAGTGGCTTAAAACCAAGTCTTCGAAGGGCGTTAGCCATAAGGGACTTCAATAGCTACGAGGAAATTGTTCGTTGTGCTCTCAAAGTCAAGATGGAGATTGGAGTAACCCCTCAGTCATATGGGTTTGATAAGAAGAGGAAAATGGAATTCAAAGGAAAATCTAAAGAGAACACTGAAAAGAAGATGAGATTTCCCTTATGCACAAAGTGTGGAAAGAAACATGGAGGGAGTTGTCTTAAATTGAAAAGTAAATGTTTCAAATGTGGAAAGAAAGTTCATCGGGCATTTGAATGCCGAAATGATGGGAAGAAGATGTCTAATGATGCAAACAAAGGAAGGGACACACAGAATGAACCTACTACACTTCAATGTTTCAAGTGCAAGGAGATGGGGCATTATGCCAATAAATGCCCAAATCCAAGGGTTGATGATGATGGTTGACGTCAACAAACTCTTAAGGCTAAATACAAAGGAAAGTCACATGCAATTTCTATCAGTGATGTGTAGTACGATAATGATGTGGTGAAAGGTACACTTACCATCCACTCTAAAATAGTAAAAAAGATTTATTTGATTCTGGATCCACCCACACCTTTATTTCTGAATAATTTTCTAAGGATATAACTGTATTACATCAACAGTTAGATGTTGAGTTAGTTGTGACAAACCCTAATGGCCCAACCGTCTCATCAAAAGTTTATAATTCTTCTCTGATTGAAGTTGGTGGGAAAGTGCTTCCTGAAAATCTTGTGATCCTTCTTATAGTGGAATTTTATGTGATTCTTGGCATGGATTGGCTTTCTCTACATGGAGCTCATATAAATTTCCAAATAAGGGAAGTCACATTTCATATGTCAGATCAATCTATGATCTTCTATCGATGCAAGGATGAACATAACCTTTCAGTAGAAACTTCTTCCATCTTATGGGTCTTGATTCCACTAAATGAATGTTATTTATCTCAAATGGTTGGTGAGAAATTCACAATTAAGAATATGCCCATTCTATGGGAGTTTGATGATGTCTTTCCAGAGGAATTGCCGAGTCTTCCACCATATTGTGAAGTTGACTTTTCAATAGAACTCGTACCGAGTACTTTGCCTATTTCAAATACACCTTATAGAATGACCCCAATTGAGTTGCAGGAATTGAAGAAGAAACTCCAAGAGAATCTTGATAAGGGATTCATACGCCCTACTTCGTCACCTTGGGGAGCACATGTTCTGTTTGTTAAGAAGAAAGATGGATAAATGAGACTCTGCATTGATTATCGAGAACTTAACAAGATCACTATCAAGAACAAATATCCTCTCCCATGCATTGATGACCTATTTGACCAACTACGCGGAGCTCAATACTTTTCCAAGATTGATCTTCGTTCAGGGCATCATCAATTAAGGGTCAAAAGGGAGGATATACCAAAGATGGCTTTCCGTACAAGGTATGGACACTATGAATTTATAGTGATGCCATTTGGTCTTACTAATTCCCCTTCTATCTTCATGGATCTGATGAATAGAGTCTTTAGAGACTATCTTGATCAATTTGTGGTAGTCTTTATAGACGATATTCTTGTCTATTCAAATAGAAAGGAAGAACATGAAGATCACTTGAGAATTATATTGAAGACCCTGAGAAAGGAGAAGCTTTATGCCAAATTTACCAAGTGTGAATTTTGGCTTCAAAAGGTTGAATTTTTGGGTCACATAATCTCAAAAGAGGGGATATCTGTGGATCCAGCAAAAACGGAGGTTATCGAAAGATGGTCGAGACCAACAACAGTAACTGAGATCCGAAGTTTTCTTGGTTTGGCTGGATATTATCGACGTTTCATGAAATATTTTTCACGATTATCTAATCCACTCACCAGGTTGACTCGGAAAGGATTTACGTTTGTTTGGACGGAGGAATGTGAAGAGAATTTCAAGGAGTTGAAAAGATGGTTATCCAGTGCACCTGTGCTCACACTGCCTTGTAGTGGAGAAAGGTTTGTGATCTATAGTGATGCATCCAAGATGGGGCTAGGGTGTGTTCTTATGAAAAATGATATGGTGATAGCTTATGCCTCACGACAGTTGAAAATCCATGAGCAAAATTACCCCACACATGATTTGGAGTTAGCTGCGGTAATCTTTTTATTAAAGATTTGGAGGCATTATCTTTATGGAGAAAGGTGTGACATTTATACTGATCATAAAAGTTTAAAGTATATTTTCACACAAAAGGAGCTGAATATGCGCCAAAGAAGATGGTTAGAGCTGATTAAGGATTACGACTTCTCAATTCATTACCACCCTGGGAAAGAAAACAAGGCGGCAGATGCATATAGTCGACAAGACCATGCCAGTTTATCCATGATGAGGATCACAAAATATCCAATATTTATGGATTTACAAAGGATGGATCTTGGAATTATAATAGAAGGGGGAAAATCGTATCTTTCTCAAATGAATGTTCAACCATCTATACATGTGAAGCTTAAAGAGGCATAAAAAGAAGATGTAGAGTTACAAAAGAAGGTGCGAAATGTTCCTGAATTCAACCTTGATTGTGATGGGATAATAAAGTTTAGGAATCGGGTTTGTGTTACTCTCATCCCTGAATTAAAGAAGGAGCTGCTGGATGAGGCTCATAGTTCATCATTCTCTATTCATCCTAGAAGCAAGATGATGTATAGGGACCTGAAAGAGTACTTCTGGTGGGATGGCATGAAAAGAGATTTTGCTGAATATGTCTCTCGATGATTGGATTGTCAGCAAGTTAAATGTGAGAGACATAAGTCTTAGGGGATGTTACAACCATTACCCATACCCGAATGGAAATGGGAAAACATCACTATGGACATTGTCACAAGACTTCCTAAAACATCCAAAGGCAATAATGCTATCTGGGTCATAGTTGATCGTCTTACAAAATCTGCACACTTCATTACTATTAGAGAGGATTTCTCTCTAGATCTGCTTGCCAAGATATATGTAAAGGAAGTGGTAAGATTGCATGGAGTACCACTTTCTATTATATCTGATCGGGATCCGAGATTTACCTCGATGTTCTGGCGAAGTCTTCAGCATACTCTGGATACAGAGTTGAGTTTCAGCACTACTTATCATCCTCAGACAGACGGTCAGTCTGAGAGAACAATTCAAACTCTAGAAGATATGTTGAGAGCTTGCTCTCTGGATTTCAAAGGTGGTTGGGATGAACACCTACCTTTGGTGGAATTTTCTTATAATAATAGCTTTCACTCTAGTATTCAGATGGCTCCTTATGAAGCTCTCTATGGAAAGAAATGCAGGACTCCAACTTGCGGGGATGAAGTTGGGGAAAGAAAGCTATTAGGACCTGATCTCATTGATGAAATGGTAGAAAAGGATAGATCTATTCAACAACACATAAGAGCAGCTCAGAGTTGACAGAAAAGTTATGCCAACAACCGAAGAAAAGACCTATTGTTTGAAGTGGGTGATAAAGTGTTCTTACGAATATCCCCCTCGAAGAGGGTCATGAGATTTGGAAAGAAGGGGAAGTTGAGCCCTAGATATATTGGTCCTTTCGATATACTGGATCGTGTTGGGAAGGTATCTTACCGATTGGCGCTTCCACCAAATCTCTCTGAATTTCACGATGTGTTCCATGTATCTCTAATGAGAAAGTACATACCTGATCCTTCACATGTACTCAGCTCAGAAGTTGTATCGCTGGAGCAAGATCTTTCTTATGAAGAATAGCCGATAGAGATTGTGGATCATAGCAAAAAAGTCCTACGAAACAAGACCACTCGCTTGGTGAAAGTTTTATGGAGGAACCACCAATTAGAAGAAGCTACATGGGAGCTTGAGGATATGATGAGGGAGAGGTATCCTCATCTGTTTGTTACAAAGTGACAAATTTCGAGGGCGAAATTCTTTTTAAGGGGGGTAGAATGTAACACCCGAGACTTTTATAAGAAATATTCTGTTTTTATTTTATATAAATCATCAAAGGAATATTTCACTACACACAACACCAGCTTGTCTTGCTTTACACGCAACTGCGGCCTTCCCCAATAGCTTGCGTCGTACCGAATACCGAGTTTCACTAAACAACGATATTCTATTAAAATATTATTAAAACTAGACATTATGAATATTATTAACTAAATTTTGAATTTTATAACATTATTATTCATCTTATACATATTCTAGAACGTGTTAAGAGAACAAAATAAATTTTTCGGGTAAAATAAGTATTTTTCAAAAAATGCAGTTTTACCGCCTTTTGATGGTGCACCCACATTAAATCTAGTTTTTGACAAGTTTATAAGTTCAATTTGACAAAATAAAATTCTTCTTTAGAATCAAGATATAAAAATTTACTTTGGATAAAATTTTCATATTATTCTGATAACTTTCATATTTTAAGGAATAGTAAAAACACGCTATATTTTAATTAAAAACAACTTTTTTCATCATAATAAATTATGTGGTTAAATAATAATATTTAATGGTTTAAAAGTATAAATAGAATATATTTTTACCATTTAATATAATGTATGTCATTAGCCTTGATTTTACATTGAATTCGTAGGTTAAATAAATTCAATCTTTGGCAATGTTTTAACTTTTAAAACCTGTTTACTTAACAATGGGATTAATATTAAATTAATTACTACAACTTCTGTGTTTTGAATTTTGAAAAATGGATTCCATATTTGGAATCAGTGGGTCCAAATTATGTTAATAGGTTACTTTTATTTTTTTGATATTATGAATAGTAACTACGGTATTTTTTATTTACTACGGTTAAAGGTAAATAGGGTAATTCGAGGTTAAAAGAATTTTATAATAATTCAAAATTACCTTGAAACTGGTATTAAACTTATTGGATGAGTATTCGCTGAACATGGGCATCCTTGGGTCGATTTTGGGACCCCATGGAGCCACTTATGAAAGACAATGATACATTAGATTAATTAATTTAATGTAAAGACAAAATTGGAATCAACAAATATTGTTTAGTAATTAATTTTTATAAGGGGCTATATAAATTATATTTTGGACTATAAATATTCATTGTAAAGCCAAAAAGATTTTATACATTTTGGTATTTTTTTTATAATATTTATACATCATATAAATTATATTATTCATGACACAATAATGATGCTGTATTTACCTCATTAATAAATGATTTAAATAAATTAGATTAAAATGATTAAAATATCATCCAAAATCTGTCCAATTCCTATTGGATGATTTTATTTCGAATATGAGTCATCTTATATTCGACATTAATTTTTTTGGACCTCTTGAAACCGAAGATAAGTTTATAATAAAATAATTTTTTCACACTTTCCTAAAGAGCCCCTCCACTCCCTTAAAAAAGGAGACCAATTCTATTCAATTCCTCACACCTCTCAAGCCTTTTGGATTGTCCAAAATCTGACCAACTAATCTCCCTACATCCCTCTCCTTCCCCCTGGAGCCTTACATTAGGCAGAATACTCTCCTATAAGTCCTTTTGGTTCAAACCAAAGAAAGTTACCAAAATTAAAGGTAACAGTTTCTCTTATGTTGTTTTCTTTTATTCTACTTCTCCAACACCTAAAATATTTTTAATCATTTATTTTGTGACAACAACAGTATACCTAAAATACTAGGATGTTGTTATGAGAATTATTAGAACTACACTTACACACACCTACATCTAATGCATGAAGAACATAATGTTCCTGTGATGGCAAACTAACGCCTCATGAAACGATGATTGTTCGATTTTCCCCTACCGCCTCTCATGGTGGCCATTATGATGGAACTGTATTTATATATAATATATATTATGTTTTATTTATTCTTATTTACTTCCCAATTATATCAATCCTTTACGGTTTCCATAGTCGGTAAATACGATAATCTCATTTGAGGAAGTGCGGACTACCGCCCCTCAAAGTGACGTGATTCGTTAATACCTTATATGGGATGTATAAAGGATGTGGTTAATGATATTATATATGATATTATACTTGAATTATAATATACCTATGTATCATTATGTTCTAATTAAATTAAAATAAGAAATATAAATGAAAGTATCGTTCATGCGTACGTACGGCTTACCATCTCCATGAACGGTGCGTTTCATTTCTTACCTCCATAAGTTATGTACTATTATAAATGATTGTATATACTTGATATATAATGAATGTATATGATATATAAATCATTATTTACATTTTGGAGGTAAGTAAATCATGATATAAGTAATAATAACATCAAGAAGAACAAGTCCCAACACGTACGATAAATAAGATGAATTTACCCAAAACACACTAGTAGAAAAAAGGTCTTTAACGTCGGTTTTTTTTTATTTTTCAGGTCGGTTTTTAACCGACGTTGAAGTCGCCGACGTAAAAAATATGACTTTTTACGTCGGTTTTTGTAAACCTATGCCAAAAACAAATTTCAATTGATTTTTTGCGTCGGTTTTGTAAAAACATGATGCCAAATAAACTCATCAGCGTCATTTTTGTCCTCGGTTTCCCTAAAAACCGACACCAAAAAGTTTAAAAAATAGTTTCGGCGTCGGTTTTCTTCAAGAACCGACGCCGTAAATGGAAATAACTTATTTTTGGCATCGGTTTTTACAAGAAACAACGCCAAAAAGCAATTTTTATTGTTTGATGTTTTAGAGTATTTCCTAATATTCGATTTGACTGGTCGTGGAGCTAAAACAGAGTTACGGATCAAAAGTTATGGCCGTCAGAAGTTGAACATGTCAAAGTATCGATTGATACAATATGTTTTAAAGAAAACAAGATAAACACAAGTTAAAATCACGTACACCAAATGATATAAAATATACATAATACTTCAAACACATTTCGATTATTTTTCGATCTTCCATTGAAATGATATGTTGTTTATTATCATATCTCTTATATTTAGCGTAGATCTCATGTGATAATAAAAACGTCGATCGATAATTAAACTCACACCAAGCTTGGTAAATGTCATCCGAACGTTTTATATTTTTAACACAATAAAAAAGTAAATCATCATTATTTGAAATCTAATCGAGTTTTTTATAAATGAAGGAGATTAATAATAATGAAAATGAATGAATATAATACGTACCGTAATCAAATTAATGATTGATGCCGCATTGAAAACTTGATTGAATCGAAGAGGATGAAAATGATAAATGAAGGACAAACAGATTTATATATAGTAAATGAAAATATTTTCGATTGAGTTGTATGAAAATATAGGCGGGATTTTAAAAATTTAAACGCGCGTTGTGAAAAAAATTGAAATTTTGATCCCGCGTATTAGTGAATACTATTTGGCATCGGTTTTTAAATAAACCGATGCTAAAAAGATAAAAAAAAACGTTTCGCGTCGGTTTTTTTAAAAAACGGACGCGAAAAGTAAAAATAAATTTTTTTTCACGTCGGTTTTTAAAAAAACCGACGCGAAAAACAAAAAAACAGTTTTGGCGTCGGTTTTTATGAAAACCGACGTGAAAAGTAAAAAAAATATTTTTGGCATCGGTTTTTCTAAAAACCGACGCGAAAAACAAAAAAGTTTTTTTTGGCGTCGGTTTTTATGAAAACCGATGTCAAAACATAAAAAAAATTACCATGTGTTAGAAAATTTCTTAAGCTTCGATTTGACTGGTTGTGGATCTAGAACGGAGTTACGGATTAAATGTTATGGCCTTTGAAAGTTGGACTTAATTAACACTTCTTTTAGAGAAGATCAACTTCCAACATCCATAACTTTTAATCCGTAACTCCGTTTTTGCTCCATGACCAGTCAAATCATAGCTTAGGTAATTATCTATAGGATTGTAAAATTTTTTTACATTTTTGGCGTCGGTTTTCATAAAAACCGACGACATAACTTTTTTTTTATTTTTTCACGTCGGTTTTTAAAAAAACCGACGCCAAAACTAATTTTTTTTTATTTTTTGGCGTCGGTTTTTAAAAAACCGACGTCATAACTTTTTTTTATTTTTTCACGTCAGTTTTTAAAAAAACCGACGCCAAAACTAATTTTTTTTAGTTTCTGGCGTCGGTTTTTTAAAAACCGACGCCAAAACTTAACCGCAAAAATATTTTATGTCGGTTTATAAGAAACCGACGTCAAATTGACGACGTTAAAAATGATTTTTCTACTAGTGACACTACTTTAACATTAATTTACCTAATAATGGGTAATATAAAGTCATAAGTGAACCATATATGATATCATAACAATTAATATTATTCTGTAATAAGTCAATGACATTATTTAAATCATTATACAAGAGGTTCGGACTCTTACGAAGCAAATTGGACCTAAGGTAAGGGAAATATCACAATCTCATTTTTATCCACGATTGTTTATACTTTGGAATTTATTGGGGTGTATTTTATCATCCACATCCATGTTTCCTCAATATGTAATATTTATATCCTTCTATAATAGTTTATATCCAATTTTACCCTTCAGTGAGTTTTTAGTAAAAGATATGAAAGGAATATTTTGTCGTTTTTCGTACGAGATACAGTTTGAGTTTTCCGACAAAAGTATGAGAAGAATGTTTTCTTTTATCTTATACGTCATGAATGGATTTTTAAAACATTATTTCCAAGAATATCCCCTTAAAAGTTTTCATGTTTATTTTTAATCAACTTCTTTTAGTTTGAATTTTATGACATGTTAAGAAAGGAAAAGTGTTTTTGAAGTTGAAAGGATATTTTACTCAAGAATGGAGTTCAAGTATTTTATCAAAATTATTTTCCATCTAAGATAAAATATGGTTCGGTTTCTATCCTTATTATTACATTGATTTGATTATGTTGTGATGGAATTATTTTTATTAATTCTTTTGTCTTATATGAATTTTTTTATGATGTCACGGTGTTTAAGATTCCCATTTTTGTTACATGGGTTATGCCATGATGTATGGTTTATGATTTTGTGGCACACATAAGAATGGTTCATTAAGAGATGGGTGGGACCTATATCTCACTCCAATGTATTGGGTAAATATTTTATATCTCATGAGATATACATGGCTGGAATGGCAGGTTAAACCGGTTCAGTGAAACAGGACTGAAACGAGGAGTGAACTCGGTTTAGAAATGGACTTTGTCCACTAAGATAGTCTTGGAAATGAGTCTTGACTAATAAGAAATGATTCTCTATGATTATATTTGTATTCCACAAAGTTTCATGTTTTAAGTTATGATTATTGGGATTTCATTTCACTACTATGATTTATCCCATGTTATGAAATTATGCTCACTTTTGCAAGTTAAGATTTCCAAAATGTTATATTCTTATGAATATGATGTGATTGATATTTTTTTTACCCTTAATGAGCATTTGAGCTCACCCTTTTGTATGTTTTCTTTCCCCAGGTTAGGAATAAGCTTATTAAGTAAGATATTCCAAAATGGACTATAGATATGATGAAATAAATGGGTGACTGTGTAGACGCTTTATGAACCAGTTGTTTATGTTTCCCAGTTTTTAAAGACACTATACATATACGGTCCTTTCATGGTTTTGTTATATTTTGTAATAAGTATGCTTCAATTTTGAAGTAATAACAATGTATGTAATGTATGGGTCGTTATAGGCATGATAGGTATATTACTTTATTTGAATTCATCTAGAATATATATAATCTTTTTAGTTGGTTTGTGTTATATATTTCCATATAATTCTATGGAAAGTAATCTTAAATATATTAAGAGGGTTATTAGATATATCAACGTAACTGTTTTTACTGGTTTATTTTATTCAAACCATAATTTTTTAGATTTATTATCATATTATGTATATAATTTTGGAGGTTGTAGTATTGACCATAAAAACAAAATTGGTATGTATCATTTTCTTAGTTAGAATTTAATTTCATGGAGTTATATGAAACAACTTTTAGTTTCATTATCTATAGTTGATGCTGAGTATGTTGTTGCTACAAGTTATTGTTCTCATAATGTTTAGATTAAGCATACTTTAGGTGATTTTAATATTGTCATTGATAAAATGAATTTCTTTGTGTGATAATTCTAGTGCTATTTCTATTTCTAGAAAACCTTTACAATACTCTTGAAAAAAATATCGATGTTAGACTCTATTATTTAATGGATCATTTGAATAAATGATATATTATTTTAGAGTTTATTCAAAATAAAATTAAACTTTTTAAATATTTAATAAACCACTATATTATATAATATTTGAGAAAATTATGTTTTAACTCGGTATGTTAGAACCATATTATTTTTATATACATGTTTTTAATAGATAAATTTTCATGAAAATGCCTTATTTTTTGTTAAACATATTCTGAAATAGAATGGATGTTATATAATATTTATTTTCTACTTCTGTTAAAATTCTATATGCATGTACTAATTATATTAATATTATAAATGCATATATGAAATGGGATATTTATACATTTAAAAAAAATTCATAATTTTTTTGGAGACTTAATAATATTTTTACTTTTTGATAAATTTAATTGGGGGGTGGGAAAATTTTAAGGATGGTTTTATATTTAAATAAATGATTGGTTTTATAGTTTATAAAAAGGGATAGATTTATTGTGTTTAAACATGGAAAATTAATATTTAATTAATTATTTATATTTTGTTAAATTATAATTATCCCAAATTATTTTTAGTATCAGAACATGGAAAAATAATATTTAATTAATTGTTTGTGTTTTTTCAAATTACAATTACACTAAATTTATTTAAACATAATTAATTTATATTTACGTCTTTCAAATTCTTTACATGATTTATATTTTTTCAATATTTTGGTTGAATTTAATTTTTTTAGTTTTCTATTATTTATTATTATTATAAAAACAATAATTATTATTATTTTTGGTTAGACCTTGTAAAAAATGATTTTTATAATTATTTTTCTTTACCCTTAAATTTATTTTGAAAACTTGTTGTTACCTTTATGTAACTAACTTTTACATGTATACATGATATTGAATTTTCATTTTACCATTATGTAGCATGTGTTATTTTTTATTAACCCTTACATGAATATTTGTATTATTTTTATACAGTGCCTAATTATTCTATTTAACCTTGCATGAGTCGTTTTGTACCTATACACAATTCATGGAATTCATTATCAACCTTTACAAAAATTTATTTTACCCTTATGAAGTATATTGAAAATGAAACATACCCTTACACAACATTCTATGCTACATTTATGCAGTCCATGCTTTACCCTTACGTAGAAAATATTTTACCTTTATGCATGCTATTGAATTTTCATGTCACCCTTACAAATGAATTATTATACCTATATTCATCATATATAAGCTTATAGTAACCTTTATGAATTGTATATAAGTTGTTACTTTCCCTTTTGTAGCATTAAAAATTTCATGTTTACCTTTATGTATGTCTCTATTTCCCTCTGTGCATGCTTCAATAAAATATACTACTCTTATGCGGTATATAGACATTATGAGTTACCCTCAAATATAATCTTTAATTCTAATGTTACCCTTACTTGAGATAAATAATTTCAATGTTACCTTTACGTATCACAGGACTTCTATTGAAGTAAGTTTCATCAGTTCAAGTGGTTCTTATAGAAATAAGGTAGCTACAGTGTAGTGTATGGGCATTATCATTGAGTCTCATAAGATAATTTTATGATTCTTAAAGAAATTAGGTATCTATGGTGTAGTGTATGGGATTTAGTGTGGAGTATCATAGGATTATTATTGTGGTTATTCCAGAAACAAGGTCACTACAGTGTGGTCCTAATAGCTGTTTCATAATACCTATTTTGTATGGTTCATGTGATACTTCAAAATACAGGTAATGAAAATATGTTTCCACTTTTATTTATAACTATTGTTTTTAAATATATATCGAATAATTTTGAAACACTTATGAGAATAAGATTCATTAAATTTATTTTGAATAATATTTTCTTTCATAGATTTTTCTATAAATAAAGACCATGACATGTAGTGAAAAAATAATTACTTGATACCCAATTGAGATCTACAAAGACTAAAATTTTTATTAGAGTGATCAAAAAGGAACTTCAATGTTCAACTATATATTACTAAAGTGGTTGTAGATCATCTAGCTACATCAAACTTCCACATCCATTTCTCATCAATTTTAACTATAGTCTAGTTTTTCTTTGTTAATTATTTTCTTCTTCTATTTTTTCTAAAGATACATTTTATGACTTTCCAAAAAAAATAGTTTATCGATTTAGTTATTCTATCAACAAAAATGATGGTATTTGGGTTGTGTCTCCCAAAAAATTTATAGTTTTTATAGGTTGTGACTCCTATAAAAAGTTTGGTTGGTTGTGCCTCTGGGCATTGAAAATTAGCGTCTATAAACAAGTTATCACACCTTTATAAGTGACATTTCTTAGTGGGTACTAATATTCTCACTGGGTAGGGAAGATTTAAGAGTATATTAGGGTCTTGGTGGTCTGAACTACTATAAAAATACCATGTTCATTTTTTTCACTGCATTATATTTTGAATACTTCATTACACTAAAGTTTCATAAAATAATAAATTATATTTGATTATTTATTTTTAAAATTTTAAAGTACTATTCATTCCTAGTCCTTTGTTTCCATATATTCCAAACCAAAGTTATCTTCTTCATTTTTCCATCACACTCATTGAATTAACAATATATTCTTCTTTATCACACTATAATAACAAAAAATACCACTTCAATTTGAATTTAAAATTAAAATTCAGACAAGTAACTTTCTCCAACTATTTTTATCCCTCTTGCTCTTCTTCCCACTTCATTCCTTTTTTTTAAAACATGGTTCCATGTTATTATAGTGTAGTAGGGGTGTCTACATCATAACTAAGTAGTTATATTGTGAATACTTTTCTATTATTACTAGATACGATCTTATTCGTGTTTTGAACTATTTTCTCCTTTCGATTGAAACAAACAAACCATTTTGTGATGGTTTATCCATAACTGAACAAATTTCATATCATCTATAATTATTTCATTCTTTAAAATATTATTTCTATAATTTTATATTTTCACCCTATGGAACTCACAAAATTTCACTAAGTACTTGAATCTTATGGAGATTGGGAATTAAACTTTTAAAGTCACATTTAATTTTTTGAAGTGTATTTTTACTCTTCTAATTTACTCTTATGAGTCACTAAGTAATAATTTTCACTTATGAACTCCATTATGAAAATTATAAAGTTCCAATTTACTCTTCTAAACCACCATATTACTCTTCTAAATTCAGAATGACTCTTTTGAAGTCACCTTTCACTCTACTTAAGTCATGAAGTTATTCTTATAGAGTGCTAAATGAACCTTAAGAACTCAGAATTTACTCTTTTGAATTCATTCCATTTCCATTTTTCTATCTCCACTGCACTGGATGACTCTTCCAATGTTTTTAGGACTTGGGAAAATATTATTTTCCAATTCCAAAATTCAATAATACTTATAAATACTTCCAGAGTTATTCTAAACTACTTTAGACTTCAAAAAAGCCTTCACATTAAATAATATGATTTATTTTTTTATGAGTTTGATTATGATATATTCATTGACAAAAAAATATAGTATAATAGAACATATACCCTCTAAAATTCTCCAAAACATATTCTGAAGATAATTTCCATATTCTAGAGGGAATTTTTTGTCAAAACAACCACCTCAAGTAGAAAATAACTTCCAAATAGATCTTGTGATAAAAAATATCCCCTTTCTATTTTTTTGGAAATCAAGGAACATAAATCATATTCAAACTCAAAACAATTATCCTTGATTCACTATTCCATTATTCTAAGCCTATTTTAGAAAAATCTATGTAGGAAACTAGAACATTGAAAAATAATACCATGTTATCCATAAAATAGTGATTTACATTCATACCTTCATAGAATTTGATCCTATTGATACCAATTTAAAATAATATTAATGTCTATCATATATTTTATACCACTGGAAATATAATTTGAGATATCACTTGAGATTCATCACTTCTTCAACCCAAATAATCAATCCATCCTTAATAAATCTGTTAAAACCTAGTATACAAACAAATTTATGCGTTCACACTCAATAATTTTTTTATAATATTTCACATAGACATACACTTGTTGTCCCTTATAACTTTTACCTTTTAATCACTCTCTCTTAATACATGCTCCCCCTAAATGAGATATCTCTCCCCCATGGGTAAAACATATATTGATGGATTCATTTAAAAAATCATTTTCTCTCTCTTTTATATACATAACAAAAAAATTGATTTATGTTGTCTTTTATTTTTCTCCCCATTTAACAAAAAGAATCTAAATAACAAGAATAGAGAGGGGACTTAATCACTATACCTTATCCTTAATAGGAATTCAGTTGAACTCTCATTGTCACCCTCATACTATGAAAATAATCCATTGATAATGGTTTAGTGAAAATATCAGAAACTTCCTCCTTTATAGGAACAAATTAGAGCTTAAATGTGTCCTTTTAAATGTTATCTTTAATGAAGTTATATTTAATATCAATGTTATTTGATATTTAATGTTAAAAAGGGATTTATTATACGATTGATATCACTTACATTAATAAAACCAACATGTAGTGGTAACTTTGCCTCTACCTTGAGATATTCCAACCAATACTTTATATATATCAATTAGGTTTTGGAATTAGTATAATACATATATTCTATTTTTTCATTTCTTGAGGTGACCAAAATTTTTACTTAGTGTTTTAAAAATGGAACCTTTCACTATGAAAGAAAACTTCATCAGATGTAAATTTTCTTTCATCAACACTTCCTACCCAATATACATCTATATAACTAAATAGATCAATCTTTCCATTTCTATCATATTTCAATCCAAAATTTTTTATACCTATGATATAACTCATAATCCTCTTTCCAACACTAAAATTACTCTTTTGGTTCACTTTGATACTTGTCACAAAAGGTGATGACATAGAGTATATCAAGGATAAAAGTTTTCATGTATAACAAACTTCCAATCAACTTCTGTAAATCACTTTAATTCACATCATTTCAATTATAATTCATATATAAATTAGTTCCCACTAAAATGGGAGGGGAAACTGGGATTGATTCATCTGCGCTAAATTCTTTTAGAAGCTCCCTTCAATGATTCTATTGAGAATGAAAAATATGATTTTCTTATGAAAAATTTGTAATCCCTGAAAGTACACCATTTATATAAGAACATATATTTCATCCAACTCTATCATCTCCATGTAAAATTCTTCAAAAATTATTTCATTATTTCTAGTAAAGATTATGGAATCAATAAATACAATAACAATGAGAGATACTTCTTTCAAATATTTAACATATATTTTTTTTACCAATATTTCTTTTCTGAATTTCAAATTCTTTTAATTGGTGTTCAACTAAGAATACCAATATTTCAAGGCCTATTTTATTCCATTAAATTCATTAATCAACCTGAAAAAATAGTTTTCATCTATTATAAGTAATAAATCACAAGGTTTCTCAAAATAGACCTTCTCTTCCAACTCACCCTTGTGGAAGGTTGACATGAAAACCATTTGAAAAATATTTTATTTCCTTTGAGATGAAATGACAAGAAATATTCTAATGGTTTCAAGCCTTGAAACTGGAGAAAATTTCTCATCAAATTCTACTACTTCAACCTGAGAATAGACCACACACACAATTATTTATTTGTTTCTTACAACTTCCCATTTTCATTCAACTTGTTATAAAATACCCATTTAGTTCCAATATTTTTTTGGAATTGATACAAACTCATGTGTTTTATTATTCTATATCTGGTCCAAATCTACATTCATGGAATCAACCCACTCTAGATTCTCTAAATATTCATCTATATCTCTTAGTTTAACCTGTGAAAATAGTGAGTTATGTGATATTATCCTCAAAGTTCTCCTGATTTTAACTTGTTACCCTTGATCTTTAATTATTTTTTGGAATTTGACCTACTTTATCAGTCTTAAATAATATTTCTTAGGTCATTCTTAATCATTGGAATAGGATGAATAAACATCCTCATCCTGCACTTATTCTAAACATTCACTATTTTCTGAAACTTCTTGATGTTGTTTAACAAAAATATCTTTATCATTACTTATGTAACTTTCTCCATGATGCATGTATTCTTTATTTTTATGTTTCACCACATTAAAATTAGCAGTGTAAAAAATTTTACCTATAACTTTGTTATAGAAATGGCATCTTCTTCCATTTTGAGGATAACCAAGAAATATATCATCAACACGATTCTCCTCAAAATTCCTTAGATTTTATCCTTCGAATTTGATCACATAAGGGATTTCAAACACCCTTATATAATTAATACTCGAATACTTCTTATAATAGATCTTGTATAGAGAAATTTCTAATTTTTTTATGTATAAGCAATGATTTTGAATATGAATGATACATAAATAGCTTTTCTCTTAAAATATTAAGAGGTATCATGCTCTATAAACATTGTTCAATCCATATCCACTAAAATTCTATTCTTACATCCAGTAACAAATTTTTTTATTATGTATATGGTGAACTCAGTTCAAGAAGAATACCATGATTCTTAATTTAAACATCATATCTTCCACTTGTGTATTTAGAATAATTACATGTCCAGATCTTCTTTATAGAGAAATCAAACACATTCACAGCACTCCTAAAACTCTTGAACAGTTTAAGAGGCTCTGAATTGTGTTTCATAAACATGATACAAGTAATTCGAGTAAATTAATCGATAAAGGAAAAAATTATTATCTATTTTTTTATTACTTCTACATTATCCCCCAAATTTCTAAAAGTATAATCTCTAGTGGATGAGTTGATTAAATATCTACCTTATTGTGTGGATAATTAGTAATTTTTCCATTTTGAATTTTCAGCATAGCATATTCCTCTATATTTTTAGCATATTCACATCACAAAAATTTTCTTCTTGATTGAGATTACTCATTTTTTTTAGAAAATATAATAAACCCTTCAATTCCATAGTTGATTTTTTTCTTTTATACTTAAGAAAACTGAATCTCTAACACCACTCACTAGAATCATATTTCCCATTGTTCGATAATTTTTTTAAAATTCAACAATATTATAAGATATTCAATAACAATACAATTTTGTGAATTATTAATTAATTTTATTTATTACAGAAAATGAGATACACTAAGAAGATAATCTTTTAGTCCTTTAACAAATAAGGTTTAAAAAATTATATTTCACAATCACAGCTAATCCAGCACCTTTTATTTTGAGTAACCCCTAATTTCCAAAGGCCTATGAGAATTCATTTAATTTTCATCTTATTTTTAGGGTTTAAAATATCCTCTCATATTATAGGAACATTTAATGTCTAGAATCCATGGATTATCCCCTTTTTATGTTATTAATGCCACTTCAACAACCAAAGACTTTTCTTTACCATTACTATCCATCTTTTATGGATTTTGAGTGTTATAAATTATAATATAGATGGATGATAAAATAAATAGGCATTAATTTTCATGGTGACCCAGTTGGTTACATCATCCACATGCTTCCTCCCCTACTTGAAACATGTGCTCTGATTTCTACCCAAAATTTACCATAAGTTTATGAACATTCATATTTTTATAGGGTTGGATACCCCTTAAAAATCTTCTCTAAAAACCACTAGGATCATTATCATATTGGAATTAAACCAAAAAATCTTTTCCATTAAGACGAAACCTCCAAAGTACCAATAGAATCTATAATAGTCATATTTTACTTTGTAAACAGTATGTTGTCCAAAAGATAATACCTATATTTTTACCTTATTTCAGTCCCCATTATTGGGTAATTTTTGAAAACCAAATTTTTTTTGGACTCCTAAAATTTTATTCTTTAATTTATAATTTCTCATATCCTTTTTTAGTCATGAGTTGTTTAATTTTTTGACCTAAATTTTTAGTTCTTATAATTCTCATATTTCTGATATTTGCTTGATTTTCCCACAATCATGGTCTTATTCACTTGATTATTCTTATAAATATATCCAAAATAATTTTTAAGATATTTCACATGCTATGTATGTGATGTTTAGTATTCAAAATTATTATCATTACCCTTTGAAACATCCTCAATAACCTTTTCTTTAGATATTTTTATAACTTCCTACATAGAATTTTTGAAATTGAATCTAAAATTGTTCACTTCTTTTTCAGCCTCCATCAATTTTTTTTTTTAAATTTACATATTTTTCTTTTTATTTTTAATTCATTATATCGTATTTATTGTTTAGGTCTTCCTATAATCAATAAATATATTCAAATCATCAATTTATTTCAACAATTTTTATTTATATTCTATATGGAAAAATTCATTACTTCTAGATGATTGACTATTTTTATTCTAAATTCTGATCACCATATCCAATTTTGAGATATTTTAAAAATACTCATTCAATTCCATCTTAAAAAAATTCCATCTCAGTGTAATCATCACTCATATCTTCACTAGTTCCATCACAAGTGAATTATTCCCCATTCACCTTAAAAATTAGAATCTTTTCATCAATATCACTGGAAGTCTCAACTTCCTCTTCTTAATTAGTGTTGTAACTATATTTATATTTGGATAAGAAGTTTCTATTTTTTATATATAAAATAATTGTCTTACATATATAAGAAAATTTTGACTTATTAGTTATTGTTGCCTTCTTATAAAAATTTCTTCTTGGTCTTTCATTCTCATCCTCACTCACTTACTCTTCATTCAATATTAGATAATTTTAAGAAAGATGTAAAGTTTCTACACACTTAAAACATTTGAGTGGAACCCTTCCCTTGAAATTTACATTTCCAATTCAAACATTTCTAAAGATAGGAGACATAATTTTATAAAATTTTAGATATACATCTCAATATGAATCTAAAATCTAGATTTATCTTTATCAACCTTCTTCTTATACTTATCAGGTTTTGAGGATTTAATGGAATTTTCCTTTCTATAATTTCCCTTATTTTTGAAAATTTATCCCTTATCATCTTATAAGATTTTAAAATGTTGTGTATGACATCAATAAGAATAGTACCAAGAACATTATATTCTAAATTTTAGAGATTATCATCAAAATTATCAAATAGAACCTGCAATATATTCTCTAAAACTATTGTGTCATAATTCTTGTAACCAAATACTCTAATCATGCTCACAATATTATTTACCCTTATGATAAAATTATAAATATTTTCACCACCATGAATTATGAGGTCTTTATACTTTAACAAATAAATTTACACCTTTTCCTAAATACTTTGGTACATTAATTAATTTTCTAAAACATTTCATAGATTATTTTTTATATTTTTATTCCCTTAATATTATGAAATAAATGATTTTGAATGTAATATAATATATCATTCCTATAACATATATTATTCTCCAAATTATTCTTATTTATCACTTTCATAGAATCACCTTTAGTATGAGGGATAAATCCATCAATTTTAGCTTCCAAGACATAATAACTAATAGATAATAGGTAAGGAAACATCATGTTCTTCCATTTTTAATAATCCTTCCCATAAAATGTTGGAATGAACTTACTATTCCCCTAATTCAATTTATCCACTATTGATAATATAAATTGTAGACTATAACTTCAATCAGAGGGAAAATCAAGATATTAAAACTCCAAATAACTGATCATAAATGAAGGGAACAATGAAACTTATAAAATAGTAAAAAACCCTCAAGATTAGTGAAATCACTAAGAATAGGGGTTAATCAAGGATTATAAATTAATTTCTACATTTATTCTTGAAAAAAAATTCACCACAGACAAAGATGTATAGATCTGATCACTATCACATACACTCAATCATACATAGAAAGGAACAAAATATTTACAATGTCCATCTATTAAAATGAGAAGTCTAATCTTTGTAATGATTTAGATTTCATTGAGACCATATGACACACTAGTATCAATATGCTGGTATAATGAACAATGAATATCCTTATACCCATGCTATTAAAATTATCCCAACTGTGGTAGTGTTTCCCACAAAATTACAATGATATATTTTTTTCTTTTCGAAATAAGAAACCATTCCATTAAGCTAGACTTCCATAGATTTATTGTACTGTTTCTTTTCTTTATTCTTCTTAAACCTTTATTTTCATGTGTATATTCTCTTCTCAATATGTTAACTATATATCCTATTATTTTTATTTCACTCAAAAGATAATTCTATAATGTTTTTATAGAGCGATCACTTATTATTTTTTCGTAATCACTTATTCTTACATGCATGATATCTTATTTTTTATCACACAATAGTATCATAAAATCCCATTGAATTTGAATTTAAAATTAAAATTAAAATAAATAACTTCATCCAACTATTTTCAACAACTATTTTTTAATACTATTTCATTACTCTTCTTTTCAAAATTAGTTCCAGGTTACTGTAGTGTAGAATGTAATGAATTAGATTGGGATGACCTAACATGTCACTCGAGGAGGCTCTCCACGTACCCTGAAGGTATTTACTAATCCCCATGAGTTGTAAACTAGAGCTTGGGTATCAAGAAAAACCCTTGGTAATCATTTCACCCTATAAATCATATTTACCACCAAAGATCCCACCTGGAAATCTAAAATAGGCCATCTATATATTAGACATACTTTCTATTAAAAAAATTATAAATAAAAAAATAAAACAAATTAACTTATAGAAAAATAAAATAATCATAACTAAACATAAATTGAATGATAAGAAACCATCCATGTATAAAATAAACCAAAAGAATGATTTGACCCTACAAGGTTTATATAAAAACATTTCAAAAAGAAAACTAAAATAAAACCAAATCATAATGAACCATATCTTCATGACCCACTATCACTCACCATGTCCCAAAACCAACCATCAATTGTCCAACATGAATATAACTCCTACAATGACTTAACTAAGTCACCTGAGGGAAAATATAAGGGATATTTACACCAAATGTTGTTTTCATGGTGTGACAAAAAACTTTCCTAGTAGGATTTCACCAATGAGTGTGTTCCATTACAAGTCAAAAGACAATTTTATTAATGATTTTTTAGATTGTGAATTGAAATTAGGGATTTCACATGAAATTTTGATAAAACCCAATATCAATCCATAATTGTTTTTATAAAACATACCTCTTATTAAATGATCCATGGTGGATACAAAATTTTTTTATTAATAATTTAAAAATGTTTACCAAAATCCTTTTTTATATAATGAACGCATCATTTTACTTTAATTTCACTTTGAAAATCATTTTATTAATTAATTTGAAAATTAAATCCAATCCTAACTAAAAAATGTGATAAATCATAATAGGCAAACATATATCCATAAATCATTTCAATATGAACAACCAAAGAAGTGGTGTTGTTCAAAACAATTAGGGGAAAGAGATACAAATAAAGAATACAATGAAACCCAACAATTAATCCTCAAGAAGAGATAAATATCATGGGAAACTACCTAGGACTCAAGTAACCTAATCTTGGACTAGCAAGATGAACCTTAGTTTTTGTACAAGAACATTTCTAACCCAATATCCCTATCGAGCATGTTAGACCCTATAACCATCCCAGCAGTGCATAGATGCCATGGGTACATAATGCATCTTGGAAGCACTCATATTTCATGGATAGTGATCTACCAGTAAGAGTATAATCTAAATTAGAGGTTTTATATATCAAACTCTCATAATTAGTATCATAGGACTCCCATGACATATCGAATGATAGGTGTGATGAACCAAATGGAATAAGAATTTATCACATAAAAAAATTCAAAGAACATGGAATAACTTTGATCTCACCACCTACACCCATAAAAAACCAACCAATTTCAAAGACATAAATAAGAATTAATATTGGTACGTCAATATAAATATCCCCTGTAGGGTCTCAATCCACGCCAATAATCAAATAATAGTGGGTCAATCAAGGGAATCACATACATTTTGGAATAATTACATAATGTTCCAAACAAGTATTTAATAAACCAACATGAAATTTTAATCCATTTTAATGAAATTTATAAATCATTTGAGATCTCATTGCAAATATAAATTTTCCATTAAAATAATTTAAATACAAAAACCACTTATTTAATTTAAAAACCCTCATTGATGAACACATTTCAACTTTCACAGACCCAAACTATGTAAAACATCTTAAATTGATGCATTAAATTTAAATATTCCTTTTGGGAATTATTTCAAAACACTTGGAATTCAAAACATACTTTAAAACCAAGGAAACCCATTTAACACAAAACATTCAAACAAAAAAATCCTTATTTTTTTTAAAATCACTTTATTTATCACACATAAATTTCATTTAATAAAATATGGAATTTAAAACAATCAAGCACTGAATGAAATGGAATTTAAAGAAAAAATCCAAAAAAAACCTACCTTGTCTCAAGAAGAATCATTTAAAGAAAATTATGAAATGCATCACCTTTGGAAACAAAAACTCAAAAATGAAATAACATTCACTTGAAAGTCCCTAACTTAAAAAATCCCCATTATTAGTTCACTCGAAACCATAAATATGATCCCCACAACCTTAGGGTTCATGGGAGAAAAAAGAGAGAATGGTTATAGGGGAAGATATAAGAGATAATCAAGGGAAATAGATAGATTATCTTCAAGAAACCACATGAAATCAAAGGAGGTAGCCATAAATTTTGAATAAATAAGGGATTAGGATATCTCTTTCATGTTCGAAGGTTATATGATCAAGTGGGGAAAAAATTGGAGAAAACATAAAAACTAAGAGGGGTTAGAAAGGAAATTTAAAATTTTAATTAAATCTATGTAGACTATAGGGTTTGTCCAAACAGGTTTCCCAATTATGAACCAAATATACATAGGAAACTATCTATGAAAAACAAAATCACATGATATTATCACTTGGTTTCCAAACCATGTGACAACCATGTGAAACCGCATTATTAAAACTATATATCCTCTTGAACATTTTTCGTATGATTTATACTAACCATGTCCAAGTTGTGTACTTGTACCCATATGTACAAATGGTCTAACAAGGTTTATGTTGGCCTCCGCATGGTTTAGACCAAATAATGTGATACTTGGGCAGACCAATCACACACTGAACTAAATCAACTGAAATCCCCCTTGTATATGGGTAATTTCCCAATTTCCCCTATATCATGTGTAGAAAAAATATACAGAGGAAAATTTCCCACTAATTCAATTTTGTAGTCAAAACATCAAAAAAATCAAATTTCTCTAAAAAAATATTATATAATAAAAAATAGTTATAGTTTGGTGTCATAATACTCCAAAATATTCCAATTTTTCCCATGGAAAGTGTTTTATAAAAGTAGACGTAATAGGAAACCAAAAATTCCAACACTTATACAAAAGTTGGGAGGGTTGAGGAAAAAATATGAAGTAACTTATGATAGAGAAACACCACACATACTCAATTTGTGAAAATAAAAAAAAACCCCTTGAATCCTTGAACACCTCCCAACCAAAAACACTCATCACCCTCAAAGACAGAGTTTATAGAAGTCAAATACCTAATAAAATTCTATCTGCTATTTATAATTCATTTAATGTTTTGGAAATGATGAAAAACCTCTCATGGGAATCACAAAAGGTATTGTTTCCAAATCCAACATAATTTTTTCAAATCATATCCAAAGGAACTAAAAAATACTATACAACACAACAAATTATCAAATAACTAACTCAAACACACAAAAGAGCCCAACCCAAAGAAATTGTCCAAATAATTATCAAAATAAAATCACCCAAATCCATCACATCCTATACATCCAAATAATTCAACATCAAAAAATATTCCTCTATAAAAAATGAAATGGGTCTAGACCATGGGTAACAAACTTAATGGAAGGGAGATCTAGGTCCCCATACCTAGGTCACTATTACATGGAGAACCCAACAATACCTAAATCGACACCATCTGGTGAATAATATCGATTGGTTCCATGTAAATTATAGTCACTCAAACCATGCACACCCAATAATCACTGACATCAAACTATCAAAACCCAACTAGAGGAAACGTCACATGAAAACCTCAGGAAAAAAATCAAACATTGAGGAATAATAACAACCACAAAAAACCACCTCCCAACTGAGGAATCTAAAAATAAACAAGAAATAATCGTAACAAGAACCAATATTAATTTCAAAATCAATCTACACAATTATCAAAACAGATAATCACCCAAGGTTATTCTAGAAAAAATCAATCCACTAAATATATAAAGATGATCTAACCATTCCATAACCTCTAAAGGACCTTGGTCACTATGGAAAATGGAATGATAACCTAATAATTACTAGAGAAAAAAAATATTTCTGCTCTACCACTCTATTCATATTTTAGGAAAATACAACCATCAGAAGAGATAAACTTAAAATACAAGAGGATTCACCCAATATATTATCCATGGAAACATATTTTATACTTCATATAAATAATTTTTTGGTAGGAACATCGAAATCAAATTAAAAATAAATTTAATTCATTCATGTTTACTAAATCAAACAAAATAGTCCTAATACATACCATGGGGGCTAATTTAAATAAATAATCCACTTGAAAAAAGCACAAAAACGTAATCTTCAAAAACATAATTCCCTTTAGGAAACTCACCTTTCATATGTATTTTCAAATCATCTCTCAAAGAAATATATTCATTAAAAAAATACCAATTACCTTTGGAACCATTTCATATTGATTATAGAATTTCACAAAAATCAAATTTTCCTTCAAATCATCATAATTAAAAATGGATCCACAATACACACATTCTTATAAAAAATTCAACTTATATGAAAAATAACAAATTTTCATTTAAAATGATTCCCCTAAATTCTAAAAGCATTCTATAATTTTTAATATTCAAATAAAAAACAGCTAATACATTTTAAACTAAATAAATTCCCACTTATAGGAAATATTCCAACCCGGTTTTAAAATCCCAATACATTTTACAAGACCCTATTTTCAATCAAATACCAAAACCTCTGAATAAAAATAAAAAGGGAATATAAATCACATTTAGAACATTTACTAGTCATAAAAAGTATTCTATTACCTCACCAAATTGGTTTTTTAATCTAATCACTCCGAAAAATTTCATTTTCCATTCAAAAATCAATTTTGAAACACAAAAACACCCTTCCAAAACAAAATTCTCAAACAGAAAGGTATAAAAACTCATTAAAAACATCAACCAATAACATAAAACCTTCATAAAAAATGTCTTAATAAACCTCACACTAATGGGAGGAAATAATGGGTTAAATTTAAAAATAAATGGAGCTAAAAAATACAAGGAGATATAAGAACTGTCCACTTTTTTGTGACATGGGTTGGAAAAATATATGCCAACTATGAAAAAATCACTACCATGATTTTAGACCCATATTCATGGGCTTTGAATGGAATTTCAAACAATGTAAGTTAACTATGAAACTGTGGTTCTTTTCCTATTTTCACCCTAAAAGCATCAAGTGACCCCCTAAATCATGGGTATACTCAATGGGGATCAAAATACCATAATCTTATATAAGAAAAATCATGAATAGAAAACCTAAAATTTGAGATCAACTCCTTAAATACCTATCGAAACTCATGGTTTTGGGTGAGAAAGAGATCATGACACTCTCCACATACCTACATCTCTAGTATCAACACTCATATCTACATAATAACTAACTTCCCAATTAATAAGAGGGGTCCTCAAGAACCTAGAATCTTAAGTAAACTAGGCTTAAATACCATTTTTAATGAACTATCCTGATCCTACCTAACACATCACCGAACCCATCTCACCACAAAACCCAAAGGGAATTCTAAATCCCCACTATCTATAAACCAGGGTATGGGTATCAAGAACATAACCATTGTAAGGATTTCACCCTATAAATTAGATTAACTACCATGGATCCCACTAGAAAATTCTGTATGAACCATCCATATATTATGTGTCCATGATTTCAAAATAGACAAATACAATATAAAAGAAATAATAAATAATAGTAATTCATAAAAGTAGACAATAATAATAACTAAACATAAACTGAATGAGACCCAAATAAAATTCTTATACTATAAGTCTGGTACATAATAATTTCAAAAATAAAACTAAAAACAACCCAAATCATAATGAACCTTCACTTCATGACGCAATGTCACTCACCATTTCCAAAAAATAACCATCAACGGTCCAACCTAAACATAAATCCTACAAATACCTTACCATGGTAATTTAGAGACAACATAAGAGTTACATAAAATTAATGGTGTATGTAGGGCGTGAGAAAAACGTTCCTATTAGGATTTCACCAAAGAGTTTATGTCATTACCTTTGAAAAGATAGTTTCATTAATGTCGGTTTAAAATATGAATAGAAAGCAGGTCTTTCACATGAAATTTAGATAAAACCCAATATCATTACAGAATTGTTTTTATAAAAAAAATCCCCTTGTTAAATGATCAAGGGTGGATCCAAAACGTTTTTATTGAGAATTTTCAAACATTAACCAAACTTCATTTTTATATAAAAAACACATCAATTTCCTTTAAAATTCACTTTACAAGTCATTTTTCTAGATAATTTGAAAAGTAAATACAACCATAACTAAAGAGGAAATAAATCATAATAGGAACACATATATCAGTAGATCATTTCAATATAAATAACTAAGTAGTTTTTTTTCACAACAATCAAGGGTTGTGGATACAAAAAAAGTGTATGATGAACTTCTTCAAGTAATCCTTAATAAGAGCTAATCATGATGGGAAACTCTCTAGGTATAAAGTAACCTAATACTAGATTAGAAACATAATCCTTAGGTTTTTTTACAAGAACCATTTTATCCTTAGTACAAATCAATGTTTTTGGGGCCTATAATCATCTTGGGAGTGTATAGCTACCATGGGTACATAATACATATCAGAAGTGCTCGACTACCATGGGTTTCAACCCCATTGTAAGATCACAATCTACACTAGAGGTTTCATATATCAATATATCCTACTTAGTCTCCTAGGAATCCCATTACATATCAAATTACTATGGTGATAAAACAAATAGAATAATAATTCATCATACAAAACAATTTCAAATCACTTGAAATAATTTTCATCTTACCACCTACACCCTCACTAAAAAAATCCCATTTCAAAAACATGAATAAGAATCAATATAGATACAATAATATAAATATAACCTAGAGTGTCTCAATCCATACCAATAATTAAATATCATGCTATTAATCGAGAGTATCAAACAAGTTTTGGAAAAACACCTTAAAGTTCAACACATGATTTTAATAATCCAACCAAAAATACTAAGAAATTTTACCCACATTTATATTTCATTTTTAATCTCATTCCAAATATATATTTTCCCTTAAAATCATTCAAATTACAAACCCACTTATCTAATTCAAATATCCACTTTAAAGTTCATGTTTCTCATTTATAGGGACCTAAATGGGGTGAATCATCTTAAACCATTACATTCAATTAAAATAAGACTTTTTTAATCATTTTAAACATCTTGGAATTTAAAACATACCTTAGAAACCATGTAATTACATTTAACAAACTTATACTAAGAAAAAAAATCCTTATAACATTTATTAAAAACACTTATTCTATTACATATACATATCATTTAAAAATATAGGTAAAGAAAACAATTAAGTACTCAATGAAATGGAATTTAAAGTAAATACAAAAAAACACCAACCATGCCTCAAGTGTAATCATTCTAAGGCCATTCTAAAACATGTTACCTATAGCAAAAAATACCCAATAAATAAATAACAAGACCTCCATAAGACCTAAAAATCAAACCCCCCAATATTAGGTCACATTAAACCTTAAATTTGAGACCCACAACCATTAGAGTTCATGGGAGAAAACAAAAATGAGTGAAAATGGGTGTAGGGGAAGATATAAGAGAGAAAAAATATAAATGGAGGACTTTACTTCAAGTGTATAGGTGATTAGTATTAAAGGGTTTAGTCATTAAAAATTTAAGTGATGATGTTTTTTTATCTTCTTAAATGAATCCATCTTAAATATAAGAAATTGAAATCATTGAAAAGGAAATACATCCAATCCACCCCAAGTGATAACCTAGGATCAACTCACTATTTTAAAATGAATTCACTTATGTCTCTTATATTTCATCTAAAAACATCTTAAATCAACCAAAGTTGGCCACTTTATCGCCAGAAGCAATCCATAAAATGTACGTGTATGTAGGTTACTTATTAGGTCTCTGATGATTCGATAACCCAAGCTAAACTACAAGGACCATTCTACCTTCATCTCTTGGGTAAATTTGAGCGTGAATAATATTTTTCCACCGTTTTTTGGAACTCAAGTAAGTAATCTAAACACCCATTCTATTCTCCCTCATTTATTATTTTCTCATCCAAATTCTCTTATCTTTTCCCTTTCTCATTTTTTTCCTTTTGACGCATGTCCGCCTACACCTGCGATCAATCAAACCGTCTAGTTAGGGTGGATAGTCCTGGGGTTGGGGAGTCAAGTACACCAAGGGAACTCTTTCCATTAGATCCCAATCTTCCTAATACTCCAGAGTCAAAAAATTTTCCTATTTCAATGGAAGGTCTCCAAAGAAACCAACTCATAAACCTGGGTGGGAACCAAAATGGAAACCCAAATGAGGAATCCCAAAACTTTGGGAATGCAATTGATCAAACCATGAATGACTACCTCACAAATTCCTGGACCAATGCCCCCACATGAATTAGACACAATTCCATAAAATATTCCAACTAAATCATTAAACCCCATGTCCTAAACCACCTTCCCACATTCCATGGAATGGAGTCTGAGATTCCCTACCTTCACATTAATGAATTCAATGAAATTTTAGAAACCATGTGTCCCCCACATTAACTAAAATCTGATAATATGAGGATATTTAATTTTTCTTTAAAAGATCGAGCTAAAAATTGGCTAAACAATTTGAGACCATCATCCATAAACTCTTGGGACCAACTACACAGATAATTCTACAAAGAATACTTTCCCCACCACAAAACAATTTCACTTAAAAAGAGTATCCAAAACATTTTTGAAAAAGAGGGGGAGCTGTTCTATGAAACATGGGAGAGGTTAAAAGACACTCTAAACATGGTTCCACACCATGGTTTTTCTATTCTTGAACAAGTGAGAATTTTCTATGAAGGGTTGGGTCTAAGGAATAAACAATTCTTTGACATGATGTGTAATGGAACCTTTAAAAACAAATCCCCAAATGAAGCTTATGAGTATCTAGAAAGCCTTTCTGAACAAAACCAAACATGGGTAACTTCACCTTATTCTGAAAAGCCACAAAGAACTACTGGAATTCATAAACTTAGAGTATAGGAAAGCATTAGGGATAAACTCACAGCACTCTCTAAAAAGGTTGAAGAGATAGACCTTAGTAAAGTCCATGAAATCCAAATTGTAGACCCTGTTTGCACAATTTGTGACAAACATGACCATAAGATAGACAACTACCCAACCATTCCATCTATCAAGGATGTTCTTTTAGGAGGACCCCCTACGGAAGTAAATGCCTTGAACATTCAAAAGCCTCAATACCATAACAACTTCAACCCAAGGTATAATGACCACCCAGGCTTCTGCTGGAAAGATAACCAACAACCCAGCCAAACATAGGGACAAAATCCTTACCCCCATCAGAACTACCAAACCCATAACCAGTTCTAAACCCAACCTATCCAATACCAACAGCCACTGGTCCATTTTCAACAAACCATCCCACCTCCAAAATATCCCCCTGGGATAAACCAATCTTCTCAAGAACCAACCAAAAATTTTCCACAAAGCCTACTAGAACACCTGTGCAAACAAATGGAAAGGATGAACTCGGAAGTCTCTTTCCAAAAACAAGAACTTCAAACCCTCAAAACTGGAAAGGCACCCATGCCTACTCAGGTGGTTCCATCCTCAACTTCAAGGGGAGAGTCATGTTTTACTCAAACAACTCATGAACAACTAAAGGTTGCGACTATTTTAAGAAGTGTGAAATAAATTGAGAAACCTGAACAACTAATTTAGAAAACACCAGAAGATTTAAACTTGGATGAAAATTCAAATGAACCACAAGATCAAACTAAGGAAACTGATAACAATGTGAAAGAAACAACTCTTTAACCAAAAACCCCACAAAATTCACCATTTCCTCAACACATGAGGGGGAAAACCAAGCCTAAATTGAGTGAAACATTAAGAGAAATCATCTCACAAGTCAATTTGAACATTCCCCTTCTCAATTCCATCAAAACCATACCTACCTACTCAAAGTAACTTAAGTAGTTATGCACTTTTAAAAGAAAATTTTAACATAAAAACCAAGTCCTTTTGTATGCTAATGTGAGTACCACCATTCAAGGGACCATTCCTCCTAAGTTGAAAGACCTAGGATTCCCTTACATCAATGTTGAACTAGGAGAGAGCAAAGTTTTCAAGGCCTTGTGTGACCTAGGTTATAGTTTCAATCTCATTCCCTATACTGTGTACTTCCAGTTAGACCTAAAAGAACTCCAACCCACATCTATCACACTTAAACTTGTTGATCGTAGAATTAGGGTTCCAAAGGGTATTTTAAAGGACATTCTGGTAAAGGTTGAAAACTAAATCTACCCTGATGACCTAATTGTCCTTGAAAACTATCCAATCTTAGGAAATAAGGAACAAACCCCAATCATCCTTGGTCATCCTTTCCTTGCAACAATCAAATCTGTTATTTGAGTCCAAAATGGGAACATGACCATCACCTTTGGGAACATGAGTCTAGACTTGAACATCTATAATTCAAGCTCACAAATAGGGGATGATGAGGGCATTAATGAAGTAAACATGATAGGAAGCATTGATAATGAATCCATAGAACATAAAGGAATATTTTATGGATGTTTAATTAAGGATGAGATTGATTTCCTTTGTTCATATGAAGTAAGATTATCTCCTTGGCTTGAATCATTTTCAAATTGCTCTTATGATGAAGTCTTAGGTCCAAAAATTAGTGAAACATTTCAGGAAACCAATTTCATGCAGACCAATCAAACTTCCTTCCCTAAATATGATCAAGCTAATATAGTAGCTTAAACTTCTACATGTGGGGAATAAATACTATCTAAAACTCTAGGAAACAAAATTGATATTGATCCAATGTCCCAATATTCTGCTGAAATTTCGAACCAACCTGATCTTCAATTGAAAGAACTTCCCACTTCAATCAAGTATACCTTCCTAGAGGACAATAAAACACATCCTATTGTCATTTATTCTTCTCTTGAATCCAATCATGAGAGTATGCATCTAGATTTCCTTAGGAAACATAATAAATCCATTGGTTGGACCCTATATGATATTCTTGGGAATATCCCACTTATTGGGACTCACAGGATTGTTCTGGAATCTGATTCAAAGCCATGATGTCAACCTCAATGGTGAATCAATCCTAATATCATGGAAGTAGTGAGGAATGAAATTCTAAAATTGTTAAAAGCTGGTATCATCTATCCCATAGATGAGAGTGGGTGGTTGAGCCCTATCCAAGTTGTTCCCAAGAAGGAAAGAATAATAGTGATAACCAATGAGGATGGAGAGATTCTTCCAACAAGGGTGAGTAGTGGCGGGAGAGTCTGCATTGACTATAGGAAGCTAAACTCATTCACCAAGAAGGACCATTTCACCTTACCATTCATTGACCAAGTCCTTGAGAGTGTGGTAGGTCATTCCTTCTACTATTTCTTAGATGGGTACTCGGGGTACAATCAAATTGAGGTCTCCCTAGACGATCAAGGAAATACTACATTCACCTGTCCATTCGACACCTTTGCCTTCAAACACATGACCTTTGGTTTACGAAATGCTCCTGGAACCTTCCAGCAGTGCATAATGGGAATCTTATCAGACATGGTAGGGTATTTTCTAGAGGTCTTCATGGATGACTTCTCTGTGTTTGGGGATATATTTGAGGTTTCTCTGCATAATGTGAAGAGAGTCTTGTCAATATTTAAAGAAAACAATCTGGTCCCAAATTGGGAAAAATGTCATTTCATGGTTAAAGAGGGACTAGTTCTAGGCCATCTGGTCTCAGGTAGGGGGATTGAAGTTGATAAATCCAAGTTTGACATCATTCATCACCTTCCATCACCCAAAACTGTCAAAGAAGTGAGGTCTTTCTTAGGACATTATGGTTTCTATAGAAGATTCATCAAGGAATTTAGTTCAATCTCTCGTCCCCTTTGGGCTCTCCTAGTAAAGGATGCTCTATTTTTTTGGATAGAAAGCTGTGAGGGTTCATTCTCAACCCTCAAATCCAATCTCACCTCTCCTCCCATTATGAAATATATGAATTGGAACCTTCCTTTCAAAAAAATGTGTGATTCTATTGACTTTTTTATTGGAGTTGTATTAGGAAAACATTGTGATAAAACTCCTTATGTCATTTCTTATTAAATAAAATCCTTAAATGATTCCTAAATCAACTACACCACTACTGAAAATGAGTTACTTTCTATTGTTTTTGCTTTAGAGAAGTTTAGGTCCCACCTCTTAGTATCCCCCATCACTGTTTTCACTGACCATTCTACAGTAAAATAACTCTTACAAAAACAAGATGCTAAGGCTAAACAAATTAGGTGGGTATTTATCTTACAAGAATTTGACCTCACAATCAAGGATAAAAAGGGCATTGAAAATGTTGGAGATTATCACCTCTCTAGGATGGAATTCAAAGACAACTCAAATCACCTTTATTTGTCTAATTTATTTCCAGATGAACACCTATACTATGTGAGTGTCTGCCATTGGTATGCCGGCATAGCCAATTTCTTAGTTACAGGAGTCATTTAAATATTCTTAAGGACTCAAGCTCAATGGAAATTACTTTCTGATGTTAGAAACTATGTGTTTTATGATCCATACCTCTAAAAGTTATGCCCTGACCAAGTCATTAGGAGGTGTGTCCCATAATCTGAACAAGAAGCCATCCTTAAATTTTGTCATAGTGAGGCATGTGGAGGTCACTTTTCCTCTAAGAAAACATCTGATAAGATTCTTCAATGTGGTATCTTCTGGCCCACCCTTTTAAGGGACTCCTGCACATTTTTTCAAAGTTGTCCTAGGTGTCAACAAGTAGGGTCCATCACAAAAAGGAATCAAATGTCACTCACTCCCATCTTAGTGGTTGAAATCATTGACTGTTGGGGAATTGATTTCATGGGTCCCTTCCCAAACTCTAGGGGATACCTCTACATCCTCTTATCTGTTGATTATGTCTCAAAATGGGTTGAAGCCATTCCCAACAATTCTAATGACCATCATGTTGTGATCCGATTTCTGAAAGAGCCCATATTTTCTCAATTTGGAATTCCTAGGGCCATAATCAGTGATCTAAGAACCCATTTCTGCCGCTGTCCATTCTCCTTAATAATGTCTAAGTATGGGATTTCTCATAAAGTTTCCACTGCATACCATCCTCAAACTAATGGTCAAGCTGAGTTAGCAAATAGGGAGATTAAGAATATTCTTGAAAAAAATGTCAATCCTTCTAGGAAATATTGGTATGAGAAACTCTTTGATGCTCTTTGGGCATATCGTACAGCATACAAACTCATACTAGGAATGTCACCATATAGGTTGGTTTATAGAAAATCATGCCATTTACCTGTTTAAGTTGAGAATAAGGCCTTTTGGGCAATTAAGAAAATGGATTACGACCTCTCAATGGCCAGAACAAAAAGGAAATTTGATCTCAATGAACTGGAGGAACTAAGGATGGAGGCTTATGAAAATTCAAGGATCAATAAAGCTAGAGTTCAAACCTACCAATCTAGGAATATCGAGGTCAAACATTTTGAACCAGGAAAACTTGTGCTCTTGTATAGATCAAAACTTCATTTACACCCGATGATGTTAAGGTCTAGATGGTCCGGTCCTTTTATAGTGCATCATGTATATCCTCATGGAAAAGTAGAGATTCGAGATCCCACAAGTGGTTACATTTTCAAGGTCAATGGTCAAAGGTTAAAACCATTCATTTAGTCATTCAATAAACAGGAAATAGAGGTTCAGTTAAATGATCCAACCTATGAACCAGGAAAAAATTGATAGATTTTGGATCCATGTAGGGCTAACGACGTTAAACAAAGCGCTGAATGGGAGGAAACCCATGGTTTTCAAGTTTCCAATCATTTTTTGTTTTAATCAACTTTATATTTTAAATAGGATTAATGAATCATTTTGATATTTAGAAATATAAAAATAAATTGTTGACATGTTCTTATATAATGAGTATGTATGGGTATGAAAGGGGAGTGCCATATTCATCTATGTCACGTGGTGTGATCCTTGAGTAATACATTACCCAGAAATTAAAAAAGAAGACAATATATCATCAGTTTTATTTATTTTATTTTTATGTGTTTGTAGGTTAAAATAAAAATACAAAAAATAAATAAATAAAAATATAATAATAATAAAAAGTCCACATCATAGGTCGTGGGGCAAACCCCGTCACAACCGGCGAAGCTGTGGGGATTCGAACCCAGGACTGAAGGGAGACATGGGCGCACACTTACCACTGACCTACGGCTTCTTGTGCTTCCTTATTCTATAATTTTTATATATATACTTATGTTTTAATTTCTTTATTATATAAATAAATATATATATATATATATTGTTTTTTTCTCTTTCTTTTTCCCTTTTCTACTAGGGAACTCTGCAAGTGACATGAATATCAAAGGACTAAATTGGAGCAGCAAAAACTTCAACTTCATCCAACAGGTGACTTCATTCCATGATCCTCATATTTCAATTTCCCTTTTGAAATTCCCTTATCTTCCTTTAATCCTTTTAATGTTTTATTTGATGAAACATTGGGGACAATGTCTTTTTAATTTGGGGGAGATGAAATAAAAAAAAATGCTTTTGTGTAAAAAAACGAATGATTTGAAAAAAAAAGTCTAAATGGAAGGAAACATTCTGTTAACTTTGAACATGTTAATACACATTTCACACTTTTAAAATGAATATCAAATAATTTAAAAAGCCCTGATTTTGATTTTAATCCTTGTATAATTTCATGAGCATATATTTTGGAAAGTGTGGTTTTCCAATGTGATATTTCATTGTTTATATTTTCATCCAAATACAAAAAGAATCACAATTCATGCCCTTTGGATAGTGGGGTATTAGTTTGAGTTCATGGGGTCCCCCAAATAAATATCATAGGTTTGGTGATCGTTTTATTTTAATATGAGTATTCAAAAATAATAATAAATAATAATACATTTGTGTGTAGACCAATGAAATGACCTAATGCATGGCTTTCGACACTTGGGGATCGTGACTCCATAGTTGTTTGGCCTAGAGTTAGTAATTTTATCTATATTTTTGTTAATTTTAATTTGTTTTTTACTGAGTTAACTCGAGATGATGCTCGAGTATGTGGGCTTCACTTGGTGCCCTAAAATATTTGAGCCTGGGAGTCATCGGTAATGTCTCACTACAAGGGTTGACTCTTTTGAGTGCAACTTCAATTACCATGGAAAAATTGAAAAAACAAAGACAAAATACAAAAAAAAATATGAATACTCATATTAATATTTAAATGTGATAACACCTCTCACTTCCATCATTTCCCCCTTGAATAAAGATGAACCCCCATGTCTACTATGATACACAACACATCCTCATACACAATTCATATTGGATGAAATATGATAATGAATTTGAACAAAGGAATGGGATTGGGATTGGGATCTTTTTATGAAAATATCTTGTATTAAAATATTATTATGGTTTTAATGATTGTTTGGTATAAGGTTTTTTTTATGACCATTATGTATTAAAATATTTTTGGAAAAGGGAATTCAAATTTCATGTTGTTGATATATATTTTCCTCGGGACTAGAAAAACTCAAGTTGGGGGGTGTGATTAGCCACTAAATGAGGTTAATATTCATTGTTAATATATATAATTTTCATTTTCTTTATTATTCATAAAAACCATTTTAATGCATTTTACACTTTGAACTTCATTTCACATTATGAGTGTAATTCCTTCTTAAAATACACTATTATGTGGTACATTTTTTAATACCATTTAAAGTACCCAATGATTCATCTGATTTTAAGGAATTTAATTATCCCTATTTTAATTTTATATTTTGGGAAATTGATCTACACTTCAATATGAACATGTTTCATTCAGGGATCAATGGATAATTCATGGAGGAAGATGGGGATATTTTGTGATTAAAGGAAACAATTCTAGAGAAGGCAGATTGGACACCATCCCACTGATGAGAATGTGGGACACACATTAAAAACACAAGGAATCCCAAATTTGGAGGGATACTATAATAAATATAGAGGAACAAATAATTCTTCAGGAACCAGTGCTAATTCGGCCTCCATTGTGGTCATTTAGGCGGCCCAAGTTAGAAATAAAATTCTTGTCCAGATTCTGAGGTCCAGAAAAACAGTCCACTAATCTAAACATATCTCCGAATAAACAACTCCAAATGGGACAAAATTTTACATGCTGGTAGGAGACATCCGGATATCTATTTTTTGATTCTATGTACCACTCTAATTGGACCATCTAGAAGGTCTTACAAGTGTGTCTATTCGGTGGATGAAAGCTGGATTCCACCTTGGGTCAAGGGTGGAAAAATCAACTCTACCTCAACATTCCACCCACCTATGGCCTACCAAAATTAATTGAGGAGACTAGGACTATTGAAGTTTCGACCCAAGGCTTCAAAAATTCCTATTTAAGGTAGTGGAGGTGGAGGAGTTGAGAATCTCTGATGCTTTTTTCAATTGTAATGTTATGCAGCGATTTTGTTGTCTCAAGTTTGTCTTTCACATGTAAGTTGTTAAATTCACCTTAGTTTATTAATAAAATATCTTCTTTTCCTCTTATTATGTTGTTCTTCATATCACTTTGATATTTTTGGTTCAAGGTGTGAATTTATTCACACTAAACCTTGTGAAATTATTCACACAACGGTGGAGTGATCATTTTCTTTTTATTGTTTTCTTTACTTCTTCAATTCCTCCCTCATGAGTCTGCTTCCTGCTTCCATTGAAACCATAGCATCAATGGAGGGATAAACCACTTATGGGTTGATCCAAGGTAGTATCAAGGGGCTGGATTGGATGTTATTTATCACCCCATTAATCTATAATCTCTTTTTAATTGAGATTTTTATTTGATGATTTTTAAACTCCATCGTCCTTGTTGAATTTAAGGCCACACAGTTCATGTGCTAATACGAACCATTACCTTGAAGTGCTCAAAACATTTATCCTTCAAGTGCATAGGTGATTAGTATTAAATGGTGTAGGAATTAAAATAGTAGGTTATGATTTTGTTTTATCTTCTTAAATTAACCCATCTCAAATATAAGAAATTGAAATCAGTGAAAAGGAAATTCATCCAATCCACCCCAAGTGATAACCTACGATCAACTCACTCTTTTAAATTGAATTCACTTAAGTCTCTTAGAGTTCATTTAAAACAATCTTAAATCAATCCAAGTTGGCCGCTTCATATCCAAAAACAATCCATAGAATGTACGTGTCTATAGGTTACTTCTTAGGTCTCTAAAGATTCGATAACCCAAGATAAACTACAAGGACCATTCTACCTTCATCTCTTGGGTAAATTTGAGAGTGAATTAGTGATACACCACCTCACCAACTCTGTGAAGTATCTAAAAAGATATGATGAACCTCATAGACAAATTTATACCCCAACCAAAACTATGCAACCCTCATTGGGATGAGACGCGAAGGAAGACATGGTCTCCCTCTTCAAACTCTAGAGGTCTCCATCATCTGTCAGCATAAGAATTCTTCTAGATATGTACAGTCTCCATCCTCTCTTCGATGATGTACACCTTCTTAATGGTAGATCTCACCAACTCTGGACCCATGAGTGCTGACTCTCTAGGGTCAGTCCAACAGAGTGGTGACTGATAGGCACACCCATACAAAGCCTCAAACGGTGCCATACCGATGATGGAGTGGTATCTTTTGTTGTCCACAAACTGCATCAGTGGTAGTTGGTCCTTCCAAATGCAACCAAAATACAAGATACAAGACCAAAAAATATCCTCCTGAACCTGAATGGTTCTTCTCATCTGACCATCATTCTAGATATGGAACGTTGTGCTCAAGCATAGATGAGTCCCAAAAGCCTCATGTAATCCTTTCCACAACTAGGATGTGAAACATGCTCCATGATATGAGACTATTGTCAATGGAATTACATGAAGCTGAATTATCTCCTATATGTAGAGGCATCCTAAACTCTCTACAGAACTCTACTCTCTGATGGCTAGGAATTGGGCCGACTTGGTGATTCGATCAATGATCACCTAGATGGAATCATGTCCCCTAGACGTTAGTGGTAATCCCATCACAAATTCCATTGATATTCCATCTCAGTTACACTCTGGTATTTCTTAGGGGTGAGCTAACCCTACTAGAACATGGTGCTCAGCCTTCACCTACTGACACGTAAGGCATAGAGAAACAAACTCTACTACTACCTTCTTTATACCTGTCCACCAAAAATGACACCAGAGGTCATGGTACATTTTTCCACTCCAGAATGTATCACCAAGGGGGATGTATGAAACTCCCTTAGAACCTCCTCCCAAAATTCCACTAGCACAATTGTGTGTCCAATGAAAAGTACGACGTACTCCCCACCTTGAAAATATCCATCAGGATCATGTCCTATGGAAAACTGAGAATGTAAAGTCTCACATTAAGCATCTCCTAGCTATGCCTCCCTGACTCATCATAATAGTTGAGGGGTGAAAACCATCAACTAGATATAAATTGCACTATCTTCATCCACAAAGGAAAAACTGTAGTGATTTTGACTGATCTAATGACTCACTCGGTAGTTGCAAAATCTATCTCCTACTGATAAAATCTTCCATAACATTTCCCTTCCCGAGAGTATAGATGATTACGAAGTCATAATATTGGAGGAACTCTAGTTATATCCTCTACTTTAGATTCATATTCTTTTATGAGAAGATGTACTTCAGGATCTTGTGGTTAGAGTAGATGATAAATCATTCACCCATCAGTTAGTGTTGCCACATATTCAACATGAAGACTACCACTACAAACTCAAGATCATGGGTCACGTAGTTCTACTCATATGGTCTTAGATGGATTGAACCATAAGAAATCACTACCAGACTTTGCATCATAACACAGCCAAGACCTGTCCCTTATGCGTCGCAGAAGACTACATACTCGAAACCCTCCCCTAGAAATCTCAAGATCGGTGCGCTTGTCAAAATATGCCTCAACTGCTGGAAATCCTGCTATCACTTCTATGTACATATGAAAGGTTCCCCCTTCTGGTTCAAGGATTCCATCGATGTTGAGATCCAAGAGAAATCAGGGAAAAATCTCTGGTAGTATCCTACCAGACCAAGGGAGCTCCGCATCTCTGTTACACTCCAGGGTAGCTCCCATGCTAAAACTACCTCGGCCTTGGATGGGTCCACTACTACTCCATCTATTGAGATAAAATGTACTAGAAAGTGGAACTTTTTTATCCATAACTGGCACTTTGAGAGCTTCCCAAAAAGTCAGTGCTCTTAGAGTATGTCTGTAACCATCCTCATGTGTCTCGCGTGCTCCTCCTCTAACTCTGAGTGCACAAGGATGTCGTTGATAAAGAATACTAAAAACCGGTATAAGTACAACTAGAATACCCAGTTAATAAGTACCAAGAACACTATAGGGGTGTTTTTCACATCGAAAGGCATCACCAAGTACAGATAGTAACTGTGGTGGAATCTAAAAGTCTTCTTCAATATATCCTCATTTCGTACTTGTGTTAACATGATCAAAGGTCAACCTTCAAGAACCATCACACCGCTCTCATATGATCGAAGTGGTCATCGATCCTCAATAGTGGATACTTGTTCTTTACTATTACCTAATTCAGGCCCCGATAATCCATCCACAACCTCAACCTCTTGTCTTCCTTCTTGGCAAACAAAACGAGGGATGCCCAGGGTGAAACAATGGGTCTTATGAAAACCTTACTCTGAAAATCCTATAATTGAACCCTAAGCACACGAAGATCTGCGAGATACATTCAATACACCAGTGAAGATATCAGAGCCATCCTATGGTGTATGTTGATGAAAAGGTCAATTTCCTCGCATGGAGGTAGTCCTGGAACATCTTCTAGAAAGACGTCCTCATACTCTGCCACCACTATTGGGAACTAAAATATCACAACATCATCTACTCTGAGGGTAAGTCTGTCCAACTCATGAGTGATCGACTGCACCCTCTTAAGCATGAGACCATTTTGTGCTTCCTCAGTTTCCTTTTCACCGATAAAGGAAAACCTCATTCCATCACTGTAGACACACCGCGCTCTTCTCATATAGAATTCAATCTAGGCATGGATTTGAGATAACCCATCCATACTGAGAATGACATCATAATGAATCAATGCTTCCACCAAGAGGTTCTGACCAAAATTCTCACCTCCAAGGGTAAGATCAAACTGTTGGAAAAGATGCATGATCATCAAGTCTCCCCCTCTAGGTGTCTCTAAGCATAAGGGTCAAGTAAAAGTCTCTACTATAATCTCATGGTTTCACACAAGAAACGTAGTGAGGAAATAATGATTTGAACATGTTTCTAAAAGTACAATAGTTAAGGTAGAAAAGACCCAGATCATACCTCGGATCGTCCCTAGAGTCCCTAGGTCATACGCCTTGACCGCATCCAGCCTAAAAGCCATAGACCATAAATCCTATATCTTGGGTCATCTTGTGATGTCTCTCACGTCCTGATCCTTATGATCGACATTGAATCCCTACTGCTGAGGTTTCTGCACCTGTCTATCTTCTACTGACTGCCACTGGTTGTCTCTGCTCAGCCAAAAATGTGTCGACCACTAAAGCTCTCTTGAACACTCCTACATAATTATGAATGCATAGAGGCATGACAATAGCTTGGAAATCCCATCATAATTGTTAGATTTGGTGCTCTAGAACCAAATTTTTGTACTTTGATTAGATGGATATTTAATGTATTTAAATATCAAACATCTTATTACATATTTTTCATTGTTTTGGATTACTATGATGTAATAATGTCCTAGATTATTATTTGTATTGATAAGGTCATGGCAGTTCCCTGCTATGATGATAACCTTGAAATACTATAAAAATATTCTTAAATATAGTTCTGCAGTTGGTTGAAATACTATAATGGGACACATAGTATACATACTGTTATGTGTGAGTACTCGTAAGAGGATTATACTTCCTCTCATGAAGTTTGTACTTGGTAATCTCCAAGATGGGAGATTATGATAATAGACCCGACTGTAGGAATTCTGCATGTTTTAGTGTCATCGGATATTCCTATCTGCAAGTGTGTGTAATGATTCTTAGACTTTAAGATTATCATTAATACGTGTCATGACTCATGCACTTTGATTTACTGATGAAAACTGTCATGCAGACATTTGGCATGATGTAGGGTACGTTGGGTGCGTCACAAGTGGCATGTTGTTAATGGATAAGTGAAGGAACAATTTGACCCTTCCATTTATGGAAGTTGATATCTCAACACTTTGATTAAAATAGAACCATCACAGAAAATTCCATGGTCATGGTGTAATGATGAGTTTATTTCATGTAGTTAAAGAATGACGTATCAAGCACAAAGGTTGATGAATCTATCATGAAACCTGATTGATGAGATATTGAGATAAAGAGATTATATTACATAGTGAACATTCACATGTGGATGTAATTGTTGTGAAATTAAGTTCTTTCTCTTGGGTGCCTTGACCCGTTTCTAGACAGTAGTCTTGGAATTTAGGCAAGCCCGCCTAATACTAAGGAGAAAGAATCCTAGAGGGTCACACACTAAGTGTTTCTGGTGGTCTCAATTAAATTATATTTGAATTTAATTAATGGAATAAATATTATTATCATGACAGTGGAATAATTTTATTCAAGTTAAAATGATTGCATCAATTCAATAAATATTTATTCACTGGATTGAGGGAAAAATATATTTATTTTATTGAACATTTAATAAATATTTATTTACTAGTTTATAAATAAAATAATTATTTATTTATTTGGGTGTTCATTAAATGAAAGTGGGGTTTGAGCAGACCAAGGTTGGTCTGATAGTAAAATAATTATTTGTAAGACAATAAATAATTATTTAATTATTTGGCACAAATTAAAATAATAATAATGATTCTATTATTTTGTGATGCAGAATTTTATTTATTCCATTTTTCACAAGTTGGCGCACCATAAATAATGACGCAATATTATTATTAAAAGCATGAGTTTCCTCTACGGTTTTGAATTTATTTAATTTCTGTTATGTAATTAAATATTTTAACTGATGCCCCATGTTGATAAATATACATGTACATCTATTGTGCCATGTATAAAACTACATGCCCAGTGAATTGAGAATTATTTCCCGAATGGCCTAAAGGCCTTCATTTTATGGATTTTTTTATAACCCCCCTTTCAAGGGATGAAGGGGAACCATTACAAGGATCATAGGCTTGGTGATTACATGTCCCATAGACATAAGAGACATTACATGACCTGAACGTCTTAGGTAATTAAACCAGACTATAACTACAAGGAATTACCCCTCCCCAACATCTACATCATGATGATAACTCTCCACCTTCACATGAACGTCTGGCTAAGCTTCCCATGCAAGCACATGCTGGTCCTGATGGCGTAACCATACCCTCTTATTCTTAAAAATCCATTGGTTATTCTCTGGTGAGTGCACCTACTCTGAATCCTCCTTTGGGGTTGCTCTTTTTTTGTAGAGTCTGTCTGGGGAAACTGCATTGATCATGTGGCCTGAAGGCCTTGAGGTAGCCCAAAAGACTAAAAGGTGGCCCTAAAGCCTTACTAACCCAAAGGTCTAGGTGGCCTAAAGGCCTTAAGGACTCCTACCCCAAACCAGTGGCCCAAGATGAATAGTTCCAGCTACTATAGTACCTACTATAATTCCTACTATAGTAGCTGCATTGTACTATTATAGTTACTGCTATAGTATCTGCTACAGTACTGCTATAGTACCCCGAAATTATGCCTCTACCTATTTTCGAACCAAGGTCTCATGGGTGCACTTAAAAAGACCTCACAAATTAGGATGAGGCTCATGTGCTTGAGCTAAATGATTTCTCTCTCAAATCCTCTTATTGCCCCTCTCAAGAATGAGAGAAGTTCTTCAAGACTGAAGAAAAGTGATCAAGAAAGATCAACACAAGACACTCGATTTGATGCGCTAGCACTTAGAGAATGAGTGGTGTCGATCAGAGGCCATCAGATCAAGTGTGGATCACCACTAGAGGTATTTTGGTTTAGATCCTCGCAAGCGCAATAAGACAATCTGAAATGGTCATTCCAGACAATCAACATCATCATCAAAGAAAGTACCGAAAATCTAGGTATTATTTTCTTTATGAAATTAATTAAATTAATTATAAACATGAAGTGAAATATCCTCTCTAAAGGTTTTGATACTCTTCATTATTTATCTAAATATTTGATTCTATTCCGTAGAGACTGGCATTCATCATTATATTGATCCCAGAATATTCATTGATCGTGGTAAAAATTAAAGTTCGGTGTTGTCCCAACCATGCTTCCGCTACACTCGGAACCTACAAATAGTATCAAAGGGAGGTTACATCATAGTTTATTATTATTTAAATGTTTTTTTGATGATTTACACATTTTATAATTTAAATGTTTCAATTCAAGTTAATTGTTCTACAAATATGAATATTGAGATTTGTTCCTTTTATTTTGTTTATCATTCACCATACAGAAACAATATTTTATTTTAATTTTGATTAAAATAAAATAGAGGATCTCATCCAGAGGTGCCAAAGGTTCCTGGTCGTACAAAAATAGAACACACAACGTGTATTCAATAGTAAACGTCGTGTATTCAAGGTTCAATGCACCAGGTCTAGTCCACCAAACCAAGCTATGTCATTGGTGTTTGTCTAAGTCTTAATGACTCCATGTGTTGACCTGGAATAGGTGCCACGTAGTTTCCAGATTACACACCATGTGGATGACTAGACATAGCATGTGGTCCCTTTGGGTTAGGGTTGTACCTTGTACCCTGTACACGGCATGCCCGGCTAGAGACCATGTAACACAGATACTACACAGTGTGTGGCCCACTGGACACACCGTGTACTCCGAAGATTTACGAAGTACACACACATGCCATACCCCCGAGCATGTACTTCGGATGGATGGTGAAAATTAGTACACACCATGTAGTTGGAACTGAACGTCGTGTACTTATCCAAATTACATATATTTATTAAAATTTATTATTATATTATACCAACCCTTGAGATGTGTACTAAGGTGCGGCCGTAAAGTTGAGGCACAACACATGATAGGTGTTTTATATATAAGTGTTTAATTTAAAATATTTGTAATGTTCATTTATTCTCATAGGGTAGTTATAAACAAGAATTCACCAGGTTACCTCCAAGGTACAAGTTACGTACAAATATAATTTTAAATGAATTTATTTGTTTAAAATTACAATAGATGAGAATCTGAAGGAAATTTAGAAAAGGGTTTAAGATAAAAGGATTGATTAATTAAAGATGATAATTAATTGATTTGAACATGATTTATCATAAACAAAATTATTAAATAATTGAATGATAATTTTATTTATGTGTAAATATCATTTCAGGTATGGATGATCATAGTCTAGACCAGGACATTTGTATGTGGATGGTTTATTTTAATTTATTTATTTAAATTAAATTTTTTGGCATGTGAGCCTTCTCCTCATTAATATGTAGGGCCTGCGTGCCCAAGGTTTCTTTTGTGTAAAACCCCATTTTACCCATCACTTGTGAGTGAGTTTAAAAGAATATGTAATGGATGGAACTCACATGCTAGTGGAGCTAGTTCAAGCTAGATCCAAGATGAAACCAATCCCAAGAGATACAGAGGTGGACAAGTAGAAAGATGTAAACATGAAACTTAAAGGTTCATGGTGTTTCTCCCCTTGTTTAGGGTTAGTTTATCAACCGATAGATAAACTAGCAATTAGAAAATATCATGATCATTCCCTTTTTCTTATTCTATTTTTGTCAGTTTCATGGTTTTTCATTATAGATGTGTTTTCACGATCACATAATTAATGAATTAAACAAGCATTCAAGATGGAACTAAAATAAACTAGGCTCATGCATAAGTATTATCAATACATGGTTGATCACTTAAGTAAGTTCCACTTAATATTAACAATCATGTGATAATGATAATAATAAATTCACACATAAGAGATAAAAACCTCTCAAATAAAATATTAAGTCAGACCAAACCTTCCATTACTTGATTAAAGAAAAAACTCAATAAAACTATGTGTTTGACAAACCCTTGTTGGGACACTTAATTTTATACAGGAATCCCTTATGAAAGGTTTTGGGTTGACTTAACCATATTACATCAATAGGAGTATCCCTTTCTAGACTTGGTGTAATATTAGAGGAAAAAGTTGAGGAAATCCAAATTTAGGATTTTAGGATTGGAGAGTCGACTCAACAGATCAAGGAGATACAAGCCCATAGTTTTAAAAGACATGCCTACCTAAATACCTTCAAATATCTTGGCCAACCCTTGTTGGGGTTATACAAAGGGGAATGTGGATCCTTGCCACTAGAATGTCATGGAAACTGGACATTCTGAGTTTAATGGTGGGGGCCATTGGGACTTGATAAAATAGTGGGAGACTTAATAAAATTAATTTATTATTTCTCATAAAATGTAATCAATAAAGTAATAATGATATTCTCTTTTAATTTTAGAAAAAAAATGAAAATCGCATCAACCACACTATCCACGTGATAAATTCTGAATAAAGACAAAATCCTCACCAGCAGTAACTTCCAAGAATGGTTTAGATGCCTTCTGGTTATCCTAAGCCATGAATGGAAGTCTTATGTGTTGGAGTCAGCATTACCTGATTTTCCTACAAAAGAGGCTAGTGATAATGATTTTCTGGTCTATGAGAAACATATGAACGATGTGGTCGACATTCATTGTTTGATGTTGTCATCAATGTATAGTGAGATCATGAAGTCTCATGAAAATATGGATTCTTATAGCATTATTGAGCACTCTGTGGTCTTTACTAGGAGAAAGTAAGACATGAAAGGTTTGAGATCTCCAAGTCATTATTTCAGAGTAATCTTTGAGGGGTGCCCCATCTAGGCCTCATGTAGTCAAGATCATTGGCTACATTGAGATCCTGGAGGTTCTAGGGTTTAAACTCCCTGAATAACTGGGCACCGATCTCATTCTCGCATCACTCCCTCGGCGTTTCTCCATATTTATTGTTAATTTTAATATGAACAACATTGAGAAGTCTCTATCTGATCTTCTTACCCTCATTATCAAGTGGAAAAATATATGAAGTGCAAAAATCCTACTTTCCTTATGGTTAATAAGAGTAAAGGTAAGGAAAATAGATTTAAGCCCAAAGCTTCTTCACACCCTTCCAAGAAAAAGAAGATCAAAGGAGAGGCAAGGGAACAAGAGGTCGTTTGTTTCGCATGTGGCAAGAAGGGCCACTGGAATAAAAAATTTACCCAGCCTAAGAATCAGCGGGAAGCTTCAGGTTTGTTTTTTATCGAATTCAATCTATTTGTTTCTAAAAATTTGGTATTAGATACAATGTGTGGTTCTCACATATATATCCAAATACAAGAACCAATTAGATTCGGGAAGATTGACCAAGGGGAGGTAGATCTACAAGTATCCAACAGAGACAGACTTGCTACTATAGCTATCAGGGACTACCACCTCACATTTCCAATTGGGATGATCTTGGTGTTAAAGGGTTGTTATTATGTTCTATTTGTTATTAAAAACGTTATTTATGTATCCAGATTGTATAGATGGATTTGTTTTCAAGTTTAGAAATAAATGTTGCTTATTTTACAAAGATAACATTTGTTTTGGTAGGGAACATTTATACAACAGTCTTTACGTGTTGGATTACACAAACCAAGTAATGGAAATTGATAGCAAAGATACTTCACATGACTCATACCACACCCAACTTTGGCATCACTGGATAGGTCATGTAAACAAGAAATTCTTGAAAAATATACATCAATGTGGGTATTTAGATTCTTTCAAACTAAAACTACTTGGTGTATGTCATGCATGTTTACAATGAAAAATTACTAAAACCCCATTTTTTTGGAAAGGTGAAAGGGTTAAAGAGATTATTGAATTGGTTCATACCAATGTGTTTGGACCATTTCCAGTTGAAGAAAGTGGAGGGTACTCATACTTTATAACTTTTACTGATGATTTTAGTAGATATGGATATATATATACTTAATGAGGTATAAGTCAGATTCTTTTTATAAGTTCAAAGAATACAAGAATTAAGTTGAGAACCATCTTGGTAAAAATATAAAGAAACTCTACTCAGACCAAGGTGGAGAATATCTTAATCAATAATTCACTGATTACTTATGGGATTTTGGGATCCTATCCCAACTCACTCCTCCTAACACGCCCTAGTGGAATGGTGTGAGTGAAAGGTGGAACCACACCGTGTTGGACATGGTGAGATCAATGATGAGTCATGTGAGTCTTCCATTATACTTTTGGAGATATGAGTTACAAAAAGCAGCACACATACTAAACAAAGTACTAACTAAATTGATAAATGGTATTCTATATGAGTTTTGGAGTGTAAATAAATCCATGTTATCTAATTTACATGTATGGGGAAGCGATGCATTTTTTAAGGCCTCTTCAAGTAACAAAACATACACCCCGAGGAAAAAAGTGTACCTTTATAGGATACCCCAAGGAAAAAAGGGTATATTACCTATACAACCCCTAAAACAAAAAGGTTATAGTGGTAAGACACACCATATTCCTTGAGAGGGAGCACATCTCCAAAATAGATAATGGGAGCGAGATATACTTCGATGAAGTCGAGGCTCAAGGTATAGAAGAGTTGTTACACGAATAGATTCCAAAAAGCCACATGGAATAAAGAACTATTCTAGAGACACAAGAACTGTATAGGAGTACAAGAGAGGTTATAGAATCAAAACGGTACAGTTTCCTAGTTACTGAGGATGGTGACTCATTATTAGTTGATAGTAATGATCCTCAAACCTATATGGAAGCAGTAAGTGGAACAGATGTTGACAAGTGGAAAGAAGCCATGAATTCTGAAATAGATTCCATGTACCAAAACCACATTTGGATTTTGGTAGATCCTCCAGTTGATGTAATTCTCGTTGGTTGAAAATGGGTATTCAATAAGAAACTTGAAATTGATGTAAAATCAAGTACCTATAAGGCACGAATAGTTGCAAAAGGGTTCAAGCAGAGTTAAGGCATTGAATACGATGAAACCTTTTCACCAGTTTCAATGCTGAAATCCATCATAATTCTATTGGACATTTCCTCTTACCAAGACTATGAGATTTGGAAAATTAATGTCAAAACATCCTTCCTTAACAGGAACTGTAAGGACCCGAACACAGATGCCCAGAGCTGGTGCATTATTTGATTACGTTGGCATACATACAAGGAATAAGAATTTTGAAGGACCAAGTAGATTAGTATTATTGGAAACAAGATACATACATAAGTTCAATATTACATCTTGAAAAGAAAAACAACCTAGAAACTCCTTATACAACATCCATAACTCCTAGGTTATTTCAGTATGTCATTTATAATAAGCTTCTTCATGTCCTGAGAAAAAAAATATAAGAAAGGGGTGAGCTCAAACACTCAGTAAGAGTAAGAAATACAGTGGAAGATTGCATAAACATAAGACATGGTATGTAAATGAAAACACATGCCTTTAATAATAAACTTGTACACATTTATGGCATGAATATGAGATAAGTAATTAATTCCTTAAAATAAAATAATCATGGGTATTCTACTAGTCGAATAACCACATGAACTTCAAATACTAGCATCATAATGAGGGAAATTCATATTCCAAACATCATAACCATACCGTCCAAGCCTTATTCTAGGACCATAAACAATCATTTTGTCAAGGCCTCGTGCCAAGACCATAGTTTGTATCATGAGACCTATTGATGCATCGAGGGGCTATAGAGGGCCCCACCCATCACTTAATAAGTCCAATACATTCCTCATATGATCAGGGACAAACATAAGAAACATATACATTCATATTGAAACTATCATGTGAAATGTAACAAACTTTCTCCAATTATTGAACATAAACACTAACCATTCAGAATAATATGGTGAATGGTTTTAGGATATATCATCCACAATAAAGTTAGTCATAAACCACTAAATAAAATATAGTATATGTCTTCATAGATTATTAAACCCAATAATACCATGAAATGAACAAGAGTGTTGAATTAGACGAAAACACTCTTATAAAATCATTAAGCAATTCTTGAGATAAATACTCTTTTATTTTGAAAAGAAGAATTATTTTGGAAAAATATTTCTATAAAACCAGAATTGAAGTAAGATAGTATTTTCATAATAAAATGAGTGATTTTATAATGATAAAGGTTTCCAAAAAAAGATCATAGAGTGCCCTTGAAAATAGTAAAGAATTTGAGAAATTCCCTTGGACCGGGCTTGTATTTTGGAAACAACTGTGAAAGTTAGTTTAAATATGTGTAACTATACATAAAATAAGAAAGGGTTATGGATTGAACACATATATATGATAATCACACAGAATATATGATGATTACTTAACAATACATAATAATTTCATTGAGGTATTTAGAAAAAGAAAGTGTCCCGAATGAAAATGGAAGTTCGGGTGGAAGAACCCTTACCTTAACTACAAACGTGTTCCGCTCTTTTACTTAAGCTCCTGGAATATGAAATTATACTTGTTAATAAATTATTTCAGAACCTACTATACATGTATTTATTTTACCATAATTCTTGTTAGTTCATTTTTTGTCTTTATTGACAAGTTATTGTATTGAATTTCGTCGTTCTGGAGTGTTGTTTCCTTTATTTTCATATTCGGTTCACTTTCTTTTAAGTAATGAAGTGGAATGGATGTATATATCAATAATTGAAATTAAATATTATTTATTAACATCCATAATTGTTAATTTCCATTTCTATCACTTGGTTACATGGAATGAGGATGAATCATTAGATGACCACCACTTGGATTATTCGGCGGTATTGGGAATATTATGAACTATTTTTGTCGTATAACATAATTATATGTACATATTATGGTTCCTGAATATTAATTAGGTCATAAAACATATATTATAGTCTGTTTCAACCATGAATATGGTTTCATGACCAGTAATAAAGAATAAATTGATGAACAAAACTTTGTCATCCATGAAGGTTATAAATCGGAACCTCATGGATGTCGATTTCGTTTATAAAATAAAAGGGAAAGAGTAAGAATATTTAAGATGGTTCTTCCATTAACATGATATAAATCTATTATATAGATGTTACTGGAGTTAACATGATAATTTGGACAGAGTAGGTGAGGAGAGGATAATAAAAAAAGATGAATTGAAATGAAACCAAATGAAAAAGAAGGGTACTTTACCTCTTGAAATAACCTCATTGAAAAACTCTTTAAGGGAAGGGGTTATGGTCTTTTGGATAGAACAAAAGCTTCTTGGACGTGCGGAGAGACTAGGGAAGAATAATTGGTCAGAAATTTTAGGAGATTCAAGGCTTAGAGTATTGAAGAGAAGAGGGAGTGATGAGGGGTTTTTATAGTGGATGAGAGGAGTAAAGTTTGAATATTTAATTCATTATTATTATTTCTCTCAAGAAAACCAATAGTGTGGTTTCATGTGACCCTTAATAGTAATATGTGCATGTGAGTTCGAACCAAGTGGCCTTGCATCACTTGTGATGTCATGAATAGTGTATTTATCTGATAATTTGTATATACGGTATTTTATCGTATTACACTATTCATCAAAAAATTTAGAATTTCAGAAAAATCCCAAAAATTCACCCATACCATTTTTTGACATGTTGAATTAAAAAGTGAAGTCCATTTTTCAACAATAATTTCCTAAATATTATTAATTTAATTTTTAAATAAAAGCATACTTAATTCAAAAATTTACAGTTCTAATTCTACAACTACTTCCTTATTACAATGAAAAATTAACCAAGATGTTATTATCTTCTAGCCTTAATAAAATAAAATAATAATAAAATTTACTATTCATTAGGGTCATAATACTATTCATATTACTATTCATAAGGGTATGTTACTATTCACCAAAAATCACATTTGTTCTATCAGACTCCAAATGAATTACTGAACACAACTCTAGATGAATGTTATTTGAAATTCTAATCACAGAAGAGGCAAAGATGTGTTTAAATTCTAGATTTTATTCAATATTTATCTTCAAAATCAGGGGGTGTTACATTCTCCCATCCTTACAAAAATTCCGTCCTCAAAATTTCATTTTACAAACGAGGATAAAAATAGGTGGGGGTACTTTTCCTTCTTTTCTCCCTCGAGTTCCCAAGTTGCCTCTTCGTACTTATGGTTTCGCTATAGTACCTTGAACAGATGAGTAGTCTTGTTGTGTAGAACTTTGTCTCTACGATCCAATATTTTCATTGGCTTCTTCTCATAGGAAATATCATCTTCCAACTGTACCACCTATGAAGAGTGTACATGTGAAGGGTCTGGTATGTACTTCATTAAGAGGGATACATGAAAGACATCATGTACCTTCGACATGGTAGGTGGAAGTACCAGTCGATATGTCACAGCTCCGACTCGATCAAGGATCTCAAAGGGACCGATATACCTAGGAATTAGATTTCCTTTCTTCCCAAACTGCATGACCTTTTTCCATAGAGATATACGAAGAAATACCAGGTCTCCTACTTTGAACTCCAGGTCTCTTCGACAGTTATCCGCATAACTCTTCTGTCGACTTAGGGCTGCCTTGATATGTTGCTGAATGGTTTTCACCTTCTCCGCCATTTCTTCAACCAATTCAGGTCCTAGAAACTTTCACTCACCTACTTCATCCCAACACACTTTTGTTCTATACCTTTCCCATAAAGGGCTTCATATGGTGCCATACAGATGCTCGAGTGGAAACTATTGTTTTAGGAGAATTCAACCAGTGGAAGATGTTGGTCCCATCCACCTTTGAATTCCATAGAACATGCCCTCAACATGTCTTCTAGTGTCTGAATAGTCTGATCGTATTGGCCATCATTATGAGGATGATAGGCCGTACTGAAGTTCAGTTCTGTGCTTAAAGCATGTTGGAGACTTTTCCAGAACATCGAGGTGAAACTGGGATCACGGTCGGATACAATAGATATTGGTACTCCATGTAGCCTTACCACTTCATTGATATAAATCCGTGCAAGTTGATCCAACGAGAAGTCCTCTTGAATCAGGATGAAGTGAGATTTATTGTAAGATGATCTAAAATGACCCATATAGCATTATTTCCTCTAGATGTCCTTGGGAGTCTAGTGACAAAGTCCATGGTAATATTCTCCCACTTCCATGATGGCATGGGTAGTGGTTTCATCATTCCCTTAGACTTTTGCCTCTTATCCTTCACTTTTTGACATACCAGGAACATTGATGTATATTCAGAAATCTCCCTTTTCATATTGTCCAACCACAAATTTTCTCAGAGATCTCAATACATATTCGTGCTACCCGGGTGTATAGAGAAATTAGAGTTATGAGCATAATCCAATAGTTCTCTCTTTAGCTCAAGAATAGAGGGAACACAAAGCCTCTTTCTGAATTTTAAAATGACATCTTCATATGAGAAGTCAGTAACCTTCCCATCATTTATTTCTTTAATTATCTTTTGAAACTCTTCATTATCATCCTGAGAACATTTTATCCTATCTAGTAAAGATGGTTGGGAAACCATTTGAAAAATTAATGATGTGATACCTTCCTTAATAATTCCCATATCCATATTTACTAGATCCATGAATAGAGGATCCCTTTCCACTCTCATCTTGTTCAAAATTATGTTGTCCTTCCTACTCAATGTGTCTGCCACCTTATTTTCCTTCCTGGGGTGGTAGTGTATTGTGTAATCGTAGTATTTTAGTATCTCAATCCATCTCCTTTGTCTCATGTTGAGTTCTTTCTATGAGAATATGTATTTCAAACTCTTATGATATGTATATATCTCACATTTTTCTCCATAGAGGTAATGTTACCAAATCTTCAGAGAAAATATTGCCACTGATAACTCAATATCATGAGTTGGATAGTTTTTTTCATGAATTTTAGCTTCTTAGATGCATTGGCAATCACTCAATCATTCTGCATAAGGAAACAACCAAGTCCTTTCTTTGATACATCGCTATATATCACAAACCCATCATTCCCTGATGGTAGGATTAGGATTGGAGCATTCACTAACTTCATCTTCAATTCTTCAAAACACTATTCACATTCCTTGGTCCATATGAACGTAACCCCTTTTCGCGTGAGCTTGGTAATTGGATTGGATAAACAGGCGAAGTTCTGAACAAAACGCCGATAATAACCTTCAAAACCAATAAAACTACGTACCTTAGTTACATTCATTGGAGTAGGCCATTCTTGCACAACCTTTGTCTTCATAGGATCTACAGATATTCCATCCTTAGAGACAATGTGGCCCAGAAAGGAAACTGATTGGAGCCAGAATTCACACTTAATGAACTTCCCATATAATTCATTTCTTCTTAGAGTCTTCAGAATAGTACGCAAGTGATTTTCATGATATTCATAGCTCTTATAGTAAACTAGGATTTCATCAATAAACACCACAAAAAAGTCATCAAGATATTCCTTGAAGACTCTATTCATCATATCCATAAAAACAGATGTTGCATTAGTTAGTCCAAAAGGCATTACTATATGCTTGTAATGCCCTTACCTGGTTCGGAATGCTATTTTTGTAATGTATTCTTTCCTCACAAGCAACTGATGATATCCTAATCAAAGATCAATCTTCGAAAAATATTGACCTTCATGAATTTGATCAAATAAATCATCAATTCGTGGAATATGATACTTATTATTTATTGTAATAGCATTGATTTCCCTATAATCAATGCATAGCCTCATGTATCCGTCTTTCTTCATGAAAAATAGGACATGGGATCCCCATGGAGAAACACTAGGTCGAATAAATCCTTTATCACTCAATTCATCTAGTTGTTTCTTTAGTTCCACTAACTCCACCATGGCTATTCTATAAGGGGTCTTTGATATGGGCCTTGAATCAGGAATTAAGTCAATGGAAAACTCAATTTCTTACTCAGGAGGATGTCCAGGTAAATCCTCTGGAAAGACATCAATATACTCTTGCACAACAGGTACATATTCAATTTGAACATTCTTTTCCTCACACACAGTTATTTCATTCTCTTTCTCCCCGATAATTGAATTTAGTTGAGCTACTGGAGGGGGATCTTGAAAATAATCAGGTGGTGATATTTCTGCTCTAAAGATAAGGTACTCCTTATCATCATTGAGAATTGTAACCTCATTCTTCTTACAAAAATATTTCTCATTATAGTCTGAAATCCAATCCATACCAAGGATTATATAAAAATCAATCATGGTTATAACAATGAGATCCACAGATAAAGAATATTTATATTCCCTAATAAGAACTTATTCACAAAACATTGTTGCAATGATACTTCCTTTAGGATTTTTGACTGAAAACTCCGTTGTTAAATCAAATTGGAAATATCTAATTTTCTTAGCAAACTGGGATGATATGAAACAATGAGATGATCCAGAATCAAATAAAGCATTGGCTATGTTTGATGAAATGATCAAAGTGCCTGCTAGCATGTCACGAGGAACTTCAATCTCTGCAGTTATGATTGCATAAGCTTGACCCTGCTCCCTTGGCCTTTTCTATGGAATGTTTCCTTGACGCTTTGGACACTCATTAGAATATTGTCCCATCTCCTAATAGTTATAGCATTGAACATCATTTTCCACCTTCTTTCCCTAACAATCACCAGAAAGATGGCATTTCTATCCACATTTTAATCATACTCCTTTTACCTTTAATCAAGCTCTGAGGTGTCTCTTTCCACAATTATCATAGGGTGGAAATTCAACTCTTCCCTTCTTCCCTATTTCTTTGTTTCCTTTCCCAGAGTTTTCAGCATCCCTCTTCTTCTCTTGCTTGCCCTTAAGGTCATAGGACTTAGGAAATTATTTTTCTATCTTGATAGCACATGAAACTATTTCCTCATATTATGAAAAATTTTGTGAGACCAGTGCTCACTGGAGGAATGGCTTTAGGATATCAAATAATCGATCGATTATGCTCTTTGGACTTCATATGTAGTCCACAACATGTCTTGCTAGTCTTCTAAACATGGCATCATACTTGGCAACATTTTCATCCTCCTTTTTCCTCAGACTGAAGAATTTCCTCTCCATATCTGCTCGTTGTTCAGGAGGGAAATATTTTTCTAATAAGATTTCCTTAAAATCCCTCCATTACATCTCTTATATTTCTTCCTCCTCCTTAGTATTTTGGGTTAATAACCACCACTGATCTTCATCTCCTGATAGACGATATACTTCCATGAAAATATTATCTCTTTCATAACATACCAAATCGAGAAATATCTTCTCAAGGGAACATATCCACTGCTCTACTCCAAATGGGTTTGTAGTCCCATTGAATGATGGAGGTTGTTGCCGCATAAAGAGATCTAGCATAGCTCCTCCACAAGGTGGATCCGGATGCACCATATAGGTTAGGTTATTATTCATAACCTGAGTAAGTTGTCCCAATATAGTTCTGAGTTGCTTAGTACCATTTCTAATGTCATTATCTTGAATTGGAGGAAAATCCCTATAGGGGACACGTCCGTTCATGCGGTTTCCATTCCTTCCACTAGGTGCCATTTTCTAAATAATAGAATACACTATATTAGAGTATGAATCATAATTTATAATCTCAATGTAGAATAATACTAATCATAAATTGAAATTATATGCATAGCTAATCTCATAAACATGGTATCTTTGAAGAAAAATCTACATTTAAATCCTTCATAATGGCTTGTAAAGAGAATGTGAATTATCCTAAGCATATCCCCTGGGAGTTTCGTAACCAATAGTGCATTAAGGCCCATTGTTGTATACCAGGATACCTCTGGTCAAGCCTGAAACTCCTTGTCATATCTTTCACTCCTAGGTATATCTGTTCCAGAGCCACCTCTACCTGCTCATATCCAGACAAGGATGTATTGCTTCAATGACCCACATAATCTATTCCTTACCAAAATACTCGGACATTCTTGCATGTTTATCCTCAATGACTATCTTAGGGACTCTTCCCCAATCTACGTTTTCTAAATCTAGTTTCCAAGTTTTCTACTAAACTTTCCTCTGATACCAACTGTAAGGACCCGACCCCAGATGCCCAGAGCCGGTGCCTTATTTTATTACGTTGGCACATATACAAGGAAAAAGAATCCCGAAGTACCAGGTAGTTTAGTATTATTGGAAACAAGATATATACATAAGTTCAATATTTCATCTTCAAAATAAAAACAACATAGAAACTCCTTAGAAAACATCCATAACCCATAGGTTATTTCAGCATGTCATTCATAATAAACATCTTTATGTCCTAAGAAAAGAAACATATGAAAGGGGTGAGCTAAAATGCTTAGTAAGAGTAAGAAATATAGTGGAAGATTGCATAAACATAAGACATGGTAAGTAATTGAAAACACATGCATTTAATAATAATCTTGTACACATTTATGGCATGAATATGAGCTAAGTAAATAATTCCATAAAAAACATAATCATGGGTATTCTACTAGTCGAATAACCACATGAGCTTCAAATACTAGCATCATAATGAGGGAATTGCATATGCCAGACATCACAACCATATCGTCCAAGCCTCGTGCTAGGACCATAAACAATCATTTTGTCAAGGCCTTGTGCCAAAACCATAGTTTGTCTCATGAGACCTACCGATGCATCTAGGGGCTATAGTGGGACCCACCCATCACATAATAATTCCAATGCATTCCTCATATGAGTGGGGACAAACATAAACAACATATACATTCATATTGAAACTATCATATGAAATGTAACAATGTTTCCCCAATTATTGAACATAAACACTAACCATTCGGAATAATATAGTGAATGGTTTTAGGATAGATCATCCACAATAGAGTTATTCATAAACAATTAAATAAAATATGGTATATTACTTCATAAATTATTAAACCCAATAATACCATGGAATCAACAAGAGTGTTGAATTAGAGGGAAACACTCTTATAAAATCATAAAGCAATTCTTGAGATAAATACTCTTTTATTTTGAAAAGAAGATTTCTTTTGGAAAAATATTTGTATAAAACCAGAAGTGAAGTAAGATAGTATTTTAATAATAAAATTAGTGATTTTATGAAGGTAAAGGTTTCCAAAAATAGATCATAGTGTGCCCTTGAAAATAGGAATGAATTTGAGAAATTCCCTTGAATCGATCTTGTATTTTGGAAACAACTTTGAATGTTCCTTTAAAAATGTGTAACTATCTATAAAATAAGAAAGGGTTCTGGTTTGAACACATATATATATGATACTCACACAGAATATATGATGAGTACATAATAATAAATAATAATTTCATTGAGGTATTTAGACAAATAATGTATCCCGAATGAAAATGGAAGTTCGGGTGGAAAAACCATTACCTTAACTCCAAACGTGTTCCACTATTCTACTTAAGCTCCTGGAATATGAAATTATACTTGTTAATAAATTATTTCAGAACATATTATTCATGTATTTAGTTTACTATAGTTCTGGTAAGTTCATTTATGTCTTTATTGACACGTTATTGTATTGAATTTCGTCGTTCTGGAGTGTTGTTTCCTTTATTTTCATATTCGGTTCACTTGCTTTTAAGTAATGAAGTGGAATGGATGTAAATCTCCAGAATTGAAATTAAATATTATTTATGAACATGCATAATTGTTAATTTCCATTTCTATCATTTGGTTACATGTAATGAGGATGAATCATTAGATGACCACCACTTGGATTATTCGACGGTATTTGGAATATTATGAACTAGTTTTGTCGTATAACTTAATTATATGTACATATTCTGGTTCCCAAACATTAATTAGGTCATAACACATATATTATAGTCTGTTTCAACCATGAATATGGTTTCATGACCAGTAATGAAAAAGAAATTGAAGAACGAAACTTCTTCGCCCATGAAGGTTATAAATCGGAACCTCATGGAGGTCGATTTCATTTATATAATAAAAGGGAGGGAGTAAGAATATTTATAATGGTTATTCCATTAACATGATATAAATCCAGTATATAGATTTTACTGGAGTTATCATGATCATTTGGATAGAGGAGTTGAGAAGAGGATAACAAAATAAGAAGAATTGAAATGAAACCAAATGAAAAAGAAGGGTACTTTACCTCTTGAAATAACCTCCTTGAGAAACTCCTTAAGGGAAGGGGTTTTGGTCTTTTGGAAAGACCAAAATCTTCGTGGAAGTGGGGAGAGACTAGGGAAGAGTAATTGGGCAGAACTTTGAGGAGCTTCAAGGATTATAGTTGTGAAGAGAAGAGGGAGTGGTGAGGGGTTTTTATAGTGGAGGAGAGGAGTAAATTTTGAATATTTAATTCATTATTTTATTATTTCCCTCAAGACAAACAATAGTGTGGTTTCATGTGACCCCTTTTAATGACCCGTAAATTTTAAGGAAATTTTTTTCTTAAATTTTTTGCGATTTTACGAGTACGCAGTTTTTGACAGCACCTAATTCCGAGACCCGGTGTTCCCGAAATCAATTTCTGAAGTTTAGCTCAGGTACGTTCAGTGAACGAACAAGTGGGTTTTTCTAACTTTTTAACAGGTGCTCGAAGTCGAAATCTGAGGGCACCGATGAAACCGCAGCGTCGGTAAATGCTTAATAAGACCTTTACTGAAGTTGCATTTTCTCGGGAAGAGTTGTTTAAAATTATGGTTTAAGTGTAAGTGAAATAAAATGGCATTATGAATTTTATTTCTCTTTTCTAAGTGTTAGATCCTAGGTGTGGGAGTTGGAGCGGGACCCACTGGTTGTAAACTTCCCATGAGAGGATTAAAGGTGAGGTGGGGCCCACACGAGCCCCACCCCTTCAAATTCTCTAACACCCCTAACCCCCCCACATGAGTTATGTAACTTCTCCACAATAATGCATTCCAACTAAACACCTAATATATTTGACAACACAAGTTTAATTAATTAGGAAAATTCAACTTTTGAATTTTTAAAAATGTTGGCATGTGTAAATAAAATAAGGCAATGCCTTATTTTATTTTGGGTTGTTTTTTTGTGTGGAGAATTGAGAGAATGAGAGTTCTTTACTTTAAATAACTACATCTTCCTCGTTGAAGAACATGAAGAATGCCATCACAGCATTCCATCTTCCCTCCGCGTCAAAGAAAGGGAGACATCGCTTCCTCCACGGACGATCTCTGTCGACGTATACAGAGCCTCACCCTGCGACGTCGTATTCTGAGATGCTAGCGTCCTCGAACTTCTTTGAGGTAGGGGTTGATTTTACGTTCGAGATTGATTTGACATTCATCATTAATTTCTTTTGGACTCCTGTTATTAATATAATGGGAGGAGGTCAGACGGCACGAACACGGCCAAACCTCCTCCCCTTTTTAATGTTGATCACCGTCATGGTTTGGAATGGAGGCGGTGCGGTGCAACGGCACCACGCCTGAACAAGGGAAATGCGACCGGAGTGGGCCGCGGAGAAGGAGCGTGGCGTCGTTTCACTATGCCGGTGAAGCCAAAGGAATCCGCAGCCAAGAGCGGGCCGCGGCGGAGGGGCGCGGTGCCGTCACGCCGCCTCGAAACACCATGGAGGCCCGCGGCCGGGGCAGGCCGCGGCGGAGGGGCGTCGTGCCGTCATGTCGCGCCGGTCGGATAGGGGCCACGGCGGTGTAGAGGAGGGCGACCGGACTCCGCCGTCTGCCAACGCAATGGAATGCGGGACCCGCGGGGGTCCCGTGGTGGCACACCGGCCAGCCATTACGACCGGCCTTTTTCCGGACATCCGGGGGTCGTAACCCCCGACAGGTGGAAAGGGCGGGCCCCCAAGAGGGGTTTCTATTTCTCAATCAGGGGGGGGGGGTGGCAGCACCCCCAGCATTCCGCTTGGCCGAAGGGCGAGCCGCCCGCCATGAGGGCCTGGCCACCTGCGCTGGGCCGGACCCCAGGGCCTGGCCGGGCCACCCATGCTGGGCCGGACCCCCGCGCCGGTTCGGGCCACCCGCGTTGGGCTGGACCTCCGCGCTGGGCCGGGCCGCACCGAATGGGCTGGGTCGTGCCCAACTGGGCTGGACCCGGGTCGGGTCAACCCGGTTCGGGCCGACCCAGGGGGTATTGGGCCAGGTCGGACCGGGCCCAAACCCCCTGTTTTCGGACAGATTAGTTCAAACACTCATATCAAGGGCTACGGACCTCCGATCGATGCACTGTCAGTTGTGTTGGGATCCTTGGATAAAGATGATCGTTTTGGTATATTGAACTCATAGTTTTGGAGAACTTTTGGTATGGCCGGTTTGGTTCGAACACGAAAGGAACCTGGCCCTCGGAGTAGAAATGCATATAACCTGAGCTCTGGACGTCTGATTGACATGCCATCGACTTTGTTGGATTTTTATTAGTGAGGCAGTTATTTTGGCTTACTCCGATAGAGGTTTTTACATAGATGGAGTAAGGTCGGGTTGGTTTTAACTTAAAAACCAACTGGGCCCCTAGAACAAAAAAGCCAATAACTCTCAGACCGGACGTCCGATTTACGCGCCGTCTGTCGCGTTGAGTTCCTATTGACGAGACGGAACTTTGTGATACATCAACTCTGGACTTCATGATAGTTGATGTATCCACCCCTTGGTTCGTGGAGCGTACTCTCCTAGAATCAAGTGAGCTGTGTGCGGGAACCCTAGAGTTGGCTGCGACTGCGACGACGATGACGACTGTACTAGGATCCTCCGTGGGTTCGACAGTGATGATGACTGTACTAAGATCCTCCGTGGGTTTGATAGCGATGACTACTATCCTTGTATCCTATATGGGTCTGGAAGTATTTGACTCTGTACTTGTATCCTATGTGGGTCCGGCAGAGTAGCTGGTCTTCTATCCTTTGTGGGTCCGACAGCTTAGCTGGTGTTGTATCCTATCTAGGTCTGACAGCTTAGATGAATCAGTGGCTACATCTGACCATCTATATCACCTTACGAAGTGTATAGCTGTGTGAGCTGAGTCTTTAATTCTAATCATTATCTTCAATATGATTGACTTGCTTTCTGTATGGATCGGGTTGTGCTTTCCTGTGTGGATTGGGTTGTACTTTCCTGTGTGGACTAGATCTAACATGGGCTCAAATGTTGGAGCCAAATTGGAATTGATGACTTAGGTATATATATGGGCATATACCTAAGTAGTGTTAGTTGTTACTTCGTGATTGTATCTTTCCTTGGTAGTTTATCTTTCATGGATTCTGGGAGACCTTCGGGAGTCTCGAGGTCCCTACTGAGTATCTTATACTCACCCCTAAACGGGCTATGCCCGCACTACGTTGTGTTGGTTGCAGACGAGGGACAGTTCTGATCATGGTTGAGGCTAATGGAGCGGGATGGTACCCGAAGGTGGATTATCAGGCGGGACGCACACGGAGTGGACGAACAGACTCGGGGAGCCGATGAGACTATCTATACTCACCCTTAAGGTGGGAGTTCTGGAGGACGAATTCGTGGTTGCTGCTTGACTTTTTAGTTGTTGTACTTTCCTTCCAATTGTACTACATTTATAGTTGGGTTTTTATACTGGCCCATTTACTTTCCATCACTTACTATAGTACTCAGTTTACATACTGTTTACTTAATCTTTCGTACTCTGTGGTGTTTGTTTTCTTATAATAAGGCAATTCTTTCCCTTTTATCAGGATTTACACCTTTGGTGCTAGTCGCCAGCCCCTGGCCTATAGAAGGTGGGCATGGGGTAGTCACGGCACGACGAGGCATCTCTTCTTTGGACGGACTTTGAAAGCCTCTTCTGCTCAGAGTTCATTCCAGCCACCCTCCTTGCGGTGCGTATCTAGGAGCTACTACAGCTGCGGCAGGGCAGCATGACTGTAGCCTAGTACACTGCGAGATTTATCGATCTCTCGCGCTATTCCACGGACTTGGTACAAGACCCATTCTTCCGGGCCTAGACCTTCGAGCAGGGACTGAAGCATTAGATTAGGGCATCGATGATCTCTCTCAGCATACCGACGTAGGCAGGAGTACTGGAGCGAGCCCTTATTGTAGAGAGATTTCTTGTTGAGCCTACACCAGCAGTGAGACCTACCGTAGGGCAGCACGTAGCGGAGTATTCTACAGCTGACAGTCGATGGATGTCACAGGGGTCTAAGCGGACTAGACCATTAGGCGCACGACATCAGGATACTGGCTCAGAGGTGCGGGGCACACGGCGCAGAGCCAGCCTTTCGAGGAGTAGATAGTGTTATGCATGCGGCAGGCAGGGCCAGATGGCACGTGACTGCCCGACCCTCCATGCAGAGGAGCAGCAGATGGTTGATGGACCACCCAGGCAGAGGTAGAGGTTCAACCGTGGCGGTCCGCAGGGAGTAGGTGGATGAGGCAGAGGAACTGGTCGAGCGGTAGGTGGTGGACGATGTTTTGAGGCTCTACCACCACCACCACCAGGAGGTCCACCCTGACCACAAGGAGCTAGCAGACAGATGCAGGCTCAACTTCAGGCAGTGGAGACCTACGACCACAACGCACCAGAGATGATTCAAGGTACTATCTGTGTCTACTCCACCCTTTCTGCCGTTCTTATAGACACAGGAGCGAGTCATTCTTTCATTTCTGCTGCCCTTGTTCGGAGCTCGAAGATTCCAACAGAGCCATTGGCTCAATCCTTACAGCTAGAGACTCCTACGGTACCAGACTCGACAATTACACACTGGTGCCGACAGTGTGAGCTTACTCTAGGAGAAGAGAGTTGCAGCTGAGATCTTCTTATAGCGGCGTCGTGGCCTTATGATGTCATCTTGTGCATGGATTGGTTATCTACAGTCCATGATCAGATCGACTGTATTAGGTGCAAGGTTTGGTGTGTCCGCACCGATGGGAGCAGGTTTACCTTCACCGGCGAGAAGGGAGCCTTTGCAGCACAGGATGGACTCACGAAGAGGATAGGACAGCCAATCACTAATCAGTTGGCTAGTCTCATCCTAGGAGCAGTTGACATGCAGAGTACGAGTTTTCCTATTGTGGAGGACTAGTATGCGGACCTTTTTTCAGACGACGTTCCAGGACTAACTCCTCATAGAGAGGTAGACTTCTACATTGACCTGTACCCCGGGATAACCACGATATCTACTCCAACATATTGGATGGCTCCTGCTGAGCTTTGAGCGCTATGGGTGGAGCTGGAGGACTTTCAAGGAAAGGGATTCATTCGACCCAGTGTTTCACCCTGTGCTTCCCTGATATTTTTCGCCAAGAAGGCTGATGGGAGCTTGTGACTGTGTGTTGATTACCGTCGCCAGAACCGGGTGACCGTGAAGAACAAGTATCTGCTTCTAAGGATTGATGACCTCTTCGATCAGATAAAGGGAGAACGATGGTTCTCAAAGATATTACTCAGGTCAGGCTATCATCAGCTCAGAGTTCGAGATGAGGATATGTATAAGAAGACATTCAGATGTCGATATGGCCACTATGAGTTCTTGGTTATTCCTTTCGGCGTAACCAATGCTCCAGCAGTGTTCATGAGTCACATGAACATGATCTTCTAGCCTTACCTCGATTGATTTGTCATAGTCTTCATTGACGACATATTGATATACTCGACCACTGAGGAGGAGCATGCCTAACACTTACAGGTTGTACTAGACACACTCCGAGAGAACTAGATTTTTGGTAAGCTCTCGAATTGTCAGTTATGGATACATGAGGTCTACTTCTCGGGACACGTCATCTCTGAGGTGGGAGTTGCGGTGGATCCTGTGAAGATCGAGGTAGTGCTAGCTTGGGAGCCACCCAAGAGCATGACAGAGGTGCGGAGTTTCCTAGGTTTGGCTAGGTACTACCGGAGATTTGTGCTAGATTTCAATAGAGTTGAAGCACCACTTTTATCATTGACGAAGAAGGGGAAACCCTTCGTGTGTTCAGATAGATGTCGTAAGAGCTTTCAGGAGCTGAGACAGAAATTGACCAGTGCACCCGTCATGAGGATAACGGAGGAGGGAGTGGGGTATGTAGTTTACTGCGATGCATCAGGGACCGGACTCAAGTGTGTCCTGATGCTAGAGCGAGCAGTGATCACCTATGGATCACGACAGTTGAGGTAGAATGAGCAGAACTATGCTACCCATGACATGGAGTTAGCAGCAATGGTCTTCACTCTGAAGATGTGGCAGCACTATCTGATGGGCGATCACTTTACAGTCTACTCTAACCACTAGATTCTCAGGTACATCTTCTCGTAGAAGTACATGAACCTGAGACAACCGCGATGGATCGAGTTCCACTAGGACTATGACATTGAGATAGTCTATACTCCTGGAAAGGGGAACGTAGTAGCCAAAGCTCTCAGCAGGAGGATGGGAATTCAGCTTCTTGGAGAGGCGACAGAGCAGTTAACCACGTTGCATATATCCTTCGTGCATATAGATGGGGCAGCCTTTCTACATTCACTCACATTCACACCTCCACTTCTTCAGTGGGTCAGAGAGGCACAGCGTGGGGACATTGACTGTGAGATGCGGTGTGCACAGTTATCCTCAGCACAGGCACCTGATGGATTCTTTGTAGGAGGAGATCACATCGTCCTTTTCAGAGGATGTACCATGGTACCAGCTGCTTTGCAGGAGGAGGTGCTGAGAGAGTTTCATACTTCCCCTTTGGCAGTACATCCAAGGGTAGCGAAGATGTACCGGGATCTCAGACGACAACACTAGTGTCCGGGTATGAAGAAGGTTGTCGTAGAGTTCATTTCTCGATGCCTCACCTGCTAGTAGGTGAAGGCAGAGCACCAAGTACCAGCAGGCTTGGTACAACCCTTGGAGGTCCCAGAGTGGAAGTGGGACGGGATATCTATGGATTTTGTGACTTGACATCCACGTACTTCTAGAGGACACGACTCCATTTGGGTGATCATCGACCGAATCACCAATTCGGGCCCCTTTTTACCTTTCAGATAGCAAGGCTTAGTGGAGAGCTTGGAATAGGAGATCGTATGGCTTCATGGTTTTCCATCATCTATCGTCTCGGATCGAGATGCTCGCTTTACTTCCCGGCTTTAAAAGGGGTTGTAGGAGGCATTCGGGACACAGTTATGCCTGAGCACCGCTTTTCACCCTCAGACAGATGGTCAGACGGAGAGGACCATTCAGGCTCTTGAGTAAATGCTCCGTGCATGTTTCCTCGACTTTGGTCGCAGCTAGGGCGATCACCTACCTTGGTGGAGTTTGCGTACAACAACAGATACCACTCCACCATCGGGATGGCACCGTACGAGGCATTGTACGGCTGACCTTGAAGATCACCTTTGTGCTGGACAGACCCTAGGGTGTCAGAACTTGTGGGACCAGAGATGGTCCAGGCCATGATAGAGAAGGTTCAGGTCATCCAGGAGCGGATGAGGATAGCTCAAAGCCGACAGAAGTCTTATGCTGACAGGAGACGGAGACCGCTAGAGTTCGAGGATAGCGACCACATTTTCTTACGGGTCTCACCTCGACATGGATTACGGAGATTTGGCCAGGGTGGAAAGTTATCTCCATGCTTAATCGGACCATTTTAGGTTCTCAACATGATAGGCGAGGTGGTTTATAGCTTGGCTCTTCCACCTCAGTTGCAACGGGTTCAAGACATCTTGCACGTATCTCAGCTAAGGAGATTCGAGCATGACACGACGCATATGATCGACCATGGGGAGATGGACATCGATGATGAGGCGACTTTTTCAGAGGTCCCTATGGAGATCCAGGATCAAAATGAGCGGGTCCTACATGGGTGGTCGATTCCCCTTGTGTTCATCAGGTGGAAGCACGGGAACCTCCAAGAGAGCACATGGGAGCAGGAGGATCATATGCGTGCTCAGTACCCTCATTTGTTTCCCTAGTTTATGTTTTATCCTTACGAGGACGTAAATCCATGAGGTGGGAGTAATTTAACGACCCGTAAATTTCAAGGAAATTTTTTTCTTAAATTATTTGCTATTTTAAGAGTATTCAGTTTCTAACGGCACCGAATTCCAAGGCCCGGTGTGCACGGAATCAATTTCTAAAGTTTAGCTTTGGTACGTTCAGTGAACGAACGAGCGGGTTTTTCTAACTTTTGAACCGGTGCTCGGAATCGAAATCAGAGGGAGTTGGAATGGGACCCACTAGTTGTTAACATCCCATGAGAAGATTAAAGGTGAGTTGGGGCCCACAAAATCCCCACCCCTTCAAATTACCTAACACCTCCAACCCCCCCACATGAGTTATGTAACACTTCCACATCAATGCATGCCAACAAAACACCTAATTAATTTGACAACACAAGTTTAATTAATTAGGTGAATTCAACATTTAAATTTTTAAAAATGTTTCCATGTGTAAATAAAATAAGTCAAAGCCTTATTTTATTTTGGGTTGTTGTGTTGTGTAGAGAATTGAGAGAAGGAGAGTTATTTACATTGAATAACTCCATCTTCCTTGTTGAAGAATGAGAATAACGCCATCACGCCATTCAATATTCCCTCCGCGTCAAAGAAAGGGAGACGCTGCTTCTTCCATGAACGATATCTGTCGACGTATACAGAGCCTCACCCCGCGACGTCGTATTCCGTGACACTAGCTTCCTCGAACTTCATTGAGGTAGGTGTTGATTTTACGTTCGATATTGATTTGACATTCATCGTTAATTTCTTTTGGCCGCATGTTATCAATATAACAGGAGGAGCTCGGACCGCACGAACACGGCCGAAGCTCCTCCCCTTTTTAATGTTGATCATCATCATGGTTTGGAACGGAGGCGGTGCGGTTCAATAACACCACATGGGAACGAGGGAACCGCGGACGGAGCGGGCCGTGATGAAGGAGTGTGGTATCGTCGTGTCGTGCAGGAGAAGCCAAAGGAAGCCAAAGCCAAGAATGGGTCGCAGCGTCGTCACACTGAGCCGGTCAGACAGGGGTCACGGCGGTGCAGAGGAGGGCGTCCGGACTCCGCCGGCCGCCAGCACATCGGAAGGCGGGACCCCTGGGGGTCCCGCGGTGGCACACTGGCAGGCCATTACGGCCAACCGTTTTCCGGAAGACTGGGGGTCGTAACCCACGGCAGGTGGCAAGGGAGGGCCCCCCAAGAGGGGTCGCCGTTTCTCAATCAAGGGGGGGCAGTGCCCCCCAAATTCCACTCGGCTGAAGGCCGAGCCGCCGACCACGCGGGCCGGGCCGCCCGCGCCGAGCCAGGCCGCCCGCGCTGGGTCGGACCCCCGCGTCAGACCGGGCCACGCCATATGGGCTGGGCCACGCCAGCCGAGCCGGGCCGCACCCAACTGGGCCGGACCTGAACCCGGGTCGGGTTGACCCGGTTCAGGCCGCCCAGGGGGTATTGGGCTGGGTCGGACCGGGCCCAAACCCCCTATTTTCGGACAGATTCGTTCAAACGCCCATATATTGGGCTACGGACCTCCGATCTATGCACCATTAGTTGCGTTGGGATCCTTGGATCGAGATGGGAATTTCGGTATATTACACTTCAGGTTTCGTAGAACATTGGGTACGGCCGGGTTGGTTCGAACACGAAACCAACCGGGCCCTCAGAGCGGAAACACATATAACATGAACTCCAGAAGTCCGATTGATATGCCGCCGACTTTATTGGATTCCTCTTAGTGAGAAGGTTATTTTTGCTTACTCCGATCAAGGTTTGGATGAAACTGGAGTATGATAGGGTTGGTTTTAGTTTAAAACCCAACAGGGCCCCTGGAATGAAAAAGCCAATAACTCTCAGACCGGACATCCGACTGACTCTCTGTCTGTCGCGTTGAGTTCCTATTGACGAGACAGAACTTTGTGATACATCAACTATGGACTTTGTGAAATTTTATGTATTGAACCCCTTGGTTCGTGGAGCAGACCCTCCTGGAATCGAGAGTGCTGTGTGCAGGAACCCTAGAGCTGGCAGCGACTACGACGACGATGATGACGGTACTAGGATCCTCTGTGGGTTCGGTAGTGACGACGACCGTACTGGGATAATACGTATGTTCGACGGCGATGTCTACTATTATTGTATCCTATGTGGGTCTGGAAGTATTTGACTCTGTACTTGTATCCTATGTGGGTCCAGTAGAGTAGCTGGTCTTGTATCCTTTGTCGGTCCGACAGCTTAGCTGGTCTTGTATCCTATGTGGGTCTGATAGATTAGATTAATCAGTGGCTACATCTGACCATATCTATCACCTTAAGAAGTGTAGACCTGTGTGAGATGAGTCTTCACTTTCAATCATTATCTTCGATATGATTGACTTGCTTTCCTGTGTGGATTGGGTTGTGCTTTCCTGTGTGGATTGGGTTGTACTTTCCTGTGTAGACTAAATCGAACTTGGGCTCGGATGTTGAAGTCGAAATGGAATTGATGACTTAGGTATATGTATGGGAATATACCTAAGTAGTGTTAGTTGTTACTTTGTGATTGTATCTTTCCATTGTGGTTTATCCTTCATGGATTCTGGGAGACCTTCGGGAGTCTCGGGGTCCCTACTGAGTATCGTATACTCACCCCTGCACGGGTTATGCCCGCACTAGGTTTTGTTGGTTGTAGACGATAGACAACGCTAATCATGGTTGAGGCTAGTGGAGTGGGATGGTACCCGGAGGTGGACTATCAGGTGGGACGTACACAGAGTGGATGGCCGGACTCAGGGATCTGACAAGACTATCTGTACTCACCCTTCAGGTGGGAGTTCCAGAGGACGACTTCATGGTTGCTGCTTTACATTTCAGTTGTTGTACTTTCTTTCCGGTTGTACTGTGCTTACAGTTGGGTTTGTATACTGGCCCATTTACTTTCCAGCACTTACTATTATACTCAGTTTACTTACTGTTTACTTCATCTTGCGTACTCTGTGGTGTTTGTTTTCTTATAATAAGGCAATGTCTTCCCATTCATTGGGATTTACACCTTTGGTGCTAGTTACCAGCCCCTGGCCTATAGAAGGCGGCCTTGGGGTAGTCACGGCACGGGCCCCAAGGACGGGTCGTGACACCCCTAATCGTAATATGATCATGTGAGGTTGAACCAAGTGGCCTTTCATCACTTGTGATGTCATGAATAGTGTATTTTTCTGATAATTTGTATATACGGTATTTTATCATATTTGACTATTCATCAAAAATTCTAGAATTTATGAAAAATCCCAAAAATTCACTCCTACCATTTTCTCACGTGTAGAATTCAAAAGGGAAGTCCATTTTTCAAAAATAATTTTCTAAATATTATTAACTTAATTTTTAAATAAAATCATACTTAATTAAATAATTAAAAGTTCTAATTCTACAACTACTTCCTTATTACAATGAAAAATTAACCAAGATGTTATTATCTTCTAGCCTTAAGAAAATAAAATAATAATAAAATTTACTATTCATTAGGTTCATATTACTATTCATATTAATATTCATAAGGGTATGTTACTATTCACCAAAAATCAAGTTTGTTCTATCAGACTCCGAATGACTTACTGAACACAACTCTAGATGAATGTTATTTGAAATTCTAAACACATAAGAGGAAAGGAAGTGTTTAAAGGCTAGATTGTATCCTATATTTATTTTCAAAATCTTGGGGTGTTATACGAACCTTTAGGAAGATGTCTACATGACAAAACCTGAAGGTTTTATGACTCCAAAGGATTCCAATAAGGTATGCAAGTTACAAAAATCCATTTATGGATTAAAGCAAGAATCCAAGTCATGGAACATTTTTTTGATGAAGACATAATGGAATTTAGTTTTATTAATAATGAATGTGATCCTTGTGTCTACAAACGGTTCAGTGGGAGTGCGGTAATTTACTAATAGTATATGTTGATGACATATTACTTATTGGAAATGAGACAACAGTCATAAAGTCTCTTAAGGCATGGTTGAATCAATGATTCTCCATGAAGGACTTGGGAGAGGCAGCATATATTCTTTGGATCAAAATCCATCGTGATAGATCCAAGAGATTTTTGGGCCTAAGTCAAAGTACATACACTGATAAGATACTAAAGAGATTTAGTATGGAAAATCCAAGAGGGGATTGTTGCCAGCATCACATAGAATTCATATTTACAAGAAAATGTTTCCTCAGACACATGAGGAAATAAAGATAATCGAATGGAATCCATATGCATTTGTGACTGGGTCAGTCATGTATACCATGCTATGTACTAGGTTGGATGTCGCCTACGTATTGAGTGTGGTAGGAAGATATCAAGCTAACCTAGGTGACTTCCATTGGATGGTAGTCAAGACTATCCTAAAGTATCTAAGCCATATTAATTATATGCTCTTGGTTTATGGAGGAGATGAGGAACTAGTCATTAGAGGATATGTAGATGCTAGTTTCTAAACTGATCAGAATGACATTAAGTCTCAAACGGAATACATATTCACTTTGAATGGAGGTGCAGTAAGCTAGAAGAGCTCAAAGAAGAGTGTGGTCACAGATTCTACAGCAAAGTCCGAGTATATTGTAGCTTCTAGGGAAGCTAAAGAAGTATTTTGGATGCAAATCTTCATCCAGGCGCTGGATTTGATACATAGCAGTAAAGATCACATCACACTGTACTATGATAATACTGCAGCGGTGGCTCTCACAAAATATCCGAGGTCACATCAACGGACGAAGCATATACTTTGGAAGTATCATCTCTTGAGGTATTTTTCTCATAGAGGTGAAGTTGCAGTGAGTATTATTTCCATAGAAGACAATGTGGTGGACCCCTAGACCAAATCCTTGACTCAGAATAAACATGATCATTATGTGAGGTCTAGTAGACTGAAATTCATAGGTTGTTGCCTCTAGTCTAAGTGGGATTTTTTTAGATTTGGTGTCCTAGAACCAACTGTTTGTACTTCGATTACATGGATATTTAATTTATTTAAATATCAAAAATATTATTTCCTATTTTTCATTGTTCTGCATGAATATGATGTAATAATTTCTTAGAGTATTTGTTGCATTGATAAGGTCATGGAATTTCCCCGCTATGATGAGAACCTTGAAATGATATAAAAATATTCTTAAATATAGTTCTACGGTTGGATGACATACTATAATGTGACACATAGTATAAAAACCATCATGTGTGAGTACTCGTAAGTAGATGAGACTTCCTCTCATTATGTTTGTATTTGGTAATCTCTAAGATGGAAGATTATGAGAACAGACCCTCCAGTAGGAATTCCGCATGTTTTGGTGTCATCGAATATTCTTATCTATGAGTGTGTTTAATGATCCTTAGAATTTAATATTATCATTAATACATGTCACGACTCACGCACTTTTATTTACTAATGAAAACTATCATTCATATAGTTGGCGGGAAGTAGGGTACGTTGGGTGCATTTGTAACGATGATTTTATTTCAGGTATTCAAAGAATGATGTATCAAGAAAAAAGGTTGATGACACTATCATGAAACCTTCTTGATGAGATATTGAGATAAAGGGATTATATTATACATTGATCATTTGTATGTGGATGTCATTGGTGTGAGTTTAAGTTCTTTTTCTTGGGTGTCGTGACCCATTGCTAGAAAATACTCTAGGAATTTAGACAACCTCACCTAATTCCAACGATAAAGAATCATAGAGGGTCACACACTAAGTTTTTCTGGTGGTCGTAGTTAAATTCTACTTGAATTTAATTAATGGAATAAGTATTATTCCCCTGACAGTGGAATAATTTTATTCACATTAAAATGATTTCATAAATTAAATAAATATTTATTCACCAGATTGTGAGTAAATTGTATTTATTTATTTTATTGAACATTTAATTAATATTTATTTACTAGTTTTTAAATAAAATATTTATTTAAGAGAATAGTTTATTTATTTATTTATTTGGATATTCAATAAATGGAAGTTGAGTTCAACCAGACCAAAGATGTTATGTTAGTAAATTAATTATTTGAAAGATGGTAAATAATTATTTAACTAGTTGGAATAAATTAAAATAATAATAACACTGCTATTACTCTCTGACGCATAATTTTATTTATTCCATTTTGTGCAAGTTGTCACTGTTGGATCGGATTACACCAAATATACACAAGAGGGGGGGTGAATTGTGTCTTTTCAAAAATCATTACGAGATTGTGTTCTGCCTTTTAACTTTAATCAGATAAAATGATACATCAGAAATTTAAATGGAAGTAACGCAAGATGTATAGAGGTTCGTGGAACAGAAGGCCCCTAGTCCACTCTACCAAATCTCTACTCCACGAGCTTGGTGATTTTCACTATCTGGTCCTCGTTTCAATAGACCGGTTCACAAATGAGTACATGCAGTTGACACTTTTACAATCCAAGGAAAAACAAAGCCTTATGGTTCACTTACAGAACCTACACAGCTTAATACGAGAAGCTGATCACTCAAGAATAGATATAAAAGATTTTTGTATTTTGAAAATACTTTCCAGATGTTCTTTATAATTGCAACAGCATGAAAATGACAGTAGGTAGATCGTTGCCTTCAGAAATAATAATCTTCAAATAAGAAACGTTCTGAGTCGATCCCGTTGCAGTAGATATAGAAATATAATTCAAAACTTCAGCACTAGAAAATTCACAGTAGATCTTCGTTGTAGAACAAGTGAACCTTCTATCGCGTTTCTTCCTCTTTAACAAACAGAGCTTTGATGCTCCTTTTGAACCAGCAGATCGGTGTGTTTCAGTAGAATCTGTTTTTCCTACTTTTTTTTGAATAATCAAAATATCACACATGATTAATAATAATTGATCGATGTAGTTTTAAAATCCCAGATAATAAATTCTCCTGTAAAATTAGATCCACAAAATTCGCCTTTTTACTCACGATATTCAAACATTTGAATTTACAGAGTAGTCGTAACTTCCCTGAAGACTCGACATAAAAATCTCATTTTAGTTTGAATATCAAATCATTGATGAAATGGTTTTGAATGATTCAATATCGTATTTTAAAATCAGATTTAAATCTGGCTTGAAATCCATCTAATAATCAGTGTATTGACTGTTGCATAAAAACATCAACTTTAAATTCTCCGACGCCAAACGTAAGTTTATGTTGAACTGTATACGTCCTCTGAATGTAAGTTTGATGACGTAGCCTTTAAATGTAAGGTTCACAATGTAAGTTTGAAAACAAACGTAAGGTTCATTACAAATGTAGGTTTGGTCATCCATACTTTTACTTGATCCATACTTTTCTAAGAACGCATGGTTGTTTACAAAATTAAGGTTTATGAACCATACATTTGAGAAACAAACTTAACATTTAATATTTATGTATGGTTCTCCTTCAACACTTTTCTGATATCCCAAACATAGGGTTCCTTCCTAACAGAGGGTTCTTCTTCCATACTTTTCTGATAACATATGGTTGTTTAACCATACTTTTTCCTTATCTCAAAAAATCATACACGGGTTTTATCCTTATGCTACGTTTATCCACGTAGGGTATGAACAGTGTTTCCAAAACACGCTAAAGCAGATTCTGAATAAGTAGCACCTGAACAGTTTTTCTAGAACATACTAAATACAAATACTTTAATAATAAATTCCCATAATTTCTAGAGTAAAATAAAAAGATAAATTCCCGCAAAATGCTTAACAAATAAAATAATTAGAAAATAATTAAGGGTATTTGTGAGAATCAAAATTATCATAAAGAGATAGAGTATTAATATAAACTCCCCCTTTAAATAACAATATTATGTATTGTTGAAAATAACACTTGATCAATAGGCAAACCATAAATAATTATTTGGTATTATTTTTAAAATAATGGGTTTTCTCTATGGTTATGAATGTATTTAATTGATTTTATGCAATTAAATATTGTAACTGAAGCCCCACGTCAATAAATAGACATGTATGTCAATTGTTCCATGTACTGAAATGCATGCCCAGTGAATTGAGAATTATTGAGCTAAACTATTTCTCTCTTGAATCCTCATCCTGAACCTCTCAAGAATGAGAGACGTTCTTCAAGACCTAAGAACAAGCGATCAAGAACAACTGACACAAGAGACTCACTTCTCCATGCTAGCACTTGGATGATGAGTGGTGTGGATCAGAGGCTATCATAGCATGTTTGGATCACTGCAAGATGGATTCTGATTTGGATCATCATAAGCACAATGAGTAAATCTATAAGGGTCATTATGGATGATCAACATCATCAATGAAGAAAGCACCAACGATCCAGGTATTATTTACCATATGAAATTAATTAAATTAATTATAAAAATGATATAGAAGATCCTCTATAAAGGATTCAGGCCTCTTCATTCTTTATCTAAATCTTTGATTTTATTCTATGGAGACTAGCATTCATCATCGTGTTGATCCTGGAATAATCATTGATCATGGTAAAAATTAATGTTTGGTGTCGTCCCAACAACACTTCTAGTACTCCCAGAACCTACAACAGTCCCAGCTCAAAGGTCCAAGATTTGAGGTACTGATCCCTAACTATATCCATTGAGTACCTGGAAAGGTTGGCGAACCTCGATGAATATTTATCCACCGTTAAACTTCCCTTCTGGAGTTGAAGAAGCTCCTGGATATGCACTAATATTAGTGTAATGGGAGAGAACTCCTCCCTAAAGAGTTGCTCGAACTCCATCTATGAAAGAGTCTCCTCATCATGAGTCTGTATGGTCAAAATACACCATTTTCCCACCAAACCATGAAGAAGGCTCACTCCTAGGATCGCCATCTGGTCCACTACTATCTTCACTAGACGGAAAACTCTAGTCACCGCCTCAAGCCTATAACGACCCATACTTTACAGACATCGTTAGTACTTCAAAAATTGAAGCACACTTATTACAACATATAACAAAACAAGGAAAGGACCGTATAGGTATAGAGTCTTTAGAAACTGGGAAACATAAACAACTGGTTCATAAAGCATCAACATTGCCTCCCACTTATTTCATCATATCTAGAGTCCCTTTTTGGAATATCCTACTTAATAACCTTCTTCCTGACCTGGGGAAATAAAACATATAAAAGGGTGATCTTAAATGCTCAGTAAGTTTAAATAAAAGAAATATCAATCACATCATATACTTAAGAACATAACTTTTGGAAATCTTAACCTGCAAAAGAGATCGTAATTTCATAACATGGGATAAATCATAGTAGTGAAATGTAATCCCAATAATCATAACATAAAACATGAAACTTTGTGGCATACACACATAATCATATAGAATCATTTCTTATTAGTAAAGACTCATTTCCAAGACTATCTTAGTGGACAAAGTCCATTTCTAAACCGAGTTCACTCCTCGTTTCAGTCCTGTTTCACTGAACCGGTTTAACCTGACATTCCAGCCATTTCTATCTCATGAAATATAAAATCTTTACCCAATGAATTGGAGGGAGATATAGGTCCCACCCATCTCATTATGATACCATTCTTATTTGTGCCACAAAATCATAAACCATACATCATGGTATAATCCATGTAATAAAAATGGGATTATTAAACAACATTAAATCATAAAACAATTCATATAAGATAAAGGAATTCATAAAAATAATTCCATCACAAAATAATCAAATCAATGTAATAATAAGTATAGAAACATAATCCTATATTATCTTAGATGGAAAATAATTTTGATAAAACACTTGAACTCCATTCTTGAGGAAAATATCCTTTCTACTTCAAAAACATTTTCCTTTCTTAACATGTCATACAATTTTAAATTAAAAGTAGTTGATTAAAAATAAACTTGAAAACTTGTAAAGTAAGATTCTTGGAAATAATTTTTTAAAAAACCATTCATTCCATATAAGTTAAAAAACATTCTTCTTGTACTTTTGTTGGAAAAGTCAAAAAGTACCTCGTACGAAAAACGACAAAAGATTCTTTTCATATCTTTTACTAAAAACTCACCGAAGGGTAAAATTGGATTTAAAAAATTGTAGGTGGATGGAAACAATATTAAATATTGAGGAAACATGGATGTGGATGATAAAATACACCCCAGTAAATACCAAAGTATAAACAATCTCAGATAAAAATGAGATTGTGATATTTTCCATTACCTTAGGTCTGATTTGCTTCGTAAGTGTCTGAACCTCCTGTATAATGATTTAAATAATGTTATTGACTTATTCCAGAATCATAATTATTGTTATGATATCATATATGGTCATATTCTTAGCTTCTTATTAGTAATATTTCATTACTACTTGTTATTCGGGTGTTTATACTTTTTGTTCTTACGCGTGTTTTGTCGAATAAACTCTTATTCTTCTCTTTAAGTTATAGATACCTCATTTACAGAATGGTATTAGTGTAATATATATCATATTCATTCATGAAATTTATTTATATAATTATTAAGCAATTAAGATCATGTATAACGAGTCGCATTACATCGTGGAGATGGTATTCCGTACGTACGCACGAGTGATGATATCGTTCCTGTGATCGTGGAATTGTATTGGAATGTATGTATAATATTTTAGAATCAATATCACTTTATAATAGTCATATATAGTCATTATTTACATCACTTTATAATAGTCATATATAGTCATTATTTGCACCATTATACATATCCAAGTAAGGTGGTGGTGGAAAATAGATTACACCATGGCGTGCAGACGGTATTCCGTACGTACGCACGCGCGGTGATTTCTTTTTTCGTAGGATGGATAGATGGTTAAATAGGGTTGTTTCATACATATAATAACATATTAGTATATTAGTGATACTGATGTTATTACTTCATAATGAAACAACTAAAGAAGAAGAAGTGGAAGAAGAAATAAAGATGAAAGAATCGGTAACAGACATTACCTCTTCTTTGACGTGCTTCTTTGAGACCTCCTTTTAGGGCACTAAAATAGGTCTATGAAGAAGACCAGAACCTCTAGGATGTTTCTAGGGAAGTGGAGAGAAAAATTGTCAGGGGTTGGCCGAGCTTGAAGGCTAAAAGTGGTGTGAGGAAGAGGGGGAGGAGGTGCCCTTTTATAAGGGAGGAGAGGGGTACCTTTGGAATAACTAAAACTATTATTTTATTATAAAGTAAAATTCGGTTTTAAATAGCTCAAAATTGATTTATTTAGAATCTAAGGTGGGGATGGGTTGAAATAATCTCATCCAATATAATTTAGACAAGTTTAGGTTTCTATTTTAACCTTATCATTTAGATTTAACATTAAGTTAAATAATTTTACTTTTACCGTGTCTTCTTGTGTTCTTATACTATAAGGTTAATAAACTTACTATAAGCAGAAAAACTAACCCCAAGTTGTTTATTATTAATATATATAACCTTATCTATGTAATTTGGCCGAACCTTAGATTTTTAGGAATAAAATAACAATTACTAATATAATATTTGTTTTAAAAACTATTTTATGTCAATTTTGACACTATTTAGTAATTTATTTTTGTGAAACTCATAACAGAATGATTAGTTCGAAAAAAGTTAATTAAATCAATAATAACATGTCATATTAACCTAGAAATTTATTGGAATTCATAAAAAGTCTCAAATTACATTTATTTGGGTATTTATATCATCAATTATGTAAATATTTCATTAATAAGATAATTACTCCATCATATTTGTGTCATAAATAAATTAAATTATATAACGTCTAAAAATTACAAATAAAATATCATTATGTAGAAAATCTTTTTAGATTTATAATGAATATTTATAGTCGATTTTATCTTATGTATAACCCTATATTAAAAATGATTTTCTTATTAGACATTCATTTTAACTAGTTTAACCCTTCTTTAAATAAATTAATAATAAATGTCCTAATCTAATCCAAGTGGGCCTAAATGGTCATATTTTAGTCCTAAGGTTGTTTTTGGTCAAATTACACTTGTCCAATAGAATAAGGACATGTGTTAGGGTAATAATAATATCATTTTTACCCTTAATTACCCTATTTACTTTTAACCGTGGTAAAAAAAAGTAAAAAGTTACTATTCACCAAAAATTATTTTCATCTCATTGAACCACATTTTACTTACTGACATCAACCATGTCTCTCGGATTTTCGAAATTCCACTCACAGAAGCGGTAAAATTAAGTTTTATGAAAAATTCAGTTTTTTTAACTACCACTTAGTGGTTTCACTGTTCATCAAAAATTGAACGTTTTCAGAAAAATTCCAAAATTTCACCCTAGGATAATTTCGATATTCCGAATCCAAAAATGAAGTCCGTTTTGAAAAATAAAATTTATAAAATTTCAAAAAGTGGTTATTACTATTCATAACGGCTAGTTTTAATAATATTTTAATAGCATATCATTGTTTAGTGAAACTCGGTATTGCATACGTTGCAAGCTATCGATGAAGGCCACGGTTGCGTGTAAAGCAAGCCAAGCTAGTGTTGTATGTAGTGAAAGATTCTTTTGATGATTTATATAACATAAAAAAAACATATTTCACATAAAACTCTCGGGTGTTACATTCTACCCCCCTTAAAATGAATTTTGCCCTCAAAATTCATCACTTTGTAACAAACAGATGAGGATACCTCTCCCTCATCATATCCTCAAGCTCCCATGTAGCTTCTTCTAATTGGTGGTTCCTCCATAAAACTTTTACCAATCGAGTGGTCTTGTTTCATAGGACTTTTTCGCTACGATCCATAATCTCTATCGGCTGTTCTTCATAAGAAAGATCTTGCTCCAGTGATATAACTTCTGAGCTAAGTACATGTGAAGGATCAGGTATGTACTTTCTCAGGAGAGATACATGGAACACATCGTGATCTTGAGAGAGATTCGGTGGAAGCGCCAATCGGTAGGCTACCTTCCCAACACAATCCAGTATTTCGAAAGGACCGATATATCTAGGGCTCAACTTCCCCTTCTTTCCAAATCTCATGACCCTCTTCCAGGGAGATATTCGTAAGAACACTTTATCACCCACTTCAAACTCTAGGTCTTTTCTTAGGTTGTCGGCATAACTTTTCTGTCGACTCTCAGCTGCTCTTATGTGTTGTTGAATAGATCTGACCTTTTCTGCCATTTCATCAATGAGATTAGGCCCTAATAGCTTTCTTTCCCCAACTTCATCCCAGCAAGTTGGAGTCCTGCATTTCTTTCCATAGAGAGATTCATAAGGATCCATCTGAATACTGGAGTGAAAGATATTATTATAAGAAAATTCCACCAAAGTTAGGTGTTGATCCCAACCACCTTTCAATTCCATAGAGCAAGCTCTCAACATATCTTCTAGAGTTTGAATTGTTCTCTCAGACTGACCACCTGTTTGAGGACGACAAGCAGTGTTGAAACTCAACACTGTATCCAGAGTATGCTGAAGACTTCACCAGAACTTTTAGGTAAACCTCGGATCCTGATTAGATATAATAGAAAGTGGTACTCCATGCAATCTCACCACTTCTTTCACATATATCCTGGAAAGCTGATCCAGAGAGAAATCCTCTCTAATAGCGATGAAGTGTGCAGACTTTGTAAGATGATCAACTATGACCCAGAGAGAATTATTGCCTTTGGATGTTTTAGGAAGTCCTGTGACAAAGTCCATAGTGATGTTTTCCCATTTCCATTCGGGTATGGGTAATGGTTGTAACATCCCCTTAGACTTCTGTCTCTCGGATTTAACTTGTGGACAAACCAAGCATCAAGAGACATATTCAGCAACATCTCTTTTCATGCCATCCCACCAGAAGTACTCTTTCAGGTCCCTATACATCTTCGTGCTTCTAGGACGAATAGAGAATGAAGAACTATGAGCCTCATCCAGTAGCTCCTTCTTTAATTCTGGGATGGGAGGAACACAAACCCGATTCCTGAACTTTATTATCCCATTACAATCAAGGTTGAATTCAAGAACATTTCTCAACTTCTTTTGTAACTCAACATCTTCTTTCGGTGCCTCTTTAATCTTCACATGTATATATGGTTGAACATTCATTTGAGAAAGATATGATTTTTCCCCTTCCATTATAATTCCAAGATCCATCCTTTGTAGATCCATAAATATTGGATCTTTTGTGATCCTCATCATGGATAAACTGGCATGGTCTTGTCGACTTAATGCATCTGCCACCTTTTTTGCTTTCCTAGGGTCGTAATGTATTGAGCAATCATAATCCTTAATCATCTCCAACCATCTTTTTTGGCGCATATTAATCTCCTTTTGTGTAAAAATATACTTTAAACTTTTATGATCAGTATAAATATCACACCTTTCACCATAAAGATAATACCTCCAAATCTTTAAAGCAAAGATTACCACAGATAACTCCAAATCATGAGTTGGGTAATTTTGTTCATGTATTTTCAATTGTCGTGAGGCATAAGCTATCACCATATCAGTTTGCATAAGAACACACCCCAATCCCTTCTTGGATGCATCACTGTAGATCACAAACCTCTCTCCACTACAAGGCAGTGTGAGCACAGGTGCACTGGATAGCCTTCTTTTCAACTCCTTTAAATTCTCTTCACATTCCTCCATCCAAACAAACTTAACTCCTTTCCGAGTCAAGTTGGTGAGTGGATTAGATAATCGTGAAAAAACATTCACAAAACGTCAATAATATCCAGCCAAACCAAGAAAAATTCGGATCTCAGTTACTGTTGTTGGTCTCGACCATCTTTCGATAACCTCTATTTTTGCTGGATCCACAGATATCCCCTCTTTTGAGATTATGTGACCCAAAAATGAAACTTTTTGAAGCCAAAATTCACACTTGGTAAATTTGGCATAAAGCTTCTCCTTTCTTAGGGTCTTCAATATAATTATCAAGTGATATTCATGTTCTTCCTTGCTCTTTGAATATACCAGAATATAATCTATAAATACTACCACAAACTGATCAAGATGGTCTCTAAAGACTCTATTCATCATATCCATGAAGATAGCAGGGGCATTAGTAAGACCAAACGGCATAACTATAAATTCATAGTGTCCATACCTTGTACGGAAAGCCGTCTTTGGTATATCCTCCCTTTTGGCCCTTAATTGATGATACCCTAAACCAAGATCAATCTTGGAAAAGTATTGAGCTCCTCGTAGTTGGTCAAATAATTCATCAATGTGTGGGAGAGGATATTTGTTCTTGATAGTGATCTTGTTAAGTTCTCGATAATCAATGCAGAGTCTCATTGATCCATCTTTCTTCTTAACAAACAGAACATGTGCTCCCCAAGGTGATGCACTAGGGCGTATGAACCCCTTATCAAGATTCTTTTGGAGTTTCTTCTTCAATTATTGCAACTCAATTGGGGCCACTCTATAAGGTGTCTTTGAAATAGGCAAAGAACCCGGTACGAGTTATATTGAAAACTCAACTTCATGATTTGGTGGAAGACCCAGTAATTCCTCCAGAAAGACATCATCAAACTCCCGTACAATGGGAATATTCTTAATCATGAGTTTCTCACCAACCATTTGAGATAAAAAAACCTTCATTTAGTGGAATCAAGACCCATAAGATGGAAGGAATTTCCACTGGAAGGTTATGTTCATCCTTGAATTGATAGATGATCATAGATTGAACTGGAATATGAAATGTGACTTCCTTTATTTGGAAATTGATATGAGCTCCCTATAAATAAATCCAATCCATGCCAAGAATCACATCAAATTCCACTATAGGAAGGATCACAAGATTTGTAGGAAGCACTTTCCCACAAACTTTGATCGGAGAAGAATTATAAACTTTTGATGTGACTGTTGTGCCATTAGGGGTTGTCACAGCTAACTCAACATCTAATTGTTGAGGTAATATGGTGATATCCTTAAAAAATTCTTCAGAAATAAAAGATTGGGTGGATCCAAAATCAAATAAAACATTTGCTACTTTAGAGTGGATGGTAAGTGTACCTTTCACCACATCGTTATCATACTCCACATCGCTGATAGAAATTTCATGTGACTTTCCTTTATCATTAGCCTTAAGAGTTTGTTGACGTCGACCATCATCATCAACCCTTGGATTTGGGCATTGATTGGCATAATGCCCCATCTCCTTGCACTTGAAACATTGAAGTGTAGTAGGTTCATTCTGTGTATCCCTTCCTTTTTTCGCATCATTAGACATCTTCTTCCCATCATTCTGGCATTCAAATGCCCGATGACCTTCCTTTCCTCATTTGAAACATTTACTTGTCCCTTTAAGAAAACTCCCTCCATGTTTCATTCCACACTTTGAGCATAAGGGAAATCTCATCTTCTTTTCAGTGTGCTCTTTATATTTTCCTTTGAATTCCATTTTCCTCTTCTTATCAAACCTATATGACTGATGGGTTACTCCAATCTCCATATCGACTTTGAGAGCACATCAAACGATTTCCTCATATCTATTAAAGTCCCTTATGGCTAACGCCCTTCGAAGACTTGATTTTAAGCCACTAAAGAATCGATTGATCTTACTCTCAGGTTGGATAATAATACGAGAAGCGTACCTTGCAAGTCTTGTAAAATTTTCTTCATAGGTACCAAAAGATTCATCATCCTTTTGCTTCAATTCAAGAAACTCTTTCTCCATCTTTGTTTGGAGAATACAAGGGAAGTGCTTATTGAAAAATAAGTTCTTGAACTCGTCCCATTCCATGGACTCAATTTCATCCCTTTGCCTTGTATTCTTAGAAAGATTACACCATTGATCAGCATCACCTTCCAAACGATACACTGCTAAGATGAATTTATCATGTTCAGAACATTGAAGAATTGAAAATATCTTTTCAGTAGTACTAATCCATTGTTCAGCAACTAATCGATCAGTAGACCCGCTGAATGAAGGTGGACGCTATCTCATGAAGGATTCAACAGAATGTTGCTCCATCCTTTGCTCTTTTGGAAGTCCTGTATGATTCATAGCCTGAGAAAGTTGTGTGAGCATGGCTATAATATTTTTCATTCCAGATCCCATGACATTTGGTTGCTCAGGGGGATAATCATTGCATTGCCCGTCGCATTCCGCATTAACACGGTTCCTTCGGGATCTAGCCATTGACTAAAACCAAGAAGAATAGTGTGAGCAACACTAATTATAATAGGAAAACAACATAATCAAGAATAAAATTTCAGACTTAAGGTCTTAACCTAGGTTATTCATGGCCATTTCTAAAACACTAAGATTGTGTTCTATGCTTAGACTTATCCTTAGGGTTCTTACTAAGGCTTTCACATCCTAGTTTCCAAAGGTTGACTATACCTTTCCACTGATACCAACTATAACGACCCATACTTTACATACATTATTAGTACTTAAAAAATTGAAGCACACTTATTACATCATATAAAAAACCCATGAAAGGACCATATAGGTATAGAGTCTTTAGAAACTGGGAAACATAAACAACTGGTTCATAAAGCATCAACTTTCCCTCCCACTTATTTCATCATATCTAGGGTCCCTTTTTGGCATATCCTACTTAATAACCTTATTCTTTACATAGGGAAATAAAACATATAAAAGGGTGATCTCAAATGCTCAGTAAGGGTAAACAAAATAAATATCAATCACATCATATACTTAAGAACATAACTTTTGGAAATCTTAACCTGCAAAAGAGATCGTAATTTCATAACATGGGATAAATCAAATTAGTGAAATGTAATCCCAATAATCATAAATTAAAACATGAAACTTTGTGGCATACAAACATAATCATAGAGAATCATTTCTTATTATTCAATACTCATTTCCAAGACTATCTTAGTGGACAAAGTCCATTTCTAAACTGAGTTCACTCCTCATTTCAGTCCTGTTTCACTGAACCGGTTTAACCTACCATTCCAGCCATGTCTATCTCATGAGATATAAAATCTTTACCCAATGCATTGGAGGGAGATATAGGTCCCACCCATCTCATAATGATACCATTCTTATGTGTGCCACAAAATCATAAACCATTCATCATTGCATAATCCATGTAATAAAAATGGGATTCTTAAACAACATGACATCATAAAACAATTCATATAAGATAATGGAATTCATATAAATAATTCCATCACAACATAATCAAATCAATGTAATAATAGGGATAGAAACATAACCCTATATTATCTTAGATGGAAAATAATTTTGATAAAACACTTGAACTCCATTCTTGAGGAAAATATCCTTTCTACTTCAAAAACATTTTCCTTTCTTAACATGTCATACAATTTTAAACTAAAAGAAGTTGATTAAAAATAATCTTGAAAACTTGTAAAGGAAGATTCTTGGAAATAATGTTTTAAAAATCCATTCATTCCGTAGAAGTTAAAAAAAACATTCTTCTTTTACTTTTGTCGGAAAAGTCAAAAAGTACCTCATACGAAAAACAACAAAAGATTCCTTTCATATATTTTACTAAAAACTCACCGAAGGGTAAAATTGGATTTAAACAATTTTAGGTGGATGGAAACAATATTACATATTGAGGAAACATGGATGTGGATGATAAAATACACCCCAATAAATACCAAAGTATAAACAATCTCGGATATAAATGAGATTGTGATATTTTCCCTTACCTTAGGTCCGATTTGCTTCGTAAGTGTCTGAAACTCCTGTATAATGATTTAAATAATATTATTGACTTATTAAAGAATCATAATTATTTTTATGATATCATATATGGTCATATTATTAGCTTCTTATTAGTAATATTTCATTACTACTTGTTATTCGGGTGTTTATTACTTTTTGTTCTTATCCGTGTTTTGTCGAATAAACTCTTATTCTTCTCTTTAGGTTGTAGATACCTCATTTCCAATATGGTATTAGTGTAATATATATCATATTAATTCATTAAATCCATTTATATAATCATTATGCAATGAAGATCATGTAGAACGAGTCGCATCACATCGTGGAGACGGTATTCCGTACGTACGCACGAGTGATAATATTGTTCCTATGATTGTGGAATTGTATTGGAGTGTATGTATAATATTTCAAAATAAATATCACTTTATAATAGTCATATATAGTCATTATTTAAACCATTATACCCATCCAACTAATGTGGTGGTGGAAAATAGATTACACCACGATGTGGAGACGGTATTCCGTACGTACGCACTCGCGGTGATTTCTTTTTTCGTAGGATGGATAATGGTTAAATAGGGTTGTTTCATACATATAATAACATATCAGTATATTAGTGATACCGATGTTATTACTTCATAATGAAAAAACTAAAGAAGAAGAAGTGTAAGAAGAAATAAAGATGAAAGAATCGGTAACGGACATTACCTCTTCTTAGAAGTGCTTCTTTGAGACCTCCTTTTAGGGCACTAAAATAGGTCTTTGAAGAAGACCATAACCTCTAGGATGTTTATAGGGAAGTGGAGAGTAGAAATTTTCATGGTTTGGCTGAGAATGAAGGCTCATTTTGGTGTGAGGAAGAGGGGGAGGAGGTGCCCTTTTATAAGGGAGGAGAGGGGTACCTTTGGAATAACTAAAACTATTATTTTATTATAAAGTCAAATTCGGTTTTAAATAGCTAAAAATTGATTTATTTCGAAGCTAAGGTGGTGATGGATCTAAATACTCTCATACAATAGAATTTAGACAAGTTTAGGTTCCTATTTTAACCTTATCATTTAGATTTAACATTAAGTTAAATAATTTTACTTTTACCGTGTCTTCTTGTGTTCTTATACTATAAGGTTAATAAACATACAATAAGCAGCGAAACGAATCCCAAGTTGTTTATTATTAATATATATAACCTTATATAAGTCATTTGGCCGAACCCTAGATTTTTAGGAATAAAATAACAATTACTAATATAATATTTGTTTTAAAAACTATTTTATTTCAATTTTGAAACATTTTAGTAATTGATTTTTGTGAAACTCATAACAGAATGATTAGTTAGAAAAAGTTTTCTTAAATCAATACTAACATGTCATGTTAACCTAGAAAATTATTGGAATTCATAAAAAGCCTCAAATTACATTTATTTGGGTATTTATAACATCAATTATGTAAATATTTCATTAATAAGATAATTACTGCATCATAATTGTGTCATAAATAAATTAAATTATATAACGTCTAAAAATTACAAATAAAATATAATTATGTAGGAAATCTTTTCATATTTCTAATGAATATTTATAGTTTACTTTATCTTATATATAACCCTATATTAAAAATGATTTTCTTATTAAACATTGATTTTAACTATTTTAACCCTTCTTTAAATAAATTAATAAAAAATGTCCTAATCTAATCCATGTTGGCCTAAATGGTCATATTTTATTCCTAAGGTTGTTTTTGGTCTAATTAAACTTGTCCAATAAAATTAGGACATGTGTTAGGGTAATAATAATATCATTTTTTCCCTTAATTACCCTATTTACTTTTAACCGTGGTAAAAAAAAGTAAAAAGTTACTATTCAACCAAAATTATTTTCATCTCATTGAACCAAATTTTACTTACTGACATCAAAAGTGTCTCTCTAATTTCTGAAATTCCACTCACAGAAGCGGTAAAATTAAGTTTTATGAAAAATTCAGTTTTTTTAACCACCACTTAGTGGTTTCACTATTCATCAAAAATTGAAAGTTTTTAGAAAAATACCAAAATTTTACCCTAAGATAATTTCGATATTCCGAATCCAAAAATGAAGTCCATTTTGAAAAATAAAATTTATAAAATTTCAAAAAGTGGTTATCACTATTCATAACGGCTAGTTTTAATAATATTTTAATAGCATATCATTGTTTAGTGAAACTCGGTATTGCGTACGACGCAAGCTATCGAGGAAGGCCACGGTTGCGTGTAAAGCAAGCCAATCTAGTGTTGTGTGTAGTGAAATATTCCTTTGATGATTTATATAACATAAAAACAAAATATTTCACATAAAAGTCTCAGGTGTTACAATGTCAATCCTCAGCAGCCTGAGGGTTGGGCCCACCTCGGAACCTGAGGGGTCTCTATCTATGAAACTCATGGAGTGCGCTCAAACTACACACCTCATATTTCGGTACTATAGGTACCACATGCTACTCCACTGGTGGTGGTATAACAGGTGCACCACTAGGTGGTAATGCCTAGGGAACTGGTCCCTAAATCGAAGCCTCGTCACTTAGGGGGTCATCCTCATGATCGAGTCACTAAATCCAAGCGAGTATGAATCACAGAGGCATCCAGTAAGAAAAAAAGATGTACCATGGTCAAAGACTAACCCAAGAGAACCTTGTCCATGGAATAGTGGACAAGAAGATCAAGGCATGTACAGAAATATACACAACATCTAGAAAGGTCACCCACTGTGTCCTATAACCCTGGGTACTGCTTGTAATGGACCATGTCGAAGATCATGTCATGTAGAAAGAGGTGTATATGGTGTACAAGATCTTTACATGTTGTGTCCTACTATTCGAGGGTTGTTCCATGTACGTTGGTCATGTGACCATACACGACTTCAACCCTTGTAGCGGTACATGGGGTAACCCGCGTAATCCACCTAGTATGGCCATGTGGTGGAGTACATGCCATGTACTCCACCTCGTGTATGTGTATTGTATGAGATAAACATCGTGTCACATATAAGGAACAAAACTATATGTAAAATATGTCACTTTCCATGTCATCTCTTCCTGCATCATGAAACCCTAGTCGTCGCTGAGTTGGCCCCACAAGCCATGTTCTTCAGAGAACACACTGTGTTCTTCAGGATTTTACAAAAACTTTGTTCTTCCTCCCACGCCTGGTTTGATCTTATAATCATCGATACGTCCATTCATTCATCTCTAAACTCAAAATTCAAGGTCACCCCACCCCACCATCAACATTTCAAGAGATGTTGGGTGTTCGATCAGCCCTAAAAACTCGTTTTGATCATCCGCACAAAGAACTGTCGAATAATGATTTCTTCCGAACTGTGTTGATTCATCTACATCCATAATCGTCGCAACTATACTAGTTTTTCACGATGTTGGATCTTCAATTTTGTATCATTTCATTGGGAAATGGATTTTTAATGATCCACTGTTCATAACCTCACGAAGAATGCGAAGAATGCAGGGTAAAAAGGGGAAGAAGAAAATCCACACAACGAATTTAGGAACAAACCTTCACTATTATTCATCACAGTGTTTATCTTCTCCTGTTAGAAGGATCAAATGGATCAAATCAAATCAAATAAAATCATTCACATATTAATTCCCCAAAATAAACCTGATAAAAACCCTCTCGCAAGAAAGAATGTTCTGCATGTCAACCTGTTCGTTGGTTGATCCATGTTCATCATTTAAATCCATGAATGGGGAACAAAAGTATTGAAATATAAACCCCTACCTTGATCATCAATGAAGAGGGAGATCAGTTATCGGTTAGGATTTGATCTCACTGCATAATGATCCATGTGTTTTTGTTCGTCAGCGTTCGTCGAGAATTATCCAAGGGTGGTTTCCCTCCAAAGCTCTAGAGGATTTGAGAGAGTTTTCCAGGGTTATGAGTCTAACCCTGGGATTATTATCATTTAAAAAAACTAACACACCACTTTTTTATAGAAACATTTAAAATAAAATAATTTTTTAATTTATTATATTTCCTTTAAAATGTCCAAAAACATACTTTTGCAGTCGACCCACGCAGGTCGATGTTAGGCCTTGCCTAAGGTAAAGTCAGGGCTTTGAAGGCAACAATGCCCTAAAATTTCTGATCTAGGAACCCAGTTAAAACTTATTTCAATTTTTTAGTAAAACCACTTGTGCACACTATTTAAAGGTTTAGTTTATTTAAAACATTTATTCTGGGCACTTTAGGCCCCACAATTGTGTGCCATCAAGCCTGGTCTCGTAATAATTCCATATAATATTTTAAAATAATACATGAAAAATTTGGGACATTATAGGAAATCAATAATTTCCTATTTACATAAAGGATAAATGATCTAGAGGACTTAAATATAATTATAGTTTTAGTTTCATTAGATATCACTAATTCTTACCAATGGATAATCCATACAGTAATAATCAGAAAAGTTTTTATAATATCATTAATATCGATAATCCACCTCAGTATATGTATGGAATTGATGTCATTAAAAAATTACAAGATGTTAATATTTCATTTGGGAAATATAAAAAAAATCTAAAAACTGGAAGAATTTTTCCATTGAATCCAAATACAATTGGAAGAAGAAAAGTAACCTCTTTGATTTTCCTAATTTTTCTTCCAATTTATTATGTCATTTTTAGATGTAATGAAAATTGAGAAAAAAATATATGAACTTCTTTATTCAATTACTCTAAATTTCAAGTGGAAAAAATATGACATATGATATCAACATGACTTATTGGGGTATCACACCAGAACTAAATCTTGTAACTATTGGTGTAAATAAATGGAATAATCCACGTGATTCTTATATGGTGAAAACTTTATAGAAAAATAATTTTATATAATTACTAGATACTATCATAGTTCTTGTGTCTATTCATGAAATATATCAAAATAGGTCAACTAAAGAGAGTTGAAACTAATATCTCTAAAAATACATGACCACCAATTCATTTTACATAAATTGATTCGAGTAGGAATATATAATTTATTATACAATAATGTAAGGGTGAAGATAATTCATTTATGAATTTTTTTATAGAGATTTATGATCTAAAAGGTTATATATGTATTTCTTGAAAAATGTATAGGAATAGGAACTATTAATTATGTACGATTTGGAGAAAAAATTTACTTTACATTTTTTCACTTGCATAAAACATCTAACTTTACATCTTCAAATATAAATACTTTTTAGTGGACACATTTATTTTCCTTGGATGTATCCAATGGAAAGAAATATGTTCACAATGAAGAATTTTATATGTAACAAGAATCATCCTGAAGATTACATTCTTAAATCTTACTTATATAACATACCCATATCAAAATCCACTAACCGGTGCTCTGAGTCGGGTCACTGCATGACCTCAAGAGTGCCTCCCTATATTCTAGAGGATACTGACTAGCAGTGAGGGTCTAATGGATCACATAGAGAGATTATACCATATTTAAAAGAGTAATACAAAATAGATAACATATGAAATAAAGGAAACAATGAGTAACAAACTAAAATATGAATTACTAAGTGTTTCCCAAATAGGGTATAAACCAAAATCAAACAATAAATATGTCATGTCATCCTCACAGTACCAAAAGTGAATGAAAATAAAAAAATAAAGACAAAAAGACTGAATCTGAAAAATGATTCCAGACTCCAAGTCTGAATCCTCATCCATGAACATCCCAAGCCCAACTCAACTCCTTAGTAAAGGGCCTTTTCACTTTTCCTAACCTACAACCATGAAATCCGCTCAGGTACCCAACAACAACCCGAGCAGGGTGTGAGTAAAACCCAGTAGTCCACTACCAATAGTGTTTAAAAAATATCCAGTCTAAATAGATAGTGCATGAAAGTAATAAATAAATGACAAGGTAAACAAAAGATAACTCGAGTGTCATTAGTTAATAATATTCACTTTAAGCATTTAATCACTGAATCCATTTTCATCACTTGTTCCATTGGTTAGGCCTTTAAAAAATTTACACAATGGATTGAGCTGGTCAATTACCATGTATAAGGGGATAATCCAAGTTCCCTATCTCACTAGGGATAAACATTAATAAAAAATTACAACACACTTACCTTGGATCCTTAGTCCAGGCGGTCTCATCAAATTCATTTGTTAGGGGCATAGAACCTTATTCCCCTTCCCTAACCCATGTATTATAGGGGTAGGGTTTAGATCCTCAATCTAACCCAACCCGTGGGCATATATCTTAAAGTCCAATACCCCACACCTACCACTAAGCCATGCACACATGATTCTGTATTCATTTTCCACATATACCATATCACAAACCATACATAATCAATACACATAAAATTTATATTTCACGTTTCATTTAACACACAAATAATCATCAATCCTTAACCCATTAACACATTTACCATTTACTTATCATATACCATTGAACCCATTTCCCATTCCATACCTTAAACCATTCATCATAATCATTAATTCCCCTACATTATCCCATTTAACATATTCATAAATTCACATTCTTTAATCCATTTACACATTTCCATTACAAATTCCTAATACATTAAACACATTCACATTAATCCATTTAACCCTTTTTCACATCATACCAAAAAATACCGTATACTATTATCAAGGTCTAGAAAAATTATCAATAAACCCATTTTTAAATCAATCTAACATAACAACATGATCAACATGGTCTCTCCTTTATCAAAAGTAAATTCAATGATGAACATTATAATTTCCATGTTTGAGAATGATTCCACACCCCATGGGTTGCCCTAAACTAGTCTAGTCAATCTCAATGAATCCCATGGGGTCATGAGGGGTTCAATTCATCAATTACCCAACCATTTCACCAAATCAATTTAATGAAATTTTATGTACAATAATAGAGAACCATAAAACACTACCACAAATGCATAAATAAACTTCAACTCTCTGGGATATAACTTGTAGACCAGCTACTATGAATCAGTAGATGAATGCTTGTTTAATCATAGCCTTAGATATAGATTCAATCACCCTTTGAATCCGCAACCTAATATCTTCTAGAAAAAGTGGGTTCTATGGTTCTATAATAATAATAATGAAACTAAAAGACCTAATCCAGAAAAGAGAAGTGAGAGGAGTGTTAGAATTTCTTAGGTCTTCTATCCACACAAAAAAAAACTCCAATCATCCTAGAAATGAAGGAGATCAATCCTTGGGAATCCTTGGTAATTTTGGTTCATTACAAGGTTTTATGGAGAATAAATGAGGGAATAAATTAGGTAGAACACTTAAAATCATGAGGGGGAATATAGTAAAAACCCACTTTTAATGGGGCACATGATTTTTCCACATGGTTTACAAAACCATGAACCAACTATGTGCCTACCTCTGTCGAAGAGGTGTCCAAGTCACATGGTTACCTAAGGAGCTCATACGGTTGGAATATTTTTTCACCAACCATGCAGAATTCCTCTATCCAAGAGGGGTCCAAGTCTCATGATTACTTGGGGAGCTCACAGGGTTTGAAAAACCATGCGCCAACCATTAGGAATGCCTCTGTCTTAGACCACACAGTTTGGGCTCCCTCCTTGCATGGTTTACTAAACAATGAACCCCTTATCCTAAATAGCATATTTTGGGCTCATGGTTATCACAAAATATGCATCGACCATGAAACATGCACTGGATGGACATTTTTCCCTTTCTTTCATGTCTTGAACCCGTAATACATCCCCAAACCCCCTCATACACATAGTAAAAATTTTATTTACATTATTTAAGGGGTTTAAACCAAAATTTAAATAGAAACATACCTATATGATATTTGGGATCTTAAAACCTCTCCACTTTATAATGGATCGTCCTCAAGATACATTCCTAGGCATCAATGAGTTTTCAAAGTAATGAGATTGGGACATTGATACCATATATATGATTGTCTCTCCCAAGTTTATTCCTTCACATTACCATGTTTCCACAAAAATCGAACCAAAGGCACAATCTTTCCTTGCAAGACTTTCTCACTATAATCTACAATACAAACCGGTTTCTCCTAAAAGGAGCATTAACCTCAAGATCTACATCCTGAAAATTAATCACATGATATGGGACAGGGTGATACTACCAAAGATGAAACACATGAAAAACATTGTGCATACCACTATAACATTATGTAAAATCTAATCGGTATGCCACTGGTACGATCCTTTCCACTATCTCAAATTCCCCCACATAACTAGGTGCCAAATTAACCTATTTCTAAATCTGATGGTGACCCAACCTTGGAAACACCTGAACAAACACATGATCACCCAACCTAAGCTCAATATGTCAATGATGCTGATCCATATACGATATTTTCCCACTCCGATCTATATCCATACATTTATAAATGAACTAAACTTTTCCTGACATCTCTTATATGAGACTCAATCCAAGAAACTTTGATTCCTTGGCCTCTATCCAACACAATAGATATCTACATGGTATTCCATAGAGTGCCTCATATGGTTCCATATGAATCATATCCTGGTAACTATTGTTATAGGTGAATTCAAAAATAGCTAAATGTTTTTTCATATGATCCAAAAAATCTGGGGCACAATCCCTCAACATGTCCTCTAATACCTGAATAGTATGCTACAACTACCCATTTGTTTATGGGTGGAAAGTTGTACCTAGAAACACCTAGGTTCCAAGTGTCTTATATAATCCCTAATACAATCATGATGAAAAACATGGATCATGATAAAAAACTAAAGTTTGTGGTACCCCATGAAACCGTACTATCTCCTGAACATAAAAATCACCCAACTTTTCAATGGTGAAAGTCTCTCAAATCAATAAGAAATGAGCCACCTAATCAACCGATCCAAAACTACCAATATCATATCATTCTTACAAGTAATCCTTGGAAGACCCACCATTAAATCCATCATTAAATCATCCAATTTCTATTAAGTAATGATAAAAGTATGAAACAAACCATACAGTCACTAATACTCATCCTTTACCTACTGATAGTTATAACATCTCCCCATGAAACTTATAACATCTTTCTTCATCCCTAGCTTCCCATACTACCTACAAGGATCATGATACATTTTGATCAAACCGGATGCACAACCCACTTCAATGCATGAAACTCATGCATCAACTCTTGTCACATACACATTGGAATAACAAAATGACCATGAACATAAATGATCCCATCATCTCCAATGGTCAATCCAAAAGTTGACTCCCTGTGTTAAGACTTTCCATCAAATATAAACATTTTAGATCCTTATATTGATCTTCATGTATCCAATTTTGAAGCAAGGAATCAACTTCCAAGTATGTAAGTGTCATCTTCCCTTAACCATCTAACACCTCCAGATGAATTTCAGCAAACAACACCATCATCCTATACTCAAAACTGGATTCCTGAATTTCCTAATTTTGAATCTTTCAACTCAATGAATATACAACACTGTTTCCCTTTTTCGGCATGTATACCAACTCAAAATCAAAGGTCTTCATGTACTCAAACCATCTATATTGCCAAATATTCAAGTCACATTGAAAGAATATATACTTAAGGATTTTATGATCAGTATACATAGTAAAACTCTCTCCCAATGTCACCAAAACTTTAAGGAATAAACCACCTCATCCAATTTTAGGTCATGTGTAGGGTAATTTCATTCATGGGGACTCAACTACCATGAGAAATATGCAAAAACCCACTCATTATACATAAAAACTTCCCCAATCCCAACACTGGATGCATCAAAAAAATAAGGTATACTCCTTACCCATCTCAGGTAATATCTGAATCAATGTGGTTTTTAATAACCTCATTAACTATTGGAAAGAATTATCACATATCCCAGACCATTCAAACTTGATTACCTTCTTGGTAAAGCCTGAATGTGGCACTATCAAATGGGAAAAGTATTCGATGAACCTTTGATAATATCCATCCAATACCAGAAAAATTCATACATTATAAACATTCCTGGGATGCTCCCAAGATACAATTGCTTGAACTATATCTTTGTCCATGGACACACCTTCCTCAGAGATGATGTGTCCTAATAAATAAACCTTGCTAATCTAGAAATGACATTTGGATAGCTTGGTGTATATCCCATGCTCTCTTAGAGTACTCTAGATTATGTAAAGATTCTTTAAATGATCATCATGATTCTTAGAGTACACCAATATTTCATCAAAAAATACAACTACAAACTGATTTAGATATGGGTGAAATATTTGATTCATTAGATCTATAAACACTGGCGGTGCATTTTTCAAACCAAAATAAATCACAAAAAAATCATATAACCCATCCCTGATCCTAATGTTAGTCCAAGATACATCATAAGGTCTCACCCTTATCTAATGATACCCTGATATAAAATCAATCTTGGATAAAATTGAAGTACCTTTTAGCTAGTCCATGAAATAATCTGATTCAGATTCCTATAATCAACACATATCTGCAAAGATTCATCAGAATTATTATAAAACAAACTATAGATCCCCAAGGTGGCATACTCAGATGAATAAAACCTTTAATCTCTAACTTTTATAAATGAGTTTTAATATCCTGTAGTTCGATTAGTGTCATTCTATATAGAGAAATGGACACTGGTTCGGGTCCCAACTGTAACTCTATCATGAACTCAATATATCTCTTAGGTAGAAGCCATGAGAAGTCTCCATGAAACGCATCCTAGAACTGATCCACCACTAGAGGAAAGAGAATATTCTCTATTCCTCCATCATTAAGCAGAAGACAAGCCACTTAGGCCGTTATTTCACCCAGTTACTTAAAAACTGGACCTGCACAGCCTTCCCAAACATCCCATTCTCCACAATGGACATAAGTTTATCCCCCAAGAGATGTGAACATCACCCTACAATGTTAATAGTCAATATGGTTTTGGTATAATAATATTGAATCCATACAGAAAATCAGATCAAGACCCAACATCTCAAGCACAAAAAAGTCCCATAGAAAATGGTACCCAACAACCTCAAGGGAACACCTCTTACACTATTGGATATTTTCTAATCACACACCTAATGGTGTGTCAGTAGACATAACCCCACATATATGCTACAACATTAGGCCTAACATAATCACAAAATAAGATGATATCAAAGAATGTGAGGAACCTGTATCTGATAAGGCACTAAAAATCATGTTAGCTTCAAGATTCATACCTAAAACCATCAATGGTCCGACCTTGCCACCTCTAGGTATAGAATGAACTACATGAATATGGCATGTCCCTCTACCTTGGGATCTATTTTGAGTTCCTAGTGATGCACTACCCTGCTGATATGGATACTCTCACCCCAGTGCACCATGCCCACCACCTCAACCGGTATGACCAGTTGAGCTCCAACTGTTTTCTTGATATGGGCTAACTGACACCCTACATGCACTCAGTATCATACATAGTCCTCCATCTGTTCCTAGTTGTTGAGTGTTTCTATATAACCTCTACACATTCCCCATTCTACTACACGCTCATCATTCAACTAGTGGTTAGGGGAGCTACCACGTATGTGCCTTAGCCTACCACACTGATAGAAAAATACCTGATCACCACCATGAGAGGTTGTTTATATCTTCTGACTACTATACACACTTCCAACCTGGTGAAGTCTCTCTAAACAATGCTTCCTACCCTCGGGGTTTAAACCATTAGTCCATCCAACTATAACTACATGCTCTTCATCAGAATCCTCTTTTTAAATTCCATTACAATATAAGGGCATGGTCCACCAGTTCTGTAAACCTATTTAAATGGAATATGTTCACTTGGGACTTAATCTCATGTCTAAGTCCATCCTAGAAACATCTCACCGTAGCATCTTCGTCCCCTGAAATCACTAGATCAAGCATTGGAAGTTTGCGAAGTAGCCTGTATAATCCATCACTGACATAGTACCCTAGGTCAACCTTATAAACTCTATATCCCACTCCTGTCTCAAGGTCTCTAGATAGATATTCTCCATAAACTTTTACTAGAAGTATTTTCATAACATAATATAATCATTTTATGTGTAAACCATAATATCCCAGCAACAATTTATTGGTTCCCACAACATATAGGTTTCTAAATTGACTATATTCTCGAGTGGAGTCTCCAAGTGATCCAAAAACCATTTTGATAGACTTTATCCATAACTCTATTTCCTCAGGTTCACCCTCTCCAAATTTTTTTGAGGTTGATACAGTTGAAACTCTCTGGTTAGATCTAACATACTCAGCACCACCCACCCTGGGTCATGTTCCATCATCTACATGAAATGTGAAATGTTTTCATAGAACTTCTCCTCTCCTATGTTACCCTAAACCACCATAATTTCTTATCCCACCTTAGGAGGTTCATTCTCACTGATATCCTCTTGCCGCCAAACCAGTACCTGTCATCATGGTGGAATTTCTCTACAATTCCAAACACAAATCTTAGAACACATAACATAGGGATTCCAAGTTTTACATTAAACAAGGTTCTCTATTATCCATAAACATCCCATTTTTCATATACTATCCCAACATACATCGTCACATATAGAACACTACACTCAACCATCCCTATCGTGGGTCGTGGCTAACATGGGGTAAACCAACTTATGTAGTCACAAGTATTTCATTAGATGCCCTTTTAAAACCATTCTCACACTCATAAAGTAAATATTTCATCTTATGAACATTTCCCATTTCACAACTTGTTACAACCAACATTTTAACTCATTTACAACCCTTCATTAAGCACAATTCCTTATCAATTCTTTAACATTATTTACTTTTTCCCATTTACATCATTTTTATTAGACACCATTTTCGTCAAATTTTTCTAGAATGTAAAATGCATTCTATCCTTCATATCTAACACACTCATCCCATGTGTGAATATCTTGATTCATGCCACATATATCCAAAGGTACCTATAATGATTCATGAATACAAAGTCTCGGGTTATTCCTTCCATGAGAAAAATATCATAAAATGTCACATCACAAAACAAGTACATCACCCAATGGTGACATCTTATTCAACTATAACAACACACATCTTGAAAAAAATTACCATCCTGGACACTTGGGTTTTCCCTCATACATGGGTTAGCTACTCCCATGCATGACCTCATTTCAAAGGACTGACACTTCCAAATATTATATCTACTATCCCAAATAGTAATTCACATAAAAGAATCTAGATCTGATACCTATTTGTAATGTCCCAAACCCAGAAGACACTAACTGGTGCTTCGAGTGAGGTCACCACATGACCTTAAGTGCGCCTCCCCATACGCTAGAGGTTTCTGACTAGTAGAAAGGGTATAATGGATCACATGGGGAGACTATTCCATATTTACCAGAGTAATCCAAAAAAATAACACATGAAATAAAGGAATCAATGAACAATAAACTAGAACATGAATTACCAATCATTTTTCAAATAGGGTACAAACCACAACCAAATGAGAAGTATGTCATGTCATGATCATAGTAACAAAAGTGAACAAAAACCCAAATTAAATAAAAACAACCAAATCACCAAAATGGGTTCTGAATCCAAGTATGGATCCTCATCCATGAACATCCCATGCCCAACTAAACTCCCTAGAATAGGGCCTTTTCTTTTTTCATGACCTAAAACCATGAAATATGCTTGGGTACCCAACAACGGCCTGAGCAGGGTGTGAGTACAACTCATTAGGCCACCACCAATGGTGTCTACAAAATATCCATTCTAAATATAAAGTGCATGGAAGTACTAAAAATGATAAGGTAAAAAAAATACTACTAGGGTTCCATTAGATAATAATATTCACTTTAAACATTTAATCACTTAATCCATTTCCATTATTTGTTCCATGGGTTAGGCCTTTACATCATTTAAACAATAGCCTAATCCTGTCAATTACCACACATAAGGGGATAAGAAAACTTCCCTATCTCACTAGGGATAAAAATTTATAAGAAATTAAAACACACTTATCTTAGAGACTCAATCCAGGTAGTTTCATCAAATGCATATGTTAGGGGAATATAGCCTCAGTACCCTTCCATAACTCATTCATTATAGGGGTTGGGTTTAGAGCCTCAGTCTAACCTGAACTATGGGAATAGATCCTCAATCCCAATATCCCAAACTTGCCACTGATCCATGTTCACATTCTTATTTATCCATCTACCTCATATACCATAACATAAACCATAAATAATCAATACACATAACATTCTCATTTCACATTTCATTTAACACACTAATCATGATCAATACTTAACCCAATATAACATTTACCATTTAATTAGCATAGTACGTTTAACCCATTTACCTTTCTATACCTTAACCCATTTAGTATAATCAATAATTCTCCTTCATTAACCCATTTAAAATATTCATTAATTCATATTCCTTATACCATTTATTCATTTCCATTACAAATTCATTGGCCATTCGACACTTTCACATTAATCCATTTAACCCCTTTTCACATCATACCAAACAATCCCTTTATATATTATAAAGGTATAGAAACAATTATCAGTAATCCCCTTTTTAAATCAGGATAACATAAATATAGGCTCAACATGGTATATACTTTATCACAAGTCAACTAAATAATTAACATTATGATTTCCATGCTCGAGAATGTTTTCACACCCCATGAGTGGTTCTAAAATGGTCTAGTCAATATCAATGCATCCCATGGGGATAATGAGGGTTTCAGTTCATCATTTACCCAACTATTTTACCAAATCTATTTAAATGTATCAAATTCACAATGGGAGAGACCATTAACACAACCAAACATTCACAAATCAACTTCAAGACTATGGGATATAACTTCGTGGCCATCTACCTTAAATTCATTGATGAATTCTAACTTAAACTTAGCCTTATATTTGGATTTAATAACCCTTTGAATCCATAACCTAAGATCTGTTGGAAAATGAGGATTTTAGGGATTCAAAAGAAGAAGAATGAAACCGCGATCCCTAATCCAGAAATGAGAAGGAAGAGGAGGGTTAGACTTACCCGAAGCTTCTATCCGCACTGAAAAACACTCAAAATATCCTAGAAATGAAGGAGATTGATACTTGAGAAGCCTTGGATGTTTTAGTTCATCACTAGATTTATTGGAGAATAAATGGGGGAAGAAATTGGGTAGAACACTTAGAATACTGAGGGGGAAGATATTAAAATCCCATTATTAATGGGGTGTATGGTTTTGCTGCATAATTTTCCAAATTGTGCACCAACTATGTGCCTGCCTCTGTCTGAGAGGGGTCCAATCACATAGTTTCCTAGGTATCCTTACTGATTGGAAAAATCATGTATCGACTGTGTAGAATGCCTATGTCCAAGAAGGGTCCAAGTCGCACGGTTACCTAGGGAGCTTGCAAGGTTTGAATAACTATGCGCCAACCATGCAGAATGACTCTGTCCAAGAGGGGTCCAAGTTGTGTGGTTACCTGAGGAGACCACGTGGTTTAACAAAATGTGAAACAAAAACCTAGAATGCCTATTCCAAATCCCACATGGTTTGGCCTCCCCCCTTTCATTTTTTACTAAATCATGCATCCCTCCTCCTACCTGGCATGGTTTGGGTGGATGATTATAAAAAACCATGCGCCAACCATGAAACATGCACTGGATGGATATTTTCCATTTATTTCATATACCGAACCCCCTGGACACCCTCAAACCCCCTTATACACCCAGTAAACATTTTATTAACCAACTTTAAGGGGTTTAAACCAAAATTTAAATAGGAACATACCTCCATGAAGTTTGAGATCTTACACTTGGATTAATAATGTATGAATTTTTATTCAATTTCTTTGGGTGATGTGAGAACAAGATATAACCAATCAATGAGTAATGAGGAAGATAATTATGAGATACTTGAACATGATTTTTCATCACATCTCCCAAATAAGAGGAATTTCTAGATCATATGCATTGGCTATATTAATCCTTCATGATTGGGAGATTGAAAGTTGCAGAGTCATGTTTCACTATGATTTGTTTGATTACTACATCAAGTAAGTAATTTTAACATGTTTATGTTATCTCATACTATGTAGTTTTTTATATATCTTAAAATTTTATTATCTTTTTCTATAGGAATCTTAATGAAATTATAGGTATAAATCCTTATTTGTTACCTTTGATAATGAGAGATACTTATCATTGCAATGAGTTTCCAATTCGGTTGAAAACAAAGGCACAAACATTAGTTTAATAAAAAAAATTCATATATTTATTTATATTTTAGTTATTTCTTTTTCATTTATGACCTATCTCTGAAGAAATAAGATTATCAATTTTTGGTCCCAATTCATTAGTATATGAATTCAAATAAGTGGTCATCAATGGATAAAAACTTGCTATAACTAGTTTAGTAGTGAAAATGATAACACAACCTGAGGGTATTATGTAAACTAAAATAGCATATGATTTTTACAGTGCATGGAATAGTATGAATCATCAAGAAAATGTGTCTTATTATAGATTTGTTAAGAAAATATTAATATTGGATTATTACTCCCATGCTCAGGTCGCTATGATGAAATGAAAGTGGATTGATTCAATGATAATAAATGCCACATTAATTGATGACAATTGATTTAGTTTTATTAACATGACTTGGTTATTGACTACTAATGAGCAATATATTCTAGCATCAATGTAGAAACAAGTATTTTTGTTAAATATCATCTGAGACCTGAATTCCATGTCATTAGTTATGTAATACCAAGACATATTTTTTATTATGGTGGGGATTATGTTGAAACCATTTCTTCCCCCAATGGTCTTGATCAATATATGTTACATATGATGACTCAAATAGTCTAATATTTAGAGTGTATTGTTAACCTAAAGTAGTGGTGGTTAATATATAGAAGCAACCATATGTGTTCTATATTCATTCAGTTTAGCTTGACTTGATTCTATTAGTTCAGTCTAATCAAATTCCTTTATTTTGGTTTCATTTTTTAAATTGTAAGGTGATTTTAAAAAATCGATTATAGGTATATTGATATTATAGTTTAGGTGTAAACTATTAAATAATTTTACATGTAAATAAAATACAATTTACATGTAAAAAAAATATTTTACATGAAATGCTTCCTTATGATTTTATATTTCATGAATTTAATAGTTGTTTTTTTAGTGTTGATAAACATTAAACAAAGGATCATTCATTTTTTCTCTATGGAATAATAGTAGGAGTCATTTACCCTTTCATTTTTACAAAGGTCAATATTTGAATTACTTTACTATGTTTTTCATAGAGATTAAATGCTCATATACATTTTATTATTATTATTGAATTATAATTTCATATAGTCCATTAAAACCAACCCAACCTAAAATCAATGTAATAAAACCAACCTAAAGTGGTCATTTCATTTGGTTTAGATTATAAAATGGTCTTAAAACAAAAAATGGTCCTAAAAAGTCATAAAAATCAATATAATATCCTTATAAAAAAACTCAAACAGTCTAAAAACTAGACTTTGGGGCTCAATAGGTGGATGATGAGTTATTCATCCCTTATTAATTTGCTAATGTGCCTCATCCGTTGGCCGATGGGTGAAGTAGAGAACATGTTATCCTATTGTGATCACTAGCTGACCAATGGTTAGATTCAGATAGCTAGTGGCATAACTTAGAAATTATATTCCATATGGCCATCAAAAACCCTCTTGAACCCATCGATTGATTGGTCAACATCCAAAAATGATATCTAAACATAATAACTGAAATAATATAAAATGAAATGGTTAGAACATATATGAATAAAACCATATCATATATATCATAATAATGCCAATTAATATGTGTTGATTATGTTATGTCATTAGTAATAAATTTCAAATTAAATGTATATTTATTTTCCAATGAAAGAAATGAAAAATATTAAAGAGATATGAAAGAAGAGAATTTATAAAATTGATCACCACATGAGACACTTGGGAGTTCCTCCTTTGGTTCCCCTTGTGATTATACTACTTAATATATATATATATATATATATCAATTATAAAACATATATGTTTATTTCATTAACCATTTTTAAAATCCATTCAGGTTCCACCATATAAGAGAAAATTGTTTTCCAGTGGTGACCAGCATACCAATTTTATGGGGTGAGGTACAAGAACTATTCACAATAATCATTGTACCTGATCATAGCTTGAAACTTTACCAGATATACCATCTACCAAATCTTATTACCCAACAGTTCCCTTAGAGGCATCCGGAATATTCAGACCACCTATACTGTAACCACAATTTTTATTTGATATTCCTCCACATTTATCCATTATATATCAGATAATGTCTCCCACTCCCCAGAAAAATTATCATTTTTCATAGATTTATATGTCACTTATTCCATTTTATACTTCTCTATTATCACTAGGATTTTCTATTTGTACTCCTTCAACATCGTCTCTAGTATTTTTTGATCATCCCAAGAATACTTTGGACCCCCTTGAACAAAAAAATTTACTGATCCTCCACATCCTTGGGATCTATCAAATCCCACAGGTCAGCTTAGATTAGGTATATATATAAAACCCAAGTAAATTTTGTAACCACGATTTATTTTCATTAATTTTATATAAATATTTTATTCTCACACTTGGATCTATCACCATTAGGTAGTGTGGGAAGACTTTCATGCATGAAGTGTAGAGATTCCATACATAGGTGATGTTATAGTATAATGAAGACAATCAAAATATTGGTAAAACTATGAGATAATGTGAGTGTTTTATGGAGATGCTTGAAAAATAATGTGACATAATTCTCATGAAACTAGTTTCTTGGAGACACCTTGAAAATGACTTAAAGGATACAACATAGTCTAAAATATGGGTAAGATAATTTATTAGATTAGATTTTATATTATTTTAACATTATATGAATTAATATTTTGGTAGCTAATTCAAAATAATTTTCCCAATGGTGAAGCTATTGGTGCTACACCACATATGGAATTAGGTGAGCTATAGAGATAATATAAGAACAAGCTATATAATGCATGGACTACTAGAGTTAGATCATATTTAGAAGGTATACCAACCCTTGATGAGTGTATGGTAACACAGTACCAAAAAATGATTACTTATTAAAAGAGTGATGAGTTCAAGGTATTATTAAAATTTAATATTTTTTTTATTAAAACTAATTATGATTTTTATTAATACCTTATTTCTTATCATTTAATTTTATTTTTCATGAATATTCACAAATAAATAATAAAACAAGGATATTATGAAGTAAGTCAACACTTTGGGGAAAACTACTATGTTATAGCATGAGAGACAACATGTATTTTCATGTAAAACTATGACTAATTAGGTACCAATAGAAATGAACCAAACCAAATAAAACCTACCACATCTGACATGATTGAACATGAATCAAAAAAAAGTGAATTGAATCAAATTAAACTACAAAAGTAACAAACCAATCAAAACATGCATCAATCGGTTGTATCAAGGAATAAGTGAACCATATCAAATCAAATTAATATGACTCATCACAAATCAAACTAAAATGAAATGATGTCATCCAAATAGACATAAACTAACCAACAACTACTTTACAAGGATAAAAAACTGAAATAAATCAAACTAAACTTAATTGGCCTAGATTAAATCGAATAAAAACAAATTAAACTGATTAATACCTAATGGAATGAAATATAATTGAACAATAATAAATTAATATAAACTTTCATAAACTTACTTGAACTGAAATAAATAGTTTACAAAATTTATAGTAAAAAACATTTAAAGTCCTTGTTAGAAGGTTTACCTAGCATAAAATCCCAAAACTTAAAATAAAAAATAAAAACACACACACACACATATATGAGGAGTTTCAATCTTCAGAACTCAAAATGAATGTTATTTTAAATATTTATCATCTAAAATATAAAAATACCTTATAATTTCAATAAAACCCAACAACCTCAACACCCAAAACCAAAATTCTCATATCAATAAAAAAATACCATTCCTTTCATCTATTAAGGATAAAATACTCATGATTCAACCCTAAATTACCATAATTAAATTAATATTTATACATGAGTAGGTCTCTGAAATAAGAAAAATGTGAGTTTTGTAGATGAAAAAACATAAGAAAAGATTATAAGTTTTATTTTTCTATTTTAAAAATTTAATATATATTTTATAACTAAATATCTAATTTATAATTTTCAACAGCTTTATTTGGAGACATTTGACGAGAATTGGTATGAAAACTCTGATCTAGATGAACATTTTGAATAGATATTAGGTTATGAGTGTTGAAATAGTGGGTTCCCTAGACCCAACTATGCAGTACTTTTGATTACCAAATCATGTGTACAATTAGCTATGCATGATGATATCTAACCATTATAGTGAATACTTTTCTACGTCCACTATAATAATGGTAATGTGCAAAGGTTAATTGTCATGTCGAGAGGTTATAGAAGATCTCGGGCTATAATGGGAACCTCGAGATACAATGACATTGATCTTAAATATATGTTCTATATTCTTGATACATCTTAGTGACTAGACATAGTAGATGTTTGGCTATTAGGTGTTGGGGGCTCATAAGCATTGAGACTTATTCTCCTGAAGTTCACACTTGGTGATCTCTAGTTGGGAGGTCATGAGGACAGACCCGCTAATAGGAACACCACATGTTTTGGGTGTCATTGGTTGTTCCTATCTACAGACATGTGTATTGGTATCTTGACTTGAGACCATTACCAATTTATGTCATTTTTTTACGTACTTTGATACAAGATGAAAACCATGGAAGAGATGTCGTGGTTAGGTATTTTGTGTTGGGTGCATCGTTGGTGGTATGACATTGGCTGAATGGTCAAGAAAGGATTTGTCACTTCCAAGTTTAGAAAGTTGTATATCTCAGGCCTAATTGATCATGATGGTGCGGCCTTCATAAGTCTTTTGCCAAAGTAGTAGAAAGTAAAATCCACCTGGATATATCAAAAAATAATAAAGCAAGTTAAGGATGATGACACAAGAGTGCGTCCTACATTATGAGATATTTAATGAAAAAGAGATTATAGTACACAGCCAGTGTTCGTAGGATGGTAGTCGTTGCTATGACTATCCTTATCTCTTTAGGGGCCATGATGGGTTGCTATAATCTACTCCTGGTTTGTGGATTTATTCACTGCTGTCAAGATAAGGGCCTAGAGGGTCACACACAATAGCGTATTCAAGAATATGCCCTATTCAGTCAAATAGGTATATGGACATAGTGGGCCCCTCCACGGGGTCCGAGTGTTGTCCTAGTTATCGATCACAGATGAATTAAATAAATTCATTATTATTCAAGTTATGAATAATTAGGATTGAATTTATTTAATGTATTTACAGGTTTGGTAAATACAATAAAAATATTAAATGAATGAATATTATTTTAATATTCAAGGTTTGTTTAATAGTAATCTGGATAGAGAGTAGAGTTAAATGACTTGGTTTTATCACGTAATATTATATAAATATATATATTACAAGTATGTGATAAAATAATAAATAATATTTGTGCAGTTAAGTTTGCCAAAATTATTTATTTAGTGAACATTGAAATAAACTGGGGCCGGGGAACCCTATTGAGTATTTATCAACATCACAATAAATATAAGAGGAGGCCATATCTTATGTTTTGAAAATCACTATTCATTCATTAATGGAATAAAAGTTGACTTCCACTCTCTCCTCCAGCTCTCTAGAGAGAGATGCTCTCGATCCAAGATGTTCAGATCAAGATCTCTCTTCAGCATCGAAGGCATCTCGATGTGGTGATCGTCAGGATGTTGAAAGCTTCGTCGGATCGCCGCGATTGCACCTAGAATTCGACGAATGATGTTCCGGCGGATTTTTGTAGCACATGTGGACGATTTAGAGGGATCATGCTTTGGATCCTTCAAGAGATGATCACCATCTACTAGTTTCAGTCGACCGCGACTTCAGATTTGGAATGGGTACATTTTTGTTTTAGTTTTGTTCTCTTAATAATTTATGTGAGATTCTCAAACCTCTCCAGGGCTCGGGTCATCTTCGATGACAAGTTCCGTCATATCATCGATGCAAACTTTAAAATCCTTGGTTGACAGGCTTCTGCTACGGGCCCCGAAAACTAACAATGGTGTCAGAGGGATTGTGTAAACTTTTTTTAGCCTAGAAAATTAAATTTTCATTAAAATAAAGTAGAGAGTTTAAATACGGTCCCAATGGTTCAAACCATGCGCAGTTTCGATGCTAAATGACCAAGTTATGGTCAGATTAAATGTTTTAGAATTGGATCAATATGTGGTTTGATCCCGGGTATTAAATTTTTCATCCTGAAGAACTAATCAAGTTTCATTTGAATTGATTTAGTTCATTATAGTAAAATAAAATTATGTGAAATTTATAATTAATATTTTATTATTTTCATAATAATTTTATTATTATTATTATTATTATTATTTTATTATTATAGAAGTGTAATAATAATAAATTATTATTTTTTTATTATAAAAATATTATTCTTAAATTTAAAGGCTAAATAGCCTTTAGAAATTTTGTGTGTGGAAAAACACACAAAATTTTTAATTGGTGGAGACATACAATTGTAAGAAGACTCCTATTAAAAAAAGGGGTAGGAGAACTAAAAAAAGGTGGGAAAGGGGTCGGGGCATGAAAAAACAAAGCAGAAAAAAAAAAGGAAACCAGGGGTCGGCAGACCCCTGGTTGGTCTCCCTCGGGAAACCGCACAAGAGGGCGCCCCCCATGCAGATACCGTCGGACCTCCCTGCAGACCCCGTCGTAGCAGCACCACCTCCCTGCATCCCGGTCGCTTCGCGGATCCACAGAAAACCAGGTCTCTTGCCCCCCTAGCCTAGGCTCCGCTGCACCCCAACCGGGTTCTTCCCTTGCACGGTTCACGATCCAGGCCACCGCCTCGGCTATCTATCCTGGCACTGCAGAATCTCCCACATGACCTCCTCCGCATTGGCAAAGTCCATGCCCCCGGACTTGATGGCGTCCCGTTGGCTCGCTGGTGCACCCTGCATGCAGATCCGCGCCTGCCTGCTCCCATGGAGAGCGCTGCATGCAGTCAACCCTGCAACAAGCTGCCACCGGCACACCTGAGAAACCCACCTGCTCATGCTCCCACCACCCTAGTGTACAAGTCTACCGCCTCCAGGTCCAAGCCTCCACTTCTCCACCTCCTGACCGCACCCACCCGCAGGAACAATGCACCCCACAACACCCTGCGCAGCGACGTCCCCTGTTCCAGGTTCCTGCCGGTGCACCTCCAACAGCCACCCTCAACGCTTTCCCAGAGAATCCTCGCACAGGCTGCCCAGACACCCTAACCTGATCGGATCCCGGCCCGACACCGCTTTTGGATCAGGCGTAGGAGCTCGACGCTTTCGTTGTGTCATCGGTCGCCATCGGTCAAGACCCGAGAGGTATCCTTTTGCCTGCAAGTCTTTCCGTAGGGTAAAGGTTGGCCCCGAAGCGGTCTGAGCGGACCTGCCCAACCCAAACAGGTTTGTCCAGATCGGCCCGGGCCAGTTTTTCCTTGGCATGGCCCTGTGCGGGTTTGGCCCGACCCGCACAGGCCATGCAACAGTGTTTTTGGGGATCGATAATTTAAATTAATCAAAATAAATTAATTTAATTAATTTAATTTGAGTATTTAAATTAAATTAATTAAAATTAATTTTGGTTAATTATTTTTATACCCAAACATATAAATTAATTTAATTTTACAATTAAATTAAATTATTTAATTAATTTAATTTTGAAATTAAAATTAAATTAATTAAAGGACGGATAAATATTTAAATTATTTGAATTATTAAATTCATTTAATTTAATTTAGATAACCCTTATACTTAATTAATGCATTTTAATTTTATTGTGCTTTATTTTACCTGCCCGTTGGTCTTGAGCATCGACCCATTTATGTTGATTTTATTTAACTAATTATTTTAATTGCATGTGATGATTATAATTAATTAACTAGATGGTCTCGGCATCATCTTTATTTTTCAGTTAAAATGTATAAGGGCATGTGCGCCCAATTTATATGATGTACATTTATACCCGAGTTCCCCTCGCCTGCGCGTGAGTAATTTTGTACTTCAGACGAAGATGACAATGACGTGGACCCCACCAAGACGAGGCGGTGCATGTTGATCAAGACGATGCGAGACAATACGAGGACCCCGCCAAGACAAGGTGGTATTCCAAGATGTGATGTGGACCCCGCCAAGACAGGACGATGTTCCAGATGTGAAGTGAAAGGACACGACAGAGGGTTAGCTGCATTTTGAGTCAAGCTTCGACTTAGGTATGACGCCCTTAGGTCATTTAGATGCTCAAGACCAGACATGTAATAGTTTTCTTTTATGTGTTTATTTATTATTTTATGCATTTTAGAACAGCGGGAAAATACCTAAAACAATAGATAATAAAATGCATAAATAATCGGCGTGTGTTTTTCTATTAAAGTCTAGTTGTGATCATGACAACATAGATGAAAAAGTTTAATAGAAATGGATTACATTCGTCGAGAGAGAAAACCAATAAACCCCTCAAATAAAATATTAAGTCACAAACAGCCTTACATCATTCATGTTTGAACAGACCCGAGTGTTCGAAGTGCCAATCATGCCTTAGTTGAGGGTTCCTCTTACTACCGGGGAGTTCTTGTTCATGCGGTGGATCGACTTAACTAAAATTTTAGTAAAGAAATAGCCATATCTAGCTTGTTGTAATTTTATAGGTAAGCGTTGAGTAAATTAGTAAATGATTTTTGAATCTGGGACTTCACTTAATCGATCAAGAAACTGTGAGTTAATGCGGTTGGATAGCCAAAATCCTACCTTGGACCCTCCGATTAGTGGGGTAGACATATCTTGTAGACTATGAGGGAGGTTCAGGGATCCTTTCCACTAGAATACTCAAGAGTACTCCGATTCTAGTACATAGGGTTCCTAGAATTCAAAAAATTAGTGGGAGACATTTAATGATTAAATAATCAGTAATGTCACATTAGGTAATCACATAAAAGTAAAATCTTCTAAAGTATATTTATAGATAATGGAAAGCAATACCACAATAAAACATCGATAATTATTAGAAAATGTAAATTTCCAAACAATCAAGTAATTCCAAGTGTAGTATTGGTGCTTGCGCACATTACTACCATAATGGAAATTCAAGGTGCTTGTGTCCCAATCTGTTAAGCTACCTCAGGAAGAAAGGGTGTAAAGTTTCTTACAAGAGACTCATCAACAAATCTTATGATGGTTTATCCATAATTCTATCATCAAGTTCTTATGTTAGTTGTATATGCTATATCGATACATGTATAATGTTACATGTAGTATCATCTCCAAAAGTTTTAAGGATAAAGCTAAGTGAGATTTGAATGTGATGATTGCACTCTCTTTGTGTAAAGTGAAATACATTTAAAAATATTTCATGTCATCTTATTATTATACCTTTTACACCCAATTACTCTAGTTTTGTTTAAATGTACAAATGAACAATATAGATTAAGTGCTTTATTACGTTTATGGTAACATTCGCTAAGTAATAAGAATATTGGAAATAATGCCATCTTTTATTCATATGGTGAATAAATTGAATGGAAAGGATAAAAGGCCTATGGAATGTTATGAAAAAGGCACCTTTATCATGTCCTTCAAAGAAAATTAGATTTTTACTTAACAGGAGGTTATTTACATTACATATTGAAACAAATTCATGGAAGTTTAAAAACTGAAATACTAGAAGCAGGTACCCACTTCTCGTTCAGTTAATATTCATCAAATAAAAGTATTATTTTCTCACATACTTCTTGGGTTTTAAAATACAATATGATTTTCAAATATATTTATTTAAATACAGTAACCAAGAAATTATAGAAACATTACAAGAAGTTAGTGTCTTCTCCATACAGCTGAGAAATGGTGGTTCGTAAGTCAGCGGTGAGAAACACATAACTTCAAATTGCCATGTAATTGACTCAAACTAAACAAGTTGTTGAGTATAACCAAAAAAAATTTATCTCATGTGCCCATTTTCTCATGATGAGAAATTATTCCTTGTTTTGGAATGAATGTCGTTTTTGGTAACATACTCAATAAATAGTTCACTGCTGCTTCAATCAAAGGCAATATATGATGAATATAAAAATTGTAAGACCTACCCAGTTGTGGAAATATGATTCTTTGTCAAGTAAAACTAAAAGTGCACATCAAAAATATACCCAATATGTTATTTAGGCTCAGCATAGCTAAACACCTTTGGTATTGTGGACATCCTTAGTTTAGACAATGAAACCGTTAGAAATAAAGGTATGTCACAAAGCTTCTAAGGTTAGTTCAATAAGACAATCTGAAATATTCCAATGGAAAGAAAGAGGTAAAGATAATTCATAAGATTCCTTTAAGTTATTAAGGAATAGTGAAGTATATGTTTGGTAAGAAGATATGATTTTCTTCAGATCGGCATGCCGAAGAATTTCTTGACCAAACAATCATCAATCATGATAATGTAGCGTGGAGTAATTCCCAAACTCATGTTACCTTATCTACTTCACCGTATTTATGTTTATAAGGAGGATCAATGATAATTTCTTAAATTTTTACATTGATCAACAAAATGTAGGGGGAGAAATTCCTAAACGACATTTTATACATCAAAGTTATGATGTAAGTTGTATCAATATAGAAACTTGCAGAAACATTCATTATATTTCAAGATGTTCTTTGCAAATAACGGATTAAACCGATAACCAATATGCCAACTAAAAGTAAAAATGGATGTCATACGAGTCACAGTATGATGAAAAATCCATTATGTCATAGGACGTGTTTAGATGAAAAGATTTTGTTAGGATTTAAACAAACACGCATCAAGTTAAACACATTGTGCATCTAAGGTAATTATCCTAAACGTTACTTAAGATATTACCTAAATCCCAAATATAGAAAATATGTGACTACATTTCTATATAAGGGTGCACATTTTTATTACAGATTGTGGGAGCTGAATTGACTTGGGTTTATTCAATGCTCGAGATGTTCAAATGGTTGTCATAGGAACAAGTTCCACAAGTACATGTATAAAAGGCATGTTCCAGTGACATATAATGTGTAGGAAGAATGAAACCATGGTGATGGTTTCATATTCACTACGGTCGGTGATATATTATTCATTAAAAATAATAAATCCTACAAGTATCCAGTATATGGAAATTAGCTAATATTAACAAGATTAATTAAAATTCAATAACAGATTCCATGAATCAAATTGAAAAAGGGATTATAAATTGAATATTGTGGTGGGTATTCAAATGATATGATACATGGATGGTATAAGCCTAGTACCAATAAGGCTCGATTGGTTATACCAAGTCAGTACACCTAAAACCATTATAAATTTACTTGTCATAACTAAACTTCTACGATCTTTTTATTAGTCATTGGATGCCAAGATCATCTTTTTTGGAAGGTGTCTATACGACACAACCAGAAAGAGATGATGACATCAAATGATGCCAATAAGGGTTACTAAAATCTAGTTTTGGATTAAATTAAGTGACAAGATCTTAGAGCATTCATTATCAATGAATCTTTTCCTTGTGTCTACCAATGGTTAGTGGGTGATCCAATGTTTTACAAGTTAAATTTGTTCAGAAACATATGGAAAACAAATTTTGGTCTTACTGTCAGATAAGACCAGGTTAAAAGTAATTCACCAATAATTGACTTAAAGTAGAAACCTGAGTTCTAGGGAACAGGATCTACTGAGGTAGATCTATAGGTTTCTTGGTCCAAGTCAATCGTAGATTTAGTGACATTGTATTAAAAAAATACAAGTTGGAACAATTCAAGTTCATAATTTTTACCAACGTCACATGGCTTAATCTCTCTAAGTTAACATGTTCGGTGCATGGGTAGAGTTCAATGTTGTGAATTGATACCATATGCTTTATCGATGGATCAATAACATATTCCATAATATTCACAATAATTGATACTTCTAGAATATAATTTATTATATGCATATATCAGTTAATTCGAGGAGCACTACAAGTGATGCAGTCAGAACCATCATCTTGTACTTCAACAAGTACAAATAATATATAACTAGAATATGGAGAAGAAGTTATACTAGTTATGGTGGGACACAAACTATTAATACTTAGATCAATTTGATCTAGTGTCATAGTTAGGCAAAGGTGATGAGTGAGTCAATCTCATAAAATCTAGTGGTAGCCATACTTACAAATACCAAGTACATTGAACCTTCTAAGGCAGCTAAGAATCAGTTATAAATCACAATGATTTGTTCCAATTCTTGGATTCGCACCTAGTGAGAGAAGTATTATCATAATGAAAATTATGATATTATTACTATCCAAGTTGTCAAGTTACGAAAATAGTCAAAAGTAATATACTTAGGGATACCTTATCTTAAGATGTTTTACTCAAGGAGATGAGGTCAAATACTACAGATATGCCACACAGCGAAAACGTGGCAGGCCAAGCAGTTTAAGCCATTACTCAGTAGAAGCATGATCTTTATCATGTGAGCAGCTAACAAATTTAGTTAGAAATTTGGTTCTAGATCAAGTGGGAGTGTTGAAATAGTGGGTTCCCTAGACCCAACTATGAAGAAATTTTGATTAACATATCATGTGTACAGTTATCTATGTATGATGTTATCTTACCATTATAGTGCAGACTTTTCTACATCCACTATAATAATAGTAATTTCCAAAGGTTAATTGTTGTGTCGAGTGGTTATAGAAAATCCCCAGCTATAATGAGAACCTCAAGATACAATGACATCAATCTTAAATATATGTTCTATAGTCTAGATACATCTTACTGACTGGACATAGTAGATGTTTGACTATCAGGTGTTGGAGGGTTATAAGCATTGAGACTTCTTCTCATGAAGTTTGTACCTGGTTATCTCTAGTTTTGAGATCATGAGGATAGACCCGCCAATAGGAACACCACATCTTTTGGGTGTCATTGGTTGTTCCTATCTACGGACATGTGTATTGGTCTCTTAACATGAGACCATTACCAATGTATATAATTTGATTACATACTTTGATGAAAGACAAAAACCATGGCAGTGATTTCGTGGAGAGGTAGTTTGTGTTGGGTGCGTTGTTGGTGGTATGACATTGGCTGAATGGTCAAGAAATTATTTGTCGCTTCCAAGTTCAAGAAGTTGTATATCTTAGGCATGGTTGATAATGATGGTGTCTCCTTCATATGTCTTTGGCTAAAGCAGTAGAAAGTAAAATCCATCTGGATAGATCAAAAAATAATAAAGCAAGATAAGGATGATGACACAAGAGTGTGTCGTGCTTTATGATATATTTAATGACCAAGAGATTATAGTACATAGTCAGTGTTCATAGGATGGTAGTCATTTTTATGACTATCCTTATCCCTTTAGGTGCCATGATGGGTTTCTAGAATCCGCTCTTGGTCTCTGTATTTATTCACTACTATCGAGATAAGGGCCTATAGGGTCACACACAATAGCGTATTCAAGAATCCTCCTTATTCAGTCGAATAGGTATATGGACATAGTGGGCCCCACCATGGGGTCCGAGTGTTTTCCAAGTTATTGATCACAGATGAATTAAATAAATTCATTATTATTCATGTTATGAATAATTGGAATTGAATTTATTTAATGTATTTACATGTTTAGTAAACATGAGAAAAATATTAACTGAACGAATATTATTTTAATATTCAAGGTTTGTTTAATAATAAGAAAGATAGCGAGTTGAGTTAAATGACTCGATTTTATCACTGAATATATTATATATATATATATATTACATGTATGTGATAAAATAATAAATAATATTGGCACAGCTAAGTTCGTCAAAATTATTTATTTAGTGAATGTTGAAATAAGCGGGGGTCAGGGAACCCTATCGGGTATTTGTCAACGTCACTATAAATATAAGAGGAGGCTCTCTCTTATGTTGTGAAAATCACTATTCATTCATTCATGGAATGAATGTTGAGTGCCTCTCTCTCCTCCAGCTCTCTATAGAGATAATATCTCAATCCAATATGTTTAGAACCAGATCTCTCTTCTGCATCGAAGGCATCTCGATACGGTGACTGTCAAGACATCAAAAGCTTCGTCGGATCACCGCGCTAGCACCCAAAATTCGACAATCGAAGTTCTAGTGGATTTCTGGAACATTTTTGGATCATCTAGAGGGATCCTACTTTGGATCCTTCTAGCGAAAATCGCCATAGACTAGTTGTAGTCGACCGCAACTTCGGATTTGAAATGGGTATGTTTTCTTTTTAGTTTTGTGCCCTTAATAATTTATGCAAGATCCTCAGACCTCTTTGGGGCCCAGATCATCGGTGATGACCAGTTCAGTCATCCCTCCGATGAAAATTTTAAAATCCCTGGCCCACCGACTTCCGTTGCGGGCCCTAGAACCTAACAATGAGTACCATGGGAGAGTCCAATGTTGACTCGAGAATAGTATCATCTCAACTAGGTGTTGTCCTGCTTTAGGAACATCTAATAGCTCTCCTATAATTGAGTTATAAGAGGACCATGAATAGGAATCGTAGGCCTATATAAAGGTAGAATAGACTTAAAAAGTATCCACACAAGAGTATGAAATAAGTATAAAAAGTCAACGAGCATATTCTAAAAGTTATGGTTTCTTTATGTCTATCACCTCAACTTACCATTGTGATTTTTGATATATGCATATTTCCAATGTTCTCCTTATATGATAAACCTAGTGAGGGTGATGAAAATCCTAATGGTAGGTATGGTGATGACTTACCCAGTGGTGATTACAATGAATATGTTGGAGGTGATGATGCTAGTGAGGACGCTTGTGGTGACAACGATGACAATAATGGACATGATGGAACTGGTGTTCATGATGGAGATAATGATCCCCAATATTTTTGACTTGATTTTTATGAAACAACTATTTGGATGATGTTTGATGGATGAAATTTATTGTATATGTGTTTTTATTTATTTTTTAAATTATCAACATATTATATATGAATTATGAAATATATTTATTATATTAATGAGTATTGTGACTGGTTAAAAATATAAATTTGTTAAAATGTTCCTTGAGTTGTTGGTACATGCTGGTTGGGACTTACCCAGTGGTGATTACAATGAATATGTAGGAGGTGATGATGCTAGTGAGGATGCTTGTGGTGACAACGATGACAATAATGGACATGATGGAACTGGTGTTCATGATGGAGATAATGATCCCCAATATTTTTGACTTGATTTTTATGAAACAACTATGTGTATGATGTTTGATGGATGAAATTTACTGTATATGTGTTTTTATTTATTTTTTAAATTATGAACATATTATATATGAATTGTGAAATATATTTATTATATTAAATGAGTATTGTGACTGGTTAAAAATATAAATTTGTTAAAATGTTCCTTGAGTTGTTGGTACAAGATGGTTGGGACTAGGTTCAGTGTTATCCTCTACCAATGGTTTTCAAACTATTGTTATAAAATATATATCAATGGTTTATATAAGTCATTGGTCAAAAACAAATCCAACCCCCACCCTTATACCAATAGTTTTATGAAATCTATTGTTGGAGGGGTATCCTAATAGATAGTATACAAATGGTTTTTGGAACTATTGTTAAATTCCATACTAATGGTTCATTGGACTATAACAACGATATAGAATGTTTCGTATAGGTGTATTTTCGAATAGTTCTTACAACGTGATATATGAATTCTTCCTCATAAGTAGTAATTTCTTATAATTATTTTCATTTTTCTTCCTTATCTATCTCTTCTCAATTCTAATTTATCCCTGTAATAACATTATTATGCTTTTGTAATGATGACATTATAATTAAATCATTTCATAATCATTCATACCCATTGACTACAAAATTTTATCATCCGAGTCATTTTTACCACCTATATGAATGATGCTATAAATTTCTATCACGGATGACTATTATTGGTAAGATATTATAGCGACCTGACCCCCTAAATAATAGATCTGGTGTTGTGCTACCATTACATTGGCATAAGATACAAGTAACGCCTCAAAGGAACGAACAATTTAGTAGTCTTGATAAACTAGATATATACATGAATCTTGTATTACAAAATAATAAACTAATTAAAACATAATTGTTTTCCCTTTCAAGGATAATAACTTTATTCAATTGAGAGTATCCTGTAATATATTTCTTAGTACACTTTAGGTAATTTTATAGAAAGGAAACCTAATAAGGATGAGCTCAAATTTCAGTAAGAGTAAAGTACAATGGAATAAATAATAAATAAATGATAATAATCAATACTGAAAGGTATGTAACTGAAAACACATGACATGTAGTTAATAACTAAAATGTAATTGAGTAAATAATATAGAAAGTCATGTAACTGAATACACATTCTATTCAAATAACTAGATAAGGAAAATCAATATATGAAGGTAAGAAACTGAAACACATGATATCTAATCAATGAACTGAGAATGAAATGGATCCATAAATATGTCGATAAAAAATCTCAAAGGTAAATAATAAATTAATCTAAATGAAGGAAATGGATAATTATTGGATGTCATGTATTTGGAACATGAACCACTACCATCAAGACCTTTTAAATTTTGGTTTATGTTTATGGGTAGACACCCATCTATTCTACTTGGAAACAAAATTAAAGGGTTTTTTCCATCTAATTTTATCTCATGAGACTAACGATGCATTGAGGGGATTTCATTAACCAATCCAATACTCGTAGATTTTCCATTAAATGGTCCCAAACCCATGTCTTTCATGTCCCAAGCATTCCCCATATAAAATAACCAATATGACTTATCAAATATCCATATTGAATAAAGGATATCGATTTATCAATATTTCGCCAAATAATCAAATAAAATTAAAAGTAAACACCATATGAAAAATGGTATACTGTTCAAGAAATAATCATATCCAAGAAAAATGATATTGATATTTAGGGGAAATTCAATGTTAAATGATCAGAAGAAATTGAATATTTCAAGGGGACTAAAAGATATCAATGAAGTGAATATTAATACTATCCTTAGCTAAATAAATCATAAACCAGCCATACAAATAATAAGGATAGTATCAGTACAACATATCCTAAGTAGAGTAAAAATTAAGGGTTTTTTCATTTATGAATATAAATACTATAAAAATATCTTTTAAAAGCATTATTCTATAAAATATATTTTTTTTGAAAAACCATTTAAAAAAATTCTTTAAAAATCACTTTTAAAAGAATTTTCTTTAAAAATTAACCATTTAAACATGAAAAAATAGGTTCAAAGAAATTTTGGTGATTAAATTCATACATTCTATATGAGGTAAAAAGAACATTCCTTTTTTACAGTAAAAAGGTTAGAAAAATGACTTATTTGGAAAGGGAAAAAAAGATTCATTTTAAATGATTTGTAAAAGAAAAAAATGGTAAAAATTATCTGATAAATCATTTTGGAAATGTTTAAAAAAATTGAAAACATTTTTATAAAACCGGGTTTTTAGAGGAAAATATGTACTCTGACTAAAGAGGAAAATAAATTCAGGTTTTCTTAAAAACATTTTCTAAAATATTTTGTGTAACAAAAAGTGGAAAAATGATACTCATACTTGAAAAAGGTCATGAATAACAAGATAAGAGGAAAATTAAAGGGTTTATTTAACAATTTTCATATAATTTTATCAAATATAAATTAAAGGTCATTAAAATTATTATTGTGGAAAATAATATTTAGACATTCTAAAGTGTCCCATACCACTTTGAAACATTTTAAATCATAAGCCTCATGGAGAAATAAAATTTAGTGAAAGTATTAAATACAATTAATATAAAATTATTAATGATATAATATATCAAAATAGGGATTAGATATTCCACACAAAAGATTTAAGTCGTGAATATGACATTTATCTCACATATTTAAAAAGAGAGATGAAAATCCCTTACCTTGCGTTTCCTTTTCGGTGAACGTAATTTAACCTCCTTTATAAGGGGTTAAAACATTTTAATAACTTCTATCATAACCATTTTAATGTTTATAATGTCATATATTAACTTCTTATAATATATTATTATCCATTTGTTAATAATATTTCATTATTTTCACTATTTTGGGTGTTAATTACTTAGTTTTTCGAGTATGTTTTTCCTTGTTACACATTGTTATTATTAATTAGATCATGGTTTCATCATATAAATAATTTAAACCATGATGTAAATAGTATATATATTAAATATATATATATTTTTATAATAATCCATAATATCTAGAGATAAGAAATAAAATGCACCGTTTATGGAGATGGTAGGTCGTATGTAGACAAGAACACTGCAGTCATTTCTTTTTCATATTAAAATAATGAAAATAAAATTATATATATGTATATTATAATTCTAGTATCATTTATGTATCATATATGTTTCATATTTTTGTTTAAACTATCCTTTATACATTCCATGTATAGTGCGAACGAGTCACGTCGCTTTGAGGGGGAGGTAGTCCACACTTCCACAAATGATGTTATCATATTCCCACAAGATGGAAAGAATAAAGGTATGTTCTAAATGAAAATAAATATGAATTAAAAAATTATATATATTATATATATCTTATATAAATATATTTTCCATCATAATTACCAATATGAGAGGCGGTAAAGGAAGAACGAACAATCATCGTTTCATGATGCAGAAGTTCACTGAACACATAAACAACAAGCTCATTACCCATTAGATGGAAGTGTGTGTATTTTTAGGTATAAAACATATTATAAAAACATATATATTTATTTATTAGACTGGTATTATTATATATTCATGTAATTATAATAAATAAATGGGTGGAGAATGAAAATAAAACTAAAGAGCTTGAGGAAGAATGTTTCCTCTTAGTCGGGCAACTCCCACTGGTTTGTACCAAAGAGATTACATGGATATATTTCTACCCAAGGTGAGGATTACATGTTTAGGGGATTTATTTTAAGTATATATTTGGGAATATTTTTTTTATCCAAAGTGGTTTGAGATGTGTGAGGAAGTGAGAGGCTTAAGTGCCTTTTTATAGTGGAGGAGGAGTGGCGCACTTGTAAATTTTGGAAAAGGAAATTCCAACCACATTTTTTCCATTGCAAGTAGATCCAATAATGTACCTAATTATATCCAAATCAGTATAGGTTCAAAATATGTCTATAAAATGGATATTTATTAAGTTTCTAGGTCATTTTGGCCCTTAATATTAAGGTTGTGTCCCTTGTTAAGCTTAATTTCACCATAATTGTTGTAATTAATTTTAATTGCTTCCACTAATATTTTTGGACAAAAACTAATTTGAACATATTATAAATTATAAATTATTATTATTATAAATATAGAATCCATTTTTTCAAATTAAAATCAAATAAGTGGTAGAAATTAATTTAAATTTAATCCTGCAGATAGGATGACAAAGCAGGTTTTCAAAGTAAAAATGTTTAAAAGTTTGTTATGTTTTTTATATTCAATTTCAAAGTTAAATTATTTTAAATTACCTAATTTGTATTAATTTATAATTAAATAATCCAAATAAAATTTATAACAAATTAATTGTATAATTTAACCTTGTAAATAAATCAGATGAAAACCAGTTTGAATTAAAATTTATTATTTTCACCACTCATTAAAAAAATGAAACTTCATAGAAAAATACAAAAAAATTACCCTAACCTAATTTTTATGTTACTATTTAAAATATTAATTTTCTTTTGACATATAATATTTATAAAATATCCAAAAAATTTATTTAAAATAGGTTCACCAGTAAAAGGTGGTAAAAGTGCCTTAATAAAAATATAGGTTTTTATGTGTAAAATTAGGGTTATTCATATCTTATGCCTATAAAATAAATCAGATGAAAATTAAAAATATTTTATTAAATAGAATATATATATATATATATTACATTAATATCACTCAATAATTGTAATTAATTTAATTTATTAGTTAAAAATTTCTTTGTGGGAATTAAAATTGTTTTTTATAAAAACATTCCCTTTATATTCAATTGGTTCTTATATTCATTTAAAATTAATTTGATACCAATGAATTCATTTTATATTTTTTGTAAACCACATATTTTTATACGTTAGTTAATATTATTAATAACTGCTAATTAAACAGCTAGGTTATATCTTTTTATATTAAATAATAATAATTTAATAATATATTATTGTTTGGTAAAACTCGGTCTTGCCTTTAATGCAATCCATTAAAGAAAATCATTGTTACATGTGATGTATGCTAACTCAGTGCCGTGTGTATTTAAAGTTATAATTATATTGAATTTATTTAAAATATTAAATATATTATAAATTCTAAAGATATTATATCCCCTTACACACTTGGTGATGCATGACATATAATCTATCAAATATAATGTTTTATTTTATAATTTTGTGGTGTACATTCTCCCCACCTTAAATAAATTGTATCCTCACGATTTAAACTCAATCTTGGTAATATATTGTTTAAAACTTCATATGTTAAAATCCCACATCATGAGAAGGGTTCGTCAAACATCCTCTAGAAAATAGAGAATGGGAAGTACAAATATCAGATGGACTAACATATAAATAGGTCTCTAAGTTAAAGAACATTAGTAGAAAGTGAAAATATATAATTCTTAGAAAAATGTAAATATTTATAGGGAGTGATTGAGGTCATCAATCACAAAAAAAGTGACTAATATATGGAAAGTTGAGGGCCTCAAATCTATAAATATGAAATGATTTATAAGACCATTGATTCAACAAAAATTAAGGTATTGGAACTACATTTATTTAAGATCCTTTTCCTCATGTTGAGAAATCACTTTAATACCTAGGAATATAAGGAAATTTACATAAATGATATATTTTAATTTCATATGAACAATTCCATATTTTAGTTGTGCTTCGAGAAAATTATAATTTATCCCTTACTTCATGAAATGGATATCCAAAAATTCACTTTTATCCCTGAAGATCTAAAATATACTTTTAATAGATATTAATTCCCATAAAAGAGTGAAAAATCTTAAAATTTGTCCCTAACTATTATCCAAATCCAATTTATTAATAAATTAATCACTAAACCTAAAAATCAACACCACTAGTTTATCATTAATATTTATTCCTAAAATTTTTTAACTAAACAAATTTCATATTTACCCAGACATTTCATAGGTCAGTGCTTGGCATGAAACCCTTATCATTCTTAGGTCATGGTTTCAAGACACAAAACCTTTCTGAACTTGATTGGTTGTCACCCAACATACAAATTTTTCTTTTCCAAAACCGTAGTAATATAATTTCCCATATAAATATGATGGACATCCTCGAAATAAATTTAATCATTAAATATCCTTTTAACTAATGTTTTCAATACAAACCCAATACATAAATACTCCATCCACTTATTTACACATAGATTCTTCCTTGGTTTAGATTTTATCCTATAGAGGAAGTCATTTCCTAAAACCAAAAACCATAGTGTGGCCATCAACTAACATATTAGAAAAATCATATAATCATTTTTAGAATGTCTAAATCTTGACACAATATTTTCAATCTAAGACACCTTCGGTTTAACCTAGGTTATTCATTATATATGAAAATCCTTCATAATTGTTTGTAAAGAAAATGAGAATCATCCTAAACATATCCCCCATGAGTGTCAAACTAGGTGTGCAGTAAGGCTCATTGTCATGTACCAAGTTATGCAGAGTCAGGAACAACGTACCTTTTCTGAGTTTTTACTCCTAGGTACATCTATACCAAAACCAAATCCACTTATATTATCTATAAAGGTATGTATTGCTAGAAAAAATACACAATATCTATCTTACCAAAATTCTATGATGTTATTCTATACTTATTCTCAAATTATACCTTAGGGTTATGTTCTCTAATATATATGTTCCTAAATGTATTTTTCATGGTTTCTAGTAAACATTCTCTAACACCAACTGTAGCGAACTAACCCTACAAGTCCCAAAGCCGGTGTTGTAGTACCTTTACATTGGCATAAGATACAAGTAAATCACATCCCAAAGGACCGACCAGTTTAGTAGCATGGGTAAACTAGATACATACAAAAGTCTTGTATTATAAAATAATACACTAATTACAAAATTGTTTTCGATTTTGAGGATAATAAATTTATTCCATCTAACATATCCTTTCATATCTTTCTTAGTACAATTTAGGGAATCATGTGTAAAGTAAAAATAATAAGGGTGAGTTCAAATGCTTAATAAATGTAAATTACAGTAGAATCCATAATGAATCAATGAGAATAATCAATATGGAAAGGTAAATAACTTAGAGCACATTACATGTAGTTACTAACTAAAAATTTAGTGAGTAAATAATATGGCGAGGTAAGTAACTGAAAATATATTCTATTCAAATAACTAGATAAGGAAAAATCAATATGGAAAGGTAAGAAACTAAAACACATTCAATATAATCAATGAACTGAGAATGAGATGCATCCATAAATATATTGATAAAAATCTCATAGATAAATAATAAATGAGCCTAAATGAAGGAAATGCTTAATTATTGAATTTTGTGTATCTGGAACATGAACCACTACCATCAAGACCTTTCAAAATATTTGTTAAGTCTATGGGTAGAAACCCATCTATTCTGATTGGAAACAAACTCAAAGGGTTTTTTTCTAACTAATTTTGTCTCATGAGACTACCGATTCATCAATGGAATTTCATTAACTAGTCCCAAACCCATAGGTATTACCTTAGACAGTCCCAAACCCTTGTCTTTCATGTCTGAAGAATTCCTCATATCGAATAAAAAATATGCCTTATCAAATATCTGTATTGAATAAAGGATAAACTTTTATCAATATTTCCACAAATAATCAAATAACATTCAATGTAAACATCGTATGAAATATGGTATATGGTTCTGGAAATAATCATATCCATGAAAAATGATATGGATATTTAGAGTAAATTCAATGTCAAATGATCATAGGAAATTGAATGTTTCTAGGGGACTAAAAGAAATAAAGGAAATGAATTTCAATACCATCATTTCCCAAACCAATCATAAACCATCCATATGAGGAATATTGAAAGTATTAATACAATATATCCCAAGTTGAGTAAGTATAATGGGTTTTTGTCATTGATGAATAGAAATACTATAAAAATATATTTTAAAAATATTCTTGAGGAAAACATCCTTTTTGGAGAAACCTTTTGAAAAAATATTTCTTTGAAAATCACTTTGGAAAAATTTTGCTTAAAAAATTAACCTTTTAAAAATTCAAATTAAGATTCAAAGAAATGACGGAACATAAATCTATATATATCATATGAGGTAAAAATAACATTCCTTTAACATGGTAAAAATGTTAGAAAAATGAATTCTTCAGAAAGATAAAATAATATTTATTTAAAAACATTTGTAAAAGAAAAAAGGGTAAAATTTTCTTTAATAAATAATTTTGGAAATGTTTAAAACATTTTTTTAAACCTTTTTAGAAAACTGGGTTTTTAGAAGAAAACATGTTCTCCAACTAAAGAGAAAAATATAGTTGGGTTTTCTTAAAAATATTTTCTAAAACATTTTGAGTACCAATGCGTGGTAAAATGGTACTAATAATTGAAAAAGGTCATGAATAACCATATTAGAGTAAAATGAAAGGGTTTATTGAAAAATGGTCATATAATTTCCTCTAATTAAAATGAAATTTCATTAAAATAATTCTTGAGGAAAATAATCTTTAAACATTCCAAAGTGTCCCATACCACTTTGAAACATTTTAAATCATAAGCCTCATGAAGAAATAACATTAAATAAAAGTTTTAAATACCATGAATATAAAAGGATTAATGATATAATATATCAAAATTGGTAGTGTATACTCTACAAAAATTTAATTAAGTGTCGAATATGACATTTATCTCATAGATTTAAAAAGTGAGATGAAAATCCTTTACCTTGCATTTCTTTTGGGGTGAGAATCCTTTAAACTCATGTATAAGGGATTTAAACGTGTTAATAACTTATAATATAACCATAATCATATTTATAATGTCATTTATTAACTTCTTAGAATATCTTATAACCTGTTTGTTAATAATATTTCATTAATTTCACTATTTCAGGTGTTAATTGCCTAATTTTTTGAGTATGTTTTGACTTATTACTTATTGTTATTATTAATTAGATCATGGTTTAATAATATAAATAATTTAAAAAATTATTTAAATATCATATATATTCAGATAATATGTATTTATAATAACCCATAATATTTGGAAATAAGAAATTAAATGCACTATTCGTGGAGATGGTAGGTCGTATGTACGCATGAACGTTACCTTCATTTCTTTGTCATATTAAAAGAATGAAAATAAAATTATATATATGGATATTATAATTATAGTATTATATATATTTTATACATGTTACATAGTTTTATTAAAACTATCCTTCATACATTCCATGTATAGTGTGAATGAGCCACATCTCTTTAAAGGGGTGGTAGTCCACACTTCCACAAATGATGTTATCGTATTCCCACAAGATGGAAATCATGAAGGTATGTTCTATATAAAAATTAAATAATTATAAAAAAATTATATATGTCATATATATCATATATAAATATATTTTCCATCATAGTGACCACCATGAGAGGTGGTAATGAAATAATGAACTATCATCGTTTTGTGAGGTGGAATTTCATCATACATATAAATGGTAAGTTCATTACCCATTAGATGGAAGTGTGTGTAAGTGTAGGTAAAAACCTTAGCATTAAAAAATATCAGTATATTCAGGATACTAGTGTTATAATATAATTATTTTATTATAATATATAATGTGGTGGATAATGAAAATAAAACTAAAGAGCTTGAGGAAGAATGATACCTCTTAATCGAGTAACTCCTATTGGTTGGAAACAAATGGATTACTTGGATGGATTTATTCCAAATGTGCGGATTATAGGTTTAGGGGAGGTATTTTTAGGAGTTATTTGGGAATATATTTTTCAATAAAAATTTTCTTGATAGGTGTGAGGAAGTGGGAGGCCCGAGTGCCTTTTTATAGTGGAGGAGGAGTAGCACTATTGTTAATTTTGGAAAAGGGAATTCCACCCATGTTTTTTCCATTGAAAGTGGCTTCAATAATAGAAATAATTCAATAAAAGTGAGTATAGGGTCTAAATATGTCCATAAAATGGATTTTGGACAAGTTTATTGGTCTTTTTGGCCCTTATGTTTTAGGCTTTGTCCCTTGTTAGGCTTAATTTCACCTTAATTGTTGTAATTAATTTTAATTACTTCCACTAATATTTTTGGTCAAAAGCTAAGTTGAACTTATTAAAAATTATAAATTCTGTCTATTCAAAAATATTTATCTATTTTTTCAAATTCCAATCAAATAAGTGGTAGAAATTAATTTAAATTTAATCTTGTAGATAAGACGACGATTCAAGATTTCAAAGTAAAAACATTCAAAATTATGCTAAGTTTTTATATTCAGTTTCAAAGTGAAATTGATTAAAATTACCTAAATTATATTAATTGATAAAAATATTAATCTAATTAAACATTAAATAAATTAAAATAATAATTTAACATTATAAATAAATTAGATGAAAAAGAAATTTTGAATTAAAATTCATTATTTTTCACTATTCATTAAAAATGAAACTTCCTAAAAATTACCAAAAATTCACCCTAACCTAATTTTTATATTATTATTTCAAATATTAAGATTATTTTTAAATATAATATTTATAAATGTTCCAAAAATTTGATTTAAAATAGGTTCGCTATTAAAAGTTGGTAAAAGTGACATAATAAAAATATAGGTTCTTATGTGAAAAATTGGTTTTGTTCTTATCTTATGCCTATAAAATCAAATGGATAAATATAAATAATATTTTATTGAATATGATATATATATATATATATATATTACATTAATATAACACAATAATTATAAATAATTTAATTAATTAGGATAAAACAACTTAGTGAGCATAAAAATAGTTTCCTATAAAAACATTCTCTTTATATTAAACTAGTTATTATATTCATTTATAACTAATTTTTAACCAATTAATTAATTTTATATTTTGTTTAAACCACATATTTTCATAATTTAGTTTATAATTTTCATAATCACTAATTTAACAGCTTGGTTATATCTTATTATATTAAATATTAGTACTTTAATAATATATTATTGTTCGGTAAAATTCTGTCCTGCATACAACAAAATCCATTGAAGAAACTCATTATTTCATGTGACGTACGCAAACTCCATTTCACATATACCTGCAAATCATTTTTTTTTTGAAATGTCGGTTTGACGGTAGCCAGTTCCCATGAGCCAGTTAAAGGGTTTCCGGAACCCGAACAAACAATCCCCAACGACAACATATCAAAATTCAAATTCAAACCGCATACCATCATCTCCATGCGCCACACCTTTGGAAGAGAGCCAATCATCACGCCACACCATCACCTCGAGTCACGTGGCCACCTCAAGCTGCACACACCACGAGATGCGAGTCGACGTAGATCTCTACATCGCCTTCGGCCATGTCGTTTGAGAGAAAGTCCAACCACTGATTCCATCGACGTCATCGGAGAACAACAGATCGCAACCACATCGAAACAAAAAAACACATCGAAGCACCAGCGAGATTCACCGACTTTCGTCATCACCTTCAACCTCAATGCCGACAGAAGCCCGTCGTCACAATCGCCTTCACCCGTGGTCAAGAGAAAATCGTCGCGGGAGACACCGACGTGCACCAAGAAGGGTCCAGAGCACTCTGAAGAGTATATCATTGGATGAACCGGTCTTACACCCGTAGATCCGACCAGGAGTGCCGTCAATCTCACCGTAGCCGATAGCCAATGACCATCGGGAAACATTCCATCCCCAGATAGAAAACACGAGATACAGCTCCAGAAAATCAAATCACACATACAGATAATCAAAACTCAAAACATTAAACCGTAATCATGAGGAAACATGAACCGTTGCAAGCAGAGGAACCCACAACACAGATCCCATCACTGTCGTCCATATCGACCTTGAGAGCCACCGCAACACACCAACCGTCAACACCAGAGCTTTGAGCATCGAACTCTGACCGGCACCACGCCTCCAAATAAAACCCTATCCAGCGAGAGGAATCGGAAAAGCAAGCGAGCGCTGAGTGCTGGAGAGCCAGAGAAAAACCCGAATCCACCAGATCTGAGGGAAGGAGGCGGCGAAAACCAAGGGAAGGAGGCGGCAACGAGGAGAGCTCCCAAGACCCACAGCACCCCTTACGGGCCCATCCTCCCACCTTACTCAGTTTCACATATACTATAAGCTATAAATTATATTGTATTTAATTAAAATAGTAAATATATTATAAATTCTTAGGATATTATATTCACTTATGCACTTAGTGATTCATTTTATACGTTCTATAAAATATAATGTTTCATTTTGGAATTTCATTGCATTATAGATATGATATTACAAAGTAATTTTTTTTTGGTACTGGAATGATAATTTTAATATTTAACTCATTATTAATATACTATATTTTATTTTTTGAAAATTACTAAAATAATTGTATTATATATTTCATCTTGGAGAACCATTCCTAAAACTCCCATTGAATGAAAGTGGAAATTTATAAATAATAATGGAGGTTTTATTCTAGTTACTAGAATATTATCGAGATAATTAACTCATTAACATGGAATGATGACTGAACCCATTGTACTAAAATAGATAAGGTATGATTGAAACTACTAACAACAAATGATCAATATTAATGAAAACAGTAACAACTATGTTATAAATAAATATAAATAATTAATATAAGAGGTAATAAACATGAATTGTGTTTTAAAACAAATGAGTAATAAGTATTAGTTATTATCCAGTATGTTTGAGAATGTATGAGACAACTCAAGACTCAAGGAAAGGGATTCTTTTCAAATATCACCATGAATTCGATATTGATTATATCGAAATTCTTATTTGAGGAAATTTCATGTTATTTTTCTCTAAAACTTCATAAATTTTATTCTTATCTAGTTAATTATATATTTTACATGTTTTTTTATTATTTCACTTCTCTTTGGTTCATAATTAAACGAAAAGGATTCCTCTAAGTGGAAGTAACCTTATCTCTTCTTCTTAGTCAGGAATCCTTATCCTCGATATCCATATAATTTTTATTGATTTGCGAATATTCCTATATATAAATCAATAATTTTTTAATTTAACTTTGAAATATATTTTAATTTAATTAAAATGGATTAAAATGAATCTTTTTAATGTTTTCCACATGATTCATTTTTTACTTTCTTTACAAAAGTGTGTAGAAATGTTATTTTTAATGTTTACATCATGAGCACCTTTTCCCTCTTTTATAACCATTTTTCTTAATGAAGATCCACCTTCATATTTTCATGTTTTTTCAAATTAATTAATATTCTCATTTTTTATAAATTTATCTTTTAAAATTTATGTTAATAGAATTATAATGGTTTTCTTCACTTGTCTCCATTCTTTTCAAACATTGTTATTCAATTTCATATTTTCTATTTTATGACTCATGTTCAATTTATTGGGATTTTTTATCTGGTTTTTATTTAATTTATTATGAATTATTATCCTCCATTATTCTATTATTAATTAATAGTTTATAGATCACCTTATTCAAAATCTTTATGTTCTCTACCACTCTTTATATATATCTTGGATTTATTTTCATCCTTTATATAATTTTTTTTAATATCATGGGTGTGTTATGTATAATTTACATTATTTCTATATTTTAATTTATAATATTGATATAATAATATATCAATTATTATACATGGTGTTTTTTTAAATGGTTCTTACCATGAAAATTATTTTATTTATTAACTGGGGAAAATTTACATTTTGTATACTTATCATTTAAATACAATTGTTTATTAATTACTAAAGAATATTGTTTTTTTATTTTATTTTTTATTAATTCCTTTCATATTATTAATGAATTATAAATATTTAGTGATATTTGGGGCCCAAAATTATATATTTCATCAATACATAAGTATGCCTCGACATGTAAATGTTCTTTATTATGGAGTTGTGGAGAAAATAATAATATAGGATTATTACTCCCATAGTCAAGTTGTTTTGATGAAAGGAAATTGATTTGATTTAATGATGTGACATGTCACATTTATTGAAAAATATGGATTTATATTTGTTGACACGACTCACCTCCTGACTACCAATGAGCCATATATTTTGGAATCAATGGATAAATAAGTACTTTATGAAATGATCATCTGGGGCCTAAATATTTTTATCATCAATGATGAAATCCCAAGACATATTTTTAATGATGGTGGGGAAGAAGTTGATATTTTCCCCAGTAGTATTGATCAATATATTCCTTATGATAATTCAAATAGTCTAAGATTTAGAGTTGATTATGAGCATGAAGTAGTGGTTGGTAATGTATAGAAGAAACCATATGTGTTCTTAGTTCTTTTAGTTTTCTTGACCTGAGTGTTTTAGGTTTATTCTATTCAAATTGATTGATTTTGGTGTCATTTTGTAAACTATAAGGTGATTTTAAAAAATAGATTATATGTAGACTGATTTGAAGTTTAGATGTAAACTTTTAAATAATTGTACATGTAAATGAAATAAAATTTACATTTAAAAGGTTAAATCATTTTACATGTAAGTTAAATAATGTTTACATGAAGTAGTGCCTTATGATTTTATGTTGCATCAATTTAATTGGATTTTTTATTTTTTGAGTTTATAAACATTAAACAAAGGAAAATTCATTTTTTCTTTATGTGTAATAACAACAGATGTAATTTACACTTTCATTTCCATAACGATTAATATTTAAATTACTTTACTATGTTTTTCTTAGATATTAGATGCTCATCTAATTTTTTTTATTTACGAATTTTAATTTCATATAGTCCATTAAAATTAACCGATCATAAAATGAATGGAATCCAACAAACCTAAAGTTTCCATTTTATTTGATTTAGGTTATAAAATGGTCTTAAAAAATATACCTAAAAAGATATAAATATAAATAAAATAGACCTAGGAAGAGTTAAATAGTCCACCATTTATAGAACCATATCATGTCCATGTTAATCATGATAATTAGTATGTTTTTATTATGTTATAACATTAGTAATAAATTTATAACTAAATGAATATTTATTTCCCAATAAAAGAAATGAAAAATATTGAAGAGATATGAAGGAAGATAATTTCTAAAAATGATCACCATATGTGGGAGTTGGGATTTACTCCTCCAATTCCCCTTCTAAGTATAATTTTTAATATATATATATATATATCAATTATAAAACATATAATTTCACATCATTAATCATATTTAAATTTTATTCAGGTTCCACAATCTAGGAGATAATTGTTTTCTAGTGGTGACTGATATACCAGTTTTATGGGGGGGGTAATAGATCTGTTCATAACACACATCATACCCGATCACAACCAGACCCTTTACTAGATTCAACATCCACAAAATATTCTTACTCCATAGTTCCCTTAGTATAATCAAGGATATTCAGACCACCTATAACATCAACACTATTTTCATCTAGTCTTCCTCCTCATTTATCAATTCCATATCAAATGATGGATCTTGCTCCCAATCCTAATAATAATATTCCATAGATTTTTATCTCACCACTTCTATTTCATACTTCTCCATTATATCGATTCTTTTATTTCTGTTCTCCTTAAAAAAATTTCTCTAGCACCATCAGACCATCATGAGCATACATTGGACCCCCTAGAATAACACAGTTTACCAATCCTCTATATCCCAAGGATCCATCAGAGCCCATTGATCATCTTGGATCAAGTATATGTATATAAACCCTGTAAATTTTATAACCATAATTTATTTTCGTTATAATATATATTATCTTAACATCCCTCTTTTATTCTCACATTTGGATCTACCACTATTAAGAGGTGAGAGATAACTCGCTTTCCTGATGTGTGGAGCCGTCATACAAAATTAAAGGATGAGTATAATGATGAAAATCAAAATATTGGTAATAATAGGAGAGAATGTGGGAGTTTTATGGTGACACATTCCAAATATTGTGACATCATTCTCATGAAACCAATTTCCTAAAGACACCTTGAAAAATGAAATAATGGATACTGAATGGGATCAAATATGGCTAACATAATTTATTAGATTAATTTTTTTATTATTATATGATTTATATGAATTAATATTCTAGTATCAACTTCATTATAATTTTTTTGATGGTGAAGTTTTTGGGGAAGAATGACTAATGGAATTGGGTGATCTCTAGAGATCATATAATCATAAGTTATATAATTTCTAGAATGTTATAGTTGGTTCTAATCTAGATGGTATATAAACCCTCGATGAGTTTCCAGTAACATAGTACCATGAAATGATTACTTATTATAAGTGCGATGAGTTAAATTATTAAAGTTTAAATTTAGTGGATTGAAAGTTATTATTATTTGTTTTCATACTTAATTTATTTTTCTTTCATTTTATTTTTTGGGAATCATCTTCAAGAATTTAAAAAAAAAAGGATGTTATGAAGTATGTCAACACTCTCTGGAGAACTACTATGTCAGAGAATGATAAACAATATAAATTTTTCATGTAAAACTAAGTTTAATTAGGTAAAAATAAAATTAACCAAAATAAATAAGACATATAACACATGAAATTACATTACATAAATCAAAAAAAAGTGAATTGAGTTGAATTAAAATAAAAAGTTACAACCAAACTGAATTGGATTCAACCAGTTTTATCAAGGATGAACTTAACCATACCAAAAAAAAATAATATAACTCATACAAAATAAAAATAAAATGACATGATGTAATCCAAATAGACATAAAATGATATACACCCAATTTAAATGTCACAAAAAAAATAAAATGAATCTAACACAACTAAATTGACCTAGATTGAATCTAACAAAATGAAATAAACTGATTAATAACTAATGGAATGAAATATAATTTACTTGGAATGAATGAAATGAATATAAATTGGTATGAACTTACTTGAACTGAATGAAATAGTTTACAAGACTATAAGTAAACATTTTTTAAAGTGCTTGTAAATAGTTTTACCATAAATACAACCCAAAACAGAAAAAATCAAGATTATAACATCAATATATATATGTGTGTGTGTGTGTGATGAGTTTCAATATTCAAAACTCAAAATTAATTTCATTTTAAATATTTATCATCCAAAACCTCAAAATATCATTGAATTACAATCAAACCCAATCGCCTCAATATCTAAAACCACAATTCACATATCAAGACTACCAAATATCATCCCAATAATATATTAAAGACAAAATACACAAGGTTCAACCCTAAATTACCATAATTATATCCACATTACCATCAAAATAGTCATTTATCATAGAATATAGTTCCCCTTTCCATTTATACCCCAAACCATTATAAAAAATAAAAGGGGTAAAATATAAAATAACCAGAGAAACCAAAACAATCCTACTTAATTCCATCCAAGGAAGCCATATATAATGGTTTCATCCTAAAAAAACCATTCCCAACATAAGACCCAAAATCACTATTATCCTTAAATTTACCAAATTTCATCTTCAAACCAAACACAACCTAACAAATCAACCACTCATCAAATCAATAAAAATCAATTCAATAATAAATAAAAAATCCATGAAAAAACCAATTAATTCAAAATATCCCAATAAAGAACCATGAAAACTATGGTTTCAACCACACAAACATCAACATCACAGACAATCCATATTAATTGAACCAAAAAAATCATAAAATAAAATATTAAATATGTTTTAAAATATAAATCTTATGAACCCCTTTCTTTTAAATAAAAATCATGGTTTTTAATCCATATTGTCATTTAAAATTCAAAATTTAATAAATGGATCCATTTTAAATTGAAAACCAAATATGATAAAGATTAGATTAAAAATTTATTTTTCTCAAATATGTCCCAAAACTGTACCCTTATACACCTTAATAGGATTAAATTAAATAAAAAACCCATTTTGGAACACTTTTAACCCAAAACCAATCCTTTTCCATCACCCAATATTGGAAAGATTAAAAATTTTAAATGCAGTGCACAAGTAAATTAAATCATGAATATAATATTAATGAATAATTTTTTCTTTCATTAAAATACATTTTTAGTGGGTTTTATTGAATAAATAAGTGTGTATTACTTGAGATACATTTGGCTGCTCATGAAAAAAGAACAAAGATGAGAGTGTTGTAAATGAACAGACAACAGAAAAGATTATATGTTTTATTCTTCTGCTTTTAAATTTTAATAGTTATTTTTCATTAATATATCATTTATATTTTTCAAAAACATTATTTAGAATAATTTTATGAGCAAGGGGAGACAACTATGGTCTAGATAATCATTTGTAATAGATTTTAAGTGATGATCACTAGGGGAGAGTTAGCTGTCAACCCAAGAATGGTATTATCACCACTAGGGATTGGCCCAATTCAAGATTTTCTAATAGATATACTTGTACTGAGTTTCAAGATTCCTATTCATAGGAATCATAGTCTTGTATAAAGGAAATAAAGGATAAAAACTATCCATTTCAGAGCATGAAAGAAGTAAAAACCTCAAAAGCGCTTTCTGAAACATTTTTTTCATCACATCCACTGTATATGGTTGTGGTTTTTGGTACATGAATGTTTCCAATGTTATCTTTATATAATACACACAGTGAGGTTAATGATTATCATAATAGTAAGTGGGTCAATGAATTATTTGGTGGTGATGAAAATGAAGATGTAGGAGGCAACGATTCCAGTGAGGATGCTCGTGATGACAATAATGGCCATAATGGTACAGGTGAACATGAAGGAGATATTGATCCCCTACATTTATAAATTGATTTTTAATAAATAAATATGTGGATAATTTTTTTTGAAGGAAACTAATCATATATATATATTTTTTTAAAAATTATTAACTTATTATATATGAATTATAAAATATATTTGTTGTATTAAATGTGTATTGTGACAAGTTAAAAATATAAATTTGTTTATATATTGCTTGAGTTGTTAATGTAAGTTAGTTGGGACTGGGTGTAGGGGTATCCTATACCAATGTTTTGAAAACTGTTGGTATAATATCTATATCAATGGTTTATATAATCTGTTTTTTAAAACTAAATACCCCCCCAATACCAATAGTTTTTTTAAAATGTTGGTATAGGGGTGTCCCAAAAACCAATATAAAAACTATTCTAGTAACCATTGTTATAGTCTATACCAATGGTTCCCCAGACTATACCAATAGTTTTAAATAATTTTTATGGGTGTATTTTCCTATAATGCTTCCATGATGAGATACATATTTTTCTTAAAAATTAATAACTTATTTTCATTATTTTCATTTATATTACTCATCTATATCTTCGCACTTATGATTTATCTCTTTAATAAAATTATTATAATTCTAAAATTATTATATTATAATATAACCATTTCATAATCATATATATTGATTAACTATAACATTTTCTTATTTGGGTCGATTTTACAACCAATATGAATGATGCTATAAATTTGTATCATGGATTACTTTGAAAAATTATTTACTGGTAATAAATGATATTAATAAGTAATGTTTTATATAATATAATGATAATATTAATATTTAACTCATTATTAATATACTATATCTTATTTTTTAGAAATTACTGAAACAAGCGTGTTATGGATTTCTTCTTGGAAAACCATACCTAAAAATATCATTAAATGAACCTAAATCTTTATAAATCATGATGAAACTTCTTTTCTACTAAATTTAATATTATGTATATGATGAAATCATGAACATTTAATGATGACTAAAACAATTATACCAAAATAGATAGGGGATAGTTGAAACTACTAACAACTGATGATCAATATTAATCAAAAAGTAATAACTATGTAATAAATGAATATAAATGATTAATATAAAAGTTAATACACATGAATAATGTTATTAAATAAATCATTAATAATTATTAGTTATTATATAGTATTTTATATTATGTAGAAGATGACAATAGACTCAAGGTATGAGTCTCTTTTCAAATCTCACATTGAATTCAGGATTGACTATGTCTACATTCCAATTTTCAGAAGATTGTTGTTATTTTTCTCTAAAACACCATAAATTTTATCCTCCTATATTTAATTCTATTTTTTACATGTTTTCTTATAATGTCACTTCTCTTAGGTTCATAATTTATCCAGAAGGATGATTGTAAGTTGAACTGACCTTATCTCTTCTTTTTGGTCAGGAATCTTTATCCTCTATGTCTATATTCATTATATTTTTTGGTGAATTTTATTATCTGAAAATGAATAATTTTTTTGAATAATTTTATACTATCTTTTAATTTTTTAAAATGGTTTTAAATGAATATTTTTAATGTTTTCCATATGATTATTTTTTTGACTTTATATATAAAAGTGTGAAAAATTATCATTTTTAATGTTTACCGTATGGGCACATTTTTCCAATTTTATAACCTTTTTTCCTAATGAATATTAATCTTTAGGATTTCATGGTTTTCCAATGTAAATTATATTCCCATTGTTTGATAAATTTATCTTTTAATATGTATGTTAATAGAAATATAATGTTTTTCTTCTCAAGCCTCCATTCTTTTGAAGTATTGTACTTCTATTTCATATTTTCTATTTAATGACCCAAGTTGAAGTTATTAGGAGTTTTTATTTTTTTTTTACATTCAACTATTGTGAATTGGTTGTATCCATTACTCTCTTATGAATTTATAATTCATACCTTACCTTATTTGTAAGGGTTATGTTCTCTACTAATCTTAATCTCTCTCTTTCTTTATTTTCACCCTTCATATCTATATTATTTAATGACATGGATGTAATATATATCGTTCCCATTTTTTAATATTTAAAATTATCATATTGACATAATAATATATCCCTTATTATATACGGCATTAGTTTAAAGGGTGCTTAAAAAGAATATTATTTTATTTATTAACTGGGGATATAATGACATTAATATACTTGTTATTTCAATATGAATATTTATTGATTACCAAGGCATGATGATTATATATTTTATTGTTCATTCATTCATTTTATATGATTAATCCATTGAATTTATCTATGGATAGATGGATTATATAATTATATAGTTCATCAATACTTCGGTAGGTCTTGTGAGACAAATAAGTTTGGTTATTTTCTGCATGATTCACCTATTTAATCAAGAGTTATTGCTACAGGGCCTTGATGGTAAGATTATGATATTTGACATTATGCATTACATCACTGTAAAATCAGTTATAATCATTAGTATGATTGTTTATATTGTTATGCTATCAATTAATATTTCCCCTGATCATGTTATTAGTTGAACGATATGTTTCATTATTATTTATTTTCATTTTATTAGTCAGGTATTGTTTATTTCATTATACCTTCCACTGTACACTACTTATTATTGAGAATATAATCACACCACTTTATTTTGTTTTTATTTCCCCCAGGAACTCTGATGATAATTATGAATAATTTAGAGGATATTATAGATGTAATAATAAAGTTATCACTGAGCTTTTTTGTTTTATTTTATGTTTTTTAATGTAATGCATGAGTGATGTATGTATCTAGTCTTATAGGATTACTAAAATGATGGATATGAAGTAATTTTATCTCTTGTATTATGTACCAATTTAGTAAAATAATAATCTTCTTTAGGCTATTAGATTTACGGTTAGTGTTATTACACTTATATTTCTTAGATATGCATGTAATTATTTCACTCCCATCAGTTAGGGTATCTGTTCCAATTCAGTATTTAAATCACACAAGAAAGTATTCACTTGTACAGAAGACCCTACATACACAAACACATACATATAGTTGTGAACCTAACCACACATTCATGCATCTATATTTTTTTCAATGGAGTACAAGGTGAAAAAATACTCACATAATGGAGGATTTTGGGTGTTAGGAAATTAGTTTCTTATTTAGTTGAAAATTAAGGTATAAAAATCAGTTTAATAAAATATAATAAAAAATAAATATTCATATATTTTTATTATTTATTTATATTTAATGTATTGATTTTTCTTGTTAGAAATATCTATGAATAAATAATATTATTAAATTTTATTCCCAATCCTTTAGTTCATGAGTGAAAATCAATGGTAATTAAATGATAAAAATGTTCTATAACTGATTGAGTAGTGAACATAAGAACACAACATGACAGTATTATGTAAACCACAATGAAAATCTATTTTTCTAGTGCATCGAGTAGTAGGACTTGTCAAAAAAGTGTGTCTTGTTAGATTATGACACCCATGGTCAAGTCTCTATCACAAATTTAAAGTGATTTGATTAAATTATGTGACATGTCACATTTATTGATGATTGTGGATTTAGTTATATTAACATGACTCGGTTCTTGACTACCAATGAGCCATATATTTTGGCATCAATGGATAATGTTTTTTAAAGATCATACGAGACCTGAATTCCATGACATTATTTATATAATCCCAAGACATATTTATGATGATGGTGGGGATGATGTTTCCACCATTTTTTCCTATAGAAACCTGAATTTTTGTTACATAACTATTACATCATTTAAAGATAAACAATATAATATCATTAAAAATCCAGGATCCAGAGGTTTAGTGTCTTGGGAAAATTAGGATCATACATAACTTTTACATAATAAAGCATAAAAATTTATTTAAATCCTTTTTATTTCTTCTTATAAAAGCTCACCTTCTCCTTTTTACATGTAATAACCTAAGGATATACATCAGTGAAAGGGGTGAGATAAAATCATAGTAAGAGGATAAATAAGGAACATGAATCAATATAACATGGGTGATAATATTAATCATCATCATATCATAATAATTGGATAAACATCAACATCATTAAGGTAATATGTGATAATTTAATGGAATTTGGAAATGCATAAAAAATGAAACATCATGTCCTAGTGGTCAAATACCACCCATAGTGGTGAACAAATCTATCATCATGTTCACACAAAACATATGTGCATAATCAAAACATCATATTGTAAACAAAGATTACATTATTTTCATTTATAATAAACATTATATCACAATATAAAACAGATTAACCAATGAATTGTAGGGATATATAATCTCAGTCCCACCCGTGACATCATATTATTTACATAATCATACATGCCACATAGAACGTATTACAATCATAACCATGAATTAATCCATGGAAAGGAATTAGTTTCATAAGTATTTAATCAATAATGATCTCATAAATAAACGTAGTGTTCACAAATGAAAAATGGGTAAACATATTTGGTATAAGAAAAATCATTTTTGAGAAAAGAATAAACAACTTAGAAGGAGTCAAGATGTGTTTCAGAAAGAAGAGTTGTTTTATGGAAAATATTTGTATTTGTCATAAAATCAAGTTATAAACATGTATGTCCGAGAAAATAAAATGGAATAATAAGTAAATTATATTTAATAAAAATTATAGAAGTATTTATACCAAATAAGTCCTGAAATATGGATAACCCAAAGAAAATGAGTTGGGTTCGAGAATCCCCTTACCTTTATTCCATCTTTATTTTGTCACTTTTGTACCTCCTGAATAATAAACGTAGATTTATTAGAAAATTGATCCGAAATATAATTATATTCGTTTATGTAACTATTTATCAATTATAATCATTGTATTATATTTCTATATTTCCATTTATGTGATTGAAGCATTTTGATATCATATTTTTCTTAAAGAAATTCCTGTTTCACTTTCATTTATCTATTTTCGTTCAAATTCATCTATAGAAAAGTATAATTAACTACATTAGCTTATAATAAATGTAATTAATTATTTATATATTATATATAATTAATAATATCCATCCATAATGGTGGTTATAATAATTTTCTTGGCAATGTCTCCATAGGTGGTTAGCTGACATTTAACGGGATGTTGTCGAAAGAGAGAGAAAAGGGAATTATGAAATTTATATTTTTCATAAATATAACAATTATAGTAGGATAACATCGTTAATATAATTTTAAATTAATAAATAATTAATTTCATAGTATATGACTTTGAATGAAATTTGGAAAAAGAAGATAGAGAAGAAAAAGGGGAAGATTTAATAGAAACTCACTCTCCCCTTGGTGTAACTTCTCTCATACAACACTATAACTACCTTAGTGATTGAAGTTGGATTACTCCATAATATCTCTAAGTATTTTATGGGGATTAAGAGGGAGGATTATTTCAGATATTGGGCTTTGTAATGAGTGGGAGGAGTGGTTTTCCAAGAGAAGGGATAAGGGTTACCTATACTTGAGGAGAGGGGTATTTTTAGAATAAAATATTAAATAAAATAATATATCAATGGTAAAACTTTTAATAGTTAATTTTTTACAATATAAATCATATATAAATTCAATATAATGGGTTTCATAATTTAAATCACCTTCATAATTCTAATTCATTATTTTATTAAAAAGAAAATTGGAAAGAAAGAAAAATTGTTATTTTAAGGAATCACTTTTAAATTTTGGTTTTGGAAAGTTTTTTTATGTTTGTAAATTATGTTTATTTTATTTTAATGAATAATTTATGAAATAAAATACATCATGTCCAAAAATCATGTTATTTAAATGATTATGTCATTATTACATCATGAATGATGTAATTTAAGATACACATGTTATGTGAAAAATTGTATTTTTACTATCCACTTCAAATTTGAAGAATTTCAAAAAATTACCAAAAAAACACCCTTGGATAATTTTGATGAGATTATTTAAAAATGATATTTATTTTATCTAAACAAATTTATATCATAGGTAATTTTATTTTTTAATATAAAAATTATGATTTTTATGGAATACCTTAAAATACAATTTATTTAAAATGTGGTTATATTTTCTTTGAGTTTTTTAATAATGATATTTTTTTGAAATTATAATATATTATATTCACTAAAATTAATCATTATAAATATTATTTGTATAATAATTTATTATTTTGAGATAAAGTTACTTTCCCATGGTTAGGTTACAATTCCAACGGTCATGTTACTATTCTCAGCGGTCCGGTTACTATTCCAACAATCACATTACCTTGTATATATACCACTTAATTAAATATTAAACATAATTCCTCTCAAGGTTATATATTTAAATTTTCTAATATTTTTATTGTTTTACTCATATTTTGTTTCTTTTCTATAGTGTTAGTAGTGGGATGATGATTCTAGTAGATTGGGGTGATCCATATTATCCCATTTTAGATTTTATATTTTATAGTTTTTTTCCAATTTTAATGTTTTCAATTTTAATTGGTTTCATTTATAATTATTGTAACTATATTTATTAATGAAATTAATTATTTTTGGTCTGTTTATGAATATAATACTATATAGTATATTATAAAACTCATTTATTTTAAGAGAAAAATATCATTTATAAACTATGGGTTGTTATATTCTTCCCCCCTTTAGAAATTTCATCCCTAAAATTCAAACTCATATTATCAGTTGAGAATAGGTGAGGGTACTTCTGGTTTATTATTTCCTCCAGTTCCCAAGTCACCTCTTCATGCTTATGGTTCCTCCACAACACTTTTACAAGGAGAGTTTTCATGTTTTGTAGAACTTTGTCACTACGATCCAAAATTTTCACTAGATGCTCCTCATTTGAGAGGTCATTCTCTAGTTGTAACACCTCTAGATTCATTACATGTGAGAGATCAGATATTTACTTCCTTAGGAGTGATACATGGAACACATAATGAACTTGTATCATACTTGGTGGAAGTGCAAGACGATGGGCCACTACTCCTATGAGATCAAGGATCTCAAAGGGGACAATGTACCTTGGGCTAGGCTTCTATTTTTTTCCAAACTACCTAACTCTCTTCCATTGTGATATTAGAAGGAAAAAAATTGTCTCTAACTTCAAACTCCAAGTATGTTTAATGGTTTTCCTGAGGCATAGGCTATCACTTTATCTTTTTTCATGAGTACATAACCTGATCCATTCTTTGAAGCATCACTATATATCACAAAACCTTCTCCACTTGATGGTAGTGTGAGTACATGCATAGTGATTAGCCTCTTATTGAGTTCCTTAAATCTTTAATCACATTCTTATATACAGACATACTTTATCTCTTTCCATGTTAACTTAGTTATAGGGATAGAAAATCATGATAAATTCCTCAAAAAATGTTGGTAGTACCTAGCTAATCCAAGAAAACTGTGGATTTATATGACATTAGTGGGTCTAAGACATTCCGTCATTGCCTTTATTTTTGAAGGGTCTATACAAATTCTATCATTTGTGATCACATTCCCTAATAATGTGACTTATTGTATCAAAAATTCACACTTTCTTAACTTAGCGTACATTTTATTCTTCCTTAATGTCTGCATCATAATCCTTAGATGATCTTCATATTCCTCATTTATGTTATTGTCAATTAGAATATCATCGATATAAAACATAAAAAATTTGTCTATGCAGTCTCTAAAGACTCTATAAATCAAATCCATTAATATTTTAGTGGAATTAGTAATCCTGATGGGAATCACTATGAACTCATAGTTCGCATACCTTGTACGGAAAGCTGTTTTATAAATATCTTACCTTTCCACCTTCTATTTAAGATATCATGAACAAAGATCAACCTTTGAGATGTATTGAGATCCTCATAGTTGATCGAACAAGTAATAAATCCTTGGAAGATGATACTTGTTCATTATGTTGATCTTGTTGATCTCCTAATAATTGATGCATAACTGCATAAATCCATCGTTCTTCTTGACAAAGAGTACTGGCACACCCCAAGATGATGCACTTGGGAATATAAACCTTTTGTAAAAATTATCTTGTAGCAACTTCTATAACTCTTTTTGTTTTACTGGAGCCATCCCATAAGATAATTTTTAGATTGGAGTGGCTCTTGGTATGATCTCTATTGAAAAATCAACCTTACGATCTACATGAAGTTTGGGTAACTCTTTGGAAAATACATCATTGAATTACCTAATAATGGGAATTTCCTCTAGGTTGATACCTTCCTTAAACTCAACCATTTGGACAGGGTATGCTTCTTTATAGGGTATTAACACCCATATCGTTGATGGATTTTCCAAAGGAGACTCATGATCTTCCTCGAATTTTCATAGGATCATTGGATAGTGTGGAATATGAAAAGAGATTTCATTTTCCTGATATTTGATGAATTCTCTATATAACCAGATCCAATCCATGCCCAATATGGAATCTAATTACACCATGGGAAGTATTAAAAGTCTTTCTATAAGAAACTTCCCACATATGCCAATAATAGAATGATTTCAACACACAGGATTAAATTATCACAACACTTGGTGTTTTTTTAGATATCTCTACTTCAAGGTATCTGAGATTAAATTTAATAGTTCTAACAAACTTGTGGGATATAAAGGAATTCATATAACTATAATAAAATAATAATTTTTTCATTATTTAGTGGAAGAAAGTGTAACTTTTATGACTTCATTTTCTTGCTCCACTTCAATAGTAGTGATGGAATAATATTTCCCTTTGTCCTTTAGATTTTGTGGTTGCTGACACTAATTACCCTCAAGGTGTTGAGGTTTAGTGCACTAGCTTTCATAGTTCCCTTACTCCCTATAATTGAATCATTGAACCATATGTGGTGCATTATGAGGTTCCATCATTTTCTCTATCATGTTGGTCGACTTCATTATGTATATTCTACATTCATGAGTTTGATTGACTTCTCTCCCACACTTGAAGTATTTTCACATCCCTTTGAGGAAATTCCTATGATGTTTCTTCCCATATTTTTGACATGTGTGTAGTTGGATCCTCTTTCCTCCTTTTCCATTTGACCCACCATATTGAAACTCCATTAATATCTTCTTATCTCCATAACCATGGGACCATTCTCAGAATTCCATCTCAACATTGAGATCACATCAAACCAATTATTCATAACTACCAAATTATTAGACAGATATATCCTTAAGAAGGTGTGGTTTTAAACCACTAATGAATCTATATATTTTTCTATCATTGTTGATAACAAAACCTGAAGTGTATCTTGAAAGACTTGTGAATTTTTCCTTATAATCCATGATATATTCACCTTATATTTTTTAGTTCTATGAATTCTATCTCTATATTTTTTTGAAGACTTCGAGGGAAATACTTGGTAAGAAATAATTTATTAAAGTCTTCCCACTCCATATCTTCCATTTTATCCTTCATCTTAGGGTTATTTATCAATTCCCACCATTGATCTGATTCTACATATAAATGATAAACCACTAGAGTCACCTTCTCCTTCCTAGAATAATGGGTCATGAAAAAGATCTTCTCCATCGAGTTAACCCACTATTATGCGACAAGTGGATCAGAAGCTCCACTAAACTTCGGTGGTCATTTTAGTATAAAGGACTCAATGGATAATTGATCCTTCTTGGGTGAAGGATGACATTACACATGGTTTAGGTTATTATTCATACCCAGAGACAATTGGGTAAGAATTTTCATAAAGTTTTGAACTCCACCTCTCATGGAATTGGGGATGTCATTCGGACAATCATTACATTGTCCCCTCACATGGGTTGTTGGACTGGTTTCTCCTGGTTCTTAGCATTTTCTAATATATAGTGTATTGAAAAAAAACACGAGTAAAAAAATAATGAATAATTTATTATTTTATATATTTTATATATTTTATAAAAAAGGAATATCTTATGGGACCCCTATATTTGGCCTTTTTCTAAAACCAAGATTCTTTGATGTTTTCATATAATTATAATTAACCTAAGGGTTGTCACTAATGTTCTCTAATCCTAATCCCCAAATTTATTAAACCATGTTTTGATACCAACTATAGTGACCCTACTTTTTATTAGATAACTATTAAATCATTTTAAAGATTAAATAGAATATAATTAAAAATATAGGATACAAAGGTTTAGTGTCTTGAAAAAATTAGGCACATACATAACTTGTACAGAATAAAACATAAACATTTATCTAAATACTTCTCATTTTTCCTTCTAAAATCTATCCTTATACTTAGTATATGTAATCACCTGGGGATATAAATAAATGAAACGGGTGAGCTAAAATCCTAGTAAGAGGATGAATAAGAAACATGAATAAATATAACATGGGTGAGAATAATAATAATAATCATATCATAATCATAGTATCAACCTAAAAATCATAATGGTAACATGTGATAATGGAATTGAACATGTAAATGCATAGAAAATGAAGCATCATGTCATAGTGGTCAAATATCGCACATAGTTGTGAATAATGCTAGCATCATGTTCATGCATATCATATGTGCATAATCATAAAATCATCTTGTGAACAAATCTAGCATCATGTTCAAAAATAATACACATTATCTCATGAGATAAATCAAATAAACCAATTAATTTGAGGGATATATAATTCCAATCTCACCCATCACATCATAATATTTATATAATCATGCATGACATATATAAAATAGTACAATCATAACCATTAATTAACCCATGTAAAGGAATGGGTTTCATAAGGATTTAATCAATAATGATTTCATGAATAAACTTTGGGTTCCAATATTAAAAATGGAAAAAATATTTTGTATAAGAATCCTCATTCTTGAGTGAATAAGAAACAAATCCAGAGAAGTCAAGATGTTTTTTGGAAAGAAGAATTTTTCTGGAAAATATTTGTATTTGTCATAAAATTGTGTTGGAAACATGTATATCCCCAAAAATAAAAGGGAATAATAATGAAATAATATTTAAGGAACATAAGAGAAATATTTATACCAAAAAATTTGTGAAAGAGGGATAACCCAAATAAAATGAGTTGAGTTTGAGAAACCCTTTACCTTTATTCCATCTTTTTTTCTTTTCTTTTACAACTCCTGAATAAAAAAATTAGATTTATTAAAACATTGATGAAGATGTAAATTATTGTAATTTATACAAATATTTTTCTGTTATAATCATTTTATTGTATTTCTTAATTTCCATTAATGAAATTGAAGCGTTTTGATATAATGTTTTTCTTACCAAATTCTTGTTTCGCTTTGATTTCTCTATTTTCATTGAATGTAATTTATAGAAATGTATAATTAACTCTAGAAGATAATAATACATGTCATTAATTATTTATATATTATGTATAATTAATAATATCCATCTATTAAGGTTTTTATAAGAAATTTCTTGGAAATGTCTCTGTATTTGGTTAACCGACCTTTAACGGGATATTGTCAAAATATTAGGGAAGGGAACTATGAAATTTATATTTGTCATAAATATGATAATTATAGATGGTTAATATCATTAATATAATTTTAAATTACTGAATAATTAATTTTATATCATATGGTTTTGAAAGGAATTGGGGAAAAGAAGAAAGAGAAGAAGAAAAGAGGGAAGAGTTAATAGATACTTGCTCTCTCCTTAGTGTAGATTCTCTTGAACGACATTATAACTACCTTGGTGATTGGTGTTGGATTTCTCCATAATTTCCCTAAGTGTTATAAGGGTCTTTAGAGGGAGTATTTGGGTAGATATTGGGATTTTTAATGGGTGGGATGGGGTTATTTATACATGAGAAGAGGGGTATCTTTAGAATAAAATATTGAATAAAATAATATATCATAGATAAAACTTATAATTGTGAATTTTTGATAATATAAATCATATATAAATATAATATAATGTGTTTAAGACTTTAAATCTCCTATATAATTCGAATTCATTAGTTTATTAAAAAGGAAATTGGAAAGAAATAAAAATTGTTATTTGAAGGAATCACTTTTGACTTCAGGTTTTGGAAAGTTCTTTTTAGGATTAGAAATTAAAGATATTGTATTTTAATTGATCATTTATAAAATAAAATATATCATGATAAAAATTCATTTTATAGAAAGTATTATTTCATTATTACATCATAAATAATGTAATTTAAGATACATGGGTTATGTGAAAAACTCTATTTTTACTATTCACTTGAAATTTGAAGTATTTCATAAAATTTCCAAAAAAATCACCTTTGGATAATTTTTAAATGATGATTTCAAAAATAACATTAATTTTATCTAAATAAATTTCTATCATATCTAATTTTATGTTTTAATATAAAAATTATGTTTTTTATGAAATACTTTAAAATACAATTTATTAAAAATGTGCATATATTTTCTTTGATTTTTTAATCATGATATATTTTTTGGATTTGTAATATTTATATTTACTTAAATTAATCCTGATAAATATTATCTATTGCATAATTTATATTTTTGAGGTAAAATTACTATTCCAACAGTTAGGTTACTATTCTAATGGTCAGGTTACTATTCCTACTTAATTCATCTAAAGGTTATATATTTCCATTTTCTACGATATTGATTGGTTTACTAATATTTTGTTTATTTTATATAGTATTTTCAGTGGGGGAGATGATTATAGTATATTGGGGTGATCCATATTTTCCCATTTTAGATTTCTTATTTTATATTTTTTGTCTAATTATTATTTTTAGAATTTTAATTGGTTTCATTACTGATTAATTTAACCATATTTATTAATAAAATAAATTATTTTCAGTTTACTTATGTGTATAATACTATATAGTATATTATAAAACTCATTTATTTCAAGAAACAACTATCATTTATAGACTCTAGGTTGTTACACTACCCCCAATGGTCTTGATCAATATATTGTGTATGATGACTCAAATAGTAAAAGATTTAGAGTTTATTGTGAACCTAAAGTAGTGGTGGGTAATATATAGAAGCAATATTAGGTGTTATCTGTTCATTCAGTTTATCTCGACCTGAGTATTTTAGGACTATTCTAATTAAATTACTTTATTTTGGTTTCATTTTATAAATTGTAATGTGATTTTAAATAATATATTACATGTAGATTGATATTATTGTTTAGATATAAACTGTTAAATTATTTTATCTATAATGAAAATAAAATTTACAGGTAAATGGTTGAATCATTTTACATGTAAAGAAAATATTGTTTACATGAAATAGTGCCTTATGATTTTATGTTTCATGAAATTAAATGTTGTTTTTTTATATTTTTAGTGTTTATAAACATTAAACAAAGGATAATTCATTTTTTTCTATGTGGAATAATATTAGGAGTCATTTACCCATTCTTTTCCAAAAGAGTGAATACTTGAATTATTTTACTATGTTTTTCATAGATATTAAATTATCATATGAATTTTATTATTATTTATGAATTATAATTTATTATAGTCCATTAATGTCAACCAAACTATAAATGAATGTAATCCAAAAAAAATAAAGTGTATGTTTAATTTTATTTAGTTTATAAAATGGCCCTAAAAAAGTCTTAAGAAAGATATAAAAATTAATAAAATATCTCTAAAACAAACATAAATAGTCCAACAACCATATGTTAGGGATTTCTCCTTCCTGCTCGATCTGCTAGGGTTCCTTCTACCCGCTCTTCTTTCCCCCCATCCTTCTCTTATTCCTTAAAAATGGATCTTCTAGGGTTCCCCCTATTCTCTATCATGATTGGTCTGCTCTAGTACACTCTCAGGTCCGGTTCTTATTTTCAGGTTTGGTGATGGTGCGTTGGTTCCTTCCTCGGCTACCTCTTTTATGCTCTGAATTCACGGTCAACCACTCCTTTACAAGTCATATTGGGAGTGTCATATTCAATGATTTTTTTTGAGATTTGTAGGTTGGAATCTATGGATATCATAACATCTCATTCTTATTCTTTTTGGGCTTATACGCCCTTTTCCTCTTCACTTTCTTTGTTCTGTTTTTAGTTTGTTTTCCCCAGTTACTCATTAGGTTTTATCCTAGTTTTCGTTTGTTTCTATTTTCTTTAGAGTTTAACCCCTAGTTCCATTTCCACATATGATTCATTATTATATGCGGCGTTCAGTCATTTTTTTGATGTGTTTTTGTGATGGGTTTGTTCTAATGTTTTTATGTTGTGGGTTGTTTTCTTGTAGTGTTGTTCATCAGTGTGAAGGCTACGGTGAAGAGTTTATTTGGTGGATCACTGGTTCTTGGATTGTGTCTTCCCTATATGTAGTGTAGGGACCTTCTGTGGTATGGTGGGTTCGAGTGGTCATCTAGGACATCACTGGCATGCTGTTGGTTTGGGTTGATGTGAGTGGCGCATCAAGGTAAGTAGCTCTAGTGGCTCCCATTTGTGAAGTATGATGACCGTCAACAATAGTGGTGCAGCGACCACTATATAAGATTTTGTGTTTTGAGGTTGTATGTGATGGTGGAAATGGTGGTTTCTTTCTTCAGTGTTGGCGGTTCTAGGAGGCTCTTTCTATTGTTTCAACCTAGAAAAGATTTCTTTTTTTCTCTGCCCTGGATCTATGATTCCTCCGTTCTCTTAGAGGTGGAGATATGTGGTGTTATTCAACGTTCTTTGGTAACTGAGTCTGAGTGGTAGAATTTGGGAGGTATACGATGATTATGAATCAATCCTCGATGATGAGGATGTGTTAGGATCTATTAAAGGTGATGATGGTAGTTAGAAGTGATGCGACAGATGGAGAATGCGTGATGCGGGCTCGATTGTGGTCCGAGATGGTGGGGGTTGAAGTCTTTTTGAATTTTGAAAAGTGGAAATTTAAGATCATGAGTGGTAAATTGAAATTTGAAATTTTTAGTGTGCAGGATAATTGCAGTGGGTGGGTTATGGGGTTTACTTGGTTGGATTTTTTTTGGTTCACACTTACCCCTTAAAAGTTTCATTTGAAAATAAAAAAATATGGATTGTGCACTGTTCATCCCTTACCGATTAGATAATGTGTCTCACTGGTTGGATTTTGGGTGAAGTAAAGAACATGTTCTCTTATCTTGATCATTGGATGACCAATGGTTAGACTTAGACACCAAGTGGAATAGCCTATAAATTCCCTTCCAAATCTACCTCCAAAATCCCCTTGAACCCATCGATTCATTGTTCAACTTCCAAAGTTTATGTCCAAACATAATAACTAAAATAATATCCAATGATGTTGTTATAACATACAATATTACAAACATATAATGTCCATGATAATAATGATAATTAGTATGTTTTGATTATGTTATTTCATTAGTAATAAATTTCAAATTAAATGCATTTTTATTTTCCAATGAAATAAATGACAAGTATTAAAGAGATATGAAAGAAGATATTTTATAAAATTCATCACCACATGAGATAGTTGGGTGTTCCTACTTAGGTTCCCCTTTTGAGTATATTATTTCAAATATATATATATATATATATCAATTATAAAACATATAATTACACATTATCATTTTTAAAATTCATTCAGGTTCCACTATTTAAGAGATAATTGTTCTCCAATGGTGACCAACATACCATTTTGATGGGGGGAAGGTAATAGAAATTTTCATAGTACTCATCATAACCGATCAATTATAGACCCTTTACCAGATATACCACATACCAAATCTTCTTATTCCATAGTTCCCTTAGTAGAATTAGGGATATTCATACCACCTATAATATTGCCTCTATTTTTTTACTGATTTTCCTCCTCATTTATTACTTCAATATTAGATAATTTATCCTACTCCCCATCCTAATTATTATTTTCCATAGATTTATATGTCACTGATACCATTTCTCGTATCTCTATTCTCTCTAGTATTTTATGTCAGTACTCCTCAAATCTCTACTCTATCACATTTATATCATCCCAAGAATAAATTGGATCCACTAGAACATTTTTTTTCTTCTGATCCTTTATATCTGTAGGATCTATTAGAGCCCACTGATATTCCTGGATTAGGTATATATATTCAACCCTAGTAAATTTTGAAACCATGATTTATTTTTATTATAAATTTTATAAATTTAATATCTATATTTTACTCTTACATATGGATCTACCACTATTAAGAAGTGTGGGGTAATTTCATGCATAAAGTATAGAGCTTCCATACATAAGTGATAGTATAGTATAACAAAGACAATCAAATTATTGGAAAAACTATAAGAGAATGTGGGAGTTTTATGGTGAATCATGAAAAATATTCTTATATCATTATCATGAAACTAGTTTCTTAGAGATACCTTGAAAATGAAATAAATGATACAACATGGGATCAAATATAGATAAGATAATTTATTAGATTAAACTTTATATTATTATTTCATTTACATGCATTAATATTTTGGTAGCTGATTCGCTATAATTTTTCTGATGGTGAAGCTATGGGTGTTTCACTATTGATGGAATTAGTTAAGCTATGAAGACAATATAAGAATAATCGATTTAATAGGTGGACTGCTAGATTTAGCTCAAATTTAGAAGGTATACCGACCCTCAATGAGTGTACGGTAACACATTACCAAGAAATGATTACTTGTTTTAAGAGTGACAATTTAAAGGTATTATTCAAATTCAAAGTTTTTTATTAAAACTAGTTATGATTTTTATTAATAACCCATTAATTATTATATAATTTTATTTTTCATGAATCATCATAAAGAAATAAAAATATAAAGATGTTATGAATTATGTACACACTTTGGGAAAAACTATTATGTCATAACATGATAGACGACATGTATTTTTCATGTAAAACCAAGTCTAATTAGGTACCAATAGAAATGAACCAAACCAAATCATACCTACCACACCTGCTATGACTTGACAAGAATAAAAAAAATGAATTGAATCAAATTAAATAGAAAAGTAACAATCCAAAAAATAATAATATCAACCAGTTATATCAAGGAAGAAGTGAACCATATAAAATCAAACTAATATGACTCTTCCCAAATAAAACATAAATTACATGATCTAATCCAAAAAGAAATAAATTGACCCACACATACTTTACATGGCTCAAAAAAACTGAAATGATTCAACCTCAACTGAATTGACCAAGATTAAATTGAATAAAAACAAAATAAACTGATTGAAACATAATATAATGAAATATAATTGGTATGGAATGAATTTAATTAATATAAAAAGGTATTAACATACTTGAAATGAAATAAATAGTTTACAAAATTTCTAGAAAAGTATTTTTAAATTCCTTGTTAAATTTTTTACCTAAAATACAACCCCAAAACATTGAATTCAAAATTAAAACATAAATATAAATATATATATATATATATGTATATATATATAAAGAGTTTAAATCATTAAATCCCAAAATGAATGATATTTTAAATATTTACCAACCAAAACCTCAAAATAACTTATAATTTCAATCAAACCCAATAACCTCAATACCCAAAACCATAGTTCTCATCTGAAGACTATTGAATAACATACCATTAATCTATACATGATTCAACACTAAATTACCAGAATTCAATCCATCAACAGGTGTTAGATAGATAAATATGAGATTATTGTAAATGAAGAATCAAAATAAAATATTATAAGTTTTATTCAGCTGTTTTTAAAATTTAATGTATTTTTTGTAACTAAATATCTCATTTATAATTTTAAACTCTGTGATTTTGGGGCCTTTATGAGAATTGGTATGAAAACTCCAATCTAGATGATCATTTTCAATATATATTATGTGATAAGCACCATGGGATAGTTTACTGTTGACCTGGGAATAATATCGTCTCCACTAGGTATTGGTCCACTTTAGGAACTTTTAATAGCTCTTCTAGAATCAAGTTGTAAGAGGACCATTCATAGGAACAATAGGCCTATATATATGTAGAATAATATTAAAAAATATCCATTCATGAGCATGAAATAAGTAAAAAAGTTCAACGATCACTTTATGAGTGTTATGGTTTCTTTATGTCCATCACTTCCACTGGGTATCATTGCAATTTTTGATATATGCATGTTTCCAATGTGATCTTTATATGGTACACCTGGTGATGGTGATAATGATACCAATTGTTAGTAGGGTGATAAATTACCTAGTGGTGATTATAATGAATATGTATGAGGTGATGATCCTAGTAAGGATGCTCATGGTGATAATGATGACAATAATAGGATATATGGAACTAGTGTTCATGAAGGATATATTGATCCCCAACATTTTTGGATGTATTGTTATGAAACAACTATGTGTATGATTTTTGAAGAAAGAAACTGAAAATATATGTGTTTTTATTTATTTCTTAAACTGTAAACTTATTATATGTGAATTGTGAAATATATTTATTATATTAAATACATATTTTGATTGGTTGAAAATAAAAATTGGTTAAGATGTTACTTGGGTTATTGGTGCAAGCTAGTTGGGACTAGGTTTCGTGGTATCTAGTATCAATAGTTTTGAAACTATTATTATAAAATCTATATCAATGGTTTCCATAATTCGTTCGTTAAACCTAAATCAAACCCACACCCCTATACCAATAGTTTAATGAAAATTGTTGTTAGAGGGGTATCCCAATAGCCGGTATACAAATATCTATTGGAACTATTGGTATAGGCTATAATAATGATTTATAGGCCTATACAAATGGTTTAAAATTGTTGTTAGAGGTATATTTTCTAAGAATACTTCTAATATGAGATACGAATTCATCATCATGTGTAATAATTTCTTATCATTATTTTCATTTAACTTCTTTATCCATATTTTCTTAATTCTAATTTATCCCTTTAATAAAATTATTATGATGATGTAGTGGTGATATTATAATAAAATCATTTCATAATCTTGCATATACATTGACTATAGAATTTTCTTATTTGGTTCGGTTTTACCACCTACATGAACGATGATATAAATTTCAATAAAATTTTTATTGATTACTAGGGAATATTGATTTTTTATTTTTTTTATTTATTCATTAATTTCATATGATTAATGAATTATACATATTTAGTGATCAGTGGGTCCCAAAATTATATAGTTCATTGATACTTCACTAGGCCACAACATGAAAATGTTTCTTATTATGGAGTTGTTGAGAAAATACTAATATTGGATTATTGCTCCCATGGTCAGGTAACTATGATGAAATAAAAGTGGTCTAAATTAACGATGAAACATTTCACATTTATTGATAACTATGGATTTATATTTATTGACATGAATCAATTACTAACTACTAATAATCCATATATTTTGACATCAATGGAAAACCAAGTACATTATGTGAAAGATCGTCGTAGACCTTAATTTTGGGTCATTAGTGATGCAATCTGAATAAATATTTTTTATGATGGTGGGGATGAAGTTGAAACAATTACTTCCCCGAGTATTATTTGTTATTATATTTCATATGATTTATCAAATAGTTTAATATTTGGAGTTGATTATGAACCTTAAGTAGTGTTTGGTAATATATAAAAGTAACCATATGTGTTCTTAGATCATTTAGTTTATCTTGAAATGAGTCTTTTATGTTCGTTCTATTCAAATTCATTTATTTTGGTTTCATTTTGTAAACTGTAAAGTGATTTTTAAAAAATATCTTATATATAGATTGGTTTTATAGTTGAGATATAAAATTTTAAATCATTTGACATGTAAATAAAATACAATTTACAGGTAAATGGTTAGATCATTTTATGTGTAAGTTAAATACAATTTACAAGTAACAACACCTTATGATTTTATGTTGCATGAATTTAATTTGATTTTTTTATTTTAGAGTTTATAAACATTAAAAAAAGGAATATTCATTCTTTCTCTATGTGTAATAACATTAGAAGTCATTTAACATTTCATTTCCAAAATAGTGAATATTTGAATTAATTTACTATTTTTTCCTTAGATATTAAACATTCATGAGCATTTTGTTATTATTTATTAATTATAATTTCATACAGTCTATTAAAATTAATCCAACCTAAAATTAATGGAATCAACCAAAATTAAAGTTTTTATTTCATTTGATTTAGGTTAGAAAATGGTTCTAAAACAAAAAAAGACCTAAATGGGTATAAACATCAATAAAAAGGACCTAAAACAAACTCAAACAGTCCACCAATTGGGTGCTAGGGTTCAAAAACTGGCCTGTGAGCTATTCATCCCTTACTAGATTGATGAAGTGTCTCACCATATGGTTGGTAGATAAAGAAAAGAGCATGTTCTCCTATTGTGATATTCGGATGACTAGTGGTCATATCCAGAAAACTAGTGGCATAACCTATAAATTCCCTTAAAATAGCTCTATAAAAGCCTCTTAAACCCATTGATTGATCATGAAACTTCTAATGGTGATATCCAAACATAATAAATGAAATAATATAAAATGAAATGGTTATATTATACAAGAATAAAACCATATCATATCCATGTTAAGAATTATAATTATTATGTATTGATTATACTATAAAAATGATAATAAATTTCTAATTAAATAAATTTTTATTTTCCAATAAAATAAATGACAAGTATTAAAGTGATATAAATGAAGATAATTTATAAAAATGATCAACACATGGGGGAGTTTGTAGTTCCACCTCTAATACCCCTTATAAGTATACTATTAAAATATATATATCAATTATAAAACATATAATGTCACATCATTATTCACATTTAAATTTCATTCAGGTTTCACTATCCATGAGATAATTGCTCACTATTGGTGAAAAGTATACCAGTTTTATAGGGATATGTACTGCATCAATTCAAAAAACTCATCATACCTGACCATATCCATACCCTTTACCAAATATACCATCTACCAAATATTCTTACCCCATAGTTCCCTTAGTTAAATCAAGGTTATTGGGACCACCTATAATGTTTCCATTATTTTCATCTAATATTCCTCCTCATTTATCATTTCCATATCATATGATCGCTCCCACTCCATATCATAATTATCATTTTCCATATATTTCTATGTCCCCGCTCTCATTTACTACTTCTCCATTCTCTCTAGGATTTTATGTATGTGCTTCTTCAAATTATTCTTTAGAACCTTCATACCATCCCAAGCATACATTTCCCCCTATAACTATATAGTTTACCAATCCTCTACATCCTAAAGATCCATTAGATCCCACTGATCATACTAGTTTTGGTATATGTATAAAAACCTAGTAAATTTTATAACCACAATTTATTTTCATTGTAATATGTATTAATTTAGTATATTTATTTTATTCTCACACTTGGATATACTACTATTATTTTGTGAGGGAGAACTTTGACGCATTAATTGTGGTGACTCCAGACATGGATGATAGTTGAGTATAATGAACATAATAAAATGATTGGTAAAACTATGAGAGAATGTGAGAGTTTTATGGTGACACATTTCAAATATTGTGACATCATTCTCATGAAACAAATTTCCTGGAGACACCTTGAAAATAATGTAAAGAATAGTTCATGGGCTCAAATATGGGTAAGATAAATTGTTAGATTAAATTTAATATTATTATTTTATTTATATTAATTGGTATTTTGGTAGAAGATTCGCTATAATGTTTTTTATGGTGAAGTTGGGGGGGTTGCATGACTGATGGAATTAGGTGATCTATGAAGAGAATATAATCATATACTATATAATGGTTGGACTTCTAGAGTTTGCTCCGATTTAGAAGTTATACCAACCCTCTATGAGTTTCCAGTAACCGAGTATCAGTAAATAATTACTTATTAGAAGAGTGATGAGTTTAAGGTATTATTCAAAATTAATGTTTATTGATTTAAACTGATAATGATTTTTTTAATAATTCATTTCTTATTATTTCATTTTATTTTTCTAGAATTTTCCCCAAGAAATTAAAAAAAGGATGTTATGAATTATGTCAACAGTTTGGGCAGAACTACTATGTTAGAGCATGATAAAAAACATGTATTTTACATGTAAAATTGAGTTTAATTAGGTGCCAACAGAAATCAACCAAACCAAATCAAACATAAAACACCTAAAATGACTCGAAATAAATAAAAAAATTGAATCGAGTCAAATTAAACTGAAAATAAACAGACTAAAAAAACTAGATTCAACTAGATGTATCAAGGAATAATAGAACCATGCCAAACCAAAATTGTATGACTCATACTAAATCAAACTAAAATGACATGATGTGATCCAAATAGACATAAACTCACCCACACCCCCTTTAAATGGCTAAAAAACTAAAATGAATCAAACTAAACTCACTTGACCTAGCTTGAATTGAATAAAATGAACTAAACTGGTTGGTACCAAATAGAATGAAATAGAATTGAATTTTAATGAATTAAATGAATATAAAATTTCATGAATTACTTGAATTTAATGAAATAGTTTACAAAACTACTAGTAATCATTTTTTAAAGTTATTGTAAAACATTTTACCATGCATACAACCCCAAAAACTCAAATTAAAAATTAAAACATTAATATATATATATATATATAATGAGTTTCAATATTAGAAACTCAAAATGATTGATATTTTAAGGATTTACCATCCAAAACCTAAAAATACCTTATAATTCCAATCAAACCCAACAACCTCATTATCCAAAACCACAACTCACATCTCAAGACTACCAAATAGCATCCCAATCATCTATTCAAGATTATATACATAAGGATCAACCCTAAATTACCATAATTATATACATATGACCATCAAACTAGTCATTCATCATAGAATATATTTTCCCTTTCCATTTATACCCCCAACATCCATAAAAAAGAAAAGGTATAAAATATAAAATAGATATAGAAACAAAAACACTTCTACTTAATTCTATCCAAGGAAACCATATATAATGGTTTCATCCTAAAAAATCCATTCCCAAAATAAGACCTAAAATCATCAATATCCTTCCAATTAACATAAAGTTCCCAAATTTCATCTTCAAAACAAACACAACCTAACAAATCAATCACTCATAAAATCAATAAAAACAAATGCAATAATAATAAAAATAATCCATGAAAATAAAAAAACAATTAAATCAAAACATCCTAATAGAGAACCATGATAACCATGTTTATAACTACACAAACATCAACATCAAACATAATCCATATTAATTGAACCAAAAAAATCATAAAAAATATTATAAAATACGTTTTAAAATATAAATCACGTGAACACCATTATTTTAAATTAAAATCATGGGTTTTAATCCATATATTCATTTAAAATTACAAATTTCAAAAATGAACACTTTTAAATTGAAAACCAAATATGTTAAAGATTAGATAAACAATTTTTTTGTCTCAAAAAGGTCTCAAAGAACCAACCTTATACACGTTAATCAGATTAAATCAAATCACAAAATCATTTTGAAACACTTTTTGTAACAAATCGACTTGGGTTATCCTCAAAACTAGAACTCGACCGGATATTCCACATACCTGAAGGGTGTTCCCAATACCCACAGGCTGGAGACAATCACTCGACCATCAAACAACAAAACAATGTGAGTGATTTCTCCCAACCTGTACAAACATATGGAATTTATATACACATAGAAAACAAAGAGATAGCATAACCCTAATAACTATATCCCATAACTATAAGATGATAGAGGAAACAAAACAACTATAAAAGTATACAAAAATCTAAAGGACAAGTCCAATACAAGGGACCAAAACCAAATAGCTACTCTATGTGATGGTGTGGACAAACTCCCACCATCTCACCACTAGTTACCCAACCAGCTAACATAAAACCTCTCCACCTCACTACAGAGCCTTTCCTTTCCTTACAATGGAATACATACAAAGGTTTACGCACCACCTAAGAGGTGCACAAGGTATAAGCTAATAGGATCAATAGGATCTCACTCAGGTGTTATATAACAAGTCTCTGTATAATAATTCTTGTATGCTCATTTTAAATAAAACATGGAATGATAAGTAGTAAAGTATTTTTATAGAAAACATGGTAAACATATCCATTTTCAATAGTTTTAAAAAAAAATTTAGGTATATCAATTTCAAAGCACATTTTCCATATCATTTTTTCACAATCATAAACATGCATATCAAGGCTAAAACAACAAATCCAAGAAATAAAAAATAGAAGAATTTGTATTAGAACCAAGGATTATTATAGGTAATACTAGAATACCACTCATACTATAATCAATCAAGTGCACAGTTCAGTTCCTAGAACATAGGCCTAGGTAGCAGAGGAATACCCCATGAGTACCCCCCCCCCCAAATGTTAATATCAATCCCCTAGAACAAAGATCATAGGAAATAGAGGAAATCCCCATGAAAAAACATCTCAATAATCACAAAAAAATGGAAGATGAACTCACGATAAACCTTCCACCGAAGTACCCAAGGTAACCCATGTTCTTGTTTTTACAATTCATTACAATACTTTGAAAATCCATTTCAAAACCATTTCACAATCCGTTTCAATGCTTTGGAAATACCCATTTTCTTTCCATTTATCAATAACTAGGTAAAAATAATTTTTCTTTAAAAAATATTTTCAACACACAAAAAACAATAATGAAAATTCCTTTTATAAATCAGTTTATAAAACAAGAATAATAAGGTTCATCAACATAGGCTAGAGACAGAACCACCTACCTCAAAACTTGGGTCGCACATGCCCGCAATGGGATCCACTGACAACAAAACCCAAAAACACCAACAGATACCCTATAATCCAATACCCACATCTTATATTTGATTTAACTGAGAAATAAGATTAGAGGAAAAGAGGAAAAAACACATACCTCAAGAATGAACTCCCGTCGCACCACAACCAATAATGAAATGGTCTCTAGAATGATATCACACAATAGATCTTGGAGGAAGACAAGAGAAAAACCCAATTTAGATAAATGGATCTGATAATGCAACCCAAGGGAACTAACACAATAAATGAAAACCAATATATAGATCACTCACCCCAAGAGACACACTGCAACCACAATGAAGAAATAATGCCGAACAGATCGATCAAGAAGGAACAATGAATCTAAAAAATGACGAAGATGAAATTTGGTTTGAGAGAAAAGGAGAACAAGCGGTCAAATGGGAACCCAAAACCTATACGACATTGTAAAAAATCCCTTCTCAAAAAATTACATGAAATGTAACACCTTTACACATCATGAAATCCATTGTGTTTATGTATATTGAGAAATATGTCACCTCAGATTAAAAATATGAACTTTTATTAACTCGCGAAGTGTTAGAGATATTCATGTTGTTTAATTTTTCACATTGTGAAGTATTTCACAACATTCATCTAGAAACTCTTACACGTCTTGTAACCTAGTTAAATGGTGTGAAATTCCTCTTTATCCTGTTGAAAAAACCAGTTAAATCTACGAGTCCAAAAAATCTATGACTTCACCATTGTAGTTATCCTCCAAATTTCTTCTCATACTTATACAAACAATGAGAAAACGGAAAACCATGATGAGGTTAAATACATACCTGAAAGGTTGGTAACACGATGTAAAAAAATACCCACCATAAAGACTTTCCATCCCCAATAATTCATGTGAAAGATGTTATCCCTGGAAAAAGATGAGTCCATTGCTCCCTCATCAACAACTCACATTCTTAAGTCTCATGAGAATCTGATCTGTGTTGCTATAGTACTCTGACCAATGGAATCAACTTCCCACGCAAGACTTTCACTTGAGATTCAACGATCTCAACTGGGTTTTCCAAAATAAAAACATCTGGCTCCAACTAAATTTCTTCCTAACTCAGAACATGAGTGGTATCAGGATTTTACTTCTAGAGATGAGACATGTGGAAAACATAATGAATACATGTCAACTAAGATGGTAATTCTAACTGATAAGTAACATTACTAAGCTGCTAAATGACCTCAAATGGTCTAATATATATCAGAGACAACTTTCCCTATTTTCCAAGACAACGGTGACCCAACCATGGAGAAACTTTCAAGAAAAACCAGTAACTAATAAAAAACTCCAATGTTCGACACCACCAATATGCATACGATTTCGATCGACTCTGGGTTGTAACAAAATGTTGATGTACATCCTGAATCTCTGTTGATTTCTCCTAGATCAAACTTGGTCCAACTAATGATACTTTACCCACCTCATCCTAACAGTGAGAAGATATTCATGGGTGAGAATGAAACACCTTTAAGGGAGCCATTCTTATCAATGACTAATAAATGATGTTATAAACAAAATCAACCAATAAAAGATGGTTATCCCCTGATCCACCGAAGTCCAAGAAATAGGAAAGAAGTATATCTTTCAGGATCTGAATTACTCGCTCTATCTGACTATTTGTTTGTGGATAGTAAGTTGTGCTTAACATGAATAGAGTTCCCATTGAATCTTGGAGACTCTTCCAAAACATTGAGGTAAACATAGGATCCCTATCTAAAACAATGGTTGAAGGACTTACATGTAACCTCAAAATATCATATACATACAAATTACCCATATCTTCAATCGTAGAGGTATTCTTAATTGAAATGAAATGAGCAGAATTCATCAACTAATCATCAACTACCTTGATATAATTCCACCCTTGGGGAGTCTATGGTAGTCCAAAAAAAATATATGGATACCTCATCCAATTTCTAGACCAGCACTAGAAAATGTTGAAAAAAACCTGAGGGTTTTAAGTGATCTGCCTTTATCTGTTGGCAGGTGTAAAATCGGGACACATAATCTACAATGTCATGCTTCATACTCAAACACCATAATCATCATCTCTTTTCATAATACATATTTGCAGTCCTTGTATGGATAGAGCATGGAGAGCTATGACAATTAAACAAGACTAAAATTCTCAAAAATGCTGGGATGAAAACCTGCTTCCTAATGTGGAGTATTCCATCTGAAGAAAGAGACTATCTAGAAATGGTCTCCCCATTATAAAAGATTTGTTGACCATTACTAAACTCATCATCCTGGTGAATCTGTAAAATAGACTCCAGGAGAGATGATGATATCTGAACACTAGTCATAACCATACCTAAAATATCCTCCTAAGAATCCATGTTCTACTGAGAAAAAATCCCCATAAGGTTCTAATACTCCTTCAATTCTAGAACAGCATATTATGGCACTTTCCTACTAAGAGCCTCTGCAATGAAATTTCCCTTCCTCGAGGTATAGGTGATATCAAAGTCAAACATCTAAAGGTATTATACCCATTGCATCTGTCTGAGATTCAAGTATTTCTAAAAAAAATATATAACTCAAACACTTATTATAAGAGAAGACCGAGGATCTCTCCCCAAAAAGATAGTGCCACCAACATTTAAGTGCATGCATAACTGCAACAAGCTCTAAATCATGAGTGGGGTAATTATTCTCTTGCGGTCAAAGCTAAAATGATCTGTAAGCTACCACATGGTCATCATTCATAAACACACATCCCAAAACATCACCCAAATAATCAAAAAATACCACATACCATTTACTAGGCTTAGGTGAGATCAAAATGGTTGCTAATGCCAGAAGTTGGTTCAGTTCATTGAAATAAGGCCAACAAATAGCATACTATGAGAATTTCACCACTTTCCTAGTAAGAGAAGTCAAAGGTGATTCCATCTTGGAGAAATCCTTAACAAATCAATGGTAGTATCAAGCAAGAATATGGAAGCTCTATATCTCAAAGAAATTATGTGGTTCCTTCCATGATAGGACAACTTCCACCTTCTCTAGATAAAATGATAATACATGCTCAGAAATCTTGTGCCCTAATAACTTCACTTATTTAACCAAGAAACTACATTTTGAAATCTTTCTATACAAATAGAGACTTCTCATAATTTATAGAACCAAAATCAGATGGTCCTTGTTCACACTATCAGATTTTGAATATTCCAAAATATCATCAAGAACACTACCAAAAAATTATCAAGATATTGATGCAATATCTGATTCATCAAAGACATAAAAACTACATGAACACTAGTCAGACCAATATGCATCACAAGATATTCATAATGGTCATACTTTCTCTTCAAATATATCTTCAGTATATCAGACTCTTGAACTCCGAGATAATGATAACCCGACTAAAGATCAATCTTTTAAAACCACTTTAACCCTTTAACTAGTCAAACATATCATCTACATGAGGAAAATGATATTCTTTCTTAACTATTACCCAGTTCAACTTTCGATAATCCCCACACATCTGAAGTGAACAATCTTCATTCTTAAAAAAAGAGCACAGGGGTTGACCAAGAAAAAACACTAGGGAGAATGATACATTTTTTCAATAGGTCATCCAACTAAGTCTTGAGCTCTTTCAGCTCTGCTGGTGTCATATGATAAGATAGTACTAATATCAGCTACTTACTTGGCACTAGATCAATTGTAAACTGTTCCTCTATATCTGGAGGAAGACTGGGGAATTCATCTAGGAAAATGTCAAGAAATTCCCTAAAAACAATGGGAATTTCAACAACAAAAGAATAGTCATTAGGATCAATCACAACAGTAGACAACAAAATCTTGAGCTTTGGGTGGGAAGGTCCTTCACGACCAAACCTCAGGTCCCACTCCACTAAAACACATGATATTTCCCATCTACAGCAATAAAAGAAACACATTGATGATAAAAATCAACCTCATCACAATGAGCATCAATCCAATCCATACCGATAATAATGTGAAACATATCTAGATCAAAAACAAGAAAATCCCAGACCATCTTCGTATCAACTATAGTTAATGAACGAGAAGAAAACTAAAACCCCTAATCTTTCCTCTTACCAAGAGGTGTCACTAACTCCATTAGAAAGGTCATAAGTTGTTAATAAAATTTATAAAACATGAATATATAAATGAGTGGGAGGCACCATTATCAAATAATGTAATTTATACTAGAGATGGAATAGATATATTACCTCTCACTATTTCCTGACATTCATCGAATTCCACTAAACACTCATCTATTGTGTAAAAGTGATTCACTCTTGAGGCTTGTGGCTAGAGCCATAAAGTCTTTGAATCTTCTAAATGCACTCCAGTATGATTTGGAGTCGACAAACCCTGACCATAAGGAGTTGTAGTCATAGTTTGATAGAAGCGTTTTAAGTGACCTATGAATCTACAGATGATGAACGTATTCACAAGCCTAGGAATAGAAAAACTAGCGTGTCTACACTGATATAAAGTCATAGGAACACTACTAGCTATAGTATATTGTGTAGATGACGCTCACTATAGAGACCCACCTCCGCCACATCGGTGATGATCCTACCACTTCCTCTTCTTACCATTCACACCATGGAAACTACCACTAGATAGAAGATAACGAGTGTAAAAACCAACCATTCCCACCATATCCATATTTACTATCATATATCTATCTACCATCTCTGCATAGGTAAGATTTTTCAATATAACCCCCTACAATTTGATATCCATTCACAAACCTTGTAGGCACTTTTGAGCCTTTAGTGGGTCATTCTTCCCCACATGTGAAGAAAAACAGACAAGCTCAAAAAACTGATTGTTTTATGTTGACACCGAACGCTCTCCCTATTGCAAGTACAGGAACACCAAATACTTTTCTAACATGAGGGACTCTTGAAAAAAATATTGGAAGAAGTGGGTTTCTAAACCCTTCCAATTCAAGTCCAAGTCTCTATTTTCCTGGACTATATAATCCCCTCATCACTTATCAAAAACCTTGAGCCTAAATGCTAATCACTTTACCCATATATTTTTAGGTGTTACCATAAAGTCAAAGATTTGATTAATACTATCCAGAAATTACTTTGACTCTAGAGGTTAATTTATTACTTTAAAAGAAAATTATATTCTCATGAAATAATTCCTACGATCTATCTCTCTCTCTCTCCTCCGACTCCTGGATGTTCCTTAACAACCACATTATGAACTCATGGCACATCCTGATCAAAAACATGAACAAGTCGTACATTAGTCTCGATGAGATTCTAATATATTATAGGATTCGCTTGAGGAGCATCAACTCCACCCTCCTGAGGAACTCGTAGAAGATTTCTCAAAGTCATACTGATGCACACAAAAACAAAAGGAATGATTAGACAACAGAGAAAATATCATTTTAAACCAAAAAACCCATAACCAGAAACTGATATTTAAAACAAAACCCAACACTAGAGACATGTATCCCTACATTCCCTGGAAACATGAGTCTATCCACATAAAGGGTCATCTAGGTAATAATCAAAACATACCTCTCAAGTCCTAACAATCCCATATCCAGTCTAACCTATATCCCAAGATAAGGAATCTTGAGGATAGAACTTCTTTGATACCAAATTGTAAGGAACTGACTTGGGTTACCCTCAAAACTGGCACCCGACCTGATCCACCGCATACTCAATGGGTGTTCCCAATCCCCACGGGTTGGCGACAAGCGCCCGAGCATCAAAAAATAAACTAGATGGAATTATTTCACCCAACATGTATAGACTCATGGAATATATACACATATGGAGAATAAATAGATAGTAGAAGCCTAATAAATATATTCTATAACTGTAAGAAGATAGTGAAAACAAAACAACTATAAAAGTATCCAAAACCCAAAAGGAAAAGTCCAACTAAAAAGGACCATAACAAAATAGATACTCTATGTGATGGCATGGAAAAACTCTCAACATCACCCCACCAACTACCTAACTAGCAAACATGAAACCTCAATACCTCACTACAGTGTTATTCCTTTCCTTGCAATGGAATACATACAAAGGTCTACACAGCACCGAAGAGGTGTGTAGGTTGTGAGATAATAGCCTCAATAAGATCCCACCCAGGTGTTCCATAACAAGTCTATGTATAACAATTCATGTATTTTCATTTAAAAAAACATGTAATGATAACAAGTAAAGCAGTTTTATAGAAAACATGACAATCATTTCCCTTTTCCATAGTTCTAAAATAATTGAAGGTATATCAATTTCAAATAACATTTTCCATATCATTTTTCAACAAGAATAAGCATGAATATCATGGATAAAACAAAAATGTCAAGCAATACAAAATAGAAGCACAAGTATCAGCACCAAGGATCACTATGTGTTGTACTAGCAGACTAATCGTACAATAATCAATCAATGATGCAATCTGGTTCCTAGAACATATGCCTAGGAAGAAGAGGAATACCCCATGAGTAACCCCCCCCCCCCAGCAATGTTAATATCAGTACCCTAGAACAATGAGACAATAAAATAGAGTAAATCCCCATGATAAAACCTCCTGGTAATCATAGACAAATGAATGTTGGCCTCAAGATAAACCTTCCACATAAGTACCCAAGGTAACCCATGTGCTTGTTTTCACAATTCATTCTAATGCTTTGAAACCCCATTTCAAATCCCTTTCAATTCTTTAAAAATACCCATTTTATTTCCATTTATCAAAAACTAGGGAAAACCCATTATTCATTAAAAACTATTATCAGAACACACAAAATAATCATGATAATTCCTTTTATAAATTACTTTATAAAACAAGAATAATAAGGTTCATCAACATAGGCTAGATACATAACCACCTACCTCAAAACTCAGGTCGCACACACCGGCAATGGGATCCACCAACAACGAAACAAAACAACGCCAATGAAGACCCTAGAATCCAATTCACACATCTTAGGATTGATCTAATTGAGAAAGAGGGTCGATGAAGAAGAGAAAAAACCACATACATCAAGAATTAACACTCGCCGCACCACGACAAATAGAGGAATGGCTTCTCGAACTAGATCGCACATTGGATCTTGAAAGAAGAAAATGGAAAACACCAATTTAGATCAATAGATCCGATAGCACAACCCAAGTGTGCTACTGTGATTAATCACAATGAAGAAGTAAAATGGATCACTCACTCAGAGAGAAGCACCGCAACCGAAACGAATATCAAACGCCGAACGGATCGATTGGGAAGGAATGATGACTCCAAAAATAACCAAAGAGGAGATTTGGTTCGATAGAAAAAGAGAATAAGTGGTCAAATGGGCACCTAAAATCCAAATGGTTCCCTAAAACTTCCCTTCTTAGGGAATTACATGATGTGTAATTCCATTACAAATTGTAAAATACACGGTGTTTAAGTACGCTGAGAAATCCATCACATTGTATTAAAATTACATCCTTTTATTAACTCACGAAATTTAAGATCTCTTAATATCAAGTACCCTTTCACAACATGAAACCTTTTATAAATTTCATCCATAACCTCTTACATATCGTTTATCTTAGTTACACGATGTGAAATATCCCTACAGTCTGCAGGAAAAAAACCGGTTAAAGCTGAGAGTCCAACAAATCTATGACTTCAACATTATAGGTATCATCCCAATTCCTTCTTGAACCTATATAGTCAATGAGAAAAAGTAAAAACTTTATGAGGTTAAAGACATAACTGATAGTTCAATAATTTTATGTTACACATTTAACCAAAAACCAGTCCTTATTCATCACCCAATACCGAAAAGATTAAAATTTTAAAAAGTAGTGCACAAGTAAATCAAATACACAACACAATATTATTGAATAATTTTTTATTACATTCAAGGAAATTTTAAGTGGATTTTATTAAACAAATAAGGGTGTTTTCTTCAGGGGAAATTGTTTTTCTTGAGTAGAAAGAAGAAAGATGATAGTGTTGTAAATGAACAGGAACAAGAAAATATTATAATATTTATTATACTACTTTTACATTTTAATATCAAATTTTTCACTAAATATATCATTTATAATTTTCAATATCATTCTATGGAGGCCTCTGATGATAAGGGGGATGACATTTCTAAGATAGAAAAAAAATTAAATAAATATTAGGTGATAAGATACCAGGGAGAGTAAGCTATCAACCTAGGAATAATATTGTCTCTGCTAGGTATTGGCCCACGCAAATATTTTCTAATAGCTCTGCTAGCACCAAGTTTCAAGAGGACTATTTATATGAATAATATTCCTATATAGAGGCAACATATTCTAAAAAAGTATCTATATATGAGCATGAAATAATTAAAAACATCAATGAAAACTTTCTAAAAGTTATGATATCTTTATATCCATCACATACATTAGACATGGTAGTAGTTTTTGATACATGCATGAGGTAAATGTGGTCCTTATATGATAAACCCAGTGAGGGTGATGATTTTCATAATAGTGGGTAGTAAAATGACTTATCTGGTGGTGATGATAATGAATATATAGGAGGTGATGATGTTATTGTGGATGCTCATGATGACAATGATGAAAATAATGGCCATGATGGTACTGGTGGTCATGAAGGAGATATTGATCCCCTTAATCTCTCAATTTGTTTTTATGAAACAACTGTGTGGTTGTTTTTTTATGAAGGAAACAAATTATATATGTGTTTATGTGTTTTTATTTATTTTTTAAAATATGAACTTATTATTTTTGAATTAAACAATATATTTATTAGGTTAAATGTGTATTATGACAAGTTGGAAATATAAATTTTTTTAAATGTTTCTTTATCTTTAGTTGTAAGATATTTGGGGCTGGGTGTAGTGGTATCCTTCAGCAATGGTTTGCAAACTTTTGGTATAACATCTATATCAATGGTTTATATAATTCAATGGTTAAAACCAAATCCCCCAATACCAATAGTTTTATGAAAAATGTTGTTATAGTGGTATCCCAAAAACAAGTATAGAAATGGTTGTAATAACCATTGGTATAGGCTAAACTAATGGTTTCCAAGACTAAATTGATTGTTTAAAGATATTGGTATAGGTGTATTTTCTGATAGTTCTTCCAAGAAGAGATATAAATTCTTCTTAATAAGTAATAACTACTTATAATAATTTTCATTTATATTCATTATCCATATCTTCTAAATTATGATTTATCTCTTTAATAACATCATTATACTTCTAAAATTATTATATTATAAGAGAATCATTTCATAATCAAACATATTCATTGATGATAGAATTTTCTTATTTGGGTCGGTTTTACAACCTACATGAATGATGCTATAAATTTTTATCATGGATAACTATGAAAACATAATTAATGGTAAGATATGATATTACTAAGTAATATTTTTTATACTATAATGATAATATTAATATTTAACTCATTATTAATATACCATATTTTATTTTTTAAAAATTATTGAGACAAGTTTGTTATGTATTTCATCATGGAGAACCATATTAGAAACTCTCATTAAATGAACTTGGAGATTTATAAATCTTGATGAAACTTATACTACAGTATATTTAATATTATAGAGATGATGAACTCATGAACAAGGAATGATTACTAAAATATTTGTACCAGAATAGAAAAGGGATAGTTGAAACTATTAACAACTGATGATCAATATTAATTGGAAAAAAGTAATAACTATATAATAAATAAATATAAATGAATAATTTAAATGGTAATACACATGAATAGTGTTATGAAATAAATTATTAATAAGTATTATTTATTATACAATTTGTTAGAGGATGCATGAGACGATCACAGACTTGAGGTATGGGTTTCTTTTCCAATATCACCTTGATGTTGATATTAAATATTTATAAATTCCTATTTGAAGAAATTGTTTGTTATTTTTATAGAAAAATATATAAATTTTATTCTAATCTATATAATTCTATGTTTTATATGTTTTCCTGTCATTTAACTTCTCTTTGGTTCATAATTTAATCAAAAGGATTCATGTCAGTTGAACTGGCATTATATATTCTTTTTGGTCCGAAATCCTAATCCTCCATGTCTGTATTCCTTATATTTTTTTTAGTGAATATTCTTATCTATAAATTAATAATTCCTTACAATAATTTTAAACTATCTTTTAGTTTTTTAAAATGTCTTAAAAGTAATCTTTTTAATGTTTACATATGATTATTTTTTGAATTTCTTTATAAAAGTGAAAAGAAATATCATTTTTAATGTTTACCGCATGAGCGCCTATAAGGACCAATGAATTTTTTGAATGATAGTTTTTTTCTAAGGAAATGTGTATTATATTATATTACACACAACAGAGCCATATCACTTTAATAATGATCAATAAATTAGTCATCTAATAACCCGAATAAAATTACAGACATAACAACTGGAAAAAAAATATTAAAAAATTCAAAATGGAAAAATATGGATCACTCCAATCCATTATAATCATATCCCCCACAACCAAAAATACATAAAAATAAAACAAAATATTATTAAACTAATCAAAATATTATAAAATTATTGTAGTTAACATTGAATGATATAATGAAGTTGTATTTACAGAGTATAAAGGGAAATGTGACCCTTGAGATTTATACCCATTAGTAAAAATTCTAATGTTATAACCTGTTTTTATAAATAGAATTGAAAATGATAATTAATTTAGAAAGGGGAATTGATGACCTCAACTAGTAGAGTCATGCCTTATGAAGCCCATTTGTCAGAACTTGGGAGGGAGGTAGCATCACTGGGGTTCTCCCTTAACCAATCCCAATCCGATCTTCAACAAGTAAATCTAGAATAAAATCGCCTATGGGAGAAGTTAATATTACAGGAAATTACCACTTTCATGTTAGCTAAGTCACCTCATGATTCTATCTCCATCGCACACCTTACCCTTAGGTCGTAAGAGGGTGTTATAAGGGGTTATGTGTCAAGGCCATATTTACTTAAAGTGTAATTCCTTTGTAAAAATTAAATTTGTATTCCATAAATTCAATTTTAGGAATATTTTCCTTAAAAATATATACGTTCAATTGAGATGAATTTGATAAATTGATTTTTAGACACAAATTGTACTTTTTAGAGAATATATAATTTTTTATAATTAACTATGGTATTCTGAATAATATTTATTATTATTAAACTATATGCTAAAAACAATCTTATTTAAACATAAATGACAAAATAATTTTATTATGTCTTAGGCAAATTTTAAGTGTTATAAATTTGATTGTTTCTTACAACCCGCTATTTTTTAAATAAATACGGATTTTTATATTTAAAATATAAAATTATAATAAGTATAGAATTAATCTGATAAAATAAAAATCATTTTTTAAATCATCATATCAAAATTTGGTTTGGGTGAATTTAATAGAATTTTCTAAAATACTTTATTTTTTCATTAAAAGTAAAAATACAGTTTCATGTTTTTGATATATTTAATTACTTCATAATTATGTGATAATTATATAATAACTAATTAAACACAATCCAATACCTAAAATATTTTATTTTATTAATATCATGTATTTTAATATATTTTAATCATTTACCAAACCTATAAGTAAATTTCCAAATCTAAAATGAAAACATTGACTTTAACAACATTATTTTGTGGAAACATTAATTTTCCATACCAAAAGAAGTAATAAAAAATGATGGTCGGTTATGATGTATTAAAATAACATAAAATGTGTCCTAAATTTCCAAAACCATGGAAAAAACCATGGTTAATCCAATGGGTTTTCATTTTCCACAGCCTATATTTCCCAAATCTGTATTTGGAAATTATTAAAAAAACCTCCACTTTTATAATAAATACCCTCCCATTTATCTATTTAATTTCACTCCCAATACATCCTCCATTAATTTATGGTGGTTTTCCTCCTAATTATCCCCCCAAGGTGTCCTTAATCCCCTAAGGTTCCATTCATCATGATTTAGGAGTAACACTTCAATGTAATTGAATTATTATTCTTTTATCTTAAATTCAAGAACCTCTTTCTGTATATAACATATAATTATTATGAATACTCTATTTTATTAACCTTTTGATCATACCCTTACTTCCAAATAATGTTTTATCAATGGGAGACCCTTGTCTCCTCTCATTTTACCCTTTTCTAAAACCATGTTTTATTCTCATCATGCTGTTGAATTTAAATTTCCATATCTCTCTCTTCCCCTAAATAAATTATCTTTAATTTTCTTTGTGTGTATACCCAAATATTTTTATTTTCCATGGTTATTCAAATATATGTAAAAATTATTTATTTTATTTGGGGATTTACAAATAAGAAATTCAAATTCCCTTTTGATGGGATAAAAATGAAGTAATTATCATGTCTTTAAGCACTTTTGTACGCCATGATTCTGATCAGAAACTCATTCTTTATTCTCCATGGGTTATTAATGAACTGATTGATTATGATATATGTGGATCAAATTAATTAAGACATATTATGTTTTCACCGTGATATTGCTCCAATTTATTGACTAAATAATTTAATCTCTCGAGATGAAATTTTTTACAATACCTTGGTGAATAACCTTGGTAATTTTAATTTATGACGCATTGGTGACAAACCTTGGTGATATGCTTATGAATGTATCATTTAAATATTATAGCCACATTTCTATGTTATGATTCATGTTCTTTTTATTATGATATTACTTATATTGCCTTTCTTATTTCTTAATTATATTCCTCATGTTCCGATTGATATTCCCCATGATCACATGTAAACTATTTCCCTTGATTATTCCCTTACCAAGCCTCATGATCACCCCTTTCCTTTGATGTATGTCCCCAGAAAATGAGGTGAAATAAATGTACTTAGGATAAACCCATTAAGAATCCTTTCAAGTGGATTAGAATAATGTTTTCTGTTTTCATGTGTCATTTTCCTATTTTCCAAGAAACTAAACTTAAAAAGATCCTCTATTTTGTTCCATGTAATGAAACGTTTATGTAATAAAAAGGTGGGATTACATTTTTGGTTTCAAAGGATGGTTTAGTTATTTGTGTGAATTGGAATCGAAATCCTTATTATGGACCCTATATAAAAGTTTAAATATAGGAAAAAATCGTGGTATTTTGGTGAAGTATTAAGTAAGTGGTTTCTGAGTAAAGAAATCATTTTATGGATACAAACAAGTGGATGTGTCTCTAGCATAGATTTATGTAGATGTAAATCCAAAAAAATACCGCATTGAGCTAGAATCGATTGGGAATTGGTTCTTGAAAATGGGCCTTTCTTCACTCCGGATTTTATACTCCTAAGGGATATGTTTGTTAATAAAAATCTTTTTATGTACCATTATGAATGATATATAGAAAATTTAATTGTTACTAATGAATAACTTATTTATGCATGTTTTTTTAAGTCATACAACTCATTTAGAATTATAAGATTCTTAAAATCAGTATATTTCTCAATAAGGTTTTCTTATATTAAGAAAAAGAGGGATGCATAGAGTCTTTAAGGACTACCTTGATAAAAAAATTAGTTTTTATTGATGATATTATGATATATTCCAAAAGTCTTGAAAATCATGAGGATAATCTAACAGTTATATTAAAAACTATGTGTAAGGATAAGCTATTTGGAAAATTCATCAAATGTGATCTTTTATTATAGAGAGTTTCTTTCTTTGGGAACATTATTACCAGTGAAGGAATCTCATTTGACCCTGCCAAGACAAACGTTTTGGAGGAGTGGCCTCATCCAAAAACAATAACTAAGATTTTCAGTTTCCTTGGTTTATCATATTATATGAGGTTTTTGAAAAAACAAATTATGACTTTCTAATCTAATAATTAAGTTAACTTGAAAATGAGTTAAGTTAATCTAGAAAAAGGAGTGTGAAGATAGTTTCTGAGAACTAAAAAAGAGTTTGGTAACTACACCTTTGTTAACTCTACCCTCTATGAGAGAAGGATTAATTATTTTTAGCAATGTATTTCAGAAATGGTTTGGTTGTGTCCTTGTGTAGAATTACAAGGTGATTGATTATGCACCTATAAAGTTAAAGCCTCATGAGTATAATTATCCTAGGAATTACATGGATCTATGTGTGGTTTTTTTATCTAATGATATAGAGGAACTATCTATATGGGATGAAATGTGATATATACACAGACCATCAAAGTTTGAAGTATATATTCACACAAAAGGAATTGAACATGAGATAGAGGAGATGGTAGGAACTTCTTAAAGACATTGATTGTTCAATTCATTATCACCCTATAAAAGAAAACAGATTTGCTGATGCATTAAGTAGGAAAGACCCTATTTTTTTGGAAATGATGAGTATTCAAGGAGATCCATTGATTATGGACATAGTAAGGTTGGACATGGGAATCATGGGGGAAGGGATATCATCAATCCTATCTCAAATGATTTCTAAAACATAATTACTAGAGAATATCAAGAAATTTAAAAGATAATATCCTTTGTTACAAAATAAGATAGAGGATATAAAGAATGAGAAGTTTCCTGAGTTCAATATTGATCAAGAAGGTGTACTGAAATTTCATACAAGGCTATGTGTTCTATCTATTCCATAGATAAATAAAGAACTGATGGATGAATCTCATAGCTCTACATTCTCTCTACATCCTGGAAGAAAAAAAATATATAGGGAACTTCATTATCATTATTGTTGGGATAATATGAAAAGGGATATTGTTAAATACACTTTAAGGTGCTTGGTGTGTCAAAAAGTGAAGGTAGAATGACAACTTCCTAAAGGGGTATTGTAACCACTACTCATACCAACATGGAAGTGGGAAAATATCACTATAGACTTTGTAACTATTCTCCCAAGAGCATACAAAGGAAACAATCGGATATGGGTTATAATGGACCAACTCCCCATGACTGCCTATTTTATCGCTATCTATGAAGATTTATCTCTTAACCAACTTTCCAAGATATATGTCAAGGAAGTTGTGGGGCTATATGGGGCACCACGTTATATCATTTTTTATCATGATCCAAGGTTCACATATAAATTCTTGAGAAGTATTCAACATGATATGAATATTGAATTGAATTTTATTATGACATATCACCCCCAAACTGATGGTCAATTTGAAAATACTATTCAAACACTCAAGGAAATGCTGAGAACATGCTTAATGGGATTTAAAGGTGTATGGGATCAAAAACTCCCATTAGTTGAGTTCTTATACAATAATAGTATCCACTCAAGTATTCAAATGGAACCCTATGAAGCTCTATATGAGAAGAGATGTATAACTCCTACATGATGGGATGATTTTGGTGAGAAAAAGTTTCTTGGGCATCATCTTGTGCAAGAGATGACAAAAAATGCTCATTCCACCCGACAATATATAAAATCTGATCAGAGTTGGCAAAATATTTATGATGAAATTAGTAAAAGGGACATGTAGTTTGATGTTGGTGAAAAACTTTTCCTTCGAATATAACCATGGAATAGAATCATGTGGTTTGGTAAGAAAAGGAAGCTTATCCCCCTGTACATTGACCCCTTTGAAATCTTAGATCACATAGAAGCAGTGGTATATTGTCTTGAAATTATACAAAATCTAGCTCAATATCATGATGTATTCTATATATCTCTCTTGAGGAAGTACATACCTAATCCCTCACATGTATTGAATCCATAGGTGGTGCAAATGGAACATGACCTCTCTTATGATGAGTAGCTGATGAAGATAGTGGACCCTAGATACAAGGTTCTGCACAACAAGTCTACCCAACTTGTCAAAGTGTTATGGAGAAAACATAAGTTTGAAGAGGTTACATGGGAACATGAGGAAACAATTAATCATAAGTACCCTCACCTTTTTGCAACCAAGAATACGAGTTGAAATTTTGAGATGAAATTTTTAAAGGGGGGAAGAATGTAACCTCACAAGTTTTTTTAAAATGATATTTGTTTCCTAAAAAATTTGTGTTATATTATATTAAACACAACAAAATCATATTTCTTTAATAAATATTAATACATTATTAAACTAATAAACCAATTAAAATTCCAAAAATTACAAGTAGGAAAACATATATGAAATAGAAAATCCAAAATGGGAAAATATGGATCACTCTAATCTATTATAATCATCACCCCCACAACCAAAAATACAAAAATAAAACAACAAATTATTAAACCAATCAACATATTAGAAAATTATTATAGTGAATATTGAATGAAACAATTAAGTGGTATTTATAGATTATAAAGGGAAATGTGACCGTTGGGATTTTATCATTGAGAACTATACCCATTGGTAATAATTCTAACGTTATTATCAGTGCTTATAAGTAGTACTGAGAAAGGATAATCAATGAAGAAAGGAGAATCAATGGCCTTAACTAGTAGATTCATGCCATCTGAATCCCATATTTCATAACATGGGATAGAGGTAGTGTCACTAGGGTTCTCCATTGACCAAGCCCAGTCCAAGCATTAACAAGTGAAGCTAGAACAAAACTGCCTACGAGAGAAGTTCAAGTTAGTGGAAATTACCACTTGTTCGATGTTAGTCAAGCCCTTTTTTATTTATATATTTATAATATATATATATATATATATATTTCTCAAACGGAGGAGATATGGGATACCTTCTCTCAATAGAACCCTCGTGCGATTCGGGCCCCTCTGCCTGATTCCCTTGATTGCAAAGTTATGGTGGACTTCCTCAAGCCTGGGAGGTTTGAATCCCACCATTTTGCGATTCCTTAGAAGATGAAACAACCCCATTATCATGATTTTTTCGTGCAAGCTCATACAAAAGATTCCCCATATGAGAATAAACACGCCTGACCTATCTTTGGTAGATCCCAAGGGATCTCATTTCTGGATGTGTTGAAGAGCACTGATCCAAGAATAGAAATTATGATGAAGCCTAATCTTGTCAAGAAGCTTGATGATAGTGGGTTCTTGGTGGAAGAGGATCCAGATGCACTTCATCAACGCACACAAATGTAAAAATTCTCTATCATGGGCCTCGTCTCCTATTTTAAAGGTGATCTTCCTTGGCCCCTTTCTGATTTTCATATGCATATTGCTCATTTTTGGAATGTTATAAACTGGAAACTAATTCCAATATAGAAAATATACATTCAAATACTACTAAAATCACAAGATGGCTTAGAGAAGGTTTGGAAGACTAGAAACCTTAGCCTAAAGTTGGGACTTCTTAGAATTTATAACTGGGACTCTAATTTTAATCCACACACATACAAAAACACAATGGCACAAGTTTGGGTTAAACTTCATGGCCTTAATTGGTTCTTTTGGCACCCATAAATTCTAAATGACATTGTTTCATGCATAGGGACTCCACTGAAAATTGATCACAGAACCTTAAATGCTAACCTAGGGCTCATTTCTAGAATAATGGTGGAAATAAAATTAGACTCAAAGATCCCTAACACAATCAACTTCACTGTGAATGAATACAAAACTGAAATTCGAATTGAATATGGGATGAAACCTCCCTTATATGAACATTGTAAAATTATTGGTCACACATTCTCAAATTTTAGGGTGATTAGAAGGCAAGTAATCCAACCAATTGAGAATGATTAGAAGTAAACAAGGAGAAATAAAAAATATAAATCTCTCATGATGGAGATATCTAAACCTCCCAAAAAGAAAGCTGAAATCTGGGAAAAAAACACAATATAACAAACATAAGGGGGACCTCGGGTATAAATTGGGCATATGTTTCTAAAGAGGAAGAAATCTCTATTAAAGATCAAATCCTCTTTGAAGAACTAGAAAATCTTGTCTTAGACACGGTAAGGATACACAATAAGAATGAAGAATCTGGTCAAACCTCAAGGCCTGTCCTCATCCATGATGCAAATCACAACCTGGGTAAGAGGGATAACTCACCTGAACAAGTGAGCTACAATAATTGCAACACATATTATGCACCTCCACACAAGGATGATTGTCTCGAGATTTCTTCAATTCAAAATATGGTGAAACACAACCTAGATTCGGGTACTAGACAGATCTAAAATCCACACCCTATAAATGACACTGATATTTATGAGTCAAAGACTAAATCTAGAAATAAAATAGATGATGGATCCTCTTATCCCCATACTCAAGGCACATATATTTTTTTCTCTAAAATTCAGAACTACACAAGACACTTTTCAGAATCTTGTAAACTAAGGACCACCCAAAAGGACATTGTGGACACAACACATTCCACTGCTAATCAATTGACTAAAACTATCACCAAAAAACTAGACCTTGTCAACCCTTCTAAGGGAAATCCATCATCAGTAGAAGCTCTCACACAAACCCAAAACAACAGCTTCACAAAACATATAGCAATCAAGAAACCTGGGATGGAAAAATAACTTGATACATGCATCTCAACTGTTACAAATATCTCTTCTGATGGGATTCAACCTATTTTCAATGATGTTAATATTGTTTCCATGATGCCCTATAACATGCAAGCTACAAATCAAAACATTAAGGATTCATCAATGCAAACTGCTTACAAAGGAAACACTCTAAGCCTAAAGAATGAAATCAACATGAACAATGGTGAACCAACTTCTATTTTCCCAACTCACTCTAACACTATAAGTAATCCTACCACTTCTGGGTGAACTGAGACACTAAATAAGCCTTGTTATACTAATTTCATGGCACCTGATTCGGTTGAACATGGTAGCAAATTATCAGTACATGATACTAATTCCATGTAGGTGATGAAGGTCTCTGTAGACCAAATGCGGTGTTGTCTAGAACTGAACAGAATCAACAAGAATCATGCAGCTTCTTCACAAGCACCAGGTAAAACTCTCTCCCTACCTATAGATAGTGAGGTCTATACTACAAAAGTTGGTAACTCTATTTTGAATCATATTTTCAATGCTTTGCTGTTGTGTACTAAGAAATCGACTGACTCTACTATGAGTAATCTTGTAACTAAACCTGCAGGGAAAAACACCACAAAATCCAAAAATAATAAGGAACAAAACTCTTATAATCAAGAAAAGGACTTCTAGAAATAAAGTCTTGGGAAAAAAGAAAACGTGGGGATCTAACTCCAAACCTAGATTTTAATAATGATCCTTTTTTAGAATTGATAGGGTATTTCTAACTCTAACACCTTCAATATGTTAAAGAGAATCATTGACACTCATCATCCTCTATTATTTTCTATTAAGGGGACAAAAATTAACTATGCCTCTAAATACTCTTATTTATGTCAAAAAAATTGTGTTTTTACTGGAGTAATCACTAATAACCTTCTTGTATAATCTTTATGGATTTTCTTGCATTTCTCTTTGCAGAATTTCAGTGTCTAAAATATCTCTAATCAAATTCTTACTTAAAATTTTAATATTGACGACACAAATATTTTATGCTCATTTGTCTATGCTAAAAATAGATACCAAGAAATAAGGACACCTTGGAATGACCTCTATTACCATGGCACTAATATTAATGCACCCAGAATATTATGGGTGATTTTAATGCCATTCTCAACTCAAGTGAAAAAATGGGACCCTCATATGATTTTATTTCCACAAGAGAATTTAAAACCTCAATAGATGAAAACAACCTCATAGAAATCAATCTAACTGATGCAAAATACACTCGGTATAGAAGGCAATACAATAAAGTAGTTTCCTCTAATCTGGATAGAGCCTTCATAAATGCCCCTGCCATAGATAAATGGGACACAATCTCTAGTATCACTCTTCATAGGCCGAACTCTGATCATCACCCCATCCTATTCAGTGTCTCCAACAAAGACCTAAAACCCCGTATTCCTTTTAGATTCAACAATTATTGGTTCTCTGATGATGAGTGTTCTCATATCATTCCAAACTTTTTTTCCTCTATGTCTTGTAATAATGATGTCCATGACTATAGTCTCAAATTAAAACATCTAAAATAGACTCGAAAAATATGGTGTAGCTCTAAATCCAAACATATTAATAATGTCATCATTATTATTGAGAAGGATCTCAATGATCTTCAAGACACAAACACCACTATTGACCTCAAAATTGATCATACTCATAAACTAAACATTGTGGTCAATCTTAACTCCCTGCTCACATTCATAGAAAATATGAGAAAACAAATGTTTAAAGCTAAATGGTTAACCGATAGTGATAGAAAAACTAAATTCTACAATTCTCTACAAAGAATCAGGAAGGCCTACAAGCCATTAACCCTTTTAATGGATGGGGAAAAACTTTTTGATAATGAGGATGACATCTCTCAACATATCATCTCCTACTATGAAACCATTTTCAATGGTCCTGATATAAAAAAAGACCTCCTACCTGAGGTCATTCCCATAGTGATCAATTATGAGGAAAACTCCTTCCTTCTCAACACCCCGATGGATCGTGAAATCAAGGACACTGTCATTAGTCTGAATCCTGATAGTGTTCTGGGCCCTGACGGATTCAACAATGGCTTTTTCCAGCATTATTGGGATGTGATTCAGATTGATGTTTGCAAAATTGTAAAAACCTTCTTCACCAAAGGGGTTCTCCCTCATGCCCTAAATGCCCAGTTACTCACCGTGATACTGAAAGTGGATAATGCATATGAGATTTACCTATTTGGACCCATTTCCCTTATCAACACCCTTTTGAAAATCATCACAAAAATCATTACTAACATACGTTCCACTCTCATAGAAAAAATTTTCTCTTGGAACCAATTTGGTTTTATAAAGGGAAGATCCATTCAAGACTGTATTTGCCTCACCTGTGAGTGTGTTAATAATTTGAATAAAACTAAGAGGGGAGGCAACATAGCGATTAAACTTGACGTCAGAAAAGATTTTGACACTATGGACTGGAGTTTTATCTTCAAATTCCTTCAAGGATATATTTTTAACACTTCGTTCATCACTGCAATCAAACCCTCTTAAACTCAGCATCTATCTCCATACTAGTCAATGGCTCACCTAAAATCTATTTTAAATGCACCAAAGGTGTTAGGAAATGTGATTTTTTATATGCCATTATCTTCTCAATAGCAGAAGACTACCTCAGTCGTCTGATCAACTGGCTGGTGGACCAGAACAAACTAAAGCCCATTCATGTCTCTTGGAATGTAAATGCTCCTACAGATCTCTTTTATGCTGATGACATCATCCTTTTCATACATGGGGATAAAATTAATATTCTAAATCTCAAAAATGTGCTCTAACACTATAAAGAGGTTTTCGGTAAAACCATTAGCTTGAAAAAATCTTGCATCTTTTTTTGGAAGAAGTTCCCTCTCGGAAGAAAATGTCACATTTTCAGTGACCTGGGTCTGAAAGAAGGTACGCTCCCTTTCACATATCTTGGTGTTCCCATTTTTTGGGGTAGACCCAAATCTTATCACTTTGTGACTATCTTCGACCAAGTTCTAAATCAGATATCCTCTTGCAAGGGTAAATCTCTCTCTATGGTGAGCAAGACTTACCTTGTTAAATCCACTATTGTATCTAAGAAGGTTTATTCCATGATGGTCTATAAATGTCCAGCTGTCCTCATTTGAAAAATGAACACTGCAATAAAGAACATTATCTGGACTGGTAGCATTCTAGAAAGAAAACTTGTGACTGTGCCTTGGTCAACTTGTTGCAAACCAATTGAAAATGGTGGTATCAGTATTAAAAATATCAAATACTTCAATGAATCCCTTCAAGCAAGGCTCTCTTGGAACCTTTTTCACAATACCTCTGAATCTATTTCCTTTCTAAAAAATAGGTTTCTTGACAAACATAAAATCAGAAACTTGAACTTCATTAGCTCATCAATCTGGCCTTCCATTAAAAACTCCTTTACCAACATTATGCATAAATATATATGTATGGTATCCAGATATTCCTCCATGAAATTTTGGTTTATTAACTGGACTAGCATACCTTTAATGTCAATGATGACTCCTGATCAAACCCCTGATAATACAAACAGCTCTATCGGAGACATCTTAAACTCCCACCATGATCACCTTCCTGACACTATTCTGAATGTCATTGAAACTACTATTTCTCTCACACCAATGATTTCTTAACTTGGGAACCTGCCCACAATGGTATGCTCAACTCAAAACAGTTCTACAATCATTATTTCTGTAACTCTGAAAGAGACTACAGTTGGTCAAAACATTTCAACAAACCCTGGATAAAACCATCAGGATTCAACCTCATATGGAGTCTTGCTCACAACAGAGTTCCCACTGATCTTTTCCTTCAATATTTTGGCATCTAGCTCTACACTAAATGAAAAATTTGTAATCAACACAAGGAAGATGATAACCACCTCTTTCTCTCTTGCACTGCTGCTTCTGCTCTCTAGAACTATATTCTTGACATTTTTTACTGCAGATGGCGGAGACTTAATTCTATCAATGCTCATCTTAAAAAATTTGAAGAAATGGATGGATCTTAGTAAATCAGGAACTTCATTCTTGCTGTGGTTGCTGAGATACACCATGAAATCTGGTATGATCAGATCCTTATTATTCATAATAATTACTCATTTAATCAAAATACAGGTCGGATGAGGATCCTCATTGCCATAAAAGAAGTTGTCTTGATTCAAAAGGGACATTGCCACAACACCGTACATGACTTTACGATCCTGAGGCATCTTAAGATTAAAGGAAACTTCTGTCATTTTGTATCGCTCTCAGGAGGTTTTCTGGAGACCCCCCTGCCTGGATGGATCAAGATCAATATTGATGGCACCTCTAAGGGCAATCCGAGACCTGTAGGGTGTGGTGCCATTTTCAGAAATCACCACGGTCAGATTGTAACATCCTAGGTAAATAAAGAATAAAAAATTTCATATTTATTAATATTTTTGAATTAAATATTAATTTTACTTTAAAGGGGATGCTATGTTTGATGGCTTACCTGATACACAACAACGGTTTTCTTTGAAATCTTACGTTACACGCTAATAATATAATTATATTATTTTAAATGGTAGTTAACGTCTAGCCATTTTATTAGAGAGAATGAATAGAACTAACTAAAATATGATTACACATGTTTTTTAAATGTTTTTACATCTATCCAATAATGTTCAGTGGCTTAAAATGTTAATGAATCCAATTTTAAGTATAAACACTCTAATATTCTTTAAATGGTCGATTTAACGCCTTTTGATGGGAACCCTTTTTAAATACAGTTTTTGTCACTTTTATATGTTATATTTGACAAAATAAATTCCTTCTTTATAATAGAGACATCAAATTTTACATTGGGTAATTTTTTGGTATTTTTCTGATAAAATTCATTTTTTAATGAATAGTGAAAAATACTGTATTTTAATTCAAAACTGCCTTTTAATCTAATTTCTTTATATGGTTAGATTATCCTTTTAATTGGTTCTAAAGTGTAAATAGATTATATTTTTATAATTTAATCCAATTTTGGTCATTCGATGCAATTTCACTTTTAAATTGGACATAATCTACTATTAATCTTTTGATAGTTATTATTTCTTAAAAACACGTTTTTTGTTTTGACAACGAGAATTAATTTTAAATTAATTAATAAAAATTCTATGTTTTGAATTTGGTAAAATAGACATAATTTTTCAATTTGGAATATCAAATATATCAATGGCTAAATTTTTGGTATTTTTCTCAAAAACATCAATTTTTGATGAATAGTGAAATCACTAAGTAGTAGTTAAAAAAACTGACTTTTTCATTTAAATGAAATTTTACCGCTTCTGTGAATCGAATTTTAAAAATAAAAAAAAACATGGTTGTTAATAATAAGTAAAATGTGGTTCAATAAGATGAAAATAATTTTTGGTGAATAGTAACTTTTTACTTTTATTTACCGCAGTTAAAGGTAAATAGGGTAATTCAAGTTAAAAATAATATTAAATTAATATAAAATTACCTTAACAATTTTCCTAAAATTATTTTATGAGTAATGGCCGACCAATAAAATCCTTGGGTGAGACTTTTGGCCTTTTAAATCCACTTGGGTAAGATAATGATATTAATAACGTTTTTTTTAAGTAAAAATAAAAATATCATAAACAAGTATTGTTTTGATAAAAAAAATTTAATGTGGGGTTATATAATTGATATATTTCACTATAAATATTCATTATAAAGCTAAAAATATTTCCTAAATCATGGTAATTTTTTTGTAATTTTTAAAAATTATATAATTAAATTATATATGACAGAATAATGATGCAGTGTTTACCTCATTAATAAATGATTTAAATAAATGAGATTATAAAGATTAAAACAATATCCAAAACTTGTCAAATTATTATTGGATGAATTTATTTTGAACATGAGTCATATTAGCTTAGAATTTAATTAGTTTTGGACCTTTATAAACCGAAAATCATTATATAATAATATAATATTTTCACGCTTTCTTAAAGAGTCCTTCCTCTCCCTTATAAAAATCCCCCACTTCTAACCAATTCCTCACACGTCTCAAGCCCATTGACTCATAAAACCCTTACATAAATAAACTCCCAAGATCCCTATCCTCCCCCTAGAACCCTTACCTTAGGCATAAGTCACTTCAAGAAACCTTTTTGGTTCATATTAAAGGGAGTTACCCGAATTAAAGGTAACAATTTCTCTTAAATTCTTTTCTTTTATTATAATTATCCAACCCCTAAAATATCTTTATTCCTTTATTTTGTAACAAAAAAAGTATCCTAAATATACTAGGATATATTTATGAAAAGTATTTGAAATAAACTTACACACACCTCCATCTAATGGGTAAAGAACATATTGTTTCTGTGGATGGGAAACTAACACCTCACGAAATGATGATTATTCAATTATCTCCTACCGCCTCTCATGGTGGCCATTAATTTGGCACTGTATTTATATATGATATATATTATGTTTATTTTTTCTTTATGATTCTATATTTCTCCATTAATATCATACCTTTATGGTTTCCATTATGGGTAAACATGATAATATCATTTGAGGAAGTACGAACTACCGCCCCGTCAAAGTGATATGACTCGCTCATGCCATACATGGTACATATAAAGGATGGATTTTATGATATTATATATGACTATATACTGAAATTATAATATACCTATGTATCATTATGTTTTAATTCCATTAAATACGAGATATAAATGAAAGTAGCGTTCATGCGTACGTACGACTTACCGTCTCCATGAACGATGCATTTCATTTCTTATCTCCAAATGTTATGTAATATTATAAATACATGTATATAATGGATATATATGATATCTAAATCATTAATATAATTATGGAGATAATTTACTCTTGACCACATGGACAACTTGTAATTATATGGTGTTCATTTTTGACTCAAGTACCAAATATTGACAAAACAACCATTATTAACTTAAATGATTACATAATGTTTATAACAATGTAATAAGTGATATAAAAGGAATAATAAACATTAAAAAGTTTATTAATAAATTATAAATTTACTTAAGTTTATTATTCAGGAATAACAAGGAACAAACAAGTCAAGTCAAACATGAGGTAAGAGATTTCTTATCTCATTTTTAATTCTATGAGATTTCCATTGTTTGCCACTTATTCGTTGCATGTGGTGTATTTTGTACTGCCATTTGATATATATTATCATGATTCTAATTATATTCATGGTATTCTGTGATTAATTTGGTGGTTATTAACTTTTGTCCATATGAATCGATTGATTACTACGTGGTAAGGGGATTTCATCTCACTTCTTATTTCTGTGAGATTCATGCTATATTTGCCAGTATTTCCTTTTTTGTAGTGTATGTACTGACCATTATTGTACTCTTTCTGTAATATAATTTCATTTATGTGTATTTACATCTTCATTGTATGATCCTTCTTTTATTTGGTGTATGTTTTGTAAGTTACCAAATCGGGAAGGGAACCTTTCACCCTCCTCTTTTTAAAAGACTTATTTTTGTTATGTCTTTTAATTTACATATTATTATGTTGGGATATGTTATTAAATATACATATTGATTTAAATTTTATGTCCAAGTCATGAGATTCCCTTCTTATCTCATCAAATAATTTTCTGAATTTTAAATTTACGACATTAGGCTGTCGAATTTTTGTAAGGGAACTTCTTAACCAATTATTTCGATTAAACCTGTAATTCTTGAATATGCCATCTTATGAATATGTGTGACTGAACTCTGATTGTTTTACACTTAATATCCACTTTTATTATGTGAATTCTTATTTTTCACACATAATTATGTAATTGATTTGTCCTTAATCAAAGGATACCAACTTTATAAGGGATTTCATCTCAATTTACATTCCATTGAGACTTCATTATTGTTATGTACCAATTCACTTTGATATGGTGTATATATTGCCCTTTGGAAAATTACATCATGAATACCTTTATTCTCATGATATTATAAAGTTTGTATTAAATGTTATTCCTCAATTATTTGTATTCAAGCTTCTCTCATTTGGTTAAGAACTCCTTAACTAGAATATTGTTTTAAATATTTATTATTCTAAATCATTATCATTAATGTCCATGTTTTAAAAATGGTTTTATGGATTTTTTTATATGGACATTAATATTTTATTATGTTAATTCCTTTAAAATCTTCAAAGTGGTATGGGACACTTTGATTCAAAATTCTCTTTATTAAATGGTTTTGAACATGGTTTGATAAAGCATGGATTTTGTCGATATCTTGAAATGATATATTGTGATTTCAAAAGAAATGTTAATAGTGAAATTTTTATATTTTCAATATTTTATGTGCTATGATTTTATAATGGTACCTAGACATTTGACAGGTAGTTATGTGATAAACCAAATGACAGGTGGTGCCGTGATAAACCAGGACGGGTGGTTACATTATAACCTCCAATGCATTGGGTATGGAAGTAGGTCGTATGGATATTCCATTTAGTGATATGTGTGGAAGTCGAACATGTGGTCATTCCATTTAATTATATTTATGTCCCAAGTTACCTTTGTATTTTATGTGTTCTTTATATGGGTTTTATGGTAATATTTTGGTTATAAAAGGGTATGTAATGATCTTTTATTCTGTGAAGAGTATTTACCACTTCATAAAGGTAAAAAGTATTACTTATGATAAATTATTCATGGTTTACTTATTATTTTGAAAAACTAACAGTTTTCCTTCTTTGTGTATCCATTACTGAGATTTTTTTGCTCATCCCAAGTTTTTGAAATGTTTTTCACAGGGCATAAAGTGGAATAGGGTCAAGGATGGGATCAAAGAAAAGTTATTCTATCTAAAACATGGAACTAGACATGACTCTTTTTTTCAAGAGTTTTTATGTTGTGAAAAAAATGGAAACTGGTTAGATGTGTCTTCATGTAATGTTCAAGTTGTTATTTATATGTTATGACCTAATTCTCAAAATATCTAAACCTAAAAAGACCATCAATGTGAATTATTAACTTAATTCAAGATTATGCAATGTTTAAGGTCAGGTCCTTATAGTTGGTATCAGAGGTCAGTTTAGAAAACTTTAGGGATTATGAGTTTTCATTAAACACATGGTTAGTCCCTATGTCTTTTATTTAAGTTAAATCCTTATTTTATAACATTTTAAAATCAAGGAAATTCAGTTACAAATGGAAGGATAAGGATCTCAAACTACATTCCAATCTCTTCCTGATGACATGCTTTCAATAATTATTGCAAAGTCATGTTCGGATGATTGTGAAACTTTTTCTAGCATACAACTCACTTGCAAGAAGATGTTTGAGAGGTCAAACACCTCCACTATACCTCTATATCATCGTGGATCATGGGTTGTATTTAATAAAATCCTATGTTCACAATACTCTCATATTTTCAAGAGATTTAAATGTTATCAAGGAATTTTCAAATATTTTACCTTATCACAAGAATTTGAAGCATATTATGATTTTGAAAAAGGTGATGAAGAAGGAGACCCTTGTGCAACCTATTTATATTTGATTTTAAATTATAGTATTTTATCACATACTTATGGTATATTAAAAGTACCATTGATTGAAAGTTTCAACTCAAACTCAATCCGAATGTTTTATAAACAGAATGTTTTATCAGATGTTTGGAAATTATATGTTATATATGATTATTTTCCGAAACAATTTTTTTGTGAACACCTATATGACCCATATTGTACAATGTGTATTTGGATGAAGGAAGAAAATGATTTTGAAGGATCTCTAAACCATTGTTTCAATTCATGGACCTTCTACCTATGTTAACAAGATGATGATGAAACCATATGGACACCATGATCAAGGTATGATGTTCTTTCCTTTGGGAGTATTTTTATTTTATAATATGAAGTTAAAAAAATGACAATATATAAGATCATGAGGTCTTAATGTATTGGGATGAAAATGAAAGGTATAAGAAAACCTTTGAGTTTAAAACATGTTAGGGTTATTTTTGAGTTTTATAAAAGGTACAACCCGTAAGATGGGTGAAAACCTGTCACATCCGGCAAGGCCGTAGGAATCGAACCCACAACTGAAGGGCGACAAGGGTGAATCTCCTACCACTATCCTACGTGAAGTACATGTTTAGTATGACATATTATTTTTCGTTAAATGATTATATGGATAAATAATATGTTGATTTTTGGAACTTATGTTTTTTCAAATGGATATCCTTAATATTGGAAAATTATTTAGTTATTAAGTGATAACTGTTATTTTGGAAGATGTTATCTCTTTTGGGGAACTTTATATACTTAATGGAAATAGAATACTATGGTATCTCATTTGTGGAGTAATGGTTAAAATTTTAATTGGAAAGAATCTATGTTTTTGTGTGGACATAAGGTCATTTGGGTTATTTATGGAAATGATTAACCTATCATAGAGAATATGTGATTAAGTTAGTTACTTTTCAGTGTGAGACTTTAAGAGTGACTGATGTTATTTGGAGATAAATGTTAATATTTATCTTATAAGACTATGTGATTAAATCCTTCTAGGATTTGGGTTTCAATCTTAGTTAGGATTACAATGATGAATTTTATAGACAATTGTTTATTGAATAGTCTCTGTTGAACTTTGGGTATTGTTTGACAAATTTGGGAGATTAAGAGTAGTTTTACTTTTTGTAAAAGATTATCCTTTTGGGTGATTATCTCATCTTATACTAACCATTTTGGTTTTGGTTAATTTATAAATACATGGTAAATATATAGTTCATCTTTTGTGGATTATGTGATTTTCTATAAGTTGATTATAGCACTTTTAATGTGAACTAGTCATCCTGAATACTCATCGTTTGGAGAAAATATGAGTTTGTGTTAGAAATCTAGTAAATGATGAAAGTATACATGACAAGTAAGTATGTTTCCTTATATTTTTAGTTAAGATCATAAATAAATTCCTCAATGAAAAGTAACTTAAAACAAAAACATTGTCTATTAACTTTTCCTACTTAGTAATCAAAGACTGTTTAACCCATCACAATTTAGTGATTTTCTAGTGGTTAACTTTCTTCTAATCATGTTTTCTATCACTCTCAATCAGAACTTGATGGTTTTTTTTCTCTTCCATATCCATTTTTTCGTGGTATCATAGTATCTATTATATCAGGTGACCTTTCTATTTCTCTTCCTTTATTTTATTGTGATATTTTAATTGACTCTTTTTCTGATGTAGTACTTTCAATGAAGTTTCCAAGCCCAATTTGAAAATTGCGAGGATGCAATTCCCAAAAGGGGGGAAGGATGTAAGATACCGGGTAAATATAGAATAATACATTTTCATATTTATAAATATTTTTGAATTAAATATTAATTTTAATTTAAAGAGGATGCTATGTTTGATGGCTTACCTGATACGCAACAACGGGTTTCTTGGAAATCTTACTTTTCACACTAATTATATAATTATATTATTTTAAATGGTATTTAATGCCTAGAATTTGTATGGGAAAGAATTAATAGAACTAACTACAATATGATTACACATTTTTGTTAAATGATTTTACATCTATCCAATAAAATTTATAGGCTTAAAATGTGAATGAGTCCAATTTTAAGCACAAACACTCTAATATTCTTTAAAAGGTTGATTTACCGCCTTTTGATAGAGAACCCTTTCTAAATATAGTTTTTATTACTTTTATATGTTATATTTGACAAAATAAAATTCTTCTTTATAATCGGTACATCAAAATTTACTTTGGGTAAATTTTTGGTATTTTTCCGATAAAATTCATTTTTTAATGAATAGTGAAAAATACTGTATTTTAATTCAAAGCTTCCTTTTAATATAATTTATTTATTTTTTTATATTATAATTTTAATTAGTTTTAAAGTGTAAATAGATTATATTTTTACCATTTAATCCAATGATGGTCATTAGAAGCAATTTCACTTTGAAATTGGACATAATCAACTGCCAATCTTTTGATAGTTATTATTTTCTTAAAAACACGTTTTTTATTTTGACTACGAGAATTAATTTTAAATTATTTAATCCAACTTATATGTTTTTAATTTGGTAAAATAGACATCATTTTTGAATTCATAATATAAAATATATATTAGGCTGAATTTTTGGTATTTTTCTGAAAAACTTCAATTTTTGATGAATTGTGAAACCACTAATTAGTAGTTAAAAAACAGACTTTTTTCATTTAAATGAAATTTTACCGCTTCTGTGAATTGAATTTTGATAATCTGACATAAATGGTTGTTATTAATAAGTAAAATGTGGTTCAATAAGATGAAAATAATTTTTGGTGAATAGTAACTTTTTACTTTTATTTACCGCGGTTAAAGATAAATATGGCTAATTCAAGGTAAGAATAATATTAAATTAATATAAAATTACCTTAACACTTGTTCTAACCTCATTGGATGAGTAATGGCCGACCAAGATAATCCTTGGGTAAGAATTATGGCCTTTTAAAGCCACTTGGATAAGATAATGATAATAATAACTTTTTTTAAAAGTTAAAATAAAAATATCATAAACATGTATTGTTTCGATAAAACAATTTTAATATGGGTTTATATAATTGATATATTTGACTAAAAATATTCATTAGAAAGCTAAAAATATTTCCTACATCACGGTAATTTTTTTATAATTTTTAAATATCAAATAAATTAAATTATATATGACACATTAATGATGTAATGTTTACCTCATTAATAAAAGATTTAAATAAATGAGATTATAAGGATTAAAACAATATCCAAAACCTGTAAAACTCTTATTGGATGATTTTATTTCGACCATGAGTCATCTTATCATCGACTTTAATTATTTTTGGACCTTTAGAAACCGAAAAGCATTATATAAAAAAAATATTGTCAAACTTTCCTAAAGAGTCCCTCCTCTCCCTCATAAAAAGCCCTCACTTCTAACCAATTCATCACACCTCTAAAGGCCCTTTTCTCATCCAACCCCTGCCTAAATAATTTCTAAAGATCACTATACTCTTCCTAGAATCATTACTGATTAGCCACTAAATGAGGCTAATATTCAATGTTAATATATATAATATTAATGTGATTTATTATTCATAAACACCATTTTAGGGTATTTTACACTTTGAACATCATTTCACATTATGATTGTAATACCTTCGTAAAATGCACTATTATGTGGTGCATTTTTTAACATCATTTAAAATACCCAATTATTCATATGATTTTAAGGAATGTAGTTATATATATTTTAATTTGATATTTTTGGAACTGTAGCTACACTTAAATATGAACATGTTTGATTCCGGGATCAATGGAGAATTCATGGAAGAAGATGGGGATATTTTGTGATGAAAGGAAACAATTCTGCAGAAGTCATATTGGACACTATCCCACTGATAAGACTGTGGGGCCCAATTAATCCCAAATTTCGTGGGATGATAGAAGACATGTAGAGGAACAAATCACTCTTCCGGATCCAATGATAATTCTGCCCCCATGGTGTCCATTTAGGCGGCCCAAGTTAGAGATAAAATTCTGGGCCAGATTCTTCGGCCCAGAAACACAGCCCACTAATTTGATCATATCTCAGAATAAAAAACCTCAAATGGGCCCATATTTGATAGGCAGATATAATACACCCGAGGCTCCATTTTCTGATCATATGGCCCACTCTGATTCGTCCATCTAGAAGGTATTACAAGCACTTCTGTTCGGTGAAGGAAAGCTGGCTGCCACCTCGGGTCAAGGTTGGAAAAATCAACTATCCCTTACATTCCACCCACCTATGGCCTACCAAAATTAATTGAGGAGACTTGGACTATTGGAGGCTTGACCCAAGGTCTAAAAAATGACTATTTAAGGTAGTGGTGATGGAGGATTTAAGGATATTGTGTGTTTGGATTAATTGTAATGTTATGCTGCCACTTTGTGTTTGTAATCGCATTTCAATTTCCACGTAAGTTTGCTTTTTGTTTTTCATTGTTCTTAATCAACATATTCTTCATATATTCTTCCCATTTCGTTCATTAAAACATTATAATCACAAAGAATAGTGATATCTATTTGTTGTTCTGAATTATTTCACACATAGGTGTGCATTTCATTCACACACATGGATGAGTGCTCGTTATTTCCGTAGTTTTAATTTGTTCAATATAATTCTTGTAAGCCATCTTCCGCCCACCATTGAGAGTATACCATCAATGTAGGGATAACAATTTAATAGGTTGATCTTAGGAAGATGAAAATTCTATATTTAATGTTATTTTATGAAATAATTTTTGTTAATTGGTTAACTAATTTAAGACTTTCATTCTTCAGTTACTTCCACTCTTCATCTTCACAGTGTTTGAGGAAGATAAATACAATTACTAAAATGACCATATACTTTGGAGACATCATGAATTTGGTTCTCTAAGTGTGTAGGGGGTTATTATTTGAGTTTAGTTGCATCAAACCATAAAATGATAAAGGTAGTGTTATTTTGAAGAATGGATTCATCAAGAATTAATTAAACCAAAATTGTCTAAATAATTAAAATTCATTCAATCCACCCCTAGCATAATCTTAAGATCAACCCATTTTCATTTAATTGAATTCAATTAAGTCTCTTAGAGTTCACTTAAAACCATATAAAATCAACCCAACTTGGCCACTTCATAGCCAAAAACAATCCATAGAATGTACGTGTCTATAGGTTACTTCTTAGGTCTCTGAGGATTCGACAACCCAAGCTAAACTACAAGGACCGTTCTACCTTCATCTCTTGGGTAAATTTGAGCGTGAATCAAATTTTGGGGCCGTATATGGGGACCCAATTAATTCATCTAAACACCCATTATATTCTCCCCCATTTCTTATTTTATCATCTAAATTCTCTTATCTTGTCTCTTTCTCATTTTTTTTTCTTTTGGCGCATGTCCGCATACACCCGCGATCAAACAAACCGTCTAGTTAGGGTGGATAGTCCTGGGGTTGGGGAGTCAAGTACACAAAAAGAACACATTCCATTAGATTCTAATCTTCCTAATACTCTAGAGTCCAAAATTGATCCCATTTCAATGGAAGGTCTTCAAAGAAACCCACTCATAAACCCGGGTGGAAACCAAAATGGAAACCCAAATGAGGCAGCCCCAAACTTAGGGAATGCGGTCGATCAAACCATGAATGAATACCTCACAACTTCATGGACCAATTCCCCCTCATGAATTAGACAAAATTCCCTAGGATATTCCAACTACATCTTTAAACCACATGTCCTAAACCATCTTCCCACGTTCCATGGAATGGATTCCGAGATTCCCTAGCTTCACATTTAGGAGTTCAATGAAATTGTATAAACCATGTGTCCCCCACATCAACTAGAATCAGCTAAGATGAGGGTATTCCAATTTTCATTAAAGGATCGAGCTTAAAATTGGCTAAAAAATTTGACACCATCATCTATAAACTCTTGGTACAAACTACAAAGAGAAATCTATAAAAAATACTTTCCCCACCACAAAAGAATTGCACTTAAAAAGGGTATCCAAAAAATTTTTGAAAAAGAGGGAGAGTCATTATATGAAACATGGGAGAGGTTCAAAGACACTCTAAACATGGTTCCACACCATGGTTTTTCTATTCATGAACAAGTGGGAATTTTTTATGAAGGGTTGGGTCCAGGGAATAAACAATTCATTGGCATGATGTGTAATGGAACCTTAAAAAACAAAGCCCCAAATGATGCTTAGGAGTATCTAGAAAGCCTTTCTGAACAAAACCAATCATGGGGAACTACACATTATTCTGAAAAGCCACAAATAACTACTAGAGTTCATACACTTAGATAATAGGAAAGCCTTAGGGCTAAACTCGCACCACTCTCTAGAAAGGTTGAAGAGATAGACCTTAGGAAAGTCTATGAAATCCAAACCGTTCACCCTGTTTGCACAATTTCTGAAAAACATGACCATAAGACATAGAACTGCCCAACCATTCCATACATCAAGGATGTTCTCTTAGGAGGACCCCCAGCAAAATTAAATGCCTTGAACTTTCAAAATCCTCAATACCAAAACAACTTCAACCCATGGTATAATGACCACCCAAGCTTCCTCTGGAAAGATAACCAACAACCTAGCCAACCACAGGGAAAAAATCCTTACCCCCATCAGAACTACCAATCCCATAACCAGTTCCAAACCCAACCTATCCAACACCAACAGCCACCGGTCCATTTTCAACAAACCATCCCACCTCCAAAATATCCCCCTGGGATAAACCAATCTACTCAAGCACAAACCCAAACTGTTCCACAAATCCTACTAGAACAACTATGAAAACCAATGGAGAGGATGAACTCGGAAGTCTCTTCCCTAAAACAAGAACTTCAAACCATCAAAACTAGAAAGGAACCCATGCCTACTCAGGCGGTTCCATACTCAAATTCAAGGGGAGAGTCAAGTTGTGCTCAAACAACTCATGAAGAAATAAAGGTTGTAACTATTTTAAGAAGTGGGAAATCAATTGAGAAACCTGAACAACTAATTCAGAACCCACCTGAAGATTCAAACTTTGATGAAAATTAAAATGAACTACAAGATCAAACTAAGGAAACTGATAACAATGTGAAAGAAACAACTCTTCAACAAACAACCCCTCAACCTGCACCATTTCCTTAATGCATGAGGGGGAAACCCAAGCCTGAACTGAGTGAAACATTGAGGTAAATCTTCTCACAAGTCAAGTTGAACATTCCCCTTCTCGATTCCATCCAAACCATACCTGCGTACTCAAATTACCTTAAGGACTTGTGCACTTTTAAAAGAAAATTTTCACATAAAAACCGGTTCCTTTTGGCTACTAATGTGAGTACCACCATCCAAGGGACCATTCCTCCTACGTTGAAAGACCCAAGTTTCCCTTACATCAATGTTGAACTTGGAGAAAGCAAAGTTGTCAGGGCCTTTTGTGATCTATGTGCTAGTGTCAATCTCATCCCCTATGTCGTGTACTTCCGGTTAGGCTAAGAAGAACTCCAACCCACATCTGTCACACTTCAACTTGCTGATCGTAGCATTAGGGTTCCAAAGGGTATTTTAAAGGACATTCTGGTAAAGGTTGAAAACTTCATCTACCCTGCTGACTTCGTTGTCCTTGACAACCATCCAAACTTAGGATATAAGGAAAAAACCCCAATCATCCTTGGTCATCCTTTTCATGCAAAAATCAACTCTGTTATCTGAGTCTGAAATGGGAACATGACCATCACCTTTGGGAACATGAGTCTAGACTTGAACATCTATAATTCAATCTCACAAATAGGGGATGACGAGGACTTTCATGAAGTAAACATGATAAGAGGCATTGATAATGAATCCATATAACATCAAGGAATATTTTCTGAATGTTTAAGTTAGGATGAGATTGATTTCCTTTTTTCACATGAAGGAAGTTTATCTCCTTGGCTTGAATCATTTTCAAATTGCTCTTATGATGAAGTCTTAGGTCCAAAAATCAGTGAAACCTTTCAGGAAACCAATTTCATGGAGACCAATCAAACTTCCTTCCCTAAATCTGATCAAGCCAATATAGTAGCTGAAACTTCTACATGTGTGGAATCAATCCTATATGAAACTCTAAAAAATAAATTGAACTTGATCCAATGTACCAATATTCTACTAAAATTCTGAACCAACTTGATCTTAAATTGAAGGAACTTCCCAATGCACTCAAGTACGCTTTCCTAGGGGACAATAAACACATCCTATTGTCATTTCTTCTTCTCTTGAATCCAATCATGAGAGGATGCTTCTATATGTCCTTAGGAAACATAAGAAAGCCATTTGTGGGACCCTATTTGATATTCCTGGGATTAGCCCACTTATGAGGACTCATAGGATTGTTATAGAATCTGATTCAAAGACATGTTTTCAACCTCAATGGCGACTCAATCCTAATCTCATGGAGGTAGTAAGGAAAGAACTTCTGAAATTGTTAAAAGTTGGTATCATATATCCCATAGATGAGAGTGAATGGGTGATCCCAATCCAAGTGGTTCGAAAAAAGGCTAGAATCATAGTGATAACCAATGAGGATGGAGAGATTCTTCCAACAAGGGTGAGTAGTGGATGGAGGGTCTGCATTAACTATAGGAAGCTAAACTCATTCACCAAGAAGGACCATTTCCCCTAACCATTCATTGACCAAGTCCTTGGGAGAGTGGCAGGTCATGCCTTCTACTATTTCTTAGATGGGTACTCAGGGTAAAATCAAATTGAGTTCACCCTAGAGGATCAAGGGAAGACTACATTCACATGTCCATTTGGTACCTTTTCCTTCAAATGCATGCCCTTTGGTTTATTCAATGCTCCTGGAACCTTCCAGCGGTGCATGATGGGAATCTTCTCAGACATGGTAGGGGATTTTCTAGAGGTCTTCCTGGATTACTTCTCTATGTTTGGGGATACTTTTGAGGGATGTCTACCAAATGTAAAGAGAGTCTTGTCAAGATGTGAAGGAAAACATCTGGTCCTAAACTGGGAAAAATGCAATTTCATGGTTAAAGAGGGACTAGTTATAGGACATCTGGTCTCAGGGAGGGGGATTAAAGTTGATAAAGCCAAGGTTGACATCATTCGTCACCTTCCATCACCCAAAACTGTCAAGGAAGTGAGGTCTTTCTTAGGACATGCTGGTTTCTATAGAATATTCATCAAGAACTTTAGTTCAATCTCATGTCCCCTTTGTGCTCTACTAGTAAAAGATGCTCCATTTTTTGGACAGAAAGATGTGAGGGTTCATTCTCATCCCTCAAATCCTCTCTCACCTCTCCCCCCATCATGAAATCTCCAAATTGGAACCTTCCTTTCGAACTTATGTGTGATTCCAGTGAGTTTTCTTTAGGATCTGTGTTAGGAAAACGTTGTGATAAAAATCCTTATGTCATTTCTTATGCAAGAAAATCCTTAAATGATGCCCAAATCAACTACACCACCACTGAAAAGGGGTTACTTTCTATTGTGTTTTCCTTATAGAAGTTTAGTTCCTACCTCTTAGGATCCCCCATCATTGTGTTCACTGACCATTATGCACTAAAATACCTCTTCCAAAAACAATATTCTAAGGCTATACTGATTAGGTGGGTCCTTCTCTTACAATAATTTGACCTCACAATCAAGGATAAAAAGGGAGTTGAAAATGTTGTAGCTGATCACCTCTCTAAGATGGAATTAAAAGACAACTCAAATCACCATTCTGTGTCTAATTCATTTCCTGATGAACACCTATACTTTGTGACTGACTTCCCTTGGTATGATGACATAGCCAATTTCTTAGTTATAGGAGTCGTTCCAAAATTCCTAGGGACACAAGATCGAAGGAAGTTTCTTTTTGATGTCAAACACTATGTGTTTGATGATCCTTACCTATTCAAGTTCTGTCCTAATCAAATAATTAGGAGATGTGTTCCTGAGTCTGAGCAAGAGTCCATTATAAGATTCTATCATGTGGAGGCATGTAGAGGCCACTTTTCCACAAAGAAAACCACTAAAAAGGTCCTCCAAAGTGGTTTCTACTGGCCTAACCTCACTAAGGATTCCTACCAACTTTGCCAAAGTTTTCCTCAATGTCAAAAATTAGGATCCTTTACCAAAAGGAATCAAATTACCCTCACTTCCATTCTAGTCGTTGAAATATTTGATTGTTGGGGAATTGATTTCATGGGACCCTTCTCAAACTCTAGGGGATACCTGTATATCCTTTTAGCTATTGATTATGTCTCAAAATGGGTTGAAGCCACTCCCAAAAAGTCTAATGACCATCATGTTGTGATCCGATTTCTAAAAGAGCACATATTTTCTCGATTTGGAATTCCTAGGGCTAAATCAGTGATTGAGGAACCCATTTCTGCAAACTCCCATTCTCTTCACTCATGTCTAAGTATGGTATTTCTCATAACGTTTCCACTACATATCATCCTCCAACCCATGGTCAAGCTGAGTTAGCAAAAAGGAAGATTAAGCAAATTCTTGAAAAAACTGTCAACCCCTCTAGGAAGGATTGGTCTGAGAAACTCTTAGATGCTCTTTGGGCATATCGTACAACATTCAAAACCATCCTAGGAATGTCCCCATATAGGTTGGTTTATGGAAAATCATGTCATTTACCTGTTGAAATTGAGCATAAGTCCTTTTGGGCAATTAAGAAAATGGATTATGACCTCTCATTGTCCAGAACAAAAAGGAAATTAGATCTCAATGAACTGGAGGAACTAAGGATAGAGGCTTATGAAAATTCAAGGATCAATAATTCTATAGTTCAAGCCTACCAATCTAGGAATATCAAGGTCAAACATTTTGAACCGGGAAAACTTGTGCTCTTGTATAGTTCAAAACATCATTTACACCCAGGAAAGTTAAGGCCTAGATGGTAAGGTCCTTTCATAGTGCATTATGTGTACCCCCATGGGGCAGTAGAGATTCAAGATCCCATAAGTGGTTACATTTTCATGGTCAATGGTCAAAGGTTAAAACCATTCATTGAATCAATTAATAAACAGGAAATAGAGGTTGAGTTAACTGAGCCAACCTATGAACCAGGAAAAAATTGATAGATTTAGGATCCATGTCAGGCTAACAACATTAAACAAAGCGCTGCATGGGAGGCAACCCATGGTTTTCAAGTTACAGATAATTTTTTTTGTTTTAATCAAATTTATATTTTAAATAGGATTAATTAATCATTTTGATATTTAAAAATAAAAAATAGACTATTGAACTGTTCTTCTATTATGAATATGGATGGGTATGAAAGGAGAGCACCATATTCATCTGTGTCACGTGGTGTGATCCTTGAGTAATGCCTTACCCATAAATTTATGACGAAGACAATGTATCATTAGTTGTTTTATTTTAATGTGTTTGTAGGATTAAAATAAAAATACAAAAAAAATATTTAAAAATATAATAATAATAATAATGGGACACATCGTGGGTCGTGGGTCAAACCCTATCACAACCGGCGAGTGGGGATTCGAACCCAGGACCGAAGGGAGATAGGGGCGTGCAATTACCACTGACCTAAGACTTTTTTTACTTCATTATTATATAATTTTTATATATATACTTATATTTTAGATTCCTTATTATATAAATATATATATATATATATATTGTTTTTTTTGTTTTTTTCCCTTTTTCTACTAGGGAACTCTTCAAGTGACATGGATATCAAAGGATTAAAATAAAGCAGCAATAATTTCAACTTCAACCACCAGGTGACTTCATTCCATGATCCTCATTTTCAATTTCATTTTTGAACTTTCACTATCTACCTATACCCCCTTATAAATTTTCTTTTTTTAAAACACTGGGGACAGTGTTATTTTATGTTGGGGGGGAGATAAAATAAAAAATGCTTTTGTGTCAAAGAAAATGAATGATTTGAAAAAAAGGTGTAAATGGATGGAAAAATTACTTTAAATTTGAAAATGGTAATACACATTGCACACTTTGAAACTAAATATCAAATAATTTTGCATGCCCTGATTCTGATTTTAATCCTTGTATAATTTCATGAGAATATATTTTGGAAAGTGTGGCAGTCCAATGTGATATTTCATCGTTTATATTTTCATCCAAATAAAAAAAGCTCACAATGCACGTCCTTTGGATAGTGGGGTATTAGTTTGAGTTCATGGGGTCCCCCAAATAAATAGAATAGGTTTGGTGATCATCTTAGTTTTAGTATGAGTATTTAATAAAAAAAATAAAAAAAATAATAAATTTTCATGTAGAGCAATGAAATGACCTAATGCGTGGCTTTCAGCACTTGGGGATCATGACTCCATAGTTGTCTGGCCCAGAGTTAGTAATTTTATATCTATTTTTGGTAATTTGAATTTGTTTTTTACTGAGTTAACTTTAGATGATGCCCAGGAATGTGGGATTCACTTGGTTCCCTAAGGTCTTTGATCCTGAGAGTCATCAGCAAAGTCTCGCTACAGGGGTTGACTCTTTTGAGTCCAATTTCAATTAACATGGAAAAATTGAAAAAAAACAAAAAAAATATAATAAAAAAATTGAATACTCATCTTAATATTGAAATGTGATTCCACCTAGCGCTTACGTAATTTCCCCCCTTGAATAAAGATGAACCCTCATGTCTATTGTGATGCACAACACATCCTCATACATAATTGATATTGAATGAAATATGGAAATGAATTTGAACAAAGAAATGGGTTTGGGATTAAGATATGCTTATGAAACTATCTTGTTTTAAAATATTTTTAAGGGTTTCATGATTGTTTTGTATAGAGGTTTTTGGTGATCATTGTATATTAAAATGTTTTTGGAAAAGAGAATTTGAATTTCATATTGTTGAGATACATTTTGCCCGGGACTAGAAAAACTCAAGTTGGGGGGGGGTGATTAGCCATTAAATGAGGCTAATATTAAATGTCAATATATATAATATTAATGTGATTTATTATTCATAAACACCATTTTAGTGCATTTTACACTTTGAACATCATTACACATTATGATTGTAATACCTTCATAAAATGCACTATTATGTGGTACATTTTTTAACATCATTTAAAGTACACAATGATTCATCTAATTTTAAGGAATCTATTTATCCATATTTTAATTTTATATTTTGGGAACTTTATCTACACTTAAATATGAACATTTATTATTCATGTATCAATGGAGAATTCATGGAAGAAGATGGAGATATTTTGTGATGAAAAGAAACAATTCTGGAGAAGTCAGATTGGATACTAACCCACTGATAAGACTTTGCGGCCCAACATAAAGGCCTAATGAATCCCAAATATCGTGGTATGCTATAATAAATGTATAGGAACAAATCACTCTTCAGGATCCAATGATAATTCTGCCTCCATGGTGTCCATTTAGGCGGCCCAAGTTAGAGATAAAATTATGGTCCAGATTCTGTGGCCCAGAAAAACAGCCCATTAATTTTATCATATCTCGGAATAGACAACTGAAAATGGGCGCAACATTGACAGGAGTCTAGAAGACATCCGAGGCTCCATTTTCTTCATCTATGGACAGCTCTGATTCGGCCATCTAGAATGTCTTCCAAGCGATTCTATTCGGTGAAGGAAAGATGGTTTCCACCTCAGGTCAAGGGTGGAAAAATCAACTCTCCCTTACTTTCCACCCACATATGGCCTACCAAAATTAATTGAGGAGACTTGGATAGTTGGAGGCTCGACCCAAGGGCTCAAAAATTCTTATTTAAGGCAGTGGTGTTAGAGTATTTAAGGATCTTGGGTGTTTGGTTTAATTGTAATGTTATGCTGCCACTTTGTTTTTGTAATCACATTTCAATTTCCTTGTAAGTTTCCTTTTTGTACTTATTTGTTCTTAATAAACATATTCATCTTCTATTATTACCATTTATTTCATTAAAACATTATAATCACAAAGCACAGTGATATCTCTTTGTTGTTCTGAATTAGTTCACACATAGTTGTGAATTTCATTCACACACACGGAGGAGTGCTCGTTATTTCCACGGTTTTAATTTCTTCAATATAATTATTGTAAGTGATATTCCACCCACCATTGAGAGAATACCATAAATGGAGGGATAACCCTTTAATGGGTTTATCTTAAGAAGAGGAAAAGGCTGGATTGAATGTTATTTTATGAATGAATTGTGGTTAACTGGTTAACTAATTTAAGACTTCCATTCTTCAGTTATTTCCACTCTTCATTTTCACTGCTTTTGAGGAAGATAAATACAATTAATAAACGGACCATATACCTTGGAGACATCATGAATTTGGTTCTCTAAGTGTGTAGGGGATTAGTAATTGATTTTAGTTGCATCAAACCAGAAAATGATGAATGTAGTGTTATTTTGAAGAATGAATTCATCAAGAATTCATTAAACCAAAATTATATAAAGAAGTAAAATTTATTCAATCCACCCCTAGCATAATCTTAAGATAAACCCATTTTCATTTAATTGAATTCACTTAAGTCTCTTAGAGTTCACTTAAAACCATATAAAATCAACCTAAGTTGGCCACTTCATAGCCAAAAACAATCCATAGAATGTACATGTCTATAGGTTACTTTTAGGTCTCTATGGATTCGACAACCCAAGCTAGACTACAAGGACCGTTATACCTTCATCTCTTGGGTAAATTTGAGCATGAATAAATTACCTTAGGAAGAAGGCATTTCAAGAAACTCTTTTGGTTCATATCAATTGGAGTTACCCAAATTAAAGGTAACAATTTCTCTTAAATTATTGTCTTTTATTTTACTTCTCCAACCCATAAACTCTTTTTATTCCATTATTTTGTAACAACTCCAATATCCTAAATATACTAGGATGTTTCTATGAGATGTATTCAAACTACGCTTACACACACCTCCATCTAATGGATAAATAACATACTGTTTCTGTGGTTGACAAACTAACACCTCATGAAATGATGATTGTTCAATTATCTCATACCGCCTCTAATGGTGGTCATTAAGAAGGAACTGTATATATATATGATATATATTATGTTTATTTTTTCTTTATTGTTCTGTATTTTTTAGTTTATAGCATACCTTTATGGTTTCCATTATGGTTAAACGCGATAATCTCATTTGAGGATGTGCGGACTACCGCCCCTTCAAAGTGACATACCATACATGGTACGTATAAAGGATGGATTTAATGATATTATATATTATAATATACTAGAATTATAATATACATATTTATAATTACGTTTTCATTACATTAAATATAATATAAAAATGAAAGTAGCGTTCTTGCGTACGTACGGCTTACCGTCTCCATGAACGGTGCATTTCATTTCTTATCTCCAAATGTTATGTACTATTATAAATAAATGTATATACTGGATATATATGATATTCAAATGATTAATATAATTCTGGAGGTAATGGAATCTTGACCACATGGACAACATGTAATTATTTGGTGTTCATTTTTTACTCAAGTACCAAATATCGACAAAGCGACCATTATTAACATAAATGATTAAATAGTGTTTATAACATGGTAATAGGTGATATAAAAGGAATAATAAACTTGAAAATGGTTCTTAATCAAGTATAAATTAACATAATTTTATTATTTAGGAAGAACAAGGAACAAACAATTCAAGTCGGACACGAGGTAAGGGATTTCTTATCTCACTTTTAATTCTGTGAGATTTCCATTGTTCGCCACTTATTCATTGCATGTGGTGTATTGTGTACTATAATTTTATATATATTATCATGATTCTAATTATATTAATGGTATTATATAATTAATTTTGTTGTTATTAACTTTTGGTCATAAGACTCGATTGATTACTACGTGGTAAATGGATTTTAACTCACTTCTTATTTCCGTGAGATTCATGCTATATTTTCAAACTATCTCCTTTTATGTGGTGTATGTACTTCCCATGATTTTACTATTTGTGTAATATGATTTCATTTATGGGTATTTAAATCTTAATTTTATGATCGTTATTTCATGTGTTGTATGTTTCGTAAGTTACCAAATTTGTAAGGGAACCTTTCACCATCATCTTTTTAAAAGACTTATTTTTGTTATGTCTTTTAATTTACATATTATTATGTTGGGATATGTTCTTAAATATCCTTATTGATTTAAATTTTATGTCCCAGTGATGAGATACCCTTTTTTATCTAATTAACTCCTTTTCTGAATTTTAAAGTGATGTCGTTAGGCTGTCGAATTTTTGCAGGGGAACTTCTTAACCAATTCTTTGGGTTAAACCTGTACTTCTTGAATATGCCATCCTATGAATATGTGTGAATGACCTATGATTGTTTTACACTTAATATAAAATTATATTTGGTGTATTCTTATTTTTCACACATAATTATATAATTGATTTGTCCTTAATCAAAGGACACTGTCTTTATAAGGGATTTCCTCTCAATTTACATTCCATTGAGACTTCGTTGTTTTTATGCACCAATTCACTTTGATATGGTTTATATACTATACTTTGGCATATAATATCATGAATAAATTTATTCTCATGATATTATAAAGTTTTTATTAATTTTCATTCCTCAATTATTTGTATTCAAGATTCTCTCATTTGGTTAAGAACTCCTCAACAAGAATATTGTTCTAAATACTTATTCTTCTAAATAGTTCTCATTAATGTCCATGTTTTAAAAATGGTTTTAAGGATTTATTTATATGGAAATTAGTGTTTTGTTATGTTAATTACTTTAAAATATTCAATTTGGTATGGGACACTTTTATTCAAAAATATATTTATTAATTGATTTTGAAAATGGTTTGATAAAGCATATATTTTGTCGATATCTTGAAATGATATATTGTGATTGAAAATGAAATGTTAACTGTGTAATGTTTATATTTTCAATATTTTATGTGCTATGATTTTATAATGGTACTTGGACATTTGATGGGTGGTTATGTGATAAACCAAATGACGGGTGGTGACGTGATAAACCAGAACGAGTGGTTACGTTATAACCTCCAATGCATTGGGGATGAAAGTCGGTCGTATGGCTATTCCATTTAGTGATATGTGTGGAAGTCGACCATGTGGTTATTCCATTTAAGTGTGTTTATGTCCCAAGTTACCTTTATATGTTATGTGTTCTTTATAATGGTTTTATGGTAATATTATGGATACAAAATGATAAGTAATGACCTTTTATTCTGTGAAGAGTATTTACAACTTCATAAAGGTGAAAAGTATTACTTATGATAAAGTATTCATGGTTTACTTGTTGTTTTGAAAAACTAACATTTTTTCTTCTTTATGTATCCCTTAATGAGCTTTTTGTGCTTATCCCAAGTTTTTGAAATGTTTTTCGTAGGACATAAAGTGGAATAGGGTCAAGAATGGGATCAAGGAAAAGTCATTCTGTCTAAAACATGGAACTAGACATGACTTTTTTTTCAAGAGTTTTTATTTTTTTTAAATGGAAACTAAGTATATGTGTCTACATGTAATGTTCAAGTTGTTATGTATGTGTTATGACTTAATTCTCTAAAGCTCTAAACCTGAAAAGATACTCAATGTGAATTATTAACTTAATTCAAGATTATGCAATGTTTAAGGTCGGGTCATTATATAGATACTTGGATGCTTCATGGGTAAATGTGGAATTTCCACCTCCCTTGAAGCTGAGATGCTGGGCTTGATACATGCCATTGCTTTTTCCAAACTCTTTGGTTGGAATAACCTCTAGATCGAAAGTGGATCGACGACAATTTTCCAAGCAATTTGGAATGTCATAATCCACCTTGCTTGGCTGATTACTACCTGCTGGATGGAATTCTTCCATTCTCTTTGCGATATGAACTACATCATCACACATTTGTGTCGAGAAGCAAACACGGTTGTAGATGGTCTGGCCCACAAGGGAGTCAATCAGGACATTACTTGGTTCGAAGACCTTCTCATTGCTCTTCTTTCATATCCTGAAAAAGATTTTAATATGATTACATTTCTTAGACTCTTGTAATCTTTATTTTTAATAAAATTTGTGCTTTGGTCATTTTTGACCAAGGCATCACCTTTAAAAAAATTTGAAAAATTGATTTTTTTAGACACAAAATGTACTTTTCAGAAAAGATATAAATTTTTATAATAAACTATGGAATTCTGAATAATATATATTTTAATAGAATAATATGTAAAAAAATGATCTTATTTAAATATAAATGATAAAATAATTTTATAATGTCCTAGGAAATTTTTAAGTGTCAAGAAATTTGACTATGACTTACAAACTAATATTTTTTAATAAATAAGGTTTTTTAAATTTAAAAGTAAAAATTGTAATACCCCAATACTTTATAATATTTTTCTTTTAGAATAAATTTAATTTTGTTACTGACATGCTTTATACACAACACCAAGCATAGAAAGGAATATAACCTCTCGAGACATTAAGATATATTTGATATTTTAAAATAAATTTAATCTATTATATGTGTTTAAATTCACTAAATATTGAGTTATCTTTCAATACATGCAACAACAACATTCTTTAATAGCTTCCATTAGAGGAAAGACTGAGTTTTACCAAACACCAATTATTAAAATATTATTATTTAATATAATAAGTTATAAACTAGCTGGTAAATTGGAGGTTATAAATATGATTAACTAAATTATAAAAATATATGGTTGAATTCATTTGTTACTAATAAATTATAAATGAATATAAAAACCAATTTAATATAAAGGATTTTTTTTATAAAAAACTATTTTTATGCACCCAAAGACATTTTGTCTTAATAAATTAAATTAATTACTATTAGTGAATTGTATTAACGAAATATATAATATATATTCAATTAAATATTTTTTCTATTAATATAATATATTTTATAGGAATAAGATAATAATAAATCCAGTTTTACATTTAAAAAATTTATTTTTCTAAAAAAGAAATTTTGTTACTTTTTAGTGGCGCACCGATTTCAAAACAAAATTTTGACACTTTTATAAATTTTATACATCAAAATAAAATTCATTTTTGAAATATAAACATAAAAAATTAGGTTAGGGTGATTTTGGGGTATTTTTATGAGAAGTTTAATTTTTTTATGAATAGTGGAAAATACTGAATTTTAATTAACAACCATTTTTTCATATAATTTATTTATAAGGTAAAATTTAATTATAAATTGGTTTTAAAGTGAAATTAGATCAATTATATATTAATTAATATAATTTATTTACTTTTAATCAATTTCACATTGAAATTGGATATAAAAACATCTTAATATTTTAAACATTTTTACATCAAAAACTAATTTTCTCAACATGACTACGGGATTTAATTTAAATTGATTTATGCCAATTATGTGATTAAAATTTGGAAAAAAAGATTCCATATTTTTAATAAACATTATTTATAATATCTATTAATTTCAACTTATTTTTTTACCAAAAATTGTAGTGAATTCAGTTAAAATTAATTACTTCGATTAAGGTAAAATTATGCTTATCAAGGAACTAAACCTTAAACTTATGGGAAAAAATGACCCATAAACTTGTCCAAAATATATTTTCTAGAAATAATTATACCATATACACCATTTTATCATATATGGATCATTATTAGAGGAGCATGATGTAATAGATACCTCTTAATAGTGTTTACCTTTTTATATTTGCAAGAATGTCACTCCACCTCTACTATAAAAAAGAACTCACACATCCCACTTATTCATAGTTCTAAATCCATTTTTATTGTCCAAAACCTGCCCAAATAAGATCCAAAATATAATCCACTCATTCTAGAATCCTCAATTTGGGTGGAAAGAAAATCAAGGAAGTCTTTTGGTACAAACAAAAATGATTTACCTGAATAAGAGGTAATGTTCTTCAACGATCACTTTTGTTTCATTTCTTTATCCATCCCATCAGTTATTATAGTATATTTATTATATAATGACTTAAGTATCTTCAATATAATTATATTTTTTTATGTCAAGGTTATAACCTAAACTCACAAACACTTCCATCAAATGGGTTATACAATCATCGTTTATGTGTATGGCAGACTACTGCCTCGTGAACCGATATCATTCATTCTTCCATTACCACCTTTTAGGGATGATAAAAATGATGGATTTATAGTTTATATATTTTATATATGATATTTATAATTAATTTATTATTTTTAATTGTTATATAACACATACCTTTATACATTCCATTTTTTGGGAATACAATAACTTCATTTGTGGATGTGTGGACTACCGCTTCCCCAAAGCGATGTGATTCATTCACTCTATACATGGAAAGTATTAAGGATGGATTTATTAAAAATTGGTGAAATATAATATAAAAATATGATATTATAATGATAATAAATTTATATATATATATATATATATAACTTACTTTTTAAATATGATAAATAAATGGAAGTAGAGTTCTTGCATATGTGCAGCCTACCGTCTCCATGAATGGTGAATTACATTTCCTATCTCCAAATTTTACGGATTATTATAAATAAAAATATACTGAATATATATATATATGATATTTTAATCATGTTTTACATCATTTAGATTATAAAATCTTTATATATATAATAAGAACAATGATAACAAGTCAAAATATACTTGAAAAACATGACAATTAACACCTGAAACAATGAAAATAATAAAGGATTGTTAACAAATGGGTAATAAGATATTATAAGAAGATAATATATGATATTATAAATATTATTATGGTTATTATATAATCTATTAGAATGTTTTAAACAACTATACATGTGGTTAAATACCATGAAACTAAAAAGAATCATAAGGTGAGGAATTTCATCTCAATTTACATTCTTTTGAGACTTATTTTTATTACACACCAATTCACTTTAATATGGTGTATATAATACCCATTTATCATTTAATATCATTATTAACTCATAATACATGGTATTTTAAGTGTCACATTGAACTATATCATCCAATGTATTTTTTCTTAAAAATTATCAAGTGGTAAAAGTTATCATTAAAATATCACTTTCTTTTGTGATTGTTAGATTTATCTTGAAACATCAATTTCTAATGATAATTTTTATTATACATTAAATATATATTAAATATCCATTATTCAAATGTTATGGATATTATTATTTCCTAAATCGTATACCATTTTTACATATAGTGTTCACTTTGACAATTATTTGATTAATTGGGGAAATATTGACAATTCCATATATTTTACTCATTAGAGATATTTGATGAAAAGGCATGTTGTTCATTAATTAAATATATTATTAGATATATGATGAATGACTTGTAAATGAACTACATGGGTTATGGAATGGTTAATGCAAGCTCTTTGATGCATCATTAGTCTCATGGGATGAAATTAGTTGGCCAAATCAGATGGGTTTTTACCCAACATGTTTTAAACTATCTTGAGGATAGATTTTGACAGTAAAGGAATCATATTCCTGGGAAACATGATGTCAAATAATTAAGAATTTATTTTATTGATAAATCATATATTATTGTTATCTTACATTATCTATGGATTCATTTCATTCTTAGTTTATTAATTAAATGAAATGTGTTTCATTTATCTACCATGCCATATTGATTATGCCTTATCCAGATAATTATATGGCATGTGTTACCAGGTATATAACATTCCATAATTATTATTCTCATTGATTCATTATTTATTCCTTTTTTACTTCCCCTTACTGAGCATTTTATCTCACCCTTAAATTATTTCCTTTCTATAGTTTATGAAGAAGAAATCTTTGAGTAATATTTAAAGGATGTTGTTTATTTCATTTTTTATGTACCATGTTTTATTTTCTATTTCCCAATGTAATATGGGTATCATTTATGTAATATAGTTTTTCAAAAAATCTAAATTAATTAGTCCTTTGGGATTTTATTCCTTATAATCATACCAATTTAATAAAGCAAGTCACCAACTCCTGGATTCTGGGGTTGGGATGTTACAGTTTGTAATAGAGAATGTTTTGTAGAAATCATTGTAAATAGATTTATGAAATCATATATTAAGGAACATAACCCTAGTATTGAATTTGAGGATAAGTATATAATATTATCCTATAATTTTGGTAAGGTGGAGATTATGTGGATCTTCCAAGAAATACATCCCCATCAGGATACTTCAAGTGAATGTGGTTCTAGAATTGTTATACATAGGGGTAACATCTCTGAAAAAGTGTGTTGGGCCTAACTCAAGCATAACCTGGTACACAAAAATGGGTCTTAATATACACCTGGTTTGACACTTCTGGTGGATACATTTAGGATAATATATATTTTCCTTACAAACCATTATGAAGGATTTAAAGGAAAATATGTCCCCAAAGAAACCAAAGTTTATGATTCTAATACTTATGATGATAAATTTTTAATTTATGTTGAATGATATACCATATTTTGAATTATACATTATTATTTAAAATTCATAATTATATGAACTAATCTAGTATATTCCATTATTTAGAAATGGAACCCGGAAGGACGAATGGTATCAATACTCATGGGAAATTTAGAGATTTCCCTATTCAGGAAACCAATACATCTAGTATTGGAATTGATCAAGTTATAGATATATTAGGGTAGCTTAATCAGGTTATGAAACATAACCTTTCTTGTATGGAGAAACCTACTCCATAATGAGATTCTCTAATGTTGGATCACTTTATGTGATAGACGACGCTATCATTTAGCGGGACTACAAACCCAATGTTGGTCAATTAATGGATTAAGTCTTTGGAGAATATATTCATGGAATTTGGATGTGTTGAGAAGTAAAATGTTACACTTGTAGTGTGTTGCCTGAATGGTGATGTTGATCAATGGTGGTCATCGATCCAGAATACTAGGTAGGAATAGGAAATAAAACTCATGGATTGAAAAGCTTTTAAGGACACAGTTTTTGAAAAATATTTCCATTATGAGAAAAAAAATTAGATGAATAAAAATTTCCTTCTTTTGAAGTAAAATGAGGTAGAAATTATTGTATTGTATTAAGCTACCATTACAAGGTTATCAAGGTATGGTACAGATTCCAAATGCAACACGAAGTGCATGATTAATCACTTCTTTGAAGGGCTTAAGCCAAGTATCAAAACGGAATTGATCCATCAAACATTTTCTTCATATGATGAATTAGTTTTATGTGATATCAAGATATAGAAATAATTTTCTAAGTCTTATGGATTAAAATTAAATAAAGACAAGAAGAGGATGAAAGAACAGATCATGGATAAAAGGAAGATGGGAAATAATTATTTTCCCATATATGATAATTGTGGAATGAATAACCCTGGGAAGTGATTTAAGGGATTGAGAGTTCGTTATAAGTGTGTATATAAGGGTAACAAGGTAAAATAATGCAATTTAATGAAGGAAAGCACTTCTATTCAATTTTACAACTACAAAGAGATGGGGTACTATGCAAAAGAATGCCTTAAATGTCAATGGAATCTACCACAGAAGAATCTAAAGGATCAATTTCAATCTTATGATATTGATATAGATGAATTGGAATGATTAATGTTCTTATCTATTTGTATCCTTGGAATATATTGTAAATGTTTTTTATTGATTATATTATCATTATAAGAATTATGAATTATATAAGGATTATACTACAATACTATTTCATTATGGATTTGAGAGCATATGTTGAATGGTTCCATGAAAATTGATTCAGTGGAAAGTTAAACTTCATAGAAAGCACACGGTTGACGGAAATATAATCCTTAATATGTTCCTAATGTTGAGATAACAATTTATGGTTAAATAGATGAGTGATATGGATAAAGTAAATTGAATGATACTGAATTCCTTGGAACTGATTAATGATTTGTTGATAAATTGGGTTATACTATCATTAATGGAGCATACATAATTTTTAAAATTTAAGGAATATATCTAATAACCTTTTTTTTACTTAATAAATAAGGGATAAATCATTTTTCAAATAATATTTTTTGGTAATTCGGGTTATTAGAATGTTTCAAGAGAATACACGATGAAGTTATTCACATGTTTGGGGTGTGGAAATTAAGAGATGCTTCATGTTGATTAAAGGATAATGATAAATTAATTTTGGAAACTCAGTGAACTTACTTATAAAGTGTTGGATCAAAATATTTTTTAAATTATAACTATTTTTGAAATGGTTTAATTTGATCTTTAGATGAGGTTTTAGAGGTTAATGTATTACTTCACCATATGATGCATAATGTGCTAAGAAATAAAGTAGAAATATTTCAAGGCATATGAAAATCATAATATCATGTTTATAAAACAAAAACATATATTTACATATATTCTTAGTTAGTGAGAAAATTTCCTCAACTCTCAAAAAAAGGATCTTAAAACAAAATTTTTTCATATTATCATCATTTTTATGATATCAAAAACCATTTTCATAACTATAGTCTAAGGTTTTGTGATAATAAACTTTTTGCTGAACATGTTCTCTATCACTCTCCCCCGGTATTTTGGTGTTAGTTTTCATATTCCATGTACAAGTTTTCATTTCCAACCTATGTTCTCCTACTCTGAAACCTAGTTATGTGATTATTCCAGATAACATTTTTACTCTACTTTCTATCTTATTAAGTGGATATTTTACTATGCATTTTATGATGTGGGTTTTTCAACAAATGGATTTTCAAATATCAAACCCTCTATTATCTATATCAAGTTTTAATTGTGAGGAATCAATTTATTTAAGGCGGGGAGAATGTAATACCCCCTGACTTTATTATATTTTCCTTTTAGAATAAATTTAACTTTGTTGCTAGCATGCTTTATACACAAAACCAGGCATAGAAAAGAATATAAACTCTTGAGAATTTATGATATATTTATAATTTTAAAATAAATATAATCTATTTTATAGCTTAAAATTCATGCAATATTGATTTATCTCATGTTACACGAAACAATGACTTTCTTCGATAACTTGTGTTACACTCAAGACTGAGTTTTACAAAACAACAATTATTAAAATATAATTATTTAATATAACAATATATAACATAGACATTAAATTGGATTTTATGAATATGATTAAATAATTTATAAAAATATATGTTTGAATTCATTGGTTACCAATAAATTAGAAATGAATATAAAAACCAATTGAATATAAAGGAAATGTTTTTTTTATAAAAAAAACTATTTTTATGCACCCAAAATAATTTTGTCTTAAAAATTAAATTAATTAATATTAGTGGATTATATTAATGAAATATATATATTATATGTTCAATCAAATATTTTTTATATTCATCTAATATATTTTATAGGAACACGATAAGAATAAATCTAGTTTTACGCTTAAAAATTATATTTTTCTAAAAAGGTAATTTTGTCACCTTTTAATGTCGCACCTATTTTGAAACTAAATTTTGAAACTTTTATAAATTTTATATGTCCAAATAAACTTCATTTTTTAAATTTTTATTTCAAAATAAGGTTGGGGTGACTTTTTGGTATTTTTCTGAGAAGATTCATTTTTTGATGAATAGTGAACAATACTGAATTTTAATTGAAAACTATTTTTTCATCTCATTTATTTATAAGGATAAATTATATTTTAATTTTTTTTAAAAGACCCATTAGTTCAATTATACATAAATTAATCCAATTTAGATCATTTTAATCAATTTCACATTGAAATTGGATATAAAAATATCTCAAACTTTTGAACATTTTTACTTTAAAACCCCGCTTTCTCATCCCATATGCGGGATTAAATTTAAATTAATTTCTACCAATTATATTATTGTACATTTTAAAATGTAATAAATATTTGGAATAATAATAATTTATAATTTCTATTAATTTGAACTTAGTTTTTTTTACCAAAATGATTAGTGAATAGAGTTAAAATTAATTACTGCGATTAAAGTAAAATTAAGATTAATAAGGTACTAAACCTTAAACTTAAGTGGGAAAATGACCTATAAAATTGATAAAAATACATTTTATGTCAACATTTAGACCATATAAACCCCTTTCTAAAATATGGTTCATTATCAAAGGCACATGATGTAATAAAGACCTCTCAATAGTGTTTATCATTTTATATTTACAAGACTGCTACTCCTCCTCCGCTATAAAGTGGTACTCACCCCTCCTACTTATTAACACATCTAAAGACGTTGGGCTCATAAAAAAACTTCCCAAGTAATCTAATATCTTCCATCCCCTCATCCTATAAGCCTCTCTTTGGGATGAAATAAAACCAAGGAAGTATTTTGGTACAAACCAAAAGGAGTTACCCGAGTAAGAGGTAACATTATACAATGATCACTTTTGTTTCATTTCTTTATTCACCTCTTAAGTTATTATTATATCATTATTATATATTGAACTTAATATATTTAATTTAATTATATATTTTTATGTCAATTTTATGAACTAAACTATCACACACTTCCATCAAATGGGTTATGCAATCATCATTCGTATGTACGATGAACTACCGCCTCACGAACCGATGTCGTTCGTTCTTCCATTACCACATTTAATGGTTAGAAATAATGATGGATTTATAGTTTATATATTTTATAAATAATATTTATAATATATTTATGATTATTTAATTATTATATAACATATAACTTTATGCTTTCTATTTGTGGGAATATGTTAACTTCGTTTGTGGACAAGTGAACTACCACCTACTCAAAGTGATGTGATTATTTCACTCTATACATAGACTATGTTACTGATGGTTTTAATAAAAATATGTGACATGTATGATATAAATATGATAATATAATGATAATATATATATATATATATAGCACTTACTTTTTAAATACAACAATGAAATGGAAGTAGCGTTCATGCGTATGTACAACCTACCATCTCCATGAACAGCGCATTTCATTTCCTATATCCAAATTTTATGGATTATTATAAATAATTATATAATGAATATATATGATGTTTAAATATTGTTTTAAATCCTTTATATTATTAAATCATTATCAAATTAAGAATAACAAAAATAACAAGTCAAAACTTACTCAAAAACATGACAATTAAGACCTGAAATAGTGAAAATAATGAAATATTGTTAACAAATGGGTATTAAGATATTATAGTAAGATCATATATGATATTATAAATATTATTATGGTTCTAGTATAAGTTAGTAACATGATTTAAATCACTATACATGAGGTTAAAGACCAAAAAACTAAAAGGAAGCATAAGGTAAGGGATTTCGTCTCAATTTACATTCTATTGAGACTTATTTGTTATTATGTACCAATACACTTTAATGTGGTGTATATACATCCCATTTTTCATTTAATATCATGACTCAATCCTAATTGATGGTATTTAAAGTTTCACTTTGAACTATCTCTGTCACAACCCGCCTTCAGGAAAAGGAGTGAAGGGATAACAGATTGTGAGGCCCCTCCTTATTTAAGTTGAAGGAGAGGTAATGACCCCTGAAACCCACCTTCAATAGGTCCCGGATTGGTGACCAACACCAAGGGTATAGAGTCTCACAAAAAATGTATGGCATTAACCTTTTTATTTTGATAGGATCAAGAGAACAAATAGCAACCCCAACAATACGAAAGTTGAAAGTAAAGGTAAAGCCAAAAGTAACTCATTCCCATATGCATGTTCAATAGTAAATGATACAAGCCACAAAAACATCAAAGGGAATGTACCAAGAAAAAGGAAAAAGACAACAGAAACTGCCCCAAGGTCCGAGCTAGTATGGTCCCACACGATCCCTGAAGTTCTACTGGAAACCAGAAATCATTTTTATATACGTAGGGTGATCATACAAGTATACTCAGTAGGGAAAACCAAAAGCTCTCGTACACAAGTGGAGAGGCATTCTAATGCCCTGTGAGAAAAGAGATGACCAAAGCATCTAGAAAGGTAAACTATCCACCCAAGCCTCACCAAGGCACACTCCCCAAATAACATAAGTCAATTAATGTATAGTAATAGCACATCGATATTTGGGTACCCCGCGCCACTTTCCCACTAGTTATTGAAGACATCCTATGCATCGAACCAATCCCACCATTCTCACCGCAGTCCCACTACCACACCCCACCCGCACACACCAGGGCCACAACCACCCATCCCGCCCGCAAACACCTGGGCCACAACAACTATCCCGCCCGCACACACCTGGGCCATAACAACCACACATAACCATGCCTGCAAACACCTAGGCCAGAACAACCACTACCACGCCTGAAGACACCTGGGCCAGAAATCTACTATCACGCCCGAAGACACCTGGGCCTCATCCCGAAGATACTTGGGAAACAACCTGTCCGCAAACAACTGGGCCAACCACCACAACTACCCTGCCCGAAGATTCTTGGGCAAATAATGGACTTCAAGCCATCACAGCCTACCCGAAGAGTCTTGGGCTATTCGGGAAAGGGAGAAGAAAGGAGATAATAACTAGCCACTCATAGGAGTGTTGGCAAAAACACCCTCCCCGTGAAATGGGGGTGTTCGGCACTAAAGTGCTCAACTTGGGTGGGGCACGAATAAGAAACATAAAAGCTAGAGATATATGTATAGGTAACAAACACTCATCCCAACCTAGGGGTTCCAAAACATAAGCACAAACACACTTGTTTACATTCATTCATAAAAGAATCCACAACACTCACGGCCAAGTCACAACTCATTCCCAAACTAATTCCCCATTCAACCATTCTTGTTTTCATGTTCAAGTGATCCCATTTAGGTGAATTCTGCACTACCGGGCAACTAACAGGCATAAACATAAGCCAGGGAAAGAGAAACAGCCAAACAACAATTTAAGCATTCACATCCTGTTCTCTTGTAAAGTTACAACACCAAAAGGGGATTAGTGAGATACCTCAATGTACTGAAACCATGAAAAATTACACAAAAGGGATAAGTGAGATCCCTCAAAGTACTAGAAGCAAAGAAAACCCCGAGACACAGCCCCATGTCCCCAAAACCAGAAACCAATGATTTCTCAACAATAGAGTATCCCACCCGAGTTCATGTCACAGTAGAGTAACCACATAGATTTAGATCCACAACCAACAACCATGTCACAATAGAGGATCCCATCCTCTCCCACATCATCCCACAAGAATCAAACAGAACAACACACCTACCACCAAAACAGAGTGGGAAACTTCCATGTTCAAAAACATCATTCATTAGGTTCTTCTTTCTGTTTGTTAACCAGGGTGATCACACAATGATTCTTGTTTTACTAAACATCCATTTAAATCAAACTGAGTTTAGGTCACTAACCAATTCCATGTTACAATATTTAGTCATCAAAAAAGACAAGGGATCATTAAGATGCAAGGAAAGACCACCAAAGGCCATGATTTTTAGTGAGCATAGGCCCACACAATTCACAACACATATCAATATAAAAGAGTACAACAGAACATCTATCACAACCCCCCTTCATTCTTTAAATGTTCGTTTATTATATTCATTAAGTTTGGTTTCATCAATCCCCATAGAAACAAAGCTTACCCAACCCGCATGATACACAGTAAGGAGAGATGAAGGGAAAACCCTTCCTGGTTGATCATGGATCGAAGTTTTACTCCACGTGCCAAGAACAGGGGAAAGCAAAACTTGTAGGGGAGGGACGTCAGGAACTCCAAGGATGAGTAGAAAGACTCCAGCACAGGTGCACCACAAGCCATGGAAATGAGAACTCTGAACACACTAAGAAAAAAAGGAAGAAATCCCAAAGGAAGAAGAAGGAAGAATAAATTCCCCTGCGATATATAGATAACATCCCATTCTTATGGGACATGGGGATTTGAATGGCTTTAAATTCAGATCATGGTTCCCCATGCGGTTGGGTGGTTACACATGACGATATTAATTTTTATTTAATATCCCCCATTGGGGAGGTTCCTTGGGATTTTTGGCCATTAATAATGGGCTTTAAATGGCTTTGAACCACTTAAAAAGGGTTAAAAAGTCCCAAAAGTAGTGTTACAGGAAAAATTGTAGAAGAGAAAGGTTAGGTGACGCTGATCGGTCGCGCCGACCGGTCGCACCAATCGGGCGCGCCGATCAGTCGCACACCAAAATGATGTCATACCACCGAGATGCCACCCTTAGGATCTGTAAATTTGCAAAGGGTTGGACCGTTAGGGTCTGGGTCATCACATCAGATACCTCTCAAAGCATTCTCTCCCTCGAGAATTTAAAACCAGACCTGAAGAAATGAGGGGGGGTCCGAACGACCACCCCAAAAGATACCTATCAGGACTGAACCTCTCCAAAACATGGGAACACCTTCCCTCCTTAAGAAACCATGAAACATTTAAGGTTCAAGCTGTCCAGTCACATGGGTTAGGGATTTTATTCCTCCATGTCAAGATATTATTTGCTTTGGGAAGCACTGACTCACCCGCACGAGTTTAATCACATCCACTTTAATGGGTCTTGATTAGGGATCGGGTCCTCCCCTTCCCACAGTCAGGACTTTTCAAAATTATCTAGAGAATAAGGAATACCATACATTCTATAGTAAACAAGGTAATGTGTTCCATCACAACCAAGTACAACAAACAGAACTTCTCAAAACAGCTCTGGGTACTGGGCGCACATCTGCGTCTCCTGTTCCCAGGTACTTTCCTCAATCCCACCATGCCTCCACAACACATGAATCAAAGGAATGGTTCGTCCGCGGAGCACCTTCTCCTCACGATCCTTGAACATCACTGGTCATTCCACGAACATTTCATCGTCTTCGATATCTATCTCTCACCAATCAAGGATGTGTGAGTCGTCATGCAGATACCGATGAAGCTGGGACACATGGAAGACTTCGTGAACCCTTTCTAGATGTGGTGGCAACTCAAGCTTGTAAGCCACCTCGCCGACCCGCTGCAACACCTCGAAGGGTCCGAAGAACCTGGGAGAAAACTTACTTCCCCTGCTAAACCTCCGCAGCCCACGCCAAGGGGAGACCTTCAAGAACACGTGGTCCCTGACCTCTAACTCCAAGGGTCTCCTCCTATCATTGGCATAAGACTTATGCCAGTCCTGACCCGCCTTCATCCTCTCTCGTATAAGCTGCACCTTCTATGTCATGCTCTGCACCACCTCGGGGCCAAGGACGTCGGCCTCTCTGGCTTCTGTCTAGCACACGGGTGAACGACATGGCCTCCCATGTAAGGCTTCGAATGGATCCATACCAATGGTATAGTGGTAGTTTTTATTGTTGTAATATTCTACCAGAGGCAAGTGTCGCACCCACGATCCCCCAAAGTCTAGAACGCATGCTCGCAACATATCTTCCAAGGTCTGGATGGTGTGATCTATCTGTGCATCTGTCTGGGGGTGGAAGGCAGTGCTAAGTCATATATGGCTTCCAAAAGCACACAGAAATTCTGTCCAGATTCATGTGGTAAACCATGCATCCCTATTCGAGACTATGGATCTCAGAACTCCATGCAACCGCACCACCTCATCCACGTACATTCGTGCTAAGGAATCCACTACACCTGACTCCTTGGTCGTCAGGAAGTGAGCCAATTTCATCAACTGGTACACCACTACCCAAATAGTGTCTCAACCTCCTTGAACCTTGGGTATCCCCATGACAAAATACATTGATATGTCGTCCCACTTCCATTTGGGAACGTCAAAAGGTTGAAACAAGTCGCCCGGAACACGGTGTTCAACCTTCACCTGCTGACACACTAGGCACTTTTCTACAAACTCTGCTACTTCCCGTTTTACCCTAGGCCACCAAAACTATCTCCTTATGCCCTGGTATATCTTGTAAACTTCTGGGTGCACTACTAAGGGCATGTTTTGGAACTCACCAAGAACTCTCTTGCGCATCACCTCCAGAATGAACAACTTGCCTCGGAAAAGCATCTGATTCTGACCATCCTCCGTCCACCCTTACGGAGCATCGCCTTGGCTAACCCGGTCACACATCACTTCACTCTCTGAGTCTCCCCATTTAGACTCATCTACCTGCCATAACAGAGAAGACTGTACTGTCATCTGATACAGGCAACCACTTCCACCTTCCATCCTTGCATCCAGGTGCAGGGCAGCCAACTCCTCCATCGCCTTCCAAGCATCTTCCGACTCCCGAACCACATCCTTTTGTGATTTCCTGCTCAAGGAATCAGCCACCACATTCCCTTTTTCTGAGGTATAGGAAATCTTGAAGTCGTAGTCCTAAAGGAACTTCATCCACCTCCGCTGCCGTAAGTTCAGGTCTCGCTAGGAGAAGACATACATCAAGATCTTGTGATTGGTGATGACCTTGAAGTGCTCCCCGATGAGGTAGTGCCGCAACAACTTAAGTGCGAACCCGATCGCTGCAAGCTCCAGATTGTGGGTGTCATAATTACGCTCATTAGGGCATAACTGTCTAGACCTATAAGAGATCACCCCTTGTCACTGCCTCAACACACATCTGAGGCCTTGCCCTAAAGCATCACAGAACACCTCATACGTCACCCCTTCTTCTAGAAACCTCAGCACTGGGGAACTAACCAACTTCTCCTTCAGATAACTGAAGGCCACCTCACACTATTCATCCCACATAAAATCCCGGTCCTTCTTGGTCAAGGCTGTCAAAGGTGCCGCAACTCGGGAGAAGTTGGGCATGAACCTCTGATAGTAACCTTCCAGACCAAGGAAACTACGAACCGCTGCCACATTCTTGGGTTCTTCCTAAGAAACAACTACCTCGACCTTATATGGGTCCACTGCTATTCCCTGCTCAGTCACTAAGTGCCCAAGGAAATTTACTTCTCACGTCCAGAACTTGCACTTGGACAATTTCCCATAGAGCTGGTGTCGTCGAAGGACCTCTAAAACCATTCATAGGTCCTCAGTGTGATACTCCTCTGATCTTGAGTATATCAGGATGTCATCAATAAACATGAATACGAACCGGTCCAGATATTCCCGGAAGACGAAGTTCATGAGTCCCATGCACACATCTGGTGCGTTCGTAACACCGAATGACATGACTACAAACTCGAAGTGCCCATATTTGCACCTGAAGTCAGTCTTTGAGATGTCACCCCCCTCACCCACAATTGGTGGTATCCTGACTGCAGGTCAATATTAGAGAACAACCTGCTCCCTTCATCTAGTCAAAGAGATCATCTATCCTCGGGAGGGGGTAACAGTTCATGACCATTACATGGTTCAGTCTCTGGTAGTCTATGCATAGCCTAAGACCACTATCCGCCTTCTTGGTGATTAATACTGGACAACCCCATGGCAACACACTTGGTCGAACAAAACCCTTCTTCATCAGATCGTCAATCTGAATCTGTAACTCATGTAGCTCCGAAGGTGCAATCTGGTAGGTAGCCATCAAAATCGGATGAGCACCAGGTTGTAATCTATCCCAAACTTGATGTCACGTCGAGGGGGTAGAGTCATCAACTCCCCAGGGAAGACATCTATAAACTCACTGACTACCCCTAGAACTTCCACCATCTCTTCATCCTTCGACCCCACTGATAGCTCAGCTAATAAGGAGAGGAGGGGTTCCCCTCGCTTGCTGCCTCCCTGGAAGCTCCGCTTGCCGATGAAAGTCACCCGTCAGCCACCCAAGTCTGAAAACACAACCTTTCCTCAGAAGCAGTCAATGACGACACATATGGAGAACGGACAGTCAATGCCTAGGATGACATCGTATGGCTGTATCTGTAGTAGTAGAAGATCCCTGACTGACTGATATGGCCCTATCATCAGTCTGCATCCTTGAAAAATATACAACAAGTTGGTCTGACCTCCAACTGGAGTGCTTATCACCAGAGGCACCGGAAGTCTCTCAAAGTCTAAACCCAAATCATGGGCCATACTGGGTGTAACAAAGGAGTGTGAAGCTCCTGTATCAAAAAATGAATACACAAGGGTACTAAACAAGCTGATCATACCTCGAACGACCTCTGCCCTTGCTGGAACTGCTGCCTCCATGGCTTGCAACTGCCCACGCCCAGCTCCTCTGCCTCCCGGCTATCGGCCACCTCCCCGACCATGCCTGGGTCGAGGTCCCTGAGGAGCACCCTGAGGTCGGCCTCCTCCTTCAATGTCTACCCTCGGCGGAGTGGGAGCCCGATGCCCCTGCTACTGCTGCTGAAAGGGCCTAGCTGGGAACTACGGCTGCTAAGGTGGGTGCTGGACCTACCCACCCCCACCATACTGTACTATGTCCCGGCACTGATTCTGAAGGTTCCCATGGCTTCCATAGATGAAGCATCTCGGCCCTGGGCCCGAAAGAAAAGGGCGAGGGCCGGAAGGTCGGAACTGGAACTGTTGAGGCCTTCTCCCTACTGGTCAAAACCTAGAGGGTCCTGATGCTGGAGGCCTGCTGCTGACGGCCTTCCCCTTCGACGAGAACAAATGGATCCCCTCTCATGATACACCTCCCAGCGTGTGCATCCTCTACACCACTTCAGCCTTCTTCTGCACCTCTATGTATGTCGATAGGGTGAAGGGGGTAATAACGAACTAAAGAGAAGGTCGGAGTGCCTCCTCTAAACATCTCACTCGAGACTCCTCATTCGGAAAGAGGTTTGAAGCGAAGCGAAGGAGATCCTTAAACTTGATCCCCAAATCTCTCACTGACATACTCCCCTACTGGAGGGAGAGTATCTCATGCCTCTTCTCAGCCTTCACCGTGGAAGAGAGGAATTCCGCCCGGAACTCCTTCTCGAAGTCTGCCCATGTCACCTCGGTCTCCCTCTTCTCCCCAAGATAAAGTGTCCACCACTGATGCGTTGCTCCACTCATCTGTCTTACAGCCAGAGGAACCCAGTACTCTGTCAGAGCCCTGATCAAGATAAAGGCTATCACCAGATCCTCAATCTGGCTCTCTGTCTCCACGTCTGAGATGATACCCTCATAATTTCAAAGGGTCTGTCATTGAAAGTCTTGAAGCATCTTCTGCCACTGATCATCCTCCTCCTCTCGTTCGGTCCTCTTCTGATCGGCCAAGTCAACCTCCTGGGCCTCGATCGCCCGCACTACTCGTGGTCGCCTCCCATGTGCCCTAGCTTCAAGGTAAAAAAGGAATGCCTAAGCCCGAGTAGTGTAGAATATTTTTCTTAAATTTCTTATACTTATTTATTTATTTTGAATTCATAACACACCCATGAAACAAAATAATTCAAGTCATTATGTTGCATGTGCCTTTCCTAGGGTCTCTACCCCGCAATCAGTGTAGCCTCACTTGGTCGGTAGGTAGGTCCGGAGCCCTTGCATTGGATCACAGGGTGGCCTAAAATCTCGTGTCCTAGCTAGTCTTCCCTGGACTATTTCACGCACCAAGGTCACCCAACACTGTTTCCCTACCATCCCATGCATTCCCCACTATGCCTAACTCCAAACTCCATCCTATCCCTCAACCTCCGCCTCTGATACAATTCTATCATGACCCGCCTTCACCAAAAGGAGGGAAGGGACAACAGATTGCCAGGCTCTTCCTTCTTTAAGTTGAATGAGAGATAATGACCCCCAAAACCCGCCTTCAATAGGTCCCAGAGTGGCGATCAGCACCAAGGGTATAGATTCTCACACAGAAATGTAATTCATTGCCCTTTTTATTTTGATAGGATTGAGAGATAAGATAGAAACCCAAAAAATACCAAATATGAAAGTAAAGGTAAAGCCAAAAGTAACCCATTCCTATATGCATGTTCAACAGTAAATGATACAAGCCACAAATACTCCAAAGGTAAAGTACCAAGAAAAAGGAAAATGACAACAGAAACTACCCAAAGGTCTGAGCTAGTACGGTCCCGCACGATCCTTGAAGTCCTCCTGGAAACCTGAAAGTAGTTTTATATATGTAGGGTGAGCATAAAAGTATACTCAGTAGGGAAAACCAAAAGCTATTGTGCAAAAGTGGAGACGCATTCTAATTCCTTATGATAAAAGTGATAACCAAAGCATCTAGCAAGGTAAACTATCCACCCAAGCCTCACCAAGGCACACTCCACAAATAATGCAAGTCAAGTAATGTTTAGTAATATCTCATCGATATTTGGGTACCCCGCGCCACTTTCCCACTGGTTATTTAAGACATCCTACGCATCGAACCAATCCTACCATTCTCAACACAGTCCCACTGCCACACCCCACCCACACACACCTGGGCCACAACCACACATCCCTCCCTCAAACACCTGGGCCACAAAAACTATCCTTCCCACAGACACCTGGGCCATAACAACCACACGTAACCATGCCCGCAAACACCTAGGCTAGAACAACCACTGCCACGCATGAAGACACCTGGTCCAAAAAGATACTGTCACACCCAAAGACACCTGAGACTCATCCTGAAGATACTTGGGAAACAACCAGCCTGCAAACACCTGGGCCAACCACCACAGCTACTCTGCCTAAAGATTCTTGGGCTAATAATGGACTTCAGGCTATCACAACCTACCTGAAGAGTCTTGGGCTATTCGAGAAAGGGATAAGAAAGGAGGTAATAACCATCCACTCATAGGATTGATGGAAAAAACACTCTCCCCCATGAAATGGGGTTGTTCAGCACTAAAGTGCTCAACTTGGGTGGGGAGTGAATAAGAAACATAAAAGCTACAGATATATGTATAGTTAAAAAACATTCATCCCAACCTAGGGGTTCCAAAACCTAAGCACAAACACCCTTGTTACCATTCATTCATAAAAGAAGCCACGACACTCGTGGAAAAGTCACAACTCATTCCCAAACTAATTCCACATTAAACCATTCTTGTTTTCATGTTCATGTGATCCCATTTAGGTGAATTCTTCACTACCGGGAAACTGACAAGCATAAACATAAGCAAATGAAAGAGAAATATCCAAACGACAATTTAAGCATTCTCAGCCGGTTCTCTTGTAATGTTACAACAACAAAATGGGATTAGTGAGATCCCTTAAAGTACTAGAACCAAGGAAAATACCACAAAAGGGATAAGTGAGATCCCTCAAAGTAATGGATGCAAAGAAAACCCCGAGACACAACCCCATGTTCCCAAAACCAGGAACCAACGATTTCTCAACATTAGAGGATCCCACCCGAGTTCCTGTCACATCAAAGTAACCACACAACTTCAGATCCACAACCAACAACTGTGACACAAAATAGGATCCCTTTGTTGCCTACATCATCCCACAAGAAACAAACAGAACAACACACCTACCACCAAAAGAGAGTGGGAAACTTCCATGTTCAAGCACATCATTCATTAGGTTCTTCTTTCTGTTTGTTAACCGGGGTGATCACGCAGGGATTCTTGTTTTACTAAACATAAATTTAAACCAAAATTAGTTTAGGTGACTAACCAATTCCATGTTACAATATTTATCCATCACAAAAGACAAGGGATCATTAGGACGCAAGGAATGACCACCCACAGCCATGATTTTCAGTGAGCATAGGCCCGCACAATTCACAACACAAATCAATATAAAAGAGTACATCAAAACATCAATCACACCCCCCCTTCATTCCTTACAGGTCCATTCATTATCTTCATTAAGTTTAGATTCATCAATCCCCTCAGAAACAAATCATACCCACCCCGCATGATACACAGTAAGGAGAGACGAAGGGAAAACCCTACCTAGTTGATCAAGGATCTAAGTTTTACTCCACGCGCCAAGAATTGGGGAAAGCGCGACATGTAGGGGAGGGATGTTGAGAACTCCAAGGATGAGCAGAAAGACTACAACACAGGCGCACCACAAGACTCGGAAATGAGAACTCCAAACTCACTAAGAAGAAAAGGAAGCCAGCCAAAAGGAAGAATAAGGAAGAATAAATTCATGTGCGATATATAGATAAGATCCAGTTGTTACGAGACATGGGGATTTGAATGGATTATAAATTTGGATCATGGTTCCCCACGCGGTTGGTTGGTTACACATGACAGGATTAATTGTTATTTAATATCCCCCATTGGGGTGGTTCCTCGGGATTTTTGGGTATTAATTATTGTAACGCCCCGACCCCAGTTACTTATAGTCAGTGAATTATTACATTACATTGGCATGATCACCAGGAATCATGTCCTGAAGGACCGATTAGTTTCGTAGTCTTGTAAACACTATATATATTCACAAGTCTTACAATTACATCATAAAATGAAAACTAAAACAACATCTTGTCTTCATATCCCCTCATACTATCCCTACAAGTCATTCATAAAATGCTTCTTCACATCCTGGGAAAAATAAAACATTGAAAGGGGTGAGCTTAGATTCTTAGTAAGGATAATAATATAGCGGAAACATTCAAAAATAATCATAAACATTTAAGTCAATGTATAACTAAAACAAAATCCTTTTAAACATGAACTTCAACATAACATGGCAAAACTAAAATGAAGTAATGTCATTTACTTATTCACATGGATATCCTACTAGGCGAATAATCACATTCAATATCAATAACCACTTTCATAATGATTTAATTCATAATGCCAGACTATCGTAACAACATAGCCAAGGCCTCGTGCCAAGACTACAAATAAGATTTTGTCAAGGCCTCATTCCAAGACACTTGATTGTCTCATGAGACCTACCGATGCATCGAGGAGCTATAGAAGGCTCCACCTGTCACTTACTAAGTCCAAGGCATTCCTCATATGAACAGGTTTAAACATAACATAAACATTTGTATTAAAACTAGCATACGAAATGTCAATACATTCTCCATAAACCATGAATGGTATAAAAAATAATACATCCACAGTCAACCATATGACAAAAACTTAAATACAATATGGAAGTTTTTGAATCATAATAAATAAACTTCAAATAACCTTAAAATCCATCAAAGGATGTTTACATAGATGAAATCAAATCTATTTGAGAGAAATATCTCTTTTTTTTGAAATTTTTGAAAAGTCACACATTTATAAAGTAAGTTATTTAAAAGAGTTTTTTGAATCAAAGTGTCCCATACCACTTTGAAACATTTGAAAATAAATATCATTTAAAAACATTAATGTCCATATAAATAAATCCTTAAAATCATTTTGAAAACATGGATATTAATTATAATTATTTAGAAAGATAAATCTTTAAAACATTTAAAATTCAGATCTTGATAAAGAGTACCTTTCACAAATTTTTAAAATATTAATTTTGAAATCATTTACAAGTCACATAATTATAAAATAAAACATTTAATTTCAAAATATTCTTATAATCTTGTAAGGGGAGCTTCAATGATTTTATAACGGTGGAAAATAGTCGCACCCACTGTATAAGTTAAAAAAATACATTCTTACCATAATTTTGTCGAAAAGGTTAAAAAGGACCTTGTCTGGAAAATGATAGAAAGATTCCCCTATAAAAATCTTATAAAAAGTAAAAAAGGGTATAAATTACTTTAACCCATAGTCTATAAAATAGTAAGATTGATTTGAAATACATTTTTAAGAAACATGGATGTGGATTATAAAGATTTCCCAGTAGATAATTATGTATAAAAAACCTCAGATAATGAAGAGATTGTGAAATAAACCCTTACCCCGTACTTTTCCTTGGTTGAGGGTAGTTTAACCTCCTGTATAATGGTGAAATAATTTTTATTAAATTATACAATAATCATATATAGTAATATGATATCATATATGATCTTTTAACATTTCTTTGTTAATAATATCTTAGTATTATCGTCGTTTCGGGTGTTAACTTACTCATTTTATTTTATATGTTTTGTTACATAAGACATGTTTTTTATGGATAGGTTGTATGTTATTTATATCCATAATGATATCATGTATTTAAACATTATTTTTAATTATGAAATAAAATTTAGTCTTGAATGGATAAGATAGGGAATGAATCTCATTGCGTTTGTGGAGACTGTAATTCGAACGTACGCACGAGCGATAATATCATTCTTTTGATATTAAAATAATATATAATTGAATGGTATATCATATATACAGAATCATTATCATGTTATATTTATTATTTACATGAATTACAAATTATTTTACTCATCCAAATAATAGTTTATTGAATAACAATTACACCACAACGTGGAGACGGTAGGCCGTACGTACGCACGTATGGTGACATGTCATTCAAAGGATGGACAGAATACTGAATATGGTGGAACCATATTTATAATAACATAATAGTATATATAAGATACTGGATTCATTATTTTAGAATATAAATAACAAATAAATAAGAAGTTGAAGAAGAAATGAACTTGGAAGAGGGTGGTGAAAACATTACATCTTCTTCGGGTTCTTCCTTTTGATTTGAAAAAAGGGTTACTTAGGTTGGATTTATGATCAAAATAAGGCCTCTAGGTTTATTTGAGAGAAGTTGTGAGGATATTTGGGTAGGGTTCGGCCGAACCAAAAGGCTTTTAAGGTGTGAATAATTGGTTAGAAGTGGTGTCCTTTTATAAGGGGGGGGGGGAGGGGCTCTTTAGGAAAAACTTAAAGTATTAATTTATAATAAATTCATATTCGGTTTTTAATGGATCCAAAGTGGATTATTAAAAGTCTAAGGTGGTTATGGCTCGAAATAATTTCAAACAATAGATTTTAGATAGGTTTTAGTCATTATATTAACCTTATCGTTTAGTTTTAACTCTTAGTTAATTAGTTTGACATTTACCATGTCACATTTTATTTTTATATTATATAGTTAATAAACTTAATATATACATCCAAGATACCCCCAAGTGGTCCATTAATAATACACCTATCATTATATAAGTCCTTTGGATAATCCTTATATTTTTAGGAATATAATATCAATGAATAATATAATATTTGTTTTAAAAACTCATTTATGTCAATTTTGACACTATTCAATAATTGATTTTTGTTAAAGTCTTAACAGCTTTATTAATTCTAAAAAAATTCATTTAATAAATCCTAAGATGAAATATTAACCAATAAAATTTTTTTATGTCCTCAAAACTTTCAAATTATATTTATTTTAACATTTATAATACAAATTATTTGATTATTTCATTAATAAGGAAAATATTTCATCATTATTGTGTCATATATATTTTTAATTTTTCTATTCCTAAAAATTATAAATAAAATACCATTATGTATTAAATTGTTTTAGATTTATAATGAATATTTATAGTCTAACATATAATATATATAACCCTATGTAAAAATTGTTTTTCTAAAAGATATATGCTTATGTCATTTTTGTATTTACTTTAACTTAATTAATATAAAGTGTCATTATCACATACAAGTGGATCCATGGGGTCCCAAAATCAACCAAAAGATTCCCATGGTCGGAAATGTATCAACCAATAGGGTTAGGACATGTTTTAGGGTAAATTAATATTATTATAATATTATGTTTTACCCTTATTTACCGGATTTACCCTTTAACCATGGTAAAGAAAATATTTACCGAAGTAATTATTCAAAATGTCTAAAAATAAGAGTTATCTATTTACACAATTTGGAAATCCTGATTCCAAAAATGGAATCCATTTTTTCAAATTTATAACACAGAAGTGGCAGAAATTAATTTAGAATTAATTCCCATTGTTAAAACAAAAAGCGTGTTTTTAAGAGATAATAACAATCAAAAGATTGACACTTGTTTATGTCCGGTTTAAATTTGAAATTATGTCCAATGATCAAAATTGTATTAAATGGTAAAAATATATTCTAAATATACTTTAAAACCACTCAAATTCATAATTTATCACTATTAATTATTTTGATTTAAAAAGTTGTTTTTAATTAAAATTTAGTAATTTTCACTGTTCATCAAAATATAAAAGTTATCTGAAAAGTACCAAAATTTCACCCTAGACTAATTTCAATATTATGAATCCAAAAATGAAGTCCATTTTGAGAGATAAAATTTATAAAATTTAAAAAATTGGGTATTACTATTCATAACAGCTACTTTGATTGGTCGCGGTGTGTTAGAATCTTGAAGTTGCGTACCACACACCCTACTGTATTATTCAAAAAGAATCGTACCATGGAAGACTGAGTTGTTACAATTATGGGCTTTAAATAGCTTTGAACCACTTAAAAAGTCTTAAAAAGGCCCAAAAGAGGCGTTACGAGAAAAACTGTAGAAGAGAAAGGTCGGGTGACACTGATCGGGCGCGCCGATCGGTCGCACACCGAAATGATGTCCTACCACCGAGACACCACCCTTATGATCCGGAAATTGGAAAAGGGATGAACTGTAAGGTTCTGGGTCATCACAATCTCATCTAATGGTTTTGGACTTGAAAATTACCAAGTGGTAAAAGTTATCTTTGCAATATGAGTTTCTCTTGTGATTGTAAACTTTCTATTGAAACAATAACTTCCTTATGATCATTTTTATTGTACATTACATTTATATTAAATATAAATATTCCCATTAAATGGATATTATTATTTCTTAAATTGTATACCATTTTTACATACGATGTTTACTTTGAAAGTTATTTGATTAATTGGGGAAATATTGATAAATCTATATCTCTTACTCAATGCGAATATTTGATGATAAGACATGTTGTTCATTAATTAAATTAATTATTAGATATATGAATAATGCTTTGGACATGCACTACATGGGTTGGGGATTGGTTAATTCAAGCCCCTCGATGCATCAGTAGTCTCATTGGACGAAATTAGTTGGCCAAATCAGATAGTGTTTTACCCAGTATGTTTTAAACTATCTTAAGGATAAATATTGATGGTAAAGGTATCATGTTATTCGGAAACATGGTGTCCACTAATTAGGTTTTTTCTTTATTGATAATTCAATTATTATGATTTTTCATGATATTTTTCCTTTAACATTATCTATGGATGCATTTTATTCTCATTTTATTGATTAAACGACATGTGTTTTAGTATCTATAGTTCCAAAGTGATTATGCCTTATCTAGATATTTATATGGAATTTGTGCTTAGTTATTTACCTATCCATGATTATTATGCTCATTGATTAATTATGGATTCTATTTTAGTTACCCTTACTGGTCATCTGATCTCATCCTTATTTTGTTTCTTTTCCCTAGGTTATAGTGAAGAAATCATTGAATAAGATTTCAAGGATGTTGTTCATCTCATTTTATTATGTATCATGTTTTATTTTCTATTTTACAATTTAATATGGGCATCATGTATGTAATCTATTTTTTCAAAGCTGCTAAACTGATTGGTCATTCATGATTTGATTCCTTGTTGTCATGTTAGTGTAATAAAGTAAGGTACCGACTCCGGGATTCTAGCGTTGGGGTGTTACAAAAATTCTCATATTTAGAGAATTATTCTAATAAAATATACATAATTTTTGAAATAATCACATTGAAATTAGATTATGGTGGATTTATGAGAATTTTATATAATACTTTATTTTTTTCATGAATAGTAAAAATACAATTTGGGGTTTTCGGTATGTTTAATGACCTCATAATTATGTCATAATGATGGAATAATTAATTAACCACAATCCACAACCTGAAATATGTTATTTTATTAATATCAATTATTTTAATATATTTTAATCAATTTACAAACCTATAAGTGACTTTCCAAAGTCTATAATGGAAACTTTGACTTTAAAACATTACTTTGTGGAAACTTAACTTTTCTAGGCCAACAGAAGTAATAAAAAAATGATGTTTAGTTCTAGTGGATCAAAATAACATAAAATGTGTCCCAAATGTCCAAAATAAAGGAAAAAACCATGGGTAATCCAATGGTTTTTCATTTTACACAACCTATATTTCCAAGACCTATATTTAGAAATTATTAAACAAATCCTCCACTTTTTCTATAAATACTCACACATTTACCAATTTCCATTCACTACCAATCCATCCTCCATGAAGTTTTGGTGGTTTTTCCTCCCAAGGAGCCCCCATGGTTTCCTCAAGCCCTCAAGGTTCCATTCTTCAAGATTTAGGAGTAAATCTTTGAGGTAACAGAATTATCCTTTTTTCCCTTCAATTCAAGAACCTCATTTTATATATATCTTCTAATTGTTATGATTACTCTCTTTCATTACCCTTTTGATCATACCCTTACTTCCAAATTATGTTTTATCAAGGGGAGAATCTTTTCCCCTCTCATTTTACCCTATTCTAAAACCATGTTTTATACCTATCATGCTGCCAAATTTACTTCTCAAAACTTCTCTCTTCTCCTTAATAAATTATATTTTATTTCCTTTGTGTGGATATCCAAACCTTTTTTCTTTTCCATGATTATTCACCTTGATGTAAAAATTATTTATTTGATTTATGGATTTACACATAAGAAACCAACATTCCTTTTTTGTGGGCTAAAAATGACGTAATGATCATGTCTTTAAGCACTTTTGTATGTCATGGTTTTGATAAGAAACCAGTTCTTTATTCTCCACGGGTTTTTAATGAAATGATTCATTATGATCTATGTGTCTCACACTTATTAAGAAATATTAAGGGTGTGCACTAATAGTGCTCTAATGTATTGGGTAAATAATTTAATCTCTAGAGATGACATGTTTTATGATGCCTTGGTGAATAACGTTAGTAATTTTCATTTATAAAACCTTGGTGACAAACCAGGGTGACATGCTTATGAATGTCTCATTTAAATGTTGTAGCCACATTTCCATGTTATAATTCATGTTCTTTTTATTATTATATAACCCATGTTCCCTTTCTCATTCCATAATGATATTCGTCATGTGATTATTGATATTCCTCATGATCACATGTAAATTGTTTCCCTTACTTATTCCCTTACTAGGCCTCATGCTCACCCATTTCCTTTTATGTATATCCCCATGATATGAGATGGAGTAAATGTACTTCGAATGAACCCATGAAGAAGTCTTTCAAGTGGATTAGAAAAATGTTTTCTATTTTCATGTATTATATTCCTGATTTCCAAGAAACTAAACTTTAAAAGATCCTCTGTTTTGTTCCGGGTAATGAAATGTTTATGTAATAAAAAGGAGGGATGTCATTGCTCTTTTTCCCTCTTTTATAACCATTTTTCTAAATGAAGACTCATCTTCAGGTTTTCATGGTTTCCCAATGTAATTTATATTCCCATTATTTTATAAATTTTTCTTTCAAAATGTATGTTAATAGAAATATAATGTTTTTCTTTCCAAGCCTCCATTATTTTCATGTTTTGTCCTTTTATTTCAAATTTTCTATTTCACGACTCTTGTTCAAGGTATTGGGAGTTTGTATTTTGGTTTCGCATTCAATTATTATGAATTGGTGACTTCCATTGCTCTCTTATGAATTTATTGTTCATACATTACATTATTTGTAAGGGTTATGTTCTCTATCACTCTATATCTCTCTCTTTTCTTTATTTTTCTCTTTCATATCTATATTCATTAATGTCTTGGACGTATTCTATATCATTTGCGTTATTTTTATATTTCAATCTTTAATATTGAGATAATCGTATACCACTTACTATATATGGTGTTAGTTTAAAGGGTGCTTACCAAGAAAATTATTTTACTTATTAACTGGGGAAATAATGACATTCACTATACTTTTTTTTTCAATATGAATGTTTATTGATTACTAATTAGGAATGATGATTATGTATTGTATTATTTATTCATTCCTTTTATATGATAAATGCATTGGAAAGATGGATGCCAGAATTATATAGTTCATCGATACATTGATATGTCTCATGAGACATATTAGTTTGCGTATTTTATGTATGCTTTACCCAATAATACAAGATTTAATGGTACAAGACCTTGATGGTAAGATTATGATATTTGACATTATGCAATGAAATAAGTTACTATCATTAATATGACTGTTTATATTGTTATTTTATCAATGGATATTTCTCACACCCATGTTATTAGTTGTACGACATATTTGATTATTATTTATTCTGTCATATTAATTATGTTTTGTTTATTTCAAGATATGTTTTGTTGTACGCTGCTTCTTATTAAGCATCTAAGCTCAACTCTTTATTTTGTTTTCCTTTCTATAGGGAACTTCGAAAATAACTCTGAATAATTTTGAGGATATGCTAGATGAAATAATAAAGTTATCACTGAGTTTGTAAGTTGTGTTTTATGTTTTCAAATGCAATGCATTAACCATGTATGTATCTAGTCTTCTAGGACTACAGAACAATTGGATCCGATATAAAATTTTCTCATTTATTCTATACCAATGTAGTAAAATAACCACTGACTTTAGGCTATTGGAGTTGGGATTGTTACAATTGTATTTCTTAGATATGCATGCAATGATTTCACTCCCATCAGTTAGAGTATATATGTTTCAATTGAGTATTGAAACCACACAATCATGCAGGCACTTGTATGACAGAGCCCATATACACAAACATATACATACAATTGTGCATCAAACCACACACACATGCATCTAGATTTTGTTCAATGGTGTGTGGTGTCAAACAAGACTCACACAATGGTGGGCTTTGAGTGTTAGTTGGGCAATGAACAAGGAGTGGTTTCACTAGTCACTGTGGTTGTGTTGTTAAAAGTGAATTTTTATGAAATTTGTTCATGTATCAACTAGCATTTGAAGGAAAGGTGTGTTTATTGGGAAAGTGCATTTCCGGGTGTTCAAAATTTTGAAATTGCTACAGATTTTTTTTTTGCATATTTGGATATTCTTTGGAGATATAAACAAATATTGCTATTTTTTTGTACCATCCTTATGCGTATACACACACATAACTATATTCTTCACTGAGAACGGACCAAAAATACCCATATATAAATCCATATTGTCATCCTTTCAAAAAAAAGTACAATTAATTTATATGAACACACATCACTTGTGTGCTCATATTTGTGTTGTTTTTGTGTGTCCCACGACACATCTGTATATAAATCCAAACAGTTGATATTTCATAATAACTCTACAAGAACACACGTCATCTGTATATAAATCCAAACAGTTGTAGTGGGTATTAGGAGAGGCCACATCAAGAATGGCAATTGGCGCAATTGCAGAGCTTGGGAGTAAAGGAGCAGAAGCCGAATGGTCTATTGGGCAGGTTGCAGTTGATGTTATAGCAACAAGGAGATGGCACACAAACTCTTCTAAGACCGACAGCGGCACAGCATGTGCAGGGAGCGCATACCTGGAACCTCCCCAGCCGCCTTCTAATCGTCTCATTCATGCCCATCACTCTCCCGCCCTCCGCCTGGGGCAACATCACTGCCTCCACACCATCAGCCTGAAAACCAGAAACCGATTTCATACAATATACGTAACCAACGTTCAAGAAAGGCGTGGATGAGAATAGATTACAGCTTTGATGCTGCAAAGGATGAGGAAAGCCAACAAGAAAACCCGATGAGCACGCATTTCTTCCTGGGTCCGGGACAAAAAAGGCCCGACTTTTAATGGTGGAGCAACTTGCGTGGCCTGATACCAAAATCTCAACCAGGCCCCATTGATGCTATTAAATGTTTGCTTTGAATAGGACCACTCACGCCTCTCCACAACGGTCTTTTTTCAAACCCCGCAAAGGTCAAACCTTCAAAACACCATATCATTTCAAAAACCCTTCACCCTTCCAACAAAATCAAATGTTTATCTCCTTATGTGGGATATATTTTTATAAAAAAAACAAATAATTAGGAACTTTTTTTATTGAAGTTATATTATTCTGAATATTTTAATTGATATAATGTAAATAATATTATTTAGATTTTAAATGTTAAGCTGTAGTATAAAAATGAGATACAGAATGCAACATTAAAATGAATGGGATAAATAAAACGGGGATATATTTTATACTAAAAGATAAAAAAAATGATTTTATGTAATACATTATCACATATGAATATTACCTCATAAAATACACGTGATAAATTTTATTTTTGGATTGAAAATTGTTTAAATGAGTTTAAAAGCATGTACTAGGCTTTTTCCATAGAAAAATATATTTAAAAAAAATGCACGTACAATTTTGAAAAAAGTATGAAATAAACACTTTCAGTGTTTCATAATAACACATTGCTCAATTCAAAATATACATTCACCATAATGAATTAAATTAAAAAGGAATAATAAAGAAAAATGAATACCATCACAAGAACCCAAAACACTTCCAACTTGAATTCCCTAACAAATGGCTACACTATAAATGCAAATTTGCTATGGAAAACACTATAATACATAGAATTTGTAACAACTCGGACTACAGTAATCTAGAACCAATGACCATTTATTATAATGACAACAAATTACATAATATTACGATATGATAGATCCAAAAGTTTAGTAGTCTCACGAGACAAGTTACATACAAGAATATTACATTACATTGGAAACTCGAAGCATATCATAACAACACATGAAACATTATTACTCATCAATGATTATTCATAGATCAAATGGAGTATTCTTTGAGGATCCCTAGGGGAATAAGGAAACAATATAAAAGGTGAACTGATATACTTAGTAAGGGATAATGTATAACATAATCCAATATGACATAATCATGGCATACATAGTATGATGAAAATAAATTATCAAATGATGTCATTAAAATGACAACACGAGCATATCATATCCATAGATCGAATAACAATTGAAACAAAATATTCACATATATTGAAAATAGTAATAGATCACTTAATGATAAAAAGCATAATGCTAGACATGATAACTTTACTTTCGAGTCCTTGTGCAAAGACATTATAAAAAACGGTAAGGACGCTCATCATTACCATTTACATTAGTTTGTGTCATGAAACTTACAGATGAATCAAAATGTATTGGAAAAATACTTAACATCGATTAAAAATCGACATTAATACAATCATCATTAATAGTTAGGTTTTAATGTATATTCTACAAAACAATGTAAAAAAGGCTTTCAACGTCGATTATCATAAGATTTGATGTTGAACGCCCGACCCTGACAATGTTTAAGGGAGATTTCCAAGGGGGTTATTTTAATAACCAATATGGAAAGTGGCTTATAATGTTGGTTATTCATATAACCGATATTATATGGCACTTTCCACATAAGTTACTAAAAAAACCTATATGGAAAGATGATATTTTTTAAAAGCTCTTAAAATAACATACCTCATTCCCTATAAATAGAAAAATGGAAGAGATTAGCAGTGACAATAACACTAGATTGCAGATAGAAACTCATTCCAAACTTTACTACAACATCATTTGTAAAGATAATACACATATAAGAAAATTTAAACTATACATCTACAAATTAATCATACTTATAGCACTTTAAAAAAAGGAATTTCTCGATGGTTTTTTTATTTCATGGCATTTTGTTTGATGACGGTTTGAAACCATTACCTCTTAGATATACTCCAAAGACTTTACCACTCCAACAAGCATCTTATCTGGTGAGTAAACAATATGTAATATACTTATACATATACAAATAATAAAAAATAATGATATTAAATAATACTAAATAATGAATAGAAAATGAATACATAATAAAGAAGTAATAAATAAATAATAAATTATTTAATAATAGATAATAGATAAATAATAAATAGATTATTAATATTTATAAAATAAATAATAAATAAATATTAATGAAATATTACGTAAATGAGAAATAAATAAATAACAATAATGATAATAAATAATAATAAATGATAAAAAATAATAAATGATAATAAATAATAAACAAAAATATATAATAAATAGTAAATAATAAAGAGCCAATAATAAATAACAAATAAATAATAAATAATAAATAATAAATAATAAATAATAAATAATAAATAATAAATCAATAAATCAATAAATAACTAATAAATAAATAATACATAAATAATAAATAATAAATAATAAATAATAAATAATAAATACTAAATAAAAAAATAAAAAAATAAAAAAATAAAAAAATAAAACAATAAATAGATATAAATATCTATAAATATATATACATATAACAAAATATTCATAAATATATATAAAGACACTCAGATATATAATTGTATATTAATATATATATATATATATATATATATATATATATATAAACACAAGTAAATATAAATATCTCTCTCTATATATATCTACACATATATGATATAAAAATATATAAACATAAATATTTATAAATATTTAAAAATATATATAAAATCGATAATTATTTATTTTAAATGAAATGGATAAAAAAATATTTATTTCCATTAGGTTTATGTTCTTAAAAATATATTTCTATGTAAATATGTATGTATACAAGTGATTTGTTATAAGTAAATATAAGAAAAAATGCATATATTTAATTATAAATAAAACTACATTATAAAAAACGATAAAATTTCAAAACCGTAAAATCAATATGAATGTAATCCCTGAGAATAATTTTAGTGCTCACCAAAAAAAAGCAATAAGACCACCTTAAACAAGGCTTAAAATCCATTGAATGTTAAAAAATTGGGGTACCCCGAATAAAAAATCTATTTTGGTGGCCTTCCGGGACTTTCTATGGGTGTAAAAATGTGATCTAAGCTTTGAGATATCATCATTGTCCCTCCACGGTGTAGGGATCATTACATGATTCGATTAAATTTGTGTTGGAGCCCAAACAAACACTCAGATCAAAAGTTATAGCCATTTGAAGTTCGAGTTCGATTTCCATTTTTTTGTAAATGTAATATATTTTATTCTTTTGATTATTACATGATTTAAATCACACGTGGTTTTATCTTGTATCATAAGCTTCGATTTGACTGGTTGTGGAGCTAAAACAGACTCCTAGATCAAAAGTTATAGTCAATTGATGACGAAGTGTGATTTTCAACTTAATGAACATTTGTTTTAAGTTTCAAATTATTATCAACTATTAATTATAAATATTTATTAATTAAAAAATTATAAGTTATTAAAATTATAAATAATAAATTTTATATGAGATTAAATAATACATAATAAATCATAAATCACAAATAAATATTTTTTAAAAAAAAATTCTTTTAATTTAGCTACGGTTTTTTAAAGTCGCTGCTATATCCCAGCGATTTTTTTTAAGAACCACCATTAAAAAATTATATTTTTTTTGGAGAAAAATCCAAAAAATCAAAAAAAAAATTTAAAAACATTTAGCAGGTGTTTTCAAAACCACCATGAAAAAATCATCAGGAATCTTCATTTTTTATAGTGTAATAGTCTTCAAATTATCCTCAAATAATATTGTTTAGGTATTTTTCCTAATATGATGAAGCATCATAAAAAATCTATTAAAAAAATGTTATAACATTCACAATATAACATATTGGTTTAAATTATAAGACTTTTAATATGCAACGACTCCAGTTTCATTGGCTTTGTCCTCTAAATATTTTTCCATATATCTCTAGATTTTTCCTTGGAGTTGGCACTGTGTTTTGAGGGTCACAAGACCATGAAATTAATATATTAAAAATATTAATATATATTAAATCACGAGCACACATATATTCAGAATAAATGGTTTTACCATTGATTAGGACATCAGATCAGAAATCTGAGACTGTGGTGGTTTCCAAAATGTGGAGTTTACCCTGAGCATGACATAAAGTTGGTCGGCATCATACGACTTATCGAGGGTAGCCATTGGTGGATGTGTTAATTAAATTAAATAATTTTATTATTTTATTTATTTGATGACCTAAACGTAGTTCCCTCACTATAAGTATGTTGTTATGAAAAATTACTAGGGTCAACCACATAACCTCGATAGATTAGAGAGGAGGATGAGAGTTCTTTTAGCGTATAAGACTCGAGAATGTGGATCGATGGCATACAATCATGGAGAAATTTAAGACGAACAACGAACAGAATGGGATATTTAACTTCATCGCTAACAGACACATTTTCACCAATGTTTGATCCATTCCCAAGATAGGGAATGTTTTTTTAATGTTCCACCCCTGATTAATTTGATAAGCCTAGATTTATATCTTCTTTTGATTTCTGACGTTTACCATTATTCACATGAGCTCATTTTTTAATTAGTGTTCTTGGAAAAAATTATTTAATTTTAGTTCCTTGATTTAACCAATGGTTTCCTCAATTTTATGATCAATGGTTGGGATCACATTGAACAATAACGATCTCACCTTCATTATTATGTTTTTCCCACCATCGTTCTTTGTTTTCTTCATCGTTGACCAATGGGGTAAGCGATTCAACATTTCCAAGTTGGATTCGAGTGCAATCAAACCCCCATTTTTTTGTGGATGTTTGAACGATATATAGATCATAGTTTTGTGGATGGATTAAGGTATGGAGTGGGATACAGGTGATGACACCTTGAATTGAGACCCTAGTACTATGAAAGGAAGCATAGTGGCTACTACTCAGATGACCGAAGATCCGATTTCCATCCACCAGAGGCTGGAAATCCACAATCAGCTACCCCCCTCAAATTCTGTCATTTTAAGTGAGTCAAATGATTGAAGTTTCATCAGAAATGGAGGATCTGACATCCACATGAATGAAGACTTAACATTCTTTGAATTCTACAACTACATGTCGTTTATCCCGGCAGAACACACAGAGTGTAGTATGAGATTTCATGGTGGATAGGGTTTGGGTCGAGTTAAATATCACACACCATGTGACCCTACCTGGTTAGTCAATCCATGTGTCGAAGGTACACAACCAGGACCCCATGTGGTCAGACACACCATGTAACCTAAGAGACATGCTATATATATGTACATGGCTAGCTGACCCGTGTACCACGCATACACGCCCATGGCCCTAGGTAATCGTACTTGTCATATGACCCCATCCACTCTCTGTGTAGTATCACATGGCTTACAAAGCTATGTCAAGGGAAGGACATGAACATGTGTATAGGAAGAGTCATATGTTGTGTGACCCAATGTTGTACACGTTGTGTACATTTATTTTACATGCCGAGTCTAGTGAGGAGACACGACTAGAGTTTGACTTGGTAAGACATGTTGTATACCTTAGTAGGACATTCCATGTACTCCCCTCAAGACCTTTTACCTTGTGAATGTTCTACTATGGAACTCAAATTTGGACATGTGAGTATACTATCCAGATTAGTTTTCCATGTACAATGCAAAGGCAGCCTTCCTTTTAGCATCAAATATATGATGAAATGTGATTCTAGAAGGGAACTTCTTTTAGGGATTCTTGGATGACGACAATGATCAAATTTGATCATTAGAGTGTTACTAGTGTCGGTACTCCCATATCTCTCTCTAGGTGGAGGGTCCCCCATATCCATTATATAGGTAGAGATCGAACTCCCCTAGATTATAGAGGGAACAATTCCTTTATCTGTGTAATGGAATCTCTATCACTGAGCTTTAGAGGCGGGTGGATCTTCCATTGGAGTAGTGCTCCCTCAGCTATGCTACGTAGAAATGAGGTGTGATACCTCCATATAATTGAGTGTTTACGCAAGATGCATAGATATGGAATAGTTATCCCTTAGGAATGACACATATTAGCAAGGATCGGTCCATCCACTCTGTATCTTATGTGGTTATGTGTGTTTTTTACATCTGTGATGGGACCTGTTGAACTACAGGAAAACTCTCCATTATTAGCATGCTTGGATGATGGAGACCCCCTTTCTCTATTTTTTTGGTTTTGTTTTGGAGCATATCTAATGTTGGGATTTATTCTCCCTCTTTCTTATGGGTTGAGTTGACAATTAATTATTTCTATTTCTTCCCCTTCTTGATTTTTAGGTCATTATACTAGGTATGTATTTACTCATCCCTATATGGGATTTTAAAACACATGTTGTGTCTTATCCACTCAACAGAATGATTGGCGGTGACTCTGGTGGACCATGTATTGGTGGAGCATAGTGGCACTTGGAGTTTCTGGATGTATATGGTGGGTATACTTGGATATTTTGAGCTATACCCTCTTTAGATTTCATTTTTTTGTCTGCTTTGGACCTTATTTCTGGTTGGCATGTATTTTTCTCCTTTATATATTTTACATCATGTTGTTGTACTCTGATGTATTTTCTAGAGGCTGTTGTATGCATGGTTTACACTCATATGTTTCAGTCTTACATTACATCTTTTCAATACTGTGTGGAGATGATTGTGTCTATGCATATAGGTAATTAGTTTAATACCTCCCATTTTAGTATTGTACCAACTCGACACTTTTCACTGGCCCCTGACCTATTTGAGGCAGGATAGGGTTGTCACACTTGGCTTATGACTATCCAGATGGGTGTCGGTGGGTCACTCTATGATAGGGTGATATCAAAGGTGGTATTTCTTCAGGTTGGTGTTTGGAGTTGGAGTTTATGTGGGTTTTGGATTTGGAACTTAGGGAAATAGTGTCAGAGTGTCTCGAGTTCGGATCTCAGGCTAGGTAACCTAGTGATAGTGCGGCGACCGAAATATAAATACACTTGAACTATGACTATCTGCTTTTACACTTGGAATACCAAGACATCAGTTGCAGGGTAACCAAAGTACATGCGTCATATAGGATTGAGCCTTATGACTATTCATTTCCATCTTAAGCCTTCTTCCCAAATATTATCATCTAATATTGGTGTATCTTGGTAACTTTCAAGATTCCTATATGATGAAAAGAAGTTATGATACTAATATATAGTCATTATGATGACCATTTGAGTGAGGAAACCCTAGTTCAGGGTCACCATGACAGCAAATATAATATCGAGGCTGTAGTTTTGGAGCCAATGCAATAAGTGGTTTCTCTAGTTGGGTAGTAATCAATATTTACCCCCATTAAGAAATGAGAGGATACATCCCTAGTGGACCAGTTTGATATTTCTAATTAGGTACAATAGTCATCCACACATGATTTGTTGGATGACTATGTGCATATACTGAGATTGGTTCTAGAGTTTGAGGATCAGGGATCAGCTAGATTCTGGGGTGAGAAAGACCCTCACGTGGTAGAGCCTTATTTGGAGTCTCTAGTTTGAGTTTTTTGTTTTATACAGATACCACTTGAGATGATGGTTATGTTTGAAACCAGCCCCTTCTGTGGACTAGAGATAAGTTTGTGGGGTTTGGTTAGCCAAGTGTATGATGAGGTGACACTCTCTTGGGAAGATTTTGATAACCTGTTCCACAGTGAGTTTTATCCCTCCACCAGACCACCAATCCAAGTTCACATGTTTGTTGAGGAGGCTTGATCTAAGGATAGATTTCTATGAGGGGAACATTTGGGATATAGAGTTGGCAGTTAACATCATGGAGCTAAGAAATATATATCATCTAGCAGGTGTTAGTCATTAGGGTCACGGTGCTCGAGGCATACTCATGTTTGACTCAGATGTGGGGATCTTTAGTGTAGAAATAATGTGGTGGTATTAGTCAACTTGAAGGTTATTCGACTTAGAATCCTTATAGAAGATTAAAATGTCATTTCTAGCATGGGTGATGTTATGATTATGACAATTAGAGTCATCCTTATTAGGACTTCCTGATCAATTACGCTGAAACGAGAGGACATACAATAAGAGCTTCTAATCAAGGGACTCTAGATATAGTATGAGGTACAATATATATCCATTTTTTCATTTTAATTTATTTATTTTTTTCACTGATTCCTTATCTATTGCATTATAATTATGTTAGTGGGATGTGACTCCATGTATTCAAGGAAGAGTGATGCTTCCCCCAAAAATATTTATTCTTTTGTGATTGATTTAATGCCATGCATGCGAGTTAGTTCCGACCAAAGCAGTCAGTTCCAAGGTGTGGTGGATAAGTTATTTGATTTATATGTTTGATTTCATTTTAGCGATGTTAATGTGGAGGAAAATTTATCATGGGACATCTTGGTCATCACAATGAAACCCTATGAAATTCTTCTGGGTATATACTGGTTTTCCGTAGTGCACGTCTAGACATACTATCACCCTAGGAGAATTAGATTCCCTCATGTGGATGGGATGGTATTATCCATAATGGTAAAGATATATCCTATGAATGAGTGAGTGGGGATCACAAGCATAAATCCTCAACCATTCACCCATCAGTTGGAAAGTTATTCCCTTGGTACACTGGCAATATTAGGCATCTATCACCCAATTCTAGTGGAGTTTTATTTGTATGTCTTTGCTAGATATGCTCTGATGTCATCTCCAAGGTGGGAGTTTGACTTATGAATTGACTTGAACCATAAGAACACAACAATATCTTGTGAAGCACATCAGATGGCTCTAACCGAGCTCTAAGAGCTGAGTGTGTTGTTGGAAGTCCTTCGAGAGAATGTTTTTATCAAACCTAGTATGTCTAACTATGAAACTCTAATATTGTTTGTGAAAAAGGTGGATGAGATCACGAGGCTTTGTGTTGACTACCTTCACCTAAATTAGGTAATGATCAAGAACCACTACTATAAAATTCCTATATTACCACACATCAATTGGAACGGTTTATTAAAAAAAATTCACTAATATGTATAATTCCACAGTTATCTAAATCCATGGATATACAACTCCACACCTTCACATCTGATCGAGCACCCCCACCCCCTTCCCCTTTTATGTTCAAGAACCCTTGCACATTCGAGAACCCTTGCACATTTGAGTACCCTGATCCTCTGATCCACCATAGATCGAGCTCCCCCCATATCCCTGAGAAACCCCTCACATCATCTTCCCCTTCATGTTTCATGATTGAGCTCCCCTATGATCTTCCATAGATCTCTCCTAGCCAACATCGAGAACCCCCTTCCCATTTCACGATCAATCTCCCCTTGATCCTTCATAGATCTCTTGCCAAAAATCACGATCAAGCTCTCCATCATCCTTATATATATCTTGACTAGTGATCACGATCGAACCCCCCATACTTTGAATATCTTCTCATGGATGGTGCTTCACATCTTCGCGATCGAGCCCCCCATCTACCACACAACCGAACTGTGCTTCCTTGCCTCCTGCTCTCATGAAGAACCCAATCCCTACTCTCTCCCTACTCTCATGAAATCGGATCCCACAAAATAATCCTACCCTTTACAGATCTGTCAAAGGAACCCTACCCACTCCCTAAACTCGCAGAAGAACCATACCAGCCAAGGGAATGGACCTTCTACCTCCCTGCTATCTCGATTCACCATTTTCCACAGGTAAGATTAATTCTTATTTCCAATTGAATGAAATGAAAAAAATTTGTATTTCACCTATCTTTTTTGGATTTATATTTAGTGATCCAAGTAGATCTCTCTTTATCACTGCTAAAATTTTCATTATTTACAGATACTAGCTTCGCCGACTGTGAAACATTAAGGCTAATTTGGTCTTCATCACACAAATTTATGAAACATAATATTATTCTTACTGTAGGTGAGTTCCTTTTTTTCTTCCCTTTTAACACTATTTAATTTTTCATTTCATATAAAAATTATGTTCTTATTCCCAATGAATACTATATATTTGGGTTTTTCATGTTTGTTATACTCAGTATATGAAAAATGCAGATGTTTTATATAAATTTTTCATATGTATTATTTGAATGATGCATATCCACTATAGGAATATTACATATTCATCTATGGAAATATCTATCTTTTAAAATTTATCCATATCATAATGCATCATCATCTACCATTAATTTATTTATAATAAAATTAAACAGTTGATGATATATTTTTTAATATCAATATTCAATTACTTATACTGGTTTCTTTTTTACTAATACATTATATGTCAACTAATTTGAATATCATGACAATGTCACACCCCTTATCACACTGCAAGTAGTTCCTATATTATATATTCATATATATAAATTTTAAATTAATAATTACCATATTTGTTTTGGAAAATAAACCAAATTAGAATGATCTAAAATCAATCCAAACAGTCAGTTTGTCTAAAATATATAAAATATTTGTTTTATATTTAACTATTTTGTGTAAAGAGATTCTTACTTCAACCACTTCTACTAGAGTAACACCTATATCATATGATAACTCACATTCTAATCAAACATCAAGAATTTTTTTGTCACTTCCCTACACCACAATGTCTAGTTTGTACAAAGATTTTAACATCTCTTAAATATCTATAAATTTATAATAATCAATCTCTTATCACAACCAATTTTGCAGAAAAGACACTCAATTTTTTAGAGGCATGCCTTTATTGTTATAAGGACCCGAGCATAAAAATTTCATAATCTTGAATTAAATGAATAATTCACATTGAGGATCTTTTCAGGTTTATATTTTTAGGGAATTAGGCCATAACTATTACATTACATCTCAAATATTTCAAAGTAGGCACTTCTACTCAGTTTCCATTTTTTTCATACAATAAAAACTCTTGAAAAAAAGAGTCATGTCACGTTCCATGTTTTAGACAACATGAATTTTCCTTGATCCCATCCTCGACCCTATTTATCTTTAAGTCCTGTGAAAAACATTTCAAAAATTGGGATGAGCAAAAAAATCTCAGTAAGGGTTATAAAATAAAGAAAGAATACATTAGTTCATCAATACATACATAAAATAAGATCTTTAACATACCTCATGAAATCATAATATTTACATAGTAAACACAAATCATAAAGGTAACTTGTGGCATCCATAACATACTTACGTTGTAGCTTTCACAGCTATGTAGGGAGTTACATTTGGAATATCCATCATAGTATATTCCCTAAATCTATTAGGATAAACATTCACGTTTACCCCGTCATGTTACCCAATGAATTAGAGAGATATCTTGGAATCACCCACCCTAGGTTTATCATGGAACCAACCGTATATGTAAACAATATGCAAGAACCATAACATATTCATAACACATAAAATAAACATAAAGGAAATATAACATTTCCACATTTCAATCACAATATATCATTTAAATATATTGATATAAAAAATCCATTATCAACACCATTTTAAATCCCAAAATAAATAAAAGATTATATGGTATTTATTTTCCTTTTAAAAACATTACATATTTTAAGGAAGCCAAATATCAAATAATACTTGTGGCGACGGAAAGGTCGTTGTCACTACCTACATTAAAACAAAACATATTTTTTGTTGTTTAGTAAAATTATTAGTAGAGAAAATATTATTTTTGAATAAAATTAAAATTAAAAGGGGTTTATAGAACGTGTAAAAGAAAGTCTGATATAAAACTAAATATGCCTCAATGAAAGGAAATTGAGACAAAGTCCCTTACCACGTGTCTGACTTGACCTATTTGTTCTTTAATCAACTAAATAATAAACTAAAGTTAATTTATACTTTCTTAAAAAAATTTTAAAATTTTATAATTCCTTTTAAATCACTTATTACCATGTTATAAACATTTTGTAATCATTTAAGTTAATAATGGTCGTTTTGTCGATATTTGGTACTAGAGTCAAATATGGACTTCTTATAATTAAAAGTTGTTCATGTGGTCAAAAGTTACTTACATATAGAATAATATTCATGATTTAGATATCATATATATCATATATATCCAGTATATACATGTATTTATAATAGTACATAACATTTGGAGGTAAGAAATGAAATGCATCGTTCATTGAGACGGTAAGCCGTACATACGCATGACCACTACTTTCATTTCTATTTCATATTTAATGGAACAAAAACATTATTATATATAGGTATATTATAATTAAAGTATAATATCATATATATAATCTCATTAAATCCATACTTTATATGTTTCACGTATGGTATGAACGAGTCATATCACTTTGAGGGGGCGATAGTCCGCACTTCCTCAAAAGAAATTATTGTATTTACCTATAATTGAATCCATAAAGTTATTTTATAAATGAAAAATATAGAAGCATAGAAACAATATAAATATAATATATATCATATATTAATAAAGTTCCATAATAATGGCCACCATAAGAGGTGGTAGGAGAAGATTGAACAATCATCGTTTCGTGAGACGTTAGTTTGCGTCCATAGAAACAATATGTTCTTTACCCATTCGTGTGTAAGTGTACTTAGAATCCTTCTCATAAAAATAACATATTATATCTAGTATAATGGAGTTTTTATAAAATAAATGAATAAAAAGAGTTTAGGTGGTTGGAGAAGGAAAATAAAACAAAATAACTTAAGAGAAGACATTTCCTTTAAATCGGGTAACTTCCCTTTAGTTTGAAAAAAGGACCTCTTGATGTGCCTTCTGCATAAGGTAAGGCTTCTAGAAAGAAGGTGAGGGATCTTGAGAGCGTATTTGGGAAATGTTTGGATGAGAAAAGGGGCTTGAGAGGCGTGAGTAATGGGTTAGAGGTGAGGGATTTTTATAAGGGGGAGGAGGGGCTCTTTAGGAATGTGTGACAATATTATTTTATTATATAAAAATTTTTGATTTCTAAATGTACAAAAAATTATTAAAGTCTAAGATACGAGGACTAAAGGTTGAAATAAAATCATCCAATAAATTTTGGTAAGGTTTTGGATATTATTTTAATCTTTATAATCGTATTATTTAAATCATTTATTACAGAGGTAAACACTGCTTCATTATTGTGTCATAAATATTTTTATTTATTTAATGTCTAAAAATTATAAAAAAAATACCATGATGTAGAAAATATTTTTATATTTTCAAATAATATTTATATTCTAAAAGATAACTTATATAAACCTATGTAAAAATTAATTTACTAAAATATAGTTGTTTATGTCATTTTTGCCTTTACGTTAATTTGATTAAAATAAAGTGTCATTATCACTCTTAAGTGGCTCCACAGGGTCCCAAAATCTACCTAAGGATGCCCATGGTCGGCAATGACTCATCCAATAAGGTTAAGACAAGTTTAAAGATAATTTTTATTTATTATAATATTCTTTTTTACCTTGAATTACCCTATATACTTTTAACCGTGGTAAATAAAAGTCAGAAGTTACTATTCACAAAAAATTAGTTTCATCTTATTGAACAACATTTTACTTACTAATAACAACCATGTATGTTAGATTTTCAAAATTAAATTCGTAGAAGTGGTAAAATTTCATTTAAATGAAAAAGTCAGTTTTTAACAACTACTTAGTGGTTTCACTATTCATCAAAATTGAAATTTTTCAGGAAAAATACCAAAAATTAATATTAAGCTATATTTGATATTATGAATTCAAAACTTATGTCTATTTTACCAAATTTAAAACATATAAGTTGGATTAATTAATTTAAAATTAATTCCCGTTGTCAAAATAAAAAACATGTTTTTAAGAAATATTAACTATCAAAAGATTGACACTTGTTTATGTCCAATTTCAAAGTGAAATTAATTAAAATGACCACAATTGTATTAAATGGTAAAAATATAATCTAATTACACTTTAAAACCAATTAAAAAGATAATATAACCATATAAATAAATTAGATTAAAAGACAGTTTTGAATTAAAATACAGTATTTTCCACTATTAATCAAAAATTGAATTTTATCAGAAAAATACCAAAATTTTACCCAAAGTGAATTTTGATGTCCCGATTCTAAAGAAGAATTTTATTTAGTCAAATATAACATATAAAATAGATCAAAACTAGATTTAAGGAGGGTTCGTCATCAAAAGGCCGTAAATCAACCTTTTAAAGTAAATTATGCTTAAAATTAGATTCATTCACATTTTAAGCCTATAAATTTTATTGGATAAATGTAAAAACATTTAACAAACATGTATAATCATATTGTATTTAGTTCTGTTCATTCCCACCAATATAATGGCTAGGTGTTAACTACCATTTAACATAATAATATTATATTATTATTGTGCAACATAAAATTTCAAAGAAACCCATAGTTGAATATCGAGTACATCATTGAACATAGCTACCCATTTAAAGTAAAATTAATATTTAATTCAAAAAATATTAATTAAAATGAAAATGTATTATTTAGTTTTTACCTGGGATTTTACATCCTTCCCCCTTTTGTAAATTGCATCCCTGTAATTTTATTCACTTATCAAATAAATGGGGGTATTTATCCCTCATAGCATTTTCAGATTCCGACATTGACTCTTCAACCATATGGTTTTTTCATAGAACGTTTCCCTAGGTAATTACCTTATTTGGCAACACTTGCTCTCTTTGGTCAAGAATCTGGACTGGTTGTTCCTCATAAGAGAGATTCTCTTCCAACTGAACTACCTCTGGACTCAAAACATGAGATGGATCTGGAATATACTTTCTCAACATTGAAACATTAAAAACATTGTTTAACTTGGATAAACATGGAGGTAAAGAAACTTTGTAGGATACTGATCCAACTTTATCCCAGATTTCATATGGTCCAATGAACCTCAAACTCAACATTCCCTTCTTACCAAAATGTATCACACTATTCCATAGAGAAAATTTGAGAAAGACATGATCACCTAGCTCAAAAGAAAGATCCTTCCCCCTGTTATCCACATAACTTTTCTAGCCTACTATGAGCTGTTCTCATGTGCTTATGAATCAACAGAACTTTTTTTGCCATCTCTTCTACCAATTATGGTCTTGTCAACTTCCCTTCACCTACTTCATCCCTAAAAGCAGGAGTTCAATTCCGCTTCCCATATAATGGCTCAAATGGAGCCATCTTTATACTGGAATGAAAACTGTTAGTATATGAAAACTCAACCAAAGAAAGATGTTGGACCCAACTTCCCTGGTAATCCAGTGAAAAATCACATAGCATATCCTCCATGGTCTAAATTGTTCATTCTGAATGCTCATCTGATTGAGGATGAAAAGTTGTACTAAAATTTAATTCAGTACCCAATGACTTCTGAAGGCCTTTTCAAAAGTTATAAGTAATCCTGAGATCACGATCAGATACAATAGAGTGGGGAACTCCATGCAACCAAACTATCTCTTTAACATATAACAGAGAAAGTTTATCTAGTGAAAAAGTTTCTTAAATAGGAATTAAATGAGCAGATTTAGTCAACCGATCAACAATAACCCAGATTGCATTATTACCTCAATATGTCTTTGGTAATCCCACAATGAAGTCCATGGATATATTTTCCCACTTCCACTCCGGCACTAGTGAATACTGAAGCATCCATTTCAGTAACTTCTACTCTCCTTTAACCTGCTGACAAGTCAAACACTTCACAGTAAAATTAGCAATATCTCTTTTCATTCCATCCCATCTGCAATACTTCCAAAGATCTCTGTACATCTTAGTACTGCCAGGATGAATTGAAAAATGGGAACTATGAGCTTCCCCTAACAACTCATTCTTCAACTGTGAATCACATGGAACACATAATCTTTTTCCAAATCTCAAAACACAATCATTGTCAATGTTAAATTCAGGAAACTTACCCTTCTGAACTAACTCTAACTTTTTCTGAAACTCATTGTCTTCCTTCTGCGCTTGCTTAATTCTGTCTGATAGTGATGATCTCACTAACACCTCAAAAAAATTGGTGAATTTCCAACACCAACAACTTCTATGACAAAGTTCATCAAATAAAAAACCAAAGGATCTCATTCCAAACATAACATGGTTAATAAAGCATTACTTTTTTGACTCAAAGCATCATCCACTTTATTTTCCTTTCCTGGATGGTAATGGATCGTGCAATTATAATCCTTGATTAATTCCAACCATCTCCTCTGCCTCATGTTTAATTATTTCTGAGTGAATATATACTTCAAACTTTTGTGGTCAGTATATATTTATCATTTTACTCCATACAAATGATGCCTCCAAAATTTTAAAGCAAAAACAATAATAGATAATTCCAAATCACGTGTAGGGTAATTTAATTCACGAGGATTCAAATGACATGAAGCATAAACAATTACCTGATCATTCTGCATAAGTACACATCCAAGTCCTTTCAATGAAGCATCACTGTAGATAAAAAACTCACCATTTTTTGAAGGTAGTGCCAAAATTGGAGCATTCACTAATATTATTTTCAATTCCCGAAAACAATCATCGAATTATTTTGTCCAGATAAACATAACACCTTATCGAGTTAACTTAGACATTGGACTAGATAACCGTGCAAATTTTTTAACAAACCTCTGATAATAACCTTCCAATCCAAGAAAACTACGAATATCATTTATATTTGTGGGTCTTGGACATTCTTAAACAACTTTTGTTTTACCAGGATCAACAGTAATTCCATTTTTTGAAGCAATGTGACCAAGAAAAGAAATTTACTCTAACCAAAACCCACACTTTGTGAATTTCCCAAATAGTTTCTTTTCTTTTAAGGTTTTGAAGAAAACCCTAAAATAACTTTTGTGATTCTATTTACTTTTATAATAAACTAAAATATCATAAATGAACACAACCACAAACTTATCCAAGAACTCACGGAAAATTATATTCATAAGATCCATTAATACAAAAGGTGCATTGGTTAACCCAAAAGGCATAACTAAAATTCATAATGTCCATATCTAGTTCAAAATTTGGTCTTTGGAATGTCTGCTTCCTTTACATTAAATTGATGGTACCCCGACCTCAAGTCAATCTTTGAAAAATACTGAGCTCCCTAGAGCTGATCAAACAAATCATTGAAATGAGGCAAAGGATACTTGTTCATAACAGTGATGTTATTCAATTCTCTATAATCAATAAAAAGTCTCATTGAACCATATTTCTTTTTAACAAACAATACAAGAGCACCCCATGGTGATATTCTAGGTCGAATGAAACCTTTATATAATAACACCTCTAATTGATTCTTTAACAATAAAAGTTAAATTTGATCCATTCAATAAGGGGGTTTTGAAATTTGATTAGCACCAGGAACTAAGTCAATAGTAAATTCAACATCTCGATCTAGTATAATACCAGGAAACTCATCAAGAAAAATATCAAGGTACTCATTTACCACTGGCACATCGTTTATCTGAATAGTTCCTTTGTTTTCAACAATATGTGCAAGGTAACATTCATTTCCATATGTTACTAGTTTCTCAGCTTCCTGATATGTTATCAAAAGTAAGGGTTCATTCTTATACACAAACTGAAAATATTTCTGAAAAGAAACCTCTTTAGCTCTACAGTCAATCTTAGCATGATAAACAGAATGCCAGTCCATACCCAGAATAACATCAAACTCTACTAGAGGCAAAACAATAAGGTTTGTAGGTATATTCTTTCCGCACACAAGGATAGGAAGGTTCTTATAATTTCTTTTTGTCTCAAAATTTCCTCCAGGTGTTTTTACCATAAGTTCAGGATTCATATCTTGAGATGGAATTCCCAATTTACTAGAAAACTTCTCAGAAATGAATGAATGTGTAGACCCCAAATCAAAAAATGCATTGGCATTATCTGAAAAAACAAATAGTGTACCTGATACTACTTTATTTGATGTCCCAACATCTTCTAAAGTAGTTACAAAGGACTTCACCACCCATTTCTACATTTAGTCTGACTACTTTCCCTCAGCTGAGTTCTTCATTGAACACTCATTTTCATAATGACCCATTTCATTTCCCTTAAATCATTTTACTGATTGTAAATCAGATTTTTTCTTACCATTACCCTAATCTTTTTCAGTGCAATTATGAGAATTATGTACCATTTTAACACATCGGTATTAATTACTAGAATTCAAAATACATTCCCCATCCTAATTTTTACCACAATTTCAAAAAACTGTAAATATAAGTTTCTTACCATCATACTTTTTTGAAGAGTTATCCCCTTTCGTCTGCCACCTCGACCTCTCATTATGTTGTTTGTCAAAGAAGACCCGATCATCAAAAAACTCCATTTCCACCTTCTCCTCACATCGAAAAAAGTTTTTCTAACTTTTTATCTCATGAGAAGATAAATCCGTTCGATAATTTGGCTTTAATCCTGAGTAAAAATGGTTGATTTTACTATCAAGATATCATAAGAAATTTGGAGCATACCTTGTCAATCGAGTGAATTTTACATCATAAGTAGCCACTGATTCATCCTGCTGCATCAATTCTAGGAATTATTTTCCATCCTAAGATGAATCAACTTAAGAAAATATTTCCCAAGAGACCTACCTTTGAATTCATCCCAATCAAGAGCATATATATCCTCACTATCCCTAATATTTTTCACCATCTACCACCACTGATCAGCTTCACCTTCAAAAAGGTAAACAACAAAACCATCCTTTCGATGTTCCGAAAATCACATGACATCAAAAATCTTCTCCAGTGGTTTATTCCACCCTTCAGCTAGCACATGGTCAGATGATCCTTTGAATGATGGGGGATGTTTCCTCATGAAATGATCCACTACTGACATGTTCCTCTACTACTGATCTGGCTGATCTTGTGCATGGATACCACCACTATTTATAGCCTAATCCAACTATCCCATCACTGTAACAAACTATTTAGTTCCTATTCCAACCATCTCAGGTTGATGATTTGAAAGGTTTTCCTCCTCTTGATGTTTTCCCAACATAGCTGCCCTGTTTCCTCTATAGAAAACCATTCTGAATGTAAATATATCTTAGGCAAAGAAACATGGTAATCTGTAAGTGCCATCATTTCAATATTAATATAAGTTAATTTATGGATATTAATTTAACAATACCCTAACTCCTAAAGTTATCTAAACTAACCTCTGATACCAACTATAAGGACCCATCCTTAAACATTATATAATCATGAATTAAATGATTAATTCACATTGGAAATCTTTTCAAGTTTAGAGTTTTAGATAATTAGGCCATAACTATTACATTACATCTCAAAAATTTCAAAGTAGACACTTCTACTCAGTTTCCATTTTTTTCATAAAATAAAAACTCTTTAAAAAAAGAGTCATGTCTAGTTCGATGTTTTAGATAGCATGTCTATTATTTGATCCCATCATTGACCCTATTCATCTTTAAGTCCTATGAAAAATATTTCAAAACATGGGATGATCATAAAAAGCTCAGTAAGGGTTATAAAAATAGAAAGAAAACATTATTTCATCAATAAATACATAACATAATCTCTTTAGCATTCCATATGAAATCATAATATTTACATAGTAAACAAAAATCATAAAGGTAACTTGTTTCATCCATAGCATACATACGTTGTAACTTTCACCGCTAAGTATGGAGTTACATTTAGAATATCCATCATAGTATATTCCCTAAATCTCTTAGGAGAAACATTCACGTTTACCTCCATTACATAACCCAATGCATTTAAGATCTATCTTGGGCTCACCCTCCCTAGGTTTATCATGGAACCACCCGTATATGTAAACAATTCCCAAGATCCATAACATATTCATAACACATAAAAAAACATAAAGGGAAGATAAAATTTTCACATTTCAATAACAATATATCATTTAAATATATTGATATAAAAAATCCACTATCAAAACCATTTTCAACACCAAAATGTGTAAAAGAGTATATGGAATTTATTTTCCTTTTAAAAACATTACAACTTGTTAAGGAAGCCAAGGATCAAATAATACTCACGGCGGTAGAAAGGTCATTGTCACCACATACCTTAAAAGAAAAATTATTTTTTGTTGTTTAGTAAAATGACAAATAAGGAAAATATTCCTTTTTAATAAAATTAAACTCAATGGGGTTTATACAATGTATAAAATAAATTCTGGTATAAAACTAAATATGTCTCAATGAAAGGAGATTGAGACGAAGTCCCTTACCTCATGTCTGACTTGATCCATTCATTATTTAATCTTCTAAATAATAAAACAAAGATAATTTATAATTACTTAAGAACAATTTTCAAGTTTATAATTCCTTTTAAATCACTTATTACCATGTTATAATCATTATGTAATCATTTAAGTTAATAATGTCTGTTTTGTCGGTATTCGGTACTTGAGTCCAAAATTGACTTATTACAATTACAAGTTGTTCATGTGGTCAAAATTTCATTATATACAAGATTATATTCATGATTTAGATATCATATATATCATATATATCTAGTATATACATATATTTATAATATTACATAAAATTTGGAGGCGAGAAATGAAATGCATCGTTCATGGAGACGGTAAGTCGTACGTACACATGAACACTACTTTCATTTCTATTTAATATTTAATTGAATGAAAACATAATGATACAAATGTATATTATAATTATAGTATAATATCATATATATAATCTCAATAACTATATCCTTTATACGTTCCACTTATGGCATGAACAAGTCATATCATTTTGAGGGGTCGGTAGTCCGCACTTCTTAAAATGAGATTGTCGTATTTACCTACTGTGGAGTCCACAAAGGTATTCTATAAATAAGAAATACATAAGAATAAAAACAATATAAATATAATATATATCATATATAAATATATTGCCATCATAATGGCCACCATAAGTGGTTGTAGTAAAAGATTGAACAATCATCATTTCGTGAGACGTTTGTTTTCCATCCACAGAAAGAGTACATTCTTTACCCATGAGATGGAGGTGTGTGTAAGTGTAATTAGAATCCTTCTCACAAAAAAATCATAGTATATTGAGGATAATGGTGTTGTTATTAAATAAAATAATAAAAAAAGTTTAGGTGGTTGGAGAAGGAAAATAAAACAAAATAACTTAAGAGAAGACATTACCTTTAAATCGGGTAACTTCCCTTTGGTTTGATTCAAAAGGACCTCTTGAAGTTCCTTCTGCCTAAGGTAAGGATTAAAGGAGGAGAATAGGGATCTTGAGAGATTATTTGTGTAGAGTTTGGATGAACCAAGGAACTTGAGAGGTGTGAGTAATGGGTTATAGGTGAGGGATTTTTATAAGGGGGATGAGGGGCTCTTTAGGAATGTGTGAAAATATTATTTTATTATATAAATATTTTCGGTTTCTAAATGTCAGAAACATATTAAATTAGATGATAAAATGACTCATGGTAGAAATAAAATCACTGAATAAGAATTTTACATGTTTTGGATATTATTTTAATCATTATAATCTTATTTATTTAAATCATTTATTAATGAGGTAAACACCGCATCATTATTGTGTCATAAATAATTTTATATATTTGATGTTTAAAAATTATAAAAAAATACCATGATGTAGAAAATAATTTTATAATTCCAAATAATATTTATAGTTGAAAATATAACTTATATAACCCTATTTAAAAATTAATTTACTAAAAGATATTTGTTTATTTCATTTTCCCCTTTACTTTAAGTTAATTAAAATAAAGTGTCATTATCACTATTAAGTGGATTCATGGGATCCCAAAATTGACCCAACGATGCCCATAGTCGGCCATGACTCAAAAAATAAGGTTAGGACAACTGTTAAGGTAATTTTGTATTTTTATAATATTATTTTTACCTTGAATTACCTTATTTACCTTTAACCGTGATAAATAAAAGTCAAAAGTTACCATTCACCAAAATTTATTTTTATCTTATTGAACCACATTTTACTTACTAATAATAAACATTTATGTCATATTTTTTAAATTAAATTCACAGAAGTGGTACAATTTTATTTAAATGAAAAAGTCAGTTTTTAACTACTACTTAGTGGTTTCACTATTCATAAAAAATTGATGTTTTTCAAAAAAATACCAAAAATTAAGCCTAATCTATATTTGATATTCTGAACTCAAAAATTATGTCTATTTTACCAAATTCGAAACACAGAATTTGGATTAATTAATTTAAAAATAATTCCCAAAACAAAAAGTGTGTTTTTAAGAAATATTAACTATCAAAAGGTTGGCACTTGTTTATGTCCAATTTCAAAGTGAAATTAATTCCAATGACCAACATTGTATTAAATGGTAAAAAAATAATCTAATTACACTTTAAAACCAATTAAAAAGATAATCTAACAATATAAATAAATTAGATTAAAATACAATTTTGAATTAAAATACAGTATTTTCCACTAATCATCAAAAATTGAATTTTATTATAAAAATACCAAAGTTTTACCCAAATTTAATTTTGATGTCTTGATTCTAAAGAATAATTTTATTTCGTCAAATAGAACATATAAAAGTTTCCAAAACTATATTTAAATATGCTTCTCTATCAAAAGGCGGTAAATCAACATTTTAAAGTAAATTATGCTTAAAATTAGATTCATTCACATTTTAAGCATCTAACATTTATTGGATAAATGTAAAAACATTTAAAAAACATGTATAATCATATTTTAGTTAGTTCTGTTCATTCCCTCCAATAGAACAACTAGGCATTAACTACCATTTAAAATAATAATATTGTATTATTATTGTGCAATGTATGATTTCAAAGAAACCCGTTGTTGCATATCGGGTACGCCATTGAACATAGAAATCACTTTAAAGTAAAATTAATATTTAATTCAAATAATATAAATTAAAATGAAAATGTATTATTTTTGTATTTACCTGGGATGTTGCAATTGTTCCTAGAGTATTAGTGCCTCCTATGACGGTGCATGAGGCACACACCTTTGGAAGGCCTCAGTGAAGTTGTAGCGCCTCACCGATGGAGAGGCACTCTATGTGCGCCTCACAACACATCTAACAAAGGTTCGTGACTTAGATTTCCTTTGATAACACTAGATATATTGGAATAACAAGGAGGTAGATGAAGTGATTGATATTTATGATGATTTCTCGAATGATTATCACTTTTATGATAATATAAAATATCATTCATGGTTTAATGTCATAATGAATTATTTTTCAAATAGAATAATTTATCCTCTCTTTACATATCAATAAATGAAAAATATAGCTTAGCTAACTCATTATTTATATATGATGACCTTTTAAATTTTATTAAATATAGAGGTGGAATAATTTGGTGTTGTGTACCCAAACCTCAGTTGAAGAGTATTATAGAATTGTTTCATTCATTTCCAACTATAGTAAACATGGTCCCCATAGACCAATGGACAAGATAATGTAATGTTTTTTTGGGAAACTCTTTTCAAGGATTCCAGAGTATGCATGAGATGTTTATTGATTCTAAATAATGAGAAATAAAATAAAAATAGATGTTATGTGTCAAAACCCAATTCGTGAATTCACAATGTTTGATGTAAGTGGAATTAATTTATGTAGACCCCTTATATAATCCATAGAAAATATAACATTTCTGGTTTGTATAGATATTTTTTTTAAATTTGTAGAAGTGAAGTTGATATCAATGAATATAACAAGCATCATGATTTATATTTTGATGAAGAACGCGTTTTCTTAGTTTAGGATACCTCGACTACTTATGGTGTCTTAACCACCATTTATCTATTTGGACATTGGTAATCCATGTTATAGGTTGTGTGTTTGTTCAAATGCGTTTTTAAATGATTTATTAACTTAATTTTGAAAATAATATATTTTTGAAGATTTTATTTCTATAATTGATTTAAAAAGGAAAATATAAGTTTTTTTGGTTTGAATTTATTTTATTACCTTTTTGGGATAAGTGAATCCATTTCAATAGGTTAATTTATGCATTTTATTTTTAATGATCTTGCTTTTGTAATGGAAACGAAATTGATGATGGTATTGGTAAAAACCTTTAGATTGATTCCAGTTATATGATATTATATGTTTTTTTATATGTGTTGTTGTAATATTTAAATTAATCAACTCTTCAAAATTACTAAACCAGGAAATGAAAATACTTTTATATATTCTATAATGAATTTTTCATACTTCTAAATTAATTAATAATTATGATAATAAATTAATGATTATATATACTACTTTTATTAAGCATGAATGAGTTGCGATTTTATTATTTAAAATCAACAATTTTACTAATTGTTTGTCTATCCATATTAGAATGGATAGATGTTGAATGTACAATGTCGATCAGACCAACAATGAGTTTCAAAAGGAGTTGGGATATTTTTTGGATTTTTCATTCAATAATGGTGTAGAAATTCGATTGATTTGATGACCATGTTTTGATTACATTGTAAGAACATGGTTAACACATGAGGAAGTAAGTTACCATATCACCAATTTTTGTTTTCAAAAATAATATCATGTTTTACATCATAATGGAGAAACATTTCAAGCGGACAATGAAATTGATTTAGTTGAAAGTATTTGAATGAAATATTTTACTTCTAATGAATTTCCATTTTTTTATTAAGAAAACAATTTATGTAGAGCAGTGGAAGAGGAAATGAATATAGGAATAAAATTTTCATCTAATGATTCGAATAATGACATTAAATGTGTTAGAAAGTTGTTTTAAGTTTCAAATACCCCGGTACACCATTCATGTGGAAAAAATGACCAAACATGAGTTTTTAATGTGATTTTATCTTTGGAAAACAATTTATGGATTTACTAATACTGTGATTGACTATCTACTTACCTTTTTAAGGACTTACTTCCTGATGATTCTTGTATTCCTAAAAATTATTATCTGGCATCAAAGTTGGTTTAAAATTTTGGATTTTCAAGTATTAAAATCCATGCATGACAATTTGTTTTTATTTTGGAATGTTAATGTTGAGTTAAATAATTGAAAAAATGTGGTATATTGAGATGGAAGACTAATAAAGATGAAACTCAAACCTGTGTACCAAAGAAAGTGATTTGGCACTTTCCATTGATTCCCAAACATCAGAAACTTTTTATGTTAGAAAAAATGGATAATAATATTAGATGGAATTAAGATGAAATAAATAAGGAAAATGATGATATAGTTTATCCTACTGTCAAGTTAGCATGGAAAAAATTTTATGCGATGGTTTCAACCCATTTTAGCAGATGCATACTGCACATAATACTTGGCTTGTTTTCATTTATATTTATAATTTTCCATCATGGATATGTATGAAAAAGAAAATTAATATCACGAGTATATTGATTTATAGAACAAATTATCATTGAAATGATATTGGTATATACTAGAAAAAATTAATAGATGAGTTGAAAGAGATTTTTACTATTGGGGTGAAGACATATGATTCATTTCTAAATGATTAAATTTTGTGTCGTGCAACATTATTATAGACAATAAATGATTTTCCTACTTATGGAATTTTGTCTAGTTGGATTACTAATGGGAGATTATCTTGTCCTATTTTTATGAAAACTACACTTTTAGGGAGATTAAATTTCAAGTGAACTTTTAGTTTCATAGGGAATCTATGATTTATAAAAATGGATCATCTATACAAGAAAAATCAAAGATAGTTTGATAATTACATAGAGATAGATGAAGTACCTAAATTAATTTTGAGGGGTGATATCCTTAAAGAGCTTGAAGGTTTGAATTTATTTCATGGAAAGGGTAAGTCAAATTCAAAAAATTGGAAGATTGTTCCTTAAAATTCAAATAAACATTTGTGAAAGAAAAATATATTCTTTGAGTTTCCGTATTTGTCATAAAATTTGCTACGTCACTACTTGGACATATTTCATATTTAGAAAATATTGTGTGAAATGTTACTTTTAATGATTTTAAATTTAAAGGTTAAAAATATGATTTGCACTCATATAACAACCCTTCTCTTTATTACATACTTAAACATGATTTATTACATGAAATTTGACTTGATACAACATATAAGATTTATAGGTATAGTGTATTTGGGGCTTAGTATCATTAAATTAAATCTTAAAACATGAAATACAATATCTTTGTTGAAAAATTCCTTTACATGACCACTATATTCCCCCGTACATAGAATTGCATGAAATAACCTGAGGACATGCATAAGAAAAGGGTGATCTATAAATACCTATAAGGGAATAAACATGGAATAACATGAGGAATACAATAAATGTTATACAATAGGCATATCAATGGAGAAAAAGAGAAACATGAACATAAATTCATGGTAACACATGATAATTATATCATGGAAATGTGGCAACAACACTTAACATGGCTTTAGCATGAGCCAAGGCTCATTGCACATGGAGAATGAGTAAAACCTCATTGGAAATGAAGAATGAGTAAACCATTGTTTCAATTTAATTAGCATGAGTCAACACTCATTTCACATGACATATCATGATACTATACTTTACCTAATGCATTGGAGCGCTATCAGGGCACACCCTTCTTAAACATTTCATTTCATGCATAAGTGGGCCACATGGATCATAACACATGGATCAATCATCATAATTTATTCTATGATAAAGGTATGTGGAATAAACACATGAATATTTATAATCATTATGTAAATGTGCATAAAGGTGAATACCCTTGATAGAGAAATGGGCATAATATTCACTAAACAGTGATTTTGGCTTGGAAGATTGATGTGCAATATCACCAGCATAACAATGTGACATAAGACATCATAAAAAGGTTGACGAGAGATAGAGGTGTGTCTCGTCATATTTATATGAAATTTACAGTAAGTGGAGTCATATATATACATGTACCAACATAGGTAATGGAATTTAGATTCATAAAAAAAATAATTGCATGTATGTAAATGAGGAGAGAGAAATTACTTATGGAATTTCAGCATAGAAACGAGTGTACATGAAGACATTAATGAGAGAGAAATGGGTCTCCCATAATTCAAAAATAAACATGGTAGTATAGGGGAGGTGAAAAATCATACCCCAACATTTAAAATTGAAAATAAAAGGACATAACAATATTAGGAAACTTGGCTAAATGAGAAATGAAGGAATCCCTTACGTGGAAGTGCGATCCCAAAATCTTGGTAGAGGCTTGAGAGAGGCTTCTTTGGTGCTTGGGGAACCTTGGAAGTATTATAGAGAGAGGAAGGAAGTGTTTGGTCAAAATCCAAAGGCTTTGAGGGAAGAGAAAGTGGGAGCTTGGGTGGGTTTATATAGGAAAGGAGAGAAAATTCTTTATTATTTAGGTTTGGGAAACCTCACATTAAACTAATCAAAACCATAAACCAGACCATGGTTTTTGCCCATTGTTTTTTCCAAATGGGAGTGGAAAAAAATATTTTATACAGCCAATGGCCTAAATTCTTAAAATAATAGGGTTGCTTATGTGGAGGTGAGTCACAATCTCAGGGAAAACAATTTAAGAAGAAAAAATGTTTTATAAGTCTTGAAGGGTCCACTAAAGATTTTTAAAATAAATAAAAAAAAACCAAAAATCACATTATTTTAATGGTAAAACATAAATTGGCCGAACATAATGTATATAGTATTTTATTACATCACTATTGGGACATTATGATGTCATAAATCACATTATATATTAAACGATATTTAATTTTTACCCAAAAATTCGATTGTCTTAGAAAATTATGAAAGATTCACCATTGGATAATTTTGATATCCTGATTCCAAAAATAATATTCATTATATCTAAATAATTTTCTAATTATGTGAATTTTTTAATTTTAAAATAAAAACCGACATTTATCGAAAATTCATGGGTTTTGACAAAAACAACTTTCAAACTTTAATAAAAATTAAAATTGCATTCATAAAATTATATGATAATTTATATTTAATAAAAATTAATTTAATAATAATAATAATATTTTATTAAAATATTATTTAATTCAAAAACCCATTAATTCATCAAAATATATTTCTTAGTTGAATATTGACTAAAAATACTATTTGTGATTTAAAAACTATTTACAAAGTAACAATAATAAAATGAATGTATATTCATTATTATATAAAAAAATAATGAAAATAATCATTGTGATAAGGTCTTGTTATATAACCCCCTATAACACTTGCATAAGACTGAAAAGTAAGGTGTGCGATGGTGATAGACTCTGGGGGTGGCTCTGATAACATTGCTTGGGTGGTAATCTCTATCAACTTCCACATCTCTTGTAGGAGGTTCCACTTGAGCATTACATATTAAATCTTGGATTAGTCTTAGTCAAGAGAGAATCCCAATAATGCCACCTCCTTTCCATGCTTCGACAAATGGGCTTCGTATGGGGAAAGTCTACTAGATGAGGTCATCGCTTCCTTTTTCTAAGTAAATTGGATTTGTTAAATCCATATATTTATACTAATCATGTGATCACTGTTCATTGACTATATTAGAAACAATCAGAATTCTTAATGGTATTTAAAAAAATACATAAAACCAAGTAAGTCTATACATTTTACATAACCATAAGGAGACATTTAAATAGACCAAGAGGTATATTCATTAATGAATTTTTTTGGGTCATTAAAATCTTCCCACCTTAAGAAATTTCTCCCCTAAAATTTCCTTTTCCTTTAATAAAACAAATACAGGCAACTCTACTTCCTCACTTCCACCGATTCCCACATCGCTTCTTCAAACTTGTTGTTTTCCCACAACACCTTGATGAGGGGCATTGTCTTATTTCGTAGAACTTTTTCTCTATGATCTAAGATCTTCACTGGTTGCTTATCATAAGAAAGATAATACTATAGCTATACTACCTCTTAAGAGAGTACATTTTAAGGTTTTGGTATGTACTTCCTTAAGAGGGATACATAAAATACATCATGTACTTTGGCCATGGTAGGTGGATGTGCTAGTCGATAGGTCATAGCCCCAACAGGATCAAGAATATTGAAGCGGTACCTAGGACTTAACTTACCTTTCTTTTCAAACCTCACGACCTTCTTCCATGGAGATATACATAGAAATACCATGTTTCCAACTTTGAACTCAAGGTCTCATCGACAGTTATATGCATAACTCTTCTGTCGACTCCGGGCTTCCTTGATATGCTGCTGAATGGTTTTCACCTTCTCAACCATTTCTTTGACCATTTCTGGTCCTAGAATCTTACGCTCACTGACTTCATCCCAACATGCTAGTGTTCTTCACGTCTTTCCAAACAGAGCTTCATAAGGTTCCATTCAGATTATCGAGTGGAAACTGTTATTATAGGAGAATTCAACCCGAGGAAGATGTTGATCCCAACCTCATTTAAATTCTATTAAACATGATCTTAACATATCTTCCAGTTTCTGAATAGTTTGCTCAGATTGGCCAATAGTTTGAGGATGATAGGTTGTACTGAAGTTCAAAAGTATCTGGAGCATGTTGAAGACTCTTCCAAAACTTAGAGGTGAATCTTGGATCTCGATCGGATATAATAGATAGTGGTACTCCAGGAATCCTTACCACTTCCCAAATGCATAAATTTTCGAGTTGATCTAGTGGTAAATCCTCCTGAATTGCAATGAAGTGTGAATACTTTGTAAGATGATCCATAACAACCCATATTTCATTGTTGCCTTTGGATGTCTTCGGAAGTCTGATGACAAAGTCCTTGGTGATGTTCTCCCATTTCCATGCTGGTATAGGCAATGGTTGCATCATCACCTTTGACTTCTTCCTCTCTGCCTTCACTTGCTGACACACCATGCACATTTATGTATACTCAGCGATCTCCTTCTTCATATTATCCCACCAATAATGCTCTTAGAGATCTCAATATATCCTTTTATTTCCTAGGTGAATAGAGAAATTTGAACTATGTGCATCATCCAAAAGTTACTTCTTCATCTCCGGACTTGATGGAACAAATAGTCTTTTCCCAAATCACACAATTCCTTCTTCATTAACAATGAAATCTGAGTATTTCCCTTTTATGATAGCTTCTACTTTCTTCTGAATTCCCACATCATCCTTTTGAGCATCCTTTAACCTTTCCAAAAGATACGGTTGTGAAATCATTTGGGAAAGGATTGTTGATGTTCCCTTATTTATGATTCCCATGTCCATCTACAACAAATATAAGAATATTGGATCCTTTTCAATTCTCATCAATGATAGAATCACTAGGTCCTTTCTACTTAGAGCATCTTCCACCTTGTTCGCTTTCTTAGGGTGGTAATGGATTAAGCATTCATAGTCATTGATCATCTCTAACCATCTTTGTTGGAATATGATCAACTCTTTATGTGTGAATATATACTTGAGGCTTTTGTAGTCTATATATATTTTGAAATTCTCCCCAAAGAGATAATGCCGCCAAATTTTTAAAGAAAATATCACCGCAACCAACTCCAGATCATGTGTTGGATAATTCTGCTCATGAACTTTCAATAGCCTTGAAGCATAGGCAATGACTTTTTCATTTTTCATCGACACAAAGCCCATGCCTTTCTTTGAAGCATCACTAAATACCACAAAATGTTCTCCACTTGGGGGTAAAGTGAGCACGATCACAGTGATAAGCCATCTTTTCAACTCACTAAAGCTTTCTTTGCATTTATCACTCCCAGAAAACTTTACTCCCTTCTGAGTTATCTTGGTAAGAGGGTTGGAAAATCATGAGAAAGTTCTCACAAATCATCAATAATATCCATCTAACCCCAAGAATCTACGGATATCCATTAACAATGTTGGCCTTGTCCATCCCTCTATTACAACTGTCTTGGAAGGATCCACATATATCCCATTTCTTGTGATGATATGGCCCAAGAATCAGACTTCCTTCAACCAGAACTCACACTTGCTGCACTTTGCATATAGCTTCTCCTTTCACATGGTCTGTAGTATAGTTTTTAGATGCTCCTCATGATCATCCTTAGTGTTGGAGTATATTAGAATATCATCTATAAGTACTACCAAAAATTTGTCGAGGTAATCTCTAAAGACTCTATTCATCAAGTCCATGAATATTTATAGAGAATTAGTGAGTCTGAAAGTCATTACTATGAATTCATAGTGCCCGTATCTTGTACAAAAAGCAGTCTTGGGGATATCTTCCTTCTTCAACCTTTCTTGATAATATCCCGACCGCAAATCTACGTTGGAGAAGTATTGTGCTCCATACAGAAGATTAAACAAGTCATCAATTCGTGGGAGAGGATACGTTTTCTTTATCATGATTTTGGTAAGCTCTCGGTAATTGATTCAAAGGCACATTGACCCATCCTTCCTGACAAAGAGGACTGGTGAACCCCATGGTGAATCACTTGGGCATATACAAACTTTATCCAAATTCTCCTATAGTTTTTTCTTCAGATCCTCAATATCCACAATAGATATTCTATATAGAGTTTTGGATATTGGAAATATCCCAGGTATAAGATCAATTGAGAATTCAACATCTCTTCTAGGAGGAAGACAAGACAATTCCGTGGGAAACATTTCAGTAAATTCCCTCACGATAGGAATGTATTAGAGGATTTTTTCCAACATAGACTCAATCATCTGATCCATATTTGCATTCTCATAGGGCTGCAATATCCATTCTTGATATGATGAAGCTAAATAAGATTCATCTTCCTCCTTGAACATGTACAGAATCAGGGGTTGATTCTATATACGGAGAGTGATTTCCCTCTCACGGAAATTTATGTTGGATCTATATAAGTAAATACAATCCATGCCAAGAATTGCATCAAATTACACCATAAGGATTATGATGAGGTTCTTCAGGAAGTTCAATCCATCGATTAAGACAAGGGAGGAGTTATATTCATGGGATGCAATGATTGCCCCATTTTCCATACTCACCAACATCTTTACTTCTATGATTTGTGGTGGTGTTGGGATTGTTCAACTAAACATTCGGGATATAAAAGAATGCATAGAACCTGAATACAAAATTACATTCACTATTCTTGAATGAATAACTAGCATACCTATCTACACTTTTTTAGGGGTTCACATTGGGAGTAGTGATGAAAAAAGCTCACCCTTGCTTCCTTGGAGGTTGTTGGTTGCCTCTGAAAACCCTTGGCTTAGGGAACTGATTTATAAGATGCCTTGGTTCTTTGTAGTTGATGCAATGATCAACACAATGAGATTCGAAAGGAGTGTTCCTCTCCTCTGTTGCAGCCATAGGTTTTTCTTGGCGGCAGTTAATGTCTAGGTGCCCTTCTCTTCTACACCTAAATCATTTCCCCATTCCCTTCAAGAAATTTACAATGTTATTCTTTCCACACATTTGGAAAGTGGGGTACTAGATTTTCTTAGCACCATTAAATTTATCCATCAGACTTCTAGAATTGAAGTCTAACTTATGCTTCTTATCCCCATGATACCCCTGAGGTTCTCCAATCTCCATTTAAACCTTGAGGGCACATCTGACAATTTACTCATAGCTATCGAAGTCTCGGATCACCAGGGATTTCCCCAGGCTAGGTTTCATCCCACCAAAGAAGCGATCAACCTTGAATCTGGGGGTGACAACAAAGCTGGAGGTGTATCATTCGTGCCTTGTGAATTTTGCCTCATACGCTCTAATGGATTCTTCATCTTTTTTCTTCAAAGCAAGGAAGTCCCTTTCCATCTTATGATGGTGGTTGCATTGAAAATATTTATCGAAAAACATCTTCAAGAAATCCTTTCATTCCAATGCCTCGATCTCCTCCTCAGGCATTGTATATTTGATCAATATCTACCATTGATCACCTTCATCCTCCATCAGATCAACATCCAGGAGAACCTTCTCTTGTTCGTAACATTGAAATATGGAGAATATCTTTTCAATGGAGTTGATCCATTGTTCATCAATGTAGGGATCAGATGATCCATTAAAAGTAGGAGGACTTTGTCCCATGAATCTTTCGATAGCGACTTGTTCTTTCGTCGGGAGGGTTGAAAGTTCCTCTTGACCCATGTTTCTATTAAAATCTTGAGTTAACTAATAGAGTATCATGACAAAGTTCGCGATTCCGGATCCTATCAGATTGGGCATCTCATTAGCATAGTCATCACAATGATCTTCACATTAGTTGTTAGCCTGATTCCTCCTATTATCAGCCATTGGATGAAATAAAAGGAAAGTTTTGGGTAACAAATAAAGGGTAATCCAAGAACAAAATATATGACTTATAAATAGATTTTATTTCCTTAACTTATGAATCTATAGGCTTTAATCTTTGTTATCCAACATATATTCTTACGGGATTTTTTTAATTCCCTTAATAATGGTTCATATTAAGCTTGTGAATTTACCAATGCATATCCCCAGGGAGTGTCATAACTGTAACGGCCCAAAATTTTGAATAAATCTTGTTTCCTAATTTCATGTGTTATTTTATTTTATTTTTATACTCAAAAAAATGTTTAATTTGATATACATGGTTATAATTAAAATGAGACCATTGGCTTCTGACTGTTATATGACCATCGGTCAATATGACCGCTGTGAACAAAATGTTTTGATTATTGTCTCTAAATATAAGTAATCTTGGTTAATTATTATAGAAAGAAGATTCGATGGCCTCACCTAGTAGTCTTGGACCGATCGAAGCCCATCTAACAGAACTTGGGAAGGAGGTAGCACCATTGGGCTTTGCTCTGGACCAAACCCAAGCCGAACTTCATCGTGTGAAGCTAGAACGGAATCGCCTTCGCGAGAAGTTCAAACTGATTGAAATTACTACTCGGGCAATGTTGGCCGAGCCTCCCTCAGACTCTCTCACCTTAGCACAACTTACACTTAGGTCCTATGCTGGTGTAATAAGAGGCTATGTAAGGAGACTGTAACTACCTTGTGTAATCCTTTGTTTTAAATAAAAATTGGGATTTCTTCTTATGATGAAGTTATGAATTTTCAAATGACTGGATAAATATAGTATGCATATTTTTGATGAATTTTAGAAAAAGGTTATTTTAAAAATGTTAATGTAAACCTTAAATAATTAAAAATGTGTAATGATTTTCAAAAAATGGCCTTCTACAATTATGTTCAGTACAAAATTTGGAGTCTAATAAGATCAACTTGATTTTTGATGAATAGTAAATTATGAATAGTGATTTTATGATTAGGATTAGTAATATGACCAAATGGATTAGTAATCTCACTTAAAGAAAGTTTTAAAATAATCTAGGCACCTTGATTAAGTAATGTGATTCAATAAAATGGTTAAATTACAGTTTCATAAATTATTATTCAAGTATTAGTTTTTTAAGATGAATAGTGTTTTTTAATTAAAAATTTAATTAAAAATAATTAGAAAATTATTTTTATAAAAATGAATTTATTTTTGAACTCAGAGCATCGATATTATGTTATGGTAATTTTTGGGGATTTTTCTGAAAAAAATGAATTTTCGGTGAATAGTGTATTTATTTAAAAATATAATTAAAAATATTTAGAAAATTATTTTTATAAAATGGAGTTCATTTTTGAAATCATAGCATTGATATTTGGTTAATGTGAAATTTTGGGATTATTCTGAGAAAGTTGAATTTTCAGTGAATAGTAAAATTACAGTTTTAGGGTTTCGGTATGTTTAATGACATCATAACGGTGTCATGATGATGTCATGAGATCTTTTGAGGGTTTGCCGGCCAAGGGTGATGAATTATTGTTTTTGGGGCCCCATGTGGCCTAACTCCATGATAAATTCCAAGGGACAACACATGGGTTTGAGAAAAGCACATGTGAGGTGTCCCTTGGCCATTAATGCCTTGTCCCCTCACTTTCCCTATAAATACCAAGCCCTCCTCTCATCCATTAGACTCCACACTCTTCCCCAACGAAGTTCTGGTCTCATTAACTCCCAAGGAGTCCTCCCAAGGTGCCCCCAAGCCCTCAAGGTCCCATCCTTTGAGGTTTAAGAGTTACATTTTAAGGTAAGGGATCCGACCCCTCTCTTTCTTTTCAAGTGATCTCTTTTATGTCATTCCTTTTATGCTCCATGTTATTATGTTAGAGGATGTTCTTTTATACTCTTATTACTGCCCTTTTTATGTTCATATAATGAGAGATCCCCTCTTACTCTCATTATTTCGTTTTATGAAGTTTTAAGTGGCGCCGTTAGGCTGCCGAAATTTTTGTAACGAACTCTTTCTCCATTCTCATTTTTCAAGATCTATTTTCATGTAAAGTATTTAAAGTTCCATTATATAATGTTGGGGTATGATCTATAAATTTATCATACTGATCTTTTATGATCATATGATGAGAGACCCCATTTGATCTCTTCAATTCAGTATTTTGAAGTTTTATATGGCGCCGTTAGGCTGCCGAATTTTTAAGTGGTTCTTCACCCTTCTCGTTTTGAAGTTCTACTTTCATGTCAATTCTTTCAAGTTCATTTTTGTTATGTTGGGGTATGATCTCTATATCTATCATACTGATCTTTTATGACCATATGATGAGAGACCCCATTTGATCTCTTCAATTCAGTATTTTGATGTTTTAAGTGGCGCCGTTAGGCTGCTGAATTTTTAAGGAATTCTTTCACCCTTCTCTTTTTCAAAGTTCTACTTTCATGTCAAGTCTTTCAAGTTCCTTTTTAATTTTGTTGGGGAATTATCTCTATATCTATCATACTGAACTCTTATGTTTACATGATGAGATTCCCTATTTGATCTTTTCAAATCATTTTTGTTGAAGTTTAAGTAACGCCGTTAGGCTGCCGAACTTTCATAAGAGAAATCTAATTTTTGTCTTCCTTCCATGTTTTTCATTTCAAATGGTATGTCCTTGAAATTTCATTACCATGATCATGTATCCCTCTTATTCTGTCCATATACTGGTTTATGGGTCATTTATGAATGTTTTACCCATTTTCCCTCTCTTTTTAATGTCTTCTAAAACCTCGTAACATAGCTGTTATGCTGCAGAATTTCCGTCTCAAAATGTCTCTCTCTTTTTCTAAAGTTTTTTTTATTATTAAGTGAATACTCAAAGCTATTTCCTCTAAAGGGGTATTCACATATATACCAAAATTTTATATTTTAAATTTTGGGATTCACATACATGAGACCCACCTCCCTTTTCTGTGGGATTTAAAGTGACGTAAAGATCATGTCTTTAAAGCAGTTTTTAAAACGTTGTGATTATGAAATGAACCCCATTTATTTTATGCTATATGGGTTATTTATGAAATGTTTGATGATCATATATGTGGCTCACATGATAATAAAGGCAAAATTAAGGGTGCGCCCTGATAGCGCTCCAATGCATTGGGTAAAGACTTAATCTCTAGAGATGACCATTTTAACAACGCCTTGGGGAATAACCTTGGTAATTTTTAACGACACCTTGGGGATGGACCTTGGTGAAATGAAATGATTGTCAATATTAAATGTTGCAGCCACATATTCATGTTATGAAAAAGTTTTATTTTTATTATGATATGCCTCATGATTTCATTTTCATGCCTTAAAGTTCTTTTCATGACTTTATTGATGTATCTCAAGTTCATATGTAAAATGTTTCAATTGTTTCCCTTGTTGGGCCTTCTGCTCATCCTTTCTTTTGATGTATGTCCCCAGGTTATGAGATGCAGTATTGAGCCTAGGGTGAACATGAGGAGAAGCCTTTCAAGTGTTTTAGAAGAATGTTTTTTTGTTTCATGTTTTATGTTCCTTTTTTCCAAGACACTAAACCTTAAAGATCCTCAGTTCCGTGTAGTGGAATGAAAGTTATGTTATAAAAAGACAGGATGCTATAGTTGGTATCAAAGGATGGTTTAGTTATTTGTGGAAATTAGGATATGAAAACTTTAGGAAGAAGCCTATAAAAAATATAAAATATAGGAAATATTCCTGGTATTTTGGTGAGTATTGAGTAAGGGGTTGCCAAGAAAATACATCCCTGTCTGGATACGAGCAGGTAAAGGTGGCTCTGGCACAGATGTACATAGGGGTAAAACCCGAAAACACCGCTTTGAGCTAGACTCGAACGGGAACTGGTACACGACAACGGGCCTTGCTGCACTCTTGGTTACGACACTCCCGGGGGATATGCTTTGGTAAATTCATAAGCTTAGTATAAACCATTGTTAAAGGAACAAAGATAAAATAAAATGAAGATTCACATAAGAATATATGATCATGGATAACCTAGATGGGAACCTGGGGGATCACAAGTTAGGGTATACTTTTCAACTACAAGTTATCCTTATATGCTTTAAGTTTCTTTTCATGATTATTGGCTAAGTATTTATGCCCCTAATTATAGTTTCTTTTCTTAGTTAATGGCGGGAAATGGAAGAACATGTCTCAACAACCAATGTGATAGGAAATTCTAAGATTGCCGTATTAATATGACAGAGATGATTAGGGGATCAAAATATGATTTTTATTTTGGAAGACATTCACTATTTTTGGGACCCTATATGATCGAGGTAAATAGATTACAACGGTATTTTCATTGAGGAGTAAGGTTGACTTATATTTGAAGAATCGATGAATTTAAGGTGGATTTATAGTAATTTAGGTTACTTTTGGGAATGATTAACCTATCTTGGGTTAAATATGTTTAGATTAGATACTTTTGTTATAAGATGATAGGAGTTGTTGATGTTGTTTGTAGATGAACAATGAAGATTATTTTGGAAGACTATGTTATCAAATCCTTCTCGTATTTGGGTTTAAATCTTAGTTTGGTTTATTTTGAGGAATTTTAAGGACCGTTATTTATGGAATGGACTATGATGAACTTTGGGTAGTACCATGGAACTTTGAAGATTTAAAAGTAGTTTCCATTCCTATGGGATTATTTCTTTTTGAAGAGTTGTTTTACCTTACCCTTTCGGTTTTTGGGATAATGTTTAAAGATAAAAGAAATAGATAGTTAATCTTTTGTGGATTATGTGATTCTCTAGAAGATGATTCTTGTGTTTTGATGAGACCAAGTAGTTTTTAATGCTCATAGTTTAGAGAAAAGATTAGTTTTGGGTAGAAACTTATTAAAGGATGAAACTCTACATGAAGGTAGATATATTTCCTTATGTTTTTGTTCTATGTTGTAAATGAATTCTTCAAAGTTATGAAAAGGAATGTAAAACAAAAACGTTGTTGGTTTACGTTTCCTACTAGGTAATCAAAGACCGCTTGCACACATCATAATTTTGGGATTTTCTGGTGGTTAACTTCCTCCTAATCATGTTTTCTATCACTCTCCTTTAGGACGTGACCCTTTGTTTTCTCCTCCATGTCCATGTTTCCTACATGGAATCCTAGAATGAGTAAACTCAGGTGGCCTTTGTACTTCCTTTTCTTTCTTTTAAAGTAATGGTGTCACAGACTCTTTTTCCGATGTGAGACTTTCAATGAAATTTCAAAACCCAATTTTTTTAAAATTGCGAGGACACAATTTCTTAAGGGGGGAAGATTGTAACGGCCCAAAATTTTGAATAAATCTTATTTCCTAATTTCATGTGTTATTTTATTTTATTTTTATACTCAACTAAAATGTTTTATTTGATAAACATGATTATAATTAAAATGAGACCATTGGCTTCTGACTGTTATATGACCATCGGTCAATATGACCGCTGTGAACAAAATGTTTTGATTATTGTCTCTAAATACAAGTAATCTTGGTTAATTATTATAGAAAGAAGATTTGATGGCCTCACCTAGTAGACTTGGACCGATCGAAGCCCATCTAACAGAACTTGGGAAGGAGGTAGCACCATTGGGCTTTGCTCTGGACCAAACCCAAGCCGAACTTCATCGTGTGAAGCTAGAACGGAATCGCCTTCGCAAGAAGTTCAAACTGATTGAAATTACTACTCGGGCAATGTTGGCCGAGCCTCCCTCGGACTCTCTCACCTTAGCACACCTTACACTTAGGTCCTATGCTGGTGTGATAAGAGGCTATGTAAGGAGACCGTAACTACCTTGTGTAATCCTTTTTTTTAAATAAAAATTGGGATTTCTTCTTATGATGAAGTTATGAATTTTCAAATGACCGGATAAATATAGTATGCATATTTTTGATGAATTTTAGAAAAAGGTTATTTTAAAAATGTTTATGTAAACCTTAAATAATTAAAAATGTGTAATGATTTTCAAAAAATGGTCTTCTACAATTATGTTCAGTACAAAATTTGGAGTCTAATAAGATCAACTTGATTTTTGATGAATAGTAAATTATAAATAGTGATTTTATGATTAGGATTAGTAATATGACCAAATGGATTAGTAATCTCACTTAAATAAAGTTTTAAAATAATCTAGGCACCTTGATTAAGTAATGTGATTGAATAAAATGGTTAAATAACGGTTTCATAAATTATTATTCAAGTATTAGTTTTTTCGGATGAATAGTGTTTTTTAATTAAAAATTTAATTAAAAATAATTAGAAAATTATTTTTATAAAAATGAATTTATTTTTGAACTCAGAGCATCGATATTATGTTATGGTATTTTTTGGGGATTTTTCTGAAAAAAATGAATTTTCGGTGAATAGTGTATTTATTTAAAAATATAATTAAAAATATTTAGAAAATTATTTTTATAAAATGGAGTTCATTTTTGAAATCATAGCATTGATATTTGGTTAATGTGAAATTTTGGGATTATTCTGAGAGAGTTGAATTTTCAGTGAATAGTAAAATTACAGTTTTAGGGTTTCGGTATGTTTAATGACATCATAACGGTGTCATGATGATGTCATGAGATCCTTTGAGGGTTGGCCGGCCAAGGGTGATTAATTATTGTTTTGGGGGCCCCATGTGGCCTAACTCCATGATAAATGCCAAGGGAGAGCACATGGGTTTGAGAAAAGCACATGTGAGGTGTCCCTTGGCCATTAATGCCTTGTCCCCTCACTTTCCCTATAAATACCAAGCTCTCCTCTCATCCATTCGACTCCCCACTCTTCCCCAACGAAGTTCTGGTCTCCTTACCTCCCAAGGAGTCCTCCCAAGGTGCCCCCAAGCCCTCAAGGTCCCATCCTTTGAGGTTTAAGAGTTACATTTTAAGGTAAGGGATCCGACCCCTCTCTTTCATTTCAAGTGATCTCTTTTATGTCATTCCTTTTATGCTCCATGTTATTATGTTGGAGGATGTTATTTTATACTCCTATTACTTCCCTTTTTATGTTCATATAATGAGAGATCCCCTCTTACTCTCATTATTTCTTTTTATGAAGTTTTAAGTGGCGTCGTTAGGCTGCCGAAATTTTTGTAACGAACTCTTTCTCCATTCTCATTTTTCAAGATCTATTTTCATGTAAAGTATTTAAAGTTCCTTTATATTATGTTGGGGTATGATCTATAAATTTATCATACTGATCTTTTATGATCATATGATGAGAGACCCCATTTGATCTCTTCAATTCAGTATTTTTAAGTTTTATATGGCGCCGTTAGGCTGCCGAATTTTTAAGTGGTTCTTCACCCTTCTCGTTTTGAAGTTCTACTTTCATGTCAATTCATTCAAGTTCATTTTTTTATGTTGGGGTATGATATCTATATCTATCATACTGATATTTTATGACCATATGATGTGGGACCCCATTTGATCTCTTCAATTCAGTATTTTGAAGTTTTAAGTGGTGCCGTTAGGCTGCTGAATTTTTAAGGGATTCTTTCACCCTTCTCTTTTTCAAAGTTCTACTTTCATGTCAAGTCTTTCAAGTTCCTTTTTAATTATGTTGGGGAATTATCTCTATATCTATCATACTGAACTCTTATGTTTACATGATGAGAGTCCCTATTTGATCTTTTCAAATCAATTTTGTTGAAGTTTAAGTAACGCCGTTTGGCTGCCGAACTTTCATAAGAGAAATCTAATTTTTGTCTTCCTTCCATGTTTTTCATTTCAAATGGTATGTCCTTGAAATTTCATTACCATGATCATGTATCCTTCTTATTCTGTCCATCTACTGGTTTATGGGTCATTTATGAATGTTTTACCCATTTTCCCTCTCTTTTTAATGTCTTCTAAAACCTCGTAACATAGCTGTTATGCTGCAGAATTTCCGTCTCAAAATGTCTCTCTCTTTTTCTAATGTTTTTTTATTATTAAGTGAATACTCAAAGCTATTTCCTCTAAAGTGGTATTCACATATATACCAAAATGTTCTATTTTAAATTTTGGGATTCACATACATGAGACCCACCTCCCTTTTCTGTGGGATTTAAAGTGACGTAAAGATCATGTCTTTAAAGCAGTTTTTAAAACGTTGTGATTATGAAATGAACCCCATTTATTTTATGCTATATGGGTTATTTATAAAATGTTTGATGATGATATATGTGGCTCACATGATAATAAAGGCAAAATTAAGGGTGCGCCCTGATAGCGCTCCAATGCATTGGGTAAAGACTTAATCTCTAGAGATGACCATTTTAACGACGCCTTGGTGAATAACCTTGGTAATGTTTAACAACACCTTGGGGATGAACCTTGGTGAAACGAAATGATTGTCAATATTAAATGTTGCTGCCACATCTTCAAGTTATGAAAAAGTTTTATTTTTATTATGATATGCCTCATGATTTTATTTTCATGCCTTAAAGTTCTTTTCATGACTTTATTGATGTATCTCAAGTTCATATGTAAAATGTTTCACTTGTTTCCCTTGCTGGGCCTTCTACTCATCCTTTCATTTGATGTATGTCCCCAGGTTATGAGATGCAGTAATGAGCCTAGGGTGAACATGAGGAGAAGCCTTTCAAGTGTTTAAGAAGAATGTTTTTTTTGTTTCATGTTTTATGTTCCTTGTTTTCAAGACACTAAACCTTAAAGATCCTCAGTTCCGTGTAGTGGAATGAAAGTTATGTTATAAAAAGACGGGATGCTATAATAACCAAGAGTGATGGAAGTCCCATTTTCATGTACCAGGATACCTCAGGTCAATCCCAAAACTCCTTGTCGGGGTTTTCACCCCTAGGTACATCTGTGCCGGATCCTCCTCTACCTGCTCGTATCCAGACAGTGATGTATTTTATTGATAAACCACTTAATCAATACCCACCAAAACTTAGGGATGTTTTTATTATACTTATTCATGTATATAAGGCTTCACTAGATTTTTCTAATCCTAATTCTAAAAATAACTAAACATATCCTCTGATATCAACTATAACAACCATGCTCTTTATTACACACTTAAACATGATTTATTATATGAAATTTCACTTGATACAACATAGAATATTGAGAGGTCTAATATCTTTGGTGATTAGGATCATTACATGACTACTTAAAACCTGAAATACAACATATTTATTAAAAACATCCTTTAAACGACCAATACTTTCCCTCATACTCAGCATTGTATGAGATAACCTAAGGACATGCATAAGAAAAGGGTGACCTAAAAAGTACAGTAAGGGAATAAACATGGAATAACATGAGGAATACAATATATGTTAAAAAATAGGATTATAAATGGAGATCAAGAGAAACATGAACATAAAGGCATGGTAAATCAAGATAATTATACCATGGAAATGTGGCAACAACACTTAACATGGAATTAACATGAGCTATGGATCATTGCACATGAAGCATGAGTAATCCCTCATTGCACATAAATCATGAGTAAACCCTCATTTCAATTGAATTATAATGATTGAACACTCATTGCACATGATGTATCATGATATTATACTTTAACCAATGCATTGGAGCGCTATTAGGGCACACCCTTCTTAAACATTTCATTTCATGCATAAGTGTGCCACATGGATCATAAAACAAGGATCATTCATCATCATTTATTCTTTTATACAGGGGTGTGGAATAAATAAATGAATATTTATAATCAATAAGTAAATGTGCATAAATGTGAATACCCTTAATAGAGAAATGTTCATGATATTCACTACACAATGATTTTGGATTGGAAGATTGCAGTGCAATTTCGGCAGTATAACAGTGTGACATAAGACTTTATAAAAATGGTTGATGAGAGTGAAAGGGGTGTATCATCATATTTACATGAAATGTACAGTAAGGTGAGTCATATAGATACATGTTCCAACATAGGTAATGTAATTTAGATTCATAAAAAAAAATAATTTCTTGAATGTAAATGAGGAGAGAGAAATTCCTTACGGAATTTCGGCATAGTAACGGGTGTACATAAAGGAATTAATGGGAGATAAAGGGGTCTATAATCATTAAAAAATAAATATAGAAGTATAGGGTCGGTATAATATCATACCCCAACATTTATAATTGAAAATAAAAGGATATAACAATATTAATAAACTTAGCTAAATGAGAAAAGAAGGAATCTCTTACTTGGAAGTGCGATACCAAAAGCTTGGGAGAGGCTTGAGAGAGGCTTCTTGGGTGCTTGGGGAACCTTGGGAGGATTATAGAGAGAGTAGGGAAGGGGTTTGTCAAACTCCAAAGGCTTTGAGTGAATAGAAAGTGGGATCATGGGTGGATTTATATAGGAAAGGAGGGGAAATTCTTTATTATTTAGGTTTGGGACACCTCACATTAAACTAATCAAAAACACAAACCAGACCATGGTTTTTGAACATGGTTTTTTCCAAAGATTAGTGGAAAACAATATTTTATAAGGAAAATGGACGAAATTCTTAAAATAATAGGGTTGCCTATGTGGAGGTGAGTCACACTCTCAATGAAACCAATTTAAAAAGACAAAATGTTTTATATGTCTTGAAGGGTCCACTAAAGCATTGTAAAATAAATCAAACAAACAAAATATCACATTATTTTAATGTTAAAACATATATTGGCAGAAAATAATGTTTATAGTATTTTATTACCTAACTATTGTGTCATTATGATGTCATAAATCACATTATATATTAAACGGTATTTAATTTTTACCCAAAAATTTGACTGTCTCAGAAAATTATGAAAAATTCACCGTTGGGATAATTTTGATGTCATGATTCAAAAAATAATATTAATTTTATCTAAATAATTTTCTAAATATTTGAATTTTTTACTTTTAAATTAAAATCCGACATTTATAAAAAATTCATGGGTTTTGACAAAAACAGCTTTCAAACCTTAACGAAAATTACAATTACATTAATAAAATTATATGATAATTTATATTTAATAAAAATTAATTTAATAATAATAATAATATTTTATTAAAATATTATTTAATTCCAAAATCCATTAATTCATCAAAATAGATTTCTTAGTTGAATATTGACAAAAATACTATTTGTGCTTTAAAAACTATTTACAAAGTAACAATAAGTTAATGAATGTATATTCATTATTATATACAAAAATAATGCACATAATCATAGTTCTAAGGTCTTGTTACATAACCCCTTATAATACCCGTATAAGATTGAAGGGTAAGGTGTGCGATGGTGACAGACTCATGGGGTGGCCCAGATAACATTACTCAGGTGGTAATCTTTATCAACTTCCACTTCTCTCGTAGGCAGTTCCTCTTGAGCTTTAGGTATTCAAGCTCGGCTTGGGCTTGGTCAAGAGTGAGTCCCAATGATGCCACCTCCTTTCTGAGCTCCGATAAATGGGCTTTTATGGGGAAAGTCTACTGGATTAGGCCATCAATTCCTTTGTCGGAGTAAATTGGAATTGTTAAAGCTCTATATTTATACTAATCATGTGATCACCATTCAACGAATATATTAGAAACAATCACAATTCATAACAATATTTTAAAAAAACAAAACATATAACCAAATAAGTGTATAAATTTTACATAACCATAAGAATACATTTAAATAGACCAAGATGAATTTTGAATAATGATTTTTTGGGTCGTTATAGCTCACATCATCATTTAATTGATTGGGGTAAAAAACCAAGATTTCATCCTGAGTTAATTGGTCAGAATTAGTGGAAAGTAAATTTTTCTTGGTTTTTGATGAAAAATTCATTGAAAAAAACAATTTCATCAATTGGAATGTTTAAATGTTATCGATGGTTATTCGAGCAACATTTTTGAAATGGATGAATACATGAAATGTGAAACTAAAATCCCTTAAAACCCATTACTACCATATACTATTGGATGAATTGATTCCTATTTCCATTTTACATTTACTATCACATAATTTTAGAGTTTATATGATTATATTATGTCACTTTTATTGAGATCTTTTTTCTAAAATATAGAACAAAAGTGTTGTAAAAAAATTTCTGAAAGATGAACTGATCATTCTTTGGGAATTGGAGAAAATTTCCCTCCATCATTTTTCACATGTATGTTACATATTACTATCCATCATAAAACAAAAGATATTTTCAATGGTCTTGTTTCTTGGTTCTAGATGTATGCAACATAAATAATGAAGTATATTTTGTGAAGGGTTATTTATCATAGGAATGCATGGATTTTTTTCAACATATTTGGAAAATTTCACTATGAGATCTAATCGAATAGTGATAACAGAAGATGAGCAGCAAGATCCCATTGATCCAATAGTTCCATCACTTCCCCAAATGTGGGGGGGGGGTTTATTTGGATCATATAGTTTGTGTAATTTGAACATGGATGAGTGGGAAATGGATAATTGTACAATATTATTCAACTATGGCGTGGTTGACGATTACATCAAGAAAAATTATAATTGTATATATTTTTATTGTGAATTTATTTCATAGTTTATGAAATCATTAAATTTTCATATTTTCAAATAACTTAGTGACATTATAAAAAGATTACATTGTTCTTTATCTATTAAGAGGTGGGAGAAATTAAATAGTAAATAATTTACTACATGGTTGAAGTTAAAGGTAACAAATTCCTTTTTATACATGACCAAATCATGGGTAGTTATCTAATATTTTTCATTGACATATTTCAAGTCCAAAATTTACCAATTGATGATGTTTCTACTGTAATGTGGACATTGTTGTTTGGTACGAACAATGTGGTCTGTGATTGTAAAGCAATAGTTTATAGTGGTTTTACATTAATTATAAATATTTGTGAAATAAACATGACAATACAGCATGATGGTGTCACGATTTACAAAACAATGGATAGTTATTTTAGTTCATCAGACAGATAGCCTTGATTAGAAATTATGTCATATTATCAGGTAGTTGAGATGATTTTTTTATTAAATTACTATGAACATGGTCATGTCTCTATTATGAAATGAAAGTGATTTGATTAAATGAAATAAAAAGTCTTGTATATATATATTTTTGGATTTATACTGATTTATATGAACCAAAAACTGTGAATAGATGAGACATGCATTCTTGTATCACAATCTATACATGTGTTTCATGTAGATAACCATTTGAACCCTCAATTTGATGTTATTTTTGATGTTATTACAAGAAATATTTTTTATGAATGAATGGATGATAGTGATATTTTATATGAATGGTTGGTATTAAATAAACTGTATCATTTGATGACATAGATGATTCAGTTGTTAAAATAGATTGTGAACTATAAATTATAACAGAGAATGCATAACATTGACATGTTTATAAGTATTTAGTTTGTATTATTCTAAAAGGGTATGAGTTTTTTAAACTTCTAAAATGGTACATAATTAATTTTTTTAAGTATATTATATTATTTATTATAACACCCCAAGATTTCATAGTACGCTATTTCTTCAAAGTAATTCAATAACATTCACTACATGCAACACTGAGTTCTAGCGCACCATGACTTACAAAACAAGCCGTTCAAAAGCAGTTATGAATAGTATTAACTAAATTTTGAAGTTTATATAATCCTTATAATTTTAGAATCCATATTATTAGTTTCTCAGACATAATGTAATAACAAATACATTTTTCAGATAAAAGAAGTATTTTTTAAAAAATGCAATTTTACCGCCTTTTAATAGCGAAACATTTTAAAATCCAATATTTAAAAGTTTATATATATTCAATTTGACAAAATAAACTTCTTATTTAGAATTGTGACATAATAATTTAGTTTCAATTATGTTTTTGTGTTTTTATGATAACTTTCATATTTGGGTGAATAGTGAAAAATACTATATTTTAATTGAAAACAACTTTTTTAATAAAAATAATTTATTTTGTTAAATTATAAAATTTAACGGTATAAAAATATAAATAGATTATATTTGTAATATTTAATCCAATTATGGTCATTGTAAGTAATTTCACTTTGAAATTGGACATAACAAGTGTCAAACATTTGATAGTTATTAAAAATACGCCTTTTGGTTTTAATAGCGGGAATTAATTTTAAATTAATAAATTCAACTTTTATGTTTTAAATTTGGTAAAATAGACTTAATTTTTTTATTCTTAATATAGAAATTATCTTAGGGTTAAATTTTGGCACTTTTCTGATAACTTTCATATTTTGATGAATAGTGAAAATTACTAAATTTTAATTAAAAACATCGTTTTTAATCAAAATAATTAATAGAGATAAATTATGAATTTGAGTGATTTTAAAGTATAATTAGATTATAATTTTACCATTCAATCCAATTTTAGTCATTAGACATAATTTCATATTTAAACTGGACATAAGAAAGTGTCAATCTTTTGATAGTTATTATTAGTTAAAAACATGTATTTTGTTTCAACAACGGGTATTAATTTTAAACTAATTTCTGCCACTTATGTGTTTTGAATTTAGAAAAATATATTCCATATTTAGGATCAGTATTTCCAAATTGTTTAAATAGGTAACAATTATTTTTAGGCATTTTTGAATAATTATTTCAGTAAATATTTTATTTACCATGGTTAATGGGTAAATTCGGTGAACAAGGGTAAAAAAATAATATTATAATAATACTAAATTACCCTAAAACGTGTCCTAACCATATTGGTTGATACATTTCCGACCATGTACATCTTTGGGTCGATTTTGGGATTCCATGGATCCACTTGTAACTGATAATGACACTTTATATTAATTAAGTTAAAGTAAAGGCAAAAATGACACAAGCATATATCTTTTAGAAAAACAATTTTCACATAGGGTTAAATATGTTGGATTTTCAAGTATAAATATTAATTAGAAATATAAAACTATTTACTACATAATGGAATTTTATTTATAATTTTTATACATTTAATAAGTAAATTTATTTATGATACAATAATGATGCAGTATTTTCCATATTAATGAATGAATCAAATAATTGGTATAATGAAAGTTTAAATAAATATAATTTGAAAATTTTTATGATATACACGAATTTTAATGGTTAATATTACATGTTATTAATGATTAAATGAATTTTATTCGAATTAATAAAATTTTTATGAATTTACAAAAAATCAATTATTAAATAGTGTCAAAATTGACATCAATGAGTTTTTAAAACAAATATTATATTATTAATTGATATTCTATTTCTAAAATTATAAGTCTCGGAAAAAGGACATATATTATGATAGTTGTATCATTAAAGGACCACTTGGGGGTATCTTGGATGTATATAGTATGTTTATTAGCTATATAATATAAAAATACAAAGTGAAATGGTAAATGTCAAACTAATTAACTAGGAGTTAAAACTAAAAGATAAAGTATATATAGTAACCAAAACCTATATAAAACCTATTTTTTACGTATTGAGACCCATAACCACCATATACGTTGAATAATCCAATTTGGATCCATTAGATACCGAATATGAATTTATTATAAAATAATAGTTTATGTTTTTCCTAAAGAGCCCCTCCCCCCTTATAAAAGGAAACCACTTATAACCAACCTTCAATGCCTTTTGGTTTGGCCAAACTCTGTCCAAATATCCTACCAACATCCATCACTTATACCTAGAGGCCTTATTTTGATCACAAATCCAACTTAAGGAGCCCATTTGATCAAATCAAAAGGAAGAACCTGAAGAAGAGGTAATGATTTCACTACCCTCTTTCAAGTTCCTTTATTCTTCAGCTTCTTCTTTCTTTGTTATTTACATTCTAAAATAATAACTCAAGTATATTCTATATACTATTATTTTATTATAAATATGGTAAACCAAAATTCTTTATTCTATCCATCCCTTGAATGACATGTCACCATACGTGCATACGTACGTCTCACCGTCTCCACGTCATGGTGTAATTGTTATTCAATACAATATTACTTGGATGGGTATAATAATGATGTTTAATTAATGTAAATAATAAATAAAACATGATAATGATTATTTATATATGATATAACATCCAATTATATACTATTTTAACATCAAAAGAATGATATTGTCGCTCGTGCGTACGTACGAACTATCGTCTTCACGAACGCGATGAGATCCATTCCACATCGTATCCATGAAAGTATAATTATCATTTGATCATTGAAAACAATGTTTAAGGACTTGATATCATTCTGTATATGAATAAGATACAACCTATCCATAACAAACACGTCTTATGTAACAAAACATATAAAATAAAATGAGTAAGTTAACACCCGAAATGACGATAATACTAAGATATTATTAACAAAGCAATGTTAAAAGATCATATATGATATCATTTTAATGTATATGATTATTTTATAATTTAATAACAATTATTTCACCATTATAAAAAATGTTATCCTACCCTCAACGAAGGAAAAGTACAAGGTAATGGTTTATTTCACAATCTCTTCATTATCCGAGGTTGTTTATACGTAATTATCTACCGGGACCTCTTTATCACCCACATCCATATTTCTTAAAAATGTATTTCAAATAATTCTTTCTATTTTACATACTATGGGTTAAAGTCACTTATACCCTTTTTGACTTTTTATAAGATTTTTATAAAGGAATCTTTCTGTCATTTTCCAAACAAGGTCCTTTTTAACCTTTTTTACAGAATTAAGGTAAGAATTTTTTTTAACTTATACGGCGGGTGCGGTTATTTTCTGCCGTTATTACACCTTTTAAGCTTCCTGGACAAGATTATAAGAATATTTTCAGAAAAAAGGTTTATAATTATGTTACTTTTAAATGATTTAAGAAAAAGATATATTTCTCTCAAATTGTTTTGATTTTCATCTATGTCAACATCATTTGATGGATTTTAAGTTTATTTAAAGTTTATTTATTATGATACAAAACATTCATACTGTATTGATGGTTTTGTGATATGATTGACTATGGATGTGTTATTTTTATACCATTCATGGTTTATGGAGAAAGTATTTACATTTCATAAGCTAGTTTTAATACGAATGTTTATGTTATGTTTAAACCTATTCATATGAGGAATGCATTGGACTTAATAAGTGATGGGTGGAGCCCGCTATAGCTCCTCGATGCATCGGTAGGTTTCATGAGACAAACTAGTGTCTTGGAACGATGCCTTGACAAAATATTATTTGTAGTCTTGGCATGAGGTCTTGGCTACGTGGTTATGATAGTCTGGCATTGTGCATTACATCATTATGAAAGTGGTTATTGATATTGCATGTGATTATTCAATTAGTAGAATATCTATTTGAATAAGTAAATGGAATTATTTCATTTTATTTCTGCCATATTATACTGAAGTTCAAGTTTAAAAGTCTTTTTTTAGTTATACATTGCCTTAAATGTTTATACTTATTTATGAAATTTTTCACTATATTGTTATCCTTATTGTGCGTATGAGCTCACCCCTTTCTATGTTTTATTTTTCCCAGGATGTGAAGAAGTAATTTATGAATGACCTGCCAGGATAGTATGAGGGGATATGAGTGTGGACTATGGAGACTATGTTGTTGTAGTTTTCATTTTAAGATGTAATGTAAACATTATGATTGTATATAGTGATTCCAATGCTACTAAACTAATCGGTCTTTCGAGACTTGATCTTTTGTGATCATGCCAATGTCATGTAATAATGCACTGACTCTGGGTAACTGGGGTTGGGGCATTACAGTTGGTATCAGTGAATGTTTAGTAAAAACCTTGGAAGCTAGATTTAGATAAACTCTGATTAGATCACATAGACCTAAGATGGTCTTTGAGGATTAGTATTGAAGAATTTCTGAGAATTTTGGTATTGTAGAGATTTTGTTAGTTTTCCGAGCAATACATCCCTGTCTAGATACGAGCAGGTAGAGGCAGCTCTGGCACAAATGTACCTAGGGGAAAACCCCAAAAACACCGCTTTGAGCTAGACTTGAACGAGAACTGGTGCACGACAATGGGCCTTTCTGCACTCTTGGTTACGACACTCCCGAGGGATATGCTTAGGATAATTCTAATTTTTTTACAGACCATTAGGAAGGGTTTATGAGTATATACTTACTCAAAGAAAACATTTTTATGATTATGAAATATATCCATAAACTGTTCAATTTAAGTTAGGTATTTTACAAGTTTGGAATTATTCATTGAAATTCATAAACTTACCTAGTTTATTCTATTGTATAGAAATGGCGCCCAGTAGAAGGAATGTGAACTCCCGCAATACGTATGACCCAAAGAGTAAGAATGATCATATCTTTCATGGTATTAAGACAACATTTAGAATGGAAATAGTCTCCCATGTATTCTCAACATATGAAGAAATAATATCACATGATAATAATAAAAGTAAAGAATTCTCCGAGTCCTATTTCTTTGAAGGGAAGAAAGAGAAGAAAAGGATGGAAGAGAGAAGGATGGATAAAGGGAAGAGGGAAAAGAAGAATTTTCCCACATGTGATAACTGTGGAAAGAAACACCCTGAAAAATGCCTGAAAGGAATGAGAGTTTGTTATATGTGTGGAGAAAAAGGACACCATGTACGTGACTACAATAGTAAGAAAACGGTTTCAAATGTACAATGCTTCATCTGCAAGAAGATGAAACACTATGCGAACCAATGTCCAAATCATCATAGTATGCCCCAAATGATGCTATTGGATAATAATCAAGTTACGATACTACCACCGATGAGAAGGAATGATTAGAGTTCTTATTAGAGTATTATGTCATTTGAGTGTTGTATCAACAATTTACTGGTTATAATAATCATGGAGTATATAAGGATTGTACAACAGTAATATTTCATTAAGGACTTGAGATTGTGTGGATCCAAGAAAAGTGACTCAATATCAGGCTAAATTTTTGGAAAATATATGGTTGAGAGAAAGTTAAACCATAATATGGTTCTGATAATGAGGTAGTGATTTTGGAATAATACATGATTGATTTGGATAAATTATATTGGATATTCATGATTACCTTGAAATTGATTAGTGATTTGTATATTCCATCATTGTTGGACTTTACAACATTTTTGGATAGAAGGAGTATATCCAGTATTCTATAAGGAATAGGGGATCATGAATGTAATCAATAAGGTTTTATAATAATTCATGATGTTGCAGTGTTTTAAAAGAATACATGATGAAAGTGTTCACATGCTATTACACGGAAAAAAGGATCTTCATTGTGTTTACCTTCATTATAAATTTTGGACTGTGAGTTTGGACATAAGTATTTTGGATAATTCTAGTTTGATATTATTTTTGGATTGCTATAAAAGGACAACCTGGAGGTCGGGTGGCAACCTGTCGCGTCTGGCAAGACCGCGAGACTTGAACCCACAACCGAAGGGTGACAAGGGCGTATCACCTACCACTGACCCACGTGATGTCATGGATTGAATAATGTAGTTTTTTAATGGTTCTTCTAGATGAATTATAAATTCATTGTTTTGAACCCTATACGAATAGGATTAATAGAATATTATTTTTAAGTTCTATTATCTTTTAGAGTGAAAGATGAGTTTGTGTTAGTACTTTGTTAAAGGATGAGACTCTACTTGTCAAGTATATATTTTTCTTCTTCCCTTATTCAATGAAGAAATTAATTCTTATACTTTAGTGAAGGGATCTTAAAACAAAAAATGTTTTATCCTAATACCATATGTTTTAATGAACCAATGGTATTTTAAATCATCATAGATTGATGAATTTAAGGCCCTCAATTTTACAATTGTTTGTGATTAATGACCCCAATCACTACCTATAAATATTTACATTTTCCTCCAATTATATGTCTCTAATTTCCAAAAATGTTCTCCTAATCGATATTATAATTTTGTGGTAACCCTTTCATTTCCCATTTCCTCATATTAAGAATAAATTTTGTTAACCTAATTTCTGATGTGGGGTTTCCCAAAGGTATTTTCTATTTTCAACCTTTTATTTTCGAAAAATAATTTCAAATTGTGAGGACACAATTTATTGAAGGAGGGAAGAATGTAGCACCCCAAGATTTCATAGTACGTTATTTCTTTAAAGTAATTCAATAACTTTCACTACACGCAACACCGAGTTCTAGCGCACCATGACTTACCAAACAAGCCGTTCAAAAGCGGTTATGAATAGTATTCACTGAATTTTGAACTTTATATAATCCTTATAATTTTAGAATACATATTATGAGTTTCTTAGACATAATGTAAGAACAAATACATTTTTTTCAGATAAAAGAAGTATTTTTAAAAAAATCGAATTTTACTGCCTTTTAATGGAGAAACCTTTTTAAATCCAATATTTGAAACTTTTATATATTCAATTTGACAAAATAAACTTCTTCTTTCGAATGGGGACATAAGAATTTAGTTTCAATAATGTTTTTGTATTTTTCTGATAACTTTCATATTTGGGTGAATAGTGAAAAATACTATATTTTAACTGAAAACAACTTTTTTAGTCAAAATAATTTATATTGATAAATTATAAATTTTAATGGTATGGAAGTATATATAAATTAAATTTTTACCATTTAATCCAGCGATGATCATTGTAAGTAATTTCACATTGAAATTGGACATAAACAGGTGTTAAACTTTTGATAGTTATAAAAAATACGCCTTTTGGTTTTAATAGCGGGAATTAATTTTAAATTAATAAATTCATCTTTTATGTTTTAAATTTGGTAAAATTTACATAATTTTTGGATTCGTAATATTGAATTTAGCTTAGGGTGAAATTTTGGCACTTTTCCGATAACTTTCATATTTTGATGAATAGTGAAAATTACTAAATTTTAATTAAAAACAACTTTTTTAATCGAAATAATTAATAGAGATAAATTATGAATTTGAGTGATTTTAAAGTATAATTAGATTATAATTTTACCATTTAACACAATTTTTGTCATTGGACATAATTTCATATTTAAACTAGGAATAAGAAAGTGTCTATCTTTTGATAGTTATTATTTGTTAAAAACACGCTTTTTTGTTTCGACAACGGGAATTAATTTTAAATTAATTTCTGACACTTATGTGTTTTTAATTTAGAAAATTGGATTCCATATTTAGAATCAGGAGGTGAAAATTTTTAAATAGGTAACTTTTATTTTTAGACATTTTTGAATAATTACTTTAGTAAATATTTTATTTACCATGGTTAAAGGGTAAATCCAGTAAATAAGGGTAACAAAATAATATAATAATAAAATTAAATTACACTAAAACGCGTCCTAACCCTATTTTTTGATACATTTCCCACCATGGTCATCTTTGGGTCGATTTTGGGTTCACATGGAGCCACTTGTATGTGATAATGACACTTTATATTAATTAAGTTAAAGTAAATGCAAAAATGACATAAGCATATATCTTTTAAAAAAAATTTTTACATAGGGTTATATTAGTTTTATTTTCGACTATAAATATTAATTAGAAATATAAGATTATTTCCTACATAATCGAAGTTTATTTATAATTTTTAGACATTTAATAATTAAATTTATTTATGACACAATAATGATGCAGTATTTTCCAAATTAATGATTGAATCAAATAATTGGTATTATAAATGTTAAAATAAATATAATTTGAAAGTTTTGATGACATAAACTAATTTTAGTGGTTAATATTACATGTTAATATTGCTTAAATAAATTTTATTAGAATTAATATAGTTGTTAAAACTTTAAAAAAAATCAATTATTGAATAGTGTCCAAATTGACATCAGTGAGTTTTTAAAACAAATATTATATTATTAATTGATATTCTATTACTAAAAATCTAAGGTTCGGCCAAAGGACATATATCATGATAGTTGTATCATTAATGTACCACTTGGGGGACTCTTGGATATATATAGTAAGTTTATTAACTATATAATATAAAATTTCAAAGTGACATGGTAAATGTCAAACTAATTAACTAAGAGTTAAAACTAAAGGATAAGGTTAATATAGTGACCCAAACCTATCTAAAATCTATTGGTTGAAAGGATTGCGACCCATCCACACCATATAATTTTAATAATCTACTCTTGATCCTTTATAAACTGAATATGAATTTATTATAAAATAATACTTTAAGTTTTTTCTAAAGAGCTCCTCCTCCCCCTTATAAAATGACACCTCTTATAACCAATTCTTCACACCATAAAAGCCTTTTTGTTCGACCAAACTCAATCCAAATATCCTCACAACTTTACTCACTTAAACCTAGAGGCCTTAGTTTTATCATAAATCCAACCTAAGGAGCCCTTTTGATCAAATCAAAAGGAAGAACCCGAAGAAGAGGTAATGAATTCACCACCCTCTTTCAAGTTCCTTTCTTCTTCAACTTATTCTTTCTTTGTTATTTCCATTCTAAAACAATAAATCTAGTATATTCTATATAATTTTATGTTATTATAAATAAGTTAAAACCAAATTCATTATTCTTTCCATCCCTTGAATGACATGCCACCATACGTGCATACGTACGGCTTACCGTCTCCACGTCGTGGTGTAATTGTTATTCAATACATTATTATTTGGATGGGTATAATAATGATGTGTAATTAATGTAAATAATAAATATAACATGATAATGATTATTTATATATGATATACCGTCCAATTATATATTATTTGAATATCAAAAGAACGATATTGTCGCTCGTGCGTACGTACAGACTACCTTCTCCATGAACACGATGAGATCCATTTCACATCATATTCATGCAAGTATAATTCTCATTTGATGATTAAAAATATTGTTTAAGGACTTGATATAATTATGGATATTAATAATATACATCCTATCCATAAAAAACACGACTTATGTAACAAAAAAAGTAAAAGAAAACGAGTAAGTTAACACCTGAAACGACGATAATACTAAGATATTATTAACAAAGCAATGTTAAAAGATCATATATGATATCATATTAATGTATATTATTATTTTATAATTTAATAACAATTATTTAACCATTATACAAAATTTTAACCTACACTCAACCAAGGAAAAGTACAAGGTAAGGGTTTATTTCCCAATCTCTTCATTATCCGAGGTTGTTTATACGTAATTATCTACTGGGACCTCTTTATCATCCACATCCATGTTTCTTAAAAATTTATTTCAAATAATTATTACTAATTTACAGACTATGGGTTAAAGTCACTTATACCCTTGTTAACTTTTTATAATATGTTTATAAAGTAATGTTTCCGTCATCTTCCAAACAAGGTCCTTTTTAACCTTTTCAATAGAATTAAGGTAAGAATGTTTTTTATCTTATACGTCGGGTGAGGTTATTCTCCTCCATTATTACACCTCTGAATCTTCCCTAAAAAACTTATAAGAATATTTTCAAAATAAAGGTTTTCTTTAGAATTATGTGGCTTTTAAATGATTTTAAAAAAAGAGACATTTCTCTCAAATAGTTTTTATTTTCATCTATGTCAACATCCTTTGATGGATTTTAAGTTTATTTGAAGTTGATTTATTATGATACAAAACTTCCATATTGTATTTAAGGTTTTGTGATATGATTGACTATGGATGTGTTATTTTTATACCATTCATGGTTTAGGGAGAAAGTATTGCCATTTTGTATGCTAGTTTTAATACGAATGTTTACGTTATGTTTAAACCTATTCATATGAGGAATGCATTAGACTTAATAAGTGACGGGTGGAGCCTGCTACAGCTCCTCGATGCATCGATAGGTCTCATGAGAAAAACTAGTGTCTTGGAACAAAGCCTTGACAAAATCTTATTTGTAGTCTTGGCACGAGGCCTTTGCTACATGTTATGATAGTCTGGCATTATGCATTCCATCATTATGAAAGTGGTAATTGATATTGCATATGATTATTCAATTAGTAGAATATCCATGTTAATAAGTAAGTGGAATTATTTCATTTTATTTCTGCCATATTATGCTGAAGTTCAAGTTTAAAAAGGATTTTTTTAGTTATACATTGCCTTAAATGTTTATGCATATTTATGAAAGTTTCCGCTATATTTTTATCCTTACTGGGCATCTGAGCTCACCCCTTTCTATGTTTTATTTTTCCCAGGATGTGAAGAAGTAATTTATGAATGTCCTGTAGGGATAGTATTAGGGGATATGAGTGTAGACTATGGATACTATGTTGTTGTAGTTTTCATTTTATGATGTAATGTAAACTTTATGAATGTATCTAGTGATTCCAAGGCTACTAAACTAATCGGTCTTTCGAGACTTGATCTTTTGTGATCATGCCAATGTTATGTAATAATGCACCGACTCTGGGTAACTGGGGTTGGGGCATTACAGTTATTTAGTTTCATATTTTTTGTATGTTTCATATATGGTTGAAAATATTTTAATTCCTAAACTATTTTTTAGGAGATATTTTTTATAGTGTCACATTTTTGAAATTTCTTTTACAAAGTGAAAATTATTTTATCATTTTTACTTGAATATGGTTAATATTGTTTAAATGGATGTAACAATTGACAATAAAAATGAACTCAAATGAAGGGTAAATTATATTTATCATCATAATAAATTGTTTTTGAATTGTTTTGTATTGTCACATGCCTTCAATATTAAAAAATGTGTACCTAATATAATGTTTTATGTAAGAAATGGAAATATAATATCATGTTGTTTTTATGGTTAACTGATAATAAAATCCCTATAAACAACTGAAAAAAAATATTTTTCTTTGTTTGAAATTTAAAGTAGCAGCTTCTATTATTATTCAATGCTTTCATTTTACGAGGAAAAAACTTAATTAAAATAAACATAATGAAATATGTAATGTTTTGAAAAATAATATGAATTTTCTTGGAATATATATCATTATTTAATGTTTTTTTATATTTTTAAAATTTTCACATCACTTATGGTATTTTAAGGTTATGTCTTACAAGGTGTTTCGTAGAAAACAAATAGAGGAAAAATAATCACTGATTTAGAGAAGCTGTCCTAAAAAATATGATTGTTCTGGTGAGTACCTTATTTATTTGTTGACTATATAGGGACTTTAAAAAAATTATATTTAATATTAATAAGAATCATCAAGGATTCAAATTACGTTCAATGAGGATAGGTCAGGTAGTCCAGAATATAGGACCGAGCTTACATGTAGTACCCCTACAAGAAGTGCCTCACAGCCAATGGCTCTGCAGTCACCATGACACTTTCCCCCCATTATGACTACCCCTTATATACCTTACCCATACATGTATGAACATTATTTTTATCCATATCTACTAACATGTAGTGTAGTCCCTCTCCTTCCATCCCTCAACCTTTTTTCCCTTATCCACCTTCATCTCTACAGGTTACACCTCCATTGTTTATTCCCCCTATATACCCATATCCTCCAACCGAAATTTATCTTATTATGTATACTACAGAGGAATCTCCTCTAGTGGTGGGCCCCAAACATAGTTTACATGAACGAGCATATAAAATCAGTTCTGGTGGTAAATTTTTAAAAAGTAGTGAAGCTAATAAATATTTATTAAATTTCAGTTATATATGTGTATAAAATATTAATTTCTTTTTTCAGGATAATATTATAGTAAAAGATGTGGCCGTACATAAATATATGCAGTGTGGAATAGATACACAAAAATCATGGTTTTTTATAATTGGGATATGCAATTTATTAGAAAAAATAGTAAGGAATTATGGAGTTTCATGGGGACACATAGCAGACATATCAATATTATTCTAGTTCAAGCAATCCAGTGGAGAAAAGTTGGATAGGAAATAAAAGAAAAGGATTGGGTGGAAATTGGGGTAATATATTTTTTAAAATAAATTTTCAATTTCTTTATAATGTATTATTTACAAATTTGTTTTAATATTCAGCTCTGATATAACTTCCCAGATGGTCTGCATGAAAAGTTTGCTAGGTTAATGTAACTAGGTGGGATGTGGTGGGACGAAAAGCATGGATTGAAAGTTGGATAGAAAAAAAAGAAGAGGAAATGATCTTGAAAATATACCAATCTTCAATGAATTAAAACTTTCACAATAAAAATAACCTATTTCATACTGGTTTAGTTCCACATTCAAGGTAATTTACTGAATTGTACATTTAATTTAGTTTTTTTCTATTATAATTCATCGAATATTTAACATATCATACCTATTTACTTGAATGTATTTATTATAGTATTATAATCATAAAACAAATTTATTTTTTTATATAATGTGATTTTTGTATTAGGATTTATATGGGGCTTTAGGGTCTCCATATTTTCTTTTGAATACAACAACTATTTGGCTATTGAGTATTTCTTTTCCACTTCATTTCAACCCATTTTTATGTTAGAAACCTAATGAATTTATAGATGTAGTCATATATGTTACCATATCAAATTATAAAACCCTCATGTCTCTCTAGATAAATCTCATCATTTATATCACTATTAATAAATAGATAAATGACATCCATTTGAAAAATATTTAATCTTCTAAAGAAAAATAAATGTAGAAGGCATAATAAAATTATTTATAAATAAACTGATCTAGCTGGGGGGTCTGATAGAGTCCCTAAAAATAAGAGTATAATAAAGTTTATCATTGTGACCTCCCAACCTTGAAGACATTCATAATTAATGATCTTTATTATTGAAGACACAACTTATTATTTTCTCAATATACCAAGATGAAATAATAGATTCAATATACTCTAAGAGATTAATTACATCTCATATTCTCATATCATCTAAATATAGTGTAATGTTATAGGAGATAGTAATAGAGCTATTCCACTAACACATGGTCCAAAAGTTTAGGTTAGATGTCCGAGATGAAACCCATTTGATATACGATGGAATGTACTACTAACACCTTCTAATAGCAGGACACCATGACATCCATGTTCTCAAAGATGCTTCCATCCCAAATAAAATTATGAATGTACCTTTGAAGATTCTTATGGAGTTCACTTGGCCATTTATATATGTGTAAATCATATATAAAGGAATTAACATCATATAATAATTCCACATGAGTGAACTCCTAAATGAAAATGAAGAATTTATCAACAAGTCATTTTTGTTTAAGTGATGAGATCTTTACATCAACCTTTTTTGAGATTTAATTTTTATAAAATTTGACAAGCTTGGTTATTTGAGTTATGTCTTGAACTCGTTTAATAATCAAGTTGAAATGATTATTTTTTATCCCTCGTGAATTGTTAAAATGATGGTTCATTTTTGTTTACTAATAGGATTCATCTGAAAGGAACATAAGAAATAAGGGATCTATGAAATATATTCATACTCCAGGGTACACTACAATTCCAGATCATGAACTGTTGTAGGTGATATATGATTTAACATTGAAAATAAATTTATTTTTTATTGATTAATGTTTAATTTTCATGTAGAAATATCCATTAAATATTAATGGACATGTTCCCATATCATCATTTTTTTCTAGTAGAAAAATGAAAGATAGAAGTTCTGTGAATCAAGAAACACATGAAAATATGTAAGGAATATCACTTTTTGAAGTCTATAATAACATCATCTTACTTTTGTCTCTTGAAATATCACTTTTTTTCAAATAATTAATAGAATAATCCTATATAGGCATCCAGTTACCCTTATGCATCTCTTGATAAAATAATCTAAACTTTATGTGACCTCCTTGTCACCGTTATATAACTTCAAGGAAGAATAGTTTACCCTTAAGTATCTTCTTAAAAGCCTTTATGTATCCATTATAAAATTCATGTATCCCTTGGGTTCATCATATTACCTCTTATGTATAACTGAAAATTTTCATTAACTTTTTCACATCATAGTTTTGTTCGTAACTTTTTTTCAATCTCACCTTACCCTCTGAGTGCCCTTACAAATCCATCTACGATAACATTTACAAATTGAACAATGATCCTTTACATTTTATTTTTTTCTTGGTACTTTTTGAATCTCTAATATACAAGTTTTGTAATATCCTTAAGTATCCCGAGTAACATCAGATGTAATCTTACATATATATCAAAAAATTGGAGTGACTCTTAATTAAGATCTATAATTCTTGATTAAACCTTATATACTACACTTACATATGAACATAATGATTTTATATTTTCTATTTCTTAGATTCAAAATAGAATTCCATAACATATTTATGTAAACTCAAAACTTCTTCAAGTCATATAAAGGAATATGCTACCACTCTAACACATTTCTAAAAATTATAGATGACTTTAAAAATTTATCAATCTCAAAAATATTTAGTATAATTTCCAATGCTATAGTAATGTAACCACTGATAATGTAATTGTGTAAGAATTTATAGTGTAATAGTCTTACTAAATATGATAAACATGATAATATTTAATCATTTTTAGTTTAAAGGTCAACCTATCTAACAGGTTTGACCTAGTTTCATTATCTCAGATAATGAAATGAGATTTAGTTTTTAGTTTCTATGGATATTTATTGATGTTTTGATAATGTATTTGACATTTCTAGTTTGAGGAAGATTCTAGTGGATTAATTGGTGATTGAATTCAATTATCTTATTGTAGAGTGTCTTGAATTATTGAGGTAGGGTATTTTTAAATTCTCTTATATTTTGAAATAATATATACTTGATTGGTTAACTAAGAATTATCTCAATAAGGATAAAATAAATGAATTTGACTATCAGGTAAAAAGGGGATGTTATGTTCATGCTATTATGTACAGATACGCATTTTTCATTACTTTCATATGTTGCTGAAACTACTACCCTTATGAATTAATGCAGTTTGATTAATTCAAGAGAAATATGAATGTAATGTATACAGAATAATTATAATAATGAGGAATGATGTGAACAAAATAATATCTATTGTGTTTAAGTATTCTAAAATTTTAAATATCTATTGTATCATATTTTTTCTCCTTGTTTAATACCCCCTGAAAGCTGTAATATTTTTTCCTTTGAATGTATGAATTTCCACTGTGATTAAATTCTATAATTAGTTCAAATTAATTATTACTAAAAAAATCCGGTAATTAATAGGTTTCTTGAAAAATAAGGATTTAAATGTTAGACCATGTATTTGTTTCCATATAGTTGTAATTTTTCTTTTTGTATATATCTATATGGAATAATTATGGTGTTCTGGTGTGATAATATTATAAGAATTTTTCTACATGATCACCACTTTCATAATTGGTTAAATAATTTTAATTTTATATAATTAAATTTGTGTGGTAATCCAAAAACAAATGTTAACCTAAACATAATATGATTTTTTAAATAAATATGAAACAACTAGGATATGGGAAGGAATTTTAATATGGAAACTATTTAACTAATTGGATGATTCTAAATGTAAAGTTGAGGATGATAAGAATATGGGTTCTGGTCTAGAGTTGGGTTTTCATTAAATATTGGTAAAAGAATATGGGTTCCAGTTTGTGGTTGGTGTATATTTTCTAGAATAATTGGTTGCAGTCAATTTAATTTTTAGTTTATTTATATTTTATAAGTCACATTCTTATTTTATATTATTTATTTTTTCGTTATCTACTAAGATGATAACACACTTTTATAGGATTCTCTTCAAGCTCTAGCGGTGAAGGAACCTGACACATTTGGAACAAACGATAATTTATATCAGGACCTAGGTGATGAGCATGATGGAAGAGTTCATTATAATCATGGAGAGAAAATATTTCCTTCTAAATATTGATATTTAGGTATTTAATCTTATAGTAACACTATAGGAATGATTACTAAAGGACAGTTAAATGACACCATTGAGACAGTAAAGCATGAGGTTCGACATTAGTCTCAAAGGAAGTAGAAAAAGAAAAACAAACAATTGTTCAAAGTGATATCTGATATATGATCTTCACTTATACCAGAGGGTTCATCAATAGTGGATGAATGTTTATCGAGGATGCACTCTTTGTATGAGGATGATGATTATTTTTCAGCTGATGATGTTGGTGGATAGGTAGATGATGATAGAGGTGGTGTTGGTGCCTAGGATGATGATGAAGGAGAGGGTTCTAGTGGTGATGATGATGATTCTAGTGTTGGTGTCACACATGTTGAAAATTTTGATATCACTACCGACAATGATGAGGATTTATATGACATTATTGAATGAAATTTTTGATATTTTATGTAACAACCATTTTGTTTTATGTTTAATAAAATTTAAATTTTATATATTAGTAATTTTGTACATTTGGATTTTGGTGGTGGAAATGGTATGTATGTGGTCTATTTGGCATGGAAAGTGGTATATTTGGAGTGGAAAGTGTAATTGTAAGTGGTTTAGCTGCTAATTTGGACAGGTATATTTCCCCAACCAACTACACAGTATCAACTATGGCCATAGGAAATAAAATCCCTGACTTAAACATGGATATAACTATCAAGATCCATGGTTAAAACCATGGAAATAGATAGCCTATTTCCATAATTTTAACCATATAATTAGCCATTAAAATCCATGGTTATACCATAGTGGTAGCTGTCAACTTCCACGATTTAAACCGTGAAAATAGGCTGCCTCTTTCCATAGTTTAAACCATGTAAATTGGATTTAATTTACAGGATTAAACTATGGATATATATATATATATATATCAATTTCCATGGTTTAAACTATGGGAATTGATAATCCCTATTGCAATTACTTTAGCCACCATGTTTAGGAAAACCATGGCCATGGGATATTGCCATGTTTTATTGGCCTATGGCCATGGTTCCAAATCATGGTTACAGGTGAATTTTCAAGTTGCGAACAAGTAAAACTTTCCAAGGATAAATGACCCTTTCGACCAGTTGAAAGGTGAGAGTTGGTTTTCAAAGATCGATAATCGGTATGACTACCATTAGTTGAGGTTTCATGAGGATGATATTATTAATAAAGCATTCTGATCTTTCTACAAACACTATAATTAACTAGTGATATCTTTCAATATGTCTAATTTCCCCATTGTGTTCATGGATTTTATGAATCAAATCTTTAATCCATACTTGGACCGATTCATAGTTTTCCTTATAGATGACATACTCATATACTCTATGTTAGAAGAGTAGCATGCATGAAATATGAGGATGGTACAATACTTACTCTGAGAGCACTATCGTTAGGGTAAGATCTCAAAGTATCATTTTTTGGATTAGTTAGGTTCACATTCTTGGTGAATTTCATCTATGATCTTGGTGTAGTAGTAGATATAACAATGATTGATGCGGTGATTTATTGAGAACCCCCCAAGTATGTTTCAGAGGGGTAGTGTTTTCTCAGTTTGGTGGGGTACTACTAGAGGTTTGTGATATATTCCCTTAGAAGGTATCCCATTATTGCTTGGTGGAGGTGGAATATGCGTAGTTAGTTTCATTGCAGCTAACCCTAGTGGAGGATATGGGTGAAAATTATCTTCAGTCGATGGTAGTAGCTCCATCGCTTCTTCAGCACGTGGGAGATTCTCGGTTGGGAGTTGTAGAATATGAATTTTTGTGTCACTAGATATCCTTGGGAGATACACTAGATGGCTTTTCTGAAGGAGGAAAGCACATAATCCTTTTTTAGGGATGGATAGTAGTTCTGATCATGTTGTGTGGAGAGGTCTTGGGGGAATTTCATACTAACTATTGTGATATACATCTCAATTTTTGGAATATTAATGTTGTTCCAACATATCCCATGTAGTTCAGGTTTTGATGATCCCAAATACAATTCATATTTTACGGATGGTTTTATTTTTATGCGTGTTCATTAGGTTTTATATTCTTTTTGAGTGTTTCAGTTGTTAAATTATTTAAGTTTACAGTTTTGGAAAATTTGACTGAAATTTACCTATGTTTGGAAAAATTGGCCACCTGAGACATTTTGTTACATGGGTAATTTTGTACATCAAGCATTCGACTACATCAATCACCTATGTGAAGGATTCTACTATGTAAATTAGTTACATCACGAAATAAGTTAAGTGAAAATCACATATGTTGATAAGTTTCCAACATGATAAATTGACTATGTAGATCAAATGGCTACATAAATCGTTTAAGTGACGTAATAAACAACATGATTTGGATAAATAGTGAAATAATCTATGTGGATCAAAATGGATGTGTAATTCAATTTAGCAACACCGAAATTTATTTATGTGAGTAAAATCCCTATGTGAAGTTAATTGGATACATGACGAATGTCTATGAAAATTTGGCCACATAGATAAATCAGCTACATGAAAATTAGCTATGTCGATCAGTTTGACTACATGATTTCAAATATAAAGAATTCAGCTATGTGATGATTTGAAATCAGTTATGTCATGTTGTAACTTATATTTATTACTATTGAAGCACTTGAGTGATATTTTAATGATTTTTTTCATTCTTTAAACGCTTGATTATCTCTTTATGCAAAAAAATCTAATAATAAGAAAGTACTAAGAAGGGAAACAAGTATAAGGATAATTTATTTCTCTTTACTGTTTAAAAGTTATTTCCAATAAAAGGAAACATGTTTTTAAATTATGATCCCATGATCTTTTATGGATGATATGTGATATGAAAAGAGTTGTTTTTTAGGAACTTCACATGTTCTCTCAAGTAAAAAAAGGAATCACACTAAGAATAAATGAAACACCCACACAATTATATGAATAACTTTCTGTATACATAATCTCTTGTTTTATGTTCTATTTTAAAACATAAGGTGAAGAATCTTTGTGATATAAAATTGTTCTATCTCAATCAAATTTTCTATAATTTAAGAAGAATCTACTCAACCTATTATATATTCCTATCATCTATACAAGATATTTATTCATTTAGTCAGTTGTAGTTTACAACTGTGTGCAAAATCAATAAAAACTATATTTTTTTGTCATTCATTGTAAAAGGTTCATGGTAAATTAATATTTAAGGCTTTTGTTTCTAAATACTTACTGAATCCTAGTTGAAATATCTAGTGCAGTTGTACTAAGTGTTGACTGCTTACCCTCAGTCATGTAGTCCCTTGAAAATGGACTGAAAATACTTGGTAAAAGGAATGATCTAGTTGAAATCACCAAACTCATGGAGAATATGATTAGTTGAGTAGAATAAGTGGTTTCTATTCCTCTAACCACTATAAATATTTTTGTTTTATATCTTTTTTATGTGATTTTATTTCCTCTACTACCTGTGTTAAAAGAAGAATTAGAAGTTTATAATTTCTAAAATAAGGTGGTTTTCTAAGTGAATAAAATTTCAATAACTGAATTCACCCCCACTTGAGTCTTATTTTGGTCCTCTCAGGACAAAAATTGGTATCATATCTTATGACTATTGAGTTCTTAGATATAAAAGGATAAAGTCAAAATTTCATCTTGGAAATGTCTGAAATTGTTGATAACTGAGAAGGTATTTAGAAGGTAAGAGTTCTCTATTTTAATGGTGATAATTATTGTTTTTGTAAGGCACATATGAAAATATATTTAAAGAACCATGGTATGAATGTTTATCTCAATGTTGTTAAGAATTATGAAATTAGAGAAACAAAACCTAAATCTCGGGATGAAAACACAAAAAAACTATGATTTAAATTCTAAATCAATTAAAGATATTATTTTTGGACTAGGTCTAGATGAGTTTAGACGAGTCTATAAATTCCAAATATCCCATAAATTGTGGTCTACTATAGCTATTGCCTATGAAGGAACAAATAATGTGAGAGATATTAGGTATAATACTACAAATCTCAAGTTCAATACTTTCAGAATGTTGGAAGGTGAAAGCATCACCCAACTTAAAAAATAGTTACCGATGTGGTAAAAAATGCTGCTTATTTAAGAGAAAATATTACTAAACTAGATTAAGACTAAAAAATTCTCGAAATTATACCACTAAGGTGGAGTGGTATCTCATGTAAAATTAGAAAATATATAGATGTAAATAATTTTAAAATAAAATATCTCATTGGAACCTTAATGATGTATGCGGAAGATAAGAAAAATAAAGTGGGAGAGAAAATATTATTTAAGAAGAAGAATGAGTCTCTGAAAGTTTAAGCATCAGAATATGTTAATAAGTGAAAATAAATTCAAAATAAATAAGTCATCTGATGAATATACATCAAATAGTTTTTCTCCTAATAGTGATCTTTCTCACTTTATGAGAAAATTTATAAATTTAAATAATAAGAGATGTATTTTTTATAACAAACCGACTCTTTATTACACAGTTAAACATGATTTATTACATAAAATTACACTTAATAAAACATTAAATATATATAAATCTAGTGTATTGTGAAATTAAGAACATTAGATAACAACATAGAAAATAAAATACAACATCTATATTGAAAAGTTCTTTTACATACCAACTACATTCCTTCGTACTTAGCATTGTATGGGATAACCTGAGGACATACATAAGAAAAGGGTGAGCTATAAAGCCCAGTAAAGGAGTAAAAAGGCATAACATGAATAATACAATACATGTTAAGAAAATATGAATATCAATGTATCATAGGAGAAACATGAACATAAAGGCATGATATAACAAGATTATCAAAACATGTAGATGTGGAAACAACATTTACCATGATATTATCATGAGCCAAGGCTCATTGCACATGAAGCATGAGTAAATACTCATTGAAATTGAATTAGAAATAGTAAAACCTCATTTAACTTGAATTAGCATGAGTAAACCCTCATTTCACATGGCGTATCATGATACAATTCTTTACCCAATGCATTAGAGAACTGTTAGGGTGAACCCTTCTTAATCATTTCATTTCATGCATAAGTGTGCCACATAGATCATACATCATGGATTCATTAAACATCATAACATATTCAATGAATAAGAGAAGTGGAATACATAAATGTAAGTACTCAATAAAAAATTACATGTTCATAAAGGTGAATACCCTTGATAGAGAAATGGGTATGGTATTCACTTACACGATGATTTTTGCATGAGAAATTTTGGTGTAACTTCAGCAACATAACGATGTCAAATAGAAATTGTAAAATGGGTTAATGAGCGATAAAGTGGTATCTAATCACTTATACATTAAAGGTACAGTAATTGGGTCATGCGATATAATATACCAACTTATGTAATGGAATTTATATGCATAATATAAAATAATTTCTTGAATGTAAATGAGGAGAGAGAAATCCCTTATGAAAATTTGGCATGGTAACAGGTGTACATGGAAGACATTAGTGAGAGAACAAGTGGTATATAATCATTAAAACATAAGGAGGGAAGTATAGGGTAGGTGAGACATCCTAAAAAAATTTAATTAAAAATGGCATAACAATATAAGGAAACTTGGACATAAATAAGGAAGGAAGGAAAGTGAGGGTCCCTTACTTGGAAGTGTGATCCCAAAGGCCTAGTAGAGGCTTGAGAGAGGATTATTGGGAGCTTGTGGCACCTTGGGAGGATTATAGAGATGTGATTTTTGGGTTTGGTCGATCTCCATAAGGTTTGAGTGAAGTGGAATGGGATATTGAGTGGGTTTATATAGGAAAGGAGAGAGAATTATTTATTATTTAGGTTTTGGAAACTACACATTAAATTAATCAGAACCATAAAAAATACCATGGTTTATGCCCATGGGGTTTTCAAAAGTGTAGTGGAAAAAATTATTTTATAAGTTTAGTGACCTAACTTATTAAAATATTAGGCTTTCTTTTGTGGAGGCGAGTCACACTCTGAAGGAAATCAATTTAAAAAGTTAGAATATTTTATTACTCTTGGAGGGTTCACTAAGGTACCATAAAATTAAACAAACAAATAAAAATTGAATTATTTTAAATGAAAAAACTATATTGGCCTAGAATCCCTTTTATATTATTTTATTACATCACTATTGGGTCATTATGATGTCATAAAACACATTATATATTTAAACGGTATTTAATTTTTACCCAAAAATTTGACATTCTCAGAAAATTATGAGAAAATAACCATAATATAATTTAAATATCCAAAATCCAAAAATGATATTCATTTTATCTAAATAATTTTCTAAATATGTGAATTTTTACTTTTAAAATAAAAACTGACATTTATAAAAAATTCATGGGTTTTGACAAAAAAGATCTTTCAAACATTAATAAAAATTATAATTGTATTCATAAACAGTTATATGATAATTTATATTTAATAAAAATTACTTTAGTGATACTATTTTATTAAAATATAATTTAATTTAAAAATCCATTATTTCATCAAAATAGATTTCTTAATATAATATTAACTAAAAATACCATTTGTGCTTTAAAAAACATTTACCAAGGAACAATAATAAAATGAATACATATTATTTAATGAAAAATAAATCATATATTCCTAGTGCTAGGGTCTTGTTGCATAACCCCTTATAACACCCGCATAAGACCTAATGGTATTGTGTGCGATGGTGAAAAACTCTTGGAGAAGCTCAGATAACATCGATCAGGTGGTAATCTCTATTAACTTCCATATCTCCTGTAGGAGATTATGGTCAAGTTTAACATGTTGAAGATCAACTTGGGCTTAGACAAGAGCAAATCTTAGTGATGCTACCTCCATTCTAAGCTCCAATAAATGGGCTTCGTATGGAGAAATTCTACTGGACGAGGCCATCACTTTCTCTATCTAAGTAAATTTTATTTTTTAAAGCTCTATATTTAAAGTAATCATGAGATCACTATTCAATAGCTATATTAGAAAAAGTAAATATTCTTAATTGTATTTTAAATTCCAAAAACATAAAAACTAGGAAGTGCATATGTTTTACAAAACAACTTTACACAATAACACATTTAATCAGATCAAGAGGAATTTTCATTAATAAAATTTTGGGTCATTACAATCTTCCCCCTTAAGAAATGTATCCCTAAAAATTTACTTTTACCACACTAAAACAGATGAGGGTAACTCTACTTCCTCACTTCCTCCGATTCCTATGTTGCTTCTTCAAACTTGTGATTTTTCCACAACACCTTGATAAGGGGCATTGTCTTATTTCATATAAATTTTTCCATATGATCTAAGATCTTCACTGGTATCTCTTTAAAGGATAGTTTATTCTATAATGGTACCACCTATGGATTAAGTAAATGTGATGGGTTAGGTATGTACTTCCTCAAGAGTGATACATGGAATACATCATGTAATTGAGATCAGTTTGGTGGGAGTGATAGTCGATATTCCACTGCTCCAATGAGATCAAGGATATCAAAAGGGTAGATGTACCTTGGACATAGATTTCCCTTATTCCCATATCTCATAACTCTCTTAGACAATGATATTAGGAGGAATACCATGTCACCAAAATCATACTCTAGGTCTCGTTGACGGTTGTCATCATAGCTCTTTTGTCGAATCTGAGTAGCTTTAATGTGATATTGGATGGTATTAACCTTATCCACCATTTCATAGACCATTTCAGGACATAAGAGTTTTCTCTCCCCAAATTAATTTCAACATGTTAGTGTTATGCACCTCTTCCCATAAAGGGCTTCATGATGAGCCATTTGGATGCTTGAGTGGAAACCGTTATTGTAAGAGAACTCAACCAGAGGAAGATGTTGACCCCATCATCCTTTGAATTCCATTGAGCATGATCTCAACACTTCCTCAACTATTTGGATAGTTCACTCAGATTGGCCATCAATTTAAGGATTATAAACCATAATGAAGTTAAGCTATGTATTCATAGCATGTTGGAGACTCTTCCAGAACATAGAGGTGAATCTTGGATCTTGATCGGATATAATCAATAGTGGAACTTCATGAAACCTTACCACTTATCTAATGTATATCCATGCGAGTTGATCCAATGAGAAATCCTCTCGAATTACAATGAAGTGTGCAGTCTTTGTAAGAAGATCCACAACAACCCAAATAGAATTGTTTCTCTTGGATTTCTTTGAAAGTCCGGTAACAAAGTCCATGGTTATGTTCTCCCATTTCCATATTGGTATGGGTAATGGTGGCATCATCCCTTTAGGCATGTGCCACTCAGCCTTCACTTACTAACATACCAGGTCACTTTAATTTATAATCAACAATCTCCTTCTTCATGTTATCCCACCAATAATTATCTTGGAGATCTCAATATATCTTTGTGTTTCCAGGGTGATTGGAGAAATTTGAACTATGTGCATCATCAAAAAGATATTTCTTTAACTCCGAATTTTATGGAACACATAGTCTTGACCCAAATCTCACAATTACTTCTTCATTGACATTTAACTCTAGGGATTTACCTTTTCTGATTGTTTCCACTTTATTTTGAATTCCCGCATCATCCTTTTGAGCATCCTTTAACCTTTCTAAACGATATAATTGAGAAATAATTTGTGAAATGATTGATGATGTTCCCTTATTTATGATTCCCTTGTACATCTTCATAAAATCTAAAAAAATGGATCCTTTTCAATTCTCATCAATGATAGAATCACTAGTTCCTTTCTACTTAAAGAATCCACCAACTTTTTCACTTTTCCCAAATGATAGTAAATTGAGAATTCATAGTCTTTAATCAGCTCTAACCATCTTCTTTGGTGCATATTTAGATCTATCTGTGTGAATATATACTTGAGACTTTTGTGATCTGTATATATTTCACACTTATCCCCAAATAGGTAATGTTGCCAAATTTTTAAAGTTAATATCATTAAAACCAACTAAAGATCATGTATTGGATAGTATTTCTCATGAAATTTCAATTTCCTTGACGAATAAGTAATGAATTTTCTATTTTTCATCAACACACAACCTAATTCCTTCTTCAAAGCATCACTAAATACCACAAAAAGTTCTCCACTTGTGGGTAGTGTGAGCATGAACGTAGTGATAAGCCTTCTTTTCAACTCCTTGATGCTCTCTTCACATTCACCACTCTTAGAAAACCTGACTCCTTTTTGAGTTAGCTGGGTAAGAGGGTTTCACAATAGTGAGAAATTTCTCACAAATCAACGATAATATCCAGCTAACCCATGGAAGATACAGATATCTGTCATAGATGTTGGCCTTAGACGTCCCTCAGTTGCACTTGTCTTGGAGGGATCCATATATATCCCATTATTTGTGATGATATAACCCAAGAATGAGAATTCCTGCACACAGAAATCACACTTAATGCACTTTTCATAGATCTTATCCTTTTGTAAGGTCTCTAGTACATTGGTCAGATGCTTCTCATGATCCTCCATGGTTTTGGAGTATATTTGAATATAGTCTATAAATACTACCAAAAATTTGTCGAGGTAATCTCTAAAGACTCTATTCATCAAAGTAAATGAAGATTTATAGATAATTAGTGATTTTGAATGGAATTACTATGAATTCATAGTACCCATACCTTATACGAAAATCAGCCTTGGGGATATCTTCCTTCTTCACCCTTACATGGTAATATCCTGTCCGCAGATCCACCTTGGAGAAGTATTGTACTACACGTAGCTGACCAAACAAGTCATCAATTTGTGGTGTAGGATACTTATTCATTATCATGATTTTTTTGAGATCACGATAATCAATGTAAAGTTGAATTAACCTATCCTTCTTCTTGATGCAGAGGACTCGTGCACCTCATGGTGAAGCACTTGGGAGTATAAACCATTTATCCAAATTCTCTTGTAGTTATTTATTTAGCTCCTAAAGCTCCACAAAATCCATTCAACATGGATTTTTGGATATTGGAACCACCCTAGGTATAAGATCAATAAATAATTCAACATCTCTTCTAGGAGTAAGACTAGACAATTTGTCGGGAAACACTTCAGCGAATTCTCTCATAATAGGCATGTCTTCAAGGATGGTTGATTCCTTAGACACAATCATACGAGAAAGATTTTAATTCCCATAAGATAGTAATATCCATGCTTGAGATGATTGTAATAAAGATGATTCATCCTCCTCCTTTCACTTGTACATAACTGGGGGTCGATTCTCCATATGGAGAGTGATTTCTCTCTCACGGAAATTTATGTTGGCTCTATATAGGGAAAACCAATTCATGCCAAGAATTGCATAAAATTCCACCAAAGGGAGTATGATGAGATTCAAATGAAGGTTAAATCTACAAATTGTGATAGGGGAAGAGTTATATTCATGGGATGCAATGATTTCCCCATTTGTCATTCTCACCGACATCTCTACTTCCATGATTTGTGGTGGTGTTGGGATTGTTTTACTAAAATTTCGGAATATAAAAGAATGTGTAGAACGAAAATAAAAAAGTATGTTCTAAATTATTGAAGGAATAACTAGAATACCTATCACCACTTTGTTTGTGGGGTTCACTTCGGCAGTAGTGATGGAAAAAGCTCTACCTTGCTACCTTGGATGTTTTTGGTTTCCTCTGAAAACCCTTTTCTTAGGGAACTGGATTGTAAAGTTCCCTAGTTCATTAAAGTTGAAGTAACGAACAATGCGTTGAGGGTCAAACGGAGTGTTCCTATCCTATATTGTAGTAGTGGGTGTTTCTTGTCAGTAGTTAATGGCTCGGTGCCCTTCCATTCCACAATAAAAGCATTTCTTCATCCTCTTCAAGAAATTTCATGGGTGCTTATTTTCGCACCTTTGGAAAGTGTGGTGTTTGAATTTATTAGCACCGTTGGATTTATCCATCGGTCTTCCAGAATTAAAGTCTACTTTATGCTTCTTATCCCCATGATAACCCTGAGATTCACCAATCTCCATTTCGACTTTGATGGTACATCAGAAAATTTTATCATAGCTATTGAAGTCATGGATCTCTAGGTCTTTCTGTAGGCTAGGTTTTATCCCACCAAAGTAGTGATCAACGTTCCATTTAGGGGTAATGAATAATTCAAAGGCATATCGTTCAAGCCTTGAGAAGTTCACCTCATATGATCTTATGGATTTGTCATTTTTTTTTCTTGAGGGCAAGGAAGTCCCTTTCCATCTAAAGTTTGTGGGTGCACAGAAAAAATTTATCAAAAAACATTTCTAGAAATCCTTCTGTTCCAACACCTCGATCTATTCCTCAGGCTTTGTATTTTTAATCAATGACCACCATTGATCAGATTCACCCTCCATACGATATGCAACCAGAATAACCTTCTCTTGTTCAGAACATTGAATCATAGAGAATATCTTCTCAATGGAGTTGATCCATTGTTCGGTGATTGAGGGATGAGATGATCCATTAAAAGTAGGAGGCCTTTGTCTAATGAAGCTCTCAATTGAGACTTGTTATTACTTTGTAGGGGGGGGGGGTTGAACTTTCCTCTTGACCCATGTTTCAATTAAAAACATTAGTTAACTGAGAGATTATCGTGACAAAGTTTTCGATTCCTACTCCCATCAAATCGAACATCTCATTAGAACTGTCATCACATTGATTGTTATCCTGAGTCCTCCTATTATCATCTATTGGATAGAACAAAAGGAATTTTAGGGGTAACACATAAAGGGGAATCCAAAGAGAAAATGGTATAACTTATAATTTACATTTATTTCATTAACAAATGAATTTATAGGTTTCAATCTTTGATATCCATGATCTACTTCCCAACATATATTCTTAGGGATTTTTTTCTCTCTTCATAACGGTGTATACTACTCTTATGAATTTACCAAAGCATATCCCCAAGGAGTGTCAAACTAAGAGTGCAGTAAGTCCCATTTTCGTGCACCAGATCCCATTCGAGTCTAGATCAAAGTGTTGTTTTTGGTTTTTATACCAAGATACATCTGTTCCAGAGCTACCTCTACTTGTTCACATCCATACAAGGATGTATTTTCTTGATAAACCACTTACTTCATACTAACCAAAATATTGGGATATTTTTATTATACTTAGTCTTATACCTAAGGATTTCACTTGGGTTTTCTAATCCTAATCCAAATAATAACTAAACCTATTCTCTAATACCAACTATAACAACCCTGATATTTATTACACACTTAAATATGATTGATTACATAAATATGGACTTAAGACAACTCTGAGAAATGAGAGGTCTAGTGTCTTTGTAAATTAAGAACATTACATAACAAATTAGAACATAAAATACAACATCTTTATCAAAAACATATTTTACATGACCACAACATTCCTTTGTACTTAGCATTGCATGGGATAACCTAGGGAAATTCATAAGAAAAGGGTGAGCTATAAAGCCTATTAAGGGAGTAAACACGGCATAACATGAAGAATAAAATACATGTTAGGAAATAAGAATATCAATAGAGCATAAGAGAAATATGAAATTAGGCATGATATAACATGATTATCATAACATGGAGATGTGGAAACAACATTTAACAAGATATTAGAATGATCCAAGGCTCATTGCACATGGATCATGAGTAAACCCCCATTGAACTTGAATTATCATGAGTAAAACCTCATTGTAATTGAATTATCATGAGTAAACCCTCATTGAACATGGCATATCATGATACTATTCTTTACCCAATGCATTGAAGCGCTGTTAGGGAACACCCTTCTTAATCATTTCATTTCATTCATATGTGTGCCACATAGATCATACAACATGGATTCATTAAATATCATAATTTATTCCACGAAAAAGAGATATGGAATATATAAATTCAATTCCTTAATCAAAAAGTAAATGTGCATAAAGGTAAATACACTTTTTAGAGAAATGGGTATGGTATTCACTTACACGATGATTTTGGCATGGAAAATTTTGTTGTAACTTTGGCCGCATAATGACATCAAAGAGAAATTCTAAAATGGTTTGATGAGAGAGAAAGGGATATCTCATAATTTATAAATGAAATGGAAAGTAAGGGAGTCATGGAATATAATATCCTAACATATGTAATGGAATTTATATGCATAATATAAAATAATTTCTTGAATGTAAATGAGGAGAGAGAAATCCCTTACGGAATTTCAGTATGGTAACGATTTTACATGAGAGGCATTAATGAGAGGGAAAGGAGTATTTCATCATTTAGATATAAGTAGGGAAGTATATGTGTGGTGATAAATCATACCCCAAATTTTTTAATTGAAAATAAAACAGAATAACAATATAAAGAAACATGGAAATAAATAAGGAAGGAAGGAAAGTGAGAATCCCTTACTTGGAAGTGTGACCCCAATGGCTTGGGAGAGGGTTGAGAGAGGCTTATTGGGAGATTGAGGCACATTTGGAGATTTATTATTTAGGTTTTGGATACTACACATTAAACTAATCAAAACCACAAAGCATACCATGGTTTTTTCCAAAGTGGAGTGGAAATAATTATTTTATTGGGAAAATGGAAGAACTTATTAAAATATTAGGCTTTCTTATGTGGTGGTGAGTCACACTCTCAAGGAAATCATTTTAAAAAGTAAAAGTATTTTATAACTCTTGGAGGGTCCACTAAGGCACCATAAAATTAATAAAAAAAATCTAAAATCACATTATTTTAAAGTAAAAATATATATTAGACTAAAATAACTTTTATAATATTTTATTACATCATTATTGGGTCATTATGATGTCATAAAACACATTATATATTTAAATGTTATTTAATTTTTACCCAAAAATTTGACTGTCTCAGAAAATTAAGAAAAATTCACTGTTAGATAATTTCGACATCCTGAATCCAAAAGTGATATTAATTTTATCTAAATAATTTTATAAATATTTGAATTTTTAATTTTAAAATAAAAACCGATATTTATCGAAAATTCATGGGTTTTGATAAAAAATAGTTTTCATACCTTAATAAAAATTAAAATTGTATTCATAAAATATTAGATGATCATTTATATTTAATAAAATGTAATTTAGTAATAATATTTTATTAAAATATTATTTAATTCAAAAATCTATTAATTAATCAAAATAGATTTCTTCATTGAATATTAACTAAAAATACTATTTGTGATTTAAAAACCATTTACAAAGTAACAATAATAAAATGAATGTATATTATTTATACAAAAAAATAAAGCACATAATCATAGTGCTAGGGTATTGTTACATAACCCCTCATAACACCCACATATGACCTAAGGGTAAGGTGTGCGATGGTAACAAACTCTTGGGGCCACTTGGATAACATCACTCAGGTGGTAATATCTATTAACTTCTACTTCTCCCATAGGCGATTCCGTTCAAGCTTAACGTGTTGAATCATGGCTTGGGCTTGGTCAAGAGAGAAACCCAGTGATGCTACCTCTTTTATGAGCTCTAAAAAAATGGGATTCGTATGAAGGAATTCTACTTGATGAGGTCATTGCATCCTTTTCCTGAGTAAATTGGATTTGTTAAATCCCAATATTTAATCTAATCATGTGATCATTGTTCAATGGCTATATTAGAAAATATAACAATTCATAACTGTATTTTAAAATCCAAAAACATAAAACCAAGGAAGTGAATATGTTTTATATAAAAAATTTACATAATAGGACATTTAATTAGATCAAGAAGAATTTTCGTTAATAAAAGGTTTGGTCGTTACAATATTCACCCCTTAAGAAACTTCGCCCTCAGAATTTTCTTTTCCCCCAACAACAAAAAATGATGGAAACTCTGCTTTATCACTTCCTCTGATTCCCATGTTGCCTCTTTAAACTTGTGGATTATCCACAACACCTTGACGAGGGGTATTATCTTAATTTTTAGAACTTTTTCCCTATGATCTAAGATCTTCACCAGCTTCTATTCATAGGAGAGTTAATTCTCCAATTGTACCACCTCTAGATTGAATAAATGTGATGGGTCAGTTATGTACTTACTCAAGAGTGATACATGAAATACATCATGTACTTGAGATAGGTTCGGTGGGAGTGTTAGTCGATAGACCACTGCTCCAATGCGATCAAGGATCTAAATTGGGTTGATGTACCATGGAATAAGCTTTCCCTTCTTCCTAAATCTCATAACTCTCTTCCAAGGTGATATAAGGAGTAATACCATGTCTCTAATATCAAACTCTAGGCCTTGTCGACAATTGTCAGCATAGCTCTTTTTTCGACTCTGAGTGTCTTTAATGTGCTGCAAGATGGTATTAACTTTTTCCACAATTTCTTCAAACATTTTTAAACATAAGATTTTTTGATCCCCAACTTCATCCCAACATGACGGTGTTCTACACCTCTTCCTATAAAGGGATTAATTAGGAGGCATTTGGATGCTTGAGTGGAAAATGTTATTGTAAGAGAACTCAACCAGAAGAAGATGTTGATCTCATCCTCCTTTGAAGTCCATTGAGCATGCTCTCAACATGTCCTCAACTGTTGGTATATACTGCTTTGATTGTGTAACACCCCAACATTTCGTGGTATGTTTCTCTTTGAATAATTCAATAGCCTGTGTTGTACGCAACTTTGAGTTCTAGCACACCACGACCAATCAAACTAGCCATTTTGAATAGTAATACCTACTTTTTAAAATTTTATAATATTTATTTTTCAAAATGGACTTCATTTTTGGATTTTTAATATCAAAATTAGCTTAGGGTGAATATTCGTTATTTTTTTGAAAACGTTCAATTTTTGATGAATAGTGAAAAACACAGTGTTATTGTTTAAAACCGAATTTTTATTTAAATAATTATTTATTTTATTAAAATTTATTTTAGGTCAAAATATATACATAATAATTATATAAGTTAAATTTAATTCTTTGGAGTCATTTTATAATAAAATTAGAGGTATAAAATTTTATTGAACATTTTAACATCTTTTACCCTCCTTCTAGGCACATTTGAAAAGTTTCATAAAATGTAATTTTACCACTTATGTGAATTGAATTTCAAAAACCCAAGAGACCCGGTTGACATAAGTAAGTAAAATGTGGTTCAATAGGATGAAAATAATTTTTTGTGAATAATAACTTTTGAATTTTATTTTCCACGGTTAAAATTAAATAGGGCAGTTAAAGGTAAAAATGATATTATAATTACCCTAACACATTTACTAATTATTTTGACTAAAAATGAATTTTTTTATTATATAAAACACTTTTAAAGAAAAGGTGAGAAACCATATTTCAAGCACTAAAGGAAATAAAGGAACTGTTAAAGGACAATGTAAGTCTATTTGATTTGATCTCCCTATTAAATTGCCAAGAAATAGTACTAATCTGAGAGTATGGATCGTCTTTCAAAAGGAATTCTAACCGATACACCAACATGTCCCAGGACTGGATGTACTATTCTAGATTGATATTCCCATCATTAAATCCCCTGATCAATTTTAGATCTTGTTTTTCAATCTAGTTACTTTTCTCCTCTTTGGTAACCACCCTTAATGGGATTTCCATAATATTTGCAGCTTCTTTTTTAGTAGCCTTAATTGTCAAAGCCGATTCAAAAATTTCTTCTTCTGAGTGCATGATCAAATCCACAGAAGAGTCTCTCACCATACCAAGCTCTCGCTGCTGTCTAGAATCAACATTGGAGGGAGGAACACTTCCCTTCAATTTCTTCCCTGATCGGGTCTCCCTCAGTGGAAGCAGAAAAGAATAATCCTTCCTCAATTTCTGAGTACCCCTACTGTTTTTACGATTTCTCAGACTAGAAATCCAATCATCTTGGGTGTCACCTTCTATATCACCTGATGAGTGCTCAGAGTCCTCATCACTAGACTTGGTCCTGAAGGCCCTCTATTGATCCATTGAAGGCCTAACCAGGTCAATTTCAACTTTCCGAACCGAATTCTCATGCAACAACCCTTAAAAACTATTTCTCAGCACAATAGTAGCCACCTCCTCACACTGTAGAACTTTACAACAAGATGAGTCTCCCTCCCTTGGTGACTTAGAGGCCTTAGCCAGTCCCTTGTCAAAGGTACTGGTCCCTGAGCACACTGCCTCAACATATGAAACATCCATAGGAGTCATGGAGCCTCCTTTATCGACCATGTGTGAATCCATAAGAACGAGACCACTATCAGGCCACACCTTCTCCACATAAGGACCCTCCATACCCAATAGAGTAGGTGGAGGGGGTTGGGGTACTCCCAAATCATTCCTCAGGTGACTGAAGATGTCGGACACCAAAGGATTCATGACATGTGTTCCACTCCTGATATCTATTTCTTATTTAGACTCAATTTCCACTCCGACCAACTTATTTCTGGACAATGATTCCTCAAAACCCACATATTTGATCCACTTGTATTCAATTAGGACATTTATAATTATTTTATTTAAAGAATAGTTAAAAGTGTTAAATCCAAATTTTCATAACTAAAAGATTTTTAATATAGGGTTATACAAAAGATAAATTCGACTATAAATATTCATTATAAATACAAATATATTTCATACATCATGGTATTTTATTTATACTTTTTATACTTTATATAATTAAATTTATCCATGACACAATGATGATGTAGTAATGACCTTTTTAATGAAAGAATAAATAATTGATATTATAAATATCAAAATAAATATAAATTGACACTTTTGATGAATTAAAAAAAAATTAGGTTAATATGAAATGTTAGGGTTGATTAAATAAATTTTTTCAAAGTTATAAAGGTTTTATGACTTAAAAAAAACCAAATACCAAATAGTTTCAAAATTTACATAAATGAGTTTTTAAAACAAATACTATTTCATTAAATTATATAATAGTCTTAAAAATATAAGTTTCATCAAAAAGACTTATATAATTATAGATATGAAAATAATGAACCACTTAAGGTTCGATTGGAATTTTATTGTAAGTTTATTAACCATGTATTATAATAATATAAGAAGAAATGGAAAAAGATAAAATATTTAACTAAGAGTTAAATCTAAAATATAAGGTTAATTTGGTGACATAAAGTTGTCTAAAACATATTTGTCGGGAGGATGTAGACCCATATCCTCCGTATCCTCAAAATAAATCTTTTTAGAGCCATTATAAACAAAAAATTATTGTATAATAAATTAATATTTCAAGATTTTTCTAAAGTGACCCTCACCTTTATTATAAATGGGTAACTCCCTTTACCTCAAAATCACACCTCTAAAGCCATTTGGCTCATCCAAACTCTGACCAAATATCTTCCCAACTACCCTTAGTTTAACCTATATTCCTTACTTTGATCATAAATCCTACCTAATGATCCCTTTTGATCAAATCAAATGGAATCACCTGAAGAAGAGGTAGTAATTTCATCACGACTTTCAAAGTTATTTTCTTCTTCCACTTCCTCTTTCTTTGTTGTTTCCATACCAAAATAATAAATCCAGTACCCTATACATACTGTGATGTTATTATAAATATGGTATAACATATTCATTATTCTATCCATCCTATAAATGAAAAAGTCACCATACGTGTGTACATACAGCTTACTGTCTCCACATCGTGGCGTAGTTTGTTTTTCAACACATCATTATTTGGATGGGTATAATAATGAGTATAATTGATTTAAATAATAAATATATCATGTTAAATATTATTTATATATGATATACCATCCAATTACAAACTATTTAACCATCAATAGAATGGTATTGTTACTTGTGCGTGCGTATGTACGAATTACCATCTCCACGAACACGATGAGATTCACTCCCCCTCGTAACAATTCAATAATAATTTTCATTTTATAAATAAAAATAATGTTTAGGAGCTTAGTATAATTCTGGATATGAATCAAATATATCATATCCATATCAAAAATGACTTACATAGAAAAACATATAAAGGAAAATGAATCAGTTAACACCAGAAAACAATGATACTACTGAAATATTATTAACAAAACAATATTATAAGATCATATATAATATCATATTTATGTATATGGTTTTTGTATAATTTAATAACAATTATTTAACTATTATATATGAGTTTCACGTACCCTATACCAAGGAAAAGTACAAGGTAATGGTTTATTTTACAATCTTTTTATTATCCGAGGCTGTTTACACGTGAGTATCTATTGGGACCTCTTTATCATCCACATCCATGTTTCTTAAAAATGTATTTAAATACATTTTTAATATTTTATAGAATATAGGTTAAAGTAATTTATACCCTTGTTTGAATTTTTATAAAATATTTTGAAAAGAATCTATCCGTCGTTTTCCAAACAAGGTACTTTATGACCTTTTCGACAAATTAAGGTAAGAATGTTTTTTTAACGTATACGGTGGGTGTGGATATTTTATACTGTTATAACATCTTCCAAGATTCCCTTAAAATCTTATAATAATATTTTCAAAATAAATGTTTTCTTTTTTAATTATGTGACTTTTAAATGATTTCAAAATAAAAAGAGTTATTTCTCTCAAATAGTTTTTATTTCATCTATGTCAACATCCTTTGATGGATTTTACACTTATTTGAAGTTGATTTATTCTGATAAAATCTAACATATTGTCTTGAAGGTTTAGTGATATGTTTTACTATGGATGTTTTATTTTTATACCATTCATGGTTTATGTTTAAATTATAAATATTTCATGTGCTAGTTTTAATACAAATGTTTATGTTATGCTTCAAAATTTTCATATGAGGAATGAATTGGACTTATTAAGTGAAGAGGGGAGCCTGATATAGCTCCTAAATAAATAGGTAGGTCTCATGAGACAAACTAGTATCTTTGAACAAGGCCTTGAAAAAATCTTATTTGTAGTCTTGGCACAAGGTCTTGACTATGTGGTTATGATGTACGACATTATGCATTCCATCATTATGAAATTAGATATTGATATTACATGTGATTATTAGAATATTAGAATATCCATGTGAATAAGTAAATGGAATTATTTGATTAATCTTTTCCATATTATGATGAAGTTTAATTTTAAAAGGCTTGTGTTTTAGTCTTATACATTGCCTTCAATATTTATTCTTATTTATTAAAGTTTCTACAATATTTTTATCCTTGCTGAGCATCTGAGCTCACAACTTTCTATGTTTTATTTTTACCAGGATGCGAAGAAGTATATTATGATTAACCTTCAGGGATAGGATAAAGGATATGAGTGTGTTAGAAGGGGAAACAAAGTTGTTTTTATATTTCATGTTGTAATGTAAAACACATGTATGTATCTAGTTCTTCCAAGTCTATTAAACTAATCGGTCGTTCAAGACTTGATCTCTTGTGATCATACCAATGTTATATAATAAGAAACCAAAACTGGGTAACTAGGGTTGGGGTGTTAAATTTGGTATCATATAAAATTTAGTACAAACCTTTGAAACTAGATTTAGAAACACTATTATTAGAGAACATTACCCTAATAAATAATTTAAGAATTATTATAAAAGAAATTACAAGAATTTTGGTAATGTAGAGACTTTGTGTATTTTCCATGAAATACATCCCTATCTGAATACGAGTTGGTAGAGGTGGCTCTGGAACAAATGTACCTAGAAGTAAAAACTCTAACAAGGAGTTTCGGGCTTGACCTGAGGTATCCTAGTACACAACAATTGGCCTTGATTCACTCTTGGTTACAACACTGCTTGGGGATATGCGTAGAATAATTCACATTTTATTTAAAAGCCATTATGAAGGATTTATGAGTAAATACTTCCTCAAAGAAAACATTTTTTATGATTATGGATTATATACATAAAATTTTCAATTTATGTTAGGTATTTTACTAGTTTGGAATTATGTATTGTGATTCATAAACTAATCTAGTGTATTCCATTGTTTAGAAATAGTTCTTAGTGAAAGGAATGAAAACTGTATCAATACATATAATACATGTAGAAATTTACCTCCTACTCAAGATAATTATAGTGGAGCTGGAGATGCAACTGGTGCTGAATAGATTATAACTATACTAGGACAAATCAACCAGGTTTTGAATAATAACCTTACCCGTTTGGAGAACCCTGATCTAAAATGTGAATGATCAATGTTAGACCGCTTCATGAGGCTAAAACCACCAAAATTCAAGGGGACTACAAATCTATTTTTATCTGAACAATGGATAAGTTACTTAGAGAAAATATTTCATGCTTTGGGGAGTAGGGAAAGAGATAAAGTTTTCATAGTAGTTTATCGCCTCACACGAGATGCAGATAAATGATGGTCATTAATTCGAAACAAAAAGGAGGATGACGAAGTATAAAATATGGAATGGAGGGATTTTAAAGATCTTTTCTTAGAAAAATACTTTCCCCGTGACCAACGAGCGTATATGGAATGAAAATTTCTCATACTGAGGAAAAAAGAGAATGAGAATGTTGAAAAGTATGAGGATATCTTTACAATGTTTGCAAGGCATGCCATAGATTATATACATAACCCAAGGAGTAAGATTGATCGATTATTTGATGGGTTAAAACCATTTCTCCGTCGAGAATTAGTCTCACAATCATTCTTGACGTGCGAAGATATAATCTCATGTGCTATCAAGACAGGAAAATAATTCTATAAGTCTTATGAATTTAAAGAAATGAAAGAGAAGACGAGATCTACTAAACACTCTAGAAATGAAAATAAGGGGAATAAGGGAAATGTTTAATTTCCATCCTTCAGTAAATGTGGGAAGAAACAAACTGGTAATTTCATGAAGGGAATGATAGTTTGTTGCAAGTGTGGTGAAAAAGGCCACCAATCTCATGATTGTAAGGAAAAAAATAGGTTATCAATGTTAAATGCTAGAATTATAGAGAAATAGGGCATTATTCAAAAGAAATTCCTAATAATCATAGAAACTTAACTTAGAAAACGCCAAGGGAGAAATTCCATGTTTATGAAATCACTACTGTTGAGGTTGAAGCTTCAAATGACATGTTGGTAGGTATTTTAATGGTTTCCAAAAATTTAGCCAATGATTTATTGGATTCTAGATCGTTGCATTGTTTCATATCTCCCCATTTTTCTATGAAAATTAGATATTTCTAGTTTTATTTAACAGGGTAGTTGTTAGTCAAAACTCTTAAGGAAAGTATCATTGCAATAATGTTTTGTGAATCAGTTACCATTGGGGAATATAAACGTGCTTTATCTGCTGATCTCATAATCATACCCATGATTTAATTTGGTATAATCCTTAGTATTGATTGGATTTCAGACCCTGATGTGAATATTTATTGTAATAATATGAAGGTTACAATTTTCAATGATGATAAGGAATACCTTATATTTAGAGAAGAAATGTCACCATCTGATTTTTTTCTAGATCCACCCCCAGTAGCTCTACTAAATTAATTTATTGGGGAGGAAGAGAGTGAAATAACTATGGGTGAGGAAAGGAATGTTAAAATAGGGGATTTACCTATTGTGCAAGAATATTTTGATGTGTTTCCAGAGGATTTACATGGACATCCTCCAGAACAAGAAATTGAATTTTCCATTGACTTAATTCCTGGTTCAAGGCCCATATCGAAGCCCCCTTATAAAATGGCCACATTGGAATCAGTGGAACTAAAGAAACAACTATAGGAATAGAGTAATAAAGGATTTATTCGCCCTAGTGTTTATCTATGGGGAGCCCCTATTCATTTTGTTAAGAAGAAAGATGGATCTACGAGGTTTTGTACTGACTATAGGGAGATCAATGCTATAAAAATAAAGAACTAGTATCACCTACCTATCATTCAGGATTTATTTGATCAAATTAATGGAGCTCAATATATTTTGAAGATTGACCTTCAATCTGGATATCATCAGTTGTTCTTGAAGAAGGAATACATTCCAAAGACATCATTTTGAACCATATATGGCATTACGAGTTTACAGTAATGCCTTTTGGACTGACTAATGCACCATCTGTTATCATGGATCTAATGAATAGACTTTTCAAGGAATATCTTGATGAATTTGTTTTAGTATTTATTAATTATATCTTGGTATACTCCAAAAGCTATGAAGATCATGAAAATCAATTGGCCACTATTCTAAAAACTCCTAGAAGAAATGAATTATATGATAATTTTAGCAAGTGTGAATTATAGCTTCAAAAGATTTCATTTCGTGGACATATTATCTCTAAGGATGGAATCTCTGTTTATCCTTCTAAGAAAAGAGCAATACAATAATGTCCAGAACCAACTAGTATAACTGAGGTATGCAGTTTTATTGGTTTAGCAGTTTATTATTGGAGTTTTTTCCAGAATTTTGCCTGATTGTCTTACCCATTAACCAAGATCACGTGTAAAGGGGTTAAATTTTTTTGTACAGAAGAGTGTGAAGAATTTTTTGAAGAACTGAAGAGAAGATTATTCAATTCTCTTATCTTGGCTCTACCATCGAGGAATAATGGGTTTGTTATTTACAATGATTCATGAAAGAAAGGACATGGTTGTGTCCTTATTCCGAATGATAGAGTTATTTTTTATGCATCAAAAAATCTAAAAATTAATGAAAAAAACTATCCTACTCATAATATTGAGTTAGTAGAAATAATCTTTGCTCTGAAGGTATGGAGACACTATATATATGGTTAAAAAATGTGGGATATATACCGATCAAAAGAGTTTGAAGTATATTTTTTCATAGAAAGAACTCAACATGAGGCAAAGACGATGGATTGAACTACTCAAGGATTATTATATCACTATACACTATCACTTGGGGAAGGAAAATAAGGTGGTATATGCTTTGAGCAGAAAGGATCATGGTGTTCTAAACAAGATTAGAGTTAAAAGGGATCATATGTTCATGGGTCTAGTAAAGATGGATATGGGAATAATCATGGTAGGTGAAACATCAATACTTTTTAAAATGGTTTCCAATCCATATTTACTAGAAAGGATAAATAGTTCTCAGTCTGATTATGAGGAGTTTCAAAAGAAAATTAAAACTATGAATGATGGGAGATTTATTGACTTCGTATATGAAGATAGAATTTTGAAATTTGGAAATAAACTTTGTGTTCCTAACATACCAGATCTAAAAAGGGAATTGTTGTATGATTCTCATAGCTTCAATTTCTATATACACCCTATTAGAACTAAGATGTATAAGGATTTTAAGGAACATTTTTGGTGGGACAAAATGAAGAGGGAGATTTTTGATTATGTGTCAAGATGTATGGTTTGTCAACAGGTGAAGGAAGGAAGATAACATCCTAGAGGAATCATGAAACCACTTCCCATACCTGAGTGGAAATGGGATGACATTATGATGGACTTTGTCATGTGGATACTAAAGGCTCCTAAAAGGAATGATATAATATGGGTCATTATTGATCATCTTACCAAGTCAGCATATTTTCTTGCTATAAGAAAAGATTTACCACTTTAATGTTTATAAAAACTATATATTAATGAAGTTGTAAGACTTCATGGTGTACCCCTATCGATTGTTTCTGATCGTGATCCCCATTTTACATCAAGATTTTGGAAAAGTCTTCAAAAATACCTAGATAATAAATATCATTTAAGAACTTATTACCACCCTCAAACTAATGTAAAATGAGAACGAACTATTCAAACCTTAGAAGACACGTAGAGACATTTCTGACTTGAATTTCAAGGTATGTGCGATCAATATTTACCTATGGTATAATTTTCCTATAACAATAGTTTCCATTAAAATATTCATATGGAACCATATGAAGCATTATATGGAATGAGATTCCGCACACCAGCTTGTTGGGATGATATTGGTGAAAGAAAACTCATAGGCCCAGAACATGTTGAGGAAATAATGGAAAATGTGAATATTATCCAAACCCACATCAAAGTAGCTCAAAGTAGGTAAAAGAGATATGACGATAACCGAATGAAGGATTTGGAATTTCAAGTAGGAGATCTTGTTTTCTTGAAGGTATCTGCATGGAAGGGTGTTATATGAATCAGTAATAAGGGTAAATTAAGTCCCAGGTACATCAGACCTTTCGAAATTCTAGACAAATTGGAGTTGTAGCTTACCTTTTGGAAATGCCTCCTAGTCTCTCTAAAGTTCAAGATGTGTTCCACGTATCACTGTTGAAAAAATACATGCCTGAACCAATGGATGTACTCACCTATGATGAAATAGAAATGGAACCTGATCTATCTTATGGTGATGATCCTATCATGATTCATGATACTAGAGAACAATTGCTGAGAAACCAGACGACTTGTCTGGTAAAAGTTCTAGGGAGAAACTATAAGATGGAAGAGGTAACGTGGGAACCCGAGGAACTTATGATGAAGAACCACCTGAATATTTTTATTCAATAATATTCTAGAAATTCCGAGGATGAAATTAATTTAAGTAGGGAAGAATGTCACACCCCAATCTTCCATGGTACGTTTCTCTTTGAATAATGCAATATCTTGCACTGTACCCAACTTTGAGTTTTAGCACACCACGACCAATAAAACTAGCCGTTATGAATAGTAATACCAAATTTTTGAAAATTTTGAAATTTTATTTTTCAGAATGGACTTCATTTTTGGATTCAAAATATCAAAATTATCTTAGGGTGAATTTTTGGTATTTCTCTGAAAAATTTCAATTTTTGACGAATAGTGAAAAACACTACGTTATTTTTTTAAACCAATTTTTTTTAAATAATTATTCATTTTATTTAAATTTATTATAGTTCTTAATTTATACACAATACCTATGTAATTTCATTTTAATTCATTGGAGCCATTTTATAATAAAATTAGAGGTATAAAATTTTATTGAACATTTTAACGTCTTTTACCCACCTTTTAGGAACATTTCCAAATTTGCATAAAATATGATTTTAACGCTTCTGTGAATTGAATTATAAAAATATGATAGAAACTTTTGATATCAGTAAGTAAAATTTTGTTCAATATGATGAAAATAATTTTTGGTGAATAGTAACTTTTGATTTTTATTTACAACGGTTAAAAGTAAATAGGGTAATTAAAGATAGAAATGATATTATAATTATCCTAAAAAATGTCCTAATTCTATTGGATAATATTTTTGACCAAAATAAACATTATGAATAAAACATTATCCTCTTTGATCCAGTTGGATTAGATTAGGACATTTATTATTATTTTATTTAAATAAGAGTTAAAAGTGTTAAATTCAAAATTTCATAACTAAAACATTTTTAATATAGGGTTATACATAAGATAAATTCGACTATAAACATTAATTATAAATATAAATATATTTCCTACATCATGGTATTTTATTTATAATTTTTATACATTAAATAATTAAATTTATTTATGATAGAATGATGATGGAGTAATTACTTTATTAATGAAAGATTAAAATAATTGATATTATAAATATCAAAATAAATGTAAATTGAAACTTTTGATGCATTAAAAGAATTTAATATGTTAATATGACATGTTAGGTTTTATTAAATAAATTTTTTCTGGAGTGATAAAGTTGTTATGACTTTCACAAAATCCAAATACCAAATAGTGTCAAAATTGACATAAATGAGTGGTTAAAAAAAATCTATTTTATTAAATTATATAATAGATATAAAAATATAAGGTTCAACCAAAGGAATTATATAATGATAGATATATCATTAATTAACCACTTGAGGTTATCTTGAATTTTATATAATTCTAATTAACCATGTATTATAATAATACAAGAAGACATGGTGAAAGTTAAACTATTTAACTAAGTGTTATATCTAAAAGACAAGGTCAATATGGTGACATAAGATTGTCTAAACCTATTGTACGAGAGGATTTGTACCCAAACCTACCTTATCCCCAAAATAAATCCTTTTGGAGCCATTATAAACCAAAATTTATTGTATAATAAATTAATATTTCATGTTTTTTTTAAAGTGACCGTCACCTTTCTTATAAAAGGGCACTTCCTCTTCTCTCAAAATAACACATCCAAGGACATTTTTATCGGCTAAAACCTATTAAAATATCTTCAAAACTTCCCTAATACCAACCAATAGTCCTTACTTTTATCATAAATCTTATTTGAGGATCCCTTTTGATCAAATCCAAAGGAAGAACCCGAAGATGAGTTAATAATTTCATCACCTCGTTCAAAGTTCTTTCTTTCTTCCACTTCCCCTTTCTTTGTTGTTTCCATACCAAAATAACAACCGCAGTACCTTATTCATAATGTGATGTTATTATAAATATGGTACAACCATATTCATTATTCTATCTATCCTATGAATGACAAAGTCACAATATGTGCGTACGTACGACTTACCGTTTCCCTGTCGTGGTGTAGTTTGTTATTCAACACTTCATTATTTGGATGGGTAAAATAAAAAGTATAATTGATTTAAATAATAAATAAAACATGTTAATTATTCTGTATATTTTATATACCATCTAATTACAAATGATTTCACCATCAATATAATGGTATTATCACTCGTGCGTACGTACGGATTACCGTCTCCACGAACGCGATGAGATTAATTCCCCATCGTAACCATTCAAGAATAATTTTCATTTTATGTATAAAAATAATGTTTAAGAACTTAATATAATTCTAGATATGTATCAGATACATCCTATTCATAACAAACATGACTTACATAGAAAAACATATAATAAAAAACAAATCAGTTAACACCCAAAACAATGATACTACTGAAATATTATTAAAAAAACTATATTAGAAGATCATATATAATATCATATTTATGTATATGGTTCTTTTATAATTTAATTAAAATTATTTAACAATTATGTAGGGGTTAGCATACCCTCAACCAAGTAAAAGTACAAGGTAAGGGTTAATTTTACATTCTCTTTATTATCCGAGGTTGTTTATACCTGAGTATCTACTGGGACCTCTTTATCATCCACATATGTGTTTCTTAAAAATGCATTTCAAAAAATTTGTACTATTTCCTAGACTATGGGTTAAAGAAATTTATACCTTTTTTTTAATTTTTATAAAAAATTTTGAAAGGAATTTTTCCATCGTTTTCCAAACAAGGTACTTTATAACCTTTTCAACAAATTAAGGTAAGAATGTTTTTAACGTATATGGCGAGTGCATCTATTTTCCATCATTATAACATCTTTGATGCTTCCATTACAATCTTATAAGAATATTTTCAAAATAAATGTTTTCTTTTATCATTATGTTACTTTTAAATGAATTCAAAATATAAAGATATATTTCTCTCAAATAGTTTTGATTTCATCTAAGTCAGCATCCTTTGATGGATTTTACACTTGTTTGAAGTTGATTTATTATGATACAATATTCCATATTGTATTGAAGGTTTAGTGATATGTTTGACCATGGATGTGTTGTTTTTATACTATTCATGGTTTATGGTTAATGTATTAACATTTTTTATGCTAGTTATAATACAAATATTTATGTTATGTTTTAACCTTTTCAAATAAGGAATGCATTGGATTTAGTAAGTGATGGGTGGAGCCCGCTATAGCTCCTTGATGCATCGGTAGGTCTTATGAGACAAACTAGTGTCTTGGAACAAGGCCTTGACAAAATCTTATTTGTAGTCTTGGAATGAGGACTTGACTATGTATTTATGATGTCCGGCATTATGCATTCCATCATTATAAAATTAGATATTGATATTATATTTGATTATTCGACTAGTAGAATATCTATATGAATAAGTAAATAACATTATTTGATTTATCTTTTCCATATTACGCTGAAGTTTAATTTTAAAAGTATTGTGTTTTAGTCATATACATTGCCTTCAATGTTTATTCTTATTTATGAAAGTTTCCACTATATTTTTATCCTTACAAAGAATCTGAGTTCACCCCTTTCTATGTTTTATTTTTCTCAGGATGCGAATAAGTATATTATGATTAAATTGCAGGGATAGTATAATGGATATGAGTGTGTTCAAAGGGGACACAATTATGTTTTTTTATTTCATGATGTAATGTAAAAATCATGTATTTTTCTATTACTTCAACGGATACTAAACTAATTTGTATTTTGAGACATGATCTCTTGTGATCAGGCCAATGTTATGTAATAATGCACCAACTCGGGGTAGCTAGGGTCAGGGCATTCCAGATTGTACAATAGTTTGAGTATGATAAGCCTTACTGAATTTCATCTCAGTATTTAGAGAATGTTGGAGACTCTTCTAGAACATATAGGTGAATCTTGAATATCAATCTGATATAATTGATAGTGGTACTCCTTGCAGCCATACCACATCTATGATGTATATTCATGCAAGTCGATCTAATGAGAAATCCACTCAAATTTCAATGAAGTGTGTAGTCTTTGTAAGATGATCCACAACAACCCAGATAGCATGTTTTACTTTGGATGTCTTTGGAAGTCCGGTGCAAAGTCCATATTGATGTTATCCCATTTACATGTTGGTATGGGTAATGGTTTCATCATCCCCTTAGAATTTTTCCTCTCAACCTTCACTTGCTGATATACCAGGAACTTTGATGTATACTCAACAATCTTCTTCTTTGTGTTATCCCATCAATAATTCCCTCGGAGATCTTAATACATCTTTGTGTTTACTGGGTGATTGTAGAAATTCGAATGATGTGAATCATCCAAAAGTACTTTTTTTAACTCCAAAGTCAATGAAACACATAGTGTTGACCCAAATCTTACAATTCCTTCTTCATTAACATTGAAATCCGGGGGTTTCCTTTTTCTAATAGTTTCCAATTTCCTCTGAATTTTCACATCATCCTTTTAAGAATCATTTAACATTTACAAAAGAGATTGTTGAGAAATAATTTGTGAAAGGATTGATGATGGTATCTTATTTATGATTCACATGTCCATCTTCATCAATTCTTATAAAATTGGATCCTTTCCCATTCTTGTTAATGATAGAACCACTTGTTCCATTCCACTTAGATCATCTTCCACCTTGTTCGCATTCCTTGGATGGTAGTGAATTGATCAGTCATAGTCTTTAATCATCTCTAACCATATTTATTGGAACATATTCAGCTCTTTCTGTGTGAATATATACTTGAGGCTTTTTTGATTTTTATATATATTACACCTCTTTCCAAAGAGGTAATATAATCAAATTTTTAAAGTGAAGATCACTACAGCCAACTCCATATAATGCGTTGGATAGTTTTTCTCATGAAATATCAATTTCCTTGAAGTATAGGTAATGATTTTTTCTTTTTTCATCAACACACAACATAGGCCCTTCTTTGAAGAATCACTAAACACCAGAAAAATTTCTCCACTTGTGGGTAGTGTGATCACAAGCATAGTTATAAGCCTCTTTTTCAACTCCTTGATTCTCTATTCACATTCATCACTCCAAGAAAACTTGACTCCTTTCTGAGTTATCTTGGTAATAGGGTTTGACAATCATGAGAAATTTCTCAAAAATCGGCGATAATATCCAGCTAACCTAAGGAAACTATGAATATCTGTCATAGATGTTTTCCACGATCATCCATAAATTGCACTTGTCTTACAGGGATCTATAGATATCCCATTTATTTTGAATATATGACCCAAGAATGAGACTTCCTTAAACCAAAACTGACACTTGATGTAATTTTCATAGAGCTTCTCCTTTCACAAGGTATCTAGTACAGTGATTAGATGCTCCTCATGATCCTCCTTGGATTTGGAGTATATTATATTATCATCTATAAATACTATGAAAAATTTGTCGAGTTAATCTCTAAAGACTCTATTCATCAACTCCATGAATATTTCTGGAGCATTAGTGAGTCCAGAATGAATTATTATTAATTCATAGTGCTCATACCTTGTATGAAAAGTAGTATTGGGGATATCCTCATTATTCACCATTACATGGTAATATCTTGAATCTAGATCCACCTTGGAGAAGTTTTGTGCTCCATGTAGATGATCGAAAAAGTCATCAATTCGTGGAAGTGGATACTTGTTCTCTATCGTGAATTTTTTGAGATCATGATAATCAATGAAAAGGTGCATTGATCCATCCTTCTTCTTGACAAAGAAGACTGGTGCACCCCATGGTGAAGCAATGGGCATATAAACCCTTCATCTAGATTCTCATATAGTAGTTTCTATAGCTCATCAATCTTCACAACTTCCATTCAATATAGAGTCTTAGATATTGGAAATTCCCCAGGTATAAGATCAAACAATAATTCAATATCTATTATATGAGGGAGACCTGAAAATTCCTTGGGAAAAACTTCAGTGAATTCCCTCAAAATAGGCATGTCTTCAAGGATGGTTTATTCCTTAGAATCAATCATCTGAGCAAGATATGTGTTCCCATAGGGCAGTAATATCCACGCTTGAGATGATGGTTCAAAAGAAGATTCATCCACCTCCTTGCACTTGTACAGAATCAGGGGTCGATTCACCATATAGATAGTGATTTCCCTCTTATGTCAATTTATGTTGCCTCTATATAGGTAAAGCCAATCCATGCCATGAATTACTTCAAATTCCACCAGAGGGACTATGAATAGGTTCACTGGGAATTTCAATCTACAAATTGTGATATGGGAGGATTTATATTCCTGGGATGAAATGATTTCCCAATTTTCCATTCTCTCCAACATCTCTACTTCCATGATTTTTGGTGGTGTTGGGATGATTCTACTTAACATTCAGTATATAAAAGAATGCGTTGAACCAAAATAAAAAACTATATTCTCTATTCTTGAATGAATAACTAGCATACCAATCACCACTTCATTTTCAGGGTTCGATTCGGTGGTAATGATGGAAAAATATCTACTTTGCTACCCTCAAAAAACCCTTGTCTTAGGGAATTGGTATTCAAAGTGCCATGTTTCTTTAAATTTGAAGCAATGAAAAATGTGTTGAAGATCGAATGGAGCATTCCTCTCCTCTATCTTAGTAGAAGGTTTTTCGTTTCAGAAGTTAATGGCTAGGTGCCCTTCTCTTCTACACTGAAAGCATTTCATCATCCCCTTTTGGAAATTTCTGGGGTGCTTCTTTCCACACCTTTGGCAAGTGGGATGATGGAATTTTGTAGAACCCTTGGATTTATCCATCTGTCCTCCAGAATTAAAGTCCACATTCTAATAATTATCCCCATGATACCCCTGAGATTATCCGATCCCTATTTTGACATTAAGGGCACATCAAACAAATTTCTCATAGCTATCAAAGTCATGGATCACTAGGGATTTCCATAGGCTATGATTTAGCCCACCAAAGAAGTGTCCAACCATGAATTTGAGGGTAAAGAAAAATCCAAAGGTGTACTGTGAAAGCCTTGTGTAGTGTTCCTTATATTCTCCAATGGATTCATCCTCTTTTTTCTTGAGGGCAAGGAAGTCCCTTTCTATATTAAGTCGAAGGGTGCACAAAAAATATTTATCAATTTTTTTAGAAATCCTTCTATTCCAATGCCTCGATCTCTTCCTTAGGATTCATATTTTTTTATCAATGTAAACCATTGATCTGCTTCACCCTCCATATAATAAGTATCCAGAATAACCTTCTCCTATTTAGAACATTGAAGGATGGAGAAGATCTTTTCAATGGAGTTGATCCATTGTTTGACGATTAAGGGATCATATGATCCATTAAAAGTTGGATTCCTTTGTCTCATGAAGCTCATGATTGAGATTTGTTCTTTCTTGGGGGGGGGTGAACATTCCTCTTGAAACATGTTTCTATTCAAAACTTTAGTTAATTGAGAGAGTATCATGACAAAGTTTGTGATTCCTGCTCCCATCGGATTGGGAATCTCATTAGAACAGTCATCACATTGATATTCACATCATTTGTTAGCCCGAGTCATCCTTTTACCAGCCATTAGATGGAATAAAAGGAATTTTAGGGGTAACACATAAAGATTAATCCAAATACAAAAAGGGATAACTTATAATTTACATTTCTTTCTTTAATTATAAATTTATAGGCTTTAATCTATGTTATTCATGATCGAATTCCCAACATATATTCTTCGGGGATTTTTTTATTCCATTAATAATGGTTCATACAAAGATTGTGAGTTTAATAAAGCATATAATATGAGAGTGTTAAACCAAGAGTGCAACAAGGCCTGTTTTCATGCACTAGTTCCCATTCAAGTCTAGCTCAAAGTAGTGTTTTCAGGTTTTACCCCTAGATACATCTATGCTAGAGCCACCTCTAATTGTTTGTATCCAAATAGGGATGCATTTTCTTGATAAAACACTCACTCAATACTCACCAAAATTTAGGGATGTTTTTATTATAATTAGTATTATCCCTATGGATTTCACTAGGGTTTTATATTCCTAATCCCAAAAATAACTAAACTTATCCTCTAATACCAACTATAACAACCCTGCTCTTTATTACACACTTAAACATTATTTATTACATAAAATTGCACTTAGGACAACTATGAGGATCAATAGGTCTAGTGTCTTGAGAAATTAGGAATATTACATAAAAAATTAGAACAGAAAAAACAACATCTTTATTGAAAACTTATTTTACATGACCAAAACATTCCTTTGTACTTAACATTGTGTGGGATAACCTAAAGACATGCATAAGAAAAGGGTGGGATATAAAGACCAGTAAAGTATTAATGAATGAATAACATGAAGAATACAATACATGTTAGGAAATAATAATATCAATGGATTATTAGAGAAATATTAGCATAAAGGAATGATATAGCATGATTATCATAACATGGGGATGTGGTAACAACATTAAACATGATATTAGCATGAGGTAAGGATCATTGCACGTGGATCATGAGTAAACCCTCATTGAACATGAATTACAATGATTAAACACTAATTTAACTTGAATTAGCATGAGTAAACCCTCAGTGTACATGACATTTTATGATACTATTAATTACCCAATCCATTGGAGCACTGTCAGGGTGCACCTTTCTTAATCATTTCATTTCATGCATAGTGTGCCACATAGATCATACAACATGGATTCATTAAACATTTTAATTTAATCAAAGAATAATAGATGTGGAATAAATAAATTTAAGTCCTCAATAAAAAAGTACATGTAAATAAAGGTTAATAAACTTGATATAGAAATTGGTATGGTATTCACTTACATGATTATTTTGGCATGGGAAATTTTGGTGTAACTTCGGCAGCATATCGACGTCAAATTGAAATCATAAAATGGGTTGATGAGAGATAAAAGGGAATATGCTCATTTATAAATGAAATTTATAGTAAATGGGGTCATGGAATATAATATCCTAACAAATTTAATGTAATTTAGATTCATAATATAAAATTATTTCTTGAATGTAAATGAGGAGAGAGAAATTCCTTACGGAATTTTGGCATGGTAACATGTGTACACGAGAGGAATTAATGAGAGAGAAAGGGATATCTATTATTTAAAACATAGTTAGTGAAGTATAGGGAAGGTGAAAAATAATACACCAACATTTCTAATTGAAAATAAAAAGGCATAAAAATATAAGGAAACTTGGACATAAATAAGGAAGGAAAGTGGGGATCCCTTACTTGGAAGTGTGATCCCAAAGGCTTGGGAGAGGCTTGAGAGAGGCTTCTTGGGAGATTGGGGTGACTTGGGAGGATTCTAGAGATAAGAGGTTGGGTTTGGTCGAGCTCCAAACGCTTTTAGTGAAGATTAATGGGAGATTGAGTGGGTTTATATAGGAAAGGAGAGAGAATTCTTTATTATTTATGTTTTTGACACGACACATTAAACAAATAAAAACCACAAACCATACCATGGTTCTTGCCCATTTTTTTGAAAATATGGAGTGGAAAAAATTATTTTATATGGCCAATGTATATAATTATTTAAATATTAGGCTTTCATATGTGGAGGTGAGTCACACTCCCAAGGAAATCATTTTTAAAAGTTAAAATATTTTATAAGTCTTGGAGGGTCCACTAAGGAACCCTAAAATTAATCAAAAAAATATAAAATTACATTATTTTAAATATAAAAAAAATATTGGCTATACATACCTTTTATATTATTTTATTAAATCAATATTTGGTCATAATGATGTCATAAAACACATTATATATTTAAACAATATTTAAATTTTACACAAACATTAAACTGCCTCAGAAAATTATGAAAAATTCACAATTAGATAATTTAGACATAATGAATTTAAAATGATATTAATTTTATCTAAATAATTTTCTAAATATGTGAATTTTTAATTTTAAATAAAAAACGACATTTATCGAAAATTCATGGGTTTTGACAAAAAACTGCTTTCAAACCTTAATAAAAATTACAATTGTAGTCATAAAATATTATATGATCATTTATATTTATTAAAAAGTAATTTAGTAATAATATTTTATTAAAATATTATTTAATTTAAAAATCTGTTAATTTATCAAAATCTATTTCATAATTGAATATTAACTAAAAATACTATTTGTGATTTAAAAACAATTTACAATGTAACAATAATAAAATGAATGTATTTTATTTATACAAAAAATAAATCACATAATCATAGTTCTAGAGTATTTTTAAATAACCCCTTATAACACCCACATAAGACCTAAAGGGTAAGGCGTGTGATGGTGAAAAACTCTTAGGGTGGCTCTGATAACATCGCTCGAGTGGTAATCTCTATTAACTTCCACTTATCCCGCAGGTGATTACGATCAAGATTAACATGTTGAAGATCAGATTGATATGGGTGAAGAGAGAATATTAGTGATGCTACCTCCTTTACAAGCTTCGACAAATGGGCTTTCTATCGGGCAATTCTACTAGATGAGGTCATCTCATCCTTTGTCTAAGTAAACGGGATTTGTTAAATCCCCACATTTAAACTAATCATGTGATCACTGTTCAATTGCTACATTAGAAAAAATAACAATTCTTAATGGTATTTTTAAATCCAAAAAAATAAAACCAAGGGAGTGAATATGTTTTATATAACAATTTTACATAATAGTACATTTAATTAGATCAAGAAGAATTTTCATTAATAAAATTTTGGGTCGCTACATTTTTAATAAACCATTCAGCATGTATAATAAATATGATAGTTATTATAATGAAGTGAGATTCTATGAATAAAAAAATCTTGGAAACATCGAAAAAAATATCCAACATCTACATGAAAACAGGAGGTTATAGAATAAATAATTCATGATAGTTGGCTACTTGGTGAAATCCAAGAAGGTCACATGGAATGCTTCAGAAGATTCTTATCATGTTTCATCTTCAAAATCAGAAGTTGATCATTCTAATCATAAAGACAACATATGATTTATGACACACTCTAATGAGGTATATTCATATTCTTCATCTGATCCTGAGTTTGAAAGTAAAAATTATAATTTCTCATATGTGGAATTAAATAAATATTATACTATGATGGAAACTAAGTATGAATATTTGAATATTAAAAAAGTTCTTAAAAAGTTCAATTAGGATTTGGTAATTGAAAAAGAGGACTTAAATAAACAAATTTATGATTTAAAAACTAAGATGGAAAATAAAACTATGTCATTTATTTAACATGGAATCAAGATTTAAAAATTAAATAAATAATTTCAAGACTTCATATATAATGAAAGTGTCTTCATAAAAGATGAAAATTATTTAAATAAAAATCTTGGAAATTATAAGGACAATAAAAAAATGGTTGGGAAAGAAATCCAAGGTGATAAACTAATGATTTTAAAATAATATTTTATGACTAGTTATAAGAACAATAACCTCTATAAAATCATTTGTTTTCATTGTGGATAATTAAATAATTCTGCTAACTATTTTAGTTTAAAAACCCTTCATTTTTTGAGTCAAACATGCCTTTCCTACAAAATGTTTTTCAAAACATAGTACTAGAATTTCTAGATATTACACACAGATTTGAGTTCCCGAAGCTCTTGTTTCTAACATTGATGGACACAAGAAAATATGGCCACCAAAATAATTTATTATTTTATTTGCCTTTATAGGGGAAAACGATGAATGGAATCAATAAAAAATGGTATATGGACAGTGGATGTTCAAGACATATGAGTACATATTTCTCTAAATTTCAATCCATATCAAAGGTTTATGGAGCCTATGTCACTTTTAGTGATAATGATAAAGGAAAAATTATAGTAGTTGGATCAGTTGGTAATCAAATCCAAGTCTTCATGAACAAAGTCCTTAATGTGGAATGAATACAGAATAATAGGATAAATATTTCTTAACTTTTTTGGAAAATGTTTTTTTTAATATTTCGAAAAATTGTTGTTCAGTTTTTAAGGATAAAATTATTAATCTCAATGCACCAAGAATGGATAATTTCTATACTCTTGATCTTAATTATTTAAGTAGTAAAAAGAAAACTATTTAAATGCTAAAACAAATGAATATTTAATTTGGTATAGACTCTTTGGATAGTATAATGTCTATTCTTTTAGGAAACAACCTAAAAAGAATTTAGTTTTACGTTTAACTCATTGTAAATTGAAAAAAGAATTTATGTGATGCATTCCAAATGGGCAAGAAACTGAAGTAATATTTCAAACCAATTAAAGATTTCACTACTTCTAGATCCTTAGAACTAATTCATATAGATTTTTTGGGCCATCTAGATTTGTAAGCCTAAGAGGAAAATCAATTTTTTATGTGTCATTTTATGACTTATCAAGATTTATGGGGTTCTCTTTTTGAGTGTTAAAAGTGAAGATTTTTTATCTTTATAATTTTTTGAAAATTGGTTCAAAAAGTGAAAGAATCCAAAATTATTTATTTATGAAGTTACCATGGAGGAGAATTTGAAAACAATTAAATCAATTCCTATTATTCAAAGCATGGTATAAAATTACTTTTTCTACCCCCAGGACACCTTAATAGAATTGTGTTCTTTAAAGGAGTAATATGACTTTATAAGAAATGTTTAGGGAAATGTTATTTGAATATAACCTGCCAACTCATTTTTTGTCTGAATCTATGAATAAAACATGTTATGTTATAAATAGAGTTATAATAAGACCCATTTTTAAGAAGAAACCCTATGATCTATGGAATAATACAAATACAAATTTTGGATACATTAAAGTTTTTTAATGTAAGGTTTATATTCACAACACCAAGGATAATCTAGGAAAATTTGATCCAAAAGTTGATGAAGGAATCTTCCTTAGTTATTCTACCACTTACAAGGAATATAGATTTTTCAATTAAAGTTAAAATATTGTTGAAGAATCACCTCATGTGAAATTTGATGAAAGTAAAACTTTTGATCATAAAATGAATCAAATTGATGTGCTAAGTGATTATTTTAAAAACATGAGACCTAAACCTCCACTTGAAAGTAAAAAGGATGAAGAGTTGGAAATTGATTTTCAAGAACCAAATCATAAAAGGTTGGATACTATTGAACCAAAAAGTGTACTTCCATGATATCCTGGAACCCTTAAGAACCATCCCTTAGAAATATTTATAAGAAGATTGGATAAAGGGATTAGTATAATAAAGAGTGTAGGATACCCCATAGACTTTTTTACTTTCAATATCAACTAAACTCTTAGACTCTAAAATAATCCTTAGTATATGAGAGTTGGGTTGTAGTAATGAAAGAGGAATTAAACCATTTGAAGAGGAAAAATTTATGTGAATTAGTTGATTGATCCTTTGACTATCATATTATAGGGAAATAAATGGGTTTTTAGAAATAAAAAGGATGACCATTATGTGATCATTGAGAATAAGTATAGAATAATTTTCAGAGGTTATAACTAATAAGATGGTATAGATTTTTAAGAGACCTTTTCACCTATAGTTATACTGGAATCCATTAGTATCATTCTAGACTATGCATCACATATGAATTTTAAATTATATCAGATGGATGTAAAATATGATTTTCTAAATGGTTTTATTATGTAATAAGTTTATGTTGAACAACCCCCTAGTTTTTAAATTAATTATTTTCCAAATTCAGTTTTTAAACTTACCAAATCCCTTTATGGCCCTAAATAAATGCCTAGAGTTTTTTATGAATGAATAAGTTATTTTCTTTTATAAAAAGGGTTTTTAGTAGGAAGGAAAAATTATAATCTATTTAATAAATCATCATATATGGATATTTTTATAGTTCATATATATGTTGATGATTTGATTTTTTGTTTTATAAAGAAAAAATTATATTATGAATTTTCAAAACTTATGAAAAGTGAATTTGAAATGAGAATGTTGAGTGAGTTAAATTATTTTATAGTCTTTCATATTTTTGAAAAGGATTTTGAGAATTTTTTAAATCAATAAAAATATATACATTACTTACTTAAAATGTATGTACTTGAAAGTGTTAACATACAGAAAACCCCTATGAGTTCTAATGAAAATATTAGCTTGGATGAAGTTTTGATACTAGTTGATAACAATCCATACAGAGGAATAATTGGTAGTCTATTGTATTCAATAGCTATTAGAACATGTACTTTTTTTGCAGTATGTCTTTGTGATAGATTTCAAGAAAATCCTAAGGAGGTTAATTTAAAAGATTCTAAAATAGTTTTATGGTATTGAAAAGGATAAATTTATCTTTCATTACTTTTAAAAAACCATTTATTTTAATCTAACTTCATATTTTGAAGTCGAATTTTATGGTTGTAGAATATAAAGGAAGATTAGTTTTGGAACCAACCATTTTTTAGGAAAATATTAGGTATCCTAGTCTAGTAAGAAACAAAACACTCTTGTATTATTTATTGTAAAAGCAGAATAAATTGTCGGTGGTAGTTTTTGTTCACAATTATTATGGATGAAACACACATTAATGAACCTTTTATTCAATTATAATCAATTATCAATTAAATTTGATAATACTAGTGTTATCAAAATTTCAAATAATACAATAAATCATTATAGAACAAAGCATAAAGATATCAAGCATCGTTTCGTAAGATATAATACTCAAAAAGGTGATATTGCTCTTGAATTTATCCTTACTAAGAATCAGTTAGTAGATATTTTTACCAAAACCCTTTCATGTGAAAATTTTTTATTTTATTAAAATATAATTTGAGTTCTTCAAATTTAAATGAATTTAGTTCATCTAATTTTAATTTAATCTTTATTTATTAATGATATGCGTTTAACTGTTTATTGATATTAATTTTGTGTTTACTCTATTTAAATGTTGCGTTGTTTTAGAATTTATTTATTTTACTTTATATTTTATTTTAGAAATTACTAGTCAAAATAACTCCATAAAATTTTGGGTATTTAATCATTTTGGGATTCTGGTCCATGACATAAAACAAGATCATGTATGTGACCATTTTTCTATTTTCTTACATATCATATTCCAATAGCTGAACTGTATCTCGGAACCTCTTGATTTTATATTGACTTATAAGTGATCTTTCTATCATGGGAAAAGATAATCCCCTAGATCAAGGAATCTTTGGTTATTCTATGAAATAAAGAGGAAGCGCACCTCCCAAAGTTCTCGCTAAGAATGCAGTCAACTTGAGCTTGTTGATGTTGATCCAAATGCTTCAAAAGAAGGGTTTTCATTTTCAAGGGAATGATTTCATTTTTTAAGAGGAGAATTCTGGTTTTATTTTTTTCGAATAGGTTAATGAATTTATGAGTAATAATGAGTTCTAGTTTACTAGAACATAGACTGTCATTTCATCGAATGTAAATGAAAAGGATATGGTGATTTATTCAATTTAAATGGATTAGAACTTTCATTATCCCCATGAGGGGGACTATAATTGTAGTCAGAATTTGGTTGCTGCTGGTTCTATCAGACCAATTGTGGTGTTCAAATTTCTATTTGGAACATATGATTTCGAAAAGAAACTAGTGAAAAACATATAACATAAGTGGAAGGTTTTTTACAAGTTTGTTCAGGAAGAAATTTGTCAAATTACCGGAGAGATGAATAACATATTGTTTCATGATATGTATGTTTTATACATATTGATCAATAATATGAAGCTCAGTATTACAAGGTACATGATTCATTTTATACATCATTGATGTAAATGAAAAGGAAATATATATCATTATCATTATGGTATATTGATCTCCTCGGTTTTGAAGAAGGAGGAAGTTGATTTGAATGATGGAGAGCGAGTAAAATTCCATAAAAGTAATATCTTCTCTACTATTTTATTGAATACTATAGATTAATTTTGGTATTATATTTTAGGTTTCTTGAAATATAATGTTCAGGAGAGTATGGATCAGGGGGATCCATCCCAAACCTCACTACCTAGGGATGTAACACCTGCTGAGATGGTGTATTCTAGGGAACACATGAGATAGTGGCCGTTAAATCAGAACTTGAGTTTCCAGTAGTAAGACCAAAAGTGTAAATGTATACTCAGAGCCTAGTTGCTGAAGATGCTATAGTAGGTTGGCATGTTTGGATAGTTGTTGATACAATAGTTATAGATCAGGAAGAGAGGCCCGTTGTGATTGTGCGTATAGTTTCTGATGCTCAAGTGAGATATAAGGCTGAGGTTTATGATCAGATAGTGAATACAATTATTCATGGATCACTTGTTAATGGAGAAAGAGTTAGTGATGTGGTTATGGAATATCCTATGTATTCTCACGCACCTCCCATACCATCACCACCTCCTATTGTGTATCAAGTTGTACCCTAAATTAACAAAAGTTCTGAAAGCTCTGATATGAAATCCTTTACTTCTATTGTAATGGTTGAGTTTTTATAATCATCTAGAAGATTGATGTGGACTTAAAATTACATGATTTTACACATCACTTTTTAATTTTGTTAATATTTTAATGAATTATTTTCAGTGTTTTTGTTTAATAATTTCATTTTATTGATTTCATAGTTTAATTTATCAATTAATAAATTTATTCTCATTTAATTAACTTAAACGTTAATTACATTTTTAATTTTTCAATTCTGTTTTCTTAATTTAATTTATCCTTAATTTAAAATTGAAGTATTTAATTTAATTTAAATAAATAATTTTATTATTTTATTTCTTAAATAAATTTATAAATTCAAAATCAATATATTTATTTGTTTTGATTTACAATTTTTGTTTAATTTATGTTTTTTTTTCAATTTTTTTTTTCTATTTTGAATTTATTAATTATTCAATTGTATTAAGTTATTATTAATTTATTTATTATTTTTATATTCATGAAATTAATTTATTATTTTGTTTAGTTTTCCAGTGAGACATCGCCAAACCAACAGTGTCTCGAAATACCACTAGATAATATTTCCTTCTACCACCAGCTTCTACGTACCGCCAGGTTCTCATGCGGTGCCTCATTTACTCACTGCCATTCCATATGCTTTACACCACAATGTTTCTTGGATGTGTCTTCCCATATGCCTCTAGGTTTTCTAGAAATTCATCTAACCCAATTACAGATTCAAACATTAAGACACGAGACATATCCAACCTCTTCCTCACAAAACATCACCATGCACATCCTTGTCTCACCGCTCCAAACTCACACACCGCTACACCTACAAATACTTGAGACACTATCACAGTGCCTTGATACCATCAGATCAATGATGAATCAACACTAGGAAAATGTGTTACTTCCCACATCAAACTCCCCACTCACCGCTATAACATATGGTCACCATAGAGAAGCCTCCATCGCCATTAAAGGGAGTCACTGATTTGAATCCGTGTTTTTCCACATTCAGATCTAGACCATTGGTGCCACTGAGGAGGTGACATAGAGGAAAAAAATTCCCTCTATTGAAAAAATGATCCAACTTCATCACCCCACATCTAAGATCTGGAACCACCAAACTGAGTTTCCATCCCCGGTTGATCTTACACAGCCATTGAACACCGCTGTCGGAGAAGATGACTCCACCTATTTTGCACCTATCGATGCCACATGCCTCCATCATCAAACCTAAGTAAGAGAGAAGGTCAGCTCTTCTGCTGGAGTAGCTGATGCCACCTCAATGAGCCACCGTGAGGAAAAGAAGGATGATCCGCTGAGGAGGATATCCGCTCGGTCAAGTAGTGACTTCCCCAAGAAGCCAAACCCCTATGCTAATTGATAAAGTGGGGGGGGGATATAAAAATAATAATGATAAAAATAAAATAGACTAAAAACATAATAAATAATAAATAATAAAAATAATAAGAAATAAATATAAATTAATAACAATAATAGTAATAATAATATTTAAATAAAATAAATATTATACTAAATAATTTGATAAAATAATTACTTTTAATAATCTTTAAAAATTAATCAAAATAACTATCTTCTATAAAGTTATAAAATTAATTACAATAATAATAATTAAATAATTTAATTATTAATAATAGTTAATAAATAATATTTTCTTAAATCAAATAAAATAATTAATATTTGTTAATTAAAATAATAAATAAAAAATAATAAAATAATTATAATTAAAAATAATTGTAAGTAAATATACATAACAATTTAATATTTTAATTAATATAATAATGGTAATTATAATTAAATATATAATTATTCAATGATCAAAGTTAAATATTTTAATAATGTTAAATAATGTATTAATTTTCCTCTATTTCAAATATGTAGTTATGAAACAGTCCCAAAGACTTATCTGGGTTCACCTTAAAATTTTCAGTTAAGAAATTAGAAGGGATATGCACAAGTGACAAGGATTAGAGGTGACAACAACAGGTTTTTAGTGATTTTCATCAGAGCAAAACTAACTCGGTGGAAAAGGTGGTGACAAATAGAGTACAAAAGATGACTTAAATTCGAACGAAGATAGTAGGTATAGGATCTATCTCATTCATGACACACATAAATCATCGGGATCATGAGAGTGGGAGACCCAGAAATGAGAAGTAGCAGGAGTAGAGGCACCAGAAGGAGCAGTGCAGCACACAAAGTGGTAATCACCATTCTTGAGAAATATTATTTCATCCTCTATTATTATTTTTATCATTTTGTAATTGAATATGTTAAATATTTATTTTTACCATGATTCTTGGAAAACATTCATTCGCTTGGGTAATTTCAACTTTGTTGGTTAATTTCTCAAACATCTTCACTCAATACTTCTATGAAATCAGAATCGATTGGTGAGATTGATTCTAATTTTGATTTAAATTGTGCACACCAATACATTTTCAAATTCAAAACATCAAGTTGAATCGGTGTGATTAATCAGGAATACATTTTTTCTAAGATTTAATTTCATTAATATTGGAATTTAATGGTGAGTTTTATTCCAATTGACTTTTCATTAAATTTTATCACAGTTGATCAATCATGAAGAGGTGAACTCTAGGATTCAATATTATATTTGATCAATATCCAATAAAGAGATATTTTTCAATCATTTTGTGAGGTGTGTTTTCAATTAAATTTAGTGAGGAATTAATCCTTTTAATAAGTGGTTTTAGAATTCTTGGGTGACATCCTTAATAGATTTTACTCAATCCATGTTCTTGTTTTCATGCACTGCTTTCCCAGCCCATTCATCATCACTAAGACATCTTCTACCAGTTTAAAAAAATTCATTATTTCATTTTTTCTCATCCAATTAATAATAATAATAATAAGTTAAAAAAGAAAACCCACCCTCTATTATCAATAGTGGGATTTTTTTTGAAAATCTTTTTCACAAAAACTCTTTTAATCCTTCCCTTAGGTTTGAACCTGCTTGCCACTTTACTGTAGTTTTTAGGAGATATAAAATTTTAAACTTTGTAACATATTTAATGACGTGGATTTCAAGTTTTTGAAACCATTTTTGGGGAATGATTCAAGTGACCAATATTTTTCAAAACATTGAAAAACATTAGTTTCAAAAATAATAATAATTAATCTTTACTTTTTGGAACCATGGATAAATTTAAAGTATGAGGTAAATTTTTTTTAGTTTTTAATTCTACTTATATTTTACCTGTTATCACTCTTATATTTAGCACATGAAATTGAATTGAAGTAATTCTTTAAGTAGATTCATACATGTGGCATGACTTCCCCAAAATTAAATGACTCTCTACATTCTTGATCACCTATTTGGTTTGTGAAGTTAGGAAAGATTTCTTTGGAACATTTAATTTCAAAATCCAATTGCATAGTTTGTGATCCTCAAGGTTTTCAATAAATTAAATTTCTTCTTTTTGAGTTGAATGTTAAAAAACACATATCACTATTTTTCAAAATAATAAAAAGCATGGTATTTATGGAAGGCAATCATTGAAAAAGTGTGGAGGAATTTGATGAGGCCTTTAAATCATATGATTTCCACGTAATTTATTAATGTTTTTAATATTTTAATTATGTATTATTTGTGTTTTTGTTTACTAATTTCATTTTTGTGATTTCATAGTTTAATTTATCAATTAATCAATTGATTCTCATTTAATCTACTTAAAATTTAATTTAATTTTTAATTTTTCAATTTTATTTTATTAATGAAATTTAAAATAAATTTAGAATTTAATTATTTAATGTAATTTCAATAAATAATTTAATTATTTTATATCTTAAATCGATTTATAAATTTAGAATCAATTTAGTGATTTGTTTTGATTTATAATTTTTTTAAATTTAAGTTTTGTTTCCAATTTTTAGTTTTATATTTTGAATTTATTAATTATTCGACAGTCTTAAGTTTTTGTTAATTCATTTCTTATTTTTATTTTCATGAAATTAATTTTTTATTTTGATTAATTTTCCATTAAGACACCACCAACCAAAATGGTGTCTCGACATACCACCATACATCATTTCCTTCTACCAAAATCTTCTACGCACCACCAGGTTCCCTGGTGGGGCCTCATTTACTCACTACCATTCCATCTGCTTCACAGTGTCAGGTTTCCTAGTGGTGTCTTCCCATATACAGCTACATTTTATTGTGGTGCCTCTTACACACCGCCATGCTCGGCCTTTAGCACATGAGACACCACCAACCCCTTCCTCGCAATACACCGCCTGACACACCCTCGTCTCACCGCTCCAAACTCACACACCGCCACACTTGCAGTACTCAAGACACCTTCAGAATGCCTTCATATTGTTAATTCAAAAGTGACTCAAACCTAAGAAAATGAGACACCACCACCATCAAACTCCCCAGTCAACTCTGCAACATATCACCACCACATAGAAGTCGTCATCCCCTTTGAAGGGAGTCTTCTAGTTGACACAAAATTCTTCCACCTACAGATTTGGATCACCGGTACCACTAAGGTTGTGTCACAGAGGACAACCAGTCACCGCTGTTGGAGGATTGAGCAGTCACCGTCACCCCACATCTTATATCTTGAAACCATCGGACCGAGATTCCTTCCATGGTTGATCTAACATCCACAACCGTCGATCACTACTACCGGAGAAACTAAATCCACCGATGCCACACCTATCGACGTTGTGAGCCTCCATCACCAAACCCAAGAAAGAGAGAAGGCCACCACATCTTCTAAAGTAGTCGATGCTACCTCAATGAGCATCCACGAGGAGAAGAAGGAGGCAAATTTTGGAGGGTGGGTTTTTTTAGTTTTATGGGGCAAGGTTTTTAAATATTGGGGAAATGGGTATGTTCAGCGCCACATAAAGTGCCGCTGAACAAAAAGTGGACAAAGCGCCACTTGAAGTGGCCCTTTGACCCCACACCACCCCCAAACCCACACACACACATATATATATATATATCTAAAATAAATTTATTTATTATAATAAATATAAAAATACAATAAATACAAAATTATATTTTTTATAATAAATAAAAAAAATTAATAGATTTATTTATTTATAATAAATATTTATAATAAATATCAAATAAATATTATAAAAAATATTATAATATTATTATAATAAATATACATTTGTTATACTTTTTTTATCAATTTATTATAAATATTATAATGTTATAATATGTGATATTTATTATAATAAATATCAAATAACTGTATAATAAATACTATTATAATAAATGCACAATAAATGTATAAAAAATGTATAATAAATATTTATAATACATTTATATTTATAATAAATACTTATTGTAATTAAATATTATAATATTTATAATAATAAAAATCTAATAAATGTATAATAAATATTATTATAATAAATATACATTTATAATATCTATTATAATAAATATTATTATAACATTTTATTTTAATAAATGTATAAAAAATATTATTATAAAAAATATTATAATAAATGTATAATAAATGTATAGTAAATATTTATAATACATTTATTATAAATATATATTTATTATAATAAATATTATAATATTTAATTATAATAAACGTATATTTACATTTATATTTATATTTATAATAAATATACATTTAGTTATTATAATAAATCTACATTTATTTTATACATTTATTATAATAAATATGTATAATAAATTTATAATAAATATTATAATACATTTATTTTTTAATTATAATATAATAAATGTAATATGTAATTATTTACCTTTATTTTATAATTATCATATCTATAAATAATTATATAAGATAATTACATAATTATAAATATAAATTAATTTATTATAATAAAAATGTAATTATTTATAAATGTAATATATATTTATTTATTATAATAAATATACATTTATATAAATATACATTTATATGATTTTTATTATAAATGTAATATACATTTATAAATGTAATTATTTATTATAATAAATATGTTATAAATATACATTTATTATAATAAATATGTAATGTACATTTATTAACTAAATAATTGATTATTTATTTATAAATGTAATATACAATTATTATAATAAATATTTAATTACATATAAATGTAACATACATTTATTTATATAAATATACTTTTATTATATATGTAATATACATTTATTTATTATAATAAATATGTAATTATTTATAAATGTAATATACATTTATTTATTATAATTAATATGTAATTATTTATAAATGTAATATACATTTATTTTTTATAATAAATATGTAATTATTTATAAAAGTAATATAAATTTATTAATTATAACAAATATGCATTTATAAATGTAATTATAAATATACATTTATTTATTATAATATTCATTAATAAATATACATTTATTAATATTCCTTAATAATATTTATTAATAATATTTATTTATAAATATACATTTATTATAAATATAAATTGATAAATGTAATTATAAATATACATTTATTTGTTATAATATTCATTAATAAATATACATTTATTAATTTACATTAATAGTATTTATTAATAATTTTTATTTATATAAATATACATTTATTATAAATGTAATATACATTTATTTTTATAAATATACATTTATTATAAATGTAATATACATTTATATATTATAATAAATATGTAATTATTTATAAATGTAATATATATTTTTTTATTATAATAAATGAAATATGTAATTATTTATTTATTATAATAAATGTAACATGTAATTATTTATTTATTATAATAAATGTAACATGTAATTATACATTTATATTTATAATATTTATTATACATTCATATAATTATAAATATATATTTATTATAATTAAAAAATAAATGTATCATCTTAGCATTGGTTACACTCGTAAGCAATGCAGAAGAAATATTAGCTGTGTTCTGTGTAAATCGCTTGGGCATTCGACCGATAAGTGTAAGAGGGATCAAACAGGTAATGGACGGACTGGGGATAAGGTATTCAAGAAGAAGGATACTTCCTCCTTTGTTGATGTACTCAAGCAAGGATTAAAGGAGGCCCCTACTGGGGGGTTCTATGTGCCCACCACAATAGGTTTGTTTTGGTGATACTCCTTTGCGTGCTGCTGATGATTATGATATTGGGCCAACTTATACAAGAAAATCCTGGGCCGAATTTGTTGAAGATTATTCTGACCGAGTGGCATTTGTTCAAGAAAAGGTTGATCTTGAGATGGGTCAAATAGCAGTGGCTTCTGCTAGTAGTAAAGGCAAGTTGAAACATGTTGATGCTAATGGATTTGAGTTGGTGATGTCCAAAAAATTGAGAGCTCCCTATGTTGATTGGTCTGAAGGGGTGCCAGTGGCCAAGGATGTTGGGTCTTCACTTGTGAGCATTCGGGCCAATACAGGATGTTCTGAGCCTGCTGTTCCAGAATTTTCAAAATCGTGCTCCCAGAATGTGTCCTCTGAACCTGCTGCTAAGGATGGCTTAGTCCCTTTCCACGATGAGGTGCTGAATGTCATCCTGGTTAATGCACAACCTGACTTGCAAGCTGGAGTAGTTTCTGGTTCAGGGTCCCAGCTGAAGTGTGATGGGGATTCCAAGGTCTCATTGGAAACCTCAAAAAAACTGCCATTAGGACCGGATAAAGCTGGTTTTAATTTTTTTTCTATGTTAGACTCTATTAACACACCGGAATTTGACCTGATCAACCTCGAGGGTCTTGAGAGTGCAGGTTGCAGTAACCAAAAACATGTCCATTTGCTGCATTCCACTACTGTAAAAGTCCCAATGAAGATGATGAACCCTATGAAAGGCATTGAAAATGCTTCCACTGAAGATGTACCTGCCTTACAAGAGGCTCTGCATGATGAAATTCCTGATACAGAGTAGCAGCAGATGATATCACAACAGTCTGCTGATAGGGAAGTTGTCCGGTGTCAGGAGGAACTGGAGGTTCAAGGTGAACAGGTTGTTCAGGCTGATCAAAGGCAGGCTTCAACTATTATGGCTTATCAATAAGAAGAGGCAGTAGAGGAGGTATCATATTTGCAGCCATCTCAATGGTAAAGAGGGCATCACTCAGAGACTCGGGGTGGAAATAGGGGTCGGGTCGGCCTAGGAAGAGGTGAGAATTACTTTATATGATGATCCTTTTGTACTCCCTTGGTTGTGATGTTGTCACTTTTTGAACATTTCTTCCTTATACCTTTACTTTTTATTTAATAAATTTCGGCGTCATGGATCCCAATCCATAACGGAGCCGCTTTGGTATATTACACATTACATTTATTTATAATATAATTATATAATTATAAATATAATAAATATATATATGATAATTATATAATAAAGATAAATAATTAAATATCACATTTATCATATTATAATTAAAAAATAATTGTATTATAATATTTATTATACATTTATTATACATATTTATTATAATAAATGTACAAAATAAATATAGATTTATTATAATAAATAAATGTAGATTTATTATAATAAATACATATATATTTATAATAAATATAAATATAAAAATACATTTATTATAATTAAAAATTATAATATTTATTATAATAAATATACATTTATAATAAATGTATTATAAATATTTACTATACATTTATTATACATTTATTATAATATTTATTATAATAACATTTATTATACATTTATTATAATAAATATTATAATAATATTTGTTATAAGAGATATTATAAATTTATATTTATTATAATAATATTTATTATACATTTATTAGATTTTTATTATTATAAATATTATAATATTTAATTATAATAAGTATTTATTATAAATATAAATGTATTATAAATATTTATTATACATTTTTTATACATTTATTAGGCATTTATTATAATAGTATTTATTGTACATTTATTTGATATTTATTATAATAAATATTATAATATTATAACATTATAATATTTATAATAAATGTATAATAAATTTATAACAAATGTATATTTATTATAATAATATTATAATATTTATTATAATATTTATTAGATATTTATTATGAATATTTATTATAAATAAATAAATTTATTATAATTTTTGTATTTGAAGTGGCACTTTGCCCACTTTTTGTTTAGCGTCACTTCATGTGGCTCTGAACAAACCCATTTCACAAATATTTTAAAACCCTACCCCATAAAACTAAAAATACCCACCCACCTAAATTACACAGAAGAAGGAAGTGTTGTAGAGTAGGAGATCCGCTCGACAGAGCAGCAACTTCTCCAGGAAGCCAGAACCTCTTACCGTTTCTGGATAAAGGGGGGGAGATATAAAAAAACAAAAAAAACATAATAATAACAAAAATAAATAAATAAATAAATAAATGAAAATAATAATAATAATATTTGAATAAAATACACATTAAAATAAAATATTTGATAAAATAATTACTTTTAATAATATTGAAAAATTAATTAAAATAATTATCTCTCTTAATGTTATGAAATACTTTCAATAATAATAATTAAATATTCTTAATAATAATAATAATAATTAATACTTAATAAATTTTTTGAAATAAAATAAAATAATTAATATTTTCCAATTAAAATAATAATTAATAAATTAATTATAATTACAAATAATTGTAAATAAATATAAATGACAATTTAATATTTCCATTAATCTAATAATGGTAATTATAATTAAATAAATAATTATTCAATTATAAAAGTTAACTCCTTTAATAACTTTTAATAATGTATTAATTTTTCTCTGTTTTAAATATGTAGTTATGAACCAATCTAGGTTCACCGTAAAATTTTCATTTAAGTAGTTAGAAGGGATATGATCGACTGAAAAGGATTAGAGGTGAAAACAACATGTGTTCGGGGATTTCAATCACAATAAAGCTAAGTCTGTGGAAAAGGTATTGAAAAACAGAGTAAAATAAAGGACTTAAATTCAAAGGCATACAATAAGAAGAGGCTTTATCTCATTCATGACACACATTTATCATTGAGAGATTGAGAGCATAAGACTCGGAAACGAGAAGCAGTAGAAGCAGAGGCACCGGGAGGAGCAATGATGCACCCACAGTGGCAATTACCATTCTCGAGGGAGATTATTTCTTTCTCTGTTATTATTTTCATCATTATGTAATTTAAATTTTTTAGTCTTGATTTTTGCAATGATTCTTGGATGACATTCATTCGCTCGAGGTATTTCAACTATAATAGTTAATTTCTCAAACTTCGTCACTCAAATATTCTATGAAATCATAATCGATCGACAAGATTGATTTTGATTTTCATTTAAATTGTTCACACCTACACTTTTTCAAATTCCAAAACCTCAAGATCAATTGGTGAGATTGATCTTGAATGTATTTTTTTTTCAAATATTTAATTTCATTAACAATGTAATTTAGTGGTGAGTTTTATTCTAATTTACTTTTCATCAAATTTTATCATTGTTGATGAATCTTGGAGTGATGAACTCCAAGATTCAATCTTCTGTTTGATCAATCTCCTAGTGAGGGATATTTTTCAATCATTCTGTGAGGTGTGTTTTCAATAAAAGTTGATGAATAATTCATCATTTTAACTAGTGGTTTTAGAATTCCAAAGAGTCTTCCTTAATAGATTTTACTCAATCTCTATTCTAGTTTCCATACTCTACTTTTCCTACAGATTCATCATCTCTATGAAATCATTTCACAGGTTTTAAAAATTGTCTATTTCATATTTTCTCCTCAAAATAAAAAAAATAATAATAAAAATTTTGAAAAGAAAACCCACCCACTATTAACAATAGTGGGGTTTTTTTGAAAATCTTGGTCACTCAAAATCTTTTAAGCCTTCCCATGTGTTCGACCCTACATAGCACTTTACAGTAGTTAGTAGGGGATGTAAATTTATAAACTTCAACACGTATTTAATGATGTGAGTGTCATGTTTTTGGCACAGTTTTCAAGGAAGGCTTCGAGTGATGAATATTTTTCCAAACATTGAAATATTTTAGTTTAGAAAAAACTTAATTAATTTTTTCTTTTTGGAAACTAGGAGAAAGTCAAAGTATAAGGTAATTTTTTTAAAAAAACTTAATTCCATGTATATTTATCATTCTACCACTCTTAGATTTAGAAATTGTATTTGAATTGAAGTAATTCTTTAGGAAGTTTCATATATGAGGAATGACTTCCTCAAAAGTAAATGATTCACTTTTTTCTTGATCACCCAGTGGGTATGTTAAGTTAGGAAAGATTTAATTTGAACGTTTCATTTCCAAATCCCATTTCACAGTTTTTGATCCTCTACTTTTTCAATACCTTTACTTTATTCTTTTTGAGTTGAATGTAAAAAAACATATCTCTGTTTTTCAAAATGATAAAAATAATGGTATTGATTGAGGACAATCGATGAGTGAGTGTGGAGAAATTTGACGTGGTCTTAAAATAACATTATTTTCCAACTTATTTATTAATGTTTTTAATATTATAATTATGTATTTTTGGTGTTTTTGTTTAAAATTTTCATATTTGTGATTTTATAGTCTAATTTATCAATTAATCAATTTATTATCATTTAATTAACTTATTACATTAATTTAATTTTTAATTTTTCAATTATTTTTTCTGAAGGAAATTTAAACTTAATATATAATTTAAGTATTTAATGTATTTTCATTAAATAATTTGACTATTTAATTTCAATAATATATTTATAAAATCATAATAAAATTAGTTATTTGTTTTGATTTATATTTTTTGTTTAGTTTAAGTTTTGTTTTCAATTTTTATTTTTATATTTTGAATTTATTAATTTTAAATTCTCCTAAGTTTTTATTAATTCATTCCCTATTTTCATTTTGAGGAAATTAATTTCTAATATTGTTTAATTTTTTAGTGAGACACCGCCAACCCAATAGTGTCTCAACATATTTCCAAACAACATTTCCTTCTACCATAATATTCTACACACCGCCAGGTGCTCTGGTGGTGCCTCATTTACTCACTTCCATTGCATCTACTTCACAGTGCTAGGTTTCCCAGTGGTATCTTCCCACACACCTCCAGGTTTTCTGGTGTTGCCTCCAGCACACCACTAGGCTCGACCTTTAGCACGTGAGACACCACCAACCCCTTTGTCGCAGCACACCGCCAGGCTCACCCTTGTCGCATCACTCCAAACTCACACACTGCGACACATGCAGTAATCGAGACACTGACAGAGTGCCTTCATACCATCAGATCAATGGTGGATCAAATCCAATAAAACGAGTCACAAGCGTCATCAAACTCATCATTCACCAACACAATATATCTCTACCATAGAGAAGATTCCATCCTCATAGAAGGAAGTCACTGATTTGAATCCACGTTCTTCCACCTACAGATCTAGATCACCAATCCCACTGAGGAGGTGTCGTAGAGGACAACTAGTCACCACTATTAGAGGCATGATCCATTGTCATCGCTCCTCATCATAGATCTAAAACTACAAAACCGAGTGACCTTCCCCAGTTGATCTTACATCCGTATTCTTCTATCACCACTGTCAGAGAAGTCGAATCCACAAGTATCGGACCTGTCGACACTGCGAGCCTGCATCACTGAACCCGAGTAAGAGAGCAGGCTGCCCTGTTTACTGGAGTAGTCGATGCTACCTCAATGAGCCAGCACATGGAGAAAAAGGATTAGCCACTACGGAGGAGATCCACTCGGCCGAGCAACTACTTCTCCAGGAAGTCAAAACCTCCCCCTACTCCTTGATAAATGGGAGGAGATATAAAAAAATAAAAACATAAAAAAAACTTAAAAAAATAATAAATAAAAATAAAAATAAAAACAAATTAATAATAATAATAATAATAATATTTAAATAAAATAAATATTATAATAAATTATTTTACATAATAATTACTTTTAATAATCATTAAAAATTAATTAAAATAATTATCTTTTATAAAGTTATAAAAGTACTTTTAGTAAAAATAATTAAATAATTTAATTAATAATAATAATAATAATTAATAATTAATAAAAGTTTTAAAATATAAAAAAATAATTAATATTTTTCAATTAAAATAATAAATATTAAAATAGTTATAATTACAAATAATTTTAAATAAATATAAATAACAATTTAATCATTTCATTATCTAATAATGGTAATTATAATTAAATAAATAATTATCCAATTATAAAAGTTAAATCCTTTAATAATGTTAAATAATGTATTTATTTTTCTCAATTTTAAATAAGAAATTATAAACCAGTCCTGAAGACCTGTCCAGGTTCACTTTAAAATTTTCAGTTATGTGGTTAGAAGAGAAATGCTTAAGTGAAAAGGATTGGAGGTGACAATAATGGGTGTTCAGTGATTTCTATCACACCAAAGCAAAGTTTATGGAAAAGGTGGTGACAAAAAAAGTACAATAGGGGACTTAAATTCGAAGGTATATAGCAATAATATGATCTATATTATTCATGAAACACATATATCATCGAGAGATTGAGAGTTAGAGACATAGAAACAAGATGCAGCTGGAGAAGAGGCACCAGGAGGAGCAATGCAGCACGCACCATGGTGATCACCATTCTTGAGGGAGATTATTTCTTCCTATTTTATTTGTCTCTTCATTGTGTAATTTAATTTGTTAAATCTTGATTTTTTACATTGATTCTTGGATAACTTTCATTCTCTCAAGGAATTTCAACTATGCTGGTTAATTTCTCAAACCTCTTCACTCCACTCTTCTACAAAATCAGAATAGATCAATGATATTGATTATGATTTTCATTTTAATTGTTCACACCTACACATTTTCGAATTAAAAAACTAGGATCAATTGGTGATATTGATCTTGAATGCATTTTATCCAATTTTAAATTTTATTAAAATTGGAATTTAACGATGAGTTTTATTCCAATTGACTTTTCATTAAATTTCATCACCATTGATGAATTTTATAGTGGTGAACTATAGGTTTGAATATTCTATTTGATCAATCTCATGGACAGGTAGATATTTTAATTATTTTTAGGCGCATTTTTAATAAACTTTTGTGAAGAATTCATCCTTTTAACCAGTAGTTTTAGAGTTCTGGAGTGTCTTCCTTAAAAGATTTTACTTAATCCCTATTCCGGTTTTCATACACTACTTTCCATGAGAATTCATTTTCTTTGTGACATATTCTCATAGCTATAAAAATTCAATATTTAACATATTATCATCAAAAAAAATTAAAGGAAAAAAAGATAAAAATAAAACCCACCCACTGTTAACAACAGTGGGGTTGGTTTTGAAAATCATTATCATAACAATTCTTTTACGACATCCCTTGGTTTTGAACCTGATTAACACTTTATAGTAGTTAGTAGGAGATATAAATTTTTAAACTTAAACACATATTCAATGACATACGTGTCACATTTTTGGTTCTATTTCCTAGAAAGGCTTCGAGTGGCCAATATTTTTCAAAACATTGAAAACCTTTAGTAAAAAAAATAAAAATTAAACGTGGCATTTTTGAACCTAGGAGAAAGTAAAAGTATAAGGTACCTTTTGTTATGTTTTTAATTCCACTTATATTTAACCTGTTATCACTCTTAGATTTAGAACATAGATTTGAATTGAAGTAATTCTTTAGGAAGATCCATAGATGAGGCATGAATTCCTAAAAAGTAAATGATTCTCTACTTTCTTGATCACTCAATGGGTATTTGAAGTTAGGAAATATTTAATTCAAAAATTTCATTTCAAAATTATATTTCATTGTTTGAAATCCTCTATATTTTTAATACCTTTACTTTCTTATTTTTGAGTTAATTGTTAAGAAACACATATTTATGTTTCTTTATAATGATAAAATCATAGTATTGATTAAGGAAAAGAAATTACTAAGTGTGGGGGAATTTGAGGTGGCCTTAAAATCAAATGAATTTCCACATAATTTTTTATTTTTTAATCTATCAATCAAGTATTTTTGTTATTTTCGTTTAATAATTACATATTTTTGATTTCATTGTTTAATTTATCAATTAATCAATTTATTCTCATTTAATTAACATAAAATTTAATTTAATTTTTAATTTTTCAATTCTATTTTATTAATTTAATTTAAAATTAATTTAATGATTATGTATTTAATGTAATTTCAATAAATAATTTTATTATTTATTTTCTTAAATGAATTTATAAATTCAGAATCAATTTAGTTATTTGTTTTGATTTATAATTTTTTTAATTTAAGTTTATTTTAAATTTGTAGTTTTCTATTTTGATTTTATTAATTATTTAATTGTATTTAAATTTTATTAATTCATTTCTTATTTTAATTTCATGAAAATAATTTCTTATTTTGTTTAATTTTCCAGTAGGACATCGCTAAACCAATAGTGTCTCGACATACCACCAAACAACATTTCCTTCTACTGCCAGCTTCTACGCATCGCCATGTTCTATAGAGATACCTCATTTTCTCACTACCATTCCATCTTCTTCACACTTCCAGGTATCCTAGAGGTATCTTCCCACAAACCATCAGGTTTTCTAGTGGTGCGTCCTACACACCTCAAATCTCAAACTTCAACACATGAGACACTGCCAAACCCTTCCTTGTAACACACCACTAGGCACACCCTTGTCTCACCTCCCCAAACACACACATCTCTACACCTACTGTACTCGATACACTGTCATAGTGTCTTCATATGGTCAGATCAATAGTGACTCAAATCCAGGAAAATGAGACACCACCAGCATCAAACTCCCCAGTCACCGTGGCAATATATCACCACCACAAAGAAACTGCCATCACAATTGAAGGGTGTCTCTAATTTGAATCCTATTTCTTCTAACTACAAATCTCGATCACTAGTGCCACTGAGGAGTTATCCTAGAGGATTACCGATTGCCGTTGTTGGTGGAATGAGCTACCACCATCGCCTCACATCTCAGATATGGAACCATCGAACCGAGTCCCCTTCCCCAGTTGATATTACATATATAGCCATCGACCACCACTATCGGAGAAACTGAATCCACCAGTGTCGCACTTTTCGATGCCACAAGCCCCCATCGTTGAACCCAAGTAAAAGAGTAGGTCGCCGCTTCCACTAGAGTTGTTGAGGCTGCCTCAATGAGCCGTCATGAGGAGAAGAAGGGAGAGACGCCGAGGAGGAGATCCTCTCGGTAGTGTAGTGGCTTCTCTAGGAATCCATAACCTCCCCTCGTTCCTGAATAGGGAGATTTAAAAAAATAATAAAAAAATAAAAATTACAATACATAAAAATAAAATAATAAAAATAAAAATAAAAATAATATTTAAATAAAATAAATATTTTAATAAATTATGTGATGAAATAATTAAATTAATAATATTTAAAAATTAATTATAATAATTATCTTTTATAAAGTAATAAACATAATTTCATTAATAATAATTAAAAATTTTTATTTTTAAAAATAATGAATAATTAATTAATGTTTTAAAATAAAATAAAATAATTAATATTTTCCAATTAATATAATAAATAATAAAATTATTATAATTACAAATAATTTTAAATAAATAAAAATAAAAATTTAATATTTTTATTAATCTAATAATCATAATTATAATTAAATATAAAATTATTATATTATAAAATTTAAATATTTTAATAACATTAAATAATGTATTAATTTTTCTTTGTTTTAAATATATAGTTATGAACCAGTATTGAAGACCCATCCAGGTTCACCATAAAATTTTCAGTTAAGAAGTTAGAAGCGATATGTTTAAGTGACAATGATTGGAGGTGACAACAATAAGTGTTTGATGATTTCTATCACACTAAAGATAAGTCGGTGTAAAAGGTGTTGACAAATAGAGTACACTGGTGGAATTAAATTCTAAGGTAGACAAAAGGAAGAGGATCTATCTCATTCACGACACTCATCTATCATCGGGAGCTTGAGTGCAGGAGACTTGGAAATGGGAAGCAGTAGGAGTAGAGGCACTAAGAGGAGCAATGCAACATGCAGAGTTGTGATCACCATTTTAGTGAGAGATTATTTATTCATATGTTATTCTTTTCATCATTATTTAACTGAATTTATTAAATATTGAATTTTTTCATTGATTATTGGATAACATTCATTCAATCGTGGAATTTCAATTCTGTTGGTTAATTTTTGAAACATATTCACTCAACTATTATATGAAAGAAGAATCGATCAATGCGATTAATTCTGATTTTCATTTAAATTTTTCACACTCTAATATTTTTAATTTCAAAACATCAAGATAAATCAGTGAGATTGATCTTGAGTTCATTTTTCTAAGCATTAATTTCATTAACATTGGAATTTAATGGAATGATTATTCTAATTTAATTTTAATTAAATTTCATAAAAGTTAATGAATCATGGAGTGGCTAAATCCAATATTCAATATTCTGTTTGATTAATCTCCCGATGAGGGAGTTTTTTTAATAATTTTGTAAGGTGTGTTTTCAATAAAATTTAGTGAATAATTCATCCTTTTTACCAGTGATTTTAGAATTCCTTAAAATCTTCCTTGATAGATTTTACTCAATCCCTATTCCTATTTTAATACACTACTTTCCCCACCCCTTAATCATCTCTATGAATCTTCTCATAGATTATAAATATTCACTACTTCATATTTTATCATCAAAATAAAAATAATAATAAATATTTAAAAGAAAAACCCTCCCACTATTAAAAATAGTGGTGTTTGTTTTGAAAATATTGATCACTCAAACTCTTTTAAGACTTCCCTTATGGTTTGACCCTACTTACCACTGTATAGTAGTTAGTAGGAGATATAAATTTTTAACCTTCAACACATATTCAATGATGTATGTACCATATATTATAATGAGTTGAAACATGATTGTAATATTCTAAGGAAGAGAACAGATAACTCAAGGAGTTCTCTATTTCAAAGGCTTATTTTTAAAAGTTTCTTAGGTTAATGGATATGAAAAAAAAACTAATTAATAATAACTAATTTTTCCCTCCTGTGTATTCATCTAGTATTATAGTATTTTCAAAGGTGTTTGAGGAGGTAAAATCTTTTTAAAGGGACATGAAAGGTGATTTTCCAACCAAATCTGATTTTAAAGGTTTTGGTCTTTTCATTGCATCTCAAAGACACAACCTCCAAAATATTGTAATAGTGTAATCAGACATGTCTCAGTATATAAATTTTCAAATTAAGTATTTAAATATAGAAATTAAGTAATGTTTTATCACTTTAATAAGTGTTGTGATAAGTCAGTTTTATTTCATCATAATGTTTCATACTTCTACTTTTATCACCATAGAGTCTTCAATTGTTCCTATTTTTCAAAATGTAATCGATCAGATGCTCTCAGACTTGATTGGTGTGTATTCATGGATTCATTCTTAAAAGTTTTATATGTTCACACTAGTGATGATGAAAGAGTTAAAGGGAGATCTGGTGAGTGAGTTTTAATATAATAGATATGCAATTAGAAAGATTGATAAAAGAACTGATATGTCCTTGAATGAAATTGTGGGATACTATAAGGATTGAAATGTAAGATTAATGGAGAGACTAAGTGTCTCTAGATATGTTCATGGAATGGTTTTTATATCTTTTAATATATTATCTAGAAAACATTATTGGTTATTAAACTTGTTGAATAAGGTCTATGAATAAGTTCAAGGGTTGTATTCATAATCTTTAGAGGAAGAATCAAGTGCATAATCAATATAAGATCCAACTATTCTAGTTTCAGTTATAGGGAAGGAGTTGGTCATCTATAGACCTCCAATGCTAATTTATTCTTTAGAAACCATACATATTACTACTAATTCTAGTTCTCTAGTTCCTCAACCCTAGTAAAGTTCTCTTTAGAGGGTAGTTAATCGTTTGATAGAGATAGTGACCGGTATGGATAAGAAGTTTCTATATCTGAATGAAATAATTATTTGAATGCAAATGGTGTGGATTATGTAGAATAAATTAGTATAAGTATCATATATTTTTTCTTATAAAGTCCTCTTTCCCTTTATCAGTTATCCTCCCAGTTTTTCATATTGTCAGCTAGATTCCTTCAAATGGATTATGAGGTATGTTTTGTACTATATTATTTAAATTCATAGATAATTTTCAATGATTATTCTTGAGTTATGTATGTTATATATCCTCAAGAGGATAGAAATGTTTTAATATGGTCTATATCATCTAATATGTAGAAGAAATATAGGTCTTACTCTTCTAGATACCTATAGAGGAACCATAAAGAATGTGGATGTAGTTTATTATCTAGTATCGATCTATCAGAACAAACAAGATAAAGTGTACAATTTTATAATTTCTGATCGATATAAAGGATCCTCATGCTCTAAACCTCTAAAGAGTGTATCTTTTCTTATTTCCATAACATGTGATCTTAGTATAGATGAAGGGAATACTTATAGAGTTCTCAGTTCTTGTGTTCAATATCCACAGGTTAAATAAGCTATTGGTAGTGAAGGAGATTCTATAGATCTTGGAAAGGTTGTACCACCTTATCCATCGGATGCTCCAACTACCTCTTTAACCACAATCGTACCTTCTAAATAACTCTCCCCAAACCACCGTCTTAGTTTTAACACATTCATAATATTTGGTCTTCTGAATAATGTGTTTTATTTTTGTTTTTATTGGTATTGAGTGAATGTATATGTTTACATGTTTCAAATTAATTATGTTCATCTTTATTCATTTATTAATTTTTTCTTAGTAATTTTTTTCATTTAATAATTTTTTTCACTTTATATTGTTAATTTATTTCAATTCTTTCTATTCTTCCATATTTAGTTTCTACACTATAATTGAATAGTTTATTAATCTAAGTGAAAAATTAACAATTTTTTTCTCTTCTTTAAAATTCATTTTTAATGAAAAATTTTGGAGATGTTAGACATATATACCCTAAAGTTAATCAAAGGGGGATAAGATTAAAACTATGTGGTATAAACACTAAATTTTAAAATAAATATATATTATATCATTCTGTGAAAAATACAATTAAACCATATGTTTTTAATTTAATATATCATGTTTTTTATCATAAAAAAGGGGCATACTGGTGTGGGAATCATGTAAAAGGGCCTTTAGTTGTAGTTTCGGTAGGTTGTCTTAAGGAGGAATAATGTTTTCATGTTTTTCTCTCAATGCCTTGCCTTTCAGTAGGTGAAGGATAAACATTAGGTTTCAGTAGGTCAAAATCAAGTTCTTGAGTTTCCTTAATGGAAGTGAGATAGAATATCGATAGATATTGTGATAGAGATTCCACATTCAGTCAATGGTGAATACCCTATTTGGGTGATTGTTTTCTGACTCACCAAGTCAACACACTTTCTTTCCATTAGGGAGAAAAGTTTAGTTTAGAGTGTAGGAAAGTAGTTTATGGGGATATACTCCAACTTCTTTATTACCCATGATGTTCATCTATAACCATGATGCTTGGTATACATCATAGTTGTGGATGGGATAACAAGATGATTTTAATACCCACTTACATGTGTGCACAAAATTCCACCCCCAGGCTGCTTGCAAATCTAAGAAGACCATACAAGTTTCGGTGAATGAATTGTAGGCTAGTATGTTAGTTTTTAGTCAGAGCTATGTGGATCACGCCCTCTTTATGGTGTTTATATTTAATAGTGTGTATCACTCCACTATCAACATAGAAATATGCAAGTCAAAATATGGGAGATCCTACGATTTTCCCTTGAGATGGTATGAGACTGAAAGGACCTCTTTTGTTTGAATAGAAATGGTGTAGGTTACATCTGATAAGAGTTCATTTGATCCATGAGTGTTTGAGGAAAACTTGACGTTGAGAAAAATATTATGTATATCGATATTGTAGACCTTTAGAGTTTTAGAAGGGAGACCTTGTCTTATTGAGAGTATCCCCACGATGTGGATTTTAGAGTTTTGATCAGGGAGTAAATATTTCCTCCTGATTATTTAGCCCGTATGAGTCTATGTGTGGGGTTGGTGATGTTACTTATTTCTTGGGCTTGAGCTGATAGTAGGCTCAGTTTCATGATATCTTCTATGTGTCATATCCAATGAGATATGTGGATGACCTATAACATATTATCAACTGTGGTGAGATAACCATTGTTGGTAGAGTCACCTTCTGAGAGTATTGGGTGGAAATAAATAACATACAAGAGAATATCCTTCATGGAAGGACAATTCCTTTTGTTCAAGTTCTTTGACAGCACAGGAACTTGTAGGAGAGATCCTTGGGGAATGAGTGTAATATATGGGGTTAGTACCCCTTATTTTGTTGTAGCATATTATTTTCAGGGCAAAAAGTATTGAAATAGGGGAGAATGTAATGTATTGTGTTTTGTTTGTATAGTCCTTCGAATATTATTTCACATATATATAGATTTTTAATTGAAATTGGGACTGTGTTTTTGGTGTCTCAAGACACTAGAATTAATATAATAAAAATATTAATTATATATTAATGCATACACATGCATATTTTTTTGTAATAAATGGGTTTCCCATTTATTGAGACCTCATATGGGAAATATGAGACATTAGTTGTTTCTGAAACATGTGTTTTACCCTAGGAATGACATAAATTTGGTTAGTGTGGGACATCTAGTTGATGAAAGCCTTTGGTTAGTGCATTAAGTAAATTAAATAATTTAATAATTTAATTTATTTAATAACCTAAAAAAAGTTTCATCTCTATAAGTTTATGAAAAATACCCATGGGTAGCCTCACAACCATAGGAGATTAGAGAGGGCAATGAGGAAAACTCCATTGGAATAGACGAACCAAGAACATGGATTGATGACAATAGATCATGGGGAAATGTGAGATGTATAATGAATGAAACAATATCTTCATCCTCATCTCTAATGTATGTGTTCTTCACCAATGATTTATCAATCTCGTGGCAGGGAATATTATTTTGTGGTTTTCCTCCCTTGATTAATTTGTTAAGCATGGATTTATATCTTCTTTTGTTTTTTGGAATTTATCATTCTTCACATGAGCCTAATTTTTAATTATTTTTCTTAGAAATAATTATTTATTTTTTTAACCTTGATTTCACCCATGGGTTTTTTTAGCAATTTTGTCATAATTTGATGGGAATTCATCATCCAATGAAGATCTCACCTTCATTATTGTGATTTTCCAACCTTTTTTATTTATATTCTTCATCACCAGAACATGGGGTTGATGATTTGATATTGTTGGGTAATATTAGAGCATAATAAAACCTTCAGATTCCAGGTAGATGTGTGACCAACATAGAGATCATGGTTTTGTAGTTGGATCGAGGCGTTTTGTGTGATTCAAGTGATAAAACCATGGATCGGTACCCCCCATAAGACAAGGTGAAGCAGGGAAACTATGAGTCAGATGACTAGTGACCTAATTTACAGCAACCAAAGGCTATAAATAAATAATAAAAGGCCTTCCCCTAGATTATTTCATTTTAGGAATGTAAAATGGCTAAGGTTATGATGGAAATAGTGTATCTAGAATCTTGTTAAAGGAACACTTCAAATTTTATGAAATATGTGACTGCAAAATCTATATAACAGAAAAACACATGCAGTGTAGTTTGATAATTCTCTATAACTAGGGTTTTGGATGAGTTAAATATCACATATCGAGTGGTCGAGTCCACACTCTGTGTGTGCATACCATGACAACCTAGCAATGTGAGGAATGAACATGCCCAGGATCCTGTGTTGCCATAAATTCTTTATAGCATAAGGGACACACCATTTATATGTACCTGGTTAGATGATCCATGTACAATGCATACATTCCTTGGGCCTCAGGTACTCATTCATACCTTATGAACCCATACACACACAATGTAGTATCAAAAAGATTCCCAATCCTTGTATAGAGAAGGACAAACCCATATATCTAGGAAGAGTGACTTTCTATGTGACCCCATATACACACTGTTTACTTTTATTTTACATGCGGATTCTAGAAAGGGGACACAAATATATTTCTTCTTATTGATAGATTCCATGAACCCTAGTAGAGAAGATATTGCACTCCCCTCAAGATATTTTTCTTGTGTATCTTTTACTTATGGACATAGATTTGGGACTACGAGTAACATATACTAAGTGGTGTTTTGTGTACAACATAAGGTGGAAAAAATTTTTGAATCAAAGATATGATGTAAAGTGATGATATTATATCACTTCCTGTATATCTTCTTAGTTGATTACAATGATCATGTGTGGTCATTAGAGTGTTACCACGGTTGGTACTCCCTTGTCTCTCTCTCCATGTGGTGGACCTTTATATACTATATACAAGTATATATAGAGATTATCCATATTAAAGAGGGTGTAGTTCCTCTATCTGTAGAGTGGACTCCCTGTCATAGAGCTCTGGTGGTGGGTGGGTCCTCCATTGAAGTTGTTCTCCCTTAGCTTTGGAATAAAGCAGTGATGTGTGGGACCACTAAATTATTGAGATTTTACATGATATGTATGAATAATAGATAGTTCACACTTGGATTTGACACTTACTAGAGAGTATATGGACCTCCACTACATATATTATGTGGTTACATGGGTTTTTTTGGCATCAGTGATGAGACCTCTACAACCACAGGAAGACTCTTTGTTCTTAGCCAAATTGGATGATGGAGATCACCTTACTCTCTTTTCTTGGGTTTCATTGGGAGCATATATAATGTAGGATTTTCCTTTCCTTATTTATTATGTGTTGAGATAACTATTTTTTATTGTTATTTATTCCCTTTCTTTGGTTTTGTGGTGTCCTATTAGGTATGTATATACTCGCCCGAATATTGTCTTTTCCTACACATGTTTTGTCTTATGAATTTGACATGTAGATTGGTAGTGACTCTAATATAACCAATATTAGAGGACCATAGTGGTACTTGGAGGTACTGGTTGTGTTCGGTGGTTAGACATCGATATTTTCAGTTAGGATCTCTTCATTTTTCTATTTTTTTTCTAGGATGGGACCACATTTTGGGTTGGGAATAAATTTTTATCCTTTATATATTTTACATTATATTTTTGTACTATGTTGTATTTCCTAGAGGTTATTGCATTAATGGTTTACACTCTAGTTATTTGAGTATTTTATTATATCTCCACCCTAATGAATATGGATTGTTTTGTGTTTACATAGAGGTATTTAGGCCAAGGCGTACAATTTTCGTATTATGCCTACTCGATAGTTGTTTCCATCCCTTGGCATATTGGAGTTGGGCTTGGTGTGTCACACCTGACTTAATACTAGCCATGTTGGCCCTGATGGGTCTTGTCATGACACAATGAAACTAAAATTGTGAAAATATATCTTTAGTCAAGTCATTATAATCTAATAAATAAATCATAAAACAAAACAATAGCATCTGACACTTAATTTATGATGATGAAACCATGGTTTTGAATCAATATTTTCAAAATAAGAAACACTATAAATATTTGAAAGACAAAGATTGTATTAACTAATATAAATTATATATACCTGTATATGCACAAAATTAATTGTATTTGACCTCTTTTTCACCAAGTGTATCCTAGGAAACACATTCCATGAACTTTTAGATTTTCCAATTACCAAAACCTTATTAACATATAAAATTTAAGACTAAATTACTAATATCATAGAATAAAATTTACAGTTCCAAAAAATCATTAAAAATTTAATGAAATTCACAAAGTATAGAGAATTACAAATTTATTGTGCATTGATGTGGGAAAAATATGAATAACATCCAGTTTCCCCTAAAATAGAAAATTTTAACATGGATTACCTTGAATTGAATAGTATATATTTTTTTATTATATAAGTCATTTTATTATCCAAGAAATGGAAGGAACATACATTGAATATATCTATTATTGTAACATTGAGATATATATTAAACTCAAGAATGTTTTTACAGGTATTTAAGAACTATAGATATGTATTACAGATCCAAAAAATCATAAAAAATTGATTTGATTCTGTATTCAAATAAAGTTATGATACTTAATTAGACATGTAATAAATTAAATCACTGTAGGTAATATCAATTAATGAAATAAAAATTGAAAATGAAATTCACACAAATGGAAAATAATTGCAATAGGGTTAATGAGAGCTCATATAGAAACTCACCTTTTTCATACATGGAATTTAGCCTAATTCTTTAATAAAACATTATAATAGTAACACCCAAGGATATTTTGAGGTTTAGTGCCCCAAAAACTAGGTTCATAATACATGAAGTACATTAAGAAATATAAACATGAACATAATTTAGACCTCTTAAAAGAATAATTTTTTATACAACAAAGTTCAGCTCACTATAAGTGATTTCCTAGGTATATAGGTAACACTATGATATTTTATGATATAACTCTTTTCAAATAAATTTAATCTATTTGATAGCTTGCGATACCCACAACCCTATGTCTAAACAAACCATAATATAACATACCATTATAAACTATCCATTAAATTGGAGAGTGTAAATAATAATGTATAAATTATGAAAAGTATATGGTTTAAACAAGTATAAAATAGATTCATTAGCTAAGAATTTATTATAAATTAAAATAAAAAACATTTGAAATTAAAAGAAAAGTTTTTTAAAAAAACTGATTAAATGTGCATAATGTGTGTTTATCTTAATACATTAAATTAATAAATATTTATGATTTATTTTTATATATTATATATTAAATATTTTTTTTTCATTCATCTAATATTTTTTTCTAGGAATAAGATAAGAATAAATCTATTTTTTTCTTAAAACAACATTTTTCTAAAAAGTGTTTCGTCGCGTTTTTCAATTATTTTTTAAATTATTTTTTTCTAATTATAGGAAATTTATTCTAAATTATTAAATTTAAATTTTAAATAAACATTCCAGAATTATATTATATTTAATTTTTTAGAATTTTCCAAAAATATTAATTTTTGATGAATAATGAAAAATATTGATTTTTTTAAAAATAATCTTTTCATTTAAAGAATTTAGAAAGATATACTTTGTTTTAAAATGGTTTTAAAAGTTTCAATATTTTTATTATAATATTATTAATCCAATTTAGTTCATTGAAATCAATTTTATGCTGAATTTTGATATAAATGTTTTTTACATTTTAGAAAATGTTTTCTTTCGAAAACTGCTTTTTATCAAATTTTTTGATTTAATTTTAAATTAAATTATAACAATTCTATGAATTTAACTTGATAAAATAGATTCCATAATTGGAATCATAATAATTAATATTAAGTAATAATACCAAATTAAATGTTTTCACAATGAATAGAAAAACAGTAAAAATCTATTACCACAGTTATGGATTAATCAGGTTTATTAGGGAGTTAATATATAAAGATAAGTATTAAAATGAATAAAAACTTTATGAAACCCCATTTTTTAGTTTTATCTATTCCTTAACGTTATAAACTTATAAAATGATGTATTTTGAGCCATTTTTTCAAGAAAGTTACTTGACATTATTTTAAAGTATTGAAAAATTATAATTGTGGAACTCGTCTCAATTATAAAAGGGAACCTCCTACCTTAACTTATTCACACCTATTGAGCCATTTATATTTACCAAAAACTATGAAAATATATCCACAAAATCATTTTAAACATTATATAGCTACTGGTCTTCCAAAAATACTATCCTTAAGGCCCTTAATATGAGTTCCAATGGAGGTTTTGCTAAGCCATAGTAATTGTCCTCACCATGCTCTTTCTTTTTCTTACTTCATCTTTTACCACCTTAGAATATATATTAACTAAAAAAATATAATTAAAAAATTATATAACATATAATTATATGTAATTATGTTTATTTAATAACATAAATCCATCTCCTCATCCATCAAATGAGAAACAAAACCATCGTCCATGTGTATGGCGGACTACCGCCTCACAAACCAATATAATCCATTTTCTATAATCAATTATAACAAATGAATATAATGATTGATTTAAAGTATATATATGACATTTAAAAAATAATTATACCTCTGTAATCATAATATGTCGTCTACATTCTTACCTTCCAACCTGTTGGAAAATGATAATGCCGCTCATGCGTATGTGTGGACTACCACCTCCGCAATATGATGCAATTCGTTTTTCATTTGTGTTTTAAATGAATATTAATAAAGATATATTTAACTAATATATAATATATATATATATATATGATATAATAATTATTCTATAAAGGTTAATTAATATTTTCCTTTATTTTGTTCCATCCGTTGAAAAGTGAAAATAACGTTCATGCGCACTTATGGCTTATCATATCCATGAACGGTGTAATCCATTTCCCGATATATATTATTTATGGAAGAATATAAATATAAATATAAATATAAATATAAATATTTATAATGAATATATTTTATATTTTATCATGATTAATATTTTAGAGATGATTAGACCCAGGTCAAAGTATAAGGACCTGAACTACAGAACCGAAACTCTCAGTGAGAAACAAAACAATTAATATCCAAAAGTAACGATTATAATAAGTATATATTAATAAATGGATGTTTAAATATCATAAGTTTTTTATTTATGACATTATAACAATTTAAACTATTCTGGTATAGAAATATAATAAATTTAAATTTTTTATACAAGAGATTAGAGTGCTTTCAATGAAAGTGGAACTCAAGGAAGGGGATTTTTTTCTCACTTTTACTTCTATGAGACACATGCCATATTCACTACTTGTTTCTTTTATATAGTATATACAATTAAAATTAATGTATTCTATGATTCAATTCATAAAAATTATAGGTATATAAATATAAATCTATGTTTCTCAATTTCTTAAGGTTTTAATTTGAAATTTATCAAAGTGGTAAGCATTTTTTATTAGAATTTCATTGTTTATCATGATTGTTTATAAAAAAGTTTTCTATGATGAAATATTATGATATACCTCTCAATAAGATAATCTATTTTCTTATCCTATAGTTATTTCTTGAGAATACATGTTTCCCTTTCATTATAATCTCTCTATGTACTCAAGAGACTAAAATAACATTTTTAAGGAAAAACCAACTTTATTTCTCTCTTCGATCAAAGATCCTTTTTTATGCATCCATGTTTTGAAAAATTGATTTCAAGAATGTTTATAATATTATCCTATGATTATCTAAATTCATTTTTACCAATTATTGAATTTCTATAAAATGTACTAAATGAAATCTTATTGTTGGTTTTATAATGAGGTACTTTTTACAAAATTGTGAAAGGAATGTGTTCTTTTTACTTATACGACAGGAACATAATTTCTCAGGGTCATAATCGTTATTTGATTGGAATATTACATTACATATTTTCAATTTTCTTGTCAAAAAAAATGTTTTTCATAATATTTTGTTAATTTTTTATATTTTAAATAAGTATTTTCAAAATGTAAAGTTAATTTTCTTAAAGAAATGTTCTTGATATATTTTAAAGGTATTTTCCTATAACATGAAAAATTTTGATAGTACATATTATTTAATGGGAATATAATCTAGTGATTCCATCCAATTTTATTCTTTTTATGTCTTATAATGATGATGTTTTAAATATGATTATGTGAAACCTGTTTCTTTTGCATGGGTTAATTATGTTACGAAACCCATTTATTTTCCATGGTTATGTTATTATTAAATGATATAATGATTATGAAACCCATTTCTTTTTAATATTTTATGACATGATGAATTATTTATGATCTTATAAAATAGACACACACAGATATATATATATATATATATTATTTTCATTGTGTTAAGTGTGGGACCTGAATTATATATCCCTCCAATTAATTAGGTAAATATGGATATCTCATGAGACATGTAGGAATGGAATTGGGTGTAATCCCATTTTAATAAGGGAATATTTCTACTTATATAGTATTGGGAGTGAACCTTGATTACTACTATGGTTTGGTAAGTGAACCCTATCCACTATAATAATCTTGGAAGTGATCCTTGAATACTAAGGAAATGATTTTCTATGCTTATATGTTTAAAAAATAATTATGTCTCTTGCCAATGTAATTCTATTATTAATCATGTTCTTTGATTCCATTATGATTTATGTCTTGTGAACTTTCATCCTTTATGACATGACTCATGATCATGAACTATGATATTAAGGATATATTTTTCAAATTTTATTCTCATGTTATCATACCCTTAAGGCCATTTTATGTTTATGGGATCATTGATATCTCCCTTGCATACACTTACTAATAATGATATCTCACCCTTTATTATGTTTCCATTACCTAGGATATGAAAAAATGTATTGTGTATGATATGTCTAAGAAGGGTAATAGTTTTGAAGAACATATTTGGATATGATTTAGTGCACTTAAGAAGTATTTGTTTATGTACCCAAGTTTCTAAAGGAACTAGAGTTATATGATTCTATCATGGACTATTGTATAATCAATATTAATTTAATTAGATGTAACATATAAATAGGAAAATAATCGGTAACTATAGTTGGTATCAGAGTAATGTTTATTTAACCTTTGGAAACTAGGATGAGAAAAAAACTAGTGAGAACACTTAGGATAATACAATGTGGAGAATAATATACTATGTTATGGTAAAGAAAGAAGTATGGTTTTCCTTGAAAAAATACTTGTATGAGGACTACAAGTTGACATGGTTTTTCAAAAATGGTTAATAACCCCAAAAAAGTGTTGGTTGATTATATGTCTCCCATAATTATAGTACACAGTGAGGGTGACCTTACTGTGCACCTGGTTTGGCACTCCTAGGTGATATGATTTGGTAAATTCAAATTTTCTTTACAAACCATTATGAAGGATATGGATAGATAGTCATTAATGATGACCAAGGTTAAACATATGGTTTTAATGATTGAAAATAATCCAAAATGAGTTATACATATTATAACTAATTGTTCATGATTATGTGTTTACCCCCTATGATTATTGTTTCTCACACTATGCGTTTTGGTTTTAGTCAATGGATGGAACTTGAAAAAACTGTGTTAATGTAGAATTTGATAGATAATTCAATGATTTTCATCCTAAGAAACCAAATTTTATGAGACATAGAATGAAAAATATCATTTCTATGATTACAAAAAATTCTAAAGCTATAAATCACACTTATATTACAAACAAGCAACAGTAGGAATAACATTCCATTGAGTCCTTCATTAGGAAACATCCACATTATTTTTGTGGGTCCACTAATTGACTAGTTGTTGAGTAATAGATCAAAACCACTGAAAATATATATTTCATTATACAGTGTTTAGAATATGAAAAAGTTCTTTTGGATGTCTATCATTTGGAAAAACAAAGAATATCAATGGTGGGATCTTATCAAGAATATAAAGCAATGGTAAGAAATTAACTCCATGGATTTGGATGTGTTTAAAAGTTTATTTTTAATTAAATACTTTACATATATTCTTTATGTGAAAATGGATGAGGAATTACTTGATATAAAAAAATGATGAAGAATCTATTGGTACCTATGAGGAAAAGTTTACAAAACTTTTAAGGTAGGCATTTGGTAATATCATCCATCTTAAATTTAAGGTTGATTAATTCTTTAGTGGATTAAAATGAACTATTTAAAGGGAATTATCCAAAAGAGAATTAATTATCTATGAATAAATCTTTCAATGTGCTATGAAAGAGGAAATAGAGATTTGAGTTACCCATAAATCATAAGGCTTTGATAAGAAAATAAAGATGAAATTCAAAGGAAATTCTAAAACCAATGGAGAGAAGAAGATAAGCCTTCCTGTATGCTCGAAGAGTGAAAAGAAACATGGAGGAAAATATCTTAAGTGGAATAGTAAATTTTTCAAATATAGAAAGATATATCATTGAATAATAGAATATAAAATTCATGGGAAACAATTAACTAATGATATGAATAGATAGAAAGCTCTATATAATTCACCACACATAGTACGCTATTTTAAATGAAAGTATTATGAGAATTATGCTAACCAATAATAAAACTTGAATGTTAATGACGATGATTGACATCATCAATATCTTAAGAAGTGAGAAAATTAGAAATCTCAAGTGATCACCATTTCTGATGATAGGTTTTACAATGACATGGTGAAAGGTACAATTACTATCTACTCTATAACTACTAATGTCTTATTTAAATTTCGATCAACCCACTCATTTATATATGAATAATTTTCTAAGGGTATTAAAATTCCACCCTAATAATCAAATGTTGAATTATCAGTGTAAATACCTAAGGAATTATGGTTTCATCTCGGGTATATGATTCTTATCTGACAAAATTTTATGGGTATGTGCTTCCTGCAAATGTTTCTACTCTCTCTATGGTTGAATTTTATGTTATCTTATGAATTGATTAGATTTATCTATATACATCCCACATAAATTATCGAGTAAGTGAAGTCATGTTTTATATCATAAACCAACCAATGATTATATATCAATGTGATGAGATATATAAACTTCCTATGGAAATCATATCCATTTTATAATTCGTTATTTTTATTCAAAATATGTATTTTTCTCTGATGGTTGGGGAGAAACTCAACATCACGCTATGCCTATTGGGTGTGATTTTGTTGATATATTTCCCTAATAGTTTCCTATTATTCCACATAATTGTTATGGTTAATTCTCAATAGAAATCATACCTAGTGATACTCCTATTTCAAAGACTCCCTATAGAATGACCCCAATTGGGTTACATGAATTAAAGAAGCTGCACCTATAGAATCTAGAAAATGGATTTATTCAGCCATGTTCATCACCTTGGGGTGTATCGGTTCTTTTTTTATGAATAAATATAGATAAATGAGGATCTTCATTTATTGCATTAAACATAATAAGGTCCCTATCAATAAAAATTATCTCCAACCACGTATTGATGAATTATTTGATGAACTATTTGAAGCATAATAATTTTCCATGATTGATTAAAGTTATCAACATAATTGATTAAGGTTTAAGAAGAAGGATATACCCATGAGAGAATTCCATAAAATTTATAGACATGATAAATTTATATTTATTCCTTTTAGTCTTACTAATTTTCCAGTTACCTTTATAGAATAAATAAATAGAGTCATTAAATATTACATTGATCAGTTTGTGGTAGTCTTTAATGATGATATTCTTATAAATTGAAAGAGAAAGAAAGAGCCTGGATATAACTTGAGAATTGTATTGAATACCCTAATTAAGGAGAATATATATGGAAAATTTATAATGTCTGAATTTTGGATATAAAATATTTCATTTTTGGGTCATATAATCTCAAGTGAGGGTATATTAGTGGATCCATCAAAGATTAATATTATTTAACATTGGTACAGACCAACTACTATGAATAAGATACAAAGTTTTCTTGGTTTGGTGGGATATTATCGATATTTTGTGGATAATTTCTCATATATGTGTAATCAACTCACCAAGTCAACTCAAACGGGAGGAATGTTCCTCTAGAAAGATGAATGTGAAGAAAATTTCATGGAACAAAAGAGAAGATTAGTCAGTTAGCCTATGATTTTATTACCCTTTAGTGGGTAAGTTTTTTTAATCTGTAGTGATGTATCAAAGAATGGAATGATATTTATTATTGTGTAGAATGATATAGTTATAGATTCTGCCTCACACCAATTTATAGTTGATGAAAATAGTTACCCAACTCATGATTTTGAGTTAGATGTGGTAATTATTTCATTAAATATATGTATACATTATCATTATAGATAAATATGTGATATATATAATGATCAAAAATGTTTAAAGTATATACTCACTCAAAAATATATGAATATGGGTCATTGAAGATTAATCGAGATGATTAATGAGTATAAATGATTAATAAATTACCACCATAAGAATGAAAACAAGGTGGATAAAGATTTGAGTCGAAAGGATCATTATGGATTATCTATGATTAGGTTAAAAAAGATATAATATTTATAGATTTTAAAAAAATGGATCTAGAAATATTGAATGAAGGTGGAAAATCTTATCTTTTCCAAATAAGTTATCGATCATCTCTCCATGTGAGGATTAAGGAGGAATAGAAGGACCACATGGAACTATAGAATAAGTTCTGAAATATTTCTATGATTTCACTTGATAATGATGGGATTGTAAGGTTCATGAAGATTTTATGTGTCCTATCAATACTATATTTGAAGGAGTTTCTAGATGAGGTCCATAGTTCATCATACTCTATTCACTCGGTATGTATAATGATGTATAAAGGCATGAAATAGTGTTTCTGGTTGGATAAAATTAAGATAGATATTACTATGTATATAAGTTAGTGATTGATATTTTATCATGTTAAAGCTAAGAGATAAAAGTTTAAGGGGAAGTTACATCCCTTACTCATACCAGAAATGAAATGGGAAAACGTCACCATCGATTTTTTCCTCAAACTCCCCATAAGGTATAGGGCTCATAATACCATTTGGGTTGTAGTTGATAACCTTATGAATCCATCACAATTCATTACCATCAATTAATACTTATCTCATGACCAAATGTTATAATTTAGATTAAATAAGTGGTAAGGTTTTAGGGAGTACCACATTCAATTATATCTGATCCAGATTTGAGATTTACCTTGATGTTCTAGTATTATCTTCAGTAGGCCATAAACATAGAGTTAAGTTTCAACATATTTAATAAACATCAAATATATTACTAGTTTTAGAGAAACATTCAAAACCTAATGTATATGTTGAGATATTTTTCATTGAAATTAAAAGGTGGTTGAGATCAACACCTTCATCTAGTTGAGTTTTCTTACAACAATATCTCTCACTAGAGTATTCATATGTCTCCATATAAATCACTCTATATAAATAAGTGTATAACTCCAATGTGATAAAATGAAGTTTTAGAAATAATGTTACTAGTATATAAACAAGATGAGTAAATAATAGAGAAATTTATAGCCATTCAACAATACAATAAGGTAGATCAAAGTCAAAAAAAATTATGATGACAATAATTGGAGATAACTATATTTCAATGTTGGTTAAAATATATTTATATGAATTTATCCATGGAAAAAGTTTATGATATTTGGAAATAAATTAAATCTAAGACTTAGGTATATTGGCTCCTTTGACATTATTGATTGAGAAGGGACAATATCTTATTTCTTGAAACATCCACCGAACATCTCCCATGTTCACAATGTGTTCCATGTATCTCTCCTAAGGATGTACATACCAGATCCATAAAATGTAAAGAACTCATAGGTCGTACAATTGGATCATGATATTTAATATTAGTAATATGCAATATAAATATTTTATTGTATAGAAAATGTGCTATATAACAAGGATACTCACCTGGTTAAAGTTCTCTAGAGGAATCAAAAATCAGAAGAAGCTATGTGGGAACCAGAGAAAGTGATGAGGCATAGATATACTCATTTTTTTGTATCAAAGTAATATAATTTCAAGGAATAAATTCAATTTAATGGGGTTGTAATGTGACTTCCTATAATTTTAGAACATAATTATTTTTTAAATAAATTTAATCTCATTAATAACTTGTGATACACGCAACCCCGAGTGTAAACAAACCATAATATAGTACACTATTATAACATTACTATTAAATTGGTGGGAATGAATATAAAGAAATAAATTATAAAAATTATATGTTTTATACATGTATAAAATAAATTAATTGGATACCAATTTATTATAAATAAAAATAACAATCATTTTAAATTAGAAAAAAAAAATTCTGCTTTTTTTATGTAATGTGTTTTTATCTTAATAAATGAAATTAATAAATATTGGTGAATATTTTTATATATTATATATCGAACTATGTATTTTATCTTTAATATAATATTTTTTTTCTAGGCATGGGAAGAGAATAAATCATGTTTTATGCTTAAAAATTGAACATTTCTAAAAATTTGTTTTTTCATGTTTTGTGAACTTATTTTTAAAATTATTATTTTCTAAAATTTTATAAAATTTAAATAAAAAATAAAATCCATTTTTTAAATAAAAATTTAAAAATTATCTTAGATTAATCTTTTGATAATTTTTTGAAAAGTTTAATTTTTCAGTGAATAGTAAAAAATATTGGTTTTTATTAAAAATTAACTTTTCGTTTAAAGAATTTAAAATGTTAATTTTTTTTAAATGATTTAAAAAGTAAAAATAGTTCAATTATATTATTATGAATCCAATTTGTTGAATTTTAGTCAATTTTATGTTAAATTTTGAAAAAAGCACTTTTTATGCATAAGATTTTTTTATCCTTTGGAAAACCACTTTTCATCACATTTGAAGGATTAATTTTAAATTTAATTTTGAGAATTATATAAATTTAATTTTATAAAATGTATTCCTAATATTTAATTATAATAATTAATGTTCGGTAATAAGTCCAAATTATTTTTTGGTCATAATGAATTATAAAAACAATAAAAATATGTCACTATTGTTAAGGTTAAAATAGGCTGGCTAGGGGTTTAATATGTAAATATAAGGGTTAAAATGATCAAAAGTCTTTCTGAAACACCATTTGATGGTTTTATTTATAAATTAACCTCATCACCTCCTAATATGAGCCATTTTTATCCAGATATTCTTATAAGTGACTTGGAATTATTTTAAAACATTGAAAAATTATAATTGTAATCACCTCAATTATAAAAGGGAATCTCCTCACATCAATTATTCACAACCATTACGAAATTTATATCAACCATAATATACCAAAATATATTAACAAATTACCAATCCTATGGTCCTTAATAAGATACCCCGATGTTGTTTTTCTAAGCGAATGTAATTGTCTTTACCAAGATCTTTATTTTTTTAATTATTTTTTACCACCTTAGAATATATGTTAATAATTAAAATATAATATGAATAGTATTTAAAGTAACTAATATTTTATTATGTTTGTTTCATAACTAATATCTACCGCCACTTATATTCAATGGGAAATGAAGTCATCGATCATGTGTACCGAAATATATTGTCTCACGAACCGATGCAATTCATTTTCCATCACAAGCTCTCAAAGATGGATATAATGATGATTTTAAATTATATATATGTTATTTATAAAATAATTTTACTTATTTAATTATAACATTACATCTACACTTTCACATTACAATCCATTGGAAAAGAATAACGTCACTCGTGCATAAGTGTGGACTACCACCTCCACGAAGCAATGTAATTCATTTTTAATTTATTTTTTACATACATGTTAATAAGGATAGATTTAATTGACATATATTATTTAATAATTATTCTATAAATGTGAATTAATTTTTACCTCTCTTTCATTCCATGTGTCAAAAATTGAAAACAACGTTCATGCACACGTACAGCTTATCATCTTCATAAAAGGTGTAATTCATTTTTATAGATGTATAATTTATGGATGAATCTAAATATATATATATATATATATATATATAATTAATATATCTGATAATTATATTATCATTAAAATTATATATATGATTAAACTATAATCAAAGTTCAAGGACCAGAACTACTGAATCAAAACCCTCATGAAGAAATAAATAGTTAACATCTTGATATGATGATTTTAATAAGGAATTATTAATAAATGGATGTTGAAATATTATAAGTTTATTTTTTATGATATTATATGTATTAAAAAATTTATATATATAAATATGATAAATTTTATTTTATTATATATGATTTTAGAGTACTTTCGACGAAATTGGAACTCGAGGTAAATGATTTTCATCTCACTTTTACTTCTTTTGAAACATGTCATACTCACCACATATTTATTTGATGTAGTTAATTTAATGATCATTAATGTATTATCTGATTCTTCTCAAGAAAGTTATTAGGATATATATATATATATATCCATATATGGTTTTATCTTTCTTGAGGTTTTTATTTGAAAGTTACAAAAATTTTATCGGTTTTATGTTACAATATCATTGTTTGATGGGGTTGTTTATGATAAAGTTTCCAATGATGAAATATTATGATATACCTCTAAATAAACTGGATAATTTTATTATTCATTTTACCCTATATATGTACATAAGAGACTGAAATAATATTATCCAGGAAAGACTATCTTTATTTCTCTTTTTGGATGAAGATAATTTTTCTTCAATATCATTTTTTGATAAATGTTTATAATTTTATCCTACGATTATTTTTAACAAAAAAATTAATGTTATGATAAATAATTTTTATTTAGATTACATATATTTATATACATTATAAGAATATTAGTTAATTTTTCAGTCAAAATGGAAAATTATTTATTTCAACCTAAATTCAATTTTCATGTATTATATGGTTTTATTTAAAATATTTATTTCTAAATAATATAATTTTAATTTGAAAAAATGAATTAATTTTTTTCTTTCATAATATAAAAATTATCATATTATGAAATTTTGATAATTTTTGGAAAATATTTTTTTTCCAATAAATAATAAAAAATATAGATTTATATTGAAAATTGCAATTTATTTTCAAGTATTTACAATTAAAATTATATTTTTTATTTTTTTCAAAACCTATTTTTCTTATTTTGAATAAAAAATTCAAATCAAAGTCTTTTTAACGAATTTTAACCATGAATTTATTATAAAAAAACTTTTTATAATTAAAAATGCATTGAAAAAAGTTGTTTTTCACCACCTTTTATCTGTTTAATTTGAAATTAAATTCTTCCACTTATGTATTTTTAATATTTAAAAATGGATTTAATATTTTTAATTAGGAGGTCAAAATTTTATAAATAGTTCACTTTTATTTTTGATCAATATGGATAATAACCTTAGTAATTTTTATTACCATGGTAAAGGGTAAATCATGTAATTAAAATTAACAATAATATAATAAGTAATATAAAATGACCTTATCACCTGAATAAATTTTATTGGATGGTTATATATCATCCATAATAAGAAAAATGTAGAATATATTTCCTTTTTTACCATTTGTATGTGATTATGACCATTATAATATTTTATGTAAAGAAAAGTTAAAAATATCACACCCTTGTTTTTAATAACTATAATATTTTTAATATGCGGTAACCAAAGTATATGTTTGATTATAAATATTTTTTTAAAATATAAAATATTTAAATTCATTATTTTCATTTATTTTTAATTTTTAGTGAACATATAATTACTTTAAATTCTTACTCAACACTAACACATTAATTATTTAATTCATAAAAAATGATATTAAAAATAATAAAAGTAGTATATTTTGAAATAATTTGTGTAACACATTAATTTCATAGATAAAAACTGTTCGGGATATATTAAAATATTTTATTAAAGTTTCATTTGTTTTCTTGATGTTATAAAAGTCAAAGTAAATGAATAGTTTTATAATTGACAATATTGATATTTTATGAAAATAATATTTTATATAATGATATAAAATTAATATAAATCCTATATTAGGCAAAGTGATTAGTATATGGTTTCAAATATCAACCATGGTCTATTTATGGACATTTTTTCCCATTAATTGTAATTATCTTGATCCTCAGGATTAAAAAACCATGTTATCACAGAAATTGTAAAAATGGTTAACGAGAGGTTAAAACAAAAAGATAAGGGTAAAAATGTGATACACATTTCTAAATTTTTTACTACATGAAATTATTTTTAATCCTCATATTATCTTTTAATATTTTCAATTTTAATCCATTTGGATAACAAAATTAATTTATATTCAGTTAATATTTAAAAAAATTCCAAGTGTGCCCCTCCCTTATCATATAAAATGACACCTATTATTCCCAATTATTGACACTTCCAAATCATTTAGGTTTGGCCAAAACTTTTAAAAATCCTTTACTTATATCTCTATCCATGTTTTTGATGTCTTATTTATCGAATAATACAATTCTTATAGGTCTTAGACTAGGGGAAAAACGATTATTGCGACGGGGTATTTGCGACGGGTCTTATTCCCATCGCAACAACTCTGATGAAAAGGGTTTTTGCGATGGGAATATGTTCCTGTCGCAAATGGTCAGTTATTTTCGATGGGAATACAGGGCCCATCACAATTTCAATGGTTCGGTTTGTGTGCCAAAAAGCGGGAAGGATATTTGCGACGGGTAGAAGGCTACCAGTCGCAAGTACCCAGCGGTGGTAAATAGTGTTTGAGATGGGGAAATTTCTCCGTCGCAAACAAGTATTAACCCAGTATTATTTGCGATGGGCCCCATCGCCAATACTGGCCACTGTAAATCCTATTTGCGATGGTCACCTATAGCCTGTCGCAAATACCACGCGGTAGTAAATACGGTTTTGCGACGGGACTATGTATCCATCGCAACAGATAATCCAACGGGAGGTATTTGCGATGGGACCTGTCGCTAATATTGGCGGCGGTAAATATGAATTTGCAACGGGGATATCCTCCTGTCGCAAATGCCGGCGGTGGTATATAGTAATTTTCGACGGGGATATCTGCCTGTCGCTAATGGTGTGGCATTAGTAACGGGCCCGTCGCAACAACCCTTTTAGCCGCCGCCTGTAATTAATGCGGGCGAAGGAATTTGCGATGGGCCCCGTCATGAATACCAACAGCGGTAAATAGAAAATTGCGAAAGGGATAGTAACTCGTAGCTAATGGTGGTGATTTGCGACAGGACCGTCGCAAAAGGCCTTTTACCCGCCGCCTTATTTAATGCGGGTGAAGGCATTTGCGATGGTATCCTGTCGCAATACCTCGTATTTGCGATGGTAACCTGTCGCAAATGCGACCGTCGCAAAAAATCTAACCTATATATACACCCCATCCATTTTTCCCATAACATTCCGATCTCCATTTTTCTTTCTCTCTCATTTTCATATCTGAGAAGAATTTTTTTTTGTTTTAATTTTTTCATTCGAGAAGAGGAAGGAAAGAGTTAGAAGGTGCAGATTATTAAAGGTATTTATATTTTTTTAATTGTTAAATAATTTTTAATTGTTAATTTTATTTTTAATTGTTAATTTTATTTTTTTAATAGAATTTTTAGCTATATAGTATAATTAGTTTATGTGCTTGTACCAAATATTCTTTGTCTGGATACGAACAAGTAGAGGCGGCTCTGGCACAGATGTTCCGTGGAGTGAAAACTTTGACAAGGTGTTTCGTGCTTGACTCGGGGTAACCTGGTACACGACAATGGGCATTGCTGCACTCTTGGTTCGACACTCCCGGGGGATGTTTTGGTAATAATTATAAATAAATATATAATTATCAAATAGTTAAGAAATAATTTGATTTAATTAAAATAATTATCTAATAATTAGGAAATAATTATATTTAATTTATTAGAAATAATTATAAATAATTATAAAACAATTAAAATAATTAGAAAACAATTAAAATAATTAAGAAATAATTAATAAAAAATAATTAGATTTAATTAAAATAATTATCAAATAATTAGTAAATAATTAGATTTAATTGATTATAAATAATTAGAAATAATTAGGAAACAATTAAAATAATTAGGAAACAATTAGATTTAATTAGGAAACAATTATATTTAATTAGGAAACAATTAGTATTATTAGGATACAATTACTATAATTAGGAAACAATTAGTATAATTAGGAAACAATTAGTATAATTAGGAAACAATTAGTATAATTAGGAAACAATTAGTATAATTAGGAAACAATTAGTATAATTAGGAAAAAATTAGTATAATTAGGAAACAATTAGTATAATTAGGAAACAATTAGTATAATTAGGAAACAATTAGTATAATTAGGAAACAATTAGTATAATTTGGAAAAAATTAGTATAATTAGGAAACAATTAGTATAATTAGGAAATGTGATTGACCGCTCATCTACCTCAATTTTCTTTTTATTTGTGTGTTGAGGCTTGACAGGAAACTTCTGGCTCCACATGTAATATCTGCTTTTACTGTCAAAATTATCAACCTCCTCGCCAATATAGAAGTGAGAAGGTTTATAATTTTGACAATAAATGCACATATTACATGTGGAGGCAGAAGTTTTATGTCAACCACAACACACAAATGAAAAGAAAATTCAGGTAGATGATCGGTCAATTACGTTTGTTTGTCTATTCATTGATTTATTAACCACCCGACCTATATGCATATCTTCGCATTTCTAATTATTAACATAAATAATAACATAAATAGTAACATAAATAGTAACATAAATAGCAACATAAATAGCAACATAAATAGCAACATAAATTGTAACATAAATAGTAACACAATATAAAATATTATATTACTCTGATATTAATAGTTAAATAATACTTATAATATAATTAATTTATTATTATATGTTTAATATTTATAAAAAAATATTAATATTAATAAAATTATAAAAAATTTATAAAATATTACAATTATCAATATTTTCAACAAGTTTTGCGTTATTCTTAACTGTTCAAATCTTAAAGGGTCTCCAATTTTTAGGTCATGCCCAATAAAATGTTTGCGTCAACCGTGTCCAATGTAAACACTATAATTATTCTTTCTTGGTTGATCACCTCGTAGGTAGCGTTGCAATAGGACAACCCATGTAATGTCTTTCTCATTACTTGTGTCGTCCTATTGCAACACTACTTGCGAGATGATCAACCAAGTTAGAACAATTATAGTGTTTAAATTGGTCAAGGTTGAACCAACCTTTTTAATGGGCATGACCTGAAAATTGACAACCCTTTAAGATTTGAACATGTTAAGAATAAAGCAAAATCTGTTAGAAATATTGAGATTTGTAATAATTAGTAATAATTACTAATAAAATTAATCAAAAATCAAATAAATTCAAATATATGGTTATAAATTGGCACAATTTACAGTGGATTGACGACCACCATTTGTTCAACATCTCATATCTTTGCTACTTTCTCCCACTAAAATCAGTATGAAAAGTGTGCTCTAATGTGTGTCAGAGCAAGTTTTTCATATTGATTTCAGTCGGGTGAAAGTTAAAAAGATATAATCCATCGGACAAATCAGAATAATTAGTAATATAATCCTCAAAATGATGATTACAAAATTTAATTTCATTATTCAAGCATATTTCATTTTGCCAAGTATTGCTATGTATTTCTAAATTAATAACAATTAGTGGGGATGATTGCAAACTAACTGTGTCGCCTATAATTATTGGTAATTACTAATAAATAACTGTAATTATGTATCTTCTTTTTTTAGGATATTGATTCTTATATCAAATTATTTAACAATTGTATTGATTTTAAATTTTGTAGAAACATATATATGAATATAGAACAAGGAAATCGACATCAATAATTATTAGATGATCGTGCTTGGATAAATTAGCGCAGAAATCCAAACAGTTCTAGTTTAAATCTTGTATATGTTGATGGTGTTGAAGATTTATTATCATTTGCATCATCAAACCCGGAATTTTTTTTAGAAGGGACAATTTAGTTTCCTTGTAAAATATGTGCTCTGAGAACGTTTGAGACATTTGACATCGTTGGGAAACATCTATTGCGTTATGGTTTTCAATCTGATTATATTTTATGGTATCAACACGGTGAACGTACTTCTAGAGAAGATACTAATAATTTGATTTCGGATCCATCATGATTTCAGAATTTAGTACAAGATGTTGGAGGGTCATCTGTTCAACAAACAGAAATTTAGGATGATGTTGATTTACCTCCCGATTTTGCACCATCTGAATTTGCTAAGTTGTTCAGTTCTGCTAAGGATGCATTATATCCTGGATGCAAGATAAGCAAATTAGAAGCGGTTTCAAAATTTATGGCTATTAAATCAGATAATGGAATGTCAAATAACTATTTTGATTAGATAATTTCTTTGGTTAAAGAACTGTTACCTGATGGAAATGTGATGCCTGCTAATTATTATGAGAGAAAAAGACTCGTTTGTAATCTGGGCCTTACTTATCAAAAGATGCATTCATGTTCAAAAGATTGCATCTTATATTCTAGTGAAAATGATTCGTTGGATAGTTGTCCCACATGTGGACAATCGATGTATAAAGAAACTCAATAAGGGGAGTCTGGATTGATTCCTATAAAACAGTTGAGATATTTCCCGCTTACACCCAGGTTGCAGCGTTTATTTATGTCTCAGAACACAACAACAATGATGTCATGGAATAAAAACAATATTTCAAATGGTAAAAGCTTGGTTCATCCATCTGATGGCGATTCATGGAAACATTTTGATTAAGTGAATCCGTCTTTTGCTTTAAAATCATGGAATGTGTGATTAGGTCTTTCTACTGATGGTTTTTGTCCATTTGGATCTTTTGGTAGTCAGTATTCCTGTTGGCCTGTCTTTATAACTCCGTACAATTTACCTCCATGGATGTTGATAAAAGAGCCTTATATCTTTTTGACATTATTAATCCCAGGACATCCGAAAAAGAATATTGATGTTTATTCGGAACCACTGATTGATGAGTTAAATTTATTGTGGAGTCAGGGTTTTGGTACATATGATGCTGCTGCGAAACAAAATTTTGTAATGAAAGCTGATTTGATGTGGACAATTACTGACTTCCCGGCATATGGAATTTTATCTGGCTGGAGTACACATGGTCAAAAATCATGTCCTTACTATATGGGAGACAACAAAGCATTTATGCTAGTGAATGGAAAAAAACCTTTCTATTTTGACCGTCATCGCATATTTCTTCCAATCGATCATCTTTTTCTGAGGAATAAATGTCATTTCAGAAAAGGTAGAATTGAAAGAGATGAACCACCAAAAATGATCTCAGGTACAGAGTTATAATCAGTTGTATTTTCATTACCTTCCATCACTTTTGGACTGACAATAAACCAATAGAAAATTTATGGTTTTGGGAAAGAACACAATTAGACAAAACGGAGCATTTTTTGGAATCTACCATATTGGTCTGATTGGTTGGCCTGACACATGTTGGATGTCATGAATATTGAGAAGAAATGTTTTGATAATTTATTTCTTACTATTTTGGATACACTGGGTAAAACCAAAGATAATGTAAAGGCACGATTAGATCTTTCCCAAATTTGCAGGCGACCAGAGCTTGAATTGTTTGAAAATGTCAGATCACAGAGATTAATGAAGCCAAAAGCAGCTTATACACTGACCAAAGAGATTCGCTTATTATTTTGTCAGTGGATTATGGATTTGAGACTTCTAGATGGCTATGCTTCCAACTTGGGAAGATGTGTTAAAAATTGTCATATTACCGGATTAAAAAGTCATGACAGTCATGTTATATTGGAAAGACTTATGCTTGTTGGATTAAGAGGTTTGTTTAATTATATTATTTGAGATTCGATAACAGATATATCATATTTTTTCCGAGACATGTGTGCGGCGACAACAGACTACGATATACTAAGAAAACTGGAAGAAGTTGTTGTTGTAATTATATGCAAATTGGAAAAAACTCTTTCCGCTGGCTTTCTTTGACTCGATGGAACATTTGATATTACATTTTCCACATGAAGCAAAATGTGGAGGTCCAGTTCAGTTTTAATGGATGTACCCATTTGAGAGATGCATGAAGAAATTGAAGAAAAAATTCTGTAACAAAGCATCAGTTGAAGGCTCAATTACTGAAGCTTATTTGCAAGGAGAAATTTCTTTATTCTACTCTCATTATTTGGAATCTCAATATACCTAAAAATTTAACCACATGGTCCGGAATGAGGGGAATGTTGATGATGATATGAACAATCAATTATCATTTTTCAATCAGCCCGAACTTGGCTTTGGTGGAGTTCATGATAGATGGCTTTCAGATGATGAACATCATAGAGCTCATACATATGTTCTACTAAACTGTGAAGAAATTTCACCAATTGTACAGTGAGTGCTCTTATCATTTATTCTATAGATTCTATTACAGTAAATTAATCATATTGTATTTTTAGGTTATATGATGATCATATCAAGAAACAATTTCCACAAATTACAGCAGCTGGCTTAGAAGAACATCGGCAAAAAAAAATTCCCACTGGTTTCAAAAACTGGTAACATACATTCTTTTTTGGTTTTACATATAAAATCAATTTATTACTTGTAATAGTGATAACTTTTTTACAAATTTTCAGGTATTTGTACATGTTGAGAAGATTGATATTCGATTGCATATTTTGAGTAGCCCACAATCCAAAATGGTTAAATCTTATAATGCATATGTGGTGAATGGTTTTCTCTTTTATATACGTGCATATGGGGAATCAAAGAAAACAATGAATTGTGGTGTTTGTTTGAATGGATCACATCATAGAGATATTGAAGTTGACTTTTGCGGCATGCTTGAAGAAATTATTGAACTGTGTTATTTGGGACAGAATTATGTAATAATGTTTTAATGCCGATGGCTGGATACTGAGAGAGGCATGCGTATTCATCCGACTCATGGAATTGTTGATATTAAACATAAAAGTCTTCTTGCAGTAAATGAACCATTTTTATTGGCTCATCAGGCACATCAAATTTATTATGAAAAATATTGTGCTACTTCAAAAGAGTTGGGTGATTGGTGGAGTATAATAAAAGTTAAATCTCGAGAAAATCAGTTTAATCAAACTGAATGTGGTTCCACTGAAATTCAAGGAAATGAAACATTTCAGGACACTCCTCAAAACACATCTTTTTCACAAAGAGACATGAATATTGAGGATGACACCCCACATTTAAGGATCAATGGTGACGATGTTGTCAATGATGTTACAACTGAATCTGAAATGACAAGAGATGATGACAGTAGAACTAATATGGAAATTGATGATGTTGATGAGGAAGATGAAGACATTGACATTGAAAACTATGAAGATGATGATGAAAATGAACATTGACACAGTAAAATGATGGTTTGAATCATAACAAATATATATCTATAAATAATAGTTATTTTCAACTGTTTTCTAGTAACAATCATTTCATGTTTTAGATGGACTCGGAAACGTTTCGTCAGTTGCTGGAGGCTGATCTACCTATGGATAATGAGGTTCTTGAGTCATCTGACCCTCAGGCTGTTGGCACTACAGAAAGCACTCATAGGGGGCGTGGTCTTGCCAGACTGATGATTCCAGATCCTATCCCGGAGTGACGTCCACCTCTTGGATTCGATGCGCACACGCAGTGGTATGGTAACTAGTTTATTTTAGTTATATTTCATTATAATTTATTAATATTCTAATTGTTTGATTATTTTTTCTTTTTCCACAGTTTTACGCATATAGCTATTGGACAGGGGAGTGCTATCTTGCGCAATTATTTTTCTCAGCCCTGGCTCACATGGGATCAGATTCCTACTGATGTGCAGGCCTCTGTGTTCGATCATTGGCTGGTACATAATTAAATATTATTTATTTGGAAATTTAATTCATTAATAACTTTATATTAGGGTTTATGGTATCCCATCGACGAGAGCATGCGTGCCACTATCCACGCGGCATGGGTGGTGTCTATGCGTGACCGTTTCCGTCAGTTTTTGCATAATTTGAGAAAGACGGTTGTGAAGAAAGCCGGAGTGATAGAATTTGATGAGTCCTGTAGAGCCCACTAACCAGAGTACATTTCATCACACATTTGGGATGGATTATGTACACACTGGTTGGGTGGTGGGTTTCAGAGGAGATCTGCATTGGGTCGACAGAATCAGGGGAGACAAGAGGTGACGCATCGAGCCGGTAGTCGTACATTCAGTGTGCATAGAGAGCGTCTGGTAAGTACTTTTTTTTAATATTTTATACAACTTTAAATATAAAAAATTTATTTTATATTCATATAGGAAGCCGAGTAGCCCGATATTTCGGCGTACGACATTTATCGTAGGATGTACACTAACCCGACTACTGGAGAGATTAGAGGTGACCGCCAGCGTCAGATTATGGTCAGTATTATTTTCTTTTAAGTTTGAAAATTAAATTCATAAAATCTTTTCATTATTTTAATTTATAATTGAAACATAAGGAGTCATATGAGGCCGCAACCTCTTAGACACAGGCTGAAAGTCAAGATGAGACGGGTGATCATACTAGTGCCCACCATTTTGATGAGACGACATGGATGCAGGCGACCCAATATGGCTTCGAAAAGGGCCGAGTAGTTGGTATCGACTCTCATTTGACTCTTGTGGCTTATTATGGTACTGCTACGATGTTGGCATCTAGCTCGAGAGGAGCTCGTGGAGAGACATCATCTTCTGCCTCACAGTATCAGGAGCAACTACGTGCTCAGAGTCAGCTTATAAAGGATTAGCGTCAGGGGCAGGAGCAGAGGTGTCAGCAACACGATGAGGAGATGCGTCGATGGTAGGAGCAGATGCGTCAGCAGCAGGATGAGGAGAGACGTCGATATGAGGAGCAACATCAGGATTATATGGAGTATATGTGTCATCTGACTCATAGTTTAGGGATGGAGTTTATTCCACCACCTCCTCCAGGTCCTCCAGGTCCTCCAGATTATCCACCCCCAGTGATTTTTTTAGATGTAATAAACATTTGAGTTTGTAGTGTATTTTCATATTAACTATTTACAATTCCTCTTTCACATTGGAACAAATATTATGTGACTTAATTTGTTTTTATTTTTTAAATATATAATTACTTATTAGTATTATTTTTAATGTCTGCTTATTTTAGTAATATTACTTTTAATATTTTATATTTATTGTTAATATAGAGAAGTATATAATTTTATAATTTTATTAATATTAATAATATTAATATTATTTTTTCATAAATATGTATGTTTATTTTAATAATAATATTATTATATTAATTTTTTATATTAATAATATTAGTACTATTATTATTATATTTTGATATTAATATTTCATAATATATAATATTATATTATTTATATTCATATTATTATTATTTTTTGATATTAATATTTTATAATTATAGTACATATATATTTTATTATTAATATTATAATAATATAATATATTTATATTATTATTATTATTATATAGATATTTTAATAATAATAATATTATATTAATTTTTTATATTAATAATATTAGTATTATTATATTATATTATATTATTTATATTCATATTATTATTATTTTATATTAATATTTAATAATTATATTATATATATATTTTTATTTATATTATAATAATATAATTTTTTTATATTATTAATATTATTTTTATTTTTATATAATATTATACGATTTGTATTAATTATTTTATATTTTTTTATTTTTTTTAATATTTGCGATGAGTAGATTTGCGACGGGACTTCCCGTCGTAAATGTTTTTTACAGTACCATTTGCAACGGGATGAATACCCATCGGGAAAACCTTTCTGCGACGGTCCGTCGCAAATACTTTCGTCGCAAGAATTTTTTTAAATTTCATATTTGCGATGGGATTCTGACCCGTCACAAATAATATATCTGCGACGGCCCATCGAAAATACCTTTGTTATATATAAACAAAAACTTATTTGCAACGGGGGACAAATACCGTCGCAAATAATATTTTTGCGATGGGACCGCCGCAAAAAAACTATTTTTGACACCGTTTTCGGCAACGAGCGATTTGCGACGGGGCTCCGTCGCAAATCGTCCGTCATAAATATTTAGTTTTCCTATAGTGTTAAGGTGTTAATAAAACAATATTTTCTAAAGAAAGGGTATAGTTTTTAACAACATGATTTAGTCTTATTTCCCCTCTCATCTACTTCAAATATTATTTAAAACTGATAAAATAATAACATCAATATTATGCATATACTAATATGTTATTATTTTAATTTCATAACCTATATCCATATCCTATTTCCTCAAATGGTAAACGTATCCATCATTCATGTGCACGACGAACTATCACCCCACGAACCAATGCAATTTGTTTTCCATCACCATCACTCATAACTGGTTATAATGATGGAATTAATTTTTCAATATGATTTTAATGAAGTATTTATAATTACTAAAATTCAACATATCATTTAAAAACTCACCCTTCTATTCACCGGAGAATGATAACGTTATTAGTGCGTATGTGTGGGCTACTACCTCCACAAAGTGATGTGATTCATTCATTGTTACCAAATCACATGGAAGATATATATAAGTATGTTTAAGAAAAAAAATTATTTATGATATAATGGTAATTATTTAAATAAAAACAATAGCTACTTTCTATCCATAATTATTTTTTAAGATGGAAATGTTTCACATGTGTACACATGACTTACTGTCTCCATGATTGTAATACATTTCATTTTTTTCATAACCATTTTCATGATTGCATTTCAAAGTATAATTGATTTATAATAAATATAATTATTTCCGGATTATTATTCTTTTGATGATGGTATAATGACCACATTATCCATAGTCAATCTAATGAAGTCATTTTCGACTCATGAACTGAATATCATCAAAACATTTGACACAAACTTAATTAATTAGTTAATTGTATATAATACGGTAATTAGTCAAATAAAAATAATAATAATTTTTAAAAATTTTATCATGAATATAAATAATTGAAATATGTTAATTATTTATAAATATAAGGGCCACATGTGACAAGTCCGGCTCGAGGTAAAGGTTTTTCTTTTAAAAAACCCCCTTTGAAAGTTTTCCTTAAAACCCTATTTTTCTTTCAGGTCCTTATTTTTAATATTATATAATTTATGCATGTATATTAATATAAAATTATTATTAAGGAAATTTTGTGTATCTTTTTAACTTCATTCAATGTTTTTCAAAATTAATCTTTTTTACAGAATGTTTTAACATTCTCTAAAAAATATAAAAATAATGTTCTATTTTAACACATACAGTGAAAACTAATCTTCCCACATTCATAACTATTATATTTTTTATTCCTTTACGATATTTTTTTAAATACAAGTCATCTTTTCCAATATTCATGTTATTTTAAAAAAGGGTTTTAAAATGGAATGGATATTTCAATAACTAGAGATTTTTTCTTATGGGTATGAAGAGTATTTTTATGACTGTAATGACAAAAATTAATAGAATTTATGTGTTGTGATTATGTTACGGTTCTTGAAAATTATTATGATGATAGGTTGTTTTGTTATAAACCATGGATAGGTGGTAACATTATTAAACAAATATGGGTGCTTCTATGATAAACCATGGATGGGTGGGTCCCGGATAGCCGTCCAATACATTAGTTATAAAAGTCGTATGTATAGTTATTCTATTTGTAAGAGTTATTATAAGATTGATATAGATATTAAGTCCCAATTAAACTATATGTTTTTTCTATAATTTAATAGGATTTTAAGGAAATCCTATGATTTTCATGGTAAGATAATTATATTATGTTCAATAGAAATTATATGATACTTTTTATGGGTGAAAAGTATAATTTTATTAAATACTTATAGTGATTTTTTCATGATTTCAAATAAAACTCTATGAGTTTTATTTTGTGTTTAATATTTATTATGAAATGTTTTATGAATCTATTTGGGAAGATAAGGATATTTGTTGGGTGAGAAAATGTTTATTTGGATCCTAAAGTGTATTTTTAAATAGGACAATTTCTATAATTTTTTATAGAATAACATGTTATTTAATTATTTTTTGTACCATATTAAGAATTTTGTTCTCATACCACATTTTAAAACATTTTCCACTGGGTTTTAAGGATGAATAGAGATAAGGATAATTTTAAGATAAAATATTTAAAAATGTTTCATGAAAATAAAAAATATTTCTTTTTTAAATGGGTTGTTTTGTGAAAAAATAGATACTAAATAGAAGTGAATACTTTATAATATATGGGATGTTATATAAGTTTTATTTATTAAATCTATAAAACTATAAATCTATAAGATATTTGGGAATTAAACAAAGTGCATTCTTGTTTAAATTTACTAGAATATGTAATGTTTAATTTTGATTCCTTATAGTTAGTATCAGAGAAAGGTTTAGATATCTTTAGAGGTTGGGATAATGTTAATAGATTACTCTTAAAATATTTTACTCTATGGTTAACTTATAATGATATAGAATTTTAATATTTCTAATTTTCTTTTTCTAAACTGTGTTTGTTAAGAATGAGGTTTTTCAACGGAAATAGGGAAGCTGAAGTAGGATTGCACCATGGGGATGATATCCATTTGAATTATAAACCTAAAATGGTTTGAATTGGAATAGATGTTTGTTACAAAAATTGATTAGTTTAAATAGTTTATAAATGGTGGTGGTACCCACGCAAGAGAGAAACTAGATCTTCCATATAAGAACATGATGATATCTGATCATTTAATAAGACTCAGTGGCCATATACAAAAAAACATTATCTAAAGGGAATTTTATACAAAAACTTTTATCCAAGATATTGATTTTAAAATTAATTGGTTTTACTCAGGATTAAAGACATGATATCAAAGGGAATTATATTCCTGTTAATTAAAAGGATACAAGAATATTTTTATGTGTTGAGAAGACAAAAATTTATTTTTTCAATGATCATGTATTCCCTGATAAAAATCAGAAGAAAATATATGGATGGAAGGAAATGGGGAATCATTTTCCAAATAAATTTGGAGGTAAGAAAATAAATTCCCATCATGTGATAAGTTTGTTAAAAATCAACCAAGGTAGTGTATTAAAAAAATCTAGGAAATGATTTCAAAATAGAAATATTTTCAATATGATTCATGACTGTAAGGAAAATGATCTAAAAAAATGAAAAGATAATGGTAAGATGTTTTAATTTTAATGAGTTGGGATATTATGCAAATATATGTCTGAAGTTAGTTACTTAGGGTAGAAATTATCAATATTGGAAGAAAATGAGTATGGAAAAATATTTTTCTACTACTAAAGTTGATGTTAGATCATCAAATGACATGATGAAAAGTATGTTACTAGTTTATTCAAATTATTCCAATACCCTATCCGACTCTGGATATTTATATTCATTTATTTTTCATAAATATGCAATTAAACTAGGAATATCACCTTATAAAAGTATGATAGAACATTTTGTGAAAAAACTAGGTGGATATATTAAAGTAACCAATATTTTTTAAGAATATTTCTATTGTTATAATTGGAATGGTATTTCATAATTTTTTTTAATTTCCCATTATAGATTTTGAAATTATTTTGGTTTTGGATTTACTTTCAATTTATCATGATAAAATAGATTACAAATGAAAGGAATTTTTATTTAAAGATTTCATACCTTTGAAATAATATGAAAAATTAATAAATATATTATTAGTGGTAGTAACATTTTCTTAAAACATATTTTTTAGAAGAAAGAAACTATTCTAATTAGTGATGCCACACTAGTAAGCAAATATATGAATGTTTTTTTGTGATTATTTTCTGAGTGTTATTCGTGACCAAGAGTTTGAGTTTACTATTGAATTATTACATGATACTAAGATATTTAAAAACCTCTTATTGAATAAATAAAGTATAACTATTATAATTGGAGAAGATATTAGAGGAGTTTCTAGGAAAGGGTTTCATTCATCCTATCACTTCACTATGAGGTGATCCAATTTTGTATAATAAGTATAAAGACGTTTCAATGAGTTTTTAATTTATTATAGATCATTGAATAACATAAATATTAATAATAAGTACCATTTTACTTAAAATGATGACTTATTTTATCAAATCATGGGAGGAAAATACTTTTTGAATATTTATTTCAGGACAGTGTATGAATAGTTGAAGGTGATGGAGGTAAATAATCCTAAGACTATATTTTAGATTATATATTGGAACTATGAGTTTTTAGTTATGAAATTTGGGATGTCTAATGCACCAAATATATTTATGGATCTAATTAATAGAGTTTTCTATGAGTTCAGGTACACGTTTATAGTTATTTTTATTGATAATATATTGGTATATTCTAAAATACATTAGGATCATAAAATACATATAAGGATTGTTTGTCAAACCTTAAAAGAAAATATGTTATATGAAAATTTTAGTAAGTTTGAATTTTGGTTAAAAATTATTTCCTTCCTTATCCATATTGTTTCTAAATATGAAATAACTATTGACCCTACTAAAACAAAATCTCGTGAAAAGTATCCAAAAACTAAATATTTCATATATATTCAATGTTTTATTAGATTAGTGGGTTACTACTGGAGGTTTTTTTGAAATTAATACATTTTTTTCTAGAAAACTCAATAAATTAACTTGAAATGGAGATAAATTCATTTAGATGAAAAAATGTAATGATGTTTTTAGGAACTAAAAAGAATATTGGTGAATACTCTGGTTTTTTCTTTTCCTTCTAGAAATGGTGATTTTTTATCTATGTAAATTCTTATTCTAAGGGTCTTGGTTGTGTCATGATGACTAATGATAAGGTCATTGATTATGATTCAAGACAACTGAAACCTCATGAGTTAAATTATCTTACACATGATCTGTAATTAACTAATTTATTTTTTTATTTAAATATTTAAGAGAATCATTTATATGGAGTAAAATGTGTAATGTATTCTGGTCAAAAAATATTGAAGTATATATTTACACTTAATGAATTGAATATAAGGAAGAGAATACATATATAAATGATTAAGGATTACAGTTGCATGGTCTGTTATCATATTGAAAAATAAAATAATTTAACCAATGATTTTATTTTGAAAAATAAATCTTCAATAAGCATGTTAGGTTTATATCATAACCCTTTGGTTACTATTTTGATGAATATTTTATTAGAAGTTGTGGATATAGGAACTTAATTTATTTTATTAAGTTTTAGTATTGTCATGTATATCAGAAATAATTAAGAAAGCTCCTAATGAGAATTATGTTTTTTAGGAAAATGTGTTATTGGTTAAGAAGGGTGAGTTACCTAAACTTAATGTTGATAAAGAAGGTGTTACAAAATCTAGGAATAGATTATATGTGCCTTGTGCTTCCCATTTAAAGAGTGAATTGTTGAGTGAGTCTCATATTTCCAATTTTTTCATTCGTCTAAGAATTGCTAAGATGTACACATACCATTAAAATAATTACTATTGGGATGGAATTAAAAGAGATATTTCTAAATTTACTATGAAATTTTTGACTTTTCAAGAGGTTAAATTATAATGCAAATCACAAAAGGGGATACTTCAACATTTTCTAGTTCCAGAGTGGAAAAGAGAAAATATATCCATGGATTTCATAGTGGGATTTCCAAATAATTATTATGGTAATAACATGATTTGAGTTATTGCTGATCAATTAATTAAATCTACACATTTTATTCCCATTATTGATTCAATGTATTTGGATCAGATTTCTAAAATTTATTTTAAAGAAATAGTTAGGTTATATGGAATTAATCTCTCATTTATATTTGTCTGTGATCCTAGGTTCACTTAATTTTTTTGTAAAAGAATTAATATGTCATTGGGAACTAAATTATATTATATTACAACCTTTCATTCTTAATCAGACAGACTATATTAATGAATGATTCAGTCCTTATAAGATATTATTTTTTCTTTTCTAATGTATTTTTATGGAATTTGGTATCAACATATTTCATTGGTTGAGTTTTCATATAATAAAAAATTTTCATTCTTGTATACAGATGAAACACTATGAGGAATTATATGGAAAGTAGTTTTAGACTACTTTTTGGAATGATGTTGGAGAAAGGATGTTTATGGGACTATAATTGGTAGTGTAAATGGTTGAGAAGGGGAAAATTATTCAACAAAATACGAGGATGGCGTAGAGTAGGAAAAAATTATATAGATAACTACTGGAAAGATTATTATTTTGAGGTAGGTGATCATGTTTTTCTTAAATTATCTACATGGAAATGTGTGAAGAATTTTGAGAATAAGGGGAAGAAAATTCTATAGTTAATTGAACTATAAAAAATATTGGAGAATGTTTTAATAGTTTCCTACCAAGGGGCCATTCCCTTATGTTTATCCCAGGTACACAAATTTTTTCTTGTTTTTATGTTAAGGAAATATTTTCCAGATTCATCACATGTTTTGAGTCACGAGGTAGCTTAGTTATAAGATAATATTTCTTACGAGGAATAAACTATTTATATTTTTGACCATAGAGATCATGTTTTTCAGAACAAGGTAATTCATCAGGTTAATTTTTTGTGAAGAAACCATATGGTTTAAGAAGCAACATGAGAATTTGAAAATGTTATGAGGTAAAAATATTACCACTTTAGTAATAATTAAATAAAATTGTGATGAAAATTTTTTTAAAAGGGGGGAAGAATGTAAAAACCCATGTAAAGTTAGGATAAATCATTATTAATTATATTTTAAAGAGTCATATTCTTTATAATAATATTAGGTAATTTTTCAATCAAGATGAAAAATTCCTTATTTCAAAACTAATTAGATTTTCATATATTTTATTGTATTATTTAAAAGATTTATTTCTAAATAATATAATTTTAATATTTGAAAAATTAAATTTATTTTTTATTCATCATTTCAGAATCATATTATATATATATTTTGATAATTTTATGAAAATATTGATTTTTCGATAAATAGTGACAAATACAGTTTTTTATTAAATATTATATTTTTGTTTCAAGTATTTTTGAAGTTAAATTATATTTTTTATTAGACATAAAATTTTATTATCTTATATTTATTAATAAAAATACAATTATTTTATTTAAAATGAGTTTTAATCTTGAATTTAGCATAAAAATATTTTTATACTTAAAAAAGGAATTTTTCTAAAAACTGTTATTAGTTATATTTTGTCAGTTTAATTTACAAATAAATTTTTACAATTATATATTTTGAATCAATAAAAATTTATTTCATATTTTTAATTAGGAGTTTCAAATTTGGTTAATAGGTCCCTTTTATTTTTTTCAATATTAATCGTAACCCTAATAATTTTTTACCATGGTAAAGTGTAAATCCATTAATTAAAGTTAAAAACTAAATGAAAAGGACTATAAAATGACCATAACACATGCATACATTTTTTATGAGGATAACTCATCCATAATCATAAAAATTTAAAATATACGAACTTTTTTGTAACTTTATATGATTATCAACATTAAAATATTTTATGTAAAGGAATGATAAAAATGTTATAATCTTGTTTATAATAACTATAATATTTTTTAAATAATGATACTGAGAAAATATTTTTAGTTATATATATCAATTTTAATGATAAATTATTTTTATTATCATGATAATTTATTTTTAATTTTTATTCAAGAAAATATTACCTTAAATTATTACACAACGCAGATGTAGTAATTGTTCAATTAATAGAAAAAATAAATAAATGATATTAAATTTTTTAAAAGTAGTATAATATGAAAGAATTAATCTGAAAAATTTATTTAATAGATAAAAATAAAATTTTATAGATGCATTAAAATATTTTATTTTAATTTCATTTGTTGTCTTGATTATATAAAATTAAAAGTTATTCAATAGTTCTAAAATTGATATTATTGACATTTCATGAATGTAATATTTTATTAAATGATATAATATTTATAAAAATTCTATATTAATACATGTAATTATAATATTATCTAAAATACCAATAATGGTCTATTTATTGGTTTTTTACATTTATGTTAAATATATTTACCCTCAAGGAGTAAAAAACCTTGTTATCATAGTAAGTGTGAAAAGGGTTAATTGGGGGTTAAAACAAAAACATAAGGATAAAATGTGATCCAAAATCATCCAAATTTTATTTAATGAGAGTATATAAATTCATAATCATATTATATTAGAATATAAAATTTTTTTACATTTATAAATCAAATTTTATTTATATTAAAATAATATTTTAAGAAATCCCAAGAGTTCCCCGCCCCTATCTTATAAAGGGAACCTCTTATTCTCTTTTAAAAAAACATAAAAATCATTTTAGTTTAGAAAATCACTACCCAAATCCATTTTTTACATCGATATACAATATATATAGGTAATAGTATAGTCATAATACCAATATTAGATGTAAAAAAGTGTTAAGAAAATGATATTTTCCAAAGAAGAGGTATTGTTTTTTACCACATGTTTTAGTTCTATTTATTCTTATAGCCCATTTAAATGTTATTATAACATGATAAAATAAAAAATATATATCCTATATATACTTACATGATATTATGTTAATTTAATTACCTATATCCATATCCACTTCCATAAAATGGGAAACGAAACCATCATTTGTGTGTACGACAAACTACTGACTCGTGAACCAATGTATTTCATTTTCCATCACCATCTCTCAAATCTGGTTATAATTATGATATTAAAATTTTTATATTATATTTATTACATATTTATCATTTTTAAAATATAATAAACCATTTATTTTCCTACCACTCAATTCATTGAAGAATGATTATGTCGTTAGAGCATACGTGAGGACTACCACCTCTAAGAAGCGATGAGATTCATTTTTCATCACTATATCACATGGATGATATATATAAATATTTTTAAATAAATAAAAAGGTGTTTATGATTGAAGTTTTTTTAAATAATAAATAATAAATTACTTTTTTCCACAATGATCTTTCGAAAATCGAAATGTTTATCACAAGTACGTACGACCTACCGTCACTATGATTGTAACACAATTGATTCTTAATAAATATTTTTATGATTAGTTTTAAAAGTATAGTTGATGTATTAAAATTATAAATATATCATTATTATTATTCTGGAAAATATTGAATAATTATCTCTTCCACCATAGTCAACCTATCGAATTCATTTTCGACACATGGGACGAATATCGTCAAAATGTTCAAAGTGAACCTAACTAATTAAGTAATTATATATAACATGGTAATAAGTTAAATAAAAGGAATACCAACATGAAAAAGGTTCCAAATAATATAAATAATTAACATAATTTTATTATTCAGGAACATAAGTAATGAACATGATTAATTGAGCTTGAGTTAGGGGACTTTATATTAAAAAATCATGTTACAATTTCCCTTAAAACCCGCTTTTTATTCCTTGTACATATTTTTAAAATTATTTTATGGATTTATTTATATGGAAATAAAATAATTATAAATTAAATAATATATTTATTTATTTTCTTTAATTATTTTTTTCAAAAGGAATATTTTCACTGAATATTTTGACGTTCTTTACCAAAATATAAAAGGAATGTTCTATTTTAACATATATAATGACAATGAATTTTCTTACTTCTATATCCATTATTTCATTTTTAGATTAATTTAATATTATTCATTTTTATTTAAATAAAAACCCTATTTTCATATATTCTAGTTATTTTCAAAGAGGAATTTAATATTAAATGGATATTTCAATATCTATAATTGTTTTTATATTAGTGAAAAGAATATTTTTTATAAGTCAAATATCAAAAAATTTAAGATTTTATGTGTTTTTATTATATAGTTTTTGTTGGTCATTGTTATGATGATGGGTGGTTCCATTATAAACCAAGTATGAGTAGTCATGTTATAAACCAAGGATGGATGGTTCCTTGATAAACCAAGGATGCATGGGTCTTTGATAGCCTTCAAATTCATTGGGTATAGAAGTCAACCATATGGTTATTCCATTCATAAGAGTGATTTTAAGAGTGATATAGAAATTATATTTCAAGAAACCTACATTTTTTATCTATTATATATATGTATTTTTATCATAATATTAAGATTTATCAAGGAAATATAATGACCTTATGGTTAAAGGAAGTCATATGCTACTTTTTATGGGTGAAAAGTATAAGAGTGTGATTTTTTCAATATTTAAAAGAAAAAATTATTTTTTTTATTTTACCTTTAATATTTATTATGAAAATTTTTCGGAAAATATTCGGGAAGTGAAGGTGAGTTCTTGGGTAATAAAATGATTATTTTGATCCCAAATTTTGTTTTTGAAAAAGAAATTTTTTTATATGTTTTCAATGAAAAATAGTTTACTTCTTTATTTTTATCTCCATTGCTGATATTTTTGTGATAATCTCATGTTTTGATTTTTTTCATAGGTTTTTAAGGATTAATAGGTACAAGGAAGAGTTCAAGATGAAAATTGTAAAGATGTGTCACGAAAATATATCATATTACTTTTTAAAAGTTTTATTTTGTGACAAAAAATGGATACTAAATAAAAGTGCTCACATTGTAATTTATCGGTTGGTATGTAATAGTTATGACCTTACTATATAAAATTATATACCTAAAATATATTTGGGAATGAGATATTTTTAATTCTATTTTAAATTAATTAAAATATGTAATGTTTTGTGAATATTACTTATATATTTAAAGTTATTTTTACACATTGTTGAATTTTTATAAAATGGTGTAAAAGGATTATTCGTTTAATTTTCCAAACTAGGTATGTTTTTACTATTTTAAAAAAATATAAAAGGAATGTTTTCTTTTAACTTATACAACATGAATTGAATTTACTTCCGCTATATCCATTTAATTGTCTGAATCTTCCTATAAAAGTTTACAATATTTTTTTTCAAAGAAAACATATTTAATAATATTTGAGAAGTTTTTAGTTTTTAAAGAAGTGATTTTAAAATGAAAAGATTATTTTTATCAATAAATATTTAAGATATATTTTAAATGTATTTTAGTATAAGATAAAAGCTTTTGATGTTACTTATGCTTTATTAGGGATATAATCCAATGATACCATCCACTTTCATTATTTAGATGGATTATGCTGATGGTGATTTAAGAATGATTATATGAAACCCATTTATTTTCCTTGGATTAATTATATTATGAAACTAGTTTATTTTCCATGGGTTATTCTATGATGAAGTGATAAAATGTTTATGACATATCTTTCTTTTTCCCAAGTTATGTTACGATGAATGATTTATTGTCTTTTAGAACTGATATATATGATTTCATTATGTGATAATTGGGATCAGAATTCTATATCCCTTCAATGAATTGAGTAAATATGGATATCTCATGAGAGAAATAAGACTATAATAGTGAGTAAATAAAATTAAATTGCATACTTTTTCCACTATGATTGTCCCAAGAGTGAACCTTGACTACTATGATGGTTTGGGGAGTGAACCTGATAAACTATGATAGTTTTATCAATTATCCTTGACTACTAAGGAAATGATTTTCTATGATTATGTGTATGCCAAACAATTATGTCTTGTTCCTATGTTATGATCTCATAGATCAAGTTCTTTTATTCCTTTATTATTTAGGTCTTATGTACTACCAAGATTTATTCCATGACATTGGACTACGATATATGATATGAATAGTATAGTTTTCAAATGTTATGCTCATGTTCTCATACCCTTATTCTCATGTTATGTTTAAGTGATCATTGTTAACTCCATTTTTTACCCTTACTGAGCATCATATCTCACCATTTTTTATGTTTCCTTTTCCCAGTTTATGAATAAATGTATTATGTATGATATGTCTTAGAAGGGTTCTAGTTATGAAGAACATACTGTGAGATGATGTACTTCACTTATGAACCAATTGTTTATGTACCCGTGTTTAAAATGTAACTAGACCTATATGATTATGGAATAGATCATTATACTATATAAGGAATATTCATCTAATAATATGTTGTATCTATCTATAATAAGTATAATTTTCTATAATATACATAATAGAAAAGGTTAAGCATAAATCCTAGTAAGGGATAAATAATGGAAATGGAACCCATCAAGGAATAAAACTGAGGAATAATAATAGAAAATGATCATGAATACATGAATAATAATACAAGAACATTATAATTAGTACACGAGTCATAACATTGAAATGCGACTACAATATAAAAATGTACATTCATAAGAAAATCACCAAGGTTCATCACCAATGCGTTATAAAACATATTACCAATGTTATTTACTAAGGTATCTTCAAAATATTATCTCTAGAGATTTATACTTTACCCAATGCATTGTATTGATGTTAGAGAACACCCTTCATATGTCTTAATTTATATTTTCCACATATATCAAATTTTTTAAGAAAACATTACATTAATAACCCGTTAGAAATAACAAACATGTTTTATATTAAAGACATGAACTTTTTGGTAATTTTAAAACCCATAGAAGGGAATGTGGGTCAAATATATGTAAATATCCAATCAATCAAGTATAATTATATCTAATTTTTTACTCTTGGTAAAAATATGGTTGGGTATTCCTAAAAATATGGCACGGAAAACCAAGGGATAAATTTTGAATTATATAATGTGTATATGAAAGTTTATATAAGGTATAATGAGAGAGAATGTCTAATAATTTTTTTTTGATAATATCAAATCAGAATTTTACCATATAAATATTCATGAAGTATATTTTATAGAATCATATTCATTATAATAATATTAGGTAATTTTTTTATTTGAAAGGAAAATATTTTATTTATAAACAAATTGGGTTTTCTAGAATTATATGGTTTTATTTAAAAATATAATTTTAAAAATTTTAAATTTAAAATTGATTAAAATTAAATAATTTTGATTTCATCTTATAAAATTTAGATTGGGGAGAAATTTTGTGATTTTTCTAAAATGATTTAATTTTTAGTGAATTGTGAAAAAAACCGATTTTTTGTAGAGATATCGTTACTTATTATTGAAAAGTACCATTATTATTTGAATATGATGTAAAATTAACATAAATATCATTTAATTGGATATATTATACTTAAATACATATGAATCCACATTATAATTTTTTTATTCTTAAAAACACATTTTGTAGGAAATTGTTTTTTAAGTGCATAATGTTATTTCCATTTTAATTAATTAATATAATCCCTATGGGAGAATTATTTAAATAAATTTTATAGATTATATATCTATCTATATTAATATAAATTCATACAATGATGTTTACTAGTCATAATGTTAATGTAAAATCATCTTATACTTGAAAAATTCATTTTTATAAAAATCCTTCTCATCATGTTTTTTATGTTTAATTTTAAATTAATTTCAACCACTACTCAGAATTAAATCTTGGAAAATTGATTCAAAATTAGAAATCAGGAGGTTAAAATTTGGTAATCAATCCTCTTTTATTTTGGTACATAATGAATAATGACTATGGTAAATAGTTATAACCACAATAAATGGTAAATTGTGTAATTAAGGTTAAAAATAAGATGATAAGGACTAAAAATAACCATAAAATTTTAATTTAATCTATTGGATGAGTATGGTTCAACCATAATAAAAATATTATAAATTATATTATTTTGTGTCATTTTTATTTTAAAATGGAATATCTTATTTGATGTACAGAAAATACAAAATACCACTATCTTGTTTTTAAATTTCTCTTATATGTTCGCATTGGGATAAAAATAATTTGTGAATGAATATTAAATTTTATTTTTATAATAATGAAATTATTTTTTAATGGTAATTTATTTTTAATTTTTAGTGATGAAATAATTTTTTTAAATGCTTACACGATGCTGACATATCCCCTATGCATGTAGTATAAAAATCAAGTAAATGATTTTAAAAACTCTAAAAGTAATTTTGTTTTAGTGAGTCATTATATATCATTAATTTTATAGATATATATAATATATTATGGATGTGTAAAAATTTAAAAAAAATCATATCATCATCCATGTTAATGAGAAATGGTTTTAAATATAATCAATTTTCAATTTAAGGTTCACTTGTCCTTTTATAAAAACTTTATTGACCCCTAAAGAGTTAAAATATTTGATATTTTTGCCATCATAAAAAGTGTTAATAAGGAATTAAAACAAAGAGATAAGGGTGAAAACAACACCTAAAAATTTAATTTTCTTTTATGAGATATCATAGCCTTATTCTCATCCTATATTAAAAATATATAAATTCTTTGTCACTTTTCTATGAAAAGTAATTTTATTAATTTTGTTATTTAAATAATTCCAAGAGTTCCCCTCCCCTCACTTATAAAAGGAATCTCCTCTACTATCTTCCTCAAACATTTTTAGCACTATATCATAGCCATTATATGATAAAATAACTTCCTAAAATTCTTAACCATGTATTAGTGTCATAGTATGGGAAGAATGACAACCTTAGATGGCATAGGGTGTAAGGTAAAAGAAGTTGTATGATAAAGAGGTATAACTTTTAATTGAATGTTTTAGTTCGATTTCTTCTTCTACATACAATAAAACTATTCTAACCATTGTGATATAATAAAATCATTATCTCCCATATATATTTTTATTTTATTATTTCTCCTTAATAACTTCAATACATCTCTTCTTTTATTAAATAGTAAATGAAATAATCGTTCATGTGTATGGAGGACTTCCGTCTCGTGAATCGATGGAATTCATTTTCCATCACTACATCTCTGGGCTAGTTATAAGGAGGAATTATATATATATATATTATATTAATGAAACAATTATTATTTTTAAAATATTTGATATCATCTCTTTTGTTACCTTTCCATCCTTTGTAGAATGTCAATGTCCTTCATGCATATGTGTAGATTACCACCTCTACAAAGTGATGCAATTATGTTTTCATCACCGCATCACATGGATGGTATATATAAGTGTATTTAAATATAGAATATTATATTTATTATATAATCTAAATTACATAAATATAAAATAATTCTTACCTTCTTTCTCTTATGTTCTTTGTAAAATTGAATGTTACTCATGCACACGTCTGAACTACCTTCACCTGATTATAACATAATTCATTTTTCATAGCCATCTTTCATTATTGGCTTTAAAATTATAATTAATGTATAAAAATGATAATTATTTCATGATTATTATTCCTTAGGTGATATATATCTTTATGAACTAGTTATTTTTATATTCAAGTTTCCATGTAAGAGTTTTTCTCAATTCTCTAGAACTCTAAACCGAAAAGATCTTTGGGTTTGTAAATGATCTAGTATTTTAGTTTTATGTTATATGTTTTTAATGGATAAAATTGTTTCATATCTATCATCGTTAAATCCATAAATTTAAAGATAATATTTTTAGTACCAGATATGATTGTAAGGGTTTAGGGACATTATATTTGATATCAGGGTAGGGTTTATATAACTTTCTAGATTTGGATGATTTAATTTTAGGTTAACTTAAGAGTTATAGACACCATCATGTGTTTATAAGTTTAAGGTTAATCATAAGTTCAAATGAATAGAAACCCATATTTAGGTTTTAAGTGATGGGATTTAGAGGTTATTAATGATATTTTGGGAAAAGTTTTATTAGGTTGAGGTATATATTACACTTAGTTTTAAAATAAATGATTATTTCATAGAAATACTATTATATTTTTGGGGATGAATGAAAATAGGTTTGGCATAACCATTTAATGTTAAAACATTCTTTAATGTTGATGTTATTGGAGATATAATTTTATTATTTACGGAATTCTCTAATTTCAACCTTGTGTATTATTGTGAAAATTATGGAGTTAAATATATTTTTTCTTCATATAAAAATTTATAAATTTTGGATATTATCTTACATCATGATAACTATTTTATTTTTTTTAATATCTAAATATAGAAGGTATAGCTTATTATCCTTTTGTGGATTATGTGGTCTATTAGAAGTTGATTTTTGTGCTCTAGGTAAGAAAAATACAACTTGAATACTCATCATTAAAAGGATGAAATTATACATATCAAGTTTTTATAATTTCTTATGTTCATAGTATGTAAGGTAAAGTAATTCCACAACTTTAGAAAAAGGAATATAAAAAGAAGTTATTCTATTACCTTCATTTCTGATTAATCGAAGGTATTTTTTACACCTCCCTAATTTATGGTTTGTTGGTCATTAAAATTGTCATGATAGTTCAATTTCTCAGGATAAATGTTTGTTGTCACTCCCCGTCATTATTGAGACATTAATTTTTCCCTATATGTCCATACACTAGTGCAGAAAATGTTTTTTACGTCGGTTATTTTTAATTTTTTACGTCGGTTTCTAGCTGACGTTAATACGTGCGACGTAATAAATAAGGTTTTTGACGTCGGTTATTTAAAAACAGACGTCAAAAACATAAAATCGCGATGTTTATCACGTTGGTTATTTTAGAACTGATGTGATAAATGGCCTAGAGAATGGTTTATCACATCGGTTATTGAATAACCGATGTGATAAACGGTCTGGAAAATGTTTTATCAAGTCGGTTCATAAACAACCGACGTGATAAACAGGGGGAGGGGTTTTATCACGTCGGTTCGTATAGAACCGACCTGATAAACTGGGGTGAGGGGGGTTTATAACGTCGGTTCTATAATAACTGACGTGATAAACCGGGGTGAGCGTGGTTTATCATGTCGGTTCATATAAAACCGACGTGAAAACCCGGGGGAGGGGGGTTTATCACGTCGGTTATTATATAACCGCCATGATAAACCGAAGGGAGGCGGTTTATCACGTCGGTTATTCAATAACCGACGTGATAAACCATTTTCCAGGCCGTTTATCACGTCGGTTATTAAATAACCGACGTGATAAACCATTCTCTAGGCCCTTTATCACGTCGGTTATTAAATAACTGACGTGATAAACCATTCTCCAGGCCTTTTATCACGTCAGTTATTAAATAACCGACATGATAAATTATTCTGCAGGCTTTTTATCACGTTGGTTATTAAATAACCGACGTGATAAACTATTTTCCAAGAATTTTATCATGTCAGTTATTAAATAAATGACATGATAAACCCAATTTTTTTTAAACAGAATGCAGTCATCTTCTCTCCACCAGAATCAACCAGAAAACAAATCAAGAAATCGTACCACAAAAACAGAAGTACATCAAAATTAAGAATGTACATAGATAACATATAAAACTTACCCCCTAGACAGCATCCACCCTCATTTATACCCCATGGACAGCCCTCTCCCACCCCGTTGGAGCCCTCACCCTCATGTATACCCCCTGGACAGCCCTCCCCCACCCCATTGGAGCTCCCACCCTCATGTATACCCCTTGGACAACCCTCCCCCACCCCATTGGAGCCCCCACCACACTCCTAGACTGCCCCCCGACCCCCGGACACCCCCAAACACCCCTCGACAACCCCCACCCGCCTGAACAGCACCTCCTCACCCCCTCACCCCACTTGACAGCCCCCACCACACCCATGGACAGCCCCGAACACCCCTGGACAACCCCCCCCCCCCCACCCCTAGACCGCACTCCCACACCCCTGGACCAGCTTCCCACACCCCTGGACATCCCTGCCACCCCCAGGACTATCCCCCCACCCCACCGGACAGCCCTCCCAGACCGCTGGACAGCCCCCAACCCCACTGAACACACCCCCACACCCTTGGAACCCCTCCCCCATAGACCCAAATCCATACCAGAAAAACCATCAAAAGTAGACCAAAACAAGAAGTAGAGAAAAATTAAACATTCACTTATATAACATTCGAAACTTACACTATCAACCTCATAAAAAACTAAATCCAACCTAAACAACTACCAAATACACAATTAAAACGACAATATTCAAAATTACATTTTACATTACAAACAACTAAAATTCAATCAAACCTGTAAAATAATTTGACCACTCCACTTGTATGTGTTTGATGTCTTCAGCAGTATAGGGTTTGGGGTCATCAAAAATCTACAAATGAAAAAGAATATAGTTAACGTGTATAATGAATAAATCAAATTGAAATATTATGGAAAAGTTTTAGAGGAAATCATACCAGGTCAAAATTCACAACTGTCCCAGTTGTCATTATTTCATACATAAATCTAAACATATAATATCTGCATTCGATGAGGCCTTGTTGTTCATGACAATTCTGTTTTGAATGATTGAAAATTCAATATATTATTTTTATGTAATAAATCAAAAAGTACAAATTATAAATGGAAATTTACCTTCGCATTTACATATTTGATCTTTGCATTTCTCTTCTTTGTGTTTTTTCTAAAGTAGACCCATGCACTATTAGAAAATAATAAAAATAGGGTAAATTAAAAATTCATTATAATATATAAAACTATTGAGAAATTGAAACTTACTTTTCCAATATATTCTTAAAACTTTCCCACACATCACCATGAACAGAGCATATCCAATAAAGAGCTTTCTCCCTTGGGCAAAAAATATCTAACATCCAATGATCACTGATAAAAGGAAATTTAATGTTAGTGGTTTTTTATATTAAAAGATAATTAACTCTTTGAGAGAAATGTGTTTCATACCTCTCACAAAAAGGCATCATCCAACATTATCTGATTATATTCTTTTCAAATCTTTCGGCAATATAAACCATTCTTTGTTCCTCAGTCAATGCACATTATTCAGGGGAAATCAATTGCGGGTCCATGAATCCATATACTTCTGTCAGTTCATTCCTCTCACAAATTTTATAAAGATACCTAATACAAAACATATATAAGTATACATTTTTAATAAATATAACGCAGGGAAAAGGTGTTAAGACTTACATGGAAAAAATTTGCACCACGTTGATGCCCAACTTATCTCTAGTAACAAGCTCCATGATATCAGATTTTGTAATCCCCACACTTATTTCACTTCCACAAACATGAGATTCCATTGTAAACTCATAAAAACCCAACAAAAAATGTGAATATCTTGACAATCTGTCAAGACCAATGGAATCTGTATCTGATGTCATAGCATGTTGTCTTTGTTGTTGTCTATACAGTATTTCTTTACCTTTGAAGTATTCCTGTGAAAAAAAATTGAGAAATATTGTTGTTTTCAAATGATAAAACAACTTTAATAAAAAAATAAAATAAAATATATAACATTCATACCTCTATGGTAATGAGTCGAAGAAGTCTTGATGGCCAAACTAAAAAATGGATGATACTCTGTCCAACTGTAACCACCTCATCTGTAGGTATTGGTACCCTAGCTGATATATCTATAATATCCTGTACAATGACCCTCTGATTCTCTATCTCTAATTGTTGATGATGAACTGTATCTCTTATACAATATTCCAACCCGTATGGTACTATATGATGTTGAGAATTATCAATATACAACTCGCAATATGTAGGAAGCTGCGGCGGAGGAGTAGGATAAAAAATGGGGTCCGCAGGCTGAGGTGGGGGAGTGGGAGCTACTGGCGGAGGTGGAGGATAAATAATGGGGTCTGCAGGGGGAGGTGGAGGAGTGGGAGCTGCAGTCTGAAATTGTCTTTGCATTTCTGCAAACATAGACTGCACCGACTCTCTAATCTTGTCTTCTATCGTCGCATTAATATTTTGAACTTCAGCCTCTAAGGATTCTATTTTTTTTATTAACCCCCTCAATGTTAGAAGTTGAAGAACGTGGAAACACTTTTCTTACTGATACACCTACCAGATATCCTCTTACACGACCAGGTTGTTCGGGCCTTCCCAATGCTGCAAATAAAATATCTTCCCTCCCATTAGCTGTAAATGTCCCCTCTGAACTCTGCTCCTCAAGAGAGTCCTATATTAATTAATTGAACATTTCTGTAATGATTGAAACTTATATGAAGAAAAAAGTTAACTTAAATAAATTAAATAGATATCTTACAATCCTCTCAGCTACGATTCTCGATTCTTCCGAAAGATATTTCCCTTTTTTTCCCTTCCGAGCTCTCTTCCATTTTTCATGTCTAGATGGAGGGGATGGAGGGGCCACCTCTCCAGAGCTTAAAGACTCAGCTCTTAGTTGTTGAAATTTTTCCGCCATCATTTTTTCTTCCAATAATGTATACCCTCCCCGAGATAAACTATGAGGGTATACATTTTTAGATTGGATCTCCTGATGAGGTTTCCTTGCTTGTTGTAATTTAAGAATAAGAAATCATTAACAAAACATTAATAAAATCATTTATATAAGAACGTTTATAAAAGTTTACATTGCCCTTACCAGAAATGACTCTTTTTTTCTACTTTCAAAAAACTGTCTCCATGTCTCTTCATCTATAAAAGGATATATACGACATTGATTGTCATGACTCCTATGACCATAAATGAAATCAGATGAGAGGGTTGATTTGAAATCCCTCCATCTCCTGGCAGCCAACGATAAGCATTTCTTCCTGACTCTTCCAGTGTCAGGAATATCAAATGACATCTGATAAAGAAGAGGTTAAACATATTATATATACTAGAAACATTAAAAGAATGGTCAAACAATGACAAAAGATCTTACCAAAATCGTCTCCCACAACTGAGAGATAATCGATTTATCCACACCTCTCCAATCATCATATAGAATGCTTACTTTGGACTTAGAATGAGTTGCAACAAAACTCTTAAAATCTTTGGCATTCGGACCTCTAGGAATATCATCATCATCAAACTCAACTACTATCCTCTGATCCTGCGTACAGGCAAGTGATAATTTTGGTAAACGTGTGCACCCACGTTTACCAACCTTTGAACTCTTTGTCATAATAGGAGCATGTGAATGTCCATCCCGAGAGGTATGACTAGCAATATGCTCCTCTCCAGAATCATGTGGTTGATCATCTGAATGATCTGTCATTATCCTTCAAATCAAAAAAACAAACGTCTGTTCACAAATATACAAATTAAAATATTTTAATACTACTGTAATCAGAAAATAGAAAAGTGTACTAAGTTACATAATAGTAAACATTGGTAATATGGTAAGCATGTTAAACAATGGTAAAGATGGAAAAGATGGTCAAGATGGTCAAGATGGTAAAAATGGAAAAAATGGTAAACCTGGTAAATATTGTAAACATGGTAAAGTAATTGTCAGTGAACAAATATACAAATTCAAATATTTGAATACTACTGTAATCAGAAAATATAAAAGTGTAATAAGTTACATAATAGTAAACATTGGTAATATGGTAAGCATGTTAAACAATGGTAAAGATGGCAAAGATGGTCATGATGGTCAAGATGGTAAAAATGGTAAAAATGGTAAACCTGGTAAACATTGTAGACATGGTAAAGTAATTGTCAGTGAACAAAAATAAGCATTTTAAAATTCATGTAATGGTTATAAACATGATAAAGTAAACTAAACAAACTTAAAACAAACAAAAACATATACTTTTTTTATTTTAAAACATGTTTTAATAAATAAAGAACTTACAATATCTAACATTTATGGAAAAAATAAATGTAAACAAGAAATAAAAATATGTTACCTGTAATTTTAGGAATGTACAAATGGATTGTTTTCCAAAATTCCTTCGTCGTGATCTTTCCTTATGGAACAAACTATGTCTTCAACATGATCGTCATTATGTTCTGTTAATATTTCCATGGAAGTAGGGATCTCACATAAATCAGCATATTCATCAAGTTCATCCTCACCAACATATTGTTTTTTCCCTTGTAAAACAATAGCCCACTGCATATCTGATTGATCTACTACATAAATTTTTTTTTTGCATGTGTTGCCATTATAAAAGAATCAGATGTGTCTTCCAATCTATTCAGATTAACAAGTGTCATTCCAAATACATCGTGTCTGACACTGTTATTACCGTTAAACTATTTACAGTTAAAAACGGGAACTTTAATTTTAATGTAATCAACCTCCCATATGTCTAAAATCACTCCATAATATGTATTTGATGCAGAAATTGGGTTTTTGTCCTTAGCACTTGAAAAATGCATTGCTTCTGCAAACACCAATACACCACTATTCTGAACTGCACTTCTGTTGTCCTGAGCTTTTGTATGAAATGTATAACCATTAATGTCATAACCGGAACATGTTATCACATTTAAACATGGACCACCCACTATCCATTTTAATGTCTCTGATACATCTGATCTACCAAGCAATGTCTTTTTAATCCATGACAAAAAAGTTTTGTTGTGCTCATTCAAAATCCACATATCTTTCTACTTTGGATGATATTGTTTCAACTCATTAATATGCAATGTGATATACAGTTGAGCATCAGCTATGTTATTCAAGATGTATGATTCTAACTTCTTCATCTGTTCAGCTGACAATGATTTGACTTTCAAGCCACGAATCCCCTTTCCCTCATTATTAACTCATTCTTGGCAAGATGGAGGCAAACCTATGTGTTGCACCGCAGCCAAGTAGCTCATATAAAACTCTGCTACCTCCTTAAAAATATACTTTTCCATAATGGAGGCTTCAGGTCGATATAGATTTTTAACATACCCCTTAAATATTTTCATATACCATTTAAAAGGATACATCCAACGAAGATATACAGGTCCACAAAGCTTTATTTCTCGAACGAGATGAATCATTAAATGCACCATTATATCAAAAAAAGTTGGAGGAAAATACATTTCTAATTGACAATGTATAAAAATTTCATCCTTTTCCAAAAAGTTCAAAGCATTCACATCAATCGCCTTGTAACAAATTGAATTGAAAAAATAACACAACTTCATTATAGTCTTTCTGACACGAATGGGAAATATTCCATGCAATGCAACTGGTAGAATTTGTTGCATCATGACGTGACAATCATGTGATTTCATACCTATGAACTTCAAGTCATTAAATGAGATAAAATTTTTTACATTAGAAGAATAACCTTGAGGCACTTTGGTATCATGAAGACACTGACAGAAGCTAATTTTCTCCCTCTTCGATAATGTATGACAAGTCGGGGGAAGAAATGTTCATCTTCCTTTAGGAGTGGGAGCTAACTCCAAACGTATTCCCATTGATAATAAGTCAAATCTTGCAATCAACCCATCTTTAGTCTTTCCTTTAATATCTAACAATGTTCCAATCAAAGAATCAATGATATTCTTCTCCACGTGCATGACATCAATATTATGTTTAACTTAATGATACCTCCAATATGGTAGCTCAAAAAAAATTGACCTTTTCTTCCAAATATGTCTATCATTACCAGATTTCTGTGTCTTTCCCAATGTCACGTCAAGGTTTTTCACCATCTCAAAATACAGATCAGGGGATAAAGGTTTTGGAGTAGTATCAAATTCTTGTGAGCCATTGAATGCCTTTTTTAGTCTTCTATAAGGGTGTTCCATAGGAAAAAACATTCGATGACCCATGTACATTGTTTTCCTCCCATGATGCAATTGACAATAGGACGTCTGTTGTTCGCAAATTGGACATGCTTTATGCCCTTTAACACTGTATCCAGACAAATTTCCATATGCTGGGAAGTCATTTATAGTGAATAGTAGCACTGCATGCAGTTGAAAATATTCCATTTTATAAGAATCATACACCCTAATACCATCAGCCCATAACAGTTTCAAATCATCAATCAACGGTGACAAGTAAACATCAATATCATTACCGGGTTCCTTTGGACCAGAGATCATTGTACTCAACATGACATATTTGCGCTTCATAAAAACTTCAGGAGATAGGTTGTAAATTACCAATAAAACAGGCCATGAACTATGTGTGCTACTGAGTGTTCGGTATGGATTCATTCCATCTGTGCACAACCCTAGTATGAGATTTCTAATTTCATTTCCAAATGTAGAATAATGCGCATCAATTTTCTTCCATTGTGGACAATCAGCTGGATGACGTATTTTTCCATCACATACCCGATCTTCAGCATGCCATCTTAACCTTTTTGCATCATGTGAATTAGCAAATAAACGTTTGAAACGATTAATTAAAGGAAGATACCAAAATACCTTTGAAGGGAGCTTTGTAATCTCAACATCAGCCTGTGATTTTTCTTTCACCTTATACCGTGATGTCCCACATTTAGTACACTCTGATAGAAATTCATATTCCTTCCTATATATAATGCAGTCATTCGGACATGCATGTATTTTCTTGTATCCCAATCCCATCGGGCATAATATTTTCTTGGCTTTGTAATGTGAATCTAGAAGATCGTTATCTTTTGGAAGAATGTCTTTCATCAATTGTAGCAGCTCTATAAAACTTCTGTCACTCCATCCATGCTTCGCCTTCAGGTTAATCAATCTTAACATCGCCGAAAAAACCGTAAAATCTGTACAACCAGGATATAATGGTTTTTCAGCATCACCATATAGACGCGCAACTATCGGTTCTATCTCAATTTGTTCTTCTACAATATCGCAAATCATTTCTTCAATTCCATCGGAGTTACCATCTTGCGAATCATCATCATCAGTGACATTCCGTCCAGTTTCACCATGCCAAATCCAAGGGCTGTAACTCGGATTAAAACCATGACAAATCAGATGATCTTTTATCCTTATACTTTTAAACTTCTTCATATTCAAACATTTCAGGCCTGGATAGAAAAAAATGTCACTACTTGGAACATTTCGTTTTTCAAATTCCAAAAAGGCATCAACACATTCCTCAAAGTCATTGCTCATTCGATGTTCCATAATCCAACTTCGACTCATTATTACCTATAACAAATATAAACAAAAAATATATGTTTTTAAGATAATAAAAATACATGTTTATATGAAAAAAAATCATAATTTGAATGTAAAACAATTTAAAATATAAAACAAATCAATAAGTATTTAAAAAAATATGCTTGAATATTATTTTTAAAACAAAATATAGTTAGATATAACAGTTTTAAATTTCATTGAATCAAAGAAAACCATGATGCCTACATAGTTTAATATTGATTGCGGTTTTCATGTTTTAATATATTAGATAAACAACCTATTTTAAATGGAGTGCAGACCTTGATATTGGTCTTCATCACCCTTTGGTGTGACTGGCAAAAAGAGGTCTACCAGCATATTATTATTTTATCAGCAATTCACTCATTCTTGTTTCTGATGATCGTTAATTGCATTGGAAGGCTGAGAGGGCCACCCAGCGCATCCAACACTGGTCTGCTCAGAATAAAAATAGTCCCACTGATTCGGTTTAATCCTTTATTTCTGCTTTATAATCCCATGTAACATATCTTGTGGGGATTTGATTTTGAACTTGGCCTTCATCTTTAACGGTTATCAATCAAAATAAAACTCGACTAAAAACTCTGTTTATTTTTTGTTTTCAAAATCCAAAAATGAAAACAAAACAACCATGGACAAAAACTGAATTCTAATTACAGGAAACATGTTCAGAAATTCTAAACACCAAGAATTAACAAATATCAACAACAATAGTGAACAGCCTGGAAATTACAAGACTAAACAATTATTCAAACACAAACTGCATATATTAATTCTCATAAAAACAGAAAACAAAAATCTGTAAAAAAAACTAATTCAACCAAAACAGAACCAAAAAACATAAGAAATAATTTCCAGATTAAGCAACATTTATATCCATAACCATAAGCATGTTCTAGCACATAAAGTAACCATAAGAGTGAGCAATATTAAATAATGTCACCAATAATCAGCATCGATTTACATAAATGCAACATAGTCTATTATATCAACAAAATACAAATAACCATTTGCAATAACAAAAAATTCCATGAGATTCTCAACATGATTAAATAGAAAAGCATATCTGATGCAAACAAATTACATCAAGAATCGAAACAAAAACGAAGGAAATAAATTCGTGGAAGGCTTACTTGAATGTGCGAGTTGAGTTGATAGATCTGAGAGGAGTGAAGAAGATAAATTGTGAAGCAAAAATGAGTTTAACGCAGGTCGATCGACGAGCCGATTAGGGTTTACTGCACGAGAGAGATGAGTCGGCGGACTGTCAATCAAAAAATCATAAATGACAGTCCACGGGCTTTAATTTCTTTAAAAGTTTTATAACGTCGGTTATTATATAACCGACGTTATAAACTATTTTTTAAATTTATAACGTCGGTTATTTTAAAACCGACGTAAAAAATCTCCCGCGCTTTGGTTTTTTACGTCGGTTATTTTATAAACGACGTAAAAAAGCCCCCCGTGCTTTGGTTTTTTACCTCGGTTATAAAATAACCGACGTAAAAAAAGCGTAGATATCTCATTTTTTACGTCGGTTATAATATAACCGACGTAAAAAACCAATGTGCGGGGTGTTTTTTACGTCAGTTATTTGGAAACCGACGAAAAAACCCGATATCTATGCATTTTTTACGTCAGTTATAAGATAACCGACGTAAAAAACCAATGCGCGGGGGGTTTTTTACGTCGGTTATTTGGAAACCAACGTAAAAACCCGATATCTACGCATTTTTTACGTCGGTTATCAAATAACCGACGTAAAAAACCAAACCCCGCGCTTTGATTTTTTACGTCAGTTATTTGATAACAGACGTAAAAAACACGTCGATATTGGGTTTTTTACGTCAGTTTCTAAATAACTGACGTAAAAAATCCCCCGCTCAATGGTTTTTTACATCGGTTATAAGATAACTGATGTAAAAACCCAACAGCCGTGATTTGTAACATTGGTTATTAAAATAACCGACGTTAAAAATCTACTCGCAGCATTTTTACGTCGGTTATATATAACCAACGTAAAAAATGGTGACGTAAAAAACTTTTTTCTGCACTAGTGATATTTACCCTTACCACTAATGTTCTCCTATTTAGAAACTTTATTATTTTTCATTCTATATAATCTTTATATTTCACATTACCTTTTTTAGGAGGAATTTTTATTATTACTTTTTATGATGTGGGTTTCTAACAATGTTATTTTTATATATTTAAATGGTTTTTCTTTCACGTATGTATGTTTTGTCTTCCACTCATTGAAATTGATTTTGAAAATGTTTTAAAACTTTTTTATTAGGAATGAGATAAAATTATGAGGATGAAATTTCTAAAATTAGGAAATAATATAACAACCCATGTAATATTAATATTAAATAAATTTCATGTCTTATTAATATTCATTAATTAGATTTTATAGAGGTATATTTATTATAAGAATATTAGGTAATTTAAAAATCAAAAGGAAAATAAATTATTTGCAAAAAAATTAGGTTTTCAGGCATTATATGGTTTTATTTAAGGAAATAACTTATAAATTTTAGAATTTTAATTTTAAAAAATGATATAATTTTTGAATTAATTATATTAAAATTATATTAGGGTGATATTTTGGGATTTTTATTAGAATATTGATTTTTCGGTGAGTAGTGAAAAACACTGATTTTGGTAAAATATAATTTATTTTAATTGAAACGTATCATTATGAAAAAAATTCAATATCAAAATAAAAAAAGTATTATTTAATTTGGCATTATATAATTAAATACATAGGAATCAAATTTATACTTGATTTTTGTATAAGTTTATTTTTAGGGATAAAAACACATTCTTAGAAAGCTATTTTTAAGTCCATAATGTTTTTTATTTAAATTAAACAAAATAATCCATAAGCATTAATGGTTTAAATGAAATTTATAGATTATGTATCTATATATATGAATTTAAATTCATATAATGATTATTTATAGTCATGCAATTAATGTTTGGTTATAATATACTTGAAAAATGATTTTTTTCTAAAGACAACCTTTTATCACGTTTTGTGTATTTATTTTTAAATTAATTTCTGCTAATTTTTGGAATTAAATATTGAAAAATGGATCCAATATTTGGAATCATAATTTTAATGTTTTTTAAATAATTCAATTTTATTTTTGGTCATTATAAATAGTAACTATAGAAAACCGTTTTAACAAGAGTGATGGGTAAATCAGGTAATTATGGTTAAAAATAATATGATAAGGACTGAAAATAACTTTAAAACTTGAATATTAACTATAGTATTTTTTGGATTGGACCATAATTATAGAATATTTTATTTTAGTGATTTTATTCCATTTTTATTTAAAATTGACTCATATTATTTTTAAGTAAAGAAAAATAAATAATACTACTATATTGTAATAAATTTTATCTTATATGATCAAATAAAGAAATAAATAAGTTTTTCAAAAAATATTATAGGTTATTTTTAGTATAATGATATTATTTTTTATGGTAATTTATTTTTAATTTTTAGTGATGAAATAATTATATTAAATGCTTACGCAATACTGACATAATCCTTATACATGTAGTACCAAAATCAAGTAAATTATATTAAAAACTCTAAAAGTTTTTTGGGGTGAGTTATAGTATCAAACTAATTTTATAGATAGATAAAACATATTAGGTTTGTGTTAAAATACTATATTCAAATTCTGTTATTATCTTGATAACTTTAAATTCAATGTAAATTAACAGTTCCAAAAATGATATTAATGATATTTTATAATAAAGAAATTTTATTAAATGATTTGAAATTCATAAATATCCCTTATTTGGAAATTTCATTGATATATAGCTGAAAATATCAATCATGGGAAATTTATGTGTCATTTTTCATTTTATAATAACTTTCTTAACCCCTATATTGTAAAAAACATTGATCTCATGGTAATCATCAAAAGGGATCATAGGAGGATAAAACAAAGAGATAAGGGTGAAAATATCACAAACAATTGTCAAAATTTTATTGTATGAGATAATTTATACTCATAATCATATTATATTTTAAATATTTCAATTTGGTAACACTTTACTATGAAGATTAGTTCAATAATTTATGAAATTACAAGAATTCATCTCCCCTAACTTATAAAAGGGAACCTCCTATACACTCTTCCTCACACCTTTTAATCAATCAATCTAAGAAAATACCTTCCCAAATTCTCTTCTAAAACCTCTCACTTAATCCTTGAGGTCTAATTTTTGGAATAATATCATCCTTATCAGGCAGAAGGTGTAATGAAAAGATATTTGTCCTAAGAAGAGGTATAGATTTTAGTTGAATGATTTAGTTTTATTTGTTTTTAAAACACCACCACAAATATTCTAAACATTGTGATATAATGAAATTATTATCTAATATATAATTAAATTTTATTATATTTATTTCATGACCTATATTCATTTCCTCTTCTATAAAATGGGAAATGAAACCATAGTTTGTGTGTACGATGGACAACCTCTTCCCGAACCGATGAAATTCATTTTCCATCACTGCCTCTCATAGAATGTTATAATGATGGATTTATTATGTATATATATGATATTCATGACATAATTACCATTATATAAAGATAATATATTATTTTTGTTACCATTTCAACCAATGAAAAATGATAACTTTGTTCGTGCGTACATATGGATTACCACCTCCATGAAGCAATTTGATTTATTTTTCATCTCTACATCATATGGATGGTATATATATGTGTATTTAAATAAATAATATGATATTAATGATATTTTTATCATTATGGAAAGATAAAACAATACTTACCTTTTTTCCATCATGTTTTATGAAAAGTAGAAACATTACTTATGCGTATGTTTGTCCAACCATCTACATACTCATGACATTATTAATTTTTCATAGAGATATTTAATGGTTAGTTTTAAAAGTATAATAATTTATAAAAATGAGAATTATGTGATGATTACTATTCTAGAGATGATGTAAATTTTTATGAACTATTTATTTATGTATCAAAGTTTCCATGTATGATTTTTTCCTAATTATCTAAAACTAAACACCTAAAAGGTATTTGGGTATGTAAGTGGTCCAACATTTTAGTTTGAAATTATATTTTTTGTTTGGATATTTTTTTCACATTTATTAATATCAAAACCATAAATGTAATGATTTTTTAGCACATGATCTGACAATACACGTAATGTCCCTGTCCATCCCATGATCATGATATTGTCTACTTTGGGGTTAGCCCACATAGTTTTGTTTTCCATAGGTTCTAGACCACAGGTATCCCCTAGGAAATTTTTTCATAATGATATAGATATCCAAACTACCTTAAAAAGTGTTTCTTCTTGATCCTCCCCCATTGATGTGGGGTTTCCATAATCAAACCCTATAACACCCCGAGATTTTATGAAAAATATTATTTTCATTAATGTCTTGTTTTGTATTCTACACCAACATTACCTTACGCTATATGCAACACCGTATTAGCTTGCAGTATATGCAATGCTATTCTTGGACCGTGTTACACACAATTTTGATAATAGTTATTCTACGCAACATTGAATATATATATATATATATTAAATGTATAAATGAAATATGGTTGGATTCTGTTATACGAAACAACGAAGGATTCTTTCACAACACGCAACTCTGACTTGGCTTGCATTACACGCAATCGCGACCTTCCTCGATAGCGTGTGTTGTACGCAATACCGGGTTTTAATAAACAATGATATATTATTATAATATTGTCATGAACTAGACGTTATGAATATTATTAACTAAATTTTGAATTTTATAACATTATTATTCATCTTACACATTTTCTAGAACATGGTACAAGAACAAAATAAATTTTTCGGGTAAAATAAGTATTTTTCAAAAAATGCAGTTTTGCTACCTTTTGATGGAGAAACCACTTTAAATCTAGTTTTTGACATGTTTATATGTTCAATTTGACAAAATAAAATTCTTCTTTTGAATCAGGATGTAAAAATTTACATTAGATAAAGTTTTGATATTTTTCTGATAACTTTCATATTTTACTGAATAGTAAAAACACGCTATATTTTAATTAAAAACAACTTTTTTCATCATAATATCTTATGTGGTTAAATTATAATATTGAATGGTTTTAAAGTATAAATAGAATATATTTTTACCATTTAATATAATGTATGTCATTATCATTGATTTTACCTTGAATTCGTAGGTTAAATCAATTCAATCTTTTGCAATGTTTTAAACAAAAACCCGTTTTTATTCGACAACTGGATTAATTTTAATTTAATTTCTGCAACTTCTGTGTATTGAATTTTAAAAAATGGATTCCATATTTGGAATCAGTGGGTCTAAATTATGTTAATAGCCTACTTTTTATTTTTGGGAATTATGAATAGTAACTACGGTAAATTTTATTTACCATAGTTAAAAGTAAATCGGGTAATTAAGGGTAAATATAATATTATAAAATTACCCTAACACATTCCAAAAATGATGTAGTAATTATTTTATTAAGAGATAAAACAAATAAATGGTTTTAAAAATAATAAAATAAATATTATATGAACTATTTAATGTGATCCACTAATTTTATAGAAACATATGACCTTTTATTAATATATTAAAGCTTTTAGTTCGAAAATATATTCTGTATATATTTTATTTAAATTCAAATAAATGAATAGTGTCAAAATTGACACTATTGTTATTTTTTAAAAATAACATATTATAAAATTGTTTAAAAATCAAAAAAATATTTAAAAATTATAAATTTAAATTTATATGGTCTATAATCTTATAAATTAAACAATTATAGAAAATTCACAACAAATAAGTAATTATTTGTTATAATTTAAAATTTATAATTTTATTACCACAAATAAACTTAAATAGATTAAATAAGGATAAATCAAAATGATAAGGTTTAAAATAAGATCCAAACATGTCTAAATTTGATTGGTTGATGAGATTACAACCCTATCTCATCTAATATTCGAATATGAGTCATTTTTGGAGGTTTTTAAGTGGGGTTAGATTTATTATAAATTAATATTTTTAAGAATTCCAAAGGTGCCCCTCTCCTCCTTTATAAAAGGGCACCTCCTCCCTCTCCTCCTCACACCAATTTGAGCCTTCAAGCTCGGCCAAACCCTGCCAAATTATCTTCTCCACTTCCCTATAAACATCCTAGAGTTTCTGGTCTTCTTTAAAGACCAATCTTAGTGCCCTAAGAGGAGGTTTCAAAGAGGCGTATCGAAGAAGAGGTAATTTCTTCTCCCGATTCTTTCAAGCTTCTTTCTTCTTCAACATATTCTTATTCAGTTGTTTCATTATAAAGTAATAACATAAGTACCACTAATATACTGATTTGTTATTATAAATATGAAACAACCCCATTTCACCTTCTATCCATCCTACGGAAAACAAAATCACCGCGCGTGCGTACATACGGAATACCGTCTCCACACCATTGTGTAATATGTTTATCCACCAACACCTTACATGGATGGGTATAATGGTGTAAAGAATAACTATACATAGTTATTATAACATCATACTGATTCTGATATATTGTATCATCCACTCCAATTCAATTCAATAATTATGGAAATGATATCATCGCTCGTGCGTACGTACGGACTACCGTCTCCACGACGCGATGAGATTCATTCTCCATGTTAACCATTTAAGAATGATTATAAAGTATATATAAGAAATAATAATGAAATATATGAAATTATAAATCTACTGTATTTATGTGTATATATATGTATGTCATCTACTTAATTCCACTCAATTCAATAAGGAAATGAAAACATCGTTCATGCGTACGTACGGCCTACCGTCTCCATGAACGGTGTATTTCTTTCCATTTATCGATCCATTATATATATTTATATTATGAATATATATTATATATAAATCATGTTTTATATTCTATAATTAAGTAATAATGATCTATGTAATCATATGAATAATTACAAGTTAAAACATGAATGACAAATGAGACGATTTTACCCAAAACGCTACTTTAACATGAATTTACAAAATAACGGGTAATATAAAGTCATAAGTGAACCATATATGATATAATATCAATGAATATTATTCTTTAATAAGTCAATGACATTATTTAAATCATTATACAGGAGGTTCGGACACTTACGAAGCAAATCGGACCTAAGGTAAGGGAAATATCACAATCTCATTTTTATCCGAGATTGTTTATACTTTAGTATTTACTAGGGTGTATTTTATCATCCACATCCATGTTTCTTCAATATGTAATATATTTTCCATCCACTTAAAATAGTTTAAATCCAATTTTACACTTCGGTGAGTTTTTAGTAAAGAATATGAAAGGAATCTTTTGTCATTTTTCGTACGAGGTACTTTTTGACTTTTTCGACCAAAGTACGAGAAGAATGTTTTCTTTTAACTTATACGACATGAACGGATTTTTAAAACATTATTTCCAAGAATCTTCCCTTACAAGTTTACAATTTTATTTTTAATCAACTTATTTTAGTTTAAAATTTTATAACATGTTAAAGAAAAGAAAGTGTTTTTGAAGTAGAAAGGATATTTTCCTCAAGAATAGAGTTCAAGTGTTTTATCAAAATTATTTTCCATCTCAGATAATAAAAGGTTCTGTTTTTATCCCTATTATTACATTGATTTGATTATGTTGAATTAATATTATGAATTCCTTTATCTTATATGAATTGTTTTATGATGCCATGTTGTTTATGAATCCCATTTTTATTTCATCGGTTATGCAATGATGTATGATTTATGATTTTGTGGCACACATAAGAATGGTATCATTATAAGATGGGTGGGACCTATATCTCCCTCCAATGCATTGGGTAAATATTTTATATCTCATGAGATAGACATGGCTAGAATGGTAGGTTATGCCGGTTCAGTGAAACAGGACTGAAACGAGGGTGACTCGGTTTAGAAAGGGACTTTGTCCACAAAGATAGTCTTGGCAATGAGTCTTGACTAACAAGAAATTATTCTTTATGATTATGTGTGTATGACACAAAGTTTCATGTTTTATGTTATTATTATTGTGATTACATTTCAAAGCCATGAGTTATCCTAGGTTATGAAATTATGATCTCTTTTACAGGTTAAGATCTACAAAAGTTATGTGCTTATGTATATGATGTGATTGATATTTCTTTTGTTTACCCTTACTGAGCATTTGAGCTCACCCTTTTATGTTTTCTTTTCCCCAGGATATAAAGAAAGGTTATAGTATAAAAAAAAGAAGATCTTTATGGGAGATGTTGAAGAGCTTTTACTAGGATTAGAAGATTATATTCTGAGTTTCCAAAGACACTAAACTGTTACAATCCTTGTGTGTGTGTTTTTGTTATGTACTAAGTATTCCGCAAATGTAATGTAATGTCAATGTACGTCAAGATTCGGGTCTCTACAAACCCCCTAGAAGGGATCACCATCCTTGTTGGCACATCAAATGGACACTATCTCTGACACCATTTGTAAGGTCCTAGTCTATCCTACATTTGTGATATGGTCCACTTTGGGCCTAGTGTAACATCCCAGTTAAATAAATAATATAAAATTTTCAAATTTTTAATTAAATATTAATTTTACTTTAAAGGGGATGGTATGTTTGATGGCTTACCAAACATGCAACAATGGGTTTCTCCGAATTCTAATGTAGCACACAATGCTGAGTCATACTGAAAAGTAATAATATAATATTATTTCAAATGGTAGTAAATACCTAGCCGTTGTATTGGTGATAATTAATAGAACTAAATATAATACAATTATACATGTTTGTTAAATTTTTTAACATTTATCCAATAAAAGTTAGAGGCTTGAAATGTGAATGAATATAATTTTAAGCATAAATACTCAAATATTCTTTAAAAGGATGATTTACCACCTTTTTCTGGAGAACCCACTTTAAATCTATTTTTGGTCACTTTTATATGTTATATTTAACAAAATTAAATTATTCTTTAGAATAGGGACCTCAAAATTTACATTGAGGTATTTTTTGGTATTTTTCTAATAAAATTCATTTTTTAACGAAATGTAAAAAATATTGTATTTTAATTCAAAAATTCCTTTTAATATAATATATTTATATAGATATATTATCTTTTTAATTGGTTTTAAAACGTAATTAGATTGTATTTTTACCATTTAATCCAATGTTGGTCATTGGAAGTAATTTCAATTTGAAATTGGACATAAACAAGTGTCAGTCTTTTGATATTTATTATTTCTGAAAAACATACTTTTTGTTTTGATGATTAGAATTAATTTTAAAATAATTAATTAAACTTATATGTTTTCAGTTTGTTAAAATAGACATCATTTTTGAATTCGAAATATCAAATATAGCTTAGGCATCAATTTTGGTATATTTCAAAAAACCTTCAGTTTTTTATGAATAGTGAAAACACTAAGTAGCAGTTAAAAAAGTGAGTTCTTAATTTAAATAAAATTTTACTACTTCTGTGAATTGAATATCCAATATCCAACACACATGGTTTTTATCAGTAATTAAAATTTGGTATAATAATATTAAAATAATTTTTGGTGAATAGTAACTTTTGACTTTTATTTACTCTGGTTAAAGGTAAATATGGTAATTCAAGAAAAAAAATAATATTATAATAATATAAAATTACCTTAAAACTTGTTCTAAACATTTTTGAAGAGTCATGGACGAAATATACTATCCTTGTGTGAGATTTTTGGCTTTTTAAAGCAATTTGGGTAAGATAATGACATTAATAACTTTATATTTAAAGTAAAAATAAAAATATCATAAACACGTATTATTTTTGTAAAACAATTTTAATGTGAGGTTATATAAATGATATATTTGAAAATAAATATTAATTAGAACAGTAAAAATATTTCCTAAATCATTGTATTTTATTTATAATTTTTAGACATCAAATAAATAAATTATTTATGACACAATAATGATGAAGTGTTTACCTCATTAATGAATGATTTAAATAAAGAAGATTATAAAAATTATAAGAATATCTAAAACCTATACAAGTATTATTGGATGATTTTATTTTGAACAAGATTTATCTTATATTCAACTTTAATAAGTTTTGGACTTTTAGAATCTGAAAAATCATTATATAATAAAATAATATTTTCAAACTTTCCTAAAGAGTCCCTCCTCCCCCTTATAAAATGACCTCACCTATAACCCATTAATAACACCTCTCAATCCCCTTGGCTCATCCAAAATCTTCCCAAATAAGCCCTAAAGATCTCTCTCTTTCACCTAGAAGCCTTACATTAGGTATAATGCACCTTAAGAAATCCTTTTGGTTCAAAACAAAGAGAGTTACCTGATTTAAAGGTAACATCTTCTATTAAATTTTTTTTCATTTATTTTACTTCTAAAACCACATAAAACATTTTTATTATGTTATTTTATAACAACACCAGTATCCTCAATATACTATGTTTTTTTAGAAGGATTTTAACTACATTTACACACACCTCCATCTAATGGGTAAAGAACATACTGTTTCGGTGGACGACGAACTAATGCCTCACGAAACGATGATTGTTCAATTATCTCCTACCACATCTTATGATGGCCATTATGATCATACTTTATTTATATGTGATATATATTATATTTATATATCTTCTATAATTCTGTATTTTTCATTTATATCATACCTTTATGGTTTCCATAAAGGGTAAACACGATAATTTCATTTGAGGAAGTGTGGACTACAGCCCAATCAAAGTGATATGAATCATTCATGCCATACATAGAACTTATAATGTATGTAGTTAATGAAATTATATATGATATTATATTTTAATTATAATATACCTATTTATCAATAAGTTTTCATTCCATTAAATACAAAATAGAAATGAAAGTAGTGTTCATGTGTACGTATGGCTAACCCTCTCCATGAACAATGCATTTTATTTTTTACCTCAAAATGTTATTTACTATTATAAATACCTATATATACTTGATATATATGATATATATGATATCTAAATCATGAATATCATTATGGATATAATGTAATTTTTACCACATGAACAACTTGTAATTATAAGAAGTTCATTTTTGACTCAAATACCAAATATTGACAAAACAGACATTATTAACTTAAATGATTAGATAATGTTTATAACATAGTAAGAAGTGATATAAAAGAAATAATAAACATGAAAAATATTCTTAAGCAAGTAGAAATTAACTTTAGTTTTTTATTCAGGAGATTAAAGAATGAACGGGTCAAGTATGACACAAGGAATGAGACTTCGTCTCAATCTCCTTTCATTGAGGTATATTTTGATTTATACATAACTTTATTTTATTCGGTGTATAAACACCTTTGAATTTTAATTTCATTCAAATTGAATCTTTCTCTATTAATGATTTTACTAAATGATAAAAAAAATGTTTCTGTTTAACATACGTGGTGACAACAACCTTTCCGCCACTGCGAGCATTATTTGATCATTGGATTCTTTAACAATTCGTAATGTTTTTTTAAAAGGAAAATAAATACCATACACTATTTTTATTTATTTTGGTATTGAAAATTGTTTTGATAATGTATTGATTATGTCAATATATTTCAATGATATTTTGTGATACGGAAATGTTATCTTTCCTTTATGTTTGTTTAATGTGTTTTGAATATGTTATGGTTCTTGGGAATTATATACGTATATTGGTGGTTCCATGATAAACCTAGGGTAGGTTAGCCTAATATATCTATTCAATGCATTGGTTAATGTGATAGAGGTAAACATGAATGTTTCTCCTAAGAGATTTAGGGAATATACTATGATGGGTATTCAAAATGTAACTCCCTATGTAGCTGTGAAAGATACAACATAATTATGTTAGAGATTCCACAAGTTACCTTTATAATTTGTGATTACTATGTGTTATTCATAAATCTTATCATTTCATGAGGTATGTTAAAGAGATTATGTTATTTATGAATTGATGAACTAATGTTTTCTTTCTTTGTTTTATAACCTTTACTGAGATTTTTATTCTCATCCCATGTTTGGAAATGTTTTTTACTGGAATTAATGATGTATAGGGTCAAGGATGAGATCTAGGAAAAGTCATGCTATCGAAAACATGGAACTAGAAATGACTCTTTTTTTCAAGAGTTTTTATATTATAAAAGAAACAGAAACTGAGTAAAAGGGTCTACTTTGTAATTTTTGAGATGTAATGTAATAGTTATGGACTATTTCTCTAAAACTCTAAACCTGAAAAGATCCTAAATGTGAACTATTCATTTAATTCAATATTATGTTATGTTTTAAGGCCTAATCCTTATAGTTGGTATCAATGGTTGGTTCAGACAACTTTAGATGTTAGGATATTGTTAAATTAATATCCCTATATCATTTTTAATTTATGGTAAGATTTAAATGATATAGTATTTACAGATTACCATGTTGCTTCGCCTAAAATATTTCTATGTTCAGAATTGTTTTCCTCAGAGGAAACATGGTAGCTATGATGGGACGACATCCTAAGGAAGACAACCTTCCAAATCAGCAACCAAATATGGTTAGAATCAGAACTGAATATTTTTTTATAGTTATGGAATAATTGAATCAGGCTAAAAATGGTGGAGGTATCCATGCATGAGATCATCTAGATCAACCATAGAGGAACATGTCAGTAGTGAATCATTTCATGAGGAAACATCCCACATAATTCAGAAGATCATATGACCCTATTCTAGAAGAAGGGTGGATTAAAGAACTAGAAAAGATTTTTGATGTCATGGGGTGTTTTTAACATCCAAATATTATTCTTTCTATTTATAATTTTGAAGGTGAAGCTGATCTGTGGTGGTCGATGGTGAAAAATATCATGGATAGTACGAAGATTGATGCTCTTGATTGGGATTAATTCAAAGGTATGTTTCTTGAGAAATATTTTCCTAAGGTGGTTCATCGTAGGGTGGAAAAATGATTCCTGGAATATAGATAGGCGGATGACAGAGTGGCTGCTGATGATGCAAAATCCACTCAACTGACAAGGTATGCTACAAATTTCATATGAGATATTGATACTAAAATCAACCATTTTTACTCAGGATTAAAGGCAAAGTATTGAAGGGATTTAGGTTCTCGTGAGTTATAAGTTATTAAAATCTTCTTAGATGTGTGGAGAAGGTGGAAATGGAGTTTGCTGATGGTCTTGTGTTCTTTGAAAAACAACATAATAAGAGGTTGAGGTGGAAGATGAAAGGGAAGAACTCTTCAAAAAAGACATATGGTGAGAAACTTAAGTTTATAGTCTGTGAAAATTGTGGTAAAAATAACGCTGGGGAATGTCTTTTGAATTTTGGTAAATGCTACTGATGTGGTAAAATGGGACATAAGGCTCGTATTTTCACTAAAATAGATTAGTGTAATGGCAAGATAAAATTTGATTTACAATTAGTAAAATGTTTTAAGTGCAATGAAATGGGTCATTATGAAAATGAGTGTCCAACGAAGAACTCAAATGAGGGAAAGTGTCCAGTCTACAAGCTATAAGGGGTGGTGAATCCTTTACAACTACTTCAGCAGATTTTGGGCCATCGAATGAAGTAGTATCAGGTACACTATTTGATTATTCAGATTATTCCAATGTGTTTTTTGATTTAGGAACTACACACTCTTTCATTTCTGAGAAGTTTTCTAGTAAATATTGAATTCCATCTCAAGGTATGAATCCTGATCTTATGGTAAAAACACTGGGATGAAAGGTTGAGATAAAAATAAATTATAAGAACCTTCATGTCCTTGTGTGAGAAAAGAATTTTCCTTCAAACCTTATTATTTTTCCTCTAGTAGAGTTTGATGTTATTTTGGGTATGGGTTGGCTTTCTTTTTATCATGCTATGATTTACTGTAGAGATAAAGATGTTTCTTTTCAAAAAGATTTTCAGTTTGTGTACAAGAATGAACCCTTAATTTTGATAACATATCAGGAAGCTAAGAAACTAGTAAAAGATGGAAATTAATGTTACATTGCACATATTGTTGAAAAAAAGAAACGGTTTATATTAATGATGTGCTAGTGGTAAATTTGTTCTTTTATGTTTTTCCTAATGATTTTCCTCGTATTACACCTAATCGGGAAGTTGAATTCATGGTTGACTTAGTTCCTGATGCTAATCAAATTTCAACACTCCCTTATCAAATGTCTCAAATTAAACTTTTAGAGTTAAAGAATCTATTGCATGAGTTATTAGATAAAAGGTTTAATTTGAGCTATCACATCACCGTTGGGTGCTCCTGTCTTGTTTTTTTTAAAAGAAAGATGGTTTAATGAGACTCTTCATTGATTACAGAGCCTTGAATAACATCACTGTTAAGAACAAGTATCCTTTTCCTCATATCGATGTTTTTTTTATCAGATCCAGGGAGCTTAGTATTTCTCAAATATTGACATGGGTTCGGGGTACCATTAGTTGAATGTAAAGGAAGCAGACATTCCGAATACCGTGTTTTATACTAGATATGGTCATTATGAATTTGTAGTTATGCCTTTTGGAATAACCAATGCACGTGCTATATTCATGGATATTATGAATAGAATTTTTCGTGAGTTCTTGGATATGTTTGTGGTTGTGTTCATTGATGATATTTTGGTTTATTCTAAAAGTAAAGTGGAACATGAAGGTCATTTAAGGGTTGTCTTACAAACATTAATGGAAAATAAACTGTATGGAAATTCAGTAAGTGTAATTTTTGGTTACAAAAAATTTGATTCCTTTGTCAGATTGATTCAAAAAACAGAATAACTATTGATCCTAATAAAACAAAAGTTTTTGAATAATGGCCAAGACCCAAAAATATAACTAAGATCTGTAGTTTTCCAGGTTTAGCAGGTTATTATAGGAGGTTTGTTCAAAAACATTCATGGTTATCTAGCCCAATGTCTATGTTAACTCAAAAAAGTGTTAAGTTCATCTGGACAAAAGAATGTGATGATTGTTTTCAGGAATTGAAAAGAAGATTTGGGAATAATACAGTTTTGGAACTTCCTTCCAGAAATGATGAGTTTGTTATCTACATTGATGCTTTGTTGAAAGGACATGGCCATGTCCTTATGAATAATGATCAGGTAATTGCTTATGATTCACTTCAGTTGAAACCTCAAGAGTTAAATTACCCTACACATGATTTTGAATTAGTTGTTGTTGTTTTTTCTTTAAAAATTTGGGGGCATCATTTGTATGATGTAAAATTTGAAATATTTACTAACAATAAAAGTTTTAAGTATATATTCACTCAAAAATAATTGAACATGATATAGAGGAGATGGATGGAATTAATCCAGGAATATGATTGCATGATTCATTACCATCTAGGAAAATCAAATAAATTGGATGATGCTTTGAGTCAGAAAAGTAATGCTACATTAACCATTTTATGTTTAGAAAAATATCCTTTGGTTAATGATTTGATGAACTTTGGAATAGAAGTTTTTTGTAAAGGAAATTCCTCAATTTTATTTCAGGTGTCAGTGAAATCATCTCTATCAGATAGAATTAAGAAATCGCAGAAGAAAGATAGCAAGTTGAAAAAAGGTAGAGTTGGTTCAGAAGGGTAAGTTACCTAATTTTAACATTAATAATGATTGTTTTTTAGGGTTTGGGAAGAGATTATGTATGCCTTGTGATTAAAATTTGAAGAAATAGTTGTTATGTGAAGCTCATAGTTCTCTGTTTTCAGTTCATCCGGGAAGTACTAATATGTACATAGATCTTCGGGATTATAACTGGTGGGATGGATGGAAAATAGATATTGCTTATTTTACTATGAAGTGTCTGACTTGTCAATAGGTTAAAGAAAATAGGCAGTTATCGAAATGGATGCTTTAACCTTTCCCGGTACCAGAGTGGTAATGGGAAAATATATACATGGACTTCGTTGTGGGATTAAAAAAGAAATCTTGATGTAATAATGCAATTTGGGTTATTGTTAATCAATTGAATACATCATCTCATTTACTTCCTATTCGGGATACTTTTTCTCTAGATCAACTTTTTTAATTGTATGTTAAATAGACAGTCAGGTTGCTTGGAGTTCCCCACTCCATTGTATGTGATCATGATCCTAGGATTACTTCTAACTTTTGGAAAGGCCTTCAGAAGTCGTTGGGAACTAAATTAAATTTTAGTACAGCTTTTCATCCTCAATCAGATGGGCAGTCAGAATGAACAATTCAGACCTTGGAGGATATGTTATGTACTTGCTCAGTGTATTACTAGGGAAGTTGCGACTAAAATATTTATTTGGATGAATTTTCTTAGAATAATAGTTTTCATTCCAGTATAGAGATGGATCTATTTGAGGCATTATATGGGAAGCAGTGTCGAACTCCAGCATTTTGGGATGAATTAGGTGAAAGGAAGCTGATGAGACTATAATTGGTAGAAGATATGGTAGAAAAGGTTCATTTGTTTCAGAAGCACATTAGAACAGCTCATAGAAGGTAGAAAAGTTATGTAGATAACCAGAGGAAGGATCTTTCTTTTGAGGTAGGTGACCATGTCTTTCTCAAAGTTTTCTATGGAAAAGTGTGATGCGTTTTGGTAAGAAGGGAAAGTTGAGTCCGAGGTTCATTGGACCTTATGAAATCCTAGAGAAAGTTGGATCAGTTACCTACAGAGTGGATTTACCTCCAAGTTTATCCCATGTACACAATGTTTTTCATGTTTTAATGCTGATAAAGTATATTCCGGAACCAACTCAAGTTTTGAGTCTATAGGTAGTTTAGTTGGAAGAAAAGATCTCTTATGTGGAACAACCAGTCCAGATTCTTGACTGTAGATAGAAAGTGTTGCGGAATATGGTAATTCATCAAGTAATGGTTTTGTGGAAAAACCATATGGTTAAAGAGGCAACGTGAGAATATGAAAATTCTATGAGGGATAAATACCCCCACTTATTTGATAAGTGAATATAATTTAGGGGACACAATTCCCTAAAGTGGGTAAGGATGTAACAACCTAGGTAAATAAATAATATATCATTTTCATATTTATTTTCATATTTATGAACTAAATATTAATTTTACTTTAAAGGGGATTTTATATTTGATGGCGTACCTGAAATGAAACAATGGGTTTCTATGAAGTCTAATGTTTCACACAATGTTTAGTCATACTAAAAAATAATAATATAAAATTATATTTAAAGGTAGTTAATGCCTAGAAATTTTATTGACAGGAATGAAAAGAACTAACTATAATATGATTATAAATGTTTGTTAATTTTTTTTACATTTATCCAATATAAGTTAGAGGCTTAAAATGTGAATGAAAATAATTTTAAGCACAAATACTCTAATATTATTTAAAAGGTCGATTTACCACTTTTTTGTTGGAAAACCCTCTTTAAATCAAGTTTTGGTCAATTTTATATGTTCTATTTGACAAAATAAAATTATTATATAGAATTGGGACATCAAAATTTACATTGGGTAAATTTTTTGTCCTTTTCTAATAAAATTCATTTTTAATGAATAGTGAAAATACTGTATTTTAATTCAAAACTGCCTTTTAATCTAATTTTTTTATATGGGTAAATTATCTTTTTAATTGGTTTTAAAGTGTATTAGATTTTATTTTTACCATTTAATCCAATTTTGGTCATTGGAAGTAATTTCACTTTGAAATTGGACATTAACAAGTGTAAATCTTTTGATAGATATTATTTCTTAAAAACATGATTTTTGTTTTTACAATGGGAATTAATTTTAAATTAATTAATGAAACTTTATATTTTGAATTTTGTAAAATAGACATCATTTTTTAATTCAGAATATCAAATATAGCTTAGGCTGATTTTTTGGTATTTTTCTGAAAACCGTCAATTTTTGATGAATAGTGAAAACACTAAGTAGTTGTTAAAAAACTTACTTCTTCATTTAAATGAAATTTTACCTCTTCAATGAATTTAATTTCAAAAATCCAACATACATGTTTGTTATCATTAAGTAAAATTTAGTTCAACAAGATGAAAATAATTTTTGTTGAATAGTAACTTTTGACTTTTATTTACCGCGGTTAAAGGTAAATAGGGTAATTCAATGTAAAAATAATATTATAACATTATAAAATTAGCTTAACACTTTTCATAACCTTATTGGATGAGTCATGGACGACCAATAAAATCTTTGGGTGAGATTTTTGGCTTTTGAAAGCAATTTGGTTAAGATAATGACATTAATAACTTTTTATTTAGAGTAAAAATAAAAATATCATAAACATGTATTGTTTTGGTAAAAAAAATTAATGTGGTGTTATATAATTGATATATTTAAGTATAAATATTTATTATAAATATAAAAATATTTCCTACATCATGTAATCTTATTTATAATTTTTAGACATCAAATAAATAAAATTACTTCTGACACAATAATGATGTAGTGTTTACCTCATTGATGAATGATTTAAATAAATAAGATCATAAAAATTAAAACAATATCCAAAACCTATACAATTATTATTTGATGATTTTATTTCAAAAAAGAGTCATCTTATCTTATACATTAATAAGTTTTGGATCTTTAGAAACAAAAAATCATTATATAATAAAAAAATATTTTCAAACATTTCTAAAGAGCCCCTCCCCCCTTATAAAAATCCCTCACCTCTAAACCATTACTCACACCTATAAAGCCACTTAGATCATGAAAAATCTTCCCAAATAAGCTCTAAAGATCAATATCTTCCACCTATAAGCCTTACCTTAGGTATAAGGCACTTCAATAAATCATTTTGGTTCAAACCAAAGGGAGTTACCTAATTTAAAGGTAACGTCTTCTCTTAAGTTCTTTTCTTTTATTTTACTTCTCCAATGACCTAAAATCTATTTATTTAGTTATTTTATAACAGAACCATTATCCTAAATATAATAGGTTGTTTTTATGAGATGTATTCTAACCACACTTACACACACCTCCATCTAATGGGTAAAGAACATTATGTTTTTGTGGACGGCGAACAAACGCCTCACGAAATGATGATTGTTCCATTATTTCCTACCACCTCTTATAGTGGAAATTACAATGTAAATGTATTTATATGTGATATATATTATATTTCTATTGTCTCTATACATATTTATTTTTTATTTATAGCTTACCTTTATGGTTTCCATAATGTTTAAACATGATAATTTCATTTGAGGAAGTGCACACTACCGCCCCCTCAAAGTGATCTGAATCATTAATGAAATATGTGGAACGTATAAAGGATGTATTTAATGAAATATATATTATATTATACTAAAATTATAATATACTTATTTATCATTATGTTTTCATTCCATTAAATATGAAATAGAAATGAAAGTAGCGTTCATTTGTACGTACGACTTACCATCTCCCTGAATGGTGCATTTCATTTCTTACCTCAAAATGTTATGCACTATTATAAATATATAAATATACTAGATATATGTGATATATATGATATCTAAATCATGAATATCATTCTGGATATAATGTACTTTTTACCACATGAACAACATGTAATTATAAGAAGTACAATTTTTACTCAAGTACCAAATATCCACAAAAAACCATTATTAACTTAAATGATTGAATAATGTTTATAACATGGTAATAAGTGATAAAGAATGAATAATAAACTTGAAAAATGTTCTTAATAATATTGAAATTAATTTTAGTTTATTATTCCGGAGATTAAAGAGTGAACGGGTCAAGTCAAACATAGGGTAAGGGACTTTGTTTAAATGTTCTTTCATTGAGGAATATTTTGATTTATGAAACACTTTCTTTTATATAGTGTATAAAAACCTTTGAATTTTCATTTCATTAAAATGGAATATTTCACTAAAAATTGTTTTACTAAATGACAAAAATAACGTTTCTTTTTAACCTATGCGGTGACAACGACCTTTTTCCGCTGTGAGCATTATTTGATCTTTGGATTCCTTAACAAGTTGTTATGTTTTTTATAAAATGAAAATAAATACTATATACTATTTTTACGTATTTTGGTATTGAAAATGGTTTTGATAATGGATTGATTATGTCAATATATTTAAATGATATATTGTGATGTGGAAATTTTATCTTTCCTTTATGTTTGTTTTATGTGTTGTGAATATGTTATGGATCTTGGGAATTGTTTACATACACGGGTTGTTCTGTGATAAAGTGAGGGAGGGTGAGCCCGAGATATCTCTCCAATGCATTGGGTAATTTGACTGAGGTAAATGTGAATGTTTCTCCTAAGATATTTAGGGAATATACTGTGGTGTGTATTACAAATGTAACTCCCTACATAGATGTGAAATCTACAACGTAAGTATGTTATGGATGCCACAAGTTACCTTTATGATTTGTGATTACTATGTTTTATTCATAAATATTATGATTTTATGGGGTATGTTAAAGATATTGTGTTATGTATGTATTGACGAACTAATTTTTTATTTCTTTGTTTTATAACCCTTATTGATTTTTTATGCTCATCCCATGTTTTGAAATATTTTTTACAGGACTTAAAGATGAATTGGGTAAAGGATGGGATCAAGGAAAAGTCATGCTATCTAAAACATGGAACTAGAAAAGACTCATTTTTTCAGAAGTTTTTGTTTTATAAAAAAAATGGAAACTGAATAAAGGTGTCTACTTTGTAATTTTTGAGATGTAATGTAATAGTTATGGCCTATTTCTCTAAAACTCTAAACCTTAAAAGATCTTCAATGTGAATTATTCAATTAATTCAAGATTATTTAATGTTTTAAGGTTGGGTCCTTATACCTTGTTGAAATGGTTTCGTTTCCCCTAGGCTCTGACCCTTAGGTATCCCCAGGAAAAGGGCTCATGATGGGATAGTTATCCACAACAGCTTATAAAGGGGTGCTTCGTGCTCCTCCTTTTACGTAGGATTTCCATAATCCATTTTGTAACATCTTGTTACCTTGATCTAGTGATTTTTACTTTTCTCTAAGTTCCCTTTTGGTTAAAAGTCCTTAAAATTGGTTTTACAGATTTTATATAGGTTTTAGAGTAGGGACACATTGTTTTCCTGACGTACACATCATGTACTGGCTGCTATGTACATGTCATGAAAGGGGAGATCACACTGTTAACCGGTTTACAATGTGAATGGTGGGTACATGTATTGTATGATTTAAATAATAGTTTCTAATCAGATACATTGGTTTTTTGGTGTACCTATCCAGTGTGGCCTTCACGACGTGACCATGGTTTACACGTCGTGACCCAGATAACACCCAGATTTATGTTACATGTTGGAAAAAATTTCTCAGTCCTTTATTTCCATACTCCATTGATATTAACCCTAGGATATTCCTAGTAAATTGTTAGAGGCACACTTCCTCATAGATCGATTTTTTTAGATTTGGATCTTCATTGAGTTTGTAGTGCGTCTCTTAATGTAAGTGTTCTTTCCAGTTCTTTAATGCGGTTGATCATGATAGCACCCAAAATTTTTGGTACCAAATCTGTTGATCTAAGTTGGATGTTTTATCTTAGTTTCTTCTAGATCTGTCAATTGATCTCATTCTGGATTCCTTTTCATTCGTTGGTTATTGTGTGGTGGGCATTCACCTTCGAGGTATGTGGGTTTCCTTGCTTCTTCCAACCTCTTGTGTTTAGATTGGGATTAATCCTAAGATGAGGGGATTTGATTCTAGGGGCTTCATTGGTGTTGTTTGGTTTCATTGGTTTTAGATTCCATTGTGGGCATGTACGACCTAAGTTTTGTGGTAGGTGATTCCATCACAAGCATCTGTTGATAAGGTCAATTGTTTTTGATTTATAAAATTATTTATAAATGGAATTGTCATTATATTTTTGTATTTATTGAAAATGGTTTTTAGTGAAAAATGGTTTTTCCTAGTTTTTAATAAATGGAGAGAAAATGGGTATTTTCAAGAACTGAAATGAAAATTTGTGAAATGGGTTTGAAATGGGTTTTAAAGCATTAAAATAGATTGTGAAAAAGAACACATGGGTTACCTTGTGTAATTAGGTGGATGATTTAGTTTTGGGCCACCATCCATTGTTTTTTGATTACCAAGGAGGGTTTTCTTGGAGTTTTTCTCTATTTCCAAGGCTCGTTGTTCTTGGTGACCTGTAATGACATTTTTTGGGCTTTACTCATTGGGTATTCCTCTATTTCTTAAACTTGTATTCTAGGATCATATTTTTTCTCTTGATTATTGTGGTATGAGTAGTCTACACCCCGGACCTATAGTATTCCTTGGTGTTGTGATATCAATGCTTCTATTTTGAATTGCTTGGATTTATGAGTTAGCCTTGATATGAAAGTTTATACTTGTGGAAAATGATATGGAAAATATTCTTTGAAAATAATATACCTTCTTTTGTTTAGAACTGTGGAAAAAGGGAAATGTTTACCATATTTTCTATAAAACTACGTTACTGCTTATTCTACCATGCTTTTATTTAAAATGAGAAAAATTGATTTTTACATAGAGACTTGTTATGGAACACTTAGGTGGGATCATATTAATCCTATTAGGTTACACCTTGTGCACCGCTTCGGTGGTGCTTTGACCTTTGTTTGTCTTCTAGTGCAGGGAAAGGAAAGTATCCATAGTGAGGTGGTGTGGTTCATGCTATCTGGTTGGGTAGCTAGTGGTGAGATGGTGGGAGTTAATCCAAGATATTATTTGGAGTAGGTATTTTTTTAGTCCTTTGTTGTTGGACTTGTCTTAGAGATTTTATATACTTTTTTAGATATTCTATTTTCAATATTTTCATACAGTTATGGAATATATATTCATTAGTCTTCTGTTATTCCTTTCATTCTATATAGATATTCATGCATTGTAGTTTTTATGGTTGGGATAAACATTCCCCTCTATTATTTTGGTCGATGCCCAGGTGATTATCACCATCCTTTACAGATTGGGATCACCCATTGAGTATTTGATGGATCGGGTCGGGCACCAGGTTTTAGGGAAACCTGGGTCGATTCATCACAGTTTATTATAAAAGGAGGTATATCCTTAAAAATATTTTTCTTGGGACATATCTTTTATAACGACCCAAATCTTAACGTACATGGACATTACATTACATTAGCGGAATACTTAATACATAACAAAAACAGACACATAAGGATCGTAATAGTTTATTGTCTTTGGAAACTCGGAATATAATCTTCAAATCGTGGTGAAAGATCTTCAACATCTCCCATAAGATCTTTCCCTTTTTGTTTTCTTACCTAACACCTTTCTTTATATCCTGGGGAAAATAAAACATATAAAGGCTGAGCTCAAATGCTCAGTAAGGGTAAGCATGGATAAAATAAAACAAATCATATACATTTGAACTTCAAAAGATGAACATAATATTTAAACATCAGAATCTTGAGAAATGACATAAATCATGGCAGTACGTAAGGCATAGATCATAAAGAAACATTAATCATGATAAAATAGCATGGTAATTAAACATGTAATTGTGGAAAACCATTAAGCACATGATATTATTTCCATAGTAGCCAAGGCATTGCTGCCGAGACCATCTTAGTGTACAAAGTCCCTTTCTGAATCGAGGTCACTCCACGTTCCAGTCCTGTATTACTGAACTGGTTTAACTTGCCGTTCCAGCCATGTCTATCCCATGAGATATAAATCTTTACCCAATGTATTGGAGGGAGATATAGGTCCCACCCATCTCAATTTGAAATCATTCTTTCGTGTGCCACAATATAAACATAAATCATTCATCATAACCCAAGAATAAAATGGGTTTCATAAACATCATTCCATCATCACATAATCCATATAAAAGAAATGGACATCATTTCATAATAAGAAAATTGAAACCATGTAAATCATAGAGACAATATAATTGAAACGTACACATATAAAATAAGGTAATCTTAGATGTAAAATGGTTTTGATAAAACACTTGAAATGAATTCTTGTGGAAAATATCATTTCTTCTTCAAAATCATTCTCTTTTCACAAAATGTCATGAAATTTTAAAAGAAAAGGATTTTGTTGAAAATAGTCATGAAAGATTTTGGATAAATATTCATGAAAATAAGTCTTTATAAACTATAAAAATCCATTCGTGCTGTATAAGTTAAAAAAACATTATTCTCGTAATTTTTTCAGAAAAGTCAAAAAGTAACTTGTAGGGTAAATAAAAAAAAAGATTCCTTCCATAACATGGGGTAAACGTCAAAATGGGTAAAAAGTAATTTAATAATACATGAAAACACTTTTATAAAACATCAACATGGATGATAGCAATAACCCCAGTAAATAATTACGAATAAGCAATCTCGGATAAAAATGAGATTTTCACAATTATCCCTTACCTTAGGTCTGATATGTTTCGTACGTATCTGAAACTCTTGTATAATTATTTAAATAATGTCATTTACTTATTACATAATAATATTCATTGTAATGATATCATATATGGTTCACTTATGACTTTATATTACCCGTTCTTTTGTAAATTCCATGTTAAAGAGCGTTTTGGGTAAAATCGTTTAATTTGTCGTCCGTGTTTTGACTTGTAATTATTCATATGATTACATAGATCATGATTACTTAATTCCAGAATATAAAACATGATTTATATATAATATATATTCAGAATATACATATATATAATAGATCGATAAATGGAAAGAAATACACCGTTCATGGAGACGGTAGGCCGTACGTACGCATGATCGTTGTTTTCGTTTCCTCATTTAATTGAATGGAATTAATTGGATGACATACATATATATATATATATATAAATAAATCCAGTATCATTATTATTTCATATATTTCATAATTAATTATTATATATACTTTATAATCATTTATGAATGGTGAATCATTGAGAATGAATCTCATCGCGTCGTGGAGACGGTATTCCGTACGTACGCTCGAGCGATGATATCGTTCCCATCATCGTGGAATTTTATTGGAGTGTATGTATACTATTATAGAATCAATATCACTTTACAATAATAATATATAGTTATTATGTACACCATTATACCCATCCAAGTAAGGTGGTGGTGGAAAATAGATTACACCACGGCGTGGAGACAGTATTCCATACGTACGCACACGCGGTGATTTCGTTTTCCATAGGATGGATAGATGGTGAAATAGGGTTGTTTAATAATTATAATATAATATCAGTATATGAGTGATACTGATTTTTTTACTTCCTAATGAAACAACCTAAGAAGAAGAAGTGGAAGAAGAAATAAAGTTGAAAGAATCGGTAACGGACATTACCTCTTCTTTGAAGTGCCTCTTTGAGACCACCTATTATGGCACTAAAATTGGTCTTTGAAGAAGACCAGGACCTCTAGGATGTTTCTAGGGAAGTGGAGAAGAGAATTTTTCAGGGTTTGGCCGAGATAGAAGGCTCAATGTGGTGTGACGAAGAGAGGGAGGAGGTGCCCTTTTATAAGGGAGGAGAGGGGCACCTTTGGAATAACTAAAAATATTATTTCATTATAAAGTCATATTCGGTTTTTAATAGCTCCAAATTTATATATTTAGAATATAATGTGGTTATGGGTAGAAATCATCTCATACAATATAATTTAGACAAGTTTAGGTCATTATATTAACCATATCTTTTAGTTTTAACTCTTAGTTAATTAGATTGACATTTACCATGTCACTTTGTATTTTTATATTATACGGTTAATAAACATACCATATACATCAAAGCGACCCCCAAGTGGTCCATTAATGATATAAATATCGTGATATAAGTATCTTGGCCTAACCATAGATTTTTAGGAATATAATAACAATTAATAATATAATATTTGTTTTAAAAACTATTTTATGTCAATTTTGACACTATTTGGTAATTGATTTTTGTGAAACTCATAACAGAATGATTAGTTCAAAAAATGTTAATTAAATCAATACTAACATGTCATATTAACATATAAAATTATTGGAATTCATAAAAAGTCTCAAATTACATTTATTTGGGTATTTATAACATCAATTATGTTAATATTTCATTAAAAAGATAATTACTACATCATCATTGTGTCATAAATAAATTAATTTCTATTAAGTCTAAAAATTAAAAATTATATACCATTATGTAGGAAATAATTTTATCTTTATAATTATTATTTATAGTAAAATTTATCTTATGTATAAACCTATATTAAAAATTATTTAGTTATTAAACTTTGATTTTAACTATTTTAACCCTTCTTTAAATAAATTAATAATAAATGTCCTAATCTAATCCAAGTGGGCATAAATGGTCATATTTTATTCCTAAGGATGTTTTTGGTTGAATTTAACTTATCCAATAGAATTAGTACATGTTTTAGGGTAATAATAATAACTCTTTTACCCTTAATTACCCGATTTACTTTTAACCGTGGAAAAAAGTAAAAAGTTACTATTCACCAAAAATTATTTTTATCTCATTGAACCACATTTTAGTCCTTGATATTAACCGTGTCTCTCAGATTTTCAAAATTCCACTCACAGAAGCGGTAAAATTATGTTTTCTGAAAAATTCAGTTTTTAACTACCACTTAGTGGTTTCACTATTCATCAAAAAATGAAAGTTTCCAGAAAAATACCAAAAATTAGGCCTAAGATATATTTGATATTATGAATTAAAAAATGATGTCTATTTTACCAAATTCAAAACATATCCGTTACATTTACTAATTTAAAATTTAATTCCTGTCGTCAAAACAAATAGCGTGTTTTTAAGAGATAATAACTATCAAAAGATTGACACTTGTTTATGTCTGGTTTAAATGTGAAATTATATACAATGACCAACATTGTATTAAATTGTAAAAATATATTCTAAATATACTTTAAAACCACTAAAATAAATAATTTATCACTATTAATTATTTCAATTAAAAAAGTTGTATTTAATTAAAATTTAGTAATTTTCACTATTCATCAGAATATGAAAGTTATCTGAAAAGTACCAAAATTTCACCCTAAGCTAATTTCGATATTCCGAACCCAAATCTAAATTCCATTTTGAAAGATAAAATTTATAAAATTTCAAAAAATTGGGTATTACTATTCATAACGGCTAGTTCATAATAATATTATAATAATTTCTCGTTTAGTGAAACTCGGTATTACGTACTACACACGCTATCGAGGAAGGTATTTATTGCGTGTAATGCAAGACAATTCAGGGATGAATGTTGTGCAAGCTCCTTTTGGTGTAGTGTACAACACAAGACATTAATGAAAATAAAAAGAATATTTTTCATAAAATCTCAGGGTGTTACATTCTACCCCCCTTAAAATGAATTTCGCCCTCGAAATTCGTCGGGGTTATAAATGGGTTACTACTTGAAAGTTTTTTTAATAGAAACCCACATCTTAAAAAGGAATACCAAAACTTGGCTTTAAAAACTAAAGTATGAAATGTAACGGTTACCCAAATTAACTCATCACTGGGTTTTCACGTAGGAGAACATAGATGAAAATATGGATATGGAAGAAAAATATAACCCTAAAGTTCTGATGGAGAGTGGTAGAGAACATGGCTATGAATAATCCAACAATCACAAAGCCATAAATTTGTGACGATCTAAGGTACCATCTGATTCATCGGATATAAGAGCACTAGGACAACATTTTTGGTTTTCAAGATCATTTCCCTAAAGTTTATGAAATTGGAATTAGAAGAAATACTTTCATAATTTTGGTACAGTCTTACTGTTGGTCATTCATTGGACAATTTCCACTTTATCTTTTAAAGAAATGAAGTTGAATTTGTCATTCGTGAAGTGTTAGCAGATCATGTGATAGAATGATGGGTCATTCCATCGGTCTCAAACAAAAGGTTAGAAAAGTTATCAAAAAAAACATAAGTCCATCTATAGTGATATTAATCATATATGGTTCCTAAAATGGACTTATACTTCATATATCATACTGCTTAATATAATAAAACTAGTTTCTATTAAACAGGGACTTCCTTTAGGCCAGTGGTAGGCGATAAAGGCCTGTCGCACTTCGGTTGTGGGTTCGATTCCCACAGCCTTGTCCGACGCGATGGGTTGTCGCCCATCCTATAGGTTGTCCTTTTTCTAAAACTACATTATAACATCCAATAAATAACATCGAAAAAAGTTATATCCTTAAACAATACAAACATATGTCCAACATAATCCATTCCAATATTTATCTAAAATACTTTGGTCCAAGCTCAGAGTATAAATAAAAAGATTACTTGAAATGTCATCAACCAAGCATGTGAATACCATCATTTATCCCCCATATATCTTGTTGGTCACATTCCAATCATGTGAATACCTTAATCATGTATTCTCTTGAAAAATGAATACCCATTAAACCTTAGTGAAAACATGAATGCTGTCAAAAGTTAACTCTTTCCACATACCAAAATCCAAAAATTCTATATACTCCAACCATGATATAACCTTCTCCTTATATTCTTCATGATCTCATGAATACTATCAAACATTTAAATTTGTCCTTATCCCTTCATTATGCGCATATCATCTACTTTCCAAAAATATCTACATAACATTTCATGGTTACTGGTACCATTCATCACACACTTTCAAAACTTAAGGAAAGGCAACAGTGTAACAATCCTTAGATGTCTCTTTTTTCCATAGTACCATGAGATTACTTATACAACATTACACTTGATAAACATGTAATCATTCCACTGCCTTCTTAAACCATTCACCGAGCTTCGACAATTATTTCATCTCACATATCATTTGTAGTCTCTTCATCATCATCAACATAAATACTACCCATACGACCATACTGATTTTATTCATGAGAATTTCCCTTAGGGAATTGGTTTGCATAATGCCCGTACATTCCACATTTAAAACATTTAACCATTGTTGATTTCATAGCAATACCATTATCCTCATACATGGTGTTAACTGAACCTTTTACTTTGCACTTACTGGCTTTGTGTCATTCTTTTCCACACCCAAAGCATCTTCTAGTTCCTTTGAAACATTTTCCTTGATGCCTTTTCCCACATGATTTACATAGGGGAAATTGAACATTCATTCCTCTATGATCATCATGAAACTCCATCTTTCTCTTATTATCTGAGTCAGGAAACTTACCAAATTTGAGTTTATTGATCATATTATGCGATTACTGATTCGGCATAATAATGATGTCTGGACTTCCAAATCCCATTTCATTTAGTTGCTCATGAATAATATCATTCCATTGTCCATCATATCCTCCATTATCGTGAATCATCTTTTCTCCAGCCATTTTCTAAAACCCAAAAAAAATGGTGTGAGAGGCAAAAATCATGCTAGGGAAAACAACATAATAAAGGTGGAGTACCTTCAAAATCTAACATCTTAGGTTTAATTCAAATATTTTTACCATAATTCTATGACTATAACCTATACTTATACTTAACCTTAGGGACATCCCTAGACATACCTTAGAAATATCTCAAGGGATCTCACTAAGGTTCTCGCATACTAGTTTCCAAAGGTTGACTAAACCTTTCCTCTGATACCAACTATAAAGACCCAAATCTTGAAGTACATGGACATTACATTACTTTAGCGGAATTCTTAATACATAACAAAAACATACACACAAGGATCGTAATTGTTTAGTGACTTTTGAAACTCAAAATATAATCTTCTAATTATGGTTAATGATCTTCAACATCTCCCATAAAATCTTCCCCTTTTTGTTTTTTACCTAAAACCTTTCTTTAAATCATGGGGAAAATAAAACATATAAAGGGTGAGCTCAAATGCTCAGTAAGGGTAAGCATGGATAAAATAAAACAAATCATATACATTTGAACTTCAAAACATGAACATAATATTTAAACATCAGAATCTTGAGCAATAACATAAATCATGGTAGTACGTAAGGAATATATCATAAATAAACATTAATCATGATAAAATAGCATGGTAATTAAACATTTAGTTGTGGAAAACCATTAAGCACATGATATGATTTCCATAGTAGCCAAGGAATTGCTGCCAAGACCATATTAGTGGACAAAGTCCCTTTATAAATCGAGTTCACTCCTCTTTCCAGTCCTGTATTACTGAACCGGTTTAACATGCCGTCCCATCCATGTCTATATCATGAGATATAAATCTTTACCCAATGCATTGGAGGGAGATATAGGTCCCACCCATCTCATATTGAAATCATTGTTTCGTGTGCCACAATATAAACATAAATCATTCATCATAACCCAAAAATAAAATGGGTTTCATAAACATAATTCCATCATCACAAAATCCATATAAAAGAAATGTACATCATTTCATAATAAGAAAAGTGAAACCATGTAAATCATAGAGACATTATATGTGAAACATACACATATGAAATAATGTCATCTAAGATGGAAAATGGTTTTGATAAAACACTTGAAATGAATTCTTGTGGAAAATATCCTTTCTTCTTCAAAATCATTATCTTTTCAAAAAATTTCATGCAATTTTAAAAGAAAAGGATTTTTTTGAAAATAGTCATGAAATATTTTGGAGGAAGCTTCATGAAAATAAGGCTTTATAAAACTATAAAATCCATTCGTGGTGTATAAGTTAAAAAAACAGTCTTCTCGTACTTTTGCCGGAAAAGTCAAAAAGTACCTTGTAGGGTAAATAAAAGAAAGATTCCTTCCATACCATGGGGTAAATGTCAAAATGGGTAAAAAGGACATTAAACATACATTAATACACTTTTATAAAACATGGACATGGATGATAGCCATAACCCTAGTAAATACTTACGAATAAGCAATCTCGGATAAAAATGAGATTTGCACAATTATCCCTTACCTTAGGTCCGATATGCTTCGTACGTATCCGAACCTCCTGTATAATGATTTAAATAATTTCATTGAATTATTAAAGAATCATATTCATTGTTATTATATCATATATGGTTCACTTATGACTTTATATTACCCGTTCTTTTGTAAATTAAATGTTAAAGAGCGTTTTGGGTAAAATCGTTTCATTTGTCATCCGTGTTTCGACTTGTAATTATTCATATGATTACTTAGATCATGATAACATAATTATAGAATATAAAAAATGATTTATATATAATATATATTCAGAATATACATATATATATAGATCGATAAATGGAAATAAATACACCGTTCATGGAGACGGTAGGTCGTACGTACGCATGATCGTTGTTTTCGTTTCCTCATTGAATTGAATGGAATTAATTGGATGAATACATATATATACATGAATCCATTATCATTATTATGTCATATATTTCATGATTACTTATTATATATACTTTATAATCATTTATGAATGGTGAATCATTGAGAATGAATCTCACCGCGTCGTGGAGACGGTATTCCGTACGTGCGCACGAGCGATGATATCGTTCCCATGATCGTGGAATTTTATTGGAGTATATGTATACTATTACAGAATCAATTTCACTTTACAATAATAATATATAGTTATTATTTACACCATTATACCCATCCAAGTAAGGTGGTGGTGGAAAATAGATTACACCACGACGTGGAGACGGTATTCCGTACGTACCCATGCGTGGTGATTTTGTTTTACAAAGGATGGATAGATGGTGAAATAGGGTTATTTAATAATTATAATAACATATCACTATATGAGTGATACTGATTTTATTACTTCATAATGAAACAACCTAAGAAGAAGAAGTGGAAGAAGAAATAAAGTTGAAAGAATCGGTAACGGATATTACCTCTTCTTTGAAGAACCTCTTTGATACCTCCTCTTAGGGAACAAAAATTGGTATTTAATGAAGACCAGGACCTCTAGTATGTTTCTAGGGAAGTGAAGAAGTTAATTTGGTAGGGTTTGGCCGATCTGGAAGGCTCAAAGTGGTGTGAGGAAGAGAGGGAGGAGGTTCCCTTTTATAAGGGAGGAGAGGGGCACCTTTGGAATAACTAAAAATATTATTTTATTATAAAGTCATATTCGGTTTTTAATAGCTCCAAATTGATATATTTCGAATATAAGGTGGTGATGGGTCGAAATCCTCTCATTCTATAGAATTTAGACATGTTTAGGTCATTATATTAACCTTATCTTTTAGTTTTAACTCTTAGTTAATTAGATTGACATTTACCATGTCACTTTGTATTTTTATATTATATAGTTAATAAACTTACCATATACATCCAAGCGACCCTAAGTGGTTCATTAATGATAAAACTATCATGACATAAGTATCTTGGCCTAACCATATATTTTTAGGAATATAATAACAATTAATAATATAATATTTGTTTTAAAAACTATTTTATGTCAATTTTGACACTATTTGGTAATTGATTTTTAGGAAAATCATAACAGAATGATTAGTTCTAACAGAGTTAATTAAATCAATACTAACATGTAATATTAACATAGAAAATTATTTTAATTCATAATAAGTTTCAAATTACATTTATTTTGGTATTTATAACATCAATTATGTTAATATTTCATTAATAAGATAATTACTGCATCATCATTATGTCATAAATAAATAAATTTCTTTTAAGTCTGAAAATTACAAATAAAATACCATTATGTATGAAATCTTTTTATCTTTCTAATGAATATTTATAGTCAAATTTATCTTATGTATAAACCTATATTAAAAATTATTTATTTATAAAACTTTGATTTTAACTATTTTAACCCTTCTTTAAATAAATTAATAATAAATGTCCTAATCTAATCAAAGTGGGCCTAAATGGTCATATTTTATTCCTATGGTTTTTTTTCCGAATATAAGTTATCCAATAGAATTGGTACATGTTTTAGGGTAATAATAATAGCACTTTTACCCTTAATTACCCTATTTACTTTTAACCATGGTAAAAAAAGTAAAAAGTTACTATTCACAAAATATTATTTTCATCTCATTAAACCACATTTTAGTCCTTGATATTAATCGTGTCTCTTAGATTTTCAAAATTACACTCACAGAAGCGGTAAAATTATGTTTTATGAAAAAAATCAGTTTTTAACTACCACTTAGTGGTTTCACTATTCATCAAAAAATGAAAGTTTCCAGAAAAATACCAAAAATTAGGCCTAAGATATATTTGATATTATTAATTCACAAATGATGTCTATTTTACCAAATTAAAAACATATCAGTTACATTAACTAATTTAAAAATTAATTCCCGTCGTCAAAATAAATAGCATGTTTTTAAGAGATAATAACTATCAAAATATTGACACTTGGTTATGTCTGGTTTAAATGTGAAATTACATCCAATGACCAAAATTGTATTAAATTGTAAAAAAATATTCTAAATATACTTTAAAACCACTAAAATTAATAATTTATCACTATTAATTATTTTGATTAAAAAATTTGTTTTTAATTAAAATTTAGTAATTTTCACTATTCATCAGAATATGAAAGTTATCCGAAAAGTACCAAAATTTCACCCTAAGCTAATGTCAATATTCCGAATCCAAAAATGAAGTCCATTTTGAAAGATAAAATTTATAAAATTTCAAAAAGTGGATATTACTATTCATAACGGCTAGTTCATAATAATATTATAATAATATCTCTTTAGTGAAACTCGCTATTACGTACTACACACGCTATCAAGGAAGGTCTTTATTGCGTGTAATGAAAGACAAGTCAGGGATGCGTGTTGTGCAAGAATTTTTTTTTGTAGCGTATAACACAAGACATTAATTAAATTAAAAAGAATATTTTTCATAAAATCTTGGGGTGTTACATCTTTGACTAGGGATAGGATTGTGGGGACTTGAGAGGTATGCTGCGATGAGTGCCTGGCCAGCTCTTGTCATAATGAGACTCAAGTTTCCATGGGATATTGGTATGTGTGTCCCTAGTATTGGTTTTTTGTTTAAAATCATTGTTTCTTCTTATGTGTTTTATTGTTTTAACATATATTTGTTGTATATAGGATCATTCTTTTGTTTTGGTGTGTAGTAGTATGCCTCCGAGACTTCTTCCACAAGTTCTTCAGGAATGTGCAGCTAAGGATCCTAAATTAAATCCACCTATGGATTCAAATATCATCAAAACTATCATACGAGAATTATTTTCTATCAAATAGGATGTGCCATGAGTTCAGAACATAGTGGCTAAGGTAAAATCAGGAGCTGGAGGAGAAAGTTATCAATCAAGTGAGCACTTTCGTGAGAAGACACCATCCTTTAAGGGAATGACTGAACCACAAGAGGTGGAGGATTTGATGAACATGATCGATCAAATCTTCAACTTAGTGGGGACACTTGAGAATATCAGGGTAAAGTGTTAAGCTTTTATACTTGAGGGATCCAACAAGCGATGAGGATATTCTATGGTTTAAGGAGACAGAAATGTATTCTTGGATTGGAAGGGTTTAAAAACCTAGTTCTTTCATTAGTTTTTATAGAGTTTATAATGAAGGTGAAGTCTCTAAAGTTCCTATATTTACAACAGGGAGAGCATTCATGTCAGTATACACCAACAGATTTTCTAAGATTTTCTATTTTCTCCAAACAAGGTAAATAATGACTAGATAAAGGTGCATAAATACCTACAAGGTCTATGACTGGATATCAGATCACATGTGTTTATGCCGAAAAATTCTACTTATGCAGAGGCAGTGGACAATTCTATGATGTAAAAGATGAATATGGAAGGTAGGGTCGACTTTTAAACCTATTCTCTTACATCTAGTCATAACTTCTTTGGAATTCATGGTAAGAAGAGGATGTGGAAATAAAATTTCAGGAGTGGTGGAGGTGGGTCTCAATAGCGATCCTCCTCTGCACCATCCATTTCAGCTGGCAGTGTGCCTCTGACTTGCTATTAGTGTGGTAAGGGAGGAAACAGAAGACATTATTGTACTATGCCCGTGAATATGTGCAATAGTTATGGATGTGTTTTTCACCAAAATCACTTATGTCAGTCTTTGAATTGACCCCATTATGGTCAGGGTTCATCAGATCCAAATGCTAGTGTGGTGAAATAATAAGCTTCAAATACTATAGGGCTCCAGCCACAAGGCTCAGGGGTGAAGTATTTTCATATAGTAGACGAGTGTCCAGTGGAATTTTATGCCTATCTGGAAATCATGATAGCTACTATCCTTATTTAATATTCAGAAGAAATTTATTTATTTGATACTAGTCCCTCCCAATCATTTATATCAGCATATTTTTTTGATGTTCTTAAACATCCCACAGAACTTAAGTCCTTTAAAATGAAGTTAGAAACACCTCTTGGTATAAGAAAAGATAAGGGGTTTCAGTTTCTTCCTGTTCATTAATGATAACTAATACATAGTTAGTCTGAGATTTTTTCATTCTTGATCTAGAAATATTATATTTCATCATCGATATGGATTGGCTTATAGTTCATTGATCATATATTGATTTTTATCATCGGTGTGTTTCGTTTCTTACTTTTTATGGGAGATATCATTTATTTTAGTGGGAGTGCGATCTGAGGTCAGGTCAGGACTAAACTTCCCACCAAGAGATCAAGATTTTTTTGGTTATTGTTGTGTTTGAGGAAGATGAAATTTCTTCTATTGATGATCTTCGCATTGTTTTTCATGAATTTCCTGACGTTTAACCAGGCGCTTTCTTTTTAAATCCTCCAGAGAGAGTGGTAGATTTTATGATTGATCTGGGGCCGGGTACACAAACAATTTCGATACATTCTTATCGTATGGAACCAGGGAGCTAAAAGAGCTCAATATTCAGTTGGACGACATGTTGCAAAAATGTTATGTTTTCCCTAGCATTTCACCTTGGGCATCCCTAGTGCTCTTTGCTAAAAAATTAGATGGTTCAGTTTATTTATGTGTGGAATATATAATGTTGAACTAGGTTATGGTAAAGAAAAAATATACTTTTTTTCATGTGGATTATTTGTTTGATTAGTTTAAGGGTTGAAAAGGGGTTCTTGAAAATTAATCTCTGGACGGGTTATCATCATCTTAGACTTCAGGAGTCTAATATACCAAAGATAGCCTTCAGAAGTAGGTATGGACATTATGAATATCCTGTGATGCCTTTTGGTCTGACTAATTCTCTTATTGTTTTTATGGCATTGATGAATTGAATATTCACATTATTTCTTAATACTTTTTTTTGTAGTTTTCATGGATGATATTTTGGTTTATCAAAAATCCAAGAGTGAGCATGAACACCATCTAAATTTGTTTCTGTAAATTTTGAGAAGTCACTATTTGTATGGAAAGATTATGAAGTGTAGTTTATGGATTCAAGAAGTAAAGTTATTGTGGCACAATATTTCTGAGCATGGCTTATCAATTGATCCAGAGAAGGTAACATCTGTTTTTTCTAGGAAGGAACCAAAAAACGTGATTGTGATAAAAATCTTCCTTGGTATTTCTATATACTACCAACTGTTTGTCAAGAATTTATCTAATTTGGAATCACTTTTTAATTATCTTAACAAAAAATAGTGAAATTCACCTGGGATAAAATGTGACAGACTTCTTTTGATGAACTAAAAAGGATTCTGACATCGGCTCCCATTCTGATCTTACCTGAGCCCGATAAGGGGAATGTAGTGTTCTATGATGCTTCAGGTGATGGTTTGGGATGCGTACATATGCAGAATGACCATGTGGCATCCTACGACTCTCATCAACTTTGACCACATGAAAATAATTTCCCCATTCATGATTTATTGCTTTTTGTAGTCATGCATGTGCTTAAGTGTTGGCGACACTATCTTCTTTGAGAATGGTTCATGGTCTTCTAGGCTCATAAGAGTTAGAGTTATACCTTTTCTCAGAAGGACTTGAATCTTAGAAAGAGGTGATGGGTAGAATACCTTCATAAATTTATCATTGATATTTCCTATACCCTAGGGAAGGGAAAATTTGTTGCAGATTCTCTTATTAGGAAAGTACCATAACAGGATGTTATGAAATCAAAGGAGTATAACCATATGGGGATTTTTGCACAATTTCACCTAGATGATCAGGAGGATGTTTCAGGCATGGTTTTGGCCAGTGTTCAGTTATCATCATCTCTTCTGCTGTCTATCTTGCAAGGAAAACAAAAATATGATGAGTTTCAGAAGGCTTGAGAAAGCCTTTATTGTGGGGAGACCATTTCAGGTTAGTCTCTTTCTTTAAATGGTATGCTTCACTTTGGAAAAACAGTTATCATCCCAGCATCTATGAGGACTTAATTCTAGTTTGATAGTCACAAATCGTCATGGGCCATTCATCCAATCACTATGAATATGTATTATGACATGTGGCATTAATTCTATTGTCTGGGTATGAAGCGTGGCATCAAAGAGTTTTTGTCCCACTGTTACACCTTCAAACGGATAAAGGTAGAGTACTTGAAACCTTCTTGTTTGCTTCAGCCTCTTCTAGTGATGGTTTGAAAATGGGATGAGGTGTCCATAGACTATGTTGTTGAATTTACACAAACACCCTGAGGGAGGAATGCTATCCGGGTTGTTTTGGATCGGTTGAAGAAGTCTTATAATTTAATTCCTATCAAAGACACCACTAAAGTTGAATATCAGGTTAAGCTATATGTGTAGGATATTGTGAGATTTTATGAGAGTCCTTCTATTGTTTTAGATAGGGATCCTAGGTTTACCTTGATGTTCTAGAGGAGTCTCCAAGAGGAAAGGAGAACTTAGTTCAAGTTCAGTACAACCTAACATCCATAAATAGATAGTCAGATGGAGCGTGTAATCCATATCCTGGAGGATAAGCTTTGTGCCTATATCTTGGATTTCATTGCATCACGAGATATCCGTCTAGTTCTGGTTGAGTTTTTTTATGACAAAATTTACCAATAATAAATAATAATGGATTATTTGGAGGCATTGTATGGAATCCCATGCAGATCACCTATTTTTGGGAAATAGGTGGATGGAGTATCTTTAGATGAAACAAGTTTGGTTCAGGAAACTTCCATGAATATTCAGGATGCACATTGACATTCTAGTTACAACCCAGAGTCAATAGAATTCATATGAAGATCAGTGACATCATCCTTTTGAGTTTTTTGTGGGTGAATAGGTTTTATTGAAAGTTTTTACTCGTTTAGCTCACTATCATCTTGGAAAATAGAGAAATTTGGCTCTGAGATATGTTGGACCGTTTGAGATCACTGAACGACTCAGATTGGTTGCTTATCGATTAGCTTTTTTGATTCAATTGCTGTGAATCCATGATATTTTCCACATATTTCAACTCATGAAGTATCACCCTGATCCCACACACATTCTAAGTTGAGATGAAACCAAGTTAGATCCAGATGCTTCTTTTTTGGAGAAACCAATTGAGATCATTGACTCTCAGCTGAAATTTTTGCTTGGGAAGTCAATTTTGTTGGTCAGAGTGCTATGGAGGCTAGGATTAGATTCTCATGAGACTTGGTAATAAGAATGGTTCATGAAAGAGTAGTGGCCCCATCTTTTTCTAGGGATTACATCTTCCACAAGACTTCCCAGGGATGAAAAGTCTTTACGGTGGAGAGTTTGTAACATCCCATTACCTTGATCGATTAATTTTTTCCCATTCTCTAAGCTCCCTATTGGTTCAAAGTCCATAAAAGCGGTTTTCTAGATTTTCTACATGTTGTAGAGCAGGAACATGCCATGTAACTAAGGTACACGTCGTGTTATGTCCACTATGTACAAGTTTTGAAAGAGGATATCACGCTGTGAACCGGTATACGTCTTTAATGATGGGTACACACCATGTATGGTTTAAATTTCATTTTTCAATATAATTCAATGGGGTTTTCGGCGTACTTATCCCGCGTGGCGTTCACGACATGACTAGGGGTTACACATCATGACCCAACTCGTACGCAGGTTTAAGTCATGTGTTTGGCAGTTTTGCTCAGTCCTTTACTTATATACTCTATTTTTCTCAACCCTAGGTTGTTCCCATATGACTTCTAGTGTCTCCTTTCCTCCTAGATCGATTCGATCAACTTCGGTCATTCGTTGCGTTTGCGGTGCGTCTCACCAGGTAAGTGTTCTTTCCCGTTATTCATTGTGGTTGATCACGATTGCACCATAGATTTGAGATACTATATCCATTGATCAATGTTGGATGTTTCTTCTTGGTTTCTTCTATATTCATCATGATATCTCATTTCGGAGGCCTTTTCCTTCATTGGTTGTGGTGCGGCGGGATTTTTTCTTTGAGGTATAAGGGTTATCCCTCTTCTTTTAACCTCTTGTGTTTAGATTTGGATCAATTCTAATTTTAGAGGATTTGATTCGATGGTCTTCATTGGTGTTTTTGGGTTTTGTTGGTTTTGGAATCCATTTTGGGTGTGTGCGACTTGAGTTTTTAAGTAGGTGGTTCCCTCTCTAGCCTATGTTGATAAGCTTTATTGTTATTTCATTATAAATATATTCATAAATGGAAATGACATGAAATTTTTGTGTGCTTTGAAAAGGGTTTTTAGTGAAAAATGTTTTTCTCCTGGTTATTGATAAATAGAGAGAAAATTAGTTTATTAAAGCATTGAATAGGAATTTTCAAAATGGTTTTGAAATGGTTTTCAATGTATTGAAATAGATTGTGAAAAATAAAACTTGGGTTAACTTGGGTACATAGTTGGAAGGTTTAGATTGGGTCCATTTTCTATAGTTTTTTATTTATTAAGGAGGTTTATCTTGGGGATATTATTTATTTCCTGGGCCCTTTGTTCTAGGAGACTAGTATTGACATTTTGGGGGTTTACTCATGGGGTATTCCTCTACTTCCAATACCTATGTTCTAGGATATTATTTGTGCACTTGATTATTATGGTACAAATAGTTTGCATCCAAGACCTATAGTATTCCATGGTGTTGTGAAAAATGTGCTTCTATTTTGAATTTTTTGACTTTCTAAGTTATCCTTGATATGCATGTTTATACTTATGGAAAATGATATGCAAAATCTTCTTTGAAATTAATATACCTTATTTTTTTTAGAACTGTGGAAAAGAAAAATGTTTAATATTTTTTCTATAAAATTTCTTAACTACTTATCATGCCATGTTTTTATTAAAAATGAGAATATGAGAATTTTTATGTAGAGACTTGTTAAGGAACACCTAGATGGGATCCTACTGAGCCTATTAACTCACACCCTGCACACCTCTTTATTGGTACGCAAACCTTTGTTTATATTCTGGTGTAGGGGAAATGAGGGTGCCACTGTGAGGTGATGAGGATCATATCGGATGGTTGGGTAGCTGGTGGTGAGATAGTGGGAGTTCATCTATGACATAATTTTTAGTAGATTTTTTATTTTTAGTCCTTATCTATAGGACTTGCCTTGGAGTTTATGGCTACTTTTTATTTGTTATATTTCTGCACCATTCTTACTGTTATGGAATATATATTAGTTAGTATTACATTATTCCTTTATATATATATATATGTATTCCTTCTGGTTGTTCAGGTTGGGTGAAATAATTTCTTATTTGGTGTTTTTTGATGCCCGGGTGCTTGTCGCCAGCCCGTTGGGATTGGGAATGCCCTTTATGTTTGAGAAAGATCAAGTTGGGCTCTGGGTTTGAGGGAAACCCAGGTCGGTTCATCATAGTATAGGTTCAAGATTATTATTGGAAGGTAATATATAATTATTATTTCAATTAGGTAAGACAATTAACATATAAAAAAATGATAATTTCGAATTCAAAAGGCTCAAAACAACGGAAATTATTGAATTTAGAAGAGGGGGAGAGAATCCCTTTCCTTGAGTGGTTTCTTATTAATTCTTGGTAAGAGTTTCGTAGAACCTTATAAACTCCTTGTAAATATTATAGTGATATAATGTTTGAAGAGAATCATGATAAAACGCTTGTGAATAAAGTGGAATGGGAGAATGGGTGGGTTTCTTAGAAAAAAGGGGGAATTATTAATTAATTTCTAAACTTATGCCTTAGATTCGTTGTAAATAGAAAATAAAAAACCATTAACCTTTCCACGATTTTTCCCATGGTATTATAGATAGATGAGTGGTTTTTAATATTTTCTTAGTTTAAGAATATAAATACATAAAATAATATTATTCATTATGTGTAAGTGATGCATGTTCACAAATAATTGTTTCAAAAAAATTAAAATACCAATTAAATTTTAGAATTTTCTTTATATGTTTTTAAAATTTATCTTATCACTTTTAATATATTTTATTAATGAGAAAACACATTTTTTTATGAAATATATTAAAGTATTTTTTAAATAACTTCTAGGTAATTATGATGTCAATATTCCTACTTTATATTTATACAAAGTTTTACTTTTTACCCAAAATTTTTTTCTACCTCAGAAAATTTTGAAAAATTAACCGTTGGATAATTTTGATGCGATAATTTCAAAAGTGAAGTCCATTTTATCTATAAATGAACTAAATAAAATATTTTTTATTTTTTATATAAAATATTTATTTATTGAAAAATAATAGTTTTTATGACATAATCAAATTTTTGACCATGAAAAAAAATTGTTTGGGACATTAAATAATTATATTGTTATTTTTATTTACAAAAATAGTGTTTTATAAGAAAATTTGATGAAAATAATTTTTATTTAAAATACTTTAAATTATCATAAAAGGGAATTTTAATTGAAATTGTATATTTTCCTAAAATACATGTATGTTTTTTTCATCAAAAAATCCATTTTTCATATTCATATTATATACATGTGTATTTTATTAAATAAAATAATAATTAAAATGGTATTGAAGAAAATACTCTTTCTTTTCAAAAATGAAAATCACACCTTATAATAATAAGTTTTAGATAGATAACCCCGTATTACACTGGAATACTCCCTAAGGGTAAGTTGTGTGATTGTGATACTTTCATGGGGTTCCTAAACTAACATTGATCAAGTAGTGATCTCCATTAACTTGAACTTATCTTGAATTCAATTCAATTCAAGCTTTAGTTGCTAAAGATCTGCTTGGGATTGGTCAAGGGTGAGCACCAGTGATGATACCTCCCTCCCAAGTTATGATATATGGGATTTAAAAGGAATGGTCATATGGTTTGATTCCATCTTTTCTCCCTTTCACATAAATTATCTTTCACCGTTACCCATTATAAAAACTAATTCCAATGGTAATAATTCCCAATAGTCATAAAACCAAAATATCATATTGTCCAACAATCATATTGACCAGTGGTCAGGTAACCACTACACACTATATATATATACTCCACCATTCCTATACCTCATCACTCTCTACTTCACTTATAAAGGTTCTAAACATTACTTGATAATGCCTATCATGTTATAAATTTTTTTTATATTTGTACTATTCTCTAGAGGAAGATAGTTCTTCATCAGACAAATCAAGCCTACAGATTTTACATTATTATGTGATTTTTTATTTTTCATTTTTCTAAATTTATTATTTCCATATCATATAGTCAATATTAATTAATAATATATAATTCAATGTAAAATTCATTTTATGTGATTATATTTCAAAACATAATAAAATAGTCATTATGAAACATGAGTTCTTTTATTAATAAAAAAGGAACTTTTTAGGTCATTACTTTCTCTCCCCTTGATAAGTTTCTTCCTTTAAATTTGTGTTATTATATAAAATAAATGGGCTATTTTGCTGTTATCACCTCTTCAAACATCGTGGTTGCTTCGTCGAGATTATGATATCTCCACAAGACTTTTATGAGTTTAGTTTCCTTATTATTAAACAATTGATCACTTTCATCAAGAATCAAAATTAGTACATATTCATATGATATGATAGATTATAATTACATAAAATGTGTAACTAGTATATTCATTGGGTTGTACATATACTTTATTAATATGTACAAGTGGAATAACTCATAAATATTAGAAATATTTGGATGTAATACTAAATGATAGAAAACTATTCCAACTTGATCTATAATCCTAAATGGTTTGATGTAACATTGAATCAATTTCAATTTCTTTCCAAATATCACAAATATTTTCGATAGAGTTATTATTAGGAATAAATGATCCCTAAAATGAAATTCTTAGTGTTTTTTTCTTTTTTCAATATAACAATTTCTTCAACTCTGAGTAGCACTAATATGATTTTTGGATCACTTATATCTTATTCATAGTTTCTTTCATAATTCATGGTCCCAATATTTTTCCTTCTCTAACTTATTCCCAACATGTTAGAGTTTTATATCTATTCCCAAAGAGTGATTCATAATGATCAATCTGAATACTCAAGTGAAAAATGATATTATAGGAGATTTCAAAAAGTGGAACTTTTTGATCCCAAGTCCCCTGAACATCAAGTCAGATAACCCTCAACATGTAGTCCAAATTTTGGATAATCCTCTTAGACTACACATTATTTTGAAGAGTATAGGTTATGCTAAGGTTTACATCATTATTTATAGACTTTTTAAGGATCCTCTACAACATTTAAGTAAATCATGGATCACGTTATGAAAAAAATTTGAAAGGGGTTCCTTATAAAGTCTGACCATTTCATGAATATAATGATTATTAATGCACTCTTAGGAGAAATACTCTTATTTTGTGATAAAATAAGTAATCACTATTAACCTATTAATTATTTCCCATATGTAATTTTTTACTTTGTATATCTTAGGAAGTCCAGTAAGAAATTCCATAGTTATTTTTTTCCACTTCCATATAGGCATGGGAAGGGTTTCCATCACTCCTTTGGGTATTTGTCACTCTCAATTAACCTATTTTCATACTGAAATTCTTGTAGTATAGTCAGAAATATCCCTTTTGATTTTATCCTACCAATAATGATCTCATAGATCCCTATACATTTTAGTCATTCCAGGATGTATTGAGAATATAAACCTATGAGCTTCATCCATTAACTCTTTATTTAACTTTTTAATAAATGAGGCATATAGCCTTTTGTGAAACTTCAATATTACCTCTTGATCAAAATTTAATGTAGAATACTTCATATTTTTCACAAATTTTATCCTATTTTGTAACTTAGGATCTTATATTTGTTCTTTCTTGGTGTCATAAACCCAACTAGGATGTCATCCAACCTAGCACCCAATCCAGTCCAATACATGGCCCGAAGGGAATTCCTAATCCCCAAATGGTGGAAACTAGTTCCTTACATCAAATTAATCACAATGGTATTGATTTAACCTTAATAAACCAGGATCAAGTAAACAATAAGAAACACACTGGTAACTAATAATAACTAAATACCAATAAATGTACAACTGATCCAAATACATCAAATATTGAACAAACAAAACTGAATACAAAACTGAGACCAAACCATGCTACCATGATATCCACATGGACTCTTGGTCACTACCAACCACAAGACCATCCTACTCCAAGATCGATCTAAATAGAAACCTATACCTATAAAATATCTCTAGTTTACCAACATCGAGTGACACAAGTAGGGTGTGAGAATAAAAAACATACTAGGAAACCCAAAAAGAGAGAATATATACATTTAATTTCCCAAAAAGTCCATAAATGGTGTTTTGAAAACACATTATAAAAATATTCTTTTAATCATTTAAAAAAATAAAACACAGATTTTAAAAAATCCCCATTTTAAAACAACACACAAAACTCTTCTTTTCAAAAACATTTTCACTTTCCACAACCCGTTTTAAAAAAAATCCCAAGTACAAATCCAATCCAAATAACCGAAAAGGGGTTGTGAAAAAAGTGATAGAAACCAAACAAGTAGTCACAACTAGAAGGACCAACAACCAACATTCATCATAAAATAAAAAAAAACATAACAAAATTCAAACATTCACATTTTTTAAGGAAAAACTCTAAGGAAACAAATTTCTAAAATGAAATTTCATTGAAAATGAAGTATACATGATGTCCACTATATACCATTGGTTGGAACCACATAACATAAGAGTCATGTAATATTAGAGAACCATGGGAAATCCCTATGGTTAAATGGTTTAAGTGATTGACTAAGAACCTCATACCTTGGTGTTTGATATCCTCTAAATCAACTACCAACAACTTTTATGGGCATTAAGCACCAAGAGGGATCATCCCAAGGGCCTATTGGTCTCTAGATAATAAGCCAATACCAAAAGAGTTCTCATCCATGATCTATTAGGAGAGATCATCCAAAGGGCCTAGTGGTCTCTGATCAATCCACATGTTTAGTTAGTTTTGTAAGCATAAATACTACTAAGTGAATTTGGAAAATTCCACTTCTAATTCACTAGCATACTAGTTCTAGTTTTCCAACATAGATACCCAATATTCCCTTTATTCAAAAATTTTATTCCATATGTCCCACAATTTATCACTTTCACATACAGATGAAAATAATAACAAGAGCATGAGGAAACCCCCACTTTCACAATTCACATTGATCCAATGATAAAATATCACACGGAAACCACTATTTCTATAAAAAATCAATTTCATAAAACATTTAAAGTGACAATAATGCATTAACACCCCTTCACGTCAAATTAGATTTTTAGAAACAACACAGGATTCTAAATAGACCTTTAGTATTTAAAATCCAAATACATTTATAAATCTACCTTTTAAACCAATTTCAAATTCAACATAAAAACACCACTTTCATGTGAACAATGAAAATGGGCCTTTACCTCAATTTATGAACCCAGCCACACAACAATGTGCCAAACCAGATAAGATTTTGAGAATACCGTAAAACCACATATAGATTTACACAAATCAGTAAGGCTATTTAGAAACACATTTCACACCACTTTACATTTCCAAAAACCCAATTAGAAAACATAAAAAGGAGAACACAATTAAAACCTTGTCGTTTCCATGTGACATCCCCTTTTAAATCCACACACACACCAAATCCATTTTCTGAAAACATTTTAAATTTCTTGAATTTTCATCAAAACTCATTCAAGGTGAAAAAAAGAAAGTGAGCATGTAGAGTGTTTCATTTATTTTGAATAACCAACATTAACCACATTTTTACAAAAAATCCATTAAAAACATTTTTTCACCTTTCACACAAACCGTTAAACACACTTACAAAGCACAACAAAGAGGCACATGAGAAACACAATTTATTTATTTTATGAAACCAATTTTAAACTTATGTGAACATCAATTTTTTTTTAAAAAACCATTAAAAATGTAACATCACATGACCATAAACTAATAAAAAAGAGCACATAAGTATTAGATCATAAAATCCACAAAATTATATGTAAAACACCCAAATCATAACTCAACCACAACTCCCAAGAATTACCATGGGCAAGAATCTCCCAAAACACCAAATTCCACTTAAAAGTCCATTTGGAATTTTAATAAACATCATGTGTGCATTCAAATATGGGCATAAATAAATAACAAATTTGAAAACTATTCCACACCCATTTGAAATCAAGGAAGCACTAAGACAATTCATACCAATACATCACAAGCAAGATAATTACATTTATAAAACTTTTTAGAAAGCACAATCCTCAAATGGAATGTACCAAAAAGGAAATGAATGGAAAAACCAACCTCAATTATGTGAGAACACAACCAAACATTTGGGTAAGGAAGATACCAGATTAATAGGTGATCTGCATACCATAAAATCCAAGAAATAAAACCACACATAAACCTTCACCCTTAGGGTTCATCAAAGAGAGAAAACCAACCAAGAAACACCATAAATATGAGAGAGAAGTGAGAGGTTAGGGGGAAATAGACCAAAAACCAAAGTAATATCCCTTTGGTACCTTCAAGAAGATTCATAATGGAAGGGTACAAAATAAGGGGGAGTTTCGAGGACCTCCCAGTTCTCCTAGGTTGAGAAAGGGAGGCCAAATCCAAAATAGGGTTAAAATTCAAGAGTGGGAAAACATGGAAATTCAATTTTTTAAAAATATGGGAAACTTTCATGGTTTTCCAAAACTTGAGGGAACCATGAAAAAAATAGACAATAGAGGAACCCCACATGGTTTGGATTCATGGTTTCCAAACCATGTGCCATCCATTTCAAATTCCATTGCCCAATTCAAGAAACAACCCATACGAATTCTGCACAATTTCCCAAACCGTGCACAACATATGCACTACACCCCTAAACACCAAAAAAAATTGCATTGTTATGTGGGAGAGGGTTCACAGTTTCCCTTAACCATAAAACAACCATCCTCAACCTACTATTAATACCAAAAACTCCATTTTTCAATAAAAATTCACTCAATAACTTTTATAACTAAAAAAATCAAAATGGGGATCAACCTGAACCTCAATCAAAGGGTCTAAATCTAAGATAAAAAGACTCCCAAAGTTAGGGTTTGATATGTTTACCCAATAAAAACAATTAATTCCCCCAAAAAATCACCCAGAAAAATGTTAAATGAAACTTGGTTCCATAATCAAAATAGACGAAACAAAACCGTGAACCAAAACACATTTCATCGTTTCCACAAAACTCAAGAAACCCCAAACAAGCACAATAAAAAAAGTACTAACCCATATGAGGGTTAAGTACATTTGAAGTGGAAAATAATAAATTCAAAGATTTACATTTAGATAAACATTATTACCTAGATTACAAAAGTACAAGTCCCACAGGCCTTTGCAAAAAAAATTAAGAACATACAATTACAGAAGAACTAAAACAAAGAAAATTTAGCTATCCCTATTAAAAAAATGGAGAAAAACTAGGCCATGGTTTCACACACTCTCAACACTTTCTGACTATGTGAAAATCTTCACTCTAAGGCCTCTGGATAGGGCCCTAATGTTTAGAGTATATACATTCCCGTAGTTAAGAGCTAACATCTTCCGATTAATACATATTCATTAGAAAATGATTCTAAAAAATTTTCTTCAAATGTGCCAAATGGTAACAATGAAAACAATTATTTAGTGGAATATGACACTATGGATTCAAATTCCCAAACTGACCATACTGGAAGCCCATGAGTGAATGGTCCAACAAACAAGGATCCAGAACCAACAGAAGGGAATTCTTAGGAATAGGTTCCTCTGGTACACACCTCCCACCAGGTAGGGAACATTTATGATTACTAAGAGAAATTGGTTCATCTGTCACTATATACTATACTTCAATAACCAATTCATCTAAGAATGCCTCATCCACCAACTCTCCAAACCGAACATCACTGGATGAGAGAACTCATTCCTTAAGATGCTAGACATCAGCCTTTATTGTCCAATGTATTTTCTAGGTATTCAAGAGATCTTCCAATTTCCTATTCCTCACATTCTTAGGTATAAAACATCATAAGAAAGTGGTCTTAAACACTTCTCAATCCACCCCAAATTGGAACGATGATTGGAAAATCAACCCCCACTAATCCAAAGGTGGACCTTTAAATGAATCCAAAACATCACGAAATCCCACAAATTTAGAAGTTCCCAACAATATTAATACACTATCAAGTTCCTTAATCCATTCCACTACCTCTAACATATCTTGACTGCCACAAAATTTTGAAAAAAATTAATAAAAACTAGAAACAAGATGAGATTCTCTAGATACCTTAGAGACCTTTCTCGGAGGCATATTCTAAAGAAACAAATAACACAAAACCAGAGTCAACATCCACCCAAAAACATAACCAAGATGAAAATCTCAAGCCAAAAAAATGGGATCACATTCCAAACATTACGACGACAACACAAATTATCTTTTAAAAAATCACTATTTTCATTTCAATTTTTGAAAACAGCCTTCTTCCAAGGTCAATTTACAAATCCAAGAGCCACTTTTAATAGATGAAACCCACTTTTCAAAGCCAAAATAATTTCTTAAGTCATTTTCCAATTAAATACAATTATAGAAAAACCAAGACAAACTTTTGGCTACAAATACCCACCCATGGAATCCTTTGAACCATCACATATGTGTCCATCATATTCCACTTGCATCATCTGTGCACAAGTTCCAACATGAACTTTCCATAAAAACCCACACACATGTGAACATTCATAAGGAGTACTAAGGGTCACACGTATTCATTCATTATAAAATCCAATCATTTACCAAATTCTTAATTAACTTTATCCTCCACATTTCAAAAACATTTCAAAATTAAAATATATCATAAATAATAAATTCCATCTTTAAATAAATAGTCTTTATATTGAAGGATTCTTTTTAAAAAAATAGTTTTCCCCTTGAAAGGACACTAAAAAACCAAATCCAAACAAAAAAACACACATAAAACACCCAGGAGGAGGAGTTAGTGGTCTTGCATAACCCAACAACATGGTTAATAGTCTATTCTTCAAGAAAGCATAAACCTCTAAGAGGAACATGAACCATGCACTTTGAATCCCCATGGGTCACTACTTTATGTGAGATCACAACATTACACTGGATCCCCTCTATTTTCATTCCCCATCCACACATCCAAACACTAAAGAAACAAACTCAAAAACCGGACTATCCCTGGAAACTAAAGGATCAGAATGAGAAAGGTTTGATGACTTCCTTAGCATTCCTACCTGTCGAGTCCTGATAGTCCTAATATCTAATATACCATACAACCTAAATAATAAGGGCTTTCTATGTTACCATTTTTTACCCAAACTAAGATGGGATGACATCCAACTGGATAACCAACCCTGTCCAAGACATGGCTTGAAGGGCATTCCTGATCCCCACAGACTGTTAAATAGTTACAGACATCAAAATAATCAAAAATTGATTATTTTTTCCCAAATAAACTAGGACCAAGTACACAAAAAAAATCACTAGTGATCAATAATAACTGAATACCAAAAATTTTACAAATGGTCCAAATACAACAACTATTGAAAAAAAAGAAACTAAAATCCAAACCAAGTCTGAACCATGATATCATGTTCTCCATGTGGCCACTTGGTCACCACCAACCCCAAGATTAACCTACTCTAAGGGAGATTGAAACAGAAACCTGGACCTATAAAGTAGCCCGAGTCTACTGATGCCAAGTGGTACAAGTAGGGTGTGAGATTAAACAGCTCAGTAGGCAACCACCAGAGAGATAATCCATACATTTCTTTTCCCAAAAAAATATATAAATTATAATTTAAAAACACATTCTGAAAATATGATTTTAATCATTTTAAACAATGAAAAATAACTTTCCATAAATTCCCTTTTTAAAAAAATACATGTAGCTCTTATTTTCAAAAACAATTTCAATTTCCACAACACATTTCAAAACCAAATACCAAGTAAAAATCCAATCCAAATAAACAAAAAGGGTTGGGTAGATAATGATGGAAACTAAACAAGCGGTCACAACTAGCAAGTCCAATAACTAACATGCAATAGAAAATAACACAAAACATACCAAAAGTCAAACATGAACATTTTTTTACAAAAACCGTCTAAGAAAACACATTTCTCAAATGAACATTCTTTGAAAATGAAGTATACCTGAGGTGTAACACCCCAAGCTTCTACGGTACGCTTCTCTTTGAATAATGCAATAGCATGTGTTCTACGCAACATCAAGTTCTAACACACCACAACCAATCAAACTAGCCGTTATGAATAGTAATACCCACTTTTTGAAATTTATAAATTTTATTTTTCAAAATGGACTTCATTTTTGGATTTGGAATATAAAAATTATCCTAGGGTGAATTTTTGGATTTTTTCTGAAAAACTTCATTTTTTGATGAATAGTGAAACCACTAAGTGGTAGTTAAAAAACTTAATTTTACTGCTTCTGTGAGTGGAATTTCAAAAATCCGAGAGACACGGTTAATATCAAGCAGTAAAATGTGGTTCAATGAGATGAAAATAATTTTTGGTGAATAGTAACTTTTTACTTTTATTTACCACGGTTAAAAGTAAATAGGGTAATTAAGGATAAAAATGATATTAATATTACCCTAACACATTCCTAATTCTATTGGACAATTGTATCTCGACCAAAAACAACCTTAGGAATAAAATAATATCATTTAGGTCCACTTGGATTAGATTAGGACATTTATTATTATTTAATTCAAAGAATAGTTAAAAGAGTTAAAATCAAAGTTTATTTAATAAAACATTTTTAATATAGGGTTATACATAAGATAAATTCTATTTTAAATATTCCTTTGAAATATAAAAATATTTAATACATAATTATATTTAATTTATAATTTTCATTCATTAAATAATTTAATTTATTTATGACACAATGATGATGCAGTAATTACCAAAATAGTGAAAAATTAAAATAATTGATATTATAAATACCCAAATAAATGTAATTTGAGACTTTTTATGAATTGAACTAATTTTATAGGTTAATATGACATGTTAGGATTGATTTAATTAACTTTTTTCGAATTAATCAGTATGTTATGATTTTCACTAAAATCAATTTTCCAAATAGTGTCAAAATTGACATAAAAGAGTTTTTCAAACAAATATTATATTATTAATTGATATTCAATTCTTAAAAATCTAAGGTTCGGCCAAGAGACTTATATCATGATAGGTGTATCATTAGTCGACCACTTGGGGGTCTCTTGGACGTATATAGTATGTTTATTAACTATATAATATAAAAATACAAAGTGACATGGTAAGTGTCAAACTAATTAACTAAGAGTTAAAACTAAAAGATAAGGTTAATATAATGACGAAAACCTCTCTAAATTCTATTAGTTGAGTTTTTTTCGACCCATTCCCACCTTAAAATTTAAATTATCTACTTTGGATCCATTAGAAACCAAATATGAATTTATTATAAAATAATATTTCTAGCTTTCCCAAAGGTGCCCCTCACCCCTCTTATAAAAGGGCACTCCCCCTTCTCATTAATTCACACCTTCAAAGCCTTTTTTTGTCCAAACCCCTACCCAAATACTCTCTCAAATTCCCTCACTAAAACCTAGAGCCTTAGTTTTATCAGAAATCCAACCTAATGAGCCCTTTTGATCAAATCAAAAGGAAGAACCCGAAGAAGAGGTAATGTTCTCACCACCCTTTTTCTAATTCATTTCTTCTTCAACTTCTTCTTTCTTTGTTATTACCATTATAAAATAATGAATCTAGTATCTCATATATACTGTACTATTATTATAAATATGGTACAACCATATTCAATATTTTATCCATCCTTTTAATGACATGTCATCATACGTGCGTACGTACGGCTTACCGTCTCCACGTCGTGGTGTAATTGTTATTCAATATATTATTATTTGGATGGGAATAATAATGATTTTTAATTCATGTAAATAATAAATATATCATGATAATGATTCTGTATATATGATATAACATCCAATTATATATTATTTTAATATCAAAAGAATGATATTGTCGCTCGTGCGTACGTACGGACTACTATCTCCACAAACGCGATGAGATTTATTCCCCATCGTATCCATTCAAGTATAATTATCATTTGATGATTTAAAAATAATGTTTAAGGACTTGATATCATTATGGATATGAATAAGATACAACCTATCCATGAAAATCATGGCTTACATAACAAAACATAAAAAATAAAATGAGTAAGTTAACACCCGAAACGACGATAATTCTAAAATATTATTAACAAAGAAATGTTAAAAGATCATATATGATATCATATTAATATATATGATTCTTTTATAATTTAATAACAATTATTTCACCATTATATAGGAGGTTATCCTACCCCAACCCTGGAAAAGTACATGGTAAGGGTTATTTTACAATCTCTTCATTATCCGAGGTTGTTTATACGTGATTATCTACTAGGACCACTTTATCATCCTCATCCATGTTTCCTAAAAATGTATTTCAAATCATTCTTACTATTTTAAAGACTATGGTATATATTCATTTATACCCTTTTTGACTTTTTATAATAAGTTTATAAAGGAATATTTCTGTCATTTTCCAAACAAGGTCCTTTTTAACCTTTTTGACAAAATTAAGGTAAGTATGTTTTTTTTAACTTATACGGAGGGTACAGTTATTTTCCGACGTTATAAAATCGTCAAAGATTCTGTTACAATATTACAAGAATATTTTAAAATAAAATGTTATATTTTGTAAATGTATGACTCTTAAATGATTTCAAAATAGAAAAATATATTTCTCTAAAAAGAGTTTTGATTTCATCTATGTCAACATCCTTTGATAGATTTTACGCTTATTTGAAGTTGATTTATTATGATACGAAACTTCTTTATTGTATTGAAGGTTTTTTTGATATTTTTGACTGTGGATGTGTTATTTTTATACCATTCATGGTTTATGGATGAAGTATTTACATTTCATATGCTAGTTTTAATACGAATGTTTATGTAATGTTTAAACCTTTTCATATGGGAATGCATTGGACTTAATATGTGACGGGTGGAGCCCGCTATAGCTCCTCGATGCGTCGGTATATCTCATGAGACAAACTAGTGTCTTGGCACAAGGCCTTGACAAAATCTTATTTTTATTCTTGGAACGAGGCCTTGGCTATGTGGTTATGATAGTCTGGCATTATGCATTCCATCATTATGAAAGTGGTTATTGATATTGCATGTGATTATTCGATTAGTAGAATATCCATGTGAATAAGTAAATGGAATTATTTCATTTTATTTTTTCCATACTATGTTTAAGTTCAAGTTTAAAAGGCATTTGTTTTAGTTATACATTGCCTTAAATGTTTATTATTATTTATGAAGGTTTTTGCTATATTGTTATCCTTACTGGGTATTTGAGCTCACCCCTTTTCTATGTTTTATTTTTCCCAGGATGTGAAGAAGTAATTTATGAATAACCTGCAGGGATAGTATGAGGGTATAAGAGTGTGGACTATGGAGACTATATTGTTTTAGTTTTCATTTTATGATGTAATGTAAACTTTATTAATGTATCTAGTTATTCCAAGGCTGCTAAACTAGTCGGTCTTTCGAGACTTGATCTTTCTTGTGATCATGCCAATGTTATGTAATAATGCACCGACTCTGGGTATCTAGGGTCGGGGCGTTACATGAGGTCCACCATATACTACATATGGAACAACATTACATAAGATTCATGTCACAAGGGAGAACAACAGGAAATCCCTATGGGTAACTAGTACAAGTGAGTCACTAAGAACCTCATACCTCGATGGTTAATATCCTCCATCTCAACTACCAACAACTTTCCCATGCACGATCTACCAAGATGGGTCAACCTAAGGGCCTAGTTGCCTCTATATATTAATCCAACACCAAAAACATTATTTTGAATGAGCCACTAAGAGGGATCTTCCCAAGGGCCTAGTATTATCTGATCATGTCACATATTTAGTTAGTGTTTCAAGAGTGAATTCTGCTAACTGAATTAGGGACATATCTCAGACCGAGTTGTGTGTCGGGTTGGATGACATCCCAACTTGGTTCAACACACTTAATCTTTTCCAATAATGATTTTTGGAAAATAATTTATGATAAGATTGATGATTTACCTCTTTTTACAACATCTATATCTATAATTACCAATTCCTTGATCAGTGGATCTCGTCTAATATTCATCATTGTTAGAACATCAAGGTATTTACTACTAAATGCATCATTAACATTGATTGTTTTTTTAGGGTGATAATGAATAGAAAAAATAGTCCTTAAGACGATCCAGCCATATCCTTTGTCCCATGTTCTTTTTATTTTAGGTGAATATATACATAAAACTATACTAGTGTATGTATGTATCAAACTTCTACATATTAAGATAGTGATTCCATATCTTTAATACAAATATTTCTGCAAAAAATCCAAATAATTTGATAATTATTTCTATTCATGATGATTCAACAATTAAGATTCATAGGTAATAACTTTATCATTTACATGAGTACACATCCACATTCTATAAATTATATATCAATATAAATGATAAATCCTTCTACATTAGTGGAAAAATTAAGAAAATATTAATTATCCAAGCAGTTCTATATTTTTTGAAAACATTATTCACACTTCTTTTTCTAGATAAACATAAATCCCTTAAAGTTGACTTATTTAGTGGATTAGGAATTCATGAAAAGTTATTCAAAAACCCTCTATAGTATCCCGCTAGACCAAGGAAACTATGAATCTCAGTTAGTATTGTATGATGAGGGAATTCATTTATGATCATTATCTTCACCAAATCAAGAGAGACTCCCTTATTGTCAAAATGGGACCAAGAATGATACGGGTTGTAACCAAAACTCACATTTACAAATTTTATCAAAAATATTATCTTTCCATAGAGTTTTTAATATGAAACTTAGATGATCATCATGCAATGAAAAGCTTTTGGAATATATAAGAATATCATTAAGAAAACTATTGAAAATTTATCAAGGTTATATCTAAAGACTCTATTCATAAAATATATAAATATGTAAGGATAATTAGTGAATAAAAAAGGAATAACAAAAAAATCATAGTGTCTATATTTTGTTCAAAAGATTGTCTTTGGAATATCCTATTTCCTCACCCTCAGTAAATGATACCCTGATCATAGGTCAATATTGGAAAAAAAAATCCCCACGAATTTAGTGGAATAAATAATCAATCTTTGAAAGTGGTTAATTTTTCTTCACTATGATCCCATTATGTTGGAACACCCGAGCTTCCATTATTTTAAACATTTCCTTCTATTGAAACAATAACATATTGCACATAGCTTTATTCAAGAATGAGATTTAAAGATTTCTTCCTGAAATTTTTAAGTTAATCTTGATGAAATTAATTTTCTGTTTAATTTCATATGTAAAAATTTTCTTCGAGTTAATTTTTGATATTTCACATAAATAGTTGATTTCTAGATGAATAGTGAAAATATTTATTTTTTAAAAAATGTGACCTTTATGAGATAATAATTATAAAATAATAAATTGAAAGTTTATAAAACCTTTTTTGTGAGGAAAATTATATATTTAATAAGTAATTTAATGAATATAAAAATATAATTTTTTATTTTGAAATATGTTCTTAATATTTTAGAAATTAAAGTCATTTTTTTCAAATAAAAGTTGTTTTTTATTTTCTCTTAATCAATTATATACTAGTTTACTTTTAGTTTTGGTTTGGTTTTAGATCCAAGTAAGTATCATTTAATTTTAAATAATCTAATTAATTAAATTTTAAATAATATTATAATTTATTTTTTTATAAAATATTTTTTATTCTTGAAATGAACATATTTCTAAAAACATTTTAATTTCATTTTGTACACATATATTAATATTAATTAACACCACTTATAAAAAATGAATATTATAAAATTTATTCTCTATTTTGAATAATTATAATTAATATTAGTTAATAGTTTCCTATTAATTTTTATTCACAATTAATAGTAAAAATATTATAAACTTGTTACCTATAAAAGGGTTAAAACAGGTTTACAAGGGGGTTAAACAAATTGATAAGGGTTAAAATTACACATAAAAATTTCTAAATATTATTATTGGAATATATTCAAATCCTATATTATGTAAACATATAATTCCTAGGCTTTTGGAGCCACTTTCACAAGAAAGAGAACTTATATTATTTAAATATTTGGAAATTATAGGCTTCCTTAATTTCGATTTGGGGATCTGCAATGACTTCCATGTTCTTATGCATTTTCATCAAAACAAGATTAATATAGAGAATTGGTTTGGGTATTTAGTTTTTCTAACATTTCCTTTTGAATTTTATAAAGTGGTATTCAAATTTTGATTGTGGTTCTGAACCACATTTCCCCCTATTTGGTTGTGTTTATATGGTCCTATAATTAATCTTTTAAAGCATGTTGCACTTAACATCATTGTAAGCCTCATCAGCTATCCAATTAAATTGGATATGGATAATTCTAATATTTACCAACTTTTGGTGTCTATAATATTCATTTAATTTTATTTGTTTAAAATTATTCCACTAAGTATCTGAATTTCGGTAGGTGATTCAGGTTTTCGATAGAATAATGATTATGAAAATTTACATGATTATTATTTTACTTGTTGTAATTTTTGTCATCTAATTAAATTCCATAAATCTCATGTTGATAATTCTCCTTATCCTAATAGAAATAATATTATCCCTAGAAAATATAAGTGGACTAATATGGGAGAAAATAAGGATATTAGAGGTCCATATATTGCTTATGATCTCAACAAAAGATATCATTTTGTTTGAGGTGATTTTAAAGGGTTTGAGGATGAGTATAATGAGGATACTAGTGCTTCCCATCATAATGTTGTAACTACAATAGAAGTGGATAAGTATTCTAGTGATCCTGTTGATGACTCAAACATTATACACATTAATAAAGCTCAATAGAAGAAGAAATTTTATCTTAATGAAACTATAAATAAATATAAGAATGAAATTATTGACTCAGATGTATTGATCAAACCACACCGAAGAAATAATCATAAGAATATTGATTAATCAAAAAATTTAAAGAAATATTTACTCCAAAACCTTTGGGATATGTCTAATGTAATTAAGCATCCAATTCCACCCATATTGTATTAGGAATTATGAAAATAGTAAGTTCATCCCCAATAAGTTATCTGAAAAAATCAACACATCAGCCGTGGTTGAGTCACAATCATAGTATGATTTTAGTAGTGATGAATATGAAAATTCATAAAACATGCTTAGGAATTATTATATGATTAGTGATGGTTGGGGGGTGCGAGTGTTAGACTCTTTTCTTGAAGAATAAGAAACAATTATGTTCAAAAAATATTATGATGGATAAATCACTATATATGATTATCATCAAATAAGAGAATAGATTTTCTCCAATATTAAGGATGATTTTTTTTAAATCCAAATTTTCATTTTAGTAACATTACATATAGAATATTTCCTTTATGTTAATTTTTTGTATGGTGTTTCCATCCCTGATTATTTAAATATTTTAGGAAGGTTGGAATAGTTTTGGTTTTTTATAGATTGGATATGGATAATATTTGTTTGTATAGTATTTGAGTTTTTAAGGGTATTTTGACTACTTTTTTAGGATATTTGACGGTTTATTATCCATTCATAAAGGTAAAATGGTCCTATAGATGTCATGTAAAGGTTCAGTTACTCATGTGTAAGGGTAACCTGACCATATAGGAGCTACATAAAATTTTATTGAATATTAAATAATGGTATATTGGTTCCACATAGGCAATGAAAAGGTCCATGTATATTTCATAAGGGTAACATATCCAATTTGAGGATATATAAAGGAATATTTTATCATGTATAAGGATAAATGATCATATGGAAGCTGTGTAAAAGTTTTACATATCATGCATAAGGGTAAGATCATTATATAAAAGTTTCATAATGGTTATGTGTATCATGCATGGGGGTAATAGGGATATTTGGAGGTCATGTAAAGGTACTGTATATCATGAATAAGGGTAACATAGACACATGAAGGCTATGTAAAGGTGTAGGGTATTATGTGAAAGGGTAACATTGGTTATATGAAGGTTATGTAAAGTCAATGTGAATCTTTCAAAAGGGTACATGACTATGTGAAGGATATGTAAAGTTCCAATGATTCATGTGAATAGGTAACTGGATACTTGAAGGCTACATATAGGTACAATGAATCATTCATAAGGGTAATTGGCTACATTGATGATACCTAATGGTACAATAAAGCATGCATCAGGGTAAATTAGCTATATGGAGGTTATGAAAAGGTATTAAAAATCATGTGTAAAGATAACCTGGTGTAATGGAGGCAATTTAAAGGTATAATGTAGTTAGGTAATTTTTGATTTTTTGATTTGTTTATTATCTTGGGGATATTTAGTTAGAATATTGATGAATACTTCATAATTAATTTTTCTATTTAGTTTTTGGTCATGGTTGTACAATATTTTCTATTTCATATATAATATTTAAATTCATAATATCTACAATTACATTTCACCACATTCTATAAATTTGTATCTTTCTTTTTTATTTAAATTTTTTTAGGTTGTGGTTGTTGTCACCAACTCACACTCAAGCATTTTCTCCAATGTGCATTCATCCTTTTACTTAAAAAATGTCACATTTTCTCTACCATTATTCGCATTTTTAACACTCTAGCTTAGCCAAAAAATTATGAAATACCTTCCTAGATTCCCTCCCTTTTTTATTGATCTTTATATATTCTCCAAATACCATCCTAAGGAGGATTACGGTGTAATCCAATGGAGGTCTATCAGATAATAGGTAATCATCTTTACCGAATCAGACAATGTTCATTTCTTATTTTATATAAAATAAATTTATTATACCCATCTTAAAATAATTAATCAATAATTGTAAATATACTAAGATTTTATTGTGATTATTTTACAACAATTTTCCACCTCTTTTACATATTATGGAAGAAGACAACATTGCTCATGTGCATGTACGACCAACCGTCTCTATGCACTAGTGTAATTCATTTTCCTACCTAATTTTTTGTATGTTTATAAAAACAAAATTAATGAATTTATATTATATTCATAACATAATTATTCTTTTTTTAAATATAATATATTATTTACCTACTTAACCTTCCACTAGTTAAGAAATGATACTTCAACTCATGTGTACGTGTGGACTACCACCTCTATGAAACAATGTGAATCATTTTTCATGTTATAATTTCATGGATGATTATATATATATATAATGAATATATATTATATTTATATCATAATTAAAATTATGTAAATGATATAACAATGATTAATATTCAATGATCAAAACTACTAAATATAAAATTAGATGAAAAATGAAACAATTTACACTCAAAAATGCCAATTTAAAAAAAATTATTAATAAATGTGTATCAAAATGTTATATGTAAATTATATGTTATATTATAATCATGTATAAGGTTCTAGAATAAGATCATAATATATTTAAATTAATTATATTAGAGGATCAAATAACTTACAAAGAATGTCATACCTGAGGAGAGGGTTAATTTCACAATCTCAACCTTAACCAGGATTATTTATATTTAAGTTTATATTGAGGTAATTATATGATCCTAATATATTAAAACCCATATATGTTCTTCTCTATTTTTTATTTATATAATGTGATAGTTTTCATTTCATTTTCCTCTCTCTAAGGGCTCAAAATTCCAAAAGTTATCTTTAATAAAAACCCATATATTCTTCTATCTGGTTATGATTTTTTATTCCATATCCATATTTCATTAAAATGTTTTTAATATAATAAAATTATTGATTAATTTCATTTTTACAAATTTTTTATTTTCTGTAAAAATGTTTTAATGGAATAATTTTTTTTATTTCTAATCGAGTCAATTTTTACAAAAGGCATGAACATGATCATAATTTTAACACTTTCAACATGAATAGATTTTACCTATTTCATGAATAGTATTTAGATTGAAAATTATATTAATATTTTTTAGTTTTTTTTTGAAAGAAAATTATTTTCCTTATATTATTGAAATTTTTATATTTTAAATAGTTAATTTCAAAATAAAAAGGGCATTTTTATCAAAAAAAAATTCATGTGATCTTTTAAAAGTGTTTTTTAACAACCATAATTCCAGTAACACAAAGTCAGTGTATAATATTTTACATTGTAATAGATACAAGTAGTTTATTCTCAAGGGACTATTCAATTTGTTTATGTTAGAGATCCAAATACATAAATGATTCCCTTTTTACATTATAAATAAAATTTAAAATATAGTAATAAAAAATTAAGAATATTTAAACTCATTAAAATAATTCTTTTTACTATCATTAGAATGGAAAATAATAGGGGAGATCTCAAATTCCCAATAAGGTTTACATACAATGGAATATATCCTAATTAAATATGGCATAATCAATATGTTAAAGTAAATAACTAAAAACACATTCCATTTAATCAATAACTAGTGCACAAAATGAATCCATGGATATTATCAATAAAATAATATCATGTTTAATAATAACAAAATTTTCAATGATAGAAATTATTATTATTTGATTTCATGATCTTTGACATTGTGATATCTATTTTGTTATGACCTTGTACCAAGACAATTTAATCTATGGGTAGGTATACACCCAAAACCATTTAATTTGTCCAACTGATTTTATCATGAGACCAATCGATGCATAGAGGGGATATCTATAACTGGGACCCATCGATTACTACATGCCTAATTCATTTCTCATATATTGGCTGATCAATTAAATTTGTAAACAATATTCCTTCTAAAAAAATATCTGTATTGAGTAAATATTAAAAAATATCTATATTCCCCAAGTCTATCAAATAACAGTCATAGTGAAACATCATATGTAAAAATTATATAGAATTTAGGTAATATTCATTTCCATGATAAAAACAATATGGATATTTAAGATAAATGTAAAGTACAATGCTCACATAAATGTGAATGTTTTAAGAGAAAGTTAATGACTATAAAATTTATCAAGAAAGTAAATTTCAATAATTTCCCTAGTCAAAATGTTCACAAACTATACAAATAAATAATAAGGATGACATCATTACAACATATCCTTAGTTTATTATTAGTGAAATAAAGGCTTATTATCATTCATTTATAGTAATACCATAAAAAGTTTATTAGAAACATTCTTGAGGAAAATAGGATTTTAAATTTTGAGATCAATTTTAAGAATTTATTTAACATTAGGGAAAAAATTTATTTAAAAATAACCATGAAAAATTGTCAAGTAATATTCAAAATAACTAGTGTTCATGATGGTGTGAAAAATATTGTTCAGTCCTTGTATATTTCAACAATGATTCGTTTCACATTTTTGGTAAAAAGTCTAAAAGCACCTTGTTTAGAAAATGAAAAAAAGATTTATTTTAAACCATTTTTTACAAAACCAAACATGGGGAAAATGAAATTAAATAATTATAGGGTAAAACTAAATACATCCATTAAAACATTTAAAAAAACATATATATGGAAGAAAAAACATTTTTGATTGAAAATAGAAATAATCTTAGGTTTTCTTTAAAAAAAATTTAAAAACTTTTAAGTAACAAAGAGAAGAAAATGGTAATATTACATTGAAATTTCAAGAATAAACAAATGATAAGAAAATTAAAGGGTTTTAATAGAAAACGATCAAATAATTTCATTTTATGGAAATTCAAGCACCAACATTCTGAATTAAAATGAGACTGAAGCATAAACCCTTACCGCTTTGGTAACTTTTGAATAGTAACCCACATGAAAGAAATAACTTAAAAAGAAACATTAAATAACATTAATATAAATATATTAATGATATAATATATCAAAGTTTCATTATATACACCTCATAAAAATAAATAGATGCATAATACCAAATATGTAACAATAGAGGGGGAACTAAGATAAAGTCTCTTACACAAATCGTATCATTGAAGTGAGAATTAATCAATGAATTGATTATTTGTATAAAATTTTAAAATTAATGAAAATAGTTTAAATAAAACTTAAAATAATCAAAATTTATTACACAAAAAATCTTAGAATATCAATGTAAATTTAGAAGTAATATAACCTAATGAAAATAAATTGAGTTATGAAATCCCTTACCACTTTGAAATATTTGAATAAAATATACTAAGAAAAATTAATTAGAATAAAAAATTAAAATACCCTGAATTATTAAGGATTCATTATATTATATTTAAAAGGTATGTATATACACAATATAAAATAAATTAGGTGCATAACATTTTAATATTCCGTAATGAAAGGAAATTGAGACGAAATCACTTACATCACACTTCTATTTATTTGAACATGCATTAACCTCTTTTATAATTGTTTTAAACATGTTAATGATTAATATTAGAAACATATTATTATTTATAATATTATATATTATCCTTTTATGATATCTTATCACCTGTTCGTCAACAATCATTCATTATAATTATTTTTTAGGGTGTTAACCATGTTGTTTTCTCATGCATGTTTCATCATGAAAGTTCTAATTCCTGAGAAATGAATATAGTTACATCATATAAATAATTATAATAATTTAATATATATATTATTAACAAGTTATATACATTTTTACAATCATTATTTAATTTTGGACATGAAAAATGAAACGCATCACTTCGTGGAAATGGTAGGTCGTACGCACGCACGAGCGACAATATCATTTCCTTAATGGGTGAAAGAAAAAAAGGATGATATATTAATTTTATAGAATCAATATTATTTATTAATTATCATATATATTAATTATTTACATAATTATAACTATCCATGTGAGCCAGTGATGGAAAAGAAATTACATCGATTTGTGAGGTGATAGTCTGCCCTACACCCGATCAGTGGTTTTATTTCTTATTTGATGGAGAAAAAGATTGATAAATATTATTCATTCAACATAATAACACATCAGTATATGTTTGATAATGATTTTTTTATATTTTAATTATTAATATATAATTTATTGTGATACAATAAGAATTAAAAATAAATATCTTAGTAAAGAAAATTACCTATACTTAGAAAAGCCTTATTTGGATCTATCATTAAGTATCCTAGGATTGGTTTTTGAGAATAAATGATTATATATAATCTAGTTATGTTTTTTGGGTAGAGATAATTTTAGGTTTTTTTGAGATATATTTATTTATAAGTGTGATGAAGATAGGGTAGGAGGATCCCTTTTATAATTTAGGTGAGTGGAACACTTATCATTTTTCTCTATTTTTCTACAATGTCAAGTCACATTCATGGAAATATGGCACCAAAATGGATCATATTCTAAGGGGAGAAGTTTATGACTGAAATAAAACTAAGTAATGTGGTTTTACCATTTTATTGGTCTTAAACCCATTTTGACATTAACCGTAGTAATTTTTTTATTTTTACTATTCATTAAAAAAATATAAGTTTAACTTATTAAATAATATTAATTTTTCTGATTCCAAATATATAATACATTTTATTAAGTTAAATTTAAAAATTAGGTAGAATTTAATTTAAAATCTTACCCGCAAAACTTGTTAAAAAATTAATTTTTCAAGAAATGCGTTTTTAATGCGTAAAAAGATCTTATAATAACTATATGAATAATAGTAGTAATAATTATATGGATTTATATTCATATATTTAAATATATATTCTATATATTTTATTTAAATCATTCACAATTAAACATTATTTTAACTAGATAAAATTGATATACATTGTGCCATAATTTTTTCCTCAAAAAAATACTTTTTACCACCAAATGATATTATATTTATTTATATAAATTTGATAGTAAAAACATGTTTAATTATAAATAATATAAAATATTATTATAAATAAAATTATAAAATTATAAATACTATATTTTTAATTATTCATAAAATCTTTTTTTAAGGGAAATTTAAAAAAATTAACTAATGGATTATTTTGAACAAGTATGTTAAAAATCAATATTCACCCTATAAAATTAGAATTTTTATGCCATTAAATATTAAAATAATGATTTTATAGTTTTATAAAAATAAAATTTTAACTTACTATAATTAAATCTCGAGTGTTAAATTCTCTCCCTTTAAAAAATTCATCGTTGAAGCTTTTATGGATATTATTTTCAAAACAAATGAGGGTTGTTCTTCTTAATGACATCCTCAAGTTCCAATATTACATCCTCCAAATTTTTATTTCTCCAAAGTACCATTACCAGTTGAGTCATTTGATTCATCAATAATTTCTCCCTAGTACCAAAAAACTGTATATTTTCTTTATAGTAAGATAAATTAGGTTACAATTATATTTCTTCAAAGGTGAGTACATGATTTGGGTCTATAATATACTTCCTTAAAAATGATACATGGAAAACATTATGTAATTTAGAGAGACTTGGTGTCATTTATAAGTGGTTATCCACACCTCTAATTATTTCTATAATTTCAAACGGTCTGATGTACCTGGGAATTAGTTTCCCTTTCTTACCAAACCATGTAACAATCTTTGAGGGAGATACATTCAAGAAAACATGATCTCAAACTTTAAATTCCAAATCTTTCCATAGGATATCAGTATAACTCTTTTAACAGATTTTAGATGCTTTAATATAATTATGAATAGTATTTTCCTTTTTTTATTGTGTCCTAAATAACTTCTAGGCCTAAATGTTTACATTCACCTAATTAATTCTAATAAGTTATGGTATTAAATATCTTTCCATATAATGCTTCATACAAATCCATTTGAATACATGAATAGAATCTATTGTTATAGTAAAAATCTAAAAAACGTAAGTAATGATCCCACATACCTTGAAAGTCAAGTGATCATTATCTCAAAATTTCTTCTAAAATTTGAATAGTCCTTTTAGTTTGTCCATCAGTTCGATGATGGTAGGTGGTCATCAAAATAAGCTCAATGTCAAGATCTTTCTGAATACTCTTCCAAAATTATTATTTAAATCATAGATCACTATAAAAAATTGAAATAATTTCACCATAATGTATTAAGACATCACCAATATAGATTTTTATGGTTTTTAAGTAGTAAATATTATCTTATAGTAAGGAAAAGAAATTTTTTTACGGTGGTGAACAATAACCCATATTGTATCATTATTTCTTGGAGTCTTTGGTAGCCTAGTGACGAAATTCCATAGTAATATCATCAAATTTTCCACATAATAATAGTTATTGTTTGCATGAATCCTCTAAGATGATATCTTTCAACTTGTAATTATTGAAAAACCAAGAATCTTCATACATAATCAAAAATTTACCACTAAAAATTATCCCCCAAAAAACATTCCAACAAATATTTATACATTTTGGTGATACTAGTGTGTATCAAGAAATTAAATCTATGATAATTATCTAAAAATTTAATTTTCAGATTAGGTATTGATCAAACACATAGTCTATTTAAAAATTTTATAATTTCATATTCAAAAAAAGTCTTCAATTTCTCTATCAATAAAAAATTCAATTTTCTTTTTTAAATTTATATCTTGATGTTGATAACATTATATAATTTCTAATAATGACAGTTTGGTTGTAATTTGAAAAGGTAGTTTTTTATCACATTACTTAATTATTACCATATCTATATTTACAAGTTCTATGAACATAAGATCCCTATTAATCCACTTTTTGATCAGAAATTCATGATCTTTCCAGTTTAATGGACATGTTAACTTATTTTCCTTCACTGGGATATAGTGTAATCTGGAATGATAATACTTGAGTAGCTCAATCCATCTCATTTGCCTCACATTGAGATATTTCATTGAAAATACATATTGCAGCCTCTTATGGTCTTTCTGTATCTCAAATATTTCACCATAGAGATAAAGACTCCATATATTCAAAGAAATGATTACAACAGTCAACTAAAGATCATGGGTTGGATAGTTCTATTCCTGAGTCTTTAATTGCCTTGATTTATATTTGATAACATTATAATACATCTTATATAAACTACTAATTACATTATTTTATGTATCAATATATATATATATATATATCAAATCCATAATTTCCTTATGGTAGATTCAAAAATCGATTCATTGACCAATCTCTTTTTTAATTCTAGAAAACAATTTCACATTCCTTTATCTATATGAAATAAAACAATTTATGGGAAGGTTTTGTTAATAGGTTAGAGAAATGGGAATTTTTTTTGAACAAATAACTTATAATAACCTTATAAACCAAGGAAACTATATACCTTAGTTATTTTTTTGGTATAACCAATTCTTTAAAAACCTTTTTCCTTATTGGATCAACTAAGATTCATTACGAAGAGACAATATAGCTAGGAAAAGAGAATTTTTGAAGCCATATTTCACACTTTATATATCTCTTTTAAATATTTTTCCCTCTATGAGTCTCAAGAATGATCAGAAAGTGTTTCTCATGGTCTTCATATATTTTATAATTCACCAAGATATCATTAATGAATACCAAAAAAATAATCAAGATATTACTTGAATACTTTGTTCATTAGGTCAATAAAAATATATGGCTAATTAGTCAATCCAAAAGGATTTACTATAAACCCGCAATTTATATAACTTTTTTGAAATGTTATTTTATGAATATCATCCATAATTACTTGAATTTTATGATACCCATAATGAAGTTCAATCTTTGAAATATATTGAGCTCCATGAAGTTGAACAAATAAGTCATCAATTAGAGGTATAGGATAATTATTATTTTATATTAATGGAATTTATTTCCTAATAATAAATGCATATCCTCATGGAAAATTATTTATTATCAATTAAAAGAATAGAGGATCCCCTAGGGGAAACACTTGGGGGTACATCTCCTTGATCACACAACTCCTATAGTTGTTTCTTTAACTCCACTAATTCCATAGTATCCATTATTTAAAGATAATTTGATATTGGTATTCCATCATGGATTAAATAAAAGAAAAAATCAACTCACTCTCTAGAGGATCTATAGGAAATTCCATTTGAAATACATAAATATATTCCTATACAATAGGTACATCCTCAATTTGAAGACTAAATTTTCCATCGGTAGATTGTGTTTTCTCTTCTTCCCCAAGAATCACATTCAAAATAGGAATAGGAGATGGATCTAGACATGACCCAAATAATGAATTATTTTCTCTAGGGATAATGAATTTCATATCTTTATCATGAATAGTAATTTCCCTCTCTTTGAAATATAAATTTCTATTATATTTTAAATTTCCATCCATACCAAGAATTATATCAAAGTCAACCAAATGTGTGAAAATAAATTCCAAAAATAGAGCATTTTTATGTATCGTAATCAGAACTGCCTAACACATTCTTGTCACAATGAGATTTCCACTAGGACATTTAATTGAAACTCCATTGTTATAGTTCTAGGGAAATATATAATTTTCTTGAAAAATGGGGTATATATAAAAGAGAATGAGGAACCATAATCAAAATAATAATTAGCTCAATTTTAAGATATGATTAATGTACCTACCACCACATCATTATAAACTTAAACTTTAGCTATAGTGATTGAATATTCTTGTCTTTCACCACTTGTCCTCTTATAAGATAAGTCACATTGACTCTTGGGACATTATTTTGAATAAATCCCCATTTTTTATATTTGATGTAGTGGAATGTAGTGTTATATTTCCTTCCCTTACATTCATGATCTAGATGACCCTTATTTCTGCAATTATAACAAAATCCTAGTCCATTCATTTTACATATTGTTTCTTTCCACAATTTTCACATTATGTATTTTGATTCATTTTATACTTAATATTCACCGAATTCCCTTTTTCTTAGTGTTTATTATTACTCTTAATATATTTATTTCACTTGAATATATTTGATTTATAAATTTCATTCTATATTTTTATTGAACATAAAACCATTTCATCATATAATTCTTTTTTTGAGAAAAAAATTACCTTTGGAGACTAGGCATAACCCCTTCAAATAAATATTAAATAATGAATTTTATATTATGAATTAAATATATCTCATACCTTACTAGTATTTAAAAGTAAATATCATTCTACCCAACACTTTCTTAATTTTTTTCTTTAAGCAGAGGATCTTTTTCCTCATTTTAGTTCGTTTCCCATGAGGGAAATACTTATCAAATAATTATTATTTAAAATATATCCATTCTAGGTGTTCTATTTCCTCTTCATACATAGTATTTTGGAAGAATTTCATCTATTGATCAGCATATCGTTGAAGACAATATACTGGAATTATAACATTTTTCCTTTCATTACATCCTAAGGCTATAAATTTCCCTTCAAGGGACTTAACCCATTTCCCATAAACTACAAGATTAGTAGTTTCACTAAAACATTAGGATTATATCACATGAAATGATCTGATATAGGTGTATCATGTTTTGGAATATCACACTACTCTATATGTGTAGGTTTATAATTCATAACCTAGGTCAACTACTCTAATATAGCCATGACCTACTTTGCTCCAACACTAGTTATATTGCATTGCTCAGTAGAGAATTTTCTAAATTTCCCTTGAGTATTGATACCATTATTTCTTCCAGGATCCATTTAACACCATTATATTTTTAAATAATTATATTATGCTTGATAGTGTATACAACATGTGACACTGATCTTAAATAAACAATGAAATATTACTATTTAAATACAACTGTTATAACATAATCGTTGAATTCGTGGGTATGCATATAATTAAACACATTATGAAATATATATAATGATCCTAATCAATAAAAATTTGTTGATTAATTCTTTGTATTTAAGCACTCAATTTTTTAGAAATAATATTTTATTCTTCAAAAATATGTTTCCTTCAAAACTAATAATTATTAAAAAAAAATTTGAGAAAATATTATAATTAATTTCAAAGTCTTTGGAAATTTTATTTTTTTTAAAGAATATAATTTCTCAAATTAATATAAAAAAATCTTCTCAGATCAAAATTTTTATATTTTTCTAAAAAAATTTATTTTTCAATGAATAGTGAAAAATACTAGCATTTATTGAAAATTGTATTTTATTTTAAAGTATTTATAAGGTAAAAATAATTTTAATTTTTTTAAACTTTAATTAGTTAATTTTGATTAAAAATAACACAATTATATTTTTCTAATAATTTTTATACATTAATTGGTTATAAAAAATATTTTTTTACTTAAAAGGAATTTTTCTAAAAACTAATTTCCGTCGCATTTTGAACACTTATTTTAAAATATATTTCTAGAAATTATAGTTTTTTAATTAGGTAAAATGGATTACATAGATTTTTAGTTAAATATAACATATTAGTTTTGTTTAAAATTACTGTATTTGAATTCCATCTCTCTCTTTATGTCTTTTAAGTCAAATTAAATGAATAGTGTCAAAATTTACAATATTGATATTTTATAAAAATAATATTTTATTAAATTATTTAAAAATAATAAAAACTATAAATAGTAAAATAAAAATAATATATGATCAAAAATTATATCCCTTTTCCATTAATGAAAAAATTGTAACTTATAAATAAAATTATAACCCTTTAAGAGTAAAAAAGGTATTACTTTGTTTAAGGTTAAAATTTGTTAAGAAAAAAATTATTCAAAATTATAATGTGAAAAATGACACTAAAAATAGTCTAAATTTTATTGGTTGATTTATTTAAAACCCAAACTAATTTATATTTTAATTTCTACCCAGTTGGATTAATTTTTCTAGGGAACAATTTTATTATATTTTAATCTTTTAAGAAATCCCCAGAGTTCTCCTCCCATAAATTATAAAAGGGAACCCATACACTCACTTATTCACACCAAATTGAGCCTTATAGATACAAAACACCATGAAAAAATCCATTATAAACTTCCTTATCAACATTCTATAAGTTCTATTCTTCCCAAAACACCATCCCTAGAAACCTTAAGATGAGATCTAAAGGAGTACATTCAAAGAAGAGGTAATCTCTTTAACTGACCATATTATTTTTTTACTTATTCTATACCTACTATAAATATAGGGTATTAATGATAATTTAAAAACTTCATCATATTAAATATACTAAAATTTTATCACCATTATTCACTCTCTTTCCAATCAAATGGGAAGTGAATGTATTGGTTGTGTGTACGTATGACTTACCGTCTCCACAAAATGATACAATTAATTTTAAAAAAAAATAATTCATGGATGGTTATTATTAAAATTTAAATATTTATATATCATAATGGAATCATAATTATACTTTTTTAATTAAAATATCACATCTACCTTCTTACCCTCCAATCCATTGGAAAACAACAACATCGCTCATGTGTATGTGTAGACTACCACCTCCACGAAGCAATGTGATTTGTTTTTGATTTCCATTTCACATGGATAGTAATAATGATAGATTTAATTAATATAAATTATCTATATGATATAATAATTATTCTTGAAAGGTGAATTATTATTTACCATTATTTTCTTTCCATATTTAGAAAAAGAAAACTCTGTTAATGCCTACGTATAGCCTACCATCTCCGTGAATTGTGTAATTCATTTTTTAGTATATATATTTTATGAATGATTATAAATATTTATATAATAGACATATATGATATTTATGTCATTAATATCATTATAGAGATGATGTAACCCAGATCACATTTCAATTATGAAAAATACCAAACCAAAACATACATGAAAAACGAAGTAAATATCACTAGGAAGATTGATTTTCGTAAAGAATTGTTAATAAATGTGAGATAAAGGGTTATAAGTAAATAAGATAACATATTATATATATTATTATTTTCATATAATATTTTATAATAAATATATATTTATTATATAAGAGACTCAAACATGTATGAAGGAAGTCAGACCTAATGTAATGGAATTTTATCTCACTTTTATTTTTGCGAGACACATACCATATTCACCACTTGTTTAATTTATGTGGTTTTAAATTACAATGAATTTATTTTAAGTTTATTATTAGGATATGTATTTTTATTTAAATATCAATATAATGTTAATTATTTCATTTTTCTTGTAATTAAAATGTTAACAAAGCGGTAAGGATTTTATGTTACAGTCTCATTATTTATCAAGATTGTTTAAGATAATGTTTAAAATGATTAAATAACTAGATATACATATCAAGGAACTAATTAATTTTCTTATTCTCTAGATATTTCTGGAAAATAAAAATATCCTTTCATTTTTCCTCACCTTAAGTAGTCAGTATACTGAAAATTTGTTTTTATGTAAAATCGACCTTATTTGTCTCTTTAGTGGAAAACACTTTTTATTTAATATCTAGGTTTTCTAAAAATGTATTCATAAATTAGTTAAATATTATCCAACGAATTTTTAAATTTATTTTTACCCATGTTTTGATTTATTATATAATTCTTTGAAGGTAATATTCTTATCATTTTTTTGAACGAGGTATTTTTTTTAATTTTTTAAAAAGTATAAATGGAATGTTTTTTAATTTATACAACATGAAAAAATTCTATACCATAATAAAAAATAAATGATTTTGTCCTTAAATTTCAATTTTTCAAGGTTATTTTCAAATAAAATGTTTTCCATATTATTTTGTAAATTTTTATATTTAAAGAAATGATTTCAAATCTAAAAGGGAATTTTCATCATGGAATAATCTAGTGATATTTTAAATAAGATTTTCATCCCTGATAATGTCCTTTGATGTTAATTATGATTTACTATGGATATGATCCAGTGATACTATTGATATTATTTCTATGGGTATTTTATGATTATTAAGATGAGATGTTTATGAGACCAATTTATTTTCTAAGGTTAATGTTATGATGTTATGATGACTAATTTATTATCTTGTGGCATTTAAATGTATGGATTATTATTATGTGATAGTTAGGTATAATAAATCCCTACAATTCATTGGTTAAAGATGGATAATTCATGAGGTAAATATTTCATATGTGAACCTTATTTCATGATCAAAATTTTCTGTATGGACTTGAATTTCTTGTCTATAAGATTTTTTGTGGACCTAGTTTTCATATCCATAAGTTTATACTTGGATCTGGATTTCAAGACCATAAGTTTATGTGTGGAAATATATTTCTTTTACATAATATTATGCATGTAATTAGTTTTATATCCATATGTTTATGTGAGGGATTGATTTCAAGTCCTTAACTTAATGGGTGAACCTATTTCTATTGATACATGTTCAAAAAGTTATAAGCTTATGTTTATACCACAAATATCCATCTTAAGACAATTTTATTATCTCATCACACAAGTTATTTGATTATTTTATGACACATTTCTTATGAACTACCATTATTTATTGCATGACTCATGATTATAATCTATGATATACTGGGTATGATTATTAAATGATAAGATCATGTCTTCATACTCTTATTCTGAGATTATAACTAAGTAATTATTTATATCTTCCTTTTTACCATTATTTAGAATTTGATCCCACCCATTCTGATGTTTACTTTTCCCCAGGTTATGAATGATGGTATTAAGTATGATAAGTCTAAGAAGGGTGGTATTTATAATTAACGTAGTTGGAGATGATGTAGTTCCCTTATGACTCAATTTTTTATGTATCCAAGTTTCCAAAGACACTAGATATATATGATTCTAGTGTGGATCATTATGTTATTTAATTAATATTCATCTAAAAATATGTAAAATATATGTAAAAAAAGTATGGGTTGTTATAGTTGGTAATGGACAAAGGTTTAGTTAACCATTAGAAACTAATATGGGAAAAATTTAGCGGGAACCCTGGAGATAAACGTTACTATAAGATAATAACCTAATGTTTTGTTAAGAAAGATATTATATGGTTTTCCTAGAAATACATCTATGTTTAGATACTATAAGTGGGAATGGTTTTAGAGGAGATTCATCCAAAGACAATAACCCTAGAAAGAGTTATTTGAGAATATCTTGTCCACCATTCTGGTTCATTGTGAGTGTTCCCTTACTGCACATCTGGTTGTACACTCCTTGGGGATATTCTTGGGTTAAGTCAAATTTTTCATTATAAATATTCATAATATATTTTTATAGATGATGATCATGCATGACCCAGATTGAGCTAAGGAATAATAGATTGAAAACAATTTGTCATGATTTCCACATCCTATGAATGATATTTCATAATTTCTCACTATGTTTATTGTTTACCATATTATGTTTTTTGGTTTTAGTCGATGGTTGGAATTATAAGGAACCATGCTAAAATTAGATGTGATGGATATTGTGATGATGAGAAACTAAATAGGATGATGACTAGATTGAAAGATATTTTTATTATTAATAATAAGTTATCATGATATATTATTAACAAATAGCAGCTTGACCAACTATCGGGCTCAATAAAACAAAAAATGTTTGAGTTTATTGGGAAATCGGGTGGTGGATACTATAAAGGAAAGAATATTAAGATTTATATATTTCAAGAATGTGGAAATAATCACAAAAGATAATTCCTCATATGAATAATAATATTTTTTATATGTGGAAATTAAGGGAATAAATAAAGTAATTTCTGAGGGAAAAAGAATATTTATATAGATAAAAATTAAGATAATCATAAGGTAAAATTTATAGTTAAATGTATTATGTGTGGGGAATATGGGAATTATCTTAGTTAATTCCCAAATCCAAGGGTTATCTCCCAGATTAAGGAAAGACCTATTAAATTCTAATAATTGAAGTGTAATGATTAAACTATTTATAAAGTTAGGATGATTATGTTTTAGAAGTATTATATAAATTATATTCTAGATATAGGAATCATTAATCTTCTAAGGATTGTTCCAAAATAGCTTTTATTTAAATATTTGAAAAAATATGTTGAATGGTACCAATAACCTGGATAATCGATTTAGTGGTATAATGATAATTTTTAATTGTGATAATAAATTATTGATATTATTGAATTAAATTGAATAGTGTTGGTGACCTTTATGTTTGTTAGGGATATGATGAAATAGTGATTTAAGTCATATTTGATGAAGTTTATCTCATTTTTATACAATGATTTTATTTTAAGAATAAGGATTATGAAAGAATATGTGTTCTCACATGAGGTTAACTTTATATTTATAGAAACCATCTTGTGTTTATATGTTTAAGGGAATCAACACCACTTTTTAGGTTTTATGTGATAGTATTCTGAGGTGATTTAAAACTTTTACTAGGTTTCAGGAAGAATACACTATTGAAGTTTAAATAACCCTTAGGGTTACTATATGATTTTATGTTATATTAATTATGTCCAATTGGGTTGTGGGATATAGATGATTATGATGTCTCAAAAGTGATTAATTGACATGGAAATATATTTAGAGATATTTATGGTCAAGCTAAGGATTTCCTTTTAGGTTAGTTTTCAAATTTGATTCATCAAAAATTTTTTATTCTCACTAAATTATAATATATATCCTGGTGATTAATGATAGTTTGGTATATGTTTTATTGTGTTGAGGTATATGTAACTCCTAGGTTTAAGATGTGATTTAATATTTATGAATTTTTGGGAGGAATGCATGTAAATTTTTGTCATGTGTGTTGAATGGTATGATATCACCTTTTAGGTTAAGACATCCTTTAAAATCAAGATTATTTATGAAATTATCTAAGTGGAATCTTTATTTTTATAGTGTGAATTTTGGACTGAAATGTATTATTTCAAGGTTTATTCATTTATGGGATAATACCTTACCTTGTGATAACCATTTTTGGTTTCAGTCAATGTTAAGAGACAAGAGTAATGACTTATCATTCTTTTGTAGATATTATGATTCATTAAAAATTAATTTTAGTGCTTTAGGAATGAAAAATTCATCTAGAATATTCATTTCATAGAGTAAGAGATGTCATTAAAATTGATAAAAGCAAAAACAAAGGACGAAATTGTGCTATGATATAGAAAGAAATCATGTAAGTATATTTTATCATGTTCTCAATGTTAATTGTTATATAATCACTCAAATTTAGAAAAATTATCTTGAAATGAAATGTTATACTTTTACCTTCATTTATAATGAATCGATGGTCTTTTCACCCCTAATAGATTTATGATTTTGTGGTTGTTAACATTATGTATAACATGTTATCTATCACTCTCTATTAGTCCTTAGGTATTTTTTTTATCCCATAACCATATTCTCATTAATTGTTTCCTATTTGGAATCCTAGTTTTGCGTTATTTTACATGGCCTATGTATTTCGCTTTCCCTCTTTTCAAGAATAAGTTTTATTAACCCTTTTTACAATGTGAGTTTTAAAAAAAACTGAATTTTAGAATATAAAATACTTGGTTACTACACACAAGTTCAAATTAATAAGATGAAATTTATTAAATGTGTAGAATGTAACACCCAATATTTTTAAATAAGTGAACTACGTTCAATAGTGTATATGACATAAAACACTGAGCTTAAAGAAATAAAAAAATAATATTATTTAAATATGTCCACTATAAAAAAGTTATTGAATTTAAGTATATGAATATTATTAACCACATTATGAAATATATATAAATGTAACAATAAATATAAATTTATTAATTAATTTTTAGGAATTAAGCACTCAATTTTTAGAAAAGACATTTTATTCTTAAAAAATTTGTTTTCATCAAAATAGAATTTATTTATTTTTGTGAATGAATAATATAATTAATTTCTAAAAGATTTGGAAATATTATTTGATAAAAAGGATATATTTTTTTAAATAAACATATCAAAATTATCTTATGGTGAAGTTTTGATATTTTTATGAAAAGTTTGATTTTCACTGAATAGTGAAAATTCTATTTTTTTATTGATAAATGTATTTTATTTTAATGTATTTATAATTTTAAATTATATTTTAAATAAGTTTTAATATGTAATTAGTTCCTTTTTATTATAAATAATTATCTTTGGAATTAATTTTATACAAGAATTTAGTATAAAAACATTTTTATATATGAAAAACATTTTTCTAAAATGTAACTTTCATCATGATTTTTCACACATATTCTAAAATTAAATTTAAAAACTTTTAGATAAAAAATTTTATAATATTTTAGTCCATATTTTCAATAAAATTTTTTAAAATTTTTTAATATACATGTTTTATATTTGGCCAATATAAATAGTAACCATGGTAAAATTTATCACCTTAGTAAAGATAAAATCAAGTTAATCTAGTTTGAAACTAAGTGAAAAAGACTTAATTTTCCATATTAATTATTCATTGATGAAGATAATTTTACCATTATCCTCAAAGGCTCCAAAATTTAATTTTTTAATAGACACATGTCCCTCAAAATGACCTATATAATATTTAAAGTAATGAATGTTACAAAATTTCATGCTCTTATTTTTAAATATCTTTTATATTCTCACATTCAGACATATGATAATTATGAATGAATATAAATTTCGATTTAGTGATTAAATAAATTATCTTCATGATGGTAATTTATTTATGATTTTTAGTCATTATATAATGACCTTAAATGATTGTGAAACACTAATACAATATTTATTTAATTTGTAGGAATATAAAATAATTGATTTTAAAAATATTAAAAGTGATTTAATATGATTGATTTGTAGTGTTAAAATTATTATTAGATAAATATAAAATATTTTATATGTGTAAAATGATTATATTATAATTTCAATTTTGTCTTTATGTCTTTTAATTCATATTAAATGAGTAGTGTCAGAATTGGCATTAATTACATTCAATCAAAATAATATTTTATTAAATTATTTAAAATTCATAAAAAAAAATTTAACTGGAAAAAGTTGATAATATATGGTCTAAAATATAATCCCTTGGCCATTTTTGATCAAATTATTACATTATATTTAAATCTATAACCCTTTAAGTGTAGAAAAGGTGTTACCACAATTAAGATTAAAATTGGTTAACCAACTAGTCAATAAAAATTATAAGATTTAAAATGACACCAAAACAAATCCAATTTTTTTATTTAATGGTATTTAATACACATAATTACATATATTCAAATATATATCCATTTGAATCTATTTTCTATATAATTACTATAATGTATTTTAATGTTTCAATAAATCCCAAGAGTTCACCTCCCCATAATTATAACAGGGAACCCCTACTTTCAATTATTCACACAACATTGAGATTTATAGCTCCAACATAACCTAAAAAAAACCTTATCAACTTACTTATAAAAATTATATAGGTTATTTTATTTCAAAAACACCAACCCTAGGATCATTTAGAGGATATATAAAATAGTTCTTTCAAAGAAGAGGAAATCACCTTAACCAAAAGCTTTGTTTTTTAATTCTTCTTTACATCATTTAAATTTATTGTATTTATCATAAAATAATAAAATTAATATAATAAATATACTTAAATGTTACTATGATTATTAAATCACCATTATACACCCTATTTACCATCAAATGGGTAGTGAAAGTGTCTCTTGTGCGTACGTAATACATACTGTCTCCACGTAGTGATACAATTCATTTTCCACAACCATATTTCATGGATGGTTATTATGATGGGTTTAATGTTTATATTGGATTATTGTTATATAATTATAATTAAGTAATTATAATATGATATATACCTTCTTAAATTCCATTTTGTTAAAAAATAATGACGTCACTCGTGCATATATTTGGAATACCACATCAATGAAGCGTTGTGATTTTTTTCATTTATATTTTAAATATATGGTAATAAATAAAAATTTAATCAATATAAATTATTTATATGATATAATATTTATTCTATATTTATGAATTATTATTTACCTTTCTTTCATTCCATCTTTAGGAAAGTGTGGACAACATTCATGCGTACGTACGGCCTACCATCTCTCTAAATGATGTAATTCATTTTTCTATCTATATATTTTATTAATGATTATAAATATGAATATAATATTTATATATTATATTTATATCATTATTAATATTATTTAGTTTATGGAACTGTGATCAAAGTGGAATGATGAAAACCAATGAACCAAAGCATACATGAAAAAAGAATTAGATGTCACAGAGAATAATGGTTTTAATAATGATTTTTTTATAAATGAGTGATAAAAGGTTATAAGTAAATCATATATGGTATTATATAAATTACTATGGTCATAAAATATATTAATAACAAATCTATATTTACTATACAGGATTTTTGAACACATAAAAATAAATTTAGACATGAGGTAAGGGGTTTTCATATCACTTGTATTTTTGCACGACACATTTCATACTCACTACATGTTTCTTTTTTGTGGTGTATATACTGCACATGAATTTAATTTATGATTATTCTTATTAATTTTATTAGTATTTAAATATTCATATAAGGTTATTTATTCCATGGGTCTTATGATTCAAATTATACCAAAGTGGTAAGGGTTTTATGTCATAATCACATTGTTTATTTTAATTGTTTATGATTAAGTTCCAAATGATGAAATATTATGATATAAATCTAAAGAAACTCGTTAATTATATTATTATTGGGTAATTTCATGAATATAAATGTTTTACATTAATTTTTCTTCACCTCAATGAGTAAGAATATGAGAAATACATTTTTAATGAACATCACAATTTTTCTATCATCAACAATTTTTTTTCTTTTATATCCATGTTTTCTAAAAATGTTTTCAAGAATGATTTGAATATTATATAATTATTTTTTAAATTCATTTTTACCTATATTATAATTTTAAAAAAGGATAAAAAATCAATCTTCTTATCTTTTTCCAAATGTGGATTTTTTTTTAATTTTTATAAAAGTGTGAAAGGGATATTTTATTAACTTATAGAGAATGAATGAAATTACCCACCATCATTAACACTCAATGATTGAAAAATTATTTGAATTTTTTTCTAGGTATTTTAAAATAAAATGTTTTCTATAATATTTTTTAATTTTTTATATTTTAAAGAAATGATTTAAAAATGGAAAGGGTATTTTTCTCAAGAAATATTCCCATGATATTTTAAAGAAAATTTTCACCCATGAAAAAATTCTTTGATGTTATTTATTATTTTCTGGGAAAATAATCCAATGATATTATCCTAATTATTTCTATGGATGGTTCATGATAATTATTGTGAGATATTTATGAAACTATTTTATTTTCTATGGGCTATGATATGATGTTATGATGAATGATTTATGATATTATGGAATTTATATGTATAAATTATGATTATGTGATGGGAGGTTCTATTAAATCCCTCCAATGCATTGGGTAAAGATGGATAAAACATGAAGTAAATAGGTTATGCATGAACGTGATTTCATATACACAATTTTATATATGGACCTGGATTTCAGGTTCAAAATATTATTCATGTATCTAGCTTTCATGTCTATAAGTTTAAGTACATACCTAGATTTTATGTCCACAAGTTTATGTGTGAACCTGGATTTTAAGTTTATAGTATTATGCATGGACCTAGTTTCATTTCTATATGTTTATCCGAGGTCCAAATTTAATTTCCATAACTTAATGAGTGAACATGTTTCTATTTATACATCTTCCCAAAGTTATAAGAATATATTTATATCACAAATATATGTATTAGGCCCATGTAATTATCTAATTTCTCATGTTATTTGATTAATATATGATACATGTCTTACAAACATCCATCATTAATGACATGAATCATGATTATAATCTATGATGTGTTGCGTAAGATTTGTAAATTTTATTTATATGTTCTTATACCTATATGGTCATGTTATGTCTAAGTGATCATTGATATATCCCATGTTTACCCATACTGAATGCTTGAGATCACCCTTTATTATGTTTCCAATTCCCCAGGTTATGAAGAAAGTTATTGAGTATGATATATCTAACAAGGGTTCTAGTTATGATTAACTTAGTAGGAGATGATATAGTTTACTTAAGCATCAGTTTCTTATGTATCAATGTTTCCAAATGCACTAGAAATATTTGATCTTGGTCTGGATTGTTATGTTACGAAATGAATATTCATTTAAAAATAAGTAATATTTTTGTATGAAAAGTATGATTTGTTATACACCATTATTAAACAATAGAATATACTAGATTAACTAATGAAATTACAAATTTTAAATAATAACATATAATTATAAATATATATTAACACATAAAATAAATTGATAAATTTATGCATTATTAATATCATAATCATAAACATGGTTTGTTTTGGAATATTATTAAATTATAAAAATATTTTCAAATCATTCCTTATAGTTTATAATGAAAATTTGAAATATATAATGAATATCCCTTGAGAGTTTCATCTAGGTGTGCAACAAGGTCCCATTCACCATACACCAGAATGATGGCTGAGATATACTCTACCAACTCTTTTTAATGTTATTACCCCAAGATGCATCTGTTACATAACCATGTCTACTTATAGTGTCTATAAAGGGATGTATTTCTAGGAAACCCATATAATTTATACCATACCAAAACTTTAGTTTTTTATTCTATACTTAGACTTATCCAAAAATTCATTGATAGGGTTATGTTCCATAATCTATGTTGTCATAAATATAGTTCCCATGGTTTATATTACACATGATTTGATACCAATTGTAACAACCCTAACTCATGTAAGCAAGATTTATTGTCTAGTTTATTACATTGGGACATATAAAAGGGATTTAATCTCGAAGGACTGATCATTTTAGTAGTCTGGGGGATCTAGATACATACATTATGCCCATTTTACATTGAGGATAAAATATAACACATTATAATGAAAATCATTTAGTGTCCTTGAACTTATTCCATTAATTCTTCTCCATATCTTGGGAAAAGAAAAAAAATAATGGTGACCTAAAATGATCAATAAGGGTTACATATAGTGTAATAAATCATGAGTAAAAAAGGAATAATGAACATGTTAAGATAAATGACTTAAAAAATATATCATTTAATCAATATCCTGATAAACAAATATATCCATGGATAATATTACTGAAATAATCTCCTTGATAAAATAACTAAATTCTCAATGAAGGAAATGATTAATATTAGTCATCGTGATCTCAGACATCATGATATCTATACCATCAAGACCTTTCAACAAGACAATATAATCTATGGGTTGGTATACCCCAAAACCCATTTAATTTGGCCAACTAATTTTTCTCATGACCTATTGATACATCAAGGGGATATTTTCAACCATTCCCACCCATCGTTTCATGTATGATTCATTCCTCATATATTTAATTATTAATTCCATTCATAAAAATATTCATTAGAAAAAATATCCATATTTTTTTAATAATATGAAATATCAATGTTTTTTGAGTCAGTAAAATAAATTTCATGGTAAAACATCATATATATAAATAATATATGGTTATATAAATATTCATATCCATGGTACAAATAATATGTATATTTAATAGAAATGTAGTGTTCATTGATTAGATGAAATTGAATGATTTAAGAGAAAGTTAATAACTAAAAAATTAATAAAGTTTTTGGATGTAAATACTTTACCTGTTCAAATTGATCATAACCCAACCAAATAAAGAATAAAAATGATATCATTAGAAAATATCCCTAGAGGACTATAATTAAAATAATGTTTTATTATCTTTTTTGAATATCAATACAATAAAAATTTCATTAAAAACATTTTAAAGGGAAATAAAATTTTCTTTTTCAAAAACACTTGTAAAAGTTTAATAAATATTGGGAAAAATATTTTCATTGAAAAGAGACATTTAAAATTTTAAAGAAATATTCAACACAATGAGTGATCATGATGGTCGGAAAAATTATATTCATATCGTGTATGTTGAAACAAATATTCCTTTCAAATTTTTGCTAAAAAGTAAAAAAAATACCTTATTTGGAAAATAACAAAAAGATTCATATTCAACCATTTTATAAAAATTCAAACATGGGTAAAAATTACATTCAAAAATCATATGAAATTATTAAAAATATTCTTAAAAAGACTGTTATAAAACATAGATTTGGAAAAAAAATCGACAAAAAATAGAAATAAAGTTTACATTTCTTATATACATTTTCCCATTAATTTTACGTTACCAAAAGAGAAACAAATACAATCAATTTAAAATTTCATGAATAAAAAGAGGATAATAAAATGAAAGTGTTTTATTAAAAAATTATTAAATAATTTACTTCAATATAAATTCAAGCATAAACAATCCTGATTAAAATGAGATTGAAGCATGTACCATTACTGATGTGGTTATTTTTAAATTATAAAATCAATGATGGAAATAATTTCAAAAGAAAAATTAAATACCGTTAATATAAAGATATTAATTTTATAACATTCCAAAGTGTAATTAGATATTTATTATAAAAAAATTAGGCACATAATGCCAAATATGTCTCAATGGGGTGAAAATTTAAATGAAATCTATTACAAAGATCATACCATTGAAGTGAGAATTAATAAATGAATTGGTTATGTTTATGATATCTAAATACACAAAAAATAGATTAAATAAAAAATAAAATTATCAAAATTTATTACAAACATAATCATAGAATATCAAAGACAATCAAGATGTAATACAACCCAATGAATAGAAATTGAGTTATGAAACCCCTTACCACTTGATTACTTTTGAGTAAAATCACCTTAGATAAAATAATATCAATTGAAAACTAAAATACCAGGAATTATTAATGATTTAGGATATAATATTTAAAATAGTATTTCATACACCATATAAATTAAATTATGTGTAAACATTAGAATATTCCTCAATGAATAGAAATTGAGATGAAATCCCTTATTTTTTACTTACTATTAGTTTAACACGATTTAAACTCAATTATAATGGTTTGAAACATGTTATTAATATAAAATAGAACCATATTCACATATATTATATCATATATTACCCCCATATAACATATTATAACCCATTTGTTTAGAATCCATTCTTATTACTGGTGCATTAGGTATTAATTGATTTGTTTTCTCATGAATGTTTCATCATAAATGTTCTAGTCATTAATAATAGGATATATTTATGTCATATAATGAATTATATTAATGTTATAAATATCATATTTATTCATTATATATATTTTTATAATCATTATTTAATGTTGTAAATGGAAAATGATTTGCATCGCTTCGTGGAGACGGTATGCCATACACACGCATGATCAAAACTATCAATTTATTAATGGGTGGAAGGGTAAGGAATTGGTTGATATATTAAATTTAAATAATAATAATTAAATAATAACTATCATATATAATAATTATTTAAATCTTCATGACTATACATTTGAGTTGGTGATGGAAAAAAAATACATCAGTTCACTTTTCTGTATTTTGTTGTACACGCGAGCTATGGTTTTATTTCCCATTTGATGGAGAAGTAGATAGATATATATTACCAAATAAAAATAATAAAATTTTCATATATCTTTTATACCGGTGTTATTATATTGTAATTATTAACACATAATTTGAGGTTATAAAAGAAGAATTAAAAAGGTAGAGCATGGTGAAGACAATTACCTTCTCTTAGAAAAATTTCATTTGGATCTCTTATTAAGGATCCTATAGTTGGTGTTTTGGAAAAAGAATGAAGATCTAGAATTTTTCTTAGGATTTTGGGAAGATATTTTTTTATGTTTTAGTCAAGAAATATGTCTTGAGTGGTGTGAGAAAGTGAGGGGAGGAGGTGCCCTTTTATAATTGAGGTGAGTGGCACACTTGTAAAGTTTCATTGTTTTTCAACAATGTCAAGTCAATTTCTTGGAAATATTGCTCCAAAATGGCTCATATAATAAGGATATAATGTTTATTCTGAAATAAAACCAAAAAATGGGGTTTTATAAAGTTTTTTTTGGTGATTTTAACTCTTATCTTTATAGATTAACCCCATGGTAAACCCATTTTGACCTTAACCGTAAAAATTACTTTTTTTTCAATTTTTACTATTCATGATGAAAAAAATTAAGAAGAACATATTAAATAATATTAATTATTATTATTCCTAATATTTAATATATTTTATCAAATTCAATTAAATATATATGAAGAAGTTAATTTAAATAATAAACCCGCAAAACATGTCCAAAAAATAGTTTTTAAGAAATACATTTTTCATGCATAAGATGATCTTACATTAATTATACGACTTTTAATAATCCTTATATAGATTTAAATTAATATATTTATATATATAATATATATATATATATATTTAATTTATATAATTAATAATTAAATATTATTATAATTAATTATAATGGATTTACCTTACACCTTAAAAAACAGTTTCATGGAAAAAAGTAGTTTTCTGAAAAATATCCATTTTACCTAAAAATTATATTTTCGTTATTTATATAAAATTTATCACTAATAAATACATATAATATCATATTATTATGAATAAAATTGTAATAGTTAAATACTACATTTTTAATTATTTATAAAAGCTTACTTCTAAGGGAAAATTTTAAAAATTCATTCTTGGATTATTTTGATCAAGTAAGTTCAAAATCTATATTAAATAAACAAAATTATAATTTTTTCCATTAAATATTATAAATTTCATTATTTTACAGTTTTATCAAAATATAATTCTCATTATAGTTTAAGCTTTGGTGTTATAGTTCTCATTTGTGTCAATATCCTTTAATGAATATACTGCTTTATTGGGGATATACTATAATGAAACTATCTATCTTATTATTATGTATGTATTATGATTATGTTTTTATATTTATTGATTGAGGGAAATATTAACATTTTTATGCTAGTTTTTCAATAATATTTTTATATTTATTATGAATTGAATTGTTATCCATTTCTTTCATACGCGGAATGTATTAGGCCTGTCAAGTGATTGGTGGGAACTTTTATAACCCCTTTATAAATTTATAGGTTTCATGAGACAAAATAGATTGGGAATTTGTCATATGAATTACCTATTTACATATGGTTTCTTGGTATGAGTCCTTGACAGTTTTATTATAATGTTTGATATTATAAAATTAATTATTATTATCCACATGATTATTTATATTTCTATTATATCCATGTATTTTGTACACTTTTTATAATATATATTATATGGTATATTTGATGATTATTTTTTCAACCATATTATTCATGATTTATTTATTCTATAATAGATTCAATTATAAAATTTCCCTTGTTGTGCAACTATTTTCACCCTTTATTATGTTTTCCTTTCCAAAGGATACAAAAACAAGAACTATGAATTAAATAAATGTTTTATTATCAGAAATAATAAGTTTCTCTCTATATTTTTTAAAGTTGTATTTAAAGTTTTTCATGTAATGTGAGAATCATGTATTTATCTAGGCTCTCATGACTACTAAACTCTTTGATCAATCAGGATGTGATCCCCTATTGTTTTTGAGAATGTATTATAATAAACACCAAAATTAGTTTACTAGAGTAAAGGTGTTATAATTGGTATCAAATGAATTTTATTTTAAAAATTGGGAAATAGATTTAGGAAATCATATATTAGAGAACATAACTAGACACATAATCTTAGGGTAAGTCAATGTATTGGATAATATTATGATATTTTATTAATGTAGATATTGTGTGGTTTTTTGAGAAAATACATCCCTATATGGATACTGGAAAGAGGATGAGGATATGGAATAGATTCACCTAGGGGTACCAACTCTAAATAAGGTAGTTAGAGTTTTAACTCAATCATTATTGGTGTGTGATTAGTGTGACTAAGACTATACATCTAAGAAGATACTCCTGGGGGATATGATTTGGTTGATTTACATGATATTTTAAAAACCATTATGAAGCATTTTAATATAATTTTATGATTTAAATATATTACCTAATATGTTAATCTTATGATTATAAGTATATATATGATAAAACTTTTAATTCATGTCATGTGAGACATCAAATTTAGAATAAAATGCAATGATTTAAAATTCATAATGTTATTAAATTCTTCTGTATATTCAATTTCTTAAAAATGAAACATAGATGATTGATTGGACATAATAATAATACTCATAATCTATGTATATATTTACCTCTTTGGAAATATAGTGATGTTGGGGCTAGAGATAATGTTAGAGCTAGAGATGAAAAAATCATAACTATATTGGGGAAGCTAACTTAGGTTATGGAAAATAATATTACTTATATGAAGTAGCCTGATGAACCCCACCATGGTGAAATTATGTTAGTCCACTTCATGTGACAAAAAACTCTATCATTGAAGGTGAATAACAATCCATTAGTATCTGAGAAATGATTCAAGTCCATATAGAAGATATTTCTCTCTTTTTGAAGAAGAAAATTGAAGAAAATTATCACAACAGTTTAATGTCTTAATTGAAATGTTGATCAATGATGTCCATTGATCCAAATCACTAAGGAGTCAAAGGAAATAAATAATATTATATGGAATACTTTCAAAGATATATTACTCAAAATATTATTTCCTCGTGCTAAATGAGATGATATGGAGAGGAAATCCCACTATATAAAGAAAAAGGAAGAATAAAATGTTACTCAATATGAAAATAACATTATAATGGTAGAAAATTATACTACATATTAAGCATGTAATCTAAAGAGTAAGATTTATTATTTATTTCATTGGATAAATCCTATAATTTTAAGGCCAATAATCACTAAGTTTTTTTTAATATATGATGATATAATATCAAACTTCATCAATATAGAGAAATAATTCTCCAAGTTTTATGTTTTATATGAAAAAATAAAAGAAATGAGCTGCTGTGAACTCAAAAAAAAAGAAAAAAAGGTAATAAGGGAAGGGGGAAATTTTTAACATGTAATAAATATAGAAAAAAAACACCATGGAAAATGCTTGATGGGGAAATTATTATACATCAAGTGTAGATATAAATTCCATAAATATCATGATTTAATGGGTAATAAATAATCTTTCAATGTTCAGTGTTTTAACTATAAGGAGATGTGGCACTATTCTAATGAATAAACCAAGTTTCAAGGAAATTCTCTTTAAACAATTCATGGTAAAAATGAAAAGATTTTGTGATCACTATAGTTTAGTATAAGGTTCCTAATGATGTAGTGGTAGGTATATTGATCATAACCTAAAAGATAGATAATTATTTATTTGATTGTGAATCTTCAGAATTTTATATCTTCTATGTATTCAAATAAAAATTGACATTTCCCAAACAATATAATATAGGAATTCTCTATCAAGACTCTTAATGTAAATCTTACTACAATAAGGATATGTTAGTTAGTTCCTATTATGACACATAGACTAACTCTATTTTCAAACATGATTATTATTGTTGTGTTTGAATTCGATATAATACTTTGTATGGATTGGATTTAAAATTATAATTATTTTTTTGAGGAAAAGAGATAACAATTTGTGATGGAGATATGGAATATATTGTCTTCATTGGGGAGACTAAATCAGGTGAATCATGTATGAATCCACTAAAGTAGGGTTTTGTATTTAATTTATTAGAGGAGAAAAATAGACAAAACCTATGAATGGAAAATTTATCCAGAGAATAGAGGATGTACTTTTTGTGTAAGAATATATTGAGGTTTTTATTGAAGAACTACCTGGACAAAGACCTAAGCATGGAGATGAGTTTTCCATTGATCTCATCCATAATTAAAACCTTATTTCTAATACTCCCAATAAAATGAACATAGTGGAATTAGTATAACTGAAGAAAAAACTATAACAATTGTATGATAAGAGATTTATATGCCCTAGCGTTTCACCATGGGATCCACTGTTCTTTTTGTTGATAAGAAATATGGGTATATGTGGTAGTACATATATTATTGGGAAATAAATTACATTAATATAAATAAAAATTATCCACTTTTATGAAAAAAATTAGTTATTTAATAAACTTAAAGGAGCTTAATGTTTTTCAATGATTAATCTTCATTCTAGGTATCAGAAACTACAAGAAAAGAAGGAAGATATCCCAGTGATGGAATATTTTATGAGTTGCGATCATTATGAATTTAAATTAATTCCATTTTTATTTAATAATTAACAAAAAAATTTATGGATATTATGAATATAATATTCAAGTATTTTCTTAATAATTACATTGTGGTATTTATTAAAAATATATTATTGTACTCAAAAAGATTTTACGAGCATAAGACTCATTTTTCAATAATTCTTAAGACTCCAAGAGAAAAATATTTATATAGAAAATTTTTTAAATGTGAATTATGGATTCATGAATTATATTTCCATGGATATATTGTCTCGAATAATGGAATGTCAGTTTATCCCTCAATCACAAAGAAAGTGATATAAGGGACTACACAAATAAATGTAACTAAGGTATATAGATTCCTTGGATTGAAAGGTTACTATTGATTTTTTAAACATTTTTATTGATTAGATAACCCATTAACAATGTTAAAATATAACAGGGATATGTTAATATGGTAATAATAATGTTATGTAATATTTTAAGACTTAATGAAAAGATTGTTCAATTCACCAATACTGAAATTACGATAATAAAGGCATGGATTTGGGATAGATAATGATTTAGCAAGGAGAATAATTTTATATTTCCTTATATATAATGATAGAGTTTTTTACTATTAATCATGGTATTGAAAAATTAATTAATATAATTATTCATCCCACGACCATAAGTTTGTATCCAATATATTTTTATTTAATATCTAGAGTCATCTCCTCTATGGTGAAATAAAATAAATACATATGGATCAAAAAAGTTTAAAATATAAATTATCACAGAATGTTCTCATCATGAGGAAATTTTTATGGTTATAAATAATCAAATATTATTATTTATTAAGGAAATACCACCCTGGGAAGGAAAATAAGGTTTATTATGCATTGAGAGTGAAATATCATAGAGTATTGTCTAAAATTAAGATTGTCAAAGATACTATATTTATGGATTTAGTAAAGTTGGAATGGTAATCATCAAGGAAGGTGTAATATCCCATATATTACACATGATTTCCAAACCACTCTATTTAATAAAAAATATAATATTTTTAGTTTGATGATTAGAATATTGAAAAAAATGATATTCCTGAATGATGGGATGTTTGTAGACATCATATATGAAAAAAGTATTTTAAAATTTGGATTGAGGCTATTTGTTCCATCTATTTTAGAGCTGAAAATAAAGTTATTATATGAAGGTCATAACTCAAATTTATTTTTACACCTTTGTAGAACCAAAACGAAATGGGATTTATGTGAACATTTTTTGTGGGATAATATGAAATGGGATATTTCAAAATACATATCAAGATGTTTGGTCTGTCAATAGGTAAAAGAAGAGATATTACATCCTAAAATAGTCATGGAACCTATAAATATTCCTTTATGTAAGTGGGATTCTATTACTATGAAATTTATCATTTTATTGACGAAGAATGATAGAAAGAATAAATCCATAAGGTCTATTATTGACTGTCTTACAATATATGATCATTTCCACTCAATAAGGGATGAATTACCTCTTGAGAACTGATAACTTTTTCATGAAACGTCAAATTGATTATGTTTTTAAGGTTGATTTATAGTCTAAGAAAGTACCTAGATCATCTCTCAAGGAGAGTTGTTGGGTTTATAGTGTGTGTTTTTAATAAGAAGTACTAAAATATGCGTGGTTTTAAAATACATTAATGAAAATGACTTGATTTAAAGAGTTTAATAGTTGATAAATAAAAATGTTGTTTTAGAATTATGATACAAGGAGATCATTAAGTGTTCCCTAAGAGTCTTGGTGAGTTCATCATTATGAAAAAAATACACATGGTTTAATGGAATCCTTTGGTTGAGGGATATTAAGATCACAACTTCCCTATTGCCTCATAAACGAAGCTCAAAGAACCACCCATTAACACAAAAATCATGTTGTAAAGATTTGGGTATCAAGCCTATAAATTAAAGCCTACAAAAGCATACTAAAATATTATATATGTGTGAGATAAATAGAACTCTTGTCTTGTCCAATTGGAACAACCCAACATTCCCACTTGAAATATCAACCCAATCAGTTTTGAAATAAAAAGTGTTTCACTTAATTATAACAATAGAAATGTAATAAGAGGGGAATATTGTCAAGATAAGGAATAAGTGAAATATTTATCACACAAATTACACAAAACCATTTGAATAAAAAGTGCTAGAACTCCCTCCCATGTGTGTGTAGCTCCTTCGAAATGACCGTCCATTGTTTAGCTTGACATCGGGAGGAAGAAGAAGCCCGGGTGGATCTTCACCTTCATCCATGATCTACCTATGAGGGTAGGGGACTTTATAAATCCTTGGATTATGAGAGGAATACTTTGGGTCTGAAGAATAATATATCTTTTCATCCTAGAAGAACTTCCAAATGAGGTGCCAATGGTTCTTTTTTGTAGCCACAATGGGACATGTTTTTGGGAACCCTATTTATGAGATACCACTTGTGTCTCAGTTTTAGAACAGTAGAAAGAAATATCATGACTTTAAAAAAAGAAAAGAGTTGTTAGAAAAACTCTCGACAATATTAAAATCTTATTTGGTGGCTATTAGACAGTAGTATTGGGAGATATGGTCAAAAGATCGAAACAAACTTTGGAATTCGGGCATCTTCTGTCGGCTGGACGGAATAGTTCGGATGGGCCACCGGATGGCTGAATTTGGATTCTTTTTTTATAAGAGTTGTATCCCATGATGTTATGGAGAGGATAAAAAAGTTTTTAACCGTTTTTTTCATTGAATTTTCATACTGTTCAAAATAGTGGACATATGTCTATGGGATGGCATGTAGTTTGGCCGATTTTTCTTCTGGATGATCTCTGTGCCTTCAAATAACCTCCACCTTCAATGAAAATATCAAAAAAACTATAATTGACCTTTTTAATAGTAATAAAAATCAATTAATTGAATAAAACATTAATTTAAATTTATTATTATATTTTTAATATTCATTACAAAAATAGTTTAAAGAAGCAGTGTAAGGGTGGAATTGAATAGTGAATTACTATGCGATCACACCCCTACACCTAAATATATGAACTCCTGTGAAAAGACACATATCAAAAAAAATATGCATGTATATATTCACAAAATCATGAAGATTTAACATTTGAGGAAATTTTATTTCTTTAATGTAATATGATCATTGCACGAACCACACTAAGGAGTTCTTCCTAATGAAAATTGAAAAAGATGTCTCATAAATCATATCACAATGAAATTCAAAGAGATTCATGAAACCAAATTGAGATATGAATTCCAAAGTCAATCATTCCACTAACTCTCCATGTGTGTGTGGGAAAACCATTTCATTCTATTCTTTCCACTTTCTATCTAATAAATATAGGTTATTTTTACATTATTCATCCTTAAATGATTTTTTTCACCGAACCTTCCCTACATCCTTTGTAATAATATTTCAAGCCCCAATAACTTAAGCATTCCCAGAGGTCAAAACATAATCTCCTGACCTATATATCACTATATGTTGCACATTTATCAATCCCCTCATTTATTATTATTGTTTTTTTAGAAGTTGCATTTGGAACAAATGTCACACTCATCCCTCAACACTTTTTTTATCTCCTCACGACACTAATTGCAATAGTTATAACAAGATCAGTGGTTGAGGAGGAGTGGTTTTTGACCTTCCCAAGAAACATAACCATTTTTTGAGGGCTTACAATAGTTGACATTATCTAGGCACGCATATATCAATCTGGTACAGTAATGAAATAGATCGGATAAAGAACGAATGTATGGAAATATCATTTAAGACTAGGAAATATTATCCTAACATATATTTACCTTATATTAAGTAAGAAATATTCACAAATTGTGGTTTGGTGCAAAAATGTGTTGAGATATTAGTGACATAGTTTTCCCAAATACTACTCACACAAGGGGAATCAATCATCTCAAATGGTTCATAGTGATACAACCATTTATATCATTGACAGACAACCAATACACTAAATATCACTCCCTGATGTTAAATTCATTAAAACATTCAATCCAAAACAAATACGTTTTTTTATATCAAATGTTAAATCAATATGGATTCAAAAACTTCAACATGAATTTTTAGTATGTTCCGTGATTTGGTGAACATAATGGGGGGGGAGTAAAAATACAATAAATAAGAAGAAAAAGAGAAGAAAGAAGAAAGACAATGAAAATACTAATGAACCCAGAAAGATGGGGAAAAGTGAAAATACGATAAAGAAGGTCAAAAATAGATTAAATAAGAAAGACAATGAAAATCCTAATAAACCATGAATGGTGGGGAAAAGTGAAAATACCACAAAGAAGGTGAAAAATAAAATAAAGAACAAACATGATGAAAATTCTTAACTAACCCATGAATGTAGCCATCCCCCCACACCTAGAATGTGTAGTTTTCTCACTGTAATAATTTAGAATATGAGAATTAAGGATAAAACCTAGTGTGTTTCACTGGTATGTTGCTTCATGAACATGGAGTTCCTCCATTGGGAACTCTGGAAGGGATTCATGGAAGTGCTTCAGCCGATTCCCATTAAAAGTGAAGGTTTGCTTGGTTTATTTTTTTTAAACCTGAACAACACCAAATGGAGATACATTAATAACATTTTATGGGAGAAACTAGTGGTATAAAAGCTTAACTGGATTCAACATAATAATTGCATTATAAAGGAGGACCTTCTACCCCATGTGGAACTAACGATGAAGGATGAGACAGTCATGGGCAGCCTTGGTATGCTTCTTATAAATCAGGGAGTTCTCATATGTATCTCTTACCATTTCCCCCATATCTTCAATTTACATCTTCCTTTGAGAACCTGCATCAGAAAGATTATAGTTTCATTGTTTGAAGGCCTAGTAGGCCCGGTGCTCAATCTCAACAGGCAGGTGACAACTCTTTCCAAACACAAGCTGATAGTGTGACATTCCAATGGGAGTTTTTAAAGTAGTACGGTAGGACCATAATGAATCATCAAGTTGAGGACTCCAATATTTTCTATTGGGTTGAACCGTTTTTCAAGAATATGTTTTACCTCTATATTTGACATCTCAGATTGACCATTGGTTTGTGGGTGATATGAAGTAGACACTATATGACTGACCCCATACCAACACAATAGCGATTGCATTGTTCGGTTGCCGAAATGAGAACCCTGGTCACTAATAATGAACCTAGGTAAGACAAATCTACATATGATTTGGGTTCTCAAAAATTCTAAAACTAAATTATAATCATCAGTCATTGTGGATCGTGCCTGTACCCATTTTGACACGTAATCAACTGCAAGAAGAATGTACAAGTTGCCAAATAATTTGGGAAATGGCTACATAAATTCAATACCCCAAACATCAAAAATGTCATTAAAGAGTAATGGTTGTTCTGGAATTTCATTTCATTTACAGAAATTACCCATTCATTGAAAATGAGGACAATATTTACCAAAATCAAGGGCATTCTGAAAAATTTTTGGCCAAAAGTGACCAGAATCAAGGATATTGTGAGTAGTCTGTTGAGGACCAAAGTGGCCCCCACAAGAAATAGTGTGGAATAATCTAAGAATGGACTGAAACTCATTATCAGGGAAACAACGCCTAAGGACATGATCACTACATGTGTGCCAGAGGTAGGGGTTATCCCAAATATACCAACGAGACTAATTTTTTAGACAGTCATCCTGGTTTTTGTTAAAATCGGTAGAAATGAAAGATGCTAAAAAATAATTTACAATTTTAGCATACTAAGGAATAACATCTTGCACTCGATACAATTTCTCATCAAGAAACATTTCATTTATGTGACTATATGAGGATGATTCAATGTCATAGGATGTTTGAATCCTACTGATATAGTCAACCAACACATTCTCTTCTCCTTTTTTATCTCTAATTTCTAAATTGAATTCTTGAAGGTGGAGCATCCAGCGAATGAGACGTGGTTTGGCTTCTGGTTTCTTAAGAAGATACCAGAAGGCTTCATGGTCTGAGAACATAATGACTTTAGACCCTAAAACATATGACCTAAATTTATCAAAGGCAAACGAAATGGAAAGAAATTATTTTTCAGTTGTGGTGTAGTTTTCTTGGGAAGGTTCCAATGTACGTGAGGCATAGGCAATGTCATATGGATTTCGATCAACCCTTTGTTATACAACTTCCCCAACTGCATAGTTATAGGCATCACACATGAGCTCGAATGGTAAATCCCACCGAGGTGGTTGGATTATCGGGGGTGACATGAGAATCTATTTTAACTTATTAAAATATTCCTCACATTCTTTATCAAAAACAATTTCTTTTTCTTTTTGGAGTAATCAGTAGTGGGGGAGTGCAATTTTACTAATTTCATGAATGAAACGACGGTAAAATCGAGCATGACCTAGGAAAGACCACACATCTAGTACATTTTTGGGGAATGGTATGGATGAAATGACATCCACTTTTGATTTATCTACTTGGATACCATGCCCCGAAATGACATGTCCCAAAACTATACCTTGTCGCACCATGAAATGGCATTTTTCATAATTTAATACAATATTATTTTCAATACAACTACATAGGACTAGACCATGACTACTCAAACACTAATCCAAAGATAATCCAAAAACCGTGAAATTATCCTTGAAAACATCCATGAAATTCTCTAGGTAATACAAAAAAATACTAACCATACATCACTGGAAAGTGCCCAAAGCATTGGATAGAACAAATCACGCCCTCTTATAGGAAAATATACCAAAGGTGAAATTGAAGGTCATCTTTTCCTAATCCTCATGGGAAATATGGATCTGAAAGTATCCAGAATACCCATCAAGGAAACAGTAGTGGGACTTACCTACTAGCCTCTCTAGCATTTGTTCAATGAATGGAAAAGGGAAATGGTACGTTCTAGTATGTTGGTTTTGTTGGTGATAGTCTACACAGACACGCCAAAAACTCTACACATGAGTTGGAACCAATTCATTGTTTTCATTTTTGATTTTATAAGGCCAGTTTTTATAGGAAATACTCGAATGGGACTAACCCATTGTCAGTTAGAGATGGAATAAATGATTCCAGCAACCAATAATTTTGTTACCTCCCTTTTCAAAGCTTGTAAGAGGTTTGGGTTTAGTCGACATTGTGCTTGCCTCACTTATTTAGCCTCATCATTTAATAAAATATGATGTGTACAAATTGATGGGATAATACTAGGAATGTCAACTAGTGTCCATCTAAAATCTTGTTTATACTCCATCAAAATTTCAAGAAGTCACAATTCATTATTAGGAGGGAGTGAACTAGTAATGATAATGGGAAACTTTTTTCCATTTTCAAGATATGAATATTTTAAATATTGAGGAAGTTGTTTTAGTTCCAATTCAGGTGGATTTTGGATTTATGGGAGTGTGTTTGAATGTGAGAGGTCACTGATCTCATATAATTTTTCAATGGTATCATCCTTAAATGAAGAATGAGATTTTAAAAGCTTAGCAGTATCATCGATGGTCATTGGATCCTCAGTGTTTAAGAAATTATAAATTAATAAACATGAATGACACTTTTCTAGACCACTAAAAAAATCAATGAATGATTCATTACCTTGAATTTAAATAAATGAAGAAAACTCAAAAATGATATTGGAGGAATTAAAATTTGTTTTTTCAGGGTAAGGGAGTATATCAATTGAATTAACAAAGAGAGAGGAATGTTCTTCTGAGGGGTGCTTCATGGCATCAAGTATGTTGATATGGACTATGTCACCAAAAAATTCCATAGATAATGTACCATTATGGAAATTAATTATGCATTTGGCAGTTTTTAATAAAGGTATCTCCAATATAATTGGTGCATGTCCATTCATTCCATCAGCTTCCATTTTTATCACACAAAAATCTGCAGGAAAAAATTAATATTTTCACCCTCACAAGAACATCATCTAACACACCATAAGGGTGTGTGGTACTCTGGTTGGCCAGTTTAACAAAAATTCTAGAAGGATTTAGTTCCCCAACCTATAATGTAGAGTAAATAGAGTGAGGAATAACATTTATAGAAGCACCTAAATCAATAATGGCCTGGGAAAATGAATACTCCCCTATAGTACATGGAATCAAGAATGTCCCAAGACCGTTTCACTTGGTGGGAAGTGATGGCTCTATCAATGCTGATATGTTCCTTGCCAATCTTACCTTCTCATAAAATTTAAGTCTCCTTCGGTGTGTACACATGTCCTTTAAAAACATGGATTATATTATAATTTTCTTCATGACATCAATTAAAGGAATGTCAACCTGCACTTTTTTGAATGTTTCCAATATTTTCTTATGAATTTCATTTTCCTTTTGTTTTCTAGGTTGGGTGGTCATTTGGGGAAACAGAAGAGGAATGGTTGGGTTATGAGACTCATTGATATAAAAACTCTTTCCTTTAAAAGGACTTCTTTTAGGACATAGATTTTCTTCTCTAGGATCATTTTTAGTAGTGGTTGGGATGGTGGTTTCCTCACAAGGGGATGAAACTATTTGAGGGGACATTTTGCATTGAAGATGAGTTACAATCTTAAGGGTGATGGCACTAATATTTCATTTATCCCTTGGGTTAACTACTAGTTGAGAGGGTAGTTTACCCGACCCATGATTTTGAATTTCCCCCACCAAGTTAGCTAGTTGGCCGAATTGGGTTTTGAGGTTTTTTATGGTATCTTGGGTGGTTTTTTGGAATTGGAGATTGTTGGCATCAATTTTTTTCATCATATCTTCTAGGCTAGGCTTGGGTTTGGGAAGGGCGGTTGGAAAGTCCTTTGTTTTGGTTGAGGATTTCTGGGAGGTGGTGGTAGACTACTCTGCCCTGGTTGGTTCCATTGTTATTGAGGTTGATTTGAATACCCCATTTCCTATAGGATTGGTTGAATTTTCACCTAGGATTGGATGGATTGTATGGTTCTTTTCTAAAGGGTTTGTTATAGGGGTGACCTGGAAAAATTGCCTCACAACTCTTAGAAGTTTATCTTAGTTGGGATCATTGATCAGAATAGTGGTTGTCCAATGAACATATACCCTAATGGATGGGAGAAGAGGATTGGGATTCCCATGGGAAAGAGCAAGTTGTCGAATAAGGGTACTTACCTCTTCGAACTTCGTGTCCACCTTCCTCTAAAATTTATTACTTTTCACCTCATGGACACCTCAAATGGGTAAATTGGACCTTGAACTAAATTGTTTAGTGTTATGTTCCATGTTCTTGATAAAGGTCCTTACAATGATTGAGTTTTTGTTAGCTCGTGCACCGCCTATAACAACATCAATCATATTTCAGTCAATAGGAATTAAACCTTCATAAAAATACTAAATTAAAAGTTGATCACTTATTTGGTGGTATGGACAGCTTGAACATAACCATTTAAAGAATTATCAATATTTATTATGTGTTTCCCCATGATAATATCTTATACCACATATTTCCATCCGTATTGTTGCAGTTCGAGAGGCTGGAAAATATTTTTCAAGAAAAATGCGTTCAAGGTATGCCCAACCTCATATTGGGGAATTAACATAATATAACCAATATTTTGTTGTATCTTCTAAAAAGGGAAATTCTCTATGATTTACAGGTTCTTAATCTACATTATCAGGATTTAATATTGAACAAATAATATGGAATTATTTTAAATTCTTGTGCGGATTTATCCAGTGAGTCCATGGAATCTTGGTAATAAATGAATTAGATAGGATTTTAGTTCCAAATTCGGTGCCTCGCCTAGCATTTGAATGTATGTGGGTTGGATATCAACATTAGAAGAAGTTAGTTATTTTAATGTACGATTATTTTCAGCAATTTTATGCATTTTTATTTCAGTTTAGATTCTAGTTCTAGAAGAAGAAGATGAATGATCAAGAAGATTGTTGTTGTCTTGTGTGTCCTCCTTCAAACGGTTCTCTTCTATGTCTCGGTGTTGCTGATGTAGGATCCTCTCCAGTTCGGGTTCTAAAAGAGGTAAATCTCCCGGATTAGAATTCGTTATGCACCAAACCTACATAACAAATATATCAGAACACAAAAGGATTGAATTGGTAAAAAAAATCACAAAATTTACAAATATCTTATAAAAAACATGCACTAAAAACTGAACCACTCCCCAGAAATGGTGCCAAAATTTGGCCTCGTTGTCATGACACATCAAATTGATTATGTTTTTAAGGTTTATTTATAGTCTATGAAAGACCCAAGGTCATCTTTCAAAGAAGAATTGGTGGGTTTGGAGTGTGAATTTCTAATAAGAAGTACTAAAAGAGGGGTGGTTTTAAACCAGTTTAAAGAAAATGACATGATTTAAAGAGTTTAATAGTTGATAAATAAAAGTGGTATTTTAGAATTATGAGAAAAATATATCTTTTTAATTTCACTACATATCTTGTTGAGTTCATCATTCTAAAAAAATACACATGGCTTAACGGAATCCTTTGGTTGAGGGTTGTCAAGATCTCAACATCCCTCTTGCCTCTTAAACGATGCTCAAAGAACCACCCCTTGACACAACAATCATGTTTTCAAGGTTTGGGTATCCAACATTTAAAATAAATGCTACTAAAGAATACTGAAATATTATTTATGTGTGAGATTAATAGGACTCTTGTCTTGTCCAATCAGAACAACCCAACATTCCCACTTGAAATCTCAACCCAATCGGTGTTGAAATAAAAAGAGTTTCACTTAATTATAACAATAGAAATGCAATAAGAGGAGAATAATTTCAAGATGAGAAATAAGTTAAATATTTAGAACAATAATTACAAAAAACCAGTAGAATAAAAAGTTCTAGAACTCCCTGCCAAGTGTGTGTAGCTCCCTCGAAATGACCGTCCACCGTTTACCTTGACATTGGGAGGAGGAGGAAGCTTGGGTGGAACTTTGCCTCCATCCTTGATGCCTATATGAGGATAGGGGCCTCCAGAACTCCTTGTATAATGAGTGGAATCCTTTGCGTATCCAAATTACCAGATATTTTCCTCCTAGCTGAACATCCAAATGAGGTGCCCATGGTTCCTTTTTATATTTAAAATGGGACACGGTTTTGGGCACCCTGTTTTTGAGATACAACTTGTGTCCCCATTTTGGAATAGTATAAATCCATATCAATACTTTAATAAAAGATAAGATTTATTTAACGACTTCTTGGATATTTCCATATCAAATTTGGTGGCCATTAGACAAATGTATTGGAAGATAAGGTCCAAAGACCAAAACAGACATTTGAATTCAGGAAGATTTTTCCCCTGGATATAATGGTTCAGATGGGCCAACATATTGAGGAATTTGGATTCTTTTTCTTAATAAGAGTTTTATAAAATGATGTTTTGGAGAGGCCCAAAAAGTTTCAGCCTATTTGGATTCACAAAATTGTTGTACTGTTCAAAATAGTGGACATATATTTAGGGGATTTCATGCAGTTTGGACCATTTTTCTTCTAGATGATCTCTGGGACTCCAAATCACCTCCAACTTCAATGAAAATATCAAAATAACTATAATTAAATTTTTAACATTTATAAACATTAATTAATTGAATAAAACATTGAGTTCAATTTATTATTATATTTTTAATATTCATTACAAAACTAGTTTAAAACAGCGGTGTAAGGGTTGAATTAAATAGAGAATCGCTATGCGATCAAGAACCTCACACAAATCTATATTAATTAAGTTTTTATTCTTCATGGTAGAATAATTCTGATTCAATTTGATCATAAACCATGGTTTACATTGAAATGATGTAAGATTCTTCAGAAGAATTACGACACCGAGCTACGTTTGAGCACCAACAAGCATCCTCAAATTTATCGGAAGTTTGAAAAAGACTATTTTGACATTATAATATATGTTGAGGTCATGCTTGAATGAATTTAAAGGTGTATAGGATCAGTATTTACTTTGGTCTAACTTTCAAATAATAATAGAACCCATTTCATAATTCAAATGGAACCACATCAGTCATTTTATGGAAAGAGGTTTCATACTAAAACTTTTTGGGATGGAGTTGGTGAATAGAATCTTGAAGCAAAATATCTCATAGAGAATAAAACATCAAAAGTGACAACTATTAAGAATCATATTAATGAAGCTAAAAGTAGAAAAAATAATTATGCTAAGAACTAAATGATGTATTTAAAATTTCAGGTGGTTAATCATAATTTATTGAAGGCATCTCTGTGGAAAGGTGTTATATGTTTTGAAAAGATAGAGATACTAAGTAATAGGCACATTAGAACTTTTGAAATTTTGGTAATAATTGGAGTTTTGGCTTACCATTTTGAAATTATAGATAGCCTAACTAAATTTCATGATGTTTTCCATATATATTTAATAACAAATTACATAACAACCCTAGAACATGTAATAAAATAAAAGGAAATAGAATTTAAACATTATTTATCTTGTTGTGAATATCCTATCCATATTTTCAACACTGGAGAACAAGTGTTGAGGATTTAGATGGATTGATTGGTAAAGTAACTTTGGTGAAATAATAATATTGAAGTGGTGATGTGAGAACCTAAAGAATTTATAATTAATAACTATCCACGTCTGTTCATGAGTTGAAATCCTGGAAATTTTGAAGATGGATTTTTGCATAACAGAGGAATATAACACCCGATCTTCAATTATAGTTAGATTTCATTTCTAATGAAATGATAACACAATGCATATAGATTTATTCCGTAATATGATTTAAATATAAATTATTGAATTTAATAACTTAAATGTGATGATATTAATTTCATTTTTAATTAGTAATTTAAAAATTATCATAGGGTTAATTTTTGACTTTTTAAAGAAATAGTTGTTTTTTGGGTGAATAATGAAAATTACCGATTTTAAAAAAACAATCAATTTTATGACATTATAATGATATAATAACATCTTGAAAGTTTATTAAAACTATTATCTATAAAAAAAATATTTACTAATCAATATAATTCATAAAAAAATATAATTTAGAATATATAAATTTATTCTTAATGTTTTTAAAATCTAAGTAATATTTTTTTTCAAATAAAGTAGGTTTTTAGTTATTCTCTCTTAATCAATTTTATATAAGGTTAATTTAGTTTTTGGTTTTGTTTTAGAGACCAATAAATATAATTTTAATTAATATAATAAAATTAATGAAATTGTAGTCAATAGGATGTTTTTTTGTAAAATCTATTTGATACTTGAAAAAATTTATTTTCTAATAAGTGTTTTCATTGCGTTAGGCACCCTTCTGTTAAAAAAATCCATCAGCTATAAAAATTGAATCATATAAAATGGATTACATTTCTTGAATCATAATAATTAACAGTATTTAATAGAGTCAACTTAATTTCTGGTCATAATGAATGGTAAAAATAGTAAAAAAACTAATAGGTTTATTTTTAAAATGAATTTACCTGGGTTGGATAAACTAATAGATAAGGGTTAAAATTCCATATAAAATTTTATAAATAATATTATTTGATGATATTAAAAACCTATTATATCTAGGATTCTATGTGCTGCATATTTTTATAATCTTTCAGAAAATGTGACCATATATTATTTAAATATTTTTAAGTTATTCCATGTGTGTCCTTGCCATAACATATAATTGGTAAGCTATTTTTCACCCATATTATAAAAAATATATCCCTAGATTGGGAAAACCATAATAAAAATACTTACAAGATTCCTTACCTTAATTCTTGATATTTTGGTCTTCTCCTAAGACCATCCTATGATGGATTAAGGTGTAAGCTAATGGAGGTCTCTCAAAGAAGAGGTATAGTATTTACAAAATATTTCAAATTTTATTTCTTGTTTAATATACTATAAATATATTTTACTAATAATAAAATAATGAATAAAATATCATAAATATAATGAGATGTTGTTATGATTGTAGGATAACCGTTTTTGACCTATTTTCCATCCTATGGAAAATAAAAGCATCACTCATGTGTATGTATGACCTACTGTCTCCACATACCAGTGTGATTTATCATTCAACACCACTTCAATTGGGTGGTTATAAATATGGAAAAATGTAATATATATGAAATTTTAGGATATAATTATTATTACATAAATATAATATATTTTATCTCCCTGAGATTTTAAAAGGAAACACTATGCTCAATATCATACAAGATACACCACATCAAGCTAAAATAAACGACTAAAAATTAATATTTAAATATAAAAATTATTACCTAGCCATTAAAATGGTGGTAATAAATTAGATCAATTAAGGTATAAAAATATATTTTAATAATTTTAATAAAATTAATTAATTGGTTACCATTTCATAAAAAGTAAAATAAAATCCAATTGAATATAAATAATGTGTTTTTATAAAAAAACTATTTTTATGACCATAAGGATATTTAATATTGAAACATTAAATTTATTACTATTAGTAAAAGAAAATTTTTCCACCTTTTGATGGCACACCTATTTTAAATATAAATTTTTACACATTTATAAATTTATCTTGAAAATTAAAATTATTTTTTTAATTAATAATATAAAAATTATCTTAGGTTTAATTTTTTTTATTTTTTGGAGAACTTTCATTTGTTTATGAATAATGAAAAATATTGAATTTTAAATGAAAGATGGGTTTTCATATAATTTATTTATATAGTTAAATTATATTTTATATAATTTTTAAAGTATAATATGTTCAATTATATATCAATAAAAACAATTTAGTTCACAGGAATAAATTTCACATTGAAATTGGATATAAAAACATTTCAACATTTTAAACTTTTCACTTTAAAAACCAACTTTCCCATTTTTATTGAGAGATTATTTTTAAATATAATTTTTCAAATTATGTGAATTTAATTAGGTAAAATGGATTCCATATTTTTAATCACAATTTAAAATTTATTTCTTATGGTTAATTTTAATTTTTGGTATAAAAAAGATACCGTGCTAATTTTTTTACCGTAGTATAATTAAAATAGTGGCAGGGGTTAATGTTAAAAGGTAAAACCATAGCATACCTAAAAATTAAAATTTTTAATGGTTTCTTGAGGTGTGTATCGAGAATAAACCACCTATAAAATATTACTTTTCAGCTAAAGTCATCTAATTTAATGCCACATCAATGTGATTGGCTTAAAATATAAAATATTCATCATTTTAATCACTTAAACCCACATATCCTCAAGTATAAATACCACCCTTCACCACCCAATTTCGAACCAAAGCTTCGAATATACTAAAATATCTTCCCAAAACACTCCTACTCACTCTTACCACATAGAAGATCTTATTATCTCACCAAAATATCTAATCCAAGGTCTTTAAGGGCGACTCAAGGAGGTGATATTCAAGAGATAATTTTCTCAAACACCTCTCCTAATTTATTTTCTTATTATACATTCTCCTCATATATTTCTTCCATTAAGGAATAATAATTATATAATCATGTTCATACTTTATTTTTTTATTTCTATTGAAATATATTATATCCATACCCTTTTATTACCTCCTCTTATTCGATGAAATGAAACCATTATTCAAGTTATGCCTGTTAATATCCTCTATGAATAGTGTTTTTTTATTTTCCATTACCGCCATCATGGATGGTCATAAAACTATTATTTTGGTTAAATATTATTTTTATAAGTATATTATATCATATTTCAAGTTATGGAACTAATATATACTCATAGTAGTTGAAATGCCTATATTAGTTGTGATCACTAAGAGGGGAGGGGTGAATCAGTGAAAACTTTTTCTTTTTAAGAATTGTTCCCTTTGAATGATCAATTCAACCTCTGTGGCTGGTTAAGGCCTAGATCTACTCTTTTGGTGGTGCAGTGATAATGAAAGAACAGAACATAGAGATTTACAAGGTTCGGTACAAAGACCTACTCCTTGCCGTGTTGGTTACACTCCCCAACACGGATTCTTCACTATGCCAAAAGATGTTTACATAGTAATTGGTTATGCCCCCCAATTACAAGTTGGTTAAACCCCCAAAATTCACATCATCTTCTTCTCCATGTCTTCACTTCTCTTCTTCAAATGTGTTGTTCAATTCTTCATGTAGCTTTAACAAACTTCAGAAGAACTTGTTGGTCTTGCTCACTAATACTTTTATTCAACATGCATGCATGTACATACATGCAATCCTTCCCTCTCCAATTGTGCACACACTAAATCTTGGCCTTCTTCAATTGTTAAGAACACACACAAACCATTTAAATTTCACTCATATATTTTCAATCCTCAGTCTTCTTCTTTGCAAAAACCCTCACAACCCAAATGGTTGGGTGTGGCCTTTACTTCACCCGGACTCACTTCAAAGGAGGGCGCACAAGTGTGAGTCCTTCTCTTGTCTTCTGCCGCACAAGATCTTGGGTGAAACAGCCTCACAGGGTACGGGAGCAGCGAGCGTGCAAGTGGCAGCAACTCCTTCTACCGCTCAATTGGCGCGGTAGCTTCCTCCTACCGGGAAAGTGTGCCGGCAGAGAGGGCGCGCAGGTGTGCGCAGCTCAGCCTCTTCCTGTCGCGCAAAGGGAGCGTGTAGGGTGGCCCCGTCCTCCTTCTTTCACACAGGGGTTGCACGAAAAATTCCCTCAGAGCCTCGGGTGGATCTGGACCTCACAATCTTGTTTGGGTGCAAGAAAAACATCCTTCACGTTGCACAGAGCTTCGTGGGATTTTTTCTCAGGCGATCAGCAGCCTTTTCTTGGTTTGGGCTTCTCCTTTTGTAGACAAAGAGTGCGAAATAGAAATGCGGGGATCCAATCTTTGAATTCCCAAGATCTATTTCATTTTGAAATCATCAAATGCAGATCAAGATACGGCTGCAAATGCCGATATATTTCATTCAACGCCGACTCCTTATTTCTCGGTGAGTACATCTCATGTATTCAGTTTAAAATGCATACAAGGATTCTCCTAGTACGTTGAACAGGCAGTGCATCCTCGAAAACTTCGTTTGCCTCGGGTTCCCTCGAACTTCTTCATCTTTTTGCATGCATGCAACTTTTAATGCATGCATGTGTTCATAAAGGGGAGACAAACACAATAGAGGCCTTCACTTCATCAGAGGCGGCCAGAAGCTCCTTCTACCCTGGTCGGGTGACTCTGGTTCACGAGAGGCATTGCGGGGTGACCCTCAGTTGGAGGGAGGTTGAAGACAACCCCACGCATGTTGGATCCATGTTTATGATCGCGGACGTCCAGGATTATAATGTTGCGCGGTGAGATGAATCATACGGATGAGATCGGACGCGAGATTAGATGAACGGCCAAGATTAGATCTGTGTCTTTAAAATGTATTCCCACATCTAAATGGGTCACGGATTTTGTGTGGTTTATCAATAAGTTCCTCCCAGCATCGGTTCATAAATCTCCTCTCCCCCCTCTGGTGCCTCCCCACACCAGTTCTCCTGCGGGCGCGCTCTGGCGCCCACTATGCCTTCTTCGGGCATGCTCTTGGTGCCCACGCTGCACGGGTTCATCCCCGTGTGGCACCCGCAGGCTTACACACATCCCACACTCTCATGCCTCGTGGAGGCCCTGGATTTGAAGACTTCCCTTGAGCGCGGTTGACCCTCGGGTCCCGAAAGTGCTTGAGGTGAGGACCTTAGCTGGCCTCTTTGGTAGGCTTATTTTTTGTTAAAGTATATAGTTGGTACTTTGTACAAAAAAAAGTAACCAATTACTAAAAAGACAAACCATTCTTCCTCCCCTCTTCATCTTCTCCTCCTCATCTTCTTAAGAACTCCATATATCTTCTTCAACATCTCTTCTTCTTCTTCCATTAGGGGATGGAATTCCCAAGGATCTTTATCAACCATCAATTAAAAATCACTTGATCTTCAAATATACTTCTTTGATCCAATCATATATGAGGTTGGATTATCTTTCAACTTCTCATACATTAAGAGTAAAGCATGGACTTCAACACATCATCTTTCTGTATGCAATTGAGTACTGCATGAACTACATCTAGTGTTGTAACAATGTATCACCTTGATACAAGTCTTGGAACTTAAGACCAGTTCTACAATCGTCAGAGTTTATGATGCTTCTTCAATCATCATTCTTCAATCTCTAGTTCATCAGTTGGAACACATTGATAGGTTATTGACAACAAATGCAATCTCTTTGGCACAACAATATCCCCCTTTGTATTTGGTTTTCAATACTCCTAGGCACACTTTGAGAATGTCACAATGTGTGTTCTGATGATTTCTCCCCCTTATTAGCCAAAAAATGCAAAGGGATGAATGGAAGTCATACCCAAAATGTATAACCACTTGACCCAGCACAATTTCAACTACCAATGTTCCCCCTTAAGGGATGCACTCATCTTCTTCGATTCACTACATGTAAGTACAAAAAAAATATACAAATTTAGGGAATAAGGAGGGACCTTTTTCTTCCTCAAGTGAGAGGAGAAGCCTGAACATAAATTTTCAGCCTTAGCTCAACAAATCTTTTTGTAGGCATAGCTTTGGTGAAAATATCTTCCCCCTGATCTTGAGTAGAAATGTGGTCAAGATTGATATCTCCATTGGCAACCCTTTCTTTTATAAAATGATATTTTATATCAATGTGCTTGGATCTGGAGTGTTGTATAGGATTATTAGACAATCCAATTGCACTTTGATTATCACATAATATCCTCAATGGTTGTTCAGCTTTAATTCTCAAATCTGCTAGCTACACCTGCATCCAAATAATTTGTGTACATGCATGTGTAGCTGCCACATACTCTGATTCGGTTGTGCTCAATGTTACAAAATTTTGTTTCTTGTTGTACCAACTAACACATCCTTCTCCCAAAAAGAAGGTTCCACCAGATGTGGATCTTCTATCAGTACAATCACCAGCCCAATCAGCATATGTGAATCCCAACAAACTTTATGATTGTACTTTGTTTATATAAGAGTCCATAGTTGAGGGTTCCTTTCACATATATCAATATTATTTTAGCTGCTGATAAGTGAGATTCTTTTGGGTCACTTTGAAATATGGCACACAAAGTCATTGCATATGTTATATCTGGCCTTGAAGCCATGAGATAAAAGAGACTGCCAATAATTATCCTGAACTCTTTCTGATCAACATTGTTGCCTTCTTCATCCTTGCATAGCTTGGTTCCAACAGAAATGGGTGTTGAGAATTAATTTTCACTATCCATTCCGAACCTTTTCACTAAGTCCCTTGCATACTTTTCTTGTGAAAGAAATCTGAAGTTTTGTCTTTGTTCCACCTGAAATCCTAGAAAATATGTCATTTGACCAAGCATGGACATTTCAAAGGTTCTTTTCATCTGCTCACCAAATTCTTCACCTAGTCCTTCCTTGTCACCAGCAAAAATGATATCATCCACATAGATAATGACAATGAGGGTACCAGTGGCCATTTCTCGGACATAGAGATTACTGTCAACTTTTCCATTGACAAATTTCATGTTCTTGAGACAACCATCCATTTTGGAGTACCAGGATCTAGGGGCCTTCTTCAATCCATACAAAGATTTTCTCAATCTTTATACCATACTACCATCTTTTTCTAGCACAAATCCCTTTGGTTTTTCTATATACACATCTTTTTTAAGATCTCCATTTAGGAATACAGATTTCACATCCATCTGATAGACCTTGTACTGCTTGTGTGCTGCTACTGCTAAGAATATTATGATAGTTTCTAGTCTTTCAACTGGTGCAAAGGTTTCCTCAAATTTGATTCCTTCCATTTGTGAATACCCTTTCCATACGAGTCTGGCCTTATTTCTGGAAACTTCCCCCTTTTCATTGAGTTTGTTTCTGAAAACCCACTTTTTCCTAAAAACATTTTTATTTTTGGGCCTTGGAACAAGATCCCAAGTGGAGTTCTTTTCTATTTGATTGAGTTCCTCATGCATAGCTCGTATCCATTCCTCATGTTCAACAGCTTCAACCACTGTGCGAGGTTCAACTTGAGAAACCAGTGTAGTCTGATCTTCCAATCTCAATCTTCTTCTAGTTCTTACTGAGGACTGTGGGTCACCAAGGAAATTTTTTGTGTCGACATGTTTCTTCAATTTTTTGTATCTCTTTCTTCCATTTTCATTACCTTCCTCTTCATCACTGGTATGTTCAGAGTTGATCTCATCAGCAGTTGGTGTTGGCTCAGTTAATTCTTCATTCTTCTGTTCCAAGGTTGTGTCATTCTTTGAGTCATCATTATCCCCAGTGTATGGTTTGGTGTTGTTTTCAATTATTCTGGCATCACTGTAGAAAATCATTTTGTTCAACCTCTTATTCTAGAATCTGTAGCCTTTTCCATCAGGTAGGTAACCAATGCAGATTCCGTCTTCTGCTTTTTCCTCAAACTTTCCCAGATTAATGTTTTTAATCTTGATGATGCAAGGACTACCAATGACTCTGAAGTATTTAACAGTTGGTTTTCTGTTAAACCACATTTTATAGGCTGTTGTTTGTGTTTCTGGTCTCAGGAGACATCTATTTTGTATGTGTATGTCTGTGCATACTGCTTCTCTCCAGAAAAACTTAGAGATATTGTGCTCGGCTAACATAGTCCTCCCCATTTCGACTATGCTTCAATTATTTATTTCAGCCACTCTATTCTGTTGTGGAGTATATGGTGTACTGTATTGATGCTTGATTCTATGCTTGACAAGATAGCTTTCAAAAGCATCACCAGTGTATTCTTTTACATTTTCTAATCTTACTTTCTTGATGTAGAGTCCTAGTTCTTTCTCATCCTACCTTCTTTAATTTTTGAACATTGTGATTGCCTATGACTTATGTTTCATGAACATGAAGTTGGTCATATGAGTGTAATCATCAATGAAGGATATAAAATAGAGATCTCATCTTGTAGACTTCTGTCTCATCAGTCCACATATGTCGGTATGGATGAGTTCAAGAGGCCTAGTAGACATGATATCCACTCCTTTGTGTGAACAATGGGTCAGTTTTCCCTTCTGACATGTGTCTCAAATTTCATCTATTTCTCTCTTTAATTTGGGTAGATCTCGTACAATATTTTACTTCAGAATATTACTCATACTCCTTTAACCAAGATGGCCAAGTCTTCTATACTAGACGATGTTTTCATCCTTAGAACTAAGAAAACAATAATTGGTGGGCTCACCAATCTGAAATAGGTTTCCAGTGGTTCTTCATCCTTGAGTGATGATTTGTCCATCCTTTGAGCTCTTGATGGTTCATGAATACTTCTTGAACAACACCTCATGTCCATCATCACATAATTCACTTACACTCAACATGTTGTGCTTTAATCCTTCAACAAATAACACATCATTGGATTTTAGATTTGTTGTTTCAATCATTGCCTTTCCAACTCCCTTGATTTTCAGAGAACAGTCATTTCCAAACACCACGGTTCCTCCCTCGTGACTTTCTATGTTGCTTAGAATTTTTGTATCACCAGTCATGTTTGATGAGCATCCACTATCAAGAATTCATGAATTGGTTTTACTGCTAGCTTTTAGAGAAACTTCAGCAAAACATGTGATTTCTTCATTGGGTTCCTGAATGACTTTTCCTTTCATGTATTTGACTCTTTTTTCAGGAAGAACAGTTATACATCTATCAGCTCTATGACCTTGTTGGTCACATCTTCCACAAGCTTCACCCAGGCAGTCATATTTGTTCTGAATTGGATGTTTTGATGCTTTTTGTAATACACTCTGAGTTTCAGGATATCTCCCCCTTAAATCATGCCTCATACTTGGAAAAGACATGTTATAACAGCTTGCAAAGGCCTTCTGTCCAAACACACCACAACACCAGCAGTAGCCTCTAAACTTTGACCTTCTCCGCTGATAGAAGTCATGTTGTAATTTTATGTCCAAGATTTGAGTAGTCCTTCCTGGGGATTTCCTTTCTTCCATTAAAGATGATTTTTCACAAGCCTTTTTATCCCATGTTTGTCTAAATTTTATATTTGAACCTGCATTGTTAAAAATAATAGATGTATTTTGAGATTTACATAGTGGTGAGTTGACCTGCCTCTGAGCACCAGTGTGAGATGATTCTGCCTTAACCTCAATAGCCTTGTTAAAGTCTTCTCTTATCTTTGTCAAGTTATTTTGTGCTTCAACCCACTTGGACTGTGTCACTGATTTCTCTTCTTCGTTGAGGTGAAGTTTCTCTTCAATATCTTTTGCTATCTTGTCCAGATCAGCTATCTTTAGTTTGTGTCTCTTGACTTCATCAATGTAAATTGTCTCTTTCTTCATACATTCTTACAAATCCTCAGTCATCCTTTTGGTTTCCTTTTTTTACCAATTTCTTCTATTTCTTGAGTTAATTTTTTTTCTCAAGGCAAGCCTCCTATTCATCTTTCAATATGTGTTCAAGATCTATTCTTTCACTTTCATCATCTTCACTGCTGCAGGTGTCAAACCCTTTTTTCCACATGAGCCATAATATTCGTTTCTTCTTCTGATTGACTGGCTAAAGTGGAGTCTGATTATTCCTCTTTGATTACATAGCTTCTTATTTCACATGGAACGAACCTTTTCTTTCTTGCACCAGATCTGATTCCTTCTCTGGGGTTTCTACTCCATTTCTTCTTTTGTAACTTATCTTCTTTAATTTCTGGAGCACTAGATCTTTTCTTGGGGCGGTTAACAGCAAAGTGTCTGATGTTAATGCAATTGAAACACCTCGGTGGTAATTTCCCTTTTCCCTTGAATTTATTTTTTCCAAACCTTTTTAATGATAGAGAAATAATTTTGTTGAAATCTTCATCCTTTTCTTCATTGTGAGACTCACTTGATTCTAATACTTCATCATCTCTTATCTTGAGTTGTCTCATGACCTCGAAAGCCATCTCATCCTTCATCTTCTTCTTGAATACTGGGATCTTCCTCATTTCATATGCAATGAGAATGTTGTGTATTTCATCAAGAGAGAGATCAAATTTTTCTTATAATGCTGAGACTTTGGGGTCAAACCTATCAGGAAAGTTTCTCATTAGTTTTTTAAAGATAGTTGAGTCCTCTAACTTTTCTCCAAATCCCCGAATGTTACTAACAATTTCATTGACTCTTGTGAAATAATCATCAAAATTTTATTCTTCTCCCATCTTGATATCTTCAAACTGGCTTCTCCAAATTTGTAATTTGGCTTCCTTGACTTTCATGTTGCCTTCATAACTGCTTTCCAATTTGTCCCAAATTTTTTTAGCATTCTTTAGTCCCCTGACTTTTGTGTATACTTTTTCTGAGAGTGACATAAGGATATAATTTTGAGATTTACCATCAACTTCCATATTTATTTTCTCAGCAAGTGTCATAGCAGCTTCATTAGCAAGAGGAGGGAATCCAAATAAGGTTGCATCTCTAACTTCAAGGTCGAGAGATAGAAGGTAGGGTAACATATTATTCTTCCAGCTGTGGTAATTCTTTCTATCGAATGTAGGAACACCCCTACTATTAACCGAATTCAGATTTTCCATCTTTTTAGAAGTAGATCCTAACATAGGTAACCTCCCCCTGATACCACTTGAAATTCCTGGATCAGTTGTGACCACTGAGAGGGGAGGGGTGAATCAGTGATAACTTTTTCTTTTTAAGAATTGTTCCCTTTGAATGATCAATTCAACATCTATGGCTGGTAAAGGCCTAGATCTACTCTTTTGGTGGTATAGTGATAATGAAAGCACAGAACACAGAGATTTACAAGGTTTGTTACAAAGACCTACTCCTTTCCGTGTTGGTTACACTCCCCAACACGGATTATTCACTATGACAAAATATGTTTACACAGTAATTGGTTATGCCCCCCAATTACAAGTTGGTTAAACCCCCCAACTTCACAACATATTCTTCTCCACAACTTCACTTCTCTTCTTCAAATGTGTTGTTTAATTCTTCAAGTAGCTTCAACATACTTCATGAGAACTTGTTGGTACTGCTCACCAATACTTTTATTCAACATGCATGCATGTACATACATGAAATCCTTCCATCTGTACTTGTGCACACACTAAAGCTTAGCCTTCCTCATTTGTTAAGCACATACACAAATTGTTTAAACTTCACTCATATATGTGCAAGTTGCGTCCTTCTTCTTTACACACACCCTCATAACCCAAATGGTTGGGTGTGGCCTTTACTTCACCCGGACACACTTCAAATGAGGGAACACAAGTGTGCGTCATTATCCTGTCATCTTCCTTGCAAGATCATGGGTGAAACAGCCTCACAGTGTGTGGGAGCAGCGAGCACTCAAGTGGTAGCAACTCCTTATACCGCACAATTGGCGCGGTAGCTTCCTCCTGTCGCACAAGTGTGCGGGCAGAGAGAGCGCGTAGGTGTGCGTGGCTCAGCCTCTTCTTGCCGTGAAAAGGGAGCATCTAGGGTGGCCCAGTCCTCCTTCTTTCACCCAGGGGTTGCGCTAACAATTCCCTCGGAGCCTCGGGTGGCTCTGGACCTCACAGTCGCGTTCGGGTACAAGAAAAACTTCCTTCACATTGCACGGAGCTTCACGGGATTTCATCTTAGGCGATCAACAGCCTCTTCTCGGTTTGGGCTTCTCCTTTTGTAGACAAAGAGTGCGAAATAGAATGGTGGGGTTCCAATCTTTGAATGCCTGAGATCTGCGTCATTTTGAAATCATCAAACGCGGATCAAGATATGGCCGCAAATGATGGTATATTTCGTTCAACGTTGACTCCTTCTTTCTCGGTGAGTACATCTAATGTATTTCATTTAAAATGCATAAAAGGGTTCTCCAAGTATGTCAAACGGGCAGTGCACCCTCGGCAACTTTTTTTGCCTTGGGTTCCCTCGAGCTTCTTCATCTCATTGCATGCATGTGACTTTTAACGCATGCAAGTGTTTATAAAGGGGAGACGAACACAACGGAGGCCTTAACTTTGTTAGAGGTGGTCGGGAGCTCCTTCTGCCTTGCTCGGGTGACTCCGGTTTGTGGGAGGCGTCGCGGGGTGACCCTCAGCCAGCGGGAGGTTGAAGACAACCCCAGGCTCATTGGATCCGTGTTTAATGATCACAGATGGCCAGGATTATAATGTTGCGTGGTGAGATGAATCATGCAGTTGAGATCAGACACGAGATCAGATGAACGACCAAGATTAGATATGTGTCTTTAAAATGTCATCCCAAATAGAAACGTGCCGTGGTTTTTGCACGGTTTATCAATTAGCTACTCTTAGCATCGGTTCAGAAATCTCCTCTCCCCCCTCCAGTGCCGCCCCACACCGGTTCTCCTGTGGGCGCGCTCTAGCGCCCACTATGCCTCCTGTGTGCACGCTCTTGGCGCCCACGCTACATGGGTTCATCACCGTGCGGCACCCGTGGGATTACACACGGCCCTCACTCTCATGCCTCGTGGAGGCCCTAGCTTTGAGGACTTCCCTTGAGCATGGTTGACCCTCGGATCCCGCAAGTGCTTGAGGTGAGGACCTCAGCCAGCCTCCTTGGTTGGCTAATTTTTTGTTAAAGTATATAGTTGGTACTTTGTACAAAAACAAAGTAATCAAGTAATAAAAAACCAAACCATACTTCCTATCCTCTTCATCTTCTCCTCCTCATCTTCTTAAGAACTCCATATATCTTCTTCAACATCTCTTCTTCTTCTTCCATTAGGGGATAGAATTCCCAAGGATCTTTATCAACCATCAATTAAAAATCACTTTATCTTCAATGTACTTCTTTGATCCAATCATAGATGAGGTTGGATTATATTTCAAATTCTCATGCATTAAGACTAAAGAAAGGACATCAACACATCATCTTTTCGTATGCAATTGAGTACTGCATGAACTACTCCAAGTGTTTTAACATTGTATCACCTTGATACAAGTCTTGGAACTTAAGACCAGTTCAACAATCGTCAGAGTTTATGATGCTTCTTCAATCGTCATTCTTCAAGCTGTACTTCATCAGTTGGCACACATTGATAGGTTATTGACAAGAAATGCAATCACTTGGTCACAACAGTAGTAAATAAAATGAAACTAGTTCATGGTGTTCGGGAAAACCACTTAAATAAACTAATCAATTATCATTAATGTTTTATTTAATTAATCATCCTCATATAATAAATATAAATTTTATATGGGAAAATTAATAATTATTAAGTTTAATTAATACTCTTCCATTCCAATTTTTTAGTTTTAATCCCATTTTACAAAAATATCCATAATTTTATACAAATGAACCGATCATTAAACCATGTAACAAACGCACCTGAAACCATGAAAATAATGAAATATTATTAATGAATGGCCCATAAGATAATATAAAATCATCACATAAGGTCTTATAAATATGAATATATTTCACTAATGAATTAATAAAAAAATCTTAAACCATTAAACATGATATTAAACTCTATATCAGTTAAGGGAAGCGTGAGGTAAGATATTTCTTAACCCAATTTCCAATAACTCGGTTAAAATTATACCATTATATTATGTCATGATAATATTATGTGTGAAATGAATTATGAATATTTTATGTTTTTTTAATTTTTTTAATTTTTATTTATAATTGATAAAATTATTTTATTCATTTTTTTAATTTCCACTTCAACAATAAGATATTTATTAGGTACTTTATTTTAAAAACTATCTTTTTAAAGTTACCCATAAAAGTATATTTTTCTTCCACATTGATATTTTATAAAATTATTTACAAAAATGTTTTTACTATTTTGGAAATACTGTTTATATTCATTTCTAATCATGTTTTAATTTTTTTTAAATGTTATGTAATTATTCTTTATTTTATTTTCCAATATTGGTTCTTTATTACTTTTCCAAAAAAATACTAAGGAATGTTTTTTAGCTTATTTGGGATGAGTATATTTTTATGCCATAATGGAACATTAATATATTGAATATTAACTTACTTGTTTATATATTTACTTTAAAAGAAATATTTTTTCAATTGTATTAGGGTAGTTTTTCAAAATGAGTGACTTCAAAATGAAAAGTTCATTTTCTTCCAAGATTTTTTATAATGAAATATTTATAGATTTATGTTTTTTTATGATTCTTGGAAATTTTTTATTATAGTTTCAGACCATTATAGATCAGGATATGAAGGTTTGATCCGAATTATATCTCATTATATGAGGGTATGAGCCCAATTATAGATTAACATTTGACGTGTTGAGCCCCATTATATCTCAAGATATGATAGGTGAGACCCATTATAGATCTCTAATGCAATGCGTACTCCATAGATGGAAGACAAATTTTTGGTTATTCCATTATCAAGTGTGAATTTACAAGTTATATGGTAATGATTTCCCAACTAAACTACATGACATTCCCATGCTTCATAATGAGTTTTTTTAAGAAAATTTTTTTGATGTGTTTTCTTGTTTTCACTAGACTAATGATTTTCTTAATTTATGTACCTTAATATGATTTTGTGCTCATCCCATGTTTTTAAATTGATTCTAATAGGATTTAAGGTGTAATATATACAAGTATGAGATCATGGGAAAATTGCGAATATTTTAGCATAAAAAGAAACAATGTTTTTAAAAGGATTTCCTTTGGTGAAAAAAGAGGATAATGAGTATAAGTGTATAAAATTAAATATTTGAGTTTTTATAAATGATTTATGGCATAATAATATAAAAATATAAAATAAAAATATTCTTGGTAATGTAATAATATTGATTCTCATTTAAAATCACTAGAATATGTACAGTTTAAGGATAAGTCTTTATAGTTTGTATCATAATACAATTTCGATAACTTTAGAGGTTAGAATATTATTTTAAAGTAAGTTAAATATCATATATAACCAAAATGGTTATTATCATATGTATAATTTTTTTAGGTTATTATGGGTTATTATTTATTACGATGAAAAATGAATGCTAAGATATAACCTTTTAAGTTACAATATATTAAGTTTATTTTGAGGATGTTTCTAACATCTCTAGAATTATATAAGGATTATATTAATATAGTTTTAGAAAAATGGAAACCCATAGGATGGGTGAAAATCTATCATGTTCGATAAGGCCATGGGGATCAAACCCAAAATTGAAGGGTGATAAGGGTAAATCTCCTACCACTGGCCTACATGAGGTCTCGATTAGTATGACATTTTTTTATGTAAATTTTTTTATCAATGAAAAATATTTTTATTTCTTATCATATGTTTTATTGTAATGATTATCAAGGGATTGAAAATTTATTTGACGATTAAGTGATTAATGTTATTTTGGAATATTATCACTATTCTGGGAACCTTTTATGATTAAGTTAAAAACAGTACTATGGGATTTTATTTGAGACATTAAAGTATGAGTTATATTTTGGTAACATATATGATTTATGGTGATTCAATTTATTTATAGAAATAATTAGTATATCTAGAATATTATTAAGGTAATTACTATTGGTATACGACTTAAAGAGTAATTGATTTTATTTAAAGTGGAATATTAAATTTATATTAGAAGACTATGTCTTTAAATGATTATGACTTTTTGGATTTCAATTTATTCAGGAATATTTTGATGAATTTTGAGGATAGTTATTTGTTGACTGATATATATTGAACTTTGGGTATTACTATAGAATTTTAGTGATTAAAGTAGTTTTAAATAATAAAGATATTTATTATTTTTATGAAATTACTTTATCTTCCACTAAATGTTTTGTTTTTAGTAAATTTATAATGAAATAAGGGATATATAGTTATAAATTTATGGATTCTGGATTAATTATAAGTAAATTATGATGCTTCAGGAATAAAATTTCTACTTGGAAACTCATCATTTATAGAGAATATAAGGATGAAATTATACTATTCAAGTAATTATATTTATTTATGTTTTTATTCTAGTTAGTAAAATAATTTCTCAACCATAGAAAAATTATTTCAAAATAATGTTATTCAATTACTTTTCATACCGAGAAATCAATGGACTTTCAATCTATCACAGATGTATGGTTTTGTGATTATTAACATTATCAAAAATATATTCTCGATAACACTATATCATTATTTGAGAAATATATTTTCTCTTAAAAGTTAATTTTTTCCTACATAGTACCCTATTATGTCTTATCTTAGGTGAGATTCATACATCCCTTTCTTTATTTTAAAGTATAAGTTTCGTTGATCTTTTTTTTAATGTTGGATTTCAACAAAAAAATATATTTTAAAAATCAAACCAATAGTTTTTTCTATCCCAAGTTAATATTTTTGGATTATATTTATTAAATGGGGGAGAATGTAACATTGTGATATATTAAAAGGAAACACTATGATCAATATCATACTAGATACACCACATCATGTTTAAATAAAAAACTAAACATTATATTTTAAAAATGATAGTTATCACTTATATTTTTGAATGGAGAGAATGAATTATATTAATAAATTTTGGAATATATAGTTTAATCATGTTTATAAAATTAATTCATTGGTTATCAATAAATTAGAAATGAAATTAAAATCCAATTCAATATAAAGAATGTGTTTTCATCAAAAAAACTATTTTTATTCACATAATGATATTTTATCTTAATATATTAAATTAATTACAATTAGTAAAATATAATAATTTTATTAATATTTTATATATTGTAGAATTTGTTTTTTAAATTCATCTAATAAGTTTTATAGGCTTAATATAAAAATAAATCATATTTTAAGAATAGAAGTTAATCTTTTTTTCTAAAAGTAAATTTTGTCATCTTTTGATGGGGCACCAATTTTAAATTTAAATTTTGAAAATTTTATAAATTTATCTTCAAAAAATAAACTTTATTTTTCTATATAAGAATATTAAAATTATCTTAGGTTTAAATTTTGTTATTCTTAGGAGAAGTTTCATTTTTTTGATGAATAAAGAAAAATATTGAATTTTAATTGAAAAATTCATTTCATATAACTTATGTATATTGTTCTATTGTATTTTAAATGGGTTTTAAAGTATACATATTTCAATTATACATAAATAAAATCATTTTATGTCATAGGAATCAATTTGACATTGAAATTCGATATAAAAACATTTCAATCTTTTTAACGTTAAAATTTAAAAACCTGCTTTTTCAATTTGTTTGTAGGATTATTTTAAATATAAATTTTCCATTCATGTGAATTTACTTAGGTAAAATGGATTAAATATTTTTAATCCTATGTTCAAAATTATTTGGTAAGTTCAATTTCATTTTTAGTTATAAATTTTTTTATTATGGTAAAAAAATTATTTACCAAAATATAAGTAAAATAATGGAAAGGGTTGAAGTTAAAAGGATAAATTTTAACATAACTAAAAATTACAAAATATATTGGTTGTTTGAGGTGTAACATAACAATAAACAAACTCTATAATATTATTTTTCAGAAAATTAAGGGAATTTAATTCTACCTCAATGTGATAGGATTTAAATATAAAATATTCATTATTTTAATCACTTAAACCCACCTCTCCTCAAGTATAAATACCACCCTTAACCACCATATTTTTATCCAAAAGACTTGAATCTCCTAAAAAATCTTAAAAAAACTCTCCTATTTACTCTCCCCATTTCCAAGTGATACTTTTCTCACCACAATATCAAATTCAAGGTCCTTAAGGATGTGATATTGAAGAGGTAATTTTCTCAAAACACCTAAATTAATTTACTTTCTTCTTCTACTTTCTCCTAATATCTTTCACCAATAAAGGAATAATAATTCCAGAATAATGTAAATACTATAATTTAATGTTTTTAATTAAATATCATATATCCATACCCTTTTATTAAATCCAATTACACAAATAAATGAAACCATTGTTCAAGTTATGCCAGTGGATCTCCTCTATGAATAATGTTTTTTTGTTTTCCATTACTGTCTTCATGTATGGTCATAAAACTATTATTATGGTTAAATATTATTTTAATAAATATATTATATCAAATTTCATTTTATATAACTAATATATACTCATAATATTAAATAAAATAAAACTAGTTTAGGGTGTTTAGGAAAACCACAAAGAAACTAATCATTTATCATAAATGTTTAATTTAATGAATCATCCTCATATAAGAAATAAAACTGATATATGGGAACATTGATACTTTTTTAAGTTTATAAATTCAATTAAATTCCATTTCTGGATATTTAATCCAATTTTAAAAGAACATTCTTAATTTTACACAAATGAACCAATCATTAAACCATGGAACAAATGCACCTGAAACCATGAAAATAATGAAATATTTTTAATGAATGGGTCATAATATATTATAAAATCATCACATAAGGTATTATAAATATTAATATAGTTATTTAGTGATTTAATGAAATTATTTAAACCATTATACAAGAGGTTAAAGTACAAATCACTAAAAGGAATCATGAGGTAAGGGATTTCTTAACCCAATTTCCAATCATTGGGTTAAAATTCTACATCATGATTATGTCATGATAATATTATGTTTGAAATAAATTTTTAATTTTTAATATTTCATTACAATTTTATTTATTTATCATAGATACAAATATTTTATTCATTTTATTAATTTCCACTTCAATGATATGATATTTATTAGTGACATTCTTTTAAAAACAATCTTTTTAAATTTACCCTTAAAACCCCTTTTATGTCTATGTACATATTTTGAAAAATTATTTCCAAACTTTTTTACTATTTTAAAATTATTTTTTAAATTAATTTATACTCATGTTTTAATTTTTAAAATTTTTTCTTAAATTATTCTATTTCTCATTTTCTAAAAGTTGTTCATTGTGACTTTTATGACTAAAATATGGAAGAAATGTTTTTTATCTTACAAAACAAGAGCATTTTTACACCATCATGTTGAATTAATTTTTTTAATCATACCATAAAATTTTATAGTGTCAATTTTAAAGAAAATTATTTCCATTTTAGGAGCATAGTTTTTCAAAATGAGTGTTTTCAAAATGAAATGTTAATTTTCTTCTATTATTGTTTTAATTATGCAATATTTCATGATATATGTTTAAGTTATGGTTATTGAAAATTATTTATTATGGGTTTATACAATTATATATCAATATATTAAGGGTTTATAAACATTATATATCAAGATATGATGGGTTGAGAACCATTATAGCTCAATATATGATGGGTTGAGCTCCATTATTGCTCAAGATATGACGAGTGAGCCCCATTATATGGCTCTAATGCATTGGAGACTCCAGATATGGAATTACACCATTTGGTAATTCTATTTGTAAGGGGTAATTATATATTTATATGGTAATTATTTTTCAATCAACCAATATTATTTTTACATTCTTCCTAATGAGTTTTTAAGAAAATTTCTTTTTGACGAGTTTTCATTTTTTTCACTGGACTAACGATTTTCTGCCTTTATGTACCTTGCTGAGATTTTTTTTCTCATCCCAAGTATTTAATTTTTTTTCACATTTTTTAGGTGATAAAAGAGAAAAGGTTGAGATCAAGGATTTTTTTGAATATTTGTTTATAAAAGGATTAATTATCTAAGAATATAAATAGAAAAGATTCTTGGGAATGTAATAATGTTTATTATTTTCTAAAAACACTTTAATATGGGTAGTTAAAGGCTGAGTCTTTACATATATCATTTATATTCTGGCCCTTCCACCCGTTAGAAAAAGATATTATTGATCATGCACACTTGTGCATCACCAGCTCCAAATGGTGATATGATTCATTTTTATTGTATTAATTTAATGGATTATTCTATATATGTATATAATTAACATATATGATATTTATATCATTATTAATATTCAGTAGATGATATTACCATAAGAAATATGAAAGGTATAAAACTACCGAACGAAAACATATGTGAATAATGAAACAGTTAACATTAATAAAAAATAAATTTAATATAGAATTATTAATATATGGGATTTGAAAATTTATAATTGGATAATATATGATACTATATGCCTGTAAATGGTTATGTTATAAAACTGTAGTAAATTTAAATATATTATATAGGAGGTTAAAATCACTTATTAATCAATTCCAACATAAGGTAAGTGTTTATTTCACAATCTCATTCTTATTCATGATTTTTGGTATTAATGTTTCCTTTTTTGGAATTATATGATCCTGATATCTTAAACCACATATATTTTCTTATCCTATGTTTATTTCTAGAAATTACAATTTTTTCTTTAATTTTCCTCTCTCAATGTACTCAAAATTCCAAAAAATTGGTTGTAAGAAAAACCAACTTTATTTTTCTATTTGGTTGAAAATATTTTTATTACATATACATACATTTTATAATTATTTACAGAGTTTTTTAATATTATATGATGACTGATTAATTTCATTTTACCCATGATTTAATTTATATAATTTTTTAAAAAATAATCATCGTGTCATTTACTAAATGAGTACCTTTTCGCAGAAGGTGTGAATGGAATATTTGTTTTAGTGCTTACCGCATAGAAATTTTTTCCCATATTCATTAGTATTATTTTCCATGAAGATTAATTTAAAAAATTTAATATTGATTTTCAAGTAATTTTTTTTCCTAATATTCCAAAAACTTTTATATTTTAAATAGTTTATTTCAAAAAGAAATTGGTATTTTCCTCATGAATTGTAATAGTGATCTTTAAAAATTATTTTAATCTTTTTAAAATAATTTGACGAATCTTATATACTACTTGAGATATACTCTAATGATATTATTCGCGATATTTATTTGAATGGTATATGATCATGTTGTTATACTAGGGAAAATATTAGCATTTTATATGCTAGTTTTTAAATAAGAATTTCCATATTGATTATGTGTTGAAATTTTATTCATTTATTTCATATGAATAATGAATTAGACATAGTATGTGATGGTTGGGTCCCATTATATCCCATATAAATAAAAGTTATTCTATTGAGATAAAATAGTATGAGAATTTATAATACGCCTTATATATATACATGTGATGTCTTAAAACACAGCCTTGATGGTAAGATTATAGTTTCTGATATAATAAATTCAATAATTATGAAAATATTTATTATTATACATGTAATTATTTATGTTTTTATTTCATTCATAGATTTAGCCCCCCTTTTTTAAATATGTTTTATATTAAAAATTTGATTATTATTTATCAATCCCATATTATTCATGCTTTATTTATCTTATTATATCTTATGTTATAAAATTTCCCTTATTGAGAATTTGAGAGCAAAATTTATTATGTTTTAATTTAAGTAGGATACCAAGATGAGATCTATGAATGATATCAAGGATTTACTTGAAGGAATGATAATGTAATCTCTATAGATTTTAAGTTGTATTTAATGTTTTGAAATGTAATGTGAGAATCATTTATGTATCTAGTCTCTAAAGACTACTAATCTACTCAATAATTTAGGATATATTCTATTATATTTTGTGACAATATTGTAACATAACCATAGGCTCCTGATTACTAGAGTTTGGGTGTTTCATAAGTTCTTTATAATCAATTCATAGCCACATTGATGCATCATTACACTTTATAAAGTGAATACGTTATCCCTAATGAGGCACACTAGATTGAATAAAACCCTTCTCCAAAATATTGTTTAGTTTCTTCATTAACTCTTCCAACTCTATATATTTAATTCAGTCTGAGGTCTTTGATATTTTCATGGATATATGCATCATCTCAATTGGGAACCATATCTCTCTTTTCGGGGGAGGTCTATGTAATTCTCTTGAAAACACATGAATTTATTTCAAAAAAATGGGCACATATCCTTTATTTATTATTTCCATTTCTTAAATGTAAAACCCTTAGATTTTTATGAAATATTTTCCTAAAAACATTTTATAGCATGAGATGCACAAAACAACAAGTTTAAATGAACATCATAACAATACCAAACAATTATGTGTTAATTATCATCTAGGGATTATATTGGTGGGTATGAATAATAATAACAAAATTATAAAAAATATATATTCTGTAAATTTATAAAATAAATAAATTAGTTATAAAATGAATATAATTAAAAAATTTAAAAATATTTTAATATAAAAGTTGTGTTTTTCAGATTTTTTTACAAACAATAAATTTTATATCAATATATTAAATTAATCCATATTGGTGAATAGGTTTAATGAAATTTATATATTATTTAAATGTTAAAAAAATTTAGACATTCAACAAATATTTTTCAAATCCAAGGATAAGAATAAATCATTTTTTATGCATGAAAACAAATTTCTCCTAAATAGAGATTTTTTTCACATTTTTCTCACATAAAATAAAATTAATTTCTTTAATTTTTTTATATTGAATTAGATAAAATGAATTGAATGTTAAAAATTTATTTGTTCAAATATGGTAATTAATCCCATTTTACTTTTTATTCAATATGAATAACAACCATGGTAAACTTTATCACCTCGTTAAAGGGTAAATCAGGTAAATCTAGATTAAAAATAAGTGATAAGGTTATAATTTTGCAAAAAAATTCTTATTGGATGAATTAAATTCGACCCTTTAAATATAAAGGTTGAAATTGAGTCATTTAATTGACACTTTTCCATAGAATTGACTTATAAATTATTTAAACTAAAGGAACTAACAAAATTCCACTATCATAGTTTTTAATATCATTTATGAGTTCACATACGGAAAAAATTAGTTATGAACACATATTAATATTATTTTTGTTCCTAATGAAATTATATTCATGAAAATAATTTATTTATAATTTATAGGAATGAAATAATTATCATAAACACTTACAAAATGTTGCTGCAATAAGGATTCAATTAATTGAAAAATCAAATAAATGATATTAACAATATTAAAAGTATTCTAATTTTAAATAATTAATCTGATCCAAAACTTTTATAGATGAATATGTTATGTTTTTGATGGTTTAAAATTATTGTTTCAAATTATAAGTGTTTTATTGATGTTATTAAAGTAAAATATATGAATATTTCTAAAAATTAACAATAATGACATTTATTGAAATTAATATTTTATTAAATTACTTAAAAATAATAAAAATATTACATAAGGACAAAGGAGACAATATAGAGTATAAAATATCATCCCTTATCAATTTATGAGTCAATAGTTACCTTATATTTAAAATTATATCCTTTTAGGAGTCAAAAATATCTTACCATAGTTAATGTCAAAATAGGTCAATTAAGGGGTTAATCCAAAAGACTAGGTTTAAAATAGAAAATAAACCTATATATTTTTTATGATATTTCAACCATATACTACCCTTGGTTCGAATTCATGTCCATTTGGATGTATTTTTGTAAAATCCTTGGTAAATAAAGAATAATACATATTTCATATTTATTAAAAATTTTGAATTAAATATTGATTTTACTTTAAAGGGGTTTCTATGTTTGATAGCGTACCCAATACGCAACAACGAGTTTTATTGAAATTGTACGTTGCACACTAATAATATAATATTATTAATTTAAATAGTAGTTAAATACTAGATATTATATTTGAGGGAATGAAAAAAACTAACTAAAATATGATTATACATTTTTGTTAAATGTATTTACATTTATTCAATAAAAAATTAGAGGCGTAAATTGTGAATGAAGCAAATTTTAAGCATAATTTACATTAAAAGGCCAATTTACTGCCTTTTAATGGAGAAACCTATTTAAATATAGTAATGGTCACTTTAATAGATTCTATTTTACCGAATAAAATACTTGTTTAGAATAGCGACATCAAAATTTACTTTGTGTAATTTTTTCGAATTTTTCGGATAAAGTTCATTTTTTAATGAATAGTGAAAAATATTGTATTTTAATTCGAAACTGTGTTTTAATATAATTTATTTATATGGTTAGATTATCTTTTTAATTGGTTTTTAAGTGTAATTATAATATATTTTTATCATTTAATCCAATTTTGGTCATTGAATTGATTTCACTTTGAAATTGGACATAAATTCATGTCAATATTTTGATAGTTATTGTTTCTTAAAAACATGCTATTTGTTTTAACAACAGGAATTAATTTTAAAATATTTAATGCCACTATTATGTTTTTAATTGGTCAAAATATACATCATTTTTTATTTCTGAATATCAAATATATATTAGGCTGAATATATGTGATTTTTCTAAAAAACATCAACTTTTGATGAATAGTGAAACCACTTAGTACTAGTTTAAAAACTAACTTTTTCATTTAAATGAAATTTTACCACTTCTATGAATTTAATTTTGAAAATCCTACATAAATTATTGTTATTAGTAAGTAAAATTTGGTTCAATAATATGAAAATAATTTTTTTCAATATTAACTTTTGACTTATTTACTGAGGTTGAAGGAAAATAGGGAAATTCAAGGTAAAAAGTATATTATAATAATTCAAAATTACCTTAACACTTGTCCAAACCTTATTGGTTGAGTCATTTATGACCATTTTCATCTTTGGGTTGATTTTTTTCCCCATTTAGCCACTTGGGATTGATAATGACACTTTAGATTAATTAACTTAAAGTAAATGTAAAAATTAAAAAAACAAATATCTTTTAGTAAATTAATTTTTACATGGGGTTATATAAATTATCTTTTGGACTGTAAATATTCATTGGAAAGATAAAATAATTTCCTACATCATGATATTTTTTTATAATTCTTTGAAATCAAATAAATTAAATTATTTATGACACAATAATGATGCAGTATTTACCTCATTAATAAAAGATTTAAATAAATAAGATTATAAATATTAAAAAAATATCCAAAACCTGTCCAATTCTTATTGGATGATTTATTTTGACAATGATTCATCCTATATTCGACTTTAGTTAGTTTTTTACCTTTATAAACTGAATATCATTATATAATAAAATAATATTATCACACTTTCCTAAAGAGCCCCTCCTCCCCCTTATAAAAAGCCCTCACTTATAACTAATTCCTCACATCTCTCAAGCCTTTTAGATCATCCAAACTCTGCCCAATTAATATCCCTACATCCCTATTCTCCTCCTAGAAGTATTACCTTAGGTAGAATGCACTTTAAGAAGTCCTTTTGGTTCAAACCAAAGGAAGTTACCCAAATTAAAGGAGATTAAAGAGCAGTCAAGTTAAGTCGGGCACGAGGTAAGGGACTTCGTCTCAATCTCCTTTCATTGAGGAATATTTTGTTCTAATACCCAAATTTCTTTTATACTCTTTATAAACACCTTTGAATTTTTATTTCATTCAAAGGGAATATTTTTTTAGGAAGTTTTTTACTAAACGACAAAAAAATAATGTTTCTTTTTAACATAAGCGGTGAAAACGACTTTTCCACCGCTACGAGTATTATTTGATCTTTGGATTCCTTAATAAGCCATAATGTTTTTAAAAGAAAAATAAATACTATATACTATTTTATGTATTTTTTGTATTGAAAGTGGTTTTGATAATGGTGTTGATACGTTAATATATTGAAATGTTATATTGTTATTACAATGTGTAAATGTTATCTTTCCTTTAATATTATGTTATGTGTTATGATAATGTTATGGTTATTAGGCAATATTTATGTATACGGGTGGTTTTTTTAATAAACCTACGGCAGGTGAGCCTGAGATAGATCTCCAATGCATTGTGTAATGTGGTGGAGGTAAACATGAATGTTTCTCCAAAGATATTTAGGGAATATACTGTGATGGGTATTCCAAAGTAACTTTCTATGTAGCTATGATAGATATAATGTAAGTATGTTATGAATGCCGCAATTTACCTTTATGATTTATTATTTTTATGTGTTATACATAAATCATATGATTTCTTGAGGTAAGTAAAAGCTTTTATGTTCGGTATGTATTTATGAACTAATGTTTTCTTTCTTTGTTTTATAACCCTTATTGAGCTTTTTATGCTTATCCCAAGTTTTGAATTTTTTTTCATAGGACTTAAAGATGAATTGGGTCAAGGATAGAATCAAAGAAAAGTCATGCTATCAAAAACATGGAACTAGACATGACTTTTTTTCAAGAGTTTTTATTTTATGTAAAAATGGAAACTGAGTAGAAGTGTCTACTTTTTAATCTTTTGAGATGTAATAGGTATGTCCTAATTCTCTAAAACTTTAAACCTAAAAATATCCTCAATGTGAATTATTGGTTAAAGTAAATATAAATTAATGTTTTAAGGTCAGGTTTTTATAGTTGGTTTCAGAGGTTAGTTTAAATAACATTATGAGGTAGGGTATTATTAAATAAATGTCCATAATTTAATTTATGGTAATATAGAAGTGATATATATTTTACAGTTTACCATGTTGCTTCGCCTAAGATATTTCAATGTTCAGAATGGTTTTTCGCAGAGGAAATAGTGAAACTATGTTGGGATGACATCAAGAGGAATACAACCTTCCAAATTTGAAACCTGAGATGGTCGGAATCTGAACTGAACAGTTTGTTACAGTGATGGAATAGTTTACTCAGACTATAAATAGCGGTGGTATCTATGCATGAGATCAGCCAGATCAACCATAGAGGAACATGTCAGCAGTAGAGAATTTCATGAGGCAACATCCCCCATCATTCAGAGGATCATCTGACCCTGTGTTAGCTGAAGGGTGGATTAAAGAACTATACAAGATTTTTGATGTCATGGGTGTTCAGAACATCAAAAGGATAGTCTCATTATTTACCATTATGATGGTGAATTTGATCAGTGGTGGTCGATGGGGAAAAATATCCGGGATAGTGAGGAGATTAATGATCTTTATTGGGATAAATTCAAAGGTATGTTTCTTGAGAAATATTTTCCTAAGGTTGTTCATCTTAGAATGGAAAAACAATTCCTAGAATTGATGCAAGAGGATGACTCAGTGGCAGCTTATGAAGCAAAATTCACTCTTCTGGAAAGGTATGCTCTAAATTTCATATGATATCTTGATAGTAAAATCAATTGATATAACTCGGGATTAAATAAAAAGTATCAAAGGGATTTAGCTTCTCGTGAGTTCAAAAGTTATAAAAAACTTGTTCGTTGTGTGGAGACTGTGGAAATGGAGTTTGCTGATGATCAGGTGTTCTTTGAAAAACAAAATAATAAGAGGTCGAGGTGGCAGGTGAAAGGGAAGAACTCTTCAAAAAAGTCTGATGGTAAGAAAATTATGTTTATAATTTGTGAAAAATGTGGTAAAAAGCATGCTGGGGAATGTATTTTGAATTCCAGTAAGTGCTACTGATGCGGTAAAATGGGACATAAGGCTCGTAATTTCACTAAAAAAGATCATGGTAATGGTAAGACAAAATCTGATTTAGAGTCAGTAAAATGTTTTAAGTGCAATGAAATGGTTCATTATGCAAATGAGTGTCCAAAAAGGAACTCAACTGAGGGAAAGCAGCTGGACTACAAGCAAAAATGGGTGGTGAAATCATTTGCATCTACATCAGAAGATGTTGGGCCATCAAATGAAGTAGTATCAGGTACAATATTAGTTTGTTCAGATTATGCCAATGTGGTGTTTGATTCTGGTTCTACACACTCTTTCATTTCTAGGAAGTTTTCTAGTAAATTGGGAATTCCATATCAAGATATTAATATAGAACTTACGGTAAAAATACCTGGAGGAAATGTTGAGACAAAAAGAAAACATAAGAACATTCTTATCCTTGTGTAAATAAATAATCTACCAGCAAACATTATTATTTTGCCTCTAGTAGAGTTTGATGTTATTTTGGGAATGGATTGGCTTTCTGTTTATCATGCAATGATTTACTATAGAGCTAAAGAGGTTTCTTTTCAGAGTGATTTTTTGTTTGTGTACAAGAATGAACCCTCGATTTTGATAACATATCATAAAGCTGAGAAACTATTAAAAGATGGAAATGAATGTTACCTTTCTCATATTGTTGAAAATAAAGGAAGTGTTGAGATTAATGATATGCCAGTGGTAAATGAGTACCTTGATGTTTTTCATGATTAGTTTCCTGGTATTATACATGATCGAGAAGCTGAATTTACTATTGACTTAGTTCTTGATGCTAAGCCAATTTCCAAACCTCCTTATCAAATGGATCAAATTGAAATTTTAGAGTTAAAGAAGCAATTTCAGGATTTATTAGATAAAGGTTTCATTCGACCAAGAACATCACCATAGGGTGATCTAGTCTTGTTTGTTAAATAGAAATACAGTTCAATGAGACTTTTCATTGATTATAGAGCATTTAATAACATCACTATTAAGAACAAGTATCATTTTCCTCATATTGATGATTTGTTTGATCACTCCAGGGAGCTCAGTATTTTTCAAAGATTGACTTGAGATCTGGGTACCATCAGTTGAATGTAAAGGAATAAGACATTCCAAAGACTGAATTTCATACTAGATATGGACATTATGAATTTTTAGTTATGCCTTTTGGTTTAACCAATGCACCTGTTGTATTCATGGATCTTATTAATATAATTTTCTTTGAGTTCTTGGATAATTTTGTGGTTGTTTTCATTAATGATATTTTGGTTTATTAAAAATGTAAAGAGGAACTTGAAAATCATTTAAGGGTTATTTTTCAAACCTTAAAAGAAAATAAACTATTTGGGAAATTTAGAAAGTGTAAGTTTTGGTTGCAACAAATTTCTTTCCTCAGTCACATTGTTTCAAAAAATGGCATAACGGTTGATCCTACTAAAACAAAAGTTGTTGAATAATGGCCAAGACCCACAAATATACCCGTGATTAGTAGTTTTCTTGGTTTGGTAGCTTATTAGCGAAGGTTTGTTGAACATTTTTCATGGTTATCTAGTCCAATGACTATGTTAACTTAAAAAGGTGATAAGTTCATCTATAAAAAAGAATGTGATGATTGTTTTTAGGAATTTAAAAGAAGATTGGTGAATGCTTCAGTTTTGGCACTGCCATCCAGAAATGGTGAGTTTATTATCTACAATGATGCTTAGTTGAAAAGAATTGGTTTTGTCCAAATGCAGAATGATCAGTTAATTGCTTATTCTTCATGTAAGTTGAAACCACATGAGTTAAATTACCCTACACATGATTTGGAATTAGCTGCTGTTGTTTTTTGTTTTAAAATTTTGAGGCATCATTTGTATGGAGTAAAATGTGAAATATATACTGATCACAAAAGTTTAAAGTATATATTCTCTCAAAAAGAATTGAAAATGAGACAGAGGTGATGGTTGGAATTAATCAAGGATTATGATTGCATGATCCATTACCATCTGGGAAAAGAAAATAAAGTGGTTAATGATTTGAGTCGAAAAAGTAATGATTCATTAACCATGTTACGTTTGGAACAAGATCCTTTGGTTTTTGATTTTAATAACTTTGGTATATATGTTTTTGGTGCAGAAAACTCATCTCTTTTGTATCAAGTGTCAGTGAGATCATCTCTATCAGACAGAATTATGTAAGCACAAAAGGAAAACAATGAGTTACGAAAAAAGGTAGAGTTTGTTCAGAAGGGTAAGTTGCCTGAATTTAACATTGATAATGATTGTGTTTTGACATTTTGGAAGAGATTATGTGTGCCTTGTGATTTGCAGTTGAAGAATGAGTTGTTATGTGAAACTCATAGTTCCCTGTTTTCAGTTCATCCTAGGTGTACTAAGATATACAGAGATCTTCATGAGTATTACTGGTGGTTTGGAATGAAAAGAGATACTTCTGATTTTACTGTGCTATGTTTGACTTGTCATAAGGTTAAAGCAGAGGGGTAGTTACCAAAAGGGATGCTTCAGCCTTTACTGGTGCCAGAGTGGAAATGGGAAAATATATCCATGGACATCATTGTGGGATTACCGAAGACATCTCAAGGTAATAATGAAATCTGGGTTATTATTGATTGATGGACTAAATCTATTCATTTCCTTCAAATTAGAGATACTTTGTCTCTAGATCAACTTTCTTAGTTGTATGTTAAAGAGATAGTAAGGTTGAATGGAGTTCCCCTCTCTATTGTATATGATCGTGATCCTAGGTTTACTTCTAACTTTAGGAAAGGCCTTCAAAAGTCATTCGGTACTGAATTAAATTTTAGTACGTATTTTCATCCTCAATAAAATGATAAATAAAAACAAACAATTAAGGAATTGGAGGATATATTATGTTCTTGCTCAATGGATTATCATGGAAGTTGGGACCGACATCTTTCTTTGGTTGAATTTTCATATAATAACATTTTTCATTCCAGTATATAGATGGTTCCATTGGAGGCAGTATATGGAAAGCATTGTCTAACTACATCTTTTTGGGATGAAGTAGGTGAAAAAAAGTTGATGGGACCAGAATTGGTAGAAGAGATGGCAGAGAACGTTTAGTTGATTCAGAAGCACAAGAGAATAGATCAGAGCAGACAAAAAATTTATGCAGATAACCGAAGGAATGGTCTTTCTTTTGTGGTATGTGATCATGTCTTTCTCAAAGTTTCTCCATGGAAAAGTGTGATGAATTTTGGTAAGAAGGGAAAGTTGAGTCCGATGTTAATTGGACCTTATGAAATCCTAGAGAAATTTGGATCAGTTGCATACAGAGTGGCTTTACCTCCAGGATTATCCCTGGTACACAATGTTTTTCATGTTTCGATGTTGAGAAAGTATATGCCAGATCCATCTCATGTTTTGAGCATAGAGGTAGTTCAGTTGGAAGAGAATCTCTCTTATGAGGAACAACCAGTCCAGATTCATGACCGAAGAGAGTAAGTGTTGTGGAATAAGGTAATTCACCAAGTAAAGGATTTTTGAAAAAACCATATGGTTGAAGAGGCAGTGTGGGAATCTGAAAATTCTATGAGGGATAAATACCCCCACTTATTTTGATAAGTAAAATTGCGAGAACACAATTCCCAAAAGGGGGAAGGATGTAGCATCCCAGGTAAATAAAGAATTAGAAATATTTCATATTTATTAAAATTTTTGAATTAAATATTAAATTTACTTTATAGGTGTTGCTATGTTTGATAGCATACCCGATACGCAACAACAGGTTTCTTTGAAATCTTACGTTGCACACTAATAATATTTTATTATTATTTTAAATAGTAATTAAATCCAAGACATTGTTTTGGCGGGAATGAACAAAACTATCTACAATTTTATTATACATGTTTGTTAATTGTATTTACATTTTTCCAATAAAATATTAGAGTCTTAAAATGTGAATGAATCTAATTTTATGGATAATTTACATTAAAAGGCCGATTTTCACCTTTTAATGGAAACCCCTCTTTAAATATAGTTTTGGTCAGTTTAATACATTATATTTTACTGAATAAAATCATTCCTTAGAATTGTGACATCAAAATTTACTTTGTGTAATTTTTTTGAATTTTTCGGATAAAGTTCATTTTTTAATGAATAGTGAAAAATATTGTATTTTAATTCAAAACTGTGTTTTAATATAATTTATTTATATGGTTATATTATATTTTTAATTGGTTTTAAAGAGTAATTACAATATATTTTTACCATTTAATCCAATGTTGGTCATTGAATTGATTTCACTTTGAAATTGGACATAAATTAGGGTCAATATTTTGATAGTCATTGTTTCTTAAAAATACGCTATTTGTTTTAATAACAGGAATTAATTTTAAAATATTTAATTCCAATAAAATGTTTTTAATTGGTCAAAATAGAAATCATTTTTTAATTCTGAATATCAAATATATCTTCAGATGAATTTTTGGGATTTTTCAAAAAAACATCAATTTTTGATGAATAGTGAAACCACTTAGTACTAGTTAAAAAACTAAAATTTTCATTTAAGTGAAATTTTCCACTTATATGAGTTGAAATTTGAAAATCCTACATAAATTTTTGTTATTAGTAAGTAAAATTTGGTTCAATAAGATGAAAATAATTTTTGGTGAATATTAACTTTTGACTTTTATTTGCCGTGGTTATAGGTAAATAGGGTAATTCAAGGTAAAAAGAATATTATAATAATTCAAAATTACCTTAACACTTGTCTAAACCTTATTGGTTGAGTCATTTATGACCATTGGCATATTTCGGTCTATTGTTTGGACCCCATTGAGCCACTTGAGAGTGATAATGAAACTTTAGATTAATTAACTTAAAGTAAATGTAAAAATGACAAAAACAAATATCTTTTAGTAAATTAATTTTTACAAGGGGTTATATAAATTATATTTTCGACTATAAATATTAATTTAAAATATAAAATGATTTCCTATATCATGATATTATTTTATAACTTTTAGACATCAAATAAATTAAATTATTTATGACACAATAATGATGCAGTATTTACCTAATTAATAAAAGATTTAAATAAATAAGATTACAAATATTAAAAAAATATCCAAAACCTATCCAATTCTTATTGGATGATTTTATTTTTACCATGATTCATCCTATAATCAACTTTAATTAGTTTTGGACCTTTATAAACTGAATATAATTATATAATAAAATAATATTATCACACTTTCCTAAAGAGCCCCTCCTCCCCCTTATAAAAATCCCTCCCGTCTAACCAATTCCTCACATCTCTCAAGCCTTTTGGATCATCCAACCTCTACCCAATTAATCTCCCTACATCCATATTCTCCTCCTTGAAGTATTACCTTAGGCGGAAGGCACTTTAAGAATTCTTTTTGGTTCAAACCAAAGGAAGTTACCCAAATTAAACGAGATTAAAGAGCAGTCAAGTCAAGTAGGGAACGAGGTAAGGGACTTCATATCAATCTCCTTTCATTGAGGAATATTTTGTTATAATACCCAAATTTATTTTATATGCTTTATAAAAACTTTGAATTTTCATTTCATTCAAAGGGAATCTTTTTTTATGAAGTGTTTTACTAAACGACAGAAAAAAGAATGTTTCTTTTTAACGTAACTGGTGAAAATGACTTTTCCGCCGCCACGAGTATTATTAGATCTTTGGCTTCCATAATAATCCATAATGTTTTTAAACGGAAAATAAATACTATATACTATTTTATGTATTTTTGGTATTGAAAGTGGTTTTTATAATGGTGTTGATACGTTAATATATTAAAATGTTATATTTTTATTGCAATGTGGAAATGTTATCTTTCCTTTAAGATTATGTTATGTGTTATGGTAATGCTATGGTTTTTGGGAATTATTTATGTATACGGGTGGTTTTTTAACAAGACTAGGGCGGGTGAGCCTGAGATAGCTCTCTAATGCATTGGGTAATGTGATGGAGGTAAACATGAATGTTTCTCCTAAGAGATTTAGGGAATATACTATGATGGGTATTCCAAAGTAACTCCCTATGTAGATGTGATAGAAACAATTTAAGTATGTTATGAATTCCAAAATTTACCTTTATTATTTATGATTTTTATATGTTATTCATAAATCTTATGATTTCTTGAGGTAAGTAAAAGCTTTTATGTTCTGTATGTATTTATGAACTAATGATTTTATTTTTTGGTTTATAACCCTTATTGAGATTTTTATTCTTATCCCAAATTTTGAATTTTTTTTCATAGGACTTAAAGATGAATTGGGTCAAGGATGGAATCAAAGAAAATTCATTCTATCAAAAACTTGGAACTAGACATGACTTTTTTTTCTTGAGTATTTATTTTATATAAAAATGGAAACTGAGTAGAAGTGTCTACTTTGTAATCTTTTGAGATGTAATAGGTATGTCCTAATTCTATAAAACTATAAACATGAAAATATCGTCAATGTGAATTATTCATTAAATTCAATATTAAGTAATGTTTTAAGGTCAGGTTTTTATAGTTGGTATTAGAGGTCGGTTTAAATAACATTACGAGGTAGGGTATTGTTAAATAAATGTCCATAATTTAATTTATGTTAATATTGAAATGATATATCATTTACAGATTACCATGTTGCTTCGCCTAAGATATTTCTATGTTCATAATGGTTTTTCGTAGAGAAAATAGTGTAACTATGTTGGGATGACATCAGGAGGAAGACAACCTTCCAAATATGAAACCTGAGACGGTTAGAATCTCAACTGAATAGTTTGCTGCAGCGATGTAACCATTGACTCAGGTTATAAATGGTGGTGGAATCCATGAACGAGATCAGCCAGATCAACCACATAGGAACATGTCAGTAGTAGAGCATTTCATGAGGCAACATCCCCCATCATTCAGAGGATCATCTGACCCTGTGTTAGCTAAAGGGTGGATTAAATCACTAGAGAAGATTTTTGATGTCATGGGGTGTTCAGAACATCAAAACGTTAGTCTCGTTGTTTACCATTTTGAAGTTGATGTTGATCAGTGGTGGTCAATGGTGAAAATATCAGGGATAGTGAGGAGATTAATGCTCTTGATTGGGAGGAATTCAAAGGTATGTTTCTTGAAAAATATTTTTCTAAGGTTGTTCCTCTTAGAATGGAAAAACAATTCCTAGAATTGAGGAAAGAGGATGAATCAGTGGCAGCTTATGAAGAAAAATTCAATCTTCTGGAAAGGTATGCTCAAAATTTCATATGAGATCTTGATAGTAAAATCAACCATTTTTACTCGTGTTTAAATCAAAAGTATCAAAGGGATTTAGCTTCTCGTGAGTTCAAAAGTTATAAAAAACAAGTTCGTTGTGTGGAGAAGGTGGAAATGGAGTTTTCTGATGATCAGGTGTTCTTTGAAAAACAAAAGAATAAGAGGTCAAGGTGGCAGGCGAAAGGGAAGAACTCTTCAAAAAAGTCTGATGGTAAGAAAATTAAGTTTACAATTTGTGAAAATTGTGGTAAAAAGCATGCTGGGGATGTATTTTGAATTCCAGTAAGTGCTACTGATGTTGTAAAATGGGACATAAGGCTCGTAATTGCACTGAAAAAGATCAGGGTAATTGTAAGACAAAATCTGATTTAGAGTCAGTAAAATGTTTTAAGTGTAATGAAATGGTTCATTATGAAAATGAGTTTCCAAAAAGTGACTCAAATGAGGGAAAGAAGCTATACTACAAGAAAAAAAGGGGTGGTGAAATCATTTTCATATTCTTCCGAAGATGTTGGGCCATCAAATGAAGTAGTATCAGGTATACTGTTTTTTTTAAGATTATGCCAATGTGTTGTTTCATTCCGGTTCTACACACTATTTCATTTCTAATAAGTTTTCTAGTAAATTGAGAATTCCATCTCAAGATATGAATACAGAACTTACGGTAAAAATACCTAGAGGAAATGTTGAGACAAAAAAACATAAGAACAATCTTGTCCTTGTGTAATGAAATAATATACCTGCAAACCTCATTGTTTTCCTCTAGTAGAGTTTGATGTTATTTTGGGAATGGATTGGCTTTCTGTTTATCATGCAAAGATTTACTACAGAGCTAAAGAAATTTCTTTTCAGAGTGATTTTTAGTTTGTGTACAATAATGAACCCTTGATTTTGATAACATATTAGGAAGCTGAGAAACTAGTAAAAATTGGAAATGAATGTTACCTTTCTCATATTGTTGTAAATAAAGGAAGTGTTGATATTAATGATGTTCCAGTGGTAAATGAGTACCTTGATGTTTTTCATGATGAGTTTCCTGGTATTATATCTGATAGAGATTCTGAATTTCCTATTGACTTAGTTCCTGATGCTAAGACGATTTCCAAACCCCCTTATCAAATAGATAAAATTGAAATTTTAGAGTTAAATAAAAAATTGCAGGAGTTATTACATAACGGATTCATTTGAACAAGCACATCACCATGGGGTGATCTAGTATTGTTTGTTAAAAAGAAATATGGTTCAATGATACTTTGCATTGATTATAGGGCAGTGAATAGCATCACTATTAAGAACAAGTATCCTTTGCCTCATATCGATGATTTGTTTGATCGCTCCAGGGAGATCATTATTTTTTGAATATTGACTTGAGATCGGGGTACCATCAGTTGAAAGTAAAGGAATAAGACATTCCAAAGACGAATTGCATACTAGATATGGACATTATGAATTTGTAGTTATGCCTTTTGGTTTAACCAATTCACCTTCTGTATTCATGGATCTTATGAATATAATTTTCTGTGAGTTCTTGGATAATTTTGTGGTTGTTTTCATTAATGATATTTTGGTTTATTCCAAATGTAAAGAGGAACTTGAAATTCATTTAAGGGTTGTCTTTCAAACCTTAAAAGAAAAGAAACTATTTGGGAAATTCATAAAGGGTGAGTTTTTGTTGCAACAAATTTCTGTCCTTGGTCACATTGTTTCAAAAAATGGAAAAACGGTTGATCCTACTAAAACAAAAGTTGTTGAAGAATGACCAAGCCCCACAAATATACTAGTGATTTGTAGGTTTATTGGCTTGGCAGGTTATTACCGGAGGTTTTTTGAAAAAATTTCATGGTTATCTAGTCCAATGACTATGTTAACTCCAAAAGGTGTTAAGTTCACCTAGAAAAAAAGAATGTGATGATAGTTTTCATGAACTGAAAATAAGATTGGTGAATGCTAAAGTTTTGGAACTTCCATCTAGAAATGGTGTGTTTATTATCTATAGTGATGCTTCGTTGAAAGGACATGGTTGTGACCAAATGCAGAATGATCAGGTAATTTCTTGTGCTTCACGTCAGTTGAAACCACATGACTTAAATTACCCTACACATGATTTGGAATTAGATGTTGTTGTTTTTTCTTTTAAAATTTGGAGGCATCATTTGTATGGGGTAAAATTTGAAATATATACTAGTCACAAAAGTTTAAAGTATATATTCACTCAAAAAGAATTGAAAATGAGACAGAGGAGATGGTTGGAATTAATCAAGTATTATTATTGCACAATCCATTACCATCCGGGAAAAGCAAATAAAGTGGTTGATGCTTTGAGTCGAAAAATTAATGATTCATTAACCATGTTATGTTTGGAACAAGATCCTTTGGTTTTTGATTTTATAAACTTTTGAATAGAAGTTTTTGGTGCAGAAAATTCTTCTGTTTTGTATCAAGTTTCAGTGATATCATCTCTATCAGACAGAATTATATAAGCACAGAAGGAAAACAGTGAGTTACGAAAAAAGTTAGAGTTGGATTAGAAGGGAAATTTTCCTAAATTTAACATTGATAATTATTGAGTTTTGATATTTTTAAAGATATTATGTGTTCCTTGTGATTCACAGTTGAAGAATGAGTCGTTATTTGAAGCTCATAGTTCCCCCTTTTAGTTCATCCTAGCAGTACTAAGATGTACATAGATCTTCATGAGTATTACTGGTAGTATGGAATGAAAAGAGATATTGCTTATTTTACTATGATTTGTTTGAATTGTCAACAGGTTAAAGCAGAGGGGTAGTTACCAAAAGGTATGCTTCATCCTATACTGGTTCTAGAGTGGAAATGTGAAAATATATCCATGGACTTCATTGTGGGATTACCAAAGACATCTCGAGGTAATAATGCAATCTAGGTTATTGTTGATCTACTGACTAAATCTACTCATTTCCATCAAATTCGAGATAATTTTTCTGTAGATAAACTTTATCAGTTGTATGTTAAAGTGATAGTCAGGTTTTATGGAGTTTCCCTCTCCATTGTATCTGATCGTGATCCCAGGTTTACTTCTAACTTTTGGAAAGGCCTCCAGAAGTCGTTGGGTACTGAATTAAATTTTAGTATGGATTCCCACCCTCAATCAGATGAGCAATAAAAACAAACAATTTAGGCATTGGAGGATATATTACGTTCTTACTCAATGGATTATCCAGGATGTTGGGACTGACATCATTCTTTGGTTGAATTTTCATATAATAATTATTTTCATTATAGTATATAGATGGTTCCATTTGAGGCATTATATGTAAAGCATTGTCGAACTCCATCTTTTTGGGATGAAGTAGGTGAAAGGAATTTTATGGGACCAAAATTGGTAGAAGATATAGCATAGAAAGTTCAGTTGATTCAGAAGCACATGAGAATAGATCAGAGCAGACAAAAAAGTTGTACAGATAACTGAAGGAAGGGTCTTTCTTTTGTGGTAGGTGATCATGTCTATCTCAAAGTTTCTCCATGGAAAAGTTTGATGCATTTTGGTAAGAATAGAAATTTGAGTCAAAGGTTCATTGGACCTTATGTAATCATAGAGAAAGTTGGATCAGTTGAACACAAAGTATATTTACCTCCAAACTTATCCCAAGTACACAATTTTTTTCAAGTTTCGATGTTGAGAAAGTATATGCCAGATCCATCTCATGTTTGGAGCCCATAGGTAGTTCAGTTGGAAGAGAATCTCTCTTATGAGGAACAACCAGTCCAGATTCTTAACCGAAGAGAGTAAGTGTTGCGGAAAAAGGTAATTCACCAGGTAAAGGTTTTTTGAAAAACCCATATGGTTGAAGAGGCAATGTGGGAATCTGAAAATTCTATAAGGGATAAATACCCCCACTTATTTTGATAAGTAAAATTGTGAGAATGTAATTCCCAAAAGGGGGGAAGTATGTAACATCCCAGGTAAATAAAGAATAAGAAATATTTCATATTTATTAAAATTTTTGAATTAAATATTAATTTTACTTTAAAGGGGCTGCTATGTTCGATACCTTACCTGATACGCAACAACAGGTTTCTTTGAAATCTTACGTTACACACTAATAATATAATATTATTATTTTAAATGGTAATTAACTCATAGAAATTGTATTGGTGGGAATGACCAAAACTAACTACAATTTGATTATAGATGTTTGTTAAATGTATTTACATTTATCTAATAAAATGTTAGAGTTTTAAAATGTGAATGAATCTAATTTTAAAGATAATTTACAGTTAAAGGCAAATTTACCGCCTTTTAATAGAAAACCCTATTTAAATATAGTTTTGTTCACATTAATACATTATATTTTACTGAGAAAAATCCTTCTTTATAATGGGGACATCAATATTTACTTTGTGTAAATTTTTTGAATTTTTCGGATAAAGTTCATTTTTAATGAATAGTGAAAAATATTGTATTTTAATTCAAAATAGTGTTTTAATCTAATTTTTTTATATGGTTAGATTATATTTTTAATTGGTTTTAATGTGAAATTAGAATATATTTTTACCATTTAATCCAATGTTGGTCATTGAATTGATTTCACTTTGAAATTGGACATAAATTAGTGTCAATATTTTGATAGTTATTGTTTCTTTAAAACATGCTATTTGTTTTAACAATAGGAATTAATTTTAAAATATTTAATGCCACTACTAGGTTTTTAATTGGTTAAAATAGACATCATTTTTTAATTCTGAATAGAAAATATATCTTAGGCTGAATTTTTTGGATTTTTCTAAAAAACATCAATTTTTTATGAATAGTGAAACCACTTAGTAATAGTTAAAAAAACTAACTTTTTAATTTAAATGAAATTTTAACACTTCTATGAATTGAACTTGGAAAGTCCTAAATAAATTTTTGTTATTAATAAAAAAATTTGGTTCGATAATATGAAAGTAATTTTTGGTGAATATTATCTTTTGACTTTTATTTATCGCGGTTAAAGGTAAATAGGGTAATTCAAGGTAAAAACAATATTATAATAATTCAAAATTACCTTAAAACTTGTCTGAACCTTATTGGTTGAGTAATTTATGACCATTGGAATATTTGGGTCGATTTTGGGACCCCATTGAGCCACTTGAGAGTGATAATGACACTTTAGATTAATTAACTTAAAGTAAATGTAAAAATGACAAAAACAAATAGCTTTTAGTAAATGAATTTTTACAAGGGGTTATATAAATTATATTTTCGACTATAAATATTCATTGGAAAGATAAAACGATTTCGTACATCATGATATTTTTTTATAATTTTTAGAAATCAAATAGATAAAATTATTTATGACAACAAAATGATGCAGTATTTACCTCATTAATAAAAGATTTAAATAAATAAGATTATAAATATTAAAATAATATCCAAAACCTATCCAATTCTTATTGGATGATTTTATTTCAACCATGATTCATCCTATATTTGACTTTAATTAGTTTTGGACCTTTATAAACTGAATATCATTATATAATAAAATAATATCCTTACACTTTCCTAAAGAGCCCCTCCTCCCCCTTATAAAAGCCCTCACTTCTAACCAATTCCTCACATCTCTGAAGCCTTTTAGATCATCCAAACTCTACCCAATTAATCTCCCTACATCCCTCTTCTCCTCCTAGAAGTATTACCTTAGGTAGAAGGCACTTCAAGAAGTCCTTTTGGTTCAAACCAAAGGAAGTTACCCAAATTAAAGGAGATTAAAGAGCAGTCAAGTCAAGTCGGGCATGAGGTAAGGGACTTCATATCAATCTTCTTTCATTGAGGAATATTTTGTTCTAATACACAAATTTATTTTATATGCTTTATAAACATCTTTGGATTTTCATTTCATTCAAAGGGAATGTTTTTTTATGAAGTGTTTTACTAAATGACAAAAAAAAAGAATGATTCTTTTTAACGTAAGCGGTGAGAACGACTTTTCCGCCACCGCAAGTATTATTTGATCTTAGGTTTCCTTAATAATCCACAATATTTTTAAAAGGAAAATAAATACTATATACTATTTTATGTATTTTTGGTATTGAAAGTGGTTTTGATAATGGTGTTGATACGTTAATATATTGAAATTTTATATTGTTATTGCATTGTGGAAATGTTATCTTTCCATTAAGATTATGTTATGTGTTATGATAATGTTAGGGTTATTGGGAATTATTTACGTATATGGGTGGTTACGTAATAAACCTAGGGTGGATGAGCCTGAGATAGCTCTCCAAAGCATTGGGTAATGTGATGGAGGTAAACATGAATGTTTCTCCTAAGAGATTTGGATAATATACTGTGATGGGTATTCCAAAGTAACTCCCTATGTAGCTGTGATAAATTCAAAGTATGTATGTTATGGTGCCATAATTTACCTTTATGATTTATGATTTTTATGTGTTATTCATAAATCTGATGATTTCTTAAGGTATGTAAAATCTTTTATGTTCTGTATGTATTTATGAACTAAAGTTTTATTTCTTTGTTTTATAACCCTTATTGATATTTTTATGCTTATCCCATGTTTTGAATTTTTTTCATAGGACATAAAGTTGAATTGGGTTAAGGATGGCATCAAAGAAAAGTCATGCTATTAAAAACATGGAACTAGACATGAATTTTTTGTCAAGAGTTTTTATTTTATGTAAAAAATGGAAACTGAGTAGAAGTGTCTATTTTGTAATCTTTAGAGATGTAATAGGTATGTCCTAATTCTCTAAAACTCTAAACATGAAAATATCCTCAATGTGAATTATTCGTTAAATTCAATATTAATTAATGTTTTAAGGTCAGGTTTTTATATTTGGTATCAGAGGTCGGTTTGAATAACATTAGGAGGTAGGGTATTGTTAAATAAATGTCCATAATTTAATTTATGGTAATATTGAAATGATATATCATTTACAAATTACCATGTTTCTTCGCCTAAGATATTTTTATTTTCAGAATGTTTTTTCACAGAAGAAATAGTGAAACTATGGTGGGATGACATCAAGAGGAAGACAACCTTCCAAATATGCAACCTGAGATGGTCGGAATCTGAACTGAACAGTTTGTTGTAGCGAAGGAACAATTGACTCGGGCTATAAATGGTGGTGGTATCCATGCACAAGATCAGCTAGATCAACTATAGAGGAACATGTTAGTAGTAGATCATTTCATGAGGCAACATCCCCCATCATTCAGAGGATCATCTGACCCTGTGTTAGCTGAAGGGTGGATTAAAGCACTAGAGAAGATTTTTGATGTAATGGGGTGTTCATAACATCAAATGGTTAGTCTCGTTGTTTACCGTTTTGAAGGTGAAGTTGATCAATGGTGGTCGATGGTGAAAAATATCATGGATAGTGAAGAGATTAATTCTCTTGATTGGGATGAAATCAAAGGTGTGTTTCTTGAGAAATATTTTCCTAAGGTTGTTCGTCTTAGAATGCAAAACAAATTCCTATAATTGAGGAAATAGGATGACTCAGTGGCAGCTTATGAAGCAAAATTCACTCTTCTGGAAAGGTATGCTCCAAATTTCATATGATATCTTGATAGTAAAATCAACCGTTTTTACTTGGGATTAAATCCAAAGTATCAAAGTTCATTAGCTTCTCGTGAGTTAAAAATTTATAAAAAACTTGTTTGTTGTGTGGAGAAGGTGGAAATGGAGTTTTCTGATGATCGGGTGTTCTTTGAAAAACAACAGAATAAGTAGTCTAGGTGGCAGGCGAAAGGAAAGAACTCTTCAAAAAGTCTGATGGTAAGAAACTTAAGTTTACAATTTGTAAAAATTGTGGTAAAAAGAATGCTGGGGAATGTATTTTGATTCTATTAAGTGCTACTGCTGTGGTAAAATGGGACATAAGGCTCGTAATTGCACTGAAAAAGATCAGGGTAATGGTAAGACAAAATCTGATTTAGAGTCACTAAAATGTTTTAAGTGAAATGAAATGGTTCATTATGCAAATGAGTGTCCAAAAAGAAAATCAACTGAGGGAAATCAGCCATACTACAAGAAGAAAGGGGTGGTGAAATCATTTGCATCTACTTCAGAAGATGTTGGGCCATCAAATGAAGTAGTATCAGGTACACTGTTTGTTTGTTCAGATTATGACAATGTGTTGTTTGATTCAGGTTCTAAACACTCCTTCATTTCTAAGAAGTTTTCTAGTAAATTGGGAATTCCATATCAAGATATGAATATAGAACTTACGGTAAAAATACCAGGAGGAAATATTGAGACAAATAGATTACATAAGAACATTCTTGTCCTTGTATAAAGAAATAATATACCTGCAAACCTTATTGTTTTTCCTCTATAAGAGTTTGATGTTATTTTTGGAATAGATTGTATTTCTGTTTAACATGTAATGATTTACTGCAAATCTAAAGTGGTGTCTTTTCAGAGTGATTTTCAGTTTGTGTACAAGAATGAACCCTTGATTTTGATAACATATCAGGAATCTGAGAATCTAGTAAAAGATGGAAAGGAATGTTATCTTTCTTATATTGTTGAAAATAAAGGAAGTGTTGAGATTAATGATGTGTCAGTGGTAAATGAGTACCTTGATGTTTTTCATGATGAGTTTCCTGGTATTATACCTGATTGAGAAGCTGAATTTACTATTGAATTAGTTCCTGATGCTAATCCAATTTCCATACCCCCTTATCAAATGGATCAAATTGAAATTTTAGAGTTAAAGAAGCAATTGCAGGAGTTATTCGATAAAGGTTTCATTAGACCAAGCACATCACTATGGGGTGATCCAGTCTTGTTTGTTAAAAGGAAAGAAGGTTCAATGAGACTTTGCATTGATTATAGAGCATTAAATAACATCACTATTAAGAACAAGTATCCTTTGCCTCATATTGATGATTTGGTTGATCGCTCCAGGGAGCATAGAATTTCTCAAAGATTGACTTGAGATCGGGGTACCATCAGTTGAAAGTAAAGGAATAAGACATTACAAAGACTGAATTTCATACTAGATATGGACATTATGAATTTGTAGTTATGACTTTTGTTTTAACCAATGCACCTGTTGTATTGATGGATCCTATGAATATATTTTTCTTTGAGTTCTTGGATAATTTTGTGGTTGTTTTCATTAATGATATTTTGGTTTATTCCAAATGTAAAGAGGAACTTGAAATTAATTTAAGGGTTGTCTTGAAAACCTTAAAAGAAAAAAAACTATTTGGGAAATTTAGAAAGTGTGAGTTATGGTTGCAACAAATTTCTTTCCTTGGTCACATTGTTCCAAAAAATGTCATAACGGTTGATCCTACTAAAAAAAGTTGTTGAAGAATGGCCAAGACCCACAAATATACCCACGATTTGTAGTTTTCTTGGTTTGGTATGTTATTACCAGAGGTTTGTTGAAAATTTTTCATGGTTATCTAGTCCAATGACTAAGTTAACTTGAAAAGGTGTTATGTTCATCTAGACAAAAGAATGTGATGATAGTTTTCAAGAATTTAAACGAAGATTGGTGAATACTCCAGTTTTGGCACAATCATCCAGAAATGGTGAGTTTATTATCCACAGTGATGCAACATTGAAAGGACTTGGTTGTTTCCAAATGCAGAATGATCAGGTAATTGCTTATGCTTCACGTCAGTTGAAACTAAATGAGTTAAATTACCCTAAAAATAATTTTTAATTAGCTTCTGTTGTTTTTTCTTTTGAAATTTGGACGCATCATTTGTTTGGAGTTAAATGTGAAATATATACAGATCACAAAATTTTAAAGTATATATTCACTCAAAAATAATTGAAAATGAGACAGAGGATATGGTTGGAATTAATCAAGGATTACGATTTCACAATCCATTACCATCTGGGAAAAGAAAATAAAGTGGTTCATGATTTGAGTCAAAAAAAATAATGATTCATTAACCATGTTACATTTGGAACAAGATCCTTTGGTTTTTGATTTTATAAACTTTGGAATAGAAGTTTTTGTTGAAGAAAATTATTCTGTTTTGTATCAGGTGTCAGTGAGATCATCTCTATCAGACAAATTTATGTAAGCACAGAAGGAAAATAGTGAGTTATGGAAAAAGGTAGAGTTGGTTCAGTAGGGTTTGTTTCCTAAGTTTAACAATTATATTGATTGTGTTTTGAGATTTTTAAAGAGATTATGTGTGCCTTGTGATTCATAGTTAAGGAATGAGTTGTAATTTGAAGCTCATAGTTCCCCATTTTCAGTTCATCCTAGCAGTTCTAAGAAGTACAGAGATCTTCATGACTATTACTGGTGGTATGGAATGAAAAGTGAGATTGCTGATTTTACTGTGCTGTGTTTGACTTGTCAAGAGGTTAAATTAGAGGGGTAGTTACCAAAAGGGATGCTTCAGCCTTTAATGTTGCCAGAGTGAAAATGGGAAAATATATCCATGGACTTCGTTGGGGTATTTTAGAAAACATCTCGAGGTAATAATGCAATCTGGGTTATTGTTGATCTATTGACTAAATCTACTCATTTCCATAAAATTAGAGATACTTTGTCTCTAGATCAACTTTCTCAGTTGTATGTTAAAGAGATAGTTAGGTGGCATGGATTTCCCCTCTCCATTATATCTGATCACGATCTCAGGTTTACTTCTAACTTTTGGAAAGGCCTTTAGAAGTCGTTGGGTACTGAATTAAATTTTAGTACAGATTTTCATCCTCAATCAGATGAGCAATAAAAAAAATTCAGGCATTGGAGGATATATTACATTCTTTCTCAATGGATTATCAGGTAAGTTGGGACCAACATCTTTCTTTGGTTGAATTTTCATATAATAACAGTTTTCATTCCAATATATAGATGGTTCCATTTGAGGCATTAAATGGAAATCATTGTCCAACTCCATCTTTTAGGGATGAAGTAGGTGAAAGGAAGTTGATGGGACTATAATTGGTAGAAGAGATGGCAGAGAAAGTTCAGTTGATTCAGAATCACATGAGAATAGATCAGAGCAGATAGAAAAGTTATGGAGATAACCGAAGTAAGGGGTCTTTCTTTTGAGGTAGGTGATCATGTCTTTATCAAAGTTTCTCTATGGAAAAGTGTGATGAATTTTAGTAAGAAGGGAAAGTTGAGTCCAAGGTTCATTGGAACTTATGAAAACATAGATAAAGTTGGATCAGTTGCGTATAGAGTGGCTTTACCTCCAATTTTATCCCTGGTACACAATGTTTTTCATGTTTCGATGTTGAGAAAGTATATGCCAGATCCATCTCATGTTTGGAGCCCAGAGTTAGTTCAGTTGGAAAAGAATCTCTCTTATGAGGAACAACCAGTCCAGATTCTTGACCGAAGAGAGTAAGTGTTGCAGAATAAGGTAATTCACCAGGTAATGGTTCAGTGAAAAAACCACATGGTTGAAGAGGCAATGTGGAAATTTGAAAATTCTATGAGGGATAAATACCCCCACTTATTTTGATAAGTAAAATTGCGAGAATGTAATTCCCAAAAGGGGGGAAAGATGTAATATCCCAGGTAAATAAAGAATAAGAAATATTTCATATTTATTAAAATTTGTGAATTAAATATTAATTTTACTTTAAAGGGGTTTCTATGTTCGATAGCACACCTGATACACAACAATAGGTTTCTTTGAAATCTTACGTTGCACACTAATAATATAATATTATTATTTTAAATCGTAATTAACTCCTAGAAATTGTATTAGTGGGAATGAACAAAACTAACTACAATTTTATTATACATGTTTGTTAAATGTATTTACATTTATCCAATAAAATTCTAGAGTCTTAAAATGTGAATGAATCTAAATCTAAGGATAATTTACATTAAAAGGCCGATTTACCGCCTTTTAATGGAAACAACTTTTTAAATGTAGTTTTGGTCACTTTAATACATTATATTTTATCAAAAAAAATCCTTCATTAGAATAGGGAAATCAAAATTTACTTTGTGTAAATTTTTTGAATTTTTCGGATAAAGTTCATTTTTTAATGAATAGTGAAAAATATTGTATTTTAATTCGAAACAGTGTTGTAATATAATTTATTTATATGGTTAGATTATCTTTTTAATTGGTTTTAAAGTGTAATTATAATATATTTTTACCATTTAATCCAATGTTGGTCATTAAATTGATTTCACTTTGAAATTGGACATAAATTAGTGTCAATATTTTGATAGTTATTGTTTTTTAAAAACGCGCTATTTGTTTTAACAACAGGAATTAGTTTTAAAAACGTTAACACCACTAATATGTTTTTAATTGGTCAAAATAGAAATTATTTTTGAATTCTGAATATCACATATATCATAGGCTGATTTTTTGGGATTTTTCTAAAAAACATCAATTTTTATGAATAGTGAAACCACCTAATACAAGTTAAAAAACCAACTTTTTCATTTAAATGAAATTTTACCACTTCTATGAATTTAATTTTGAAAATCCTACATACATTTTTGTTAGTAGTATGTAAAATTTGGTTTAATAAGATGAAAATAATTTTTGGTGAATATTAACTTTTGACATTTATTTACCGCAGTTAAAGGTAAATAGGGTATTTCATGGTAAAAAGAATATTATAATAATTCAAAATTACATTAACACTTGTCTAAACCTTATTTGTTGAGTCATTTATGACCATTTTCATCTTTTGGCTGATTTTGGGACCCCATTGAGCCACTTGAAGGTGATAATGACACTTTAGATTAATTAACTTAAAGTAAATGTAAAAATGACAAAAACAAATATCTTTTAGTAAATTAATTTTTACAAGGGGTTATATAAATTATATTTTCGACTATAAATATTAATTTAAAATATAAAATGATTTCCTATATCATGATATTATTTTATAATTTTTAGACATCAAATAAATTAAATTATTTATGACACAATAATGATGCAGTATTTACCTAATTAATAAAAGATTTAAATAAATAAGATTACAAATATTAAAAAAATATCCAAAACCTATCCAATTCTTATTGGATGATTTTATTTTTACCATGATTCATCCTATAATCAACTTTAATTAGTTTTGGACCTTTATAAACTGAATATAATTATATAATAAAATAATATTATCACACTTTCCTAAAGAGCCCCTCCTCCCCCTTATAAAAATCCCTCCCTTCTAACCAATTCCTCACATCTCTCAAGCCTTTTGGATCATCCAACCTCTACCCAATTAATCTCCCTACATCCATATTCTCCTCCTTGAAGTATTACCTTAGGCGGAAGGCACTTTAAGAATTCTTTTTGGTTCAAACCAAAGGATGTTACCCAAATTAAACGAGATTAAAGAGCAGTCAAGTCAAGTAGGGAACGAGGTAAGGGACTTCATATCAATCTCCTTTCATTGAGGAATATTTTGTTATAATACCCAAATTTATTTTATATGCTTTATAAACACTTTGAATTTTCATTTCATTCAAAGGGAATCTTTTTTTATGAAGTGTTTTACTAAACGACAGAAAAAAGAATGTTTCTTTTTAACGTAAGTGGTGAAAATGACTTTTCCGCCGCCACGAGTATTATTAGATCTTTGGCTTCCATAATAATCCATAATGTTTTTAAACGGAAAATAAATACTATATACTATTTTATGTATTTTTGGTATTGAAAGTGGTTTTTATAATGGTGTTGATACGTTAATATATTAAAATGTTATATTTTTATTGCAATGTGGAAATGTTATCTTTCCTTTAAGATTATGTTATGTGTTATGGTAATGCTATGGTTTTTGGGAATTATTTATGTATACGGGTGGTTTTTTAACAAGACTAGGGCGGGTGAGCCTGAGATAGCTCTCTAATGCATTGGGTAATGTGATGGAGGTAAACATGAATGTTTCTCCTAAGAGATTTAGGGAATATACTATGATGGGTATTCCAAAGTAACTCCCTATGTAGATGTGATAGAAACAATTTAAGTATGTTATGAATTCCAAAATTTACCTTTATTATTTATGATTTTTATATGTTATTCATAAATCTTATGATTTCTTGAGGTAAGTAAAAGCTTTTATGTTCTGTATGTATTTATGAACTAATGATTTTATTTTTTGGTTTATAACCCTTATTGAGATTTTTATTCTTATCCCAAATTTTGAATTTTTTTTCATAGGACTTAAAGATGAATTGGGTCAAGGATGGAATCAAAGAAAATTCATTCTATCAAAAACTTGGAACTAGACATGACTTTTTTTTCTTGAGTATTTATTTTATATAAAAATGGAAACTGAGTAGAAGTGTCTACTTTGTAATCTTTTGAGATGTAATAGGTATGTCCTAATTCTATAAAACTATAAACATGAAAATATCGTCAATGTGAATTATTCATTAAATTCAATATTAAGTAATGTTTTAAGGTCAGGTTTTTATAGTTGGTATTAGAGGTCGGTTTAAATAACATTACGAGGTAGGGTATTGTTAAATAAATGTCCATAATTTAATTTATGTTAATATTGAAATGATATATCATTTACAGATTACCATGTTGCTTCGCCTAAGATATTTCTATGTTCATAATGGTTTTTCGTAGAGAAAATAGTGTAACTATGTTGGGATGACATCAGGAGGAAGACAACCTTCCAAATATGAAACCTGAGACGGTTAGAATCTCAACTGAATAGTTTGCTGCAGCGATGTAACCATTGACTCAGGTTATAAATGGTGGTGGAATCCATGCACGAGATCAGCCAGATCAACCACATAGGAACATGTCAGTAGTAGAGCATTTCATGAGGCAACATCCCCCATCATTCAGAGGATCATCTGACCCTGTGTTAGCTAAAGGGTGGATTAAATCACTAGAGAAGATTTTTGATGTCATGGGGTGTTCAGAACATCAAAACGTTAGTCTCGTTGTTTACCATTTTGAAGTTGATGTTGATCAGTGGTGGTCAATGGTGAAAATATCAGGGATAGTGAGGAGATTAATGCTCTTGATTGGGAGGAATTCAAAGGTATGTTTCTTGAAAAATATTTTTCTAAGGTTGTTCCTCTTAGAATGGAAAAACAATTCCTAGAATTGAGGAAAGAGGATGAATCAGTGGCAGCTTATGAAGAAAAATTCAATCTTCTAGAAAGGTATGCTCAAAATTTCATATGAGATCTTGATAGTAAAATCAACCATTTTTACTCGTGTTTAAATCAAAAGTATCAAAGGGATTTAGCTTCTCGTGAGTTCAAAAGTTATAAAAAACATGTTCGTTGTGTGGAGAAGGTGGAAATGGAGTTTTCTGATGATCAGGTGTTCTTTGAAAAACAAAAGAATAAGAGGTCAAGGTGGCAGGCGAAAGGGAATAACTCTTCAAAAAAGTCTGATGGTAAGAAAATTAAGTTTACAATTTGTGAAAATTGTGGTAAAAAGCATGCTGGGGATGTATTTTGAATTCCAGTAAGTGCTACTGATGTTGTAAAATGGGACATAAGGCTCGTAATTGCACTGAAAAAGATCAGGGTAATTGTAAGACAAAATCTGATTTAGAGTCAGTAAAATGTTTTAAGTGTAATGAAATGGTTCATTATGAAAATGAGTTTCCAAAAAGTGACTCAAATGAGGGAAAGAAGCTATACTACAAGAAAAAAGGGGTGGTGAAATCATTTTCATATTCTTCCGAAGATGTTGGGCCATCAAATGAAGTAGTATCAGGTATACTGTTTTTTTTAAGATTATGCCAATGTGTTGTTTCATTCCGGTTCTACACACTATTTCATTTCTAATAAGTTTTCTAGTAAATTGAGAATTCCATCTCAAGATATGAATACAGAACTTACGGTAAAAATACCTAGAGGAAATGTTGAGACAAAAAAACATAAGAACAATCTTGTCCTTGTGTAATGAAATAATATACCTGCAAACCTCATTGTTTTCCTCTAGTAGAGTTTGATGTTATTTTGGGAATGGATTGGCTTTCTGTTTATCATGCAAAGATTTACTACAGAGCTAAAGAAATTTCTTTTCAGAGTGATTTTTAGTTTGTGTACAATAATGAACCCTTGATTTTGATAACATATTAGGAAGCTGAGAAACTAGTAAAAATTGGAAATGAATGTTACCTTTCTCATATTGTTGTAAATAAAGGAAGTGTTGATATTAATGATGTTCCAGTGGTAAATGAGTACCTTGATGTTTTTCATGATGAGTTTCCTGGTATTATATCTGATAGAGATTCTGAATTTCCTATTGACTTAGTTCCTGATGCTAAGACGATTTCCAAACCCCCTTATCAAATAGATAAAATTGAAATTTTAGAGTTAAATAAAAAATTGCAGGAGTTATTACATAACGGTTTCATTTGAACAAGCACATCACCATGGGGTGATCTAGTATTGTTTGTTAAAAAGAAATATGGTTCAATGATACTTTGCATTGATTATAGGGCAGTGAATTGCATCACTATTAAGAACAAGTATCCTTTGCCTCATATCGATGATTTGTTTGATCGCTCCAGGGAGCTCATTATTTTTTGAATATTGACTTGAGATCGGGGTACCATCAGTTGAAAGTAAAGGAATAAGACATTCCAAAGACGAATTGCATACTAGATATGGACATTATGAATTTGTAGTTATGCCTTTTGGTTTAACCAATTCACCTTCTGTATTCATGGATCTTATGAATATAATTTTCTGTGAGTTCTTGGATAATTTTGTGGTTGTTTTCATTAATGATATTTTGGTTTATTCCAAATGTAAAGAGGAACTTGAAATTCATTTAAGGGTTGTCTTTCAAACCTTAAAAGAAAAGAAACTATTTGGGAAATTCATAAAGGGTGAGTTTTTGTTGCAACAAATTTCTGTCCTTGGTCACATTGTTTCAAAAAATGGCAAAACGGTTGATCCTACTAAAACAAAAGTTGTTGAAGAATGACCAAGCCCCACAAATATACTAGTGATTTGTAGGTTTATTGGCTTGGCAGGTTATTACCGGAGGTTTTTTGAAAAAATTTCATGGTTATCTAGTCCAATGACTAAGTTAACTCCAAAAGGTGTTAAGTTCACCTAGAAAAAAAGAATGTGATGATAGTTTTCATGAACTGAAAATAAGATTGGTGAATGCTAAAGTTTTGGAACTTCCATCTAGAAATGGTGTGTTTATTATCTATAGTGATGCTTCGTTGAAAGGACATGGTTGTGACCAAATGCAGAATGATCAGGTAATTTCTTGTGCTTCACGTCAGTTGAAACCACATGACTTAAATTACCCTACACATGATTTGGAATTAGATGTTGTTGTTTTTTCTTTTAAAATTTGGAGGCATCATTTGTATGGGGTAAAATTTGAAATATATACTAGTCACAAAAGTTTAAAGTATATATTCACTCAAAAAGAATTGAAAATGAGACAGAGGAGATGGTTGGAATTAATCAAGTATTATTATTGCACAATCCATTACCATCCGGGAAAAGCAAATAAAGTGGTTGATGCTTTGAGTCGAAAAATTAATGATTCATTAACCATGTTATGTTTGGAACAAGATCCTTTGGTTTTTGATTTTATAAACTTTTGAATAGAAGTTTTTGGTGCAGAAAATTCTTCTGTTTTGTATCAAGTTTCAGTGATATCATCTCTATCAGACAGAATTATATAAGCACAGAAGGAAAACAGTGAGTTACGAAAAAAGTTAGAGTTGGATTAGAAGGGAAATTTTCCTAAATTTAACATTGATAATTATTGATTTTTGATATTTTTAAAGATATTATGTGTTCCTTGTGATTCACAGTTGAAGAATGAGTCGTTATTTGAAGCTCATAGTTCCCCCTTTTAGTTCATCCTAGCAGTACTAAGATGTACAGAGATCTTCATGAGTATTACTGGTAGTATGGAATGAAAAGAGATATTGCTTATTTTACTATGATTTGTTTGAATTGTCAACAGGTTAAAGCAGAGGGGTAGTTACCAAAAGGTATGCTTCATCCTATACTGGTTCTAGAGTGGAAATGTGAAAATATATCCATGGACTTCATTATGGGATTACCAAAGACATCTCGAGGTAATAATGCAATCTAGGTTATTGTTGATCTACTGACTAAATCTACTCATTTCCATCAAATTCGAGATAATTTTTCTGTAGATAAACTTTATCAGTTGTATGTTAAAGTGATAGTCAGGTTTTATGGAGTTTCCCTCTCCATTGTATCTGATCGTGATCCCAGGTTTACTTCTAACTTTTGGAAAGGCCTCCAGAAGTCGTTGGGTACTGAATTAAATTTTAGTATGGATTCCCACCCTCAATCAGATGAGCAATAAAAACAAACAATTTAGGCATTGGAGGATATATTACGTTCTTACTCAATGGATTATCCAGGATGTTGGGACTGACATCATTCTTTGGTTGAATTTTCATATAATAATTATTTTCATTATAGTATATAGATGGTTCCATTTGAGGCATTATATGTAAAGCATTGTCGAACTCCATCTTTTTGGGATGAAGTAGGTGAAAGGAATTTTATGGGACCAAAATTGGTAGAAGATATAGCATAGAAAGTTCAGTTGATTCAGAAGCACATGAGAATAGATCAGAGCAGACAAAAAAGTTGTACAGATAACTGAAGGAAGGGTCTTTCTTTTGTGGTAGGTGATCATGTCTATCTCAAAGTTTCTCCATGGAAAAGTTTGATGCATTTTGGTAAGAATAGAAATTTGAGTCAAAGGTTCATTGGACCTTATGTAATCATAGAGAAAGTTGGATCAGTTGAACACAAAGTATATTTACCTCCAAACTTATCCCAAGTACACAATTTTTTTCAAGTTTCGATGTTGAGAAAGTATATGCCAGATCCATCTCATGTTTGGAGCCCATAGGTAGTTCAGTTGGAAGAGAATCTCTCTTATGAGGAACAACCAGTCCAGATTCTTAACCGAAGAGAGTAAGTGTTGCGGAAAAAGGTAATTCACCAGGTAAAGGTTTTTTGAAAAACCCATATGGTTGAAGAGGCAATGTGGGAATCTGAAAATTCTATAAGGGATAAATACCCCCACTTATTTTGATAAGTAAAATTGTGAGAATGTAATTCCCAAAAGGGGGGAAGTATGTAACATCCCACGTAAATAAAGAATAAGAAATATTTCATATTTATTAAAATTTGTGAATTAAATATTAATTTTACTTTAAAGGGGTTGCTATGTTCGATACCTTACCTGATACGCAACAACAGGTTTCTTTTAAATCTTACGTTACACACTAATAATATAATATTATTATTTTAAATGGTAATTAACTCATAGAAATTGTATTGGTGGGAATGACCAAAACTAACTACAATTTGATTATAGATGTTTGTTAAATGTATTTACATTTATCTAATAAAATGTTAGAGTTTTAAAATGTGAATGAATCTAATTTTAAAGATAATTTACAGTTAAAGGCAAATTTGCCGCCTTTTAATAGAAAACCCTATTTAAATATAGTTTTTTTCACATTAATACATTATATTTTACTGAGAAAAATCCTTCTTTATAATGGGGACATCAAAATTTACTTTGTGTAAATTTTTTGAATTTTTCGGATAAAGTTCATTTTTAATGAATAGTGAAAAATATTGTATTTTAATTCAAAATAGTGTTTTAATATAATTTTTTTATATGGTTAGATTATATTTTTAATTGGTTTTAATGTGCAATTAGAATATATTTTTACCATTTAATCCAATGTTGGTCATTGAATTGATTTCACTTTGAAATTGGACATAAATTAGTGTCAATATTTTGATAGTTATTGTTTCTTTAAAACATGCTATTTGTTTTAACAATAGGAATTAATTTTAAAATATTTAATGCCACTACTAGGTTTTTAATTGGTCAAAATAGACATCATTTTTTAATTCTGAATAGAAAATATATCTTAGGCTGAATTTTTTGGATTTTTCTAAAAAACATCAATTTTTTATGAATAGTGAAACCACTTAGTAATAGTTAAAAAAAACTAACTTTTTAATTTAAATGAAATTTTAACACTTCTATGAATTGAACTTGGAAAGTCCTAAATAAATTTTTGTTATTATTAAAAAAAATTTGGTTCGATAATATGAAAGTAATTTTTGGTGAATATTATCTTTTGACTTTTATTTATCGCGGTTAAAGGTAAATAGGGTAATTCAAGGTAAAAACAATATTATAATAATTCAAAATTACCTTAAAACTTGTCTGAACCTTATTGGTTGAGTAATTTATGACCATTGGAATCTTTGGGTCGATTTTGGGACCCCATTGAGCCACTTGAGAGTGATAATGACACTTTAGATTAATTAACTTAAAGTAAATGTAAAAATGACAAAAACAAATAGCTTTTAGTAAATGAATTTTTACAAGGGGTTATATAAATTATATTTTCGACTATAAATATTCATTGGAAAGATAAAACGATTTCGTACATCATGATATTTTTTTATAATTTTTAGAAATCAAATAGATAAAATTATTTATGACAACAAAATGATGCAGTATTTACCTCATTAATAAAAGATTTAAATAAATAAGATTATAAATATTAAAATAATATCCAAAACCTATCCAATTCTTATTGGATGATTTTATTTCAACCATGATTCATCCTATATTTGACTTTAATTAGTTTTGGACCTTTATAAACTGAATATCGTTATATAATAAAATAATATCCTTACACTTTCCTAAAGAGCCCCTCCTCCCCCTTATAAAAGCCCTCACTTCTAACCAATTCCTCACATCTCTGAAGCCTTTTAGATCATCCAAACTCTACCCAATTAATCTCCCTACATCCCTCTTCTCCTCCTAGAAGTATTACCTTAGGTATAAGGCACTTCAAGAAGTCCTTTTGGTTCAAACCAAAGGAAGTTACCCAAATTAAAGGAGATTAAAGAGCAGTCAAGTCAAGTCGGGCATGAGGTAAGGGACTTCATATCAATCTTCTTTCATTGAGGAATATTTTGTTCTAATACCCAAATTTATTTTATATGCTTTATAAACATCTTTGGATTTTCATTTCATTCAAAGGGAATGTTTTTTTATGAAGTGTTTTACTAAATGACAAAAAAAAAGAATGATTCTTTTTAACGTAAGCGGTGAGAACGACTTTTCCGCCACCGCAAGTATTATTTGATCTTAGGTTTCCTTAATAATCCACAATATTTTTAAAAGGAAAATAAATACTATATACTATTTTATGTATTTTTGGTATTGAAAGTGGTTTTGATAATGGTGTTGATACGTTAATATATTGAAATTTTATATTGTTATTGCATTGTGGAAATGTTATCTTTCCATTAAGATTATGTTATGTGTTATGATAATGTTAGGGTTATTGGGAATTATTTACGTATATGGGTGGTTACGTAATAAACCTAGGGTGGATGAGCCTGAGATAGCTCTCCAAAGCATTGGGTAATGTGATGGAGGTAAACATGAATGTTTCTCCTAAGAGATTTGGATAATATACTGTGATGGGTATTCCAAAGTAACTCCCTATGTAGCTGTGATAAATTCAAAGTATGTATGTTATGGTGCCATAATTTACCTTTATGATTTATGATTTTTATGTGTTATTCATAAATCTGATGATTTCTTAAGGTAAGTAAAATCTTTTATGTTCTGTATGTATTTATGAACTAAAGTTTTATTTCTTTGTTTTATAACCCTTATTGATATTTTTATGCTTATCCCATGTTTTGAATTTTTTTCATAGGACATAAAGTTGAATTGGGTTAAGGATGGCATCAAAGAAAAGTCATGCTATTAAAAACATGGAACTAGACATGAATTTTTTGTCAAGAGTTTTTATTTTATGTAAAAAATGGAAACTGAGTAGAAGTGTCTACTTTGTAATCTTTAGAGATGTAATAGGTATGTCCTAATTCTCTAAAACTCTAAACATGAAAAGCCCTCACTTATAACCAATTCCTCACATCTATCAAGCCTTTTGGATAATCTAACCTATGCCCAATTAATCTCCTTACATCCCTCTTCTCCTCTTAGAAGTATTACCTTATGCAGAAGGCACTTCAAGAAGTCCTTTTGGTTCAAACCAAAGGAAGTTACCCAAATTAAAGGAGATTAAAGAGCAGTCAAGTCAAATCGGGCATGAGGTAAGGGACTTCATCTCAATCTCATTTCATTGAGGAATATTTTGTTCGAATTCCCAAATTTCTTTTATATGATTTATAAAGACCTTTTAATTTTCATTTCATTCAAAGGGAATCTTTTTTTATGAAGTGTTTTACTAAACGACAAAAAAAAGAATGTTTCTTTTTAACGTAAGTGGTGAAAACGACATTTCCGCCACCGCGAGTATTATTTCATATTTGGATTCCTTAATAATCCGTAATGTCTTTAATGGAAAATAAATACTATATACTATTTTATGTATTTTTGGTATTGAAAGTGGTTTTGATAATGGTTTTGATATGTTAATATATTGAAATGTTATATTGTTATTGCAATGTGGAAATGTTATCTTTACTTTTAGATTATGTTATTTGTTATGATAATGTTATGGTTCTTGGGAATTATTTACATATATGGTTGGTTTCGTAATAAACCTAGGGTGGGTGAGCCTGAGATAGCTCTCCAATGCATTGGGTAATGTGATGGAGGTAAACATGAATGTTTCTCCTAAGAGATTTAGGGAATATACCATGATGGGTATTCCAAAATTACTCCCTATGTAGCTGTGATAGATACAATTTAAGTATGTTATGGATGGCACAATTTACCTTTATGATTTATGATTTTTATGTATTATTCATAAATCTTATGATTTCCTAAGGTAAGTAAAAGCTTTTATGTTCTTTATGTATTTATGAACTAATGTTTTCTTTCTTTGTTTTATAACACTTATTGAGATTTTTTATTCTTATCCTATGTTTTGAATTTTTTTCATAGGACATAAAGATGAATTGGGTCAAGGATGGCATCAAATAACATTCATGCTATCAAAAACATGGAACAAGAACGGACTTTTTTTCAAGAGTTTTTATTTTATGTAAAAATGGAAACTGATTATAAGTGTCTACTTTGTAATATTTTGAGATGTAATAGGTATTTCCTAATTCTCTAAAACTCTAAACCTGAAAATATACTCAATGTGAATTATTCGTTAAATTCAATATTAAGTAATGTTTTAAGATCATGTTTTTATAGTCGGTATCAGAGGTCATTTTAAATAACATTAGGAGGTAGGTTATTGTTAAAAAAATGTCCATAATTTAATTTACGGTAATATTGAAATGATATATCATTTAAAAATTACCATGTTGCTTCGCCTAAGATATTTATATGTTTAGAATGGTTTTTCGTAGAGTAATTAGTGCAACTATGTTGGGACGACAAGAGGATGAAGACAACCTTCCAAATCTGCAACCTGAGATGGTCTGAATCTAAGCTGAACAGTTTGTTGCAGCGGTGGAACAGTTGACTTAGGCAATAAATGGTGGTGGTATCCATGCATGAGATCAGTGAGATCAACCATAGAGGAACATGTCAGTAGTAGAGCATTTCAAGAGGCAGAATCCCCTATTATTCAGAGGATCATCTGACCTTGTGTTAGCTGAAGGGTGGATAAAAGCACTAGAGAATATTTTTGATGTCATGGGGTGTTCAGAACATCAATAGGTTAGTCTCGTTGTTTACTGTTTTGAAGGTTAAGTTGATCAGTGGTGGTTGATGGTGAAAAATACCAGGGATAGTGAGGAGATTAATGCTCTTGATTGGGATGAATTAAAAGGTATGTTTCTTGAGAAATATTTTCCTAAGATTGTTTTTCTTATAATTGAAAAACAATTACTATAATTGAGGCAATAGGATGACTTAGTGGTAGCTTATGAAGAAAAATTCACCCTTCTGGAAAGGTATGCTCTAAATTTCATATGAGATCTTAATAGTAAAATCAACCATTTTTACTCGAGATTAAAGACAAAGTATCAAAGGGCTTTAGATTCTTGTGAGTTCAAAAGTTATAAAAAACTTTTTTGTTGTGTGGAGTAGGTGGAAATAGAGTTTTCTGATGATCAGGTGTTCTTTAAAAAACAACAGAATAAGAGGTCGAGGTGGTAGGCGAAAGGGTAGAACTCTTCAAAAAAGTCTGATTGTAAGAAACTTAAGTTTACAATTTGTGAGAATTGTGGTAAAAAGCATGATGGGGAATGTATTTTGAATTCCAATAAGTGCTACTGATGTGGTAAAATGGGACATAAGCCTCGTAATTGCACTTAAAAAGAACAGGGTAATGGTAAGTCAAAATCTGATTTAGTGTCAGTAAAATGTTTTAAATGAAACGAAATGGTTCATTATGAAAATGAGTGTCCCAAAAGGAACTCAACTGAGGGAAAGCAGCCAGACTACAAGAAAAAAGGGGTGGTGAAATCATTTTCATCTACTTCAGAAGATGTTGGGCCATCAAATAAAGTAGTTTCAGGTACACTATTTGATTGTTCAGATTATGCCAATGTATTGTTTGATTCAGGTTCTACACACTATTTCATTTCTAAGAATTTTTCTAGTAAATTGGGAATTCTATCTCAAGATATGAATACAGAACTTATTGTAAAAATACTTGGAGGAAATATTGAGACAAAAAGAAAACATAAGAACATTCTTGTCCTTTTGTAAAGAAATAATCTACCTCCAAACCTTATTGTTTTTCCTTTAGTAGAGTTTGATGTAATTTTGGGAATGGATTGGCTTTCTGTTTATCATGCAAAGAATTACTGTATAGATAAAGAGGTTTCTTTTCAGAGTGATTTTCAGTTTGTGTACAAGAATGAACCCTTTATTATGATAACATATTAGGAAGCTGAAAACTAGTAAAATATGGAAATGAATGTTAACTTTCTCATATTTTTGAAAATAAAGGAAGTGTTGAAATTAATGATGTGCCAGTGGTAAATGAGTACCTTGATGTTTTTCATGATGATTTTCCTGGTATTATACATGATCAAGAAGCTGAATTTACTATTGACTTAGTTCTTGATGCTAAGCCAATTTCCAAAACCCCTTATCAAATGGATCAAATTGAAATTTTAGAGTTAAAGAAGCAATTGCAGGAGTTATTAGATAAAGGTTTCATTCGACCAAGCACATCACCATGGGGTGATGTAGTCTTGTATGTTAAAAAGAAAGATGGTTCAATGAGACTTTCCATTGATTATATAGCATTGAATACTATCACTATTAAGAACAAGTATCCTTTGCCTCATATAGATGATTTGTTTAATTGCTCCAGGAAGCTCAGTATTTTTTGAAGATTGACTTGAGATTGGGGTACCATCAGTTGAATGTAAATGAATAATACATTCCAAAGACCGAATTTCATACTAGATATGGAAATTATGAATTTTTAGTTATTCCTTTTGGTTTAACCAATTCACCTGCTATATTCATGGATCTTATGAATATAATTTTCTGTGGGTCCTTCGATAATTTTGTGGTTGTTTTCATTAATGATATTTTGGTTTATTCCAAATGTAAAGAGGAACTTGAAATTCATTTATGGGTTGTCTTGAAAACCTCAAAAGAAAAGAAACTATTTGGGAAATTCAGAAAGTGTGAGTTTTGGTGGAAAAATATTTCTTTCATTGGTCACATTGTTTCAAAAAATGGAATAACGGTTGATCCTACTAAAACTAAAGTTGATAAAGAATGGACAAAACCCACAAATATACCCGCGATTTGAAGTTTTCATAGTTTGGCAGGTTATTATCGGAGGTTTGTTGAAAATTTTTCATGGTTATCTAGTCCAATGACTAAGTTAACTCAAAAAGGTGTTAAGTTCATCTAGACAAAAGAATGTGATGATTGTTTTCAGGAATTGAAAAGAAGATTGGTGAATCCTCCAGTTTTGGAACTGCCATCCAGAAATTGTGAGTTTATTATCTACAGTGATGCATCGCTGAAAGGAATTGGTTGTGTCCAATTGCAGAATGATCAAGTAATTGCTGATGTTTCACGCCAGTTGAAATTATATGAGTTAAATTACCCTACACATGATTTGGAATTATCTGATGTTGTTTTTTCTTTTAAAATTTGTAGGAATCATTTGTATGGAGTAAAATTTGAATTATATATTGATCACAAAAGTTTAAAGTATATATTCACTAAAAATAATTGAAAATGAGACTGAGGAGATGGTTGGAATTAATCAAGGATTATGATTGCATAATCCATTACCATCTGGGAAAAGAAAATAAAGTGGTTGATGCTTTGAGTCGAAAAAGTAATGATTCATTAACTATGTTATGTTTGGAACAAGATCCTTTGGTTTTTGATTTTATAAACTTTGGAATAGAAGTTTTTGGTGCAGAAAATCCTTCTGTTTTGTATCAGGTGTCAGTGATATCATCTCTATCAGACAGAATTATGTAAGCATAGAAGGAAATAGTGAGTTATAGAAAAAGGTAGATTTGGTTCAGAAGGGTATGTTTCCTAAATTTAACATTGATAATGATTGCGTTTTGAGATTATGAAAGAGATTATGTGTGCCTTGTGATTCACAGTTGAAGAATGAGTTTTTATGTGAAGCTCATAGTTCCCCGTTTTCAGTTCATCCTTACAGTACTAAGATGTACAGAGATCTTCATGAGTATTACTGGTGGTATGAAATGAAAAGAGATATTGCTGATTTTACTGTGATGTTTTTGACTTGTCTGCAGGTTAATGTAGAGGGGTAGTTACCAAAAGGGATGCTTCAGCCTTTACTGGTGCCATAGTGGAAATGGGAAAACATATCCATGGACTTCCTTGTGGGATTACCGAATACATCTCGAGGTAATAATTCAATCTGGGTTATTGTTGATCGATTGACTAAATCTACTCATTTCCTTCAAATTTGAGATACTTTGTCTATAGATCAACTTTTTTAGTTATATGTTAAAGATATATTCCGGTTTCATGGAGTTCCCCTCTCCATTTTATCTGATCGTGGTCCCAGGTTTACTTATAACTTTTGGAAAGGCCTTCAGAAGTCGTTGTGTACTGAATTAAATTTTAGTACGGATTTTCATCTTCAATCAGATGAGAAATAAAAACAAACAATTTAGGAATTGGAGGATATATTATGTTCTTTCTCAATGGATTATCATGGAAGTTGGGAACAACATATTTCTTTGGTTGAATTTTCATATATTAACAGTTTTTATTCCAGTATATAGATGGTTCCATTTGGAGAATTATATGGAAAGCATTGTCGAACTCCGTATTTTTTGGATGAAGTAGGTGAAAGGAAGTTTATGGGACCAGAATTGGTAGAAGAGATGGCAGAGAAAGATTAGTTAATTGAAAATCACATGATAATAGATCAGAGCAGACAGAAAAGTTATACAGATAACTAAAGGAAGGGTCTTTCTTTTGAGGTAGGTGATTATGTCTTTCTCAAGGTTTCTCCATGGAAAAGTGTGATCCATTTTTGTAAAAATGGAAAATTGAGTCTGAGGTTCATTAAACCTTATGAAATCCTTGATAAATTTGGATCAGTTCTGTACAAAGTGTCTTTACCTCCAAGCTTATCCTAGGAACACAATTTTTTTCATGTTTCGATGTTGAGAAAGTATATGCCAGATCCATCTCATGTTTTGAGCTCAGAGGTAGTTCTGTTGGAAGAGAATCTCTCTTCTGAGGAACAACCAGTCCAGATTCTTGACCAAAGAGAGTAATTTTTTAAGAATAAGGTAATTCACCAGGTAAAGGTTTTGTGAAAAAACCATATGGTTGAAGAGGCAATGTGGGAATCAAAAAATTCTATGAGGGATAAATACCCCCACTTATTATGATAAGTAAAATTGCGAGAACGCAATTCCCAAAAGGGGGGAAGGATGTAACATCCCAGGTAAATAAAGAATAAAAATATTTCATATTTGTTAAAATTTGTGAATTAAATATTAATTTTACTTTAAATGGGTTACTATATTCAATAGCGTACCCGATACGCAACAACAGGTTTCTTTGAAATCTTACGTTGCACACTAAAAATATAATATTATTATTTTAAATGGTAATTAACTCCTAGACGTTGTATTGGAAAGAATGAAAAAAACTAACTACAATTAGATTATACATGTTTGTTAAATGTATTTACATTTATCCAATAAAATGTTAGAGTCTTAAAATGTGAAAGAATCTAATTTTAAGGATAATTTAGATTAAAAGGCTGATTTACAACCTTTTAATGGAAATCCCTATTTAATTATAGTTTTGGTCACATTAGTACATTATATTTTAACAAATAAAATCCTTCTTTAGAATGGGGACATCAAAAAATACTTTGTGTAAATTTTTTGATTTTTTGGATAAAGTTTATTTTTTAATGAATAGTGAAAAATATTGTATTTTAATTCAAAACTGTGTTTTAATATAATTTATTTATATGGATAGATTACCTTTTTAATTGGTTTTAAAGTGTAATTAGAATATATTTTTACCATTTAATCTAATGTTGATCATTGGAATTAATTAAACTTTGAAATTGGACATAAACAAGTGTCAATCTTTTGATAATTACTGTTTCTTATTATCACGCTATTTGTTTTAACTACAAGAATTAATTTTTCATTAATTAATGACACTTTTATGTTCTGAATTGGGAAAAATAGACATCATTTTTTAATTCAGAATATCAAATATAGCTTAGGTTGAATTTTTGGGATTTTTTTGAAAACCATCAATTTTTGATGAATAGTGAAACCACTTAGTACTAGGTAAAAAATGACATTTTCATTCAAATGATATTTTACAAAATCTGTGAATTGAATTTATGAACTCCAAAATAAATGGTTGTTATTATTAAGTAATATATGGTTCAATAAGATGAAAATAGTTTTTGGTAAATAGTAACTTTTGACTTTTATTTACCGGAGTTAAAGATAAATCGGGCAATTCAAGATAAAAAGAATATTATAATAATTCAAAATTACCTTAAAACTTGTCCAAACATTATGGGTTGAGTAATTTATGAACATGGACATCTTTGGGTCGATTTTGGGACCCCATTGAGCCACTTGGGAGTGATAATGACACTTTTGAATAATTAAGTTAAAGTAAAGGCAAAAATGACAAAAACAAATATCTTTTAGTAAATTAATTTTTACGATTGGTTATATAAATTATATTTTTTACTATAAATATTAATTATAAATTTAAAAAGATTTACTACAACATGGTATTTTTTTATAATTTTTAGACATCAAATAAATTAAATTATTTTTGACACAATAATGATGCAGTATTTACCTCATTAATAAAATATTTAATTAAATAAGATTATAAATATTAAAACAATATCCAAAACCTGTCCAATTCTTATTGGATGATTTTATTTTGACCATGATTCATCCTATCTTGGACTTTAATTATTTTTGGACCTTTAGAAACCAAATATCATTATATAATAAAATAATATTATCACACTTCCCTAAAGAGCCCCTCCTCCCCCTTATAAAAAGCTCTCACTTCTAACCAATTCCTCACACATCTCAAGCTTTTTGGATCATCCAACCTCTATCCAATTAATATCCTTATATCTTTATCCTCCTCTTAGAATCATTACCTTAGTAAGAAAGGACTTTAATAATCCCTTTTGGTTTAAAGCAAAAGAATTTACCCAAATTAAAGGAGATTAAAGAGCGATCGAGTCAAGTCAGACACAGGGTAAGGGACTTCGTCTCAATCTCCTTTAATTGAGGAATATTTTGTTCCAAACCCCATATTTGTTTTATACATTGTATATACACCTTTGACATTTCATTTCATTCAAATGGAATCTTTTTCTATGAAGCGTTTTACTAAACAAAAAAATAATAATGTCTCTTTTTAACGTAAGTGGTGACAACGACCTTTCCACCGCCGCGAGTATTATTTGATCTTTGGCTTCCTTAAAAAGACATAATGTTTTTAAAAGGATAATAAATACCATATACAATTTTTTTTATTTTTTTATTAAAAATGGTATTGATTATGGCTTTGATACGTTAATATATTGAAATGTTATATTGTTATTACAATGTGAAAATGTTATCTTTACTTTATTCTTATTCTATGTGTTATGATCAAGTTATGGTTATTGGGCATTATTTATGTATATGGGTGGGTATGTAATAAACCTAGGGCAGGTGAGCCTGAGATAGCTCTCCAATGCATTGGTTAATGTAACAGAGGTAAACATGAATGTTTCTACTATGAGATTTAGGGAATATACTATGATGGTTATTCCAAAGTAACTCCCTATGTAGCTGTGACAGCTACAATGTAAGTATGTTATGTATGCCACAAGTTACCTTTAATATTTATGATTTTTATGTGTTATTAATAAACCTTATGATTTCATGAGGTAAGTAAAAGATTTTATGTTCTATATGTATTTATGAACTAATGTTTTCTTTCTTTGTTTTACAACCCTTACTGATATTTTTATGCCCATCCCATGTTTTGAAATGTTTTTTACAGGACTTAAAGATGAATAGGTTAAAGTATGGGATCAAAGAAAAGTCATGATGTTTAAAACATATAACTAGACATGAATTTTGTTTTCAAGAGTATTTATTTTATGAAAAAAATGGATACTAAGTAAAATTTTATACTTTGTAATATTTTGAGATGTAATAGTTATGTCCTAATTATCTAAAACTCTAAAACTGAAAAGATCTTCAACGTGAATTATTCATTAAATTCAATATTATGTAATGTTTTTAGTCCGTGTCCTTATAATTTTTCTCTATAATTATCTTATTGTATTTTATTTTTTAAAGAAACTCCAAAAGTGCCACTCACCTCAATTATAAATGGACACCTCCTCCCTAAATTAATTATACCCTATTGAACTTTATAGATCGACTATAATATAAAAAATTCCCTTATTAAATTCCCTAAATAACATTATATATGTGATTTTATTCCCAAAATACCAACCCTAGATCCTTTTAGAGGAGATCAAAAGGTGTCATTTAGAAGAAGAGGTAATCACTCTAACCGATCACTTTCTATTTGTAATCTTATATAGTTATATTAAATATAATATATTCATAAAAAATAATTAATTAAATATATTAAATATAATAAAATTATATATGATTATTAAAATAGTATTATACACCGTATTTCCCATCGAATGATAAGTGAAAGTATCACACATTCGTACATACGACTTAGAGTCTCCACGTAGCGATAAAAAGAATTTTTCATCACCATATTATATGGATTGGAATTATGATGGTATTAGTTTTTATATAATATATTTATGACATAATTATACTTCTTGAATGATAATATAATTTCTATGTTATTTTCACCCAATCTTTTAGGAAATGATAATGTTTCTCATGCGAACGTATGGACTACCATATCAACAATGTGATATGATTTGTTAATCATTTATATTTACCATGGAAGGTACTAAGGACGAAATTTATGAATATAGATTATATATGATATATATGATATAATAATATTTTTTAAAAGGTGAATTATAATTTTCCTTTATTTCATTCCATTAGTTGAAAATTGGAAATAGTGTTCGTGAAAATGTACGTTCTACCATCTTCATGAATGTTGTAATTTAGTTTTAAATATCTAATTTTTAAATATATATATATATATATGATGTTTTTAAAATTATTAAAATCATTAAAATGATTTTTCCATGATGAATTCATAAGGATTGGGTATGAAGAACGGAAACATTCTTGGAAAACAAAGCAGTTATCACCCAAAACAATGATTTTAATAAAATTTTATTAATAAACGGGTGATAAGATATTATAAATAAATAATACATGGTATGATATATATACATTTTTATGGAATAAATGTAATAGAAATCTATATTTAATATATGTGATTTTTTAACGTGAACATGGAAATACTTGAGGTATGGGATTTCTCATGTCAACCTAACTTCTCTAAGACATATGTGATATTCAATTCATATTCCTTTTGTGGGGGGTGTATACTAACCCTTTTATATATTATGTCATGAATCTATTTTATTTCATGGTATTTAAAATTTCATTTGTTGTTATTTATTTTATGGTCTTTAGAATTAAAAAGATACCCAATTAGTAAGGGTTTATTTCACAATCTCATCATTATTCGGGATTGTTTACATTTAAGTATCCACTAGGTAATATTTCAGTAACTTTTCCATGTATTATAAAAACGTTTTCAAAAATGTTTTTAATATTATCCTATAACTGTTTAAAATAATTTCCACTAAATTTTTAATTTTTAAAAAATGGTTTTAATGGAATATTTCTATCGTTTCCTAAATGAGGTTCTTTATGAATTTTTTTGACAAGAATATGGAAGGAATGTTTTTTTAACATTTAAATCAGGTGTGGATTATCCTACCTTCATGATGAGTCAATTATTTCTAGATTACTTTACCTATTTACATGTTTATTTTCAAGGAATATTTTTTCATTTATAAGTGCACAATATTTTAAAAAATAGAAGTGATTTTAAATAGAGAATTTATTTTCCTCATGAAATATTCCAAGTGATTATTCAAAATAAGTTTCCCTCTAATATGACATCCTTTAATGTAACATATACTTTAGATGGAAAATTATTCAAGGATACCATAAATATTCATTTTCTAGGTGGTTTGTGTTTATGATGAAAAGATAAAATTTATATGAAACCCATTTCTTTTCATGGGTTATGATACGATGTGGAATAAAAATGTATGGTTTTCATTAAATTATAAGTGGGAAAAATATCTCCCTCAAATTAATTGGGTAATGTATTATATCTAATGAAATAGTTACATGAAATAAGTCAATGTACTTGATCTATTATGGAAAACATGTCGATGTTCTTGATCCGTCATGGGAAACAAGATGATATGCTTGATCCATTATGGGAAAGAAGTTGATGTGGTAGATCTGTTATATGAAAAAGGTATTGATTACAAATCTAGTGGTCTTGGTAGTTAACCTTGACATATGAAACAATTTCTATACTTATGATGATTCCACATAAATTAAATTAAATGAACTTATGGTTTATGATTGAGTTATGATGAAATATCATTCTTATGATTCATGATTTTTTTGAAATGTTAATGTCTTATGAAATTAATCATGTTTATGATTTTTGTATGTTATGGTCAAGATCTATTTCCATTATTTTTATCTTATTCTTTTATATGATCATCAAATGATATCTCCCTTGTTTAATCTTACTTAGCATTTGAGATAACCCTTTTCTTATTTCTAATTTCCCCTGGATTTGAAGAAAGGTTTAGTAGGGTATACCTATAAAGAGTACTATGTGGGAAGATATTTATGGGAGATATTGAAGATAATTTATAAATGAATAATTTTTATATATAATCTCCAAAGAAACTAAACTGTTATAGTTTTGGAATGGATTTTATTTTTATATATTGAATATTCATATATTAAGATGTAATATTTATGTATGAAAATACAAAGATGTTATAGTTGGTATCAGAGTAGGGTTTAGTTAATAATTTGAGATTTGGGTTATAATTTTTTCATGAAAACACTGAGGAAAGGTCTAATTATAGAATAAAATCCATGTTTTTTGGCAATGATCATGAATGAACTATTTTAAAACTAAGGTTTCATACAAGAAGGTGTTTAAATTTAGACATTCTATAATATTTCTAGAATTATGTGGTGTTCCACTATGATTATTGTTTCTCACACTATACTTTTTGGATTTAGTCAATGGGTGGAACCCGGAGGAATTTTGTTAACATTGAATGGGATTCAAAATGAAATTATTTTCTACATGATCAACAAAACATCATGGGAACTAGAACATAGAATCATACTAATATTCTCACACAACTTTATCTACTTTTAAATAATAATGAGTTTCCAAATGATCAATGGAGGGAATAATATACCACTAAAGCTTCGATGGGGCAATATACACGTTCTTTTAGTGGGTATTTTGATCCACTAGTGGATGAGTGATGGATCAACACCATTGATAAAATATTTTTTTTCTTCTATGCTTTGGTGATGAAAATGTTTCCCAAGCTATTGATCATCTGGAAGGAGAATCAGATCAATGGTGGGATATTATTAGTAATACATGGAAAGTGAAATAAATTGAATCCATGTAATGGGATGTGTTTAATGGGATATTATTCCATAATTAATATCCTCATATTCTACATAAAAATATGGAAAATTAATTTCCTAAAATGAATCCAAAGGATGAGGAATCCATTGGTACATATAAGGAATGTTTAACAAGGCTTGCAAGGTATGCCTATAGTTAATTTATTAGATTTGAAAGTAAAACTGATCGATTTTTTGGTGGCCTAAAACCAATTATCTGAAAGTAATTAACTATAAGAGACTTTAGTAGTTATGAATAAATCATACAATGTATACTCAATGTAAATATATAAATTAGATATTCCCACCATTCCTATGGTTTTGATATGAAAGGAAATATTTAGTTTCATGAAAAATTGAAAAAGTCGCATGGTGCAAATAAATTATATCCATAAACATTCCATAAATGTGGGAATAAAAATAAATGGATGCATTTTAATGAAACTAGGAGGTACTTTAAATGTGTAAAGCAATGTCATAAATCCCATTAATTCTAAAAGGTGATGAATATTCAGGTTAATGTAATACGGAAAAAGAAGACACTAATGAATGAACCACCCATTCTCTAATGGTTGAAAAATAAGGAGTATGTAAATTATACCAACTAATTCATGAATTTTATGTTTTTTTTATGATCAACATCAACAAACTATTAATCCCAAAGATAAAGAGAAATCTCATGCGATCATAACGACCAAAGTGGGTTATGAGAATGACGCGGTGAAAGGTACACTTATCATCCAATATAGAACAAATATTGCCTTATTTTATTCTATAACCACCCAATCCTTTATTTCTAAATAATTTTCAATGGGAATCACTATATCACCTCAAACATTTGATGTTGAGTTAGTTTTTAAAACTCATAGTGTCATAATAGTCGCATCTCAATATTACAGTCATTATCCAATTGAAGTTTGTAGGACGGTGCTTCCAACAAATATTATGATTCTCAAATTAGTTCAATTCAATGTTATTCTTAGCATGGATTTACTTTATCTATATGGATCCAATATTAATTTCTATGGGTAGACACATTTCTTATCCTGAATGAAACTGTCATCATTTATCAATGAATGGATGAATATGAACTTCAAATGTAAATTTCATCCAACTTGGGGGGTATTAATTCTTATAAAATAAGTTTATCTGTATCATATGGTTAAGGATATACTCAAAATTAAGGAAAAACCATTTTATCAAGATTTTTTTTTTCTTTTTTAATGAATTTCCAAGTCTTCTCATAAATCATTAAGTTGATTTTCTATCAAACTCATACATGGTACTATGACTTTTTTAAAGATTCTTATATAATGGAACCAATTGAGTTTCCAGAATTGAATAAAAAAATCTAGGATAATATTGATAAGAGAATAATACACCTTAGTTTTTCACCTTGGGGTACACATGTTCTATTTGTTAAGAAGAAAAATGTAACAATGCGAATCTGCATTGATTATTGAGAAATTGAAAGGATCAATATTATAAAAAAGTATCCTTCTACACATATTGATGAATTATTTAAAAATATATTTAGAGATCAATAATTTTATATGATTTATCTTTATTTTGGATGTCATCAATTGGGGGTCAAAAATAAGGATATATAGAATATTACATTCTATACAAGGTATGAACTCTGTGAATTTATAATGATTCTATTTTGTCTTACTAATTCCCTAGTTATCTTCATGTATTTAATGAATAGAGTGTGTAGAGACTATATTTATATATTTATTGTAATATTAATTGAATATATTCTTTTATATTCAATGATAAATTAATAACATAAAGATCACTTAAGGATTGTGATGAAGACCCTGAGGAAGGAGAAGCTTTATGAAAAATTTACCATTTCTGAATTCTGGCTTCCAAAGGTTTCGTTTTTTGGGATATATAATCTCAAGAGAGGGTATATCAGTGGATCCTTAAAATACATAAGTTATTGATCAATGGTATAGACTAACCATGATGATTGGAATCTGTAGTTGACATTATTTGGTGGGAAATTACCGATGTTTTGTGAAATAGTTATCAGGATTATCTAATCCACTCACCATGTTAACCTGGAAAGGTGTTAGGTTCATTTTGATAGAGGAATGTGAAGAGAATTTTGATGAGATTAAATGAAGGTTTTGCAGTTAAATTGTACACAGACTACACTATAGTAGATAATCACTTGTGATCTATAGTGATGAATGAAAGATGTGTCTAGGATGTGTTCTCATGAAAATGATATTTTAATAGATTATGCCTCACTTAAATTGAATTTACATGAGAAAAATTACCCAAATTGTGATTTGGATATAAATATTATAATTATTACATTAAATATATAGAGGCATTATATCAATAGTGAATTATGTGACATATATACGGATCATAAACGTTTAAAGTATATTTTTGCTCAAAAAGAGTTGAACATGTTCCAAATAAGATGGTTAGAGATGATTAAATATTATAACTAATCAATACATTATCACACTGGGAAAACCAACAAGGTGGAATATTCTTTAAGACAAAATCATCATGCTAACCTGTCTACGATAAGGATCAAAAAAGATACAATGTTTGTGGATTTACAAAGGATTTAATTGGAAATCTTAAAGGATGGTAATAAATCTTATATGGAGTAAATAAATGTTAAACTATCTATCCAAGTAGGGATTAAAGATATATAGAAGGAATATGTAGAGCTGAAAATAAGTTGAGAAATATTCTTGAGTTCAACCTTGATTATTATGGAATAATATGATTTAGGAATCATTTCTTTGTTCGTATTATACTAGAATTTATGGATCTTTTGAATGAGTCCCATAGTTCTTCATTATCTATTCATCTTGGAAGTACAATAGTGTATAGATACATGAATGAGTATTCTTGGTGGGATGAAATGAAGAGAGATATTGTAAATTATCTTCCCTGATTCTAGATTTTTCATAAATTTAAGGTTGTGAGACAGAAGTCAAAGGGCATGTCATAACCATTAATCATACCTAAATGGAAATGGGAAAAAATCACCATGTATGTTTTCATAGAACTCTCCAGAACATCTAAATTCTATAATGTTATATGAGTTATAATCGATCTCCATACAAATTAATCACACAATATTGATATTAGAGGTGATTTTCCTCTTTATCATATTTCCATAATATATATTAAGGAAGTTGTAACATTGAATGGAGTAGAAATTTTTATTGTATTTGAATAGGATCTAAGGATTACATTGATGTTCTTGAGAAGTATTCAATAGGATTTGGATAAAGATTTATGTTTTAAATTTCCTTATCATTCTCAGATAGATGGTTAGTATAAGAGGAACATTAAAACTATAAAATCGATGTTTTGAGATTTCTCTATGGATTTCAAAGGTAGTTGGGATCAACACATTATTTTTGTAGAATTTTCTTATAACAATTTCTTTCAATCCAGCATTCAGATGCCTCCTTATGAATCCCTATATGGTATGAAGTGAAAAACACCATCATTATGGAATAAAGGTGGAGAAATAAATATATTGGGACCTGATCTAATTAAGGAAATTATACATAATGTTATATCCATTCAACCAAACATATGATAAATTCAGAATCAAGAAACAAGTTATATTGAAGGTCATTAGAAATATATGGATTTTGAAGTGGGTGATGAGGTATTCATACAAATATCTCCCTAGAAGAGAGTTATGATATTTGAGATGAAGTAAAAGTAATTTACTATATATTTTCGTCCTTTGGAAATTCTTGATTGTATCGGAATGGTACCTTATTGATCAGAAATTCCTGTGAATCTCTCACAAGTTCATAATGTGTTCCATGTATCTCTCCTCAGGAAGTACATACCTGATACTTCAAATATACTACTCTAAAAGGTTATAAAATTGGGGAAAGATATTTTTTTATAAAGAACAACTGATATTACTTCTATATCGTAGATGTAATGTTCAACAAGATAATACCACTCTCCTGGTTAAAGTTTTGTAGTGAAACCACCAATTGGAGGAAGCTACATTGGGAGTCTAAGGATGTGATGAGTAAAAGGAACCCTAATCTATTTGTATCAAAGTGATTAATTTTTAGGAAAAAATTCATTTTAAGGGGTGTAGAATTTAACATGATGGGATTTTTATGAAATATCATTCTTTATATAATTTGATATCTAGCGTTGCATGCAATAAAAAGTTTAAACAAACCACAGAATAATATAAAAATATTATGTGTCAATTATCTCTTATCCATTAGATTGGAATGTATTTATTTTAATAACCATATTATGAAAAATATATGGTCTATAAATTAATAAAAAAAAATAGTTATCAAGTTAATTGAATTAATAACAAAAAATATATTTTAAAATAAAAGTGATGTTTTGCTGAATTTTTTTATGTGTAAAATTAATTTTATTTCAATATTTTAAATTAATAACTATTGGTGAATTATTTTAATTAAATTTGTATATTATTTACTTGATCAAATTTATTAAACATTCAAAAAATATTTTCTAAGCATAGGATAAGAATAAATCCAATTTTATGGTTAAAAATGCATTTTTCCTAAAAAGAGGTTTTTGTCACATTTTTCACACTTACATTAAACTTAATTTCTGAACGTTATATATATTTAATAAGATAAAATTAATTGTGTAATTAGAATAAGTAGGTTTGAATTTTTTAATTAATCCGCTTTTATTTTTAGTTAATATGAATAGTATCCATGGAAAAATTTATCAGCTTGGTAAATGTTAAATCAAGATAATATAGATTTAAAATAAGAGATAAGGTTATACTTTTTTTCATAATTTTCATATTGGATGAATTAAATTAGGAACTTAAAACCTAAGGTTCTAAATCGAGTCATTTAATGGATATTTGTCCATAAAAATTAATCATATATTATTTAAACCAAAGGAAGTGACAACATGTCACCCACTTAATTTTAAATATCGTTTATGTGTTCATATAGGGGAAAAATTTGTTATGAATGAATATTAATAGATAAATCAAATAAATAATATTCAAAATATTAAAAGTATTATTATTTGAGAGAATTAAGGTGATAAAAAAATTACTATATGATCATGATAGGTTGGGTATGTGTTAAATTATTTTTTTTTCAAATTATATGTGTTTTATTAATGTTATTAAATTCAAAGTAATGAATACTATCAAAGTTGACAATAATGATATTTTAGGAAAATAATATTTTATTAAATTACTAAAAAATTCAAATAACCTTAAAAAAATAAAAATGGGGTATTATATATCCTAAAATATCACCCCTTATCCTTTAATGAGTTAATGGTTACCTTATCTGTAAAATTATAACCTTTTAAGAGTTAAAAATTAGTTACCACAATTAATATTAAAGTAGGTTAATTAAGGGGTTAAACCAATAGAAAATGTTTTAAATTGAAAATAAACCTATAAAAATATCATTTATGATGATATTTTGACCATATCCTACCCTAGTTTATAATTAATGACCATTTGAATGTCCTTTTTTTCTAGAATAGTTTTATTATATTTTATTTTTTTAATGAAATTCAAAAAGTTCCCCTCAACTCAATTATAAAACGAAACCACCTCTCTCAATTGAATATACCAAATTGAGCCTACTATATATACCATAAACTTCCAAATTCCATTATCCAATTCCCAATAATCATTATAAAGGTTCTATGATTCCCTAAAGATAAAACCTAAATCTTTTTAGAGGAGATCTAAAGGATTCGTTTTGAAGTAGAGGTAATCTCTTTAACCAATCACTTTATTTTTATACTCTTCATTACCCAATCTAAATATGGCATATTAATCATCAAATAATAAATTAAGTATCATAAATATTATTAAATTTCATTATGACTAATAAAACACTATTATACACCATATTTCCCAAAAAATAAGAAGTGAAAGTGTCACTCATGAATACGTACAACTTACCATCATCACGTCGGGATACAATTCAATTTTCATCATAAAATTTTATGGTTTATAATTATAATGATTTTTATTTTTATATATTATATTATGACATAAGTATACTTCTTTAATGATAATATCATGTATAATGTCTTAGAATCCAATCTTTTGGGAAACGAAAACGCTGCTCGTGTGTACTTATAGACTACCATATCTATGATGTGATAAGATTAAATTTTCAGTTATATTTCACATAGATAATAATAATAATGAATTTAATGAATATATATTATGTAGTATTAATTATATAATGGTGAATTTTCATTTCCATTCCTTTCATTCCATCAATTGAAAATTTGAAACAACATCCATGCGTACATACGGACTACCGTCTCCATGAATTGTATAATTCATTATTATATATATAATTTTTATGAATATGTATAAAATTAATATATATAATATTTATACCATGATTAAAATTCTATAAATTATGGGACTATGATTAATGTTTATATATCGGGTTTACCAAACTGAAACATTCTTTGAAAATGATGTAGTTATCACATAGAATAGTGATTTTAATAACAAATTATTAGTAAATAGGTGATAATATGTCATAAATAAATCAAAAATTTCATGAACGATTTATATTTATGGAGTACATGTATAATAAATCCATATTTATTATACATTATATTTTAATTTGAACAAGGAAATGTGACACATGTGGTAAGGGATTTATCTTCTCAATTTTTACTTCTATGAGACATATTCTATATTCAGCAATTATTTTTTTTTGTCGTGTATATATTGACCCTTTGATATATCCCATAATTAATATATTTGTATTCATGGTTTCTAAATTGTTATTTGAATTTATTTCTTTCATGGGGCTTACGATTCAAAAGATACCCAAGTGGAAAGGGTCAATTTCACAATCCCTTCATTATTTTTGATTGTCTATATTTAAGTCACCACTAGGTAATAGTGATCTTACATGTCCATAATTTATATAAAAATTTTCATAAAGGTTTTACTACTCACAAAAAAAATTTAAATCATTTTTAAACATGTTTTAATTTTAAAAAATTGTTTGGAAGAATATTTTTTCATTTTATAAATGATGTTGTTTGTGAATTTTCCAACAAAAATAATGAATAAATATATTTTTTTAACTTATACTACATAATAATGTTTTTCTAATATCATGGTGCCTCAATTATTTGAATATTCCTTTATAGGTTTACAAAAAAACATTTAAATAATTTTTTTACATTTATAAGTTTATTGTTGTGAAAAAATAGAAGTGATTTTTATAAAGAAAGGTTATTTTCCTAAATAATTATTCCAAGTAATATTTAAAAATTATTTTGCTTATAATATTACAACCTTTGATATTACTTATAATATATTGGGAATATTGTTAATGGATACCAGAATAATCTATCCTCTAGATGGTTTGTTCTTATGATGAAAAGATGAAATGTATATAAAACCTATTTCTTTTCATGGGTTCTAATATGATGGGACACACATATGTATTGTTTTAATTATTTGAAGAGTGGTACCTATATATCCATACAATTAATTTGGTAAATTATTATATCTTATGAATAGTTATGGGAAATAGGTCGATGTTCTTGATCTGTTATGTAAAATAAGTCAATGTTCTTGAACCGTTATGGGGAAAAAGTCGATATGCATGATCTGTTATGGAAAACAAGTCAATGTTCTTTATTGGTTATGGTAAATGGATATTTAATCATGATTTTATGATCTTTGTAGTTGAACATGACATATGAAATCGTCTGTATACTTTTTATTATTCCACATACATTTATGAAATGAACTTAAGGTTCATGATTGAGTTATGTTGAATTCTCATTCTTATGATTCATAATTTTTAAAATGTTAATCTTTTATGACATAAATCATGTTTATAATTTTATTATGTTATAGTATATGTCTCATGAACATATTATTATCTTATTCTTTTATATTATCATAAAATTATATATCCCATGATTAGTATTATTGAGAATCTGAGATCAACATTTTCTTATGTCTTTTTTCTCTAGGAAATGATGATTCTTTTTAGTAGGGTATTCCTATGATGAGTAATATGTTGGAAGATATTTATGGGACTTGTTGAAGTTATTTAATAAAATAATAATATTGTATATCTAATCTCCAAATAGTCAAATAATTAATGGTTCTATCATGGATTGTATAGTTATGTATTGAATATTTATCTATTAATATATAATATTTATGTATAAAAATCTCAGGCTTTTATAACCCCATTATTTAGTAATATTTTCATCAAATAAATCCTCACGACATGGTTCTTGACAAGTCTCAATATGGTATATATATCATTTGAAAAGAAAAATAGGTTTTACCTTCAAGATAATTGAAATTTATATACCCCTACTATTGATCTTGTAATTATACTTCAATAACCAATCTATCCCAAGTGTTATGTCAAATTCAACCATTAGATTGACCACCAGGTTTGTGGAGAGATTAAAATAAAAAATGTTAAGAGGGGCATCATTATATATCCTTGATGTCTGAATAGTACCTCTTGGAGTTTTAATAGAAACATTTACCACTAGAAGTTCATGGTTTAATTAGATTCCCCTTATAAACTTGAATTCAATAAAATAATGCGTATAACCCGAATAAAAAAAATTCACCTGATATATTTTAGTTTACAATGATGCACCTACTAATACAACATTTAGACCCTCTAATTTATCTCCCTTGATTGAAAAATCATAAATTTTCTCCCTTGTACTATACTAGGGTTTATAGTTTTTTCCCTCCATTATATTCTGATTAGAAAAATGGTTTTAAAAATGTACATACTCTCCACGCCTGAATCATTGCATGATAGGCCATTATTTTACAATATTAACTTTATCAATTGCATTTAGATGTTGTGGATTTACATCTCTATAATATTTTCTAGATATATTCTTATATCATCCTCACATGTAACACTTTCCCAATCCTTAGAGATAATTACCCAAATTCTTATTCCTACACTTTTTTTACATGGATAATTGATGTCTCTTTCCATCTATTTATTATTCAAAATTCTTCCCAAATATTGTATTTATACTTTTATTCTAATCATTTAATCCATGAGACTACTATATATCTCCAAAACTCATTTCCTCTTTGGGGGACCACAAAAATATCTACGTATATATCCCAATGTCTTTAATTTCTAGATATTTACATAGAGGTGTTCTTAACACACTAATTAATCAGATAATCATCCAATCATAATCAATGAAAATGCTTTAATAACATCACATACGACATGTAATTTTCATCTAATAAGTTTCAATTGATTCATTCCCCTTTTTCATAAACTCAAGAAACTCCCTCTCTATCTTGGTTTGGAGTTTACAAGGAACATTCTTATTCAAAAATTACTTTTTGAAGACCTCATATTCAATGAATTTAACCTCATCCATTGGATTTGTGTTGTTTCTAAGTGTCCACCACTAATATGATTCTCCCTCTAAGTTTTATACTACAGAAGTATGTTTCTATTACTAAGAATAGTAGAACATAAAATTTATTCTCTATAGTATTGATATGTTTCTCTGTGATCAATAGTTTGGAGGTTCCACTAAAAATAGGTGGTCATTGACACATGAATAATTAAACTTATAGTCATTCCTTCCTTTCTGAATCCATATAATCCATGTGGTTAATGTTATTACTCATAACCATATTTAGAATCCTCTAGATGTTATCAACACTATCTTCAGTCACATTTGGAAGGTTATAATTGCATTGTCCATCACAACCACCATTAATAAAGGCCCTTTTATTTCCCATTATTTTAACTATATGAAGAAAAATAAAAAGATAAAATTACTACTTTTGTCAATATTATTATAATAGTTATAAGGGGATATTTATTCCTAAATTTTTCTAATGACATTCTTATAGTATGTTATACTTCATTTTTATTAAAAAATTATCTATGTATCCTTAAAAATGGTTTTAAAAAATAATGTGATTAACCAAAACAATATTTTTACCTCTCTATCTACCATAGTGTTTTCATGATCAAAACTTCTCTTTTTTGTTTCTAAAAGCATCATTTGATTGAATTTTAGCCCCACCTTTTAGAATTTTCTCTATGTCATTGGTGGAATTACTGAAGATATCCAAGACATTTCAAAGGCATCAGTGCAATGTCGCTTCTGTTGGAGTTGGTTCCCTATAACCAAGTTATTTGTACATTACGATAAAAATTTATTAACTAGATAGATATTAATAAACATCTTATCAAATCAAGATTGTTCTTCTACATGACATTTTATGTGATAATGTCCTAAGAGTATCTATTGCACTAGAAGTTCATAGAGGATCCCGCTATGATGAGAAACTGGAAGTTCCATGACACTATTCTTTAATATATGTTCTATAGCTAGATGATATCATTTGAAGGGAAAAATGATATAGACTATTAGGGGTGGAGACTCAGAGGACATTAAGACACCTTCTAATTGTGTACTCCATTAGTAATTTCCTTGAGGATATTATGAGAATGAGACCATCTGGTAGAAAATCAATATTTATAAGTGTTATTGGATTTTCATATATGGGGATGTGTGTATTGGCCCTTAGAATTTAAGATTATTACTAATGGGTATTATGACTTTCACACTTACATGTATTTTTTAAAACCATAATGGCATATGTTCACAGTGACGTAGGATATATTGGGTGCCTCATGAGTAATAATGCATTAATGAATAATGTGAGAAAGGATTTGTCCCTAATGTTCCATAACGGTAGTTGATATCTCATTCCCTTTGATGGAAATGATAAATCTTAAATATATTCATATACACAGTGTTCTATAGGCCATTTCAATATCTAGGAAGTCAAAGAATAATAAATCAAGCACAAGGGGTTTATGGAACATACATGTAACCCACTTGATTGAAGATATCAAGAAAAAGGGATTATATTACATGGTAAGTGTTCATATGAGGTGACATGTCATTGATGCTTTAACTACTTTCTCTATGGGTTCCTTACCGTGTTTCTAGGTTCTAACCTTGGACTTTAGGTAGGTTCACCTAATACCACTGAGAAAGAGTCCTAGAGGGTCACACACTAAGTGTATACAGTATATCAGTTAAATAATTTTTTATTTAACAATTTGAATAAATATTATTCCCGATCATGGTTTAATAATTATTTATGTATGATTGATCACATTTATTTTGTCACTAGTTATTCGAGAGAATATATTGTGTGTGGAATTATTAATAAATATTGAGTAGGAATGACAGACTAAAATTAATGGTCCCATGAGAAATAATAATAATGAATATTATTTGACTAAATACTATTTAATTTTAACTTGAAAGTTAAGTTCATGTTAGGAAACAATAATATTGATATAATTATTTGACATGGGTGTTTCACTATGATTAATGAAATAATTAAAGGTACTTGTGTGGATTATTTTACTATTCCCCTAGTAAAATAAATTCCTAGTTATTTTATTCTCTTTGTTAGCCAAGGGAAAGAAGAAAACAACAATGGTTTTGTTCACAACGAATTAGAGAAAAATATCACAAGACTAAAAAGTTCTTACCTCTCTAAGAATTTTCCCAAGAATTAGAGAGATCCTCCTCCACCGGGTCAAGGAGAATGCTTTGGAAACAGTTCTCAAGGCGATTGAATGTGGACATCTCAAGTGCAAGGATCTTCCTTGCCATCACTCAGAGACTCCTTCGTATAAATCCATAGATACATGGAACACATGTGAATCACTCATATAAGAGATCTACCCTTGATCTCCACAACACAACTAGGGCACACTACCGATCTATTTTCAAATGCATCAATGAAGGAAGAATCATATTATAGGTAATTCTTTAATTTAATTAAATTAATTGTAAAAAAATATGTTGATCCTCCCTCTTGGTTCTAGGTTTCTATTCCTTTGTCTAAATCCTTGATTCAATTCCATGTATATTAGCATTCATCATCATATTGATCCCAAATTGTTCATTGAATATGGAAAAAAATTAAATTTGGGCACCGTCCCAACCGTGCTTCTACTCCGCCCGAAACCTACAAGTGGTATTAGAGGGTGAATGATATTCTTTATAATTATTTAATAATCATTTGTGATTTGTGAATTTATAATTTATTTTTTCAATTCAAGTTTATTCATTCCCTTTTAATCTGAATGAAGAGATATTTTTCCTTCCTCTATCGTTTCTCACAAATCTAACAGAAACTATTAATCTTATAATTAAAATTATATAAAGGAAGTAATTATGAGGTTCCAAGTATTCTGTCAAGGTAACACAGTAGTACACACTGTGTAATAGAAATTACACAGCATGTAGTTGTGTTCAATACATTAGGATTAGTTCATAAATTACTTAACCCATGTGCATTAATGACAAGCGATGTTGTTAATTCTAACAACATGTTTTAACCAGGATAGACTGGCGCATGGTCAGCCATACTACATGCCTTGTGGCCCACTGGACACGATGTGTATTCCCTTTCAGGTCAAGGCTGGTTTGTGTATCCCATACATGATTTAGCTGACCAATGACCTTGTAATGCAGATTCTGAATGGTGTGTGGCCTACTAGACACACCATGCAATTTGAAATTTCTTAAGTATGCCTCACATGCTGAATCCCTAGGTTTTTAATTAGGATTGATGGTGAATGTATTATATTCCATGTATATCAGATAAAAATTACATGTACATTACCAAATTATTCATAATTAAAACTTTAATATTCGAATAATTTTAAAATCTTCATATCATGTATAAGTTGTATTAGAGGTTGTTACTATAAATGCATTGAAGAATCACATGTTTTAAAAAATTCATGTAATTCGTGTAATCATCCATTAATTACACATCATGAAAGTATGAAACAAGTTGTATATTCCATATGTCACAAGAGTAAAACAATATACAAGAATAATACATGTTGGTTATGTTTGGATAAGTATTCATCGGGTTACCTACAAGGTACAAGTTATGTACAAGGTTAATTTTAATTAAATTCTAATTGGTTCAAAATTATAATGATTGAGAATCTCATGGAAATTTAGAAAAGGATTAAGATAAAATGAATTATTAATTAAAGATAATAATTAATTGATTAGAGCATGATTTATCTTAAATAAGACTGAATAAATAATTTAATTCAAGGTTTATTAAATGAGTAAATTCATTGCATGCATGTGGATGATCATGATCTTGAACAAACCTTTTTTATGTTAGTATATTCCCTTTAATTTATTAAATTAAATTGTTTTCATGTGTTCCCTATCTCCTCATTAATATAGAGGACTATATTACCATTATTTCTTTTAGGTAGACCCACTTTTACCCCTCACCTGAATGTGAGTAAAAGAACATGTAATGGATGAATATCCCAAGCTAGTGGAGTTGGATCATTTTAGGAGTCAAGGTGAAACCAATCAAAGGAGATATATAGGTAGATGGGTGGAAATTTATAAATATTAACCAAATTGGTTCATGGTTTTTCTCCCCTAGGTCAGCGGTTAGTTTATCAACTGCTAAAAAAACTAACTATTATAACAAGATCATGGTCATACCCTTTATTTTACTTTTATCAGTTGTATGGTTATTCATTATGGATGTTTTATTGTGATCACATAATTATTGAATTAACAATCATGAAATATGGAACTAAAATAAACCGGATTTTGAGTAAATATTATCTAATACATGGTTAATAACTTAATCTTACCCCACATAATATTAACAAGAATGTGAAAAGATAATAAATGGGAGTTTATGCATAAAGGCTAAAATACCTCAATAATATATTAATTTGGTACAACCTTACATTACATCGTTTATAATCAAAAAATAGTTTAAAGTGCTTGAACAACCAAATTTGGGGTTCATTTAATTATCAAGGAATTCTAATTTGAGGTTTTGGGATGACTTGACATAGTTTACATCAAGGGTTGAATGCCAATGTTAGACTTGGTGTAACTGAGAGGAAATGGTTGAGGAAATCCAAAATTAAGGATTTCAGGATTGGGGAGTCCACTCAATAGATCATGGAGCTGCAAGTTAATGTAGTTTTCATTTAGAATGCCTACATAAAACCATTAAAATTTATTAACCATCCAAATTTGGGGAAATGTGAAAGGAAATATGGATCCTTTCCACTATAATGTCAAAAAATAGGATATTGGGAAGCTAATGGAGAGGGATATTGGGTTTCGATAAAATAGTGGGTGACTACTGAATATTTATTTATTTATTTTTCATAATTTTATCAGATAAAGTACTAAAACTCTGGTCATATTATTTGTAGGAATGGAATTGAAAATGACATCAAACATATCAGTGGGATTAATACCCCAGAAGGAAAATATTCTCATAGACACTAATTTCTAGGAGTAGAAAGGTGTATTTGGGTCATCCTTCACTATGAAAAGAAACTATATGTTCTGTAAGAACCTTTACTAGTTTCACCTAGAAATGAGGTGAGTGATAAGGAGGTCTCTGTGTACGATAAACATCTCAATTATGTTACTGATGTTTATTTCCTCATTCAATCATCAATGACCAATGATATCTTGAAGAAACATGAGGAAATGGATTCTTATAGCATGATGTCTCACCTTCGGGATCTCTATCAAGAGAAAGAGAGAAAAGAGAGGTATGAGATCTCCAAATCTTTTTTCACCACTATGATTGGAGAGTCTATAACAGCTGGGCCACATGTTGTCAAGATTATAGGATATATTGAGCATATGGACATCTTAGATATTAAATTCTTGGTTGAGTTGTGTATAGATCTCCTACTATCATCACTTACCAAGACCTTATTTAGTTTTATTATGAATTATAATATGAGAAATAATGAGAAGAGTCTATCATAACTTCTTAGTTTAATTCACTAAGTGGATAGGTACATGGGGCATGAAAAACCCATAATAATTATGGTGAATATGAATAGGAAGGACAAGAAAAATGGGCCTAATAATTATAAACAATCTAAAATCCACAAACACTGTGTGACCAAGAAGTTGATGATCCAAAGGTAGAGAAAGGAAAAGGAGGCAATATGCTCTACATGTGGTAGGTCAGACAACTAGAAGAGGAACTACACCTAGAGGCAAGGGGAATCCAAAGGTTCATTTTTTATCAAGTTAAATATTTCCATTTCTACACATTGGGTATTAGATATATCTTTTAGTTCTCATATCTATATTCAAATGCGGGAATTAAGAAGTTTCTAGAAAATTTCCAGAGGAGAGGTGGATCTGTGAGCTACCAATGGTGTGAGGCTGGCTGATCATTCCATTTGCGACTACCACCTCATATTTCTAATGAGAATTATTTTGGTTTTACATGGATATTATTATATTTCTAGTGTTACCAAACATAATTTTTCTATCATGTTGGGATACAAATGGGTTTATTTTGATGTTCAGAAATAAACTTTTTTTCTTTTATAATGTAAAAATCTGTTATGGTATGATGCATTTAAATAATGGTTTGAATGTATTAAATTATGAAAACCAAGTGTTGTAAATTTTTAACAAATTAAGTTCACATGACTCATATAACACCCAATTGTGGCATCACTATCTCAGTCATATAAACAATAATCATTTGACAAAGATCTATCAAGATGGTTTTTTAGAATCTTTTGATCTAAAACCACTTGATAGCTATCATTCTTGTTTACATGGGAAATGACTAAAATTTCATTTGGTTGATAGGGTGAAAAGGACATAGAGATTCTAGGATTGGTACACATTAATGTGTGTGTAAAATTTCTAGTAGAAGCTAGAGGTAAATATTATTACTTCCTAAATTGTATTGTGGACTTGAGTAGATATTTATATATTTAAATGATGTGGTATAAGTCCAAGTCCTTCGACAAATTCAAGGAATTCTATAATAAATTAGAGAACCAGCATGATAATAAGATAAATAATATTCAATCAAATCGAGGTGGAGTATATCTTAACCAAGAGTTCATCAACTTTTTGTGGGATTTTGGGATTCTATCTCAACTCACTCCACCTTATACACCATAGTGTAATGGTGTTAATGAAAGGAGGGACTATACGTTGTTGGGAATAGTAAGGTTAATGATGAGTCATGCAGATCTTCCATTATCATTTTGGGTATATTCATTACAAACTATGATATACACATTAAAATGAGTAACAAATAAGGTGTAAAATGGAATTACCTTCGAGTTATGGTGTGGAAAGAAGCTCATTTTGTCATATACAAGTGTATGGGGATGTGAGGCATTTTTTAATGCTTTCTCAAGTAAAAAACTAGCACCTCGAGGCATGGGGTGTATCTTTAAAGGGTATCCCAAGGAAACAAAGGGATCCTACTAATACAACCCCTCTGAAAAAAAGTAATTATCGCCAGAAAATCCGTCATTATTGAGAGGGATAATATCCTCAAAAAGTATAATGAGAGTAATATTTAATTTGATGAAGTTGATGCTAAAGATACACAAAATTTGGTACAAGAATAAGTTCCATAGGTCCCTGTGGAAGAAGTAGTTATTGAAACACAAGTACTCCGTAGGTGCTCAAGAGAGGAAAGGGAACCATAGAGATATGGTTTTCAAGACACCAAGGATGGGGAATCATTATTTTTGTACAACGATGAACATTTATTTTATAAGGAGGTAGTAGAGAGATCAGAAGCTACAAGATGGCTGGAAGCTATGAATTCTAAGATGGATTCCATGTAATAGAAACAAGTTTCGATTCTAGTCTATACAATAGTTGATGTAAATCATGTTGGGTGTAATTGGGTATTCAAGAAGAAAATGGACATGGAAGGTAATGTAAGTACCTATAAGACAAGTTAAGTGGATAAATTTTTAAAAAACATCAAGGAATTTACTACAATGAAACCTTTTCACTAGTTTACATGTTTAAATCCATAAGAATCATACTCTCCATAGCATCTTACCAATCCTATGAGATTTAGAAGATTGATGTCAAAACTGTATTCCTTAATGAGAACCTTCAATAATATTTCTATACAACACAACCATAAGGTTTTGTGATACCATGTGATTCCAAAAGGGTTTTCATGTTTTAGAGGTCCATTTATAGATTGAAGCAAGCATCCATGTCATGGAATATTGAATTAGATGAAGAAATAAGGGAATTTAGTTTCATTAAGAATGAATGTGATCCATGTGTTTAAAAAATATTTAATGGGAATGCGGTTTTTATCTTAGTAGTATATGTTTATGACATATTACTTATTGGAAATGACATACCAGCCTTACAATCTATCAAGGACTGGTTGAACAAGTGCTTCTTCCTGAAGTAATTAGGCGTACCAGCCTACAATCTAGCGATCAAGATCATTCATGATACTTCCAAGAGGCTTCTTGGACTATATAAAGATATATATATTGACCAGATACTAATGATATTTAGTATGGAACAATCCAAGAGTGGATTGGTTCAAGTGTCGGATGGTTTACATATATCTAATTAAATTTTTCCCCAAACACAATAAGAGAAAGATAGAGTGAGTAAGATCCCATACTCTTCAGCGATAGGATATATCATGTATTCCATGTTATTTACAATACTTGATGTTACCTATGCACTAAGCATAGTAGGAAGATATCTAGCAGATCTAGGAGAACAATAGTGGATTAATTTTAAGACTATACTTAAGTATTTGAGAAGAACTAATGATATGTTCCTGGTGTATGGATGAGAAGAGGTTCTTGTCATAAGAGGTTATAATGATGCTAATTTTCAAATATAACATAATGATCTGAAGTTGCAATTGAGATATTTTTTTGTATCAATAGTGGAGTTGTGAGGTGGAAGAGTTCAAATTAGCCAGTTTTTGCTGATTCTACAGTGGAGTTCGAGTATATAGAGGCTTCTGATATAGGAATGGAATCTATATAGATTCAAAAAATTGTCTAGAATCTTGATGTAGTACCTAGAAGTATAGACACTATCACATTGTATTGTGATAATACTACAACTTAGACTCTTTCAAAAGAGACAAGGCCACATCAATGGACAAAGAACATACTTTAGAAGTACCACCTCTTGAGGGATTTCAATAAAATGGGACAATTTGTAGTGAGCATAGTATCCAAAGAAGAGAATTTGGAAGACCCATTGACAAAATTCATATCATAGAAGAATCATGAATATCAAGTGAGAGTTAGTAGACTAAATATTATTTGTTGTTGGCTCTAGTGAAAGTGGGATTCTGTTGGATTTGGTGCCCTAGAACCAATTTTTTTACTTTATGATAAAAAATTATTCATTGGATGGATATTAATAAAATTATATTCATATAATTATTGTTATTATGAATGACATTATATGTGATAATTTCCTAAGAGTATTTGTCACACTAAAAGGTCGTAGTAGGTATCTGCTATGATGAGAACCCAGAAGTGCTTTGACACTATTATTAAATATATATTCTATATCTAGATGATATAATTTTAATTGACACAAATGATATATACTATTAGGGGTGGATAATAATAGGAATTGGAGCCACCTTCTCGTTGGGTACACCCTTAGTAATGTCCATGAGGATATTATGAGAACGAGACACACCAGTAGGAAATCCACATTTAATAGTGTCACATGATGTTACTATATTCAAAAAATGTGTATTGGTATATATAATTTAATATTATTATAAATATGTATTATTACTTGCACATTTAGATGTATTGGAGAAAACCATGAGGGAATATGTTCATACTGAGGTGGGATATTTTGGGTGCGTCATGAGTAATAATACATTAATAAATAATGCGAGAGAGGTTTTTTACCTTCTGCTCATTAACTAAAGTTGATATCTTAGGACCTTTGATGGAAATGATATAGCCTAAAAAAATAAATGCCCATAGTTTTCCATAGAAAAGTTTAATTTTTGGGAAATCAAAGAATGAGAAATCGAGCACATGGGTTGATGGTTCTTGTATGTAACCCAGTTTATTGGAGATATTAAGACAGAGGGATTATATTACATGGTAAGAATTCATATGACGTGACATGTCATTATGGGATTATCTTATTTCTCTATGTGTTCCATGTTGTGTTTCTAGATTCCAACCTTGGACATTAGGTAGGATCGCCTAATACCACTGAGAAAGAGGCCTAGAGGGTCACACACTAAGTGTATTTAGTATCACAGTTAAGTAATTTATTAATTTAAAATTTGAATAAATTTTATTCCTAGTTTTGGTTTAAAAATAATTATGTATTCCTGATATCATTTATTCCATCACTAGTTATTCAAGAATATATATTGTGCATAGTATAATTAATAAATATTTGGGAGGATTGGAAGACTGAGATTAGTGGTCCTGTGAGAAATAATAATTATGAATATTTTTTGATTAAGTAATATTTAATTATATATTTAAATTTAAGTGCATGTCTAGAAATAATAATATTGATATTATTATTTGACATGGGGGTTTCTTGAGGGTTAATGAAATAATTAAAGGGACTTGTGTAGATTATTTTATTATTACCCCAGTGAAATAAATGCATAGTTATATTATTCTCTTAATTATCCAAGGGAAATACAAGTGATGCCAGTGGTGTTATTCACAATGAAATGGAGAAAAAGACCTCAATCCTAGAGAGTTCTTCCCCCTCTATGAATGTTCTCTAGAATGAGAGAGATCCTTCTCCACCGGATTAAGGATAACACTTTTGAAGTGGTTCTCAAGGAGATCGAAGGTGGACATTACAAGTGTATGGATATTCTATGCTAGCACATAAAGACAACTTTGTTGATTTATAGAGATGTGTGGAACATGTGTGGATCACGTCTTGAGAAGATATAACCTTGATATATATAACACAATGAAGTAACACTTGATATCTACGGTTGAACACATCAATGAAGAAAAATTCACCTTGGAGGTAATTCTTTAATTTAATTAAATTAATTATAAACAAAATATGTTTATCCTCTCTATTGGTTCTAGGTTTCTATTCCATTATCTAAATACTTGATTAAATTCTGTGGATATTGGTGTTCATTATTGTACATATCCTGAATTTTTCATTGAAAATGGAAAAAATTAAAATTGGGCACCATCCCATCCACACATCCACATCACTTGGAACCTAAACATCCTAGTTACCCACTAAATGAGTAGTATAATTTGGTGTTCCACATAGCCTCTAGAATTCATTATCATAGGCTAGAAGCTTCCAACTAGTGGAGAGGGACTACGAGGTTACCATGGTGAGACTATGACCTCATGATCCAAGTGTGAAATACTAAAGTAAATAAATGATATATCATTTAGTAAAATGTTAATAAATAAATCAAGGATGAAAGTAGGATATAGGTATTCAGAAATCCCATGCTATAAAAAAATTCCATGTATGCCTATCAGAGATTCATACACATTAGAGTCATATATAAAAGTCCCTAAAAACCCGAAAAATCAAAAGAGGGAAAAATCGAAAAACACCCAAGCGATCCAAGTACTAGCTTAGTTACCCTATTTAAGATGCATCCTAGCTCAAATCAGTCATCTTCCATAGGTATATTTCCAATTTCTAATCCTATATCCATGATTAATTCTTAGGTACCTAGAAATGGCCCATGTAGGGTGTTAGTATGGCTCAATAAGCCACTACCAATGATGTCTAAATGAATATCCAATATAAGAAAATACAATGAATTCTAATGTATGTAATAAAGTAGTTTGATATATTATTTCAATAAATAAAATAGAACAACATCGATCTATGGGATACATGATGATGCTCAGGTTGAACATAACGACTTTTTCCAATGAAAAATGTGTCAAAGAATTTCATGATGTATTTGATAACCATGGACACCACAAAAAATCTAAGCACTAATATAAACACTAAAACTATCATATACCAAACAAAATCTAATCAATCATCCAGTAATTCCCAAGAACCTAGTATCTTGTTGAATCTATAGAGCTCATCTTGAAATTCTTAAATAATACACTAGAGAAAACCCAAGGAGCTCATCCTGACATTCCCACTTATGTTTCATCCCATTTCATATGTGAAATAAAAATATCATCCTAAAATTACCATTAATTTAAAAAATTATTTCACATGGTATATAAAGAAATAATCCCACCATTACCATCAATTTATTTAAGCCAATAAATAACCATTTATTCCATTTCAATGTGGCTAGTCCCAATTCCATTGTCAAGAAAATCCCCTCTATTTTATATTCTAAACAATAAATACATATTCAAGGCTCACCATAAAGGGGTTTCCAGGTTCCCAATTTAAATTTACCATGGAATAGTTCATTGATTTTAAGTAAATCTTGCTACATTTCATGGGTTAAATTAATTCAATTTTGGTCCATGTCCATATTTATAGAAAACCGACATGATTACAAACATGTTATAAACTATAAAAATAATGAAACTATAGGTTATATATTTAACACTACTAAACATGGGGTTGAGGAGATCCACTAGTCGAGTATTAAACTTCAGTTTAAGTGGAAATGGAAGGAAAATAATAACTAAAAAATCAATGAAAAAATGGACTAATTCTTACAAATAAAAGAAACAAAAATTATAGTATATTAAATGATTAAAGGATTGGGTAAGACTCTTAGAGTTAAATTGGGCCTTCTATTACTACATGAAAAACTCAAATTGGATTAAAAACCTTGGAGTTACACTAATATTAAAGGATAAGGAATGTGACATTTATAGAGGGGATTCAATGCATATGAGAGGGGATTAAAATTGATTCAGTCTTAAGGCGAGAAAAAGGAAAAAATAGTAAAATTATTATTTTTAAAAGGAATCATGGTTTTCCCATTATTGGCCAAACCATGAACTGATTGTGTGAACCCCACTATCCCAAAACAATACACTTCTCATGGTTAGGTGCATGATTCGACAAACCATATACAAACTATGTGATATGGAAATTGATTTTTTATAGGTCTTTTCATGGTTTGTTCCCCCTTCACACATTTTAAAAACCATGCTTCTCCCTTTTTCAAAGCATATAGTTGGGGAGAATGGTTATCAAAAACTATGTTCTAACTATGGGCCCTATTCTATTTCCCAAAAACTAGAAATTTTAAGACATGAACCCTAATAATATTACCAGGTCCCATCCATTCACCAAAATTACACCCAACATAAATTCTGAAGAAAAAACACAAAATCTTATAGTTATGTTAAATAAGAATGTACCTCACTGCAATGTTGGAATATTACAATCTCCAACCATATAACAACTCATCCTCAAGTTGTACCATCATATGTCACTGATCATCTCGATGAAAAGCATATTCCATTGAGCGCACATATTTAATTCTTTCTCCCATGTTTCCTCCTAAACATGCCCATGTTTCCATAACACATGGACCAGAGGGACAAATTTTCCTTAGAGAATATTCTCACTATGATATAGAATAAAATCTAGATTCTCCAGAATGGATGTATCATTCTCATTTTCAATATCATCAATATAAAAATAGTGATATTAATTTGGAAAGTGACATCATATTTTAGATACAAGAAACATGTCTTTTATGGACCCAAAACATTGTAGAAGTACCATTTGGTATGCCATTGAGCAAACCCTTTCCATAATATCAAATGAACACATGTTTTCAGGTGTCATTTTTACATCACTCCATAAGTGAGGGTGTACCAATATAAGAGACACATATAATAATAATGGGTCACCTACCTCAAACATGAGATGTTGGTGATGCCAATCCGTATTTTTGTCCTACCTAATCTGTTTAATCATCAACCATTTACGATTCAACTGGATATGTTATTCTATCTTTTATATGAGTGTTGGTCCAATAATCACCACATAACCCATTTATATCAAAAATAGTGGTGAAATATATGATATACCATATAAATCCACATAATTCCCCATCTAAATGGTCATATAGTAGATATTATTATCTATGAAATCAATCATAGCCAAGTGACTAATCCAAGAGTACCCAAAATCAAGGATGAATGATCTCATCAGGTACTATAGGATTTTTATAGTCTTCTTTGATAGCTCATTAGTCTGTGGGTGGTAGGAAATGTTGAGAAGAACATGGGTACCATGTTCCTTATATAACCCCTTATACAAGAGAGACCTGAAACAAGAATATATAAATGCGTCTATGGTGCGAGGAACCCCATGTAACCACAAAAATTCATGTATGTAATGTTTCCCCATAACATCTATTGAGAAGGACTCCAATATACAAAAGAAATGGGTGACTTTAGTGAAGTTATCTATAACTACCCACATAGTGTATTTACCTTTGAGTTTCCTTAGTATACCTATCACAAAATACGTAGTATCATTATCACATTTCCACTCAGTGTTTGGAATGGACTAAAAGAGACTAGTAGACATCTGGTTCTATGCTTTCAATTGTTGATAAGTAGAGAACCTAATAATAAAACCATTTATCTCTTTCATCATTCATGGGAACCAGTATATCCGTTGTATACCCTGACACATTTTGGCTATTCTAGGGTGATCCACCCGCATTGAATCATGGTAATCCCTAACAATATCTTCCAACATGATTGGAGTAACCAAGAAATTACCATAAATGTGAAGGATATTATCATCATTAATATACTAGTCGGGTGGTGGATCCCCACCATAAATGCTATCCCTAAAATCCAATAACTTCATATTAGATAAGTTCCTCCTCTTAATATAATCCAGATGTGAATTCATAACATATACAGATGGGATAACTAATTTACATTAATATATATGAACCCCCAAATGCATATCAGTGAAGAGATACATCAACCACCATTCAATACTAGTCTCATATTCAAAATGAGTCTCAGTCTTCCTAAATAAAGCATCAGAGACCATGTTTCTCTTTTTAGGTGTATAAGCCAATTCAAAATAAAAATATTTGATATATTTAACCCATTTGCATTTATAATGATTGAAATACAATTTTGATTATATATATTTCTATCCTTTATGGTCCATATAAACTATAAACCTCTCACCAAACACATAATGTTTCTAGTATCGTAGAGCATGCAAAAATGTTCATAGTGTTCAATATGACCTCACTATATCATAACTACTCTAATATCGACCCTTGATGTATTATAGTGTTCAATATACTCCATAATAGTATTAGGTAGGTTTTTGAATACTTATGCGGTCATTATATTCTAAAACTCATGAAACACATCCTCACCTGAATCAAACCACAAAAAAAATTTCCCCTTCATGGTTACACCCATCAATGATGCTTCTAGGTGGGAGATGTAATAAAAAAATCTTCAGTATTGTATTGTTAAACCAAGGAATCTATGAATGTCGAACATGTTATTGGGATGTTATGAACATACCACATCACCAACCTTATTTGGGTCAATATACACACCATCATTGGAGATAATATTCCCTAGAAAGGGTACCTAGTCAATATAAAAAAGTCAAATAGATAGATTATAATAAATATGGTTCACTCTTATAATTATTAACACAAAATTTAAGTTATGCACAGGTTTCTCCCTTAACATGGAGTACACAAGGATTTTGTCATGAACCAGCCCGAGTTGACCCTGAACAGGTCACCCAGGCCAGCCTGCGACAAGTCCCGAGAGGCATTCCTGATCCTCCTAGGATGGCGAAAAGAACCAAGGGCATCAATAGAGTACACATGGAAATGATTTCTCCCATACATAAACAATCAAACAAATGGCAAAAATAAACAGACAACCCAAAATGAATTTATATAAAAATTTAAGTAAACATTATTTGTACAAGAAACTAAAAGTAGAACAAAACCAACAACTCAACTGAACAATCCCGATGACCAACTAACTCCGTGTGACACTTCTGGTCACTCTCCAACACAATGATCAAACATTTCACAAGGTGATTGAACTCAAGATGAAACCCGCACAAGTGAAAAAAAAGACTATAGGCGTGAGTATTAAAACTCAGTAGGTTAACCCGATATTCTATTCACAATTCACTTCCTTTAAAATAAAATAAACAGAAATTTCATGTTTTAAATAGAATATATAAAATTATGTTTTTCAAATTATGTTCCATGCTATAATAGTTATCAGAAAAAAAACTTTCATGTTATATAAACCAAAAATGCAGTAACAATTTTTCAAAGAGGTGAAACTTCAAAATGAAAATTTTTATTAATGAGGGATGATTTAAAGATTGTACACTTTTAAAAAAATAACATACACTACTGAATTTACCAACCAAAGACACCGTATGCCGACGGTGAGTACAAAATAGCCAATGAGCACAACTCACGGGAACACCCCTAGGCACTAGTTAGGTGTAAGCCCCTGGTACCTCATATCTCAGTGAAAGTACCCATAATAAATATCCATTCTCATGAACGAGCCACTAGTAGGGAACATACCCATAACCTAGTGGTCCCCAATCATCATCATCATCATAGTTTAGTTAGTTTTGTCATCATCAAACTTGCTACGTGAAACAGGGGCCAAACCCCATAGAATCACTAGCATACTAGTACACGTCCGCCCACATAGATACCCGGGATTCCCTTTAGTGCTCAATAAAGTTACACATATTATCAAATACACATTTCACATCCAAATTCCATTGCTAAACCATAAAAAACAATCATCCCATAAAATTTCTTCACATTTCTTGCACGAATCAACAAACCGCTAAATATTTTCGTAAAACAATTTCAAGAGGTGTATTGAGGCTTTGCACATAAAACTCATTCAAAACACTCTCTAAATTATAAACACACATCAAAACCATACCAAATAATATTTTTCAGGACTAAAAAAAATTTAATAAAATCATTTCATGGACCATAAAACAATCCCAGTTGCACAACTTGTTATATACAAGTAAAACACTCCTTCATATTTAGGAAAGGTCAAACGGGCCTTTAAACATTTTCACAAAACTAATGTTTGATGAAGTTATGCCTTTAAATTTTATTTAGGAGGTGTGTAAACACCATTTACTGAATAAAACCACATTCATAAATCCCTTAAAACACTTAGGTGACATATTTAAAACACCAAAAAAATTATAAGAATGTGAAACAAGCCATTTTTCGGCAACTCGGGCAAAAACATGTTGTAAACAAAAAACCAATTGTTTGTAAAAAAATAAAAATTTTAAGGAAATAAAAGGATCCCAAAATATTTTTCTTATATTCTTCAAATATTTTTAAAAATCCAAAAAAATTACATTAAATTGCACTAGACACATAAAAGACAACCGGGCAACTTTCCGAACACATGGCATGCACTCGTTAAGAAAAAAAATTATGATAAGAACTTAAAGAGGGATAAAACACCACTTTCATTAAATAATGTTATTAAAGATGCTGAGACATATTCAAAATACCATAAACCAAGTGCGAAATCTCATGGAATAATTTATCAAACAAGAGGAGTGCACATTTATACCAAAACAACTATATTTTTAACAAAATAAGTCATAAAACATAATTTGCAAACAAAACCTTTAGAAACAAAGTTTCACAATAGAACATATCATATAAATAAGGATATAATAGAATTAAAATGATGAAACTTAACTGATAAAGGTTTCTGCAAGGGGTATCCAACCTCGAATCCATGGCGTAATGGAAACGCACACCCGAAATCACCCATCGCGGGTTTATAAACCATAAAACTATGAAGACCAGACCTAAATTAATATAAACTCCATAAAAAACCATGGTATAACAGAACACTAGGTCAATCATGACTTGGGGATATTATAAAACCAAAAAATAACGAAAGGAGGAAGAAGAGGGAGGATAAAGGAGATGGAATCTCACCTTTTCCACAAGAACACTTTTCGTATTCCATTAGATCTGCACCCCTAGAGAAAATGTAATGGGATGAAACTTCATTGAGAGTCTATTAAGGTATGGAAGAACTAGTTAAAGAATATATTTTTTGAAAAAGAGCACAAATTGAATGAGTTATGTGTAAAACGCTTTACCTTATCAATTCTAGGAGATTTGAGATATCCTGAGAACGTTCTCCCTAATTCGTGACCCATATGAGCTCCAAAGAGGGTAAATCGATTATGAGGGTGAGTATAGGATTATTGGATTCGAGGGGGAGGTTGAATCATCGAAAAATATTAAAAAATAAAAAATATATAAAATAAATTAATTATTTTTAAAAAAATAGGAAATGGGTCCCTGAGTTGGACCAATACCTAAATAAGTAACCCCAATTCACCATGCTTATGAATTTATATGGGGTCCAAAAGGATAAGGAAGATTTAAAAGATCATTATAGGACAAGTGGTAAGTGGAATGGTTGACAATTTGTGAAAACAAAGGAGTTATAAAAGAAACAAATTTGGTTTTTAAAACTAGAAATGGGCTCACAGTTGGCCCAAATCATGATGTAACCACCCTTTCTTCAAAAACTCCTAAACAAACAATGGGGAACCAAAATTACGGTGATTAGTCATATATGAAACATAAAAAATCCAGATTAATCTCACCAAATACACATGAAAAGGATTGGGATTTCCAATGGACCGGATCAATACAAAGACACAAAACTGGGTGGGACAATTCTCCCCACCATTAAAGCTTTCCGCCCCCAGAAAGCCATAACACTTTCCGGATAAAAAAGAACCACCTAAGGATTACCTATCAACATGATTTGGCCTCTCAATAAAATTAAATATCATCAAAAATCAGTGGATGTTAATCCTCTAGCTCAAAAAAACACACTACTCACAACCACTTCCAGAAAATCATTGGAAAAATCAAGCCACCACCTCCACAACCAAGCCAAGAACCCGATTATTGGGCCTTCTCCCAATGAACCCAACCATCACCCAAACCAAAGAGAACTCACAAAAACCAAATATTACAGGGTATTCCAGAATGTAGTCCCCACCATTAAGAAACAACTATCAATAGAAAAGTTCTTAGGATGAAAATCCATGAGACCCATGGTGGGTCTCCCCACCATTAGAAACCAACTAGCAATGAACAGACAAGAATTCAACATGAGCTAGAATTGGGCCTCACTCACACAAGCCCAAAAAACATCTCCTACAAACACCTAAAATACCATGTTAATTGGGTTACAACAGGGACATATAAACTAGACACTCCCAAACGGAGGGCACAAGAACTGGGCTAATACTTTCAACATGGATCTGGACCCCCACCACTCGGGGAGGGGAGGGAAGGGGACCCAATAATTAGGCCATTGAAACTACAAAAGAAACAAATTAACTACCCAACACTCTCCACCTACAAATATTTAACACCAAGACCACACCCTATTTTCACAGGAGGTCCACACAGGGACATTGAACGAAAACCCACATCCATGAAGGCATAACCATACACACTGTGTGAGGGGTAAGTCCACCACACTTGTTGCGACAAAGGGAAATTCATAGAAATGAGGAACCAAAACATTGACATAGAAACTAAATTACCAAAATAGAGGAGGAAGGATCCTAATTGAGCACTCCACACCTCTATCTATTTCCTGACTGCGTGAAAAGCTTCACTCCAAGGCCTATGATTGGAGCCCTGATTCTTGAAGCATTTGTTGCACAGTAGTCAGGTGATAAGGATCACACCACTCAAAAAAAACTCACTTGATCACCAAAAAAACCATCATCTAAATAGGAACGAATAGTTACATATCAAAATTATGTCTCACTCTGAATGAAGGGCAAAATGGATAAGGAATATGGAAAAACACATCAACAACACCGAACACAACTGATATGTCCAAAAGAATTATCATGACCTAGAAGCACTTTAAATAAATCCCAAATATCTATCTATTCCAACAAATAGGTCGAGGCATCATCCAAAAAGGTGGATTTAACATTTTAAATGAATCTTTAGTTTTATCATCAGGAAATATTTCCAATAGAGAACTATACATGGCCACATCACAACATCAAACACATCTTTTGGAACCCAATGAACATTACTCAAAAACCGAGCCACTAACAAGATCTCATCCCAAGATACAATAAGAGTACAAATTATAGATCACAATGAAGATAACTGAATAAAAAACTCTTCTAAGATATAGAAAAATCAAGCCACATAACCATTGGTTTTAAAAAAAGGCCACAATTTTTCAGCTCAAAATACTTTTTAAAAACAAACTAACTTGGTGGGTTTACACATTCACCAATGGTGTTTCATCAAGTCTCACCCATATGCACATTTCCATGCCACCCTAGGCACCCAACCACCATACCATATATGCCATACTTCTAGATATAAATAAAACCATGCATGTGGAACCCATGAAAACACCAAAGGCTAAAAAAACAACATCATTCCAAAAAAAATTACCTTCAAAAGGAACACCCACCACCAAGTCAAAAACCCTTTTCATATTTCACAAAAAAAACCAAAATTAATTATGAACCATTTTCATAAAAACCTACCCCATTTCATTTTTAACAACTATTAAAATAACCAAGCCACACCAAACAACCCCTTACCATTTTTTTAAAATTCATCAAGGTATATTTTCATAATCCGAGTTCCATTGAGACCAATACCCTTTCTAGGAAACCACCAACCGATCAAAACCTATTTCCAAAACAAATTTATCCGATTCAAAAACTTTTTAACATCCAAAAATACCCCATTTAAAAAAATGATCCACAATCACCTTAAAATGATTCACAATTTCAAAACAATTTATTCCAACAAACCACAAGTTTAGATTATGGATAATCCAATCCCGTTAAATCATTTCCACTTCCCTCCATTTTTTTCACACAACAAAACCTTCCAAAACCATTCTTATATTTAATTTTTGAAACCCCCCTTTTTCACTTTTCAAAATCTAATCCTTACTTTAAAACCCATTTCCACAATTCTCTCATAAGGATTTTAAAAACAAAAATTCAGAATTCAAGAAAGGTTCAAGATACCGAAAAAAAAGGGAACTAGTGTCGGTGGGTGACTTGACCATATTGTTGGAGACCATATGTCAAACACAAAACCCACATAGAGAGACTTATTAGGACCATTCCCCAGCTCCACATGGCTTTCAAGGACCTGTGAGCTCACGAAGACCATTAGTCAGACTCCCCTTGTCATATCCCAACACCAAACAATCAACAAGAACAAAGGACACTAATAAAACTGAACTTCCCATGGAAACCCGAGGATTAGAATGAGAAAGAGTTCGTGACGCTCTTCTTGCCCTTACCACTCAAGTCCCAAAAATACTACTCCATCTACATTGAAATCCCCAAAATAACAAGGGAGCTCTAAAAAGAAATGTATGCTAAGATCCGACCTCCTCTGATACTATTCTGTCACGAACCAGCCCGAGTCGACCCTGAACCGATCACCGAGGCCAGCACGGGACAAGTCCCAAGAGGCATTCCCAATCCTCCCGGGATGGAGACAAGAACCAAGGGAATCAATAGAGTACACATGGGAATGATTTCACCCATACATAAAAAATCAAACAAATAGTGGAAATAAACGGACAACCCAAAATGAATTTATATAAAAATTTAAGTAATCATTATTTGTACAAGAAACTAAAAGTATAAAAAAACCAAAAACAAAAATAAACAATCCCGATGACCAAATAACTCCATGTGAAACTTCTATTCACTCTCCAACACAATGATCAAATGTCTCCCAAGGCGATCGAACTCAAGCTGAAACCTGCACAAGTGCTAAAAAATAAAAAGACTATAGGCGTGAGTATTAAAACACAGTAGGTTAGCTCGATATTCTATTCCCAATGCACTTCATTTAAAATAAAAGAAACATCAATTTAATGTTTTAAATACAAGATATAAATGTTTTTTTTAAATGATGTTCCATGCTATAATAGTTATCAGAAAAATACATTCATGTTTTATAAACCAAAAATAAAAGTAATAATTTTTCAAAGAGGTGCAACTTCAAAAAGAAAAATTGTTTTAATGAGGGATGCTTTAAAGATTGTAAACTTTTAAATAAATAACACACACTACTGAATTTACCAAAAAAATACACCGTATGCCGACAGTGAGTACAAAATAGCCAATGATCACAACTCACGGGAACACCCCTAGGCACTAGTTAGTTGTGAGCCCCAGGTACCTCGTATCTCAGTGAAAGTAACCATAATAAATATCCATTATCATGAAAGAGAAACTAGTAGGGAATATAAACATAACCTAGTGCACCCCAATCATCATCATAATCATAGTTTAGTTAGTGCTGTCATCGTCAAACTTACTACGTGAAACAGGGTCCAAACCCCACAGAATCACTAGCATACTAGTACACGTCCGCCCACCTAGATAACTGGGATTCCCTTTAGTGCTCAATAAAGTTACACATATTATCAAATACACATTTCACATTAAATGAAATTCCCAAACCATAAAAAAACAAACATCCCATAAACTTTCTTCACATTTCTTACACGAATCAACAAACCGCTAAATATTTTCGTAAAACAATTTCAAGAAGTGTATTGAGGCTTTGAAAATAAAACTCATTAAAAACAATCTTTAAATTATAAAAACACATCAAAACCATACCAAATAATATTTTGAAGGCCTAAAAACATTTAATAAAATCATTTCATGGACCATAAAACAATCCCAATTGCACAACTTGGTAAACACAAGTAAAACACTCCTTTATTTTTAGGAAAGGCCAAACAGGCCTTTAAAATTTTTCTCAAAACTAACGTTTGATGAAGTTATGCATTTCAATTTTATTAAGGAGGTGTGTAAACACAATATAGAGAATAAAACCACATTCATAAATCCCTTAAAACACTTAGGTGACATATTCAAAAAACAAACATTTTTATAAGAATGTGAAACGGGCCATTTTTTGTTAACTCAGGCCAAAACATCTTGTAAACAAAAAACCAATTGTTTGTAAAAAAATAAAAATTTGAAAGCCATAAAATGATCTAAAAATAATTTTCTTACATGCTTCCCATATATTTAAAAATCCAAACAAACTATTTTAAATTGCACTAGACACATAAAAGCCAACCAGGCAATTTACCGAACACATTACATGCACTCTTTTACAAAATAACTTATGTTAAGCACTTATAAAAGGATGAAACACCACTATAATGCCATAATGTTATTAAATATACTGATACATATTCAAAATACCATAAACCAATTGAAAAAGATCATGGAATAATTTATCAAACAAGAGGAGTGCACATTTATACCAAAACAACTATATTTTTAACAAAATAAGTGATAAAAAATAATTTTCAAAGAAAACCTTTAGAACCAAAGTTTCACAGAAGAACATATCATATAAATAAGGATATAATATAATTAAAATTATTACACTTAAATGATAAAGGTTTGTGCAAGGGGTATCCTACCTCAAATCCATGGCGTAATGGAAACGCACACCCAAAATCACCTGTTGTGGGTTTATAAACCCTAAAACTATGAATACTATACCTAAATTAATATAAAATCCATAAAAAACCATGGTATAAAAAACCCTAGGTCTATCATTACTACAGGAGATTATAAAACCAAAAAATAACGAAAGGTGGAAGAAGAGGGAGGATAAAGGAGATGGAATCTTACCTTTTTCACAAGAAAACCTCTTGTATTCCATTAGATCTGCACCCATAGAGAAAAGTTAATGGGATTAAACTTCATGGAGAATATCTTAAGGTCTGGAAGAACCAGTTAAATAATATGTTTTTTTGAAAAATAGTACGAATTGAATGAGTTATGTGTAAAACTATTTACCTTATCAAGTCTGAGAGATTTGAGATATCCTGAGAACTTTCTCCCTAATCCGTGACCTATATGAGGTCCAAAGAGGTTAAATAGATTATGAAGGTTATTATAGGGTTATTTTCTTCTAGGGGGAGGTGGAATCACCGAAAAATATTAAAAAATGAAAATTATATAAAATAAACGAATTATTTGTTTAAAAATATGAAATGGGCCCATGGGCTGGACCAATACCTAAATAAGTAACCCCAATTAACCATGCTTATGAATTTATATGGGGTCAAAAAGGATAAGAAAGATTTAATATATCATTATAGGACAATTGCGAAGTGGAATGGGTGAAATTTTTTGAAAAAAAAGGAGTTATAAAAGAAACAAATTTGGTTTTTAAAATAGGAAATGGGCTCATGGTTGGCCCAAATCATGAAGTAACCACCCTTTCTTAAAAAACTCATAAAAATAATGGGGAACCCAAATTAGGGTGATTAGAAATATATGAAACTTAAAAACTAAAGATTAATCTCACCAAATACCCATGAAAAGTATTGGGATATCAAATGTACCAGATCAATACAAAGACAAAAAAACGGGTTTGACAGATTTCATTAATGAAAAAACCATGAATGAATACAAAAAGGGAAAATAATTGATACATTAGGTACATAAACAATGATGGTAAATTTTTAAGGGAAAACACCATAACAAAGTACTCATATGAACCATATATACTTATGAAAGTTGTGCATGCAATGTTTGATAGTCTCAACATGACCTAATAATAGAAAGACCTCATATCAACTTTGTAAAACACCCAGGGTCCTATTTTATGGCCGAAGAGGTTGTTGATTCTAGGAAGTGGGTACCTATTATTTTCTATCATTTAATTTATCTTTATGTAATCAAAATATAAGTTTATTTACCCATCGTACTTTTTAGAAAAAAATATTTGAGATCCCAAAAGGGAGGTACCCACTTGATATCGTCTTGGCTTATAATTCCTCTTTTTGAATATTAAGATCCTCTACTACTACCAATTTTTCCTATATGGTGTAATAGAAATGAGCTCCATGCCTGTCATAATCTCAATCCTACACTCATCACCTCCATCCTGTTTTAGTCATATGAATTCCTCTACAAACACATCCTATAACTAATACTACACAGGAGTAATGAAATCCTATCTAAACCCTCCAACATTTAACACAATACTAATGATTTGTTCAGTCACCTCACCCAATTTATAGAAATAAGATCCTATAGAACCCACCTCTATGACCCATTCATCGAAAATTAATTGTTAATGAGAATTAAGAGACATCAATATCACATACCTACAATAAAATTAAATATGATATCAATGTTGATCGAAATAGTTTATACCTAAAATTAGGTTAAAACAGTCATCTCTAAGATAAAGTGACCCCATAGAAACTGATAACCTCCAATTTTGAAAGATCACCCCAAAAAATTACAGATACCCTATGAAAATTCCCCCAATGAAGTTTTAATTCAAAACCACCATATATGTATTCCATATAGAAACCCATTCCTTTAACAAATGAAGAATATATAAAGGAGTGAGAAGCCCTTATTTCAATCAAATCACATGATAATGTGGAAGTTACCATTATCATACCTCAGAATGTAGACATCCCAACATCTAGATTAGTGGGGTTAGGATACACCATATGAAACTGGCATGAACCCCAAGACTGATATCCAACCTAACATACCTACCCAAATCTACCCTATAAACACTAATTATCTAGAACCTATGCTTCAGATCCTTTTCTTCACCCTAACTGAACCGAGGAGCTCAAACTACCTGCCTACCACAATATAGCAAACCAAACCCATAACTCTCAAATAGTCCTGATACTCATTCACATGGTTCCTACTACACTTTCATGCAAAACCTATTAAGGTGACCCATATTTCCGCATTATTGGGACTCCATTGTTTCCCTATTACACTAAGTTAGAATATATCCCCATCTACCACATTGGTGACACTGTGGTGAACTACCACCCTAGATGACATTCCAAAAGTTGACCTAAATAGTACCCTTGTAATGGTTCTTTATTCTACTAGATGATCCACTTTAGGTCTCTACATAAGGCACTATCCATAGTCACTTTTCTATTATTAGGATTTATTAAAATATAAGGACTTAGTTCTCCTCCACAAAAAATATGGTAATCCAAACGACATTCACCTCCACATGGATCACATAACTCAAACCCTCATTGAACTACCTCAATCAACCTAACACATAATATAATATCAAAGTAGTGAGTAATTTTATGTTTTTATTATTTTTTAGTGTACTCTATAACTAAAATTCTTCCTTACTTTATGCGTAATAAATTCTTGGCCCTATTGTTCCTCATGGTCATCGAGAAGAAATAGTCAATGGAGATAGTCTCAAAGTCCTTCCCAAACATTACCATATTATTCCTATCCTATAATAATATGTAACACCATATTATTATTGATCCTAATATAATATAAAATACTAACTCCACTCTCCTATCCTAAGGGGTGTCAAGTTGCTGAAAGATATTCTGAACAGACATGACCAAAAACATGGATGCCTTGGGGTTACCCTCCCATATGAGCAGCAGTGGATGATGGAGTTGTTACTCTATTGTGACCTCTAATATAGATGAAATACTGTAAGGATCCTTCTTATCCATTTCTTATACCACTCACACCTGAAATTCTTGAATCTGGCATCTGTAACTACACCTAATGAAATAGGAGTACCAATCCTAACACCCTCAGTGGCATGCTCATATTCACCCTCATAGTGCTCAACCCAGGGCCAACATGGAGAAAGTCCTCTTTAATTACTAATACCATTCTTAGATCACCCCATTATAACAGTTCATGATATTATAATTTAAGGAAAATAGAAAAATTTATAACACCCTAGGAGTCTATAAACCACATATTGACAAACTCCTATAATAAATGCTCCTTCCCTATCCTCATATTCACACAAAAAGTCCAAGTCATAAAAAATTTGGATTCACACAATTTATTTATCTAATAATTTATCTAATTAAAATTTTACTTTCACATTCTTAGAATATTCCCAACCAAGGTGTAGTTATATAGAGTGTGTAAAACATGTTATAAAATAAAACACTCTATAAGCTGCTATTGGACCCCCATTTAACAATTAAAAACAGTTACATAAAGAATTGAAGTACTTAAAGTAAATATTTTACCCATTTAATGGATTTCCTAAATACAATTACCCCATGAATTTATATGAAAAACCCCATATATATTTATTAAAACACATTAAATATCCCACCTTGGTACCATTACATTATATATAATGTCAAGGTATAATGATAATATCGTTAATCCCTATGTTACTAAATGATTTATGAACATACTCCTATTTACATACTAGTCCAACAATGAAAACACCCTAAATTAATAACATCACACATAATTTCACAATTCTATGTGGAAATTAGTCAACCATAAAAGTGGAAAGAAATAACCACAATCACATCATATACAACTTGGAGTTTCCCAATATGAGGGTTATCTACTCCTAGGAACAAGCTTATTAACAATCCCCAAAATATCAAGCCTCATGTCTAAAAACTGAAATAGTAATAAAAATAAAAAATATTATTTGATACCACTTTGTAAGACCTATCCATTATAGCCATCGAATCGGTACTCTCGGACAATGTGCCACATGGACTCAACTGCACCTCCCTATACGCCGAAGGATGCTGACTAGCTGCTAGGGCCCATGAGGATAATATGGGGAGTCTAGACCCATCTAATCAGAGTGTGAAATGTAGAAGTAAATAATATAGATATAATATAGCTAAAAAATTAATAAAACAAAACATAAATTAGAAAGTAGGTAAATAGGTAACCCCTGATATAACAAAATGTGTTGTACTACCATTATAAATTCATTCATCTTAGGTTCATATATACATGTCCCAAAATAACCAAAATATAAAAATAGGTAAAAACTATCAAAATAGGAAAGACGTATGAGAACAATATTAGTCCTTATCTACATGATCTATCCTAGCCCATATCTATCATATTTCATAGGGTTCTTTCCAATTTATAATTTTGCATCCGTGAATTCTTTTTGGGTACCAACTGGAAACCCTTGATGGGTGTGAGTAATACTCATTAGGACACCTATAATAGTTTCTAAAAACATATAACGTTTTATCCAATATAGTTAATTCTAATTTATTTCCTAATGTAGGATGATAGAGAAAATAAATAAATTGAATATAACAACCTCAACCCTCAGGCATCATGATGACACTCGAGTAAAACATTACTGGTTTGGTCAATGTCGAATGTATCTACGGACGTCTTAATGACCATTCCGACCATGGTAACCACACTAAATCTAAGCACTCATCCCCAAATTTAAAATATCATATATTATATTGAATTCAATCACTCATCTAGTCATTCAAAATAAATTTGAATCATGTGGAATCTACGAAGATGATCCTAGAATTCTGAAATCCAATAACAAAATAAAATATAAGGGGATCATTTTCTAAATTCCCTCTTATATAGAATCACATGTGATATGGAATCCAAGAAGCTCATCCTGAACATCCCATTCATTTATAAAAGTATGTTACATAGAATCCAAGGAGCTATTTATGATATTCCCATTCAATTAGGTAAGAAAATATATAACCATTTATCCCATTTTAATACATCTATTCCCAAGGCTAAACTCACGATAATTTCCACTATTTTCCATTCTAAAAAAGTCTTTTTATTTTTAATTAAAAAAGGTTAGAACCATAATCCATTTTCATGTATAATACATCCCTTGTATGATTATTTGGAATAAAAAAATAATATATTTTCCAATATCACCATAAAGGGTCGTCAAAGGACCTAATTTAAATTCTTCAAGGGTTGAATATTAGTTTTTAAGGAAATGTGGACTATTTTTTGGGAGAAAATTAATTAAATATAGACTCTAGGTTAGAGGAACAACAAACCTAAATGATTAAATACATGGTATAAACTATAAAAATATAAAAACATGAGTTATAACTCATTGGATACCTATTTTATGTTAGAGGAGCTCTATTCGTTGAATATTGGCCTTAAATTTGATTGAAATAGAGGAAAAAGTAAAACCATACCAAATCACAAAAATATAGTGCATAATATATTTAAATATTGAAATCCTAAATTAAAATAGAATAAATGAATTAATGAGGGAGTAAAACTCTTAGACATACCATAGGCCTTCAATCGCTATAAACAAAACTCAAATTAAAGAAGAAATAAAGGAGTTCTAGATATTTTGATGGAGAAGAAGGGGAGAGGTTATAGAGGGAATGTTGTGTATAATATTGGGGATAAAATTAAAGTTAAAATTAATGGGTGGAAAGGAAAAAACTATAAATTTCCCAATTATTAACTTGGTTCATGGTTTGACCATAAGGTTTTCTAAACTGTGTGCCAACTGTCTGGACCCCACTATCTAGAAACTCCCCACATCACATAGTAAGGCGCATGGTTTGGTAAAAGGTATAAAAACCATTCAAAAACCATATACCATGGACCTATAATTATTTATAGGTTTTTTAATGGTTTATGGGACCCCTTAAAATAGTTTAATAACCTTACATACCCCATTTTCAAATAGTATGGTTGGGCCACACATTTAACTCAATTCGTGTGCTAACTCGGTAACCTATATTTTTCCTATGAACTGAAAATTTCAATCCTAGAAAAGTACACATATTCACATGGCATATAATATAAGTAAAATCCAAATCAATATAGATTTTCATGGAAATAATTTATGATCTTATGGTGAAAATAAAGATGAATGTACCTCATATAAAATTCAAAATCTTATAATCAAAATGATCTTGTTGAATTAATAAAACTATCTTTAATCATATTTTGACATCAAGGAATAAAGTTGGAGGATTAAATAATGTCGTTGGAATAATTTTTGGTATTCTATAATGGATTTTGAACCAATAATGGTGACACTGGCCAACCATTTCTATATGGAAATATGGCCAAATATCTAAGAAGTCCCCCAGTTAGCTTATGGAGGATCACCAACCAACATGTGATAGTTGTAAAATCATGTGCTACTACATGAAGGCCACAATTCAGATGATAGATAATAGAATCTAATTAGTGTATAATTTCAAGAATAAATGATCTATAAGTATACCACCATCTTTCCAATGGAGCATACTAGGTAGTTGATGTCATCGAGGAAGGTATTACAAGGATGCATTTTTATTGTCTGAAATGCATTATTTCAGTATTATTCATCATTAATGAATCCAATAAAATTAAATAAGATCCCTTAGACTAGTTAAGCCTATAAATAGGTATCCTTGGTGTCTTGTAATATCCACTTAACTTTTATTGCAACTATTTTACTAAATCACCAAAATTATGAATCATATCTATGATCAAATATTAGCACACTAACGATGAAGCCCTTGTTATTCTCACAAATCCCAATGTTCATTTTTGGTCCAACTAATGTTATTCATCAAAATTTTAGGCTCTATTATTCTATCATGTACTTGTCTCTCATATCAATTTTACAAATCATTAGGAGATATATATGAGATTATTTGAATTGGGTTTGAACTAAGAAATCCTCTCTTGTTCTCATATACTTTTACAAAAATATCACACCATTCAAAAATTGACGGATGGGTTCCTTGTATATCGATAAAGCTCAAGAGTTTTCTCAAAAAAAAATCTATTGATTTTATCACCATAATGATCAAGGTAGAAATAACACAAACCTATGAATCTGAGGGGTGGATTTGTAGGGGTTCACATTGAGAAATTAATGAACTCTATTATCAAATAATTTTTATTCCTATTTTATTTTACATATGGATTATTTATCTTCTATTTCACATAAAATATTGAGATTAATAATTTCAAAAAATCCACATGTCTATTTCCATTGTGCATACTCTCTTAATTTTTATTTAAATTAACTTTATAATATATAAAATATTATTTCTTTATTGTATCAATATCATTTAGTTTTTAATTTACCTTTATATTTTATTTAATTTAACTTTTAAAAGGGTAATTCACCCCATTCCATCCAACATTGACAAAAAATTGACATCATATGGCTTCTTTGTGATTTTGTTAAAAATATTCACATTTTCCAAATAGTGTTTACATCTTGTTCTTAATCTTAATATATATGAAATTTTAACCTTCTTATTAGGGAATATTTTTTTATTCACTTAATGTTGTTTTTTATGTCACAAATTATTCATAATGGAAAAATAAAATGTCAAATTTTCTTATTAGTATAATTTACTCTTTCTGGAAAATGGTTATGCATGAATATACTTCTACTAAATAACCAGAAGGTAAGTGGAAAAAATGTGATATTAAATCCTTTGATATTAATGGAAAATACATGAATACACTACACACTAGTCTTGACCAAAAAAAATTAATTATGTTATGTAATGAAAAACTACCCATGAAATAAGGAAATTTAATGAAGTCACTCATAAAGAAACCAAAAAAAAGTTAAAAATTTTAAATTTTACATGCATAAGAATAATTTTTTAAAATTTTCTATCCAAATAAGTAAATCCATTTTAAGTATTTTTACATGATTTAATGAGATATGAAATGGTTTAAGTCTATTTTTGATGATTTTTATATACAAATATTAGTAAAAAATATACTATTGGCCCTATCAAAAAATTAGTCACCCTAGGTCAGTGATATACAAGAAGTAAAGGAAATAAATAAAATGGTGGTCAAAGAACTTATCAGATCTATAATGATGTATAAAATTAGTATGAATAGATAAGATAATATGGAAGACAACAAAGCCAAAAATGAAATGAAAAAATCTTCTTCAATGATACCAATGATGATCAATATAGAGGCAAAGATTAATAATTTGTTTTCTAATATCAAAGAAAATGAACATATTATTTAAGAAAAATAAATATTCCAATCGATCCAAGGAGGTGAATCAAAATTTAGAACTTAAAGTGACATGTTATGAATGAAATAAAAAGGCATACATCAATCAAAAGAACCCTATCTAAAAAAACGACTAAAAAAGGTAAAAATGATCTAAAAGTTACAACATATAGTGGATGAAATTAATCCATGAACTCAAATTATTCATCCTATTCAAGTGAAATTTGTGAAAAGTTTCTTATCTAACAACTTGATGAAGATATTTAGGTTAGTTCCACTCTTCAAATTTTCTCTTATTTCTCTTCTTCTTATTATTTTTCCTCAAGCTAGATCAATTATAAATGAATTAAATATGATCCTGATCAAATCAAATATATGTATTTATTAAACTTAATTTATTATAAAAATAAATTTGTAATAAAATAAAAAAAATTACTTAATAAAAAAAAATTAATTCAAAAAGAGTAGGAACAAACTGTCAAATAAAATAAAGAACTATCCATAAAAATTAAGAATCAACTAGATGATAACAAGATCAAATATTCAATCAATGTCATCAGGATAACTCTCTCCAAATATAATCTTGGTGAAAATAATCTAAATTTTATTTTGGGCCCTCAAATATATAGAAAAAAATGTTTTGGTATTGGTTTTCTAAAATTATAAAGGAACCTCAAAAAATCAATCAAAATCCAATTTTATTAAAGGATTATCACAAGATAATTTCATTAAGTATCATAAAAAAATTGGAAATTTAATCAATGAATTTGATTAAAATAATGCATAACATGGGGTACAAATTCAATTCATTTGTTTCTAGTATTTACAATAGAAAATATCAAACTAAACATATCTGGATACCTAAACTGTTATGGGATAACATTAGTTAAAAAAATGGGTAAAAAAACATTTAGTCATTTGATTTTTATTTTCAGAAGTATATTTACAGTGAATCACAATAATTATTATGGTACATATATAGTGGTTTCTAAAGACACTTTTTTGGATACCTCTCTTAATTCAATCATATTTATAAACTAGAAAAAGGACACATCATTATCAATTATAAATCTAATGGTAGGAAAATTATTAAAGGTACCATCCATTTTTATAACACTAATTTTATTAAAAATATTTTATTTTTAAAATTATTGAAACAAAATTTTCTAAACATTATAAAATTTTATGATGGATGTTTTAAAATTTCTTTCAATAATATTTGGTGCTTTTTAAATCAAAAAGAAATATTTTTTTTAATGATTCTCGTTTTCAAATTTTTTATAAAATATTTCACTAGAAAAACCATAACATTTCTAAGTGTACATGTTAGAGAGTCATGGATTTGGCATAGTTGCATAGGTCACTCTATTACACACTCACTTGGAAGACAAAACCATTAGTAACTAGTATAAGATTTACACAAACTATATTTCAATGATTACAGGGTTTTTGAATCTTGCCAATATGGTATGAAAAAAATTCTTCTTTTAAATCTAAAAAATAATTTATTCTTTAAAATATCTTTAATTAATTAATCTTGGATAATTCAAACATTTTGAAACTAAAACTATTGGATGTAAATCATTTAATTATACTATTGTTTATGACAGTTAAATATTCATGTGTGCCTACTTCTTATCTCATAAAATTTAATTTTGTAAACATTATTCAATTTTTATAAAAAGGTTGAAAATTAAAAGGTTATTAAATTATATGTATTTGATGTGATCATGGTGGTGAATTTGAAAATATGTAATCTGATAATTTATACTCTTCTATTTGTTATAATCATTAAAGTTTTAAACCTAGAATCCTAGAATCAAAATGGGGTAGTAGAATGGAAAAATTAAACTATCCAAGAATTTTATTAATCTCATTAATATGAATTTAATTTACCTTAATATTTATAGACTAAGGCTTTTAATATTTCATGCTTTATTATTATCTGTGTTCTTATAAGGCCTTTTCTAAAACAAACATCTTATGAACTTTGGAAAAATAAAAATCCTAAAGTGGGTTTTTTAAAGTATTTAGATGTAATTTTTTTATTCCAAATACTATTGAAAATAATGGATATTTTTTTTAAAATATAATAAAGGTATGTTTCTTGGTTACTCCAACTCAATAAAGGAATACCATGTCTTTTAAAAAAAGTAATAACATGCTGGAGGAGTAAATTAATTTTTTTAGATGAAAATACACCAAAATATATTTCTCAAAATATTTTTATTGAAAATAGTGTTTTAAATTCAAATGAAACTATTAAAATTAATGAGTTGAAGTTATAAAGTAAACAGCTTCAATTAAGTTTCCTAAAGGTTTTAAAAAAATCTAAATATATCTCATTGAAATGGTCATTTGTGTTTTGAAAATGATATCTCATACCAGAACATGGGTATTAAATGAAGTTGGAAATCATAATGTCATCACTTAATTAGAACCCAACAATGTTAATAAATACCTTAATGATGAAAATTATGTTCTTAAAATTCATTATACATAATAAATTCCCTATAAATAATGTATGGGATCTAATATAATGATCTAATTTTTATCCCATTATACGAAATAATTTTTTAGGAAAATTTTTGATATGTTTAGTAATATAACAAGAAATAAATTATGCCTATTAGCCATAGGTTATAAACAGGATGAATGAATTGAATTTTTTGACACCTTTACAACCATCACTCAGTTAGAATAAATTATAATGTTATTGAAATTTCCCACTCACTATAATGTCAAACTCTTTCAAATAGATGTTAAATTTTTTTTTAAAATGGTATTATTAATGAAAATGTTTTTGATGACTAACCATCTAGTTTTGAAGATCCAAAATTTTTAAATCATGTGTTAAAATTGACTAATAAACTTTATGGTTTAAAACAAGACCCTCGAGCTTGTTATAAATGTTCAACAAATTTTATTTTATCTAAAAGATTTATAATAGGAAAATATTATTCAATTATTTTAATAAGCATAACTCAAATGAGTAATTACTTTGTTAAATTTATATTGAAGTTGTTATTTTAAAATTTTAATGGATTTTACCATTTTGTTATAAATATTTGAGGTAATTTTAACATTTCATTAAGAAGGAGGCTTGGTTAGAGAACAAAGTGTAACACTAGGGAATGACTTGTTTGAACATCCTGGAGAGATGTTTTGAAATAAGAACAAAATCAAAATGGATGAATCAATGGTAATTTTTTTAGTAGAAGAGGGTAGGAGTAGCTGAGGCAACTACTATAGCCATTATCTAACTTTTCACCCCTACTAGCTAGCAGATGAGGTGAAAAGTAGTCTACATTTTTAGCAAGGATCACTGAACAACTCACGAGACTACACCAAATGGCTAGTGCTCTATCGACTAGCTGGTGTACCCAAACCTGGGAACGGGTGGGGTGCTCCAGTTTCTATTAAATGGGGGTGTTTTGGTATTTTTATCCAACAAGGTCCCTCAGTTTTAAATCCCCTTTCTTGAAATTTTGAGATCAAATCATATTTTCTTTCCTATATTCCTCCCAAATAGAATACCACTTGATCCAAGATAGATCTAGATGAAAACTGTTGGCGAATCTAAGCCAAAATTTTGATATTATTCGATATTAGATTCTTTTATACTCATTTAGTGGTGGATTGTGTTTTCATTCATCATGGATGATAATCTCAGTAAGTTTTACCTTTTACGATCCTTTGATGTTATAATTATCCTTAGACCATCTTATTCTTGATCATATTGCTTCTTGATTGATTGTTGGATTGTCTAAATATATATAACTGGATAAAAATTTTATCAGATCATAATGTAATTGTTTGAGATTGATTTATCTTTGAATCGACATGGATATAGGATGTTCGGTGATGAAAAATGTGTGCCATTGATGGGTGATATGAAAATGTTATGGTTATTAATAATTCAATCTATGTTTTTTTCAATTTGTGTTTAATTTTCCATTTAATACTTGAATTGATTAGGGGATTTTTCTTGCCTTAGAACAGAGAGTGTTCTGAGAGTGGCATGAACTACATTGGACGATGTTTCATCTGAGGTACATAATTTGGGTGGTTCCACCATGAATGATGCAATTTAGTTATATTAAATTGGATTTTTTATTTTTTTGACATGATGGAGATTTTTCCTAGAATTAAGTTGGATGTGCTAGATGGACCTTCCTTGGATAGTTGGTTTTTTCTGACAAGGTGGTGATATACATAAATTATTTTTGTATTTGTGACTTCACCTTTGAATGTGGTTTCTTTTGATATTTTAATTTATTATAATTTATTTATAATTAATTAATTTGTAATTATTTGTCATGATAAGAACATTATGTGGATCATTGGAGGATGGTTGGGCATAGAAAACTAATACGAAGTCCTTGGGCTCTATGTTTCATGGAGCTTACTTTGTTTTAGGTGGGTGTTTCCTTATAATCTTCCCTATGGTTTATGCATGGTTTATTTTCATATGATATGAGGTTTGAATCATTGGGTGAATGAACCTTAATTATTAATATGTTATGAATAATAATTAAAACATTATAATTAATGATCATTTATTATAAATTATTTAATGTAGCCATTTCTAATTTAATTGGACAAAGTTCCAAGGGGAACTATAGTCCCTTGTGCACAGGAATGATCCTAGCAACCGATGGTCGAGGCTTGATCACTAATGTTTAAATTATATTAAATAGACACTCTTAATGTGTTTATATCCTATGAGACCTTTTTTAATGGGTTTTCCATGGGAATTCATCTATATCTTGTTTCCATGTTTGATGATGATCACAAGTACTTGATTACTTATATTATTATCAGGATGATATGATATTCTCTGCTTATATGTTTACCCTTGTTACCCTGATGTGAGAATTTTTTGGTATTGATTGAGGAATGTTCTGAATAGTGATCAAATGTGGGTGTGTGTAGACTGTTGAGAGTGGTTGTTGATATGCATTATTGTTCCTGGTTACGGTACATATTTATTTTGGTGTTGAATTTATTTTGGAACCTTGCTTCATGTATCATTATTTTTTCAGTTCTGGATAGTTGAACCCTTCATGGGTGTGTGTGATGACATGATGATGGATATGGATAATTTCTCATTTGATGATATGAGTCAAATCATAGACATGTTGTTGATGTAGAAGTAAAACATTTATGGGTCGTGAATCCATCAACTACAAATTGATGTGGGATAATTTCATGCAGGGGTAATGTAATTATCCAATTACATAAATCATGTCAAGTGGTAATTACCATCATTTATGGATAATAACCACTATCATGGTAGGTGTAGAATCACCATTTTCAGGTAAGTATCCCTTTATTTATGAATTATATGTATGTAAAATGTTTGGGTGATGTTTGGGATGGTTTGGAGGACTTTTGAAATGTTGGGGCTTTTACATAAGTTCACGGTTTGAGCATGGTTAGTAGAAACCATGAAAGTCCTTTAGAAAACCAAGCAAAGTGAGACAAAGGATACTGGTTTGGTTCTTGGTTAGGTGCAAATTTTGGCCAAAACCATGCGACCACATAGGAGTTACTATGAAAATTGGAATAGAGGTAAAAAATAGTGACTGTATGATTTGTCTAACTATCCAATCCAATTTTGAGAAGGGTATTTGAAGGCATTAGATGGTAGAAAGTTTGTCCACGGTTTACCTAACCGTGCACCTAAACTGTATACCATTAAATATTAGATCCTTAAATTGTGGATCTCACTCAAGATTACCTCTAAAAAACTCATTTTTTATATTTTATGACCCTAACTCAATTTTATCTCATCTCAAAGGACATGTAGACTCTTCCCATCAATTTGAGAGTGACACATTAGAAATTCATGGTGTGTTGAAGGTCAGATTGCTAGGTATGTCTCTAATATTGGTGGGTTTCCTTAGATCACTTCTTCCAACCTATATTAGATTAATATACATATTATGTTGGGAATATATCAATGATATTTTATTCTAATAATGATGATATATGGATTTTTTGATGTTAGAGAACAAGATCTACGGTAGGTTTTGGGAGATTCAACCTAGTTTTGATGAATAATTCATGTAATTATTCATTTCTGCCATAGTTTCCTAGGTATTTGGCTTCACTGTTGACTCCTATTATCATAAATTGGAGTATTAGATTCAAATATTTTTTAATTTCATGAAATTTATTGTGAATGTTTTGTGAAAATATATGTATAAACCTTTTTGTAATGGTTTTTGGGATTATGGATTTTTTTTGAAAAGTGATTTGTTGAATTATTTAAAATGATGATTTTAAAATAGTTTTTTTTTGTTTTATTCATGGGAAAAATGTTTATTGGAAAATTTTTCATTATTTTTTTATTGAAATGATTTATAACCATTGGTTTGGACTGATTTTTGGCATAATGGTTGGTGTGTGCTCATGTGCATTCAGGATAGATAAGGGTATAAAGATTCCACAAACAAAAGTGGGATGGATAAGAGTATAAACTTTCCCCCATAAAAATGGTTCACCAAGTGAAATATTGGTTAATGGTTGACTCATCACACACAACTATAGAGTGTATGGTTCTGAGTTTTTCTAGAATATAAATTTGAGCAGATATTTGAATTGTTTCCATCAGATTCTTGTGAGGGGTGAAATTTTGTTTTTATTTAAGAATATGATCTCGGATAATTTTTATGACCACTACATTTGTCCCAAAATAGGGTGTTTACCATTAGATAATATTTTGTTAGAAATATGAGCCATTAAAAGTTTATTAAAATAATTAATATTTAATATTTAATAAATTAAATATTAAATTATTCGCACTAGTTTATTCAATCATATATTTTGAACAAAGAGTTGGATTGATATTTTTTCTCCTATATTGAGTATGGAACATGAATTTTTTCCTAGCTTGGGAATAAACTCATGTTGGGAACTGGGGATGGCCCAAACCACCTTTCATCTTTCATTTTATTTTTATTTTCTTCCTTTTCTTTTTTCTTTTTTTTATTCTTCTCCACATGGATTTTTTCACACAAGGTTGTGGATAATCCTTCATGTGGCTGAGATAGAGAAATTGAAAGGTATATAAAGATATGGAGAGGGATATGGATAAGGGTAATCCTGCAGATCTCGGGATGTGCTAAATCATCATGCAACAACCACAGATCGCAAAAATAAGTGATGCTTTAAAGATTCCAACAAAGTTAGGCTACTTTATGTATCACCATAATCTATATATTTTAACAATTTTCTATTTTTAAACACCTTATAGGATTTATTAGGACTTATTGAGGTTCGATCTACTATTTTTGGGGTGAAAATGGGAGTTTTAGGGCTACTTGAGGGTTTTTTGTTCAAAAAAATCTTGTCTATATGGCATGTGGTTTAGGAAACACATGTTCTGTGTTATTCTATTCTTAGTAAGCTGAATTTTCAAAAGTATATGATGTGTATGTGTCATACATTTCATGTACTATTTATCATCTATTTAGTCGAGTAATCGTCTGGGATTCATATATAAGGTGCACAAACCATGTAGAGGACATGATCAAACCCTGTGTGGGTTGCTCGCCCTATAAAAGTACACCATCAGGCCAAATACATGGACAGACTAGGTGACAGTCAAAGGTAGGTACATCATGTAGGGTACATGTCATGTACCCATATGACACAATATATACTTGGGAATTTACATGAAAACTTCAACCAGAATACATGTCCAGGTCGAGCTTTGGGGGTACATGATATGTTCTTCGAGAGACATGACATGTACTACCCCTTTTTCAACCCTCTTGGGTTTTTGTATTTTTTCACCCCCAAAGTTGTAATTGGTTATAAGATGAGTCCATTTTCAGTATTTTCCCTCATAGATCATGATGGTGGAACCCTAGTGGTGTTTTGAGGTCTTCTAGGTGGAGTTTCATGTGTTTCCATATTAGAAAGTATATACCTCAGATATTGAATCTAGTTGTCTCCTAGGATTGATACCCTTGATATGAGATTAGGAATGAGAAATATCTCATGATAGATGAATTTTTGGACTATCCTTTGAGGACATATCCCTTGCGAGACATTCTCTTCTTGAAAAAGATTCTCTGAGTTAATCATCCTAAGGATCCCTTATAGGATTTCATTATTTACATTTTGACATAGAGGATCCAGATTAGGATGTCTCTACCTTCTTACTGATTAGTGAGGATCCTCGAAGGGATGAATTTTCTTACAAGATAACCTAGGGGTCCTATTTATGATCCCTTTACCACTATACCATTATGAGGATTCTATGTAGGATTACTCTACCTTCTTATACAGTTATAGAGGGTCCCTTGTAGGATGCCTTCGTCGATGTTTTATTTTGAGTATCTTGTATACGATTTCTTAGTCTTGTCTGCCATTCATCGATCCCATCTGTGAATCCTCCCATACCTTCCTAGGTAAGGATCCTAAGTAGGATTCCTTCACTTTTATGAATTCCTCAAGGATCCCAAGTAGGATGCCTCTTAATGTTTGAGTTAAGGGACCTAGTGGGTGCCTCAATATTTGACTGATCCGGATCAAGTACGTTGGGTTAGGGTAGAGATGGTATTGAGTTTCTCCTTCTAATCCATGATGAACATGTAAAAGTGTGGGGCTGTAGAGAAAGTTTAGGGTTTGGACATTCTTCCAACCTCACTCTTTTATTTATACTTTTACATGTTTATTTATGATGCAAAAATGTTATCTAGAGGTTTTTTGAGCCTAACACGAGGTATATTTATTTCCCTTTAGAATTCCTAGATGTGCTTCCTAAGATATATATTATAAGGCATGTTATTTTCATATTTTACTTGTATACATATAGGTTCTACCTAGGATCTTGGTTTTGAGCCTGTATATTTGATTAACAAATTGTTGGAGTTTCCATAGTTGCTTCCTGTAATCCAGCTATTGAGCCTACAATTATAATATACGGGCATAGTGTCCTAGGTAATGATACTCATGGATGATTCCACTCTCCCGAGTGATGTGGATGATTCCAATATCCTCTAGTTTACATCCGATGAAAATAATTTTTTTCTATTATCGTTTAAATTTTTTGAGGATGATTACGCTATCCTCAATTTGTGTATACTCATGGATGATTACACTCTCTTAAGATATAGGGATGATTAAGCTCTCCCTAACTGATTAGTTGAATTTAGTACTAGGTATAGAATCTCGCATAATTGGATACCCTAAATGAATATGATCTTTTCGATGATAGGGATGATTATGCTATCCCATATTAGAGACTCCATGGGTGGGAATGAAATCTCACCAGTGAGTTATCCTTGAAAAATGCATTGGGACAAATACATAGGGATTATCCAAGTTCCAAATGTCATGGAAACATATTGAATGGGACCTAGGGATAATATATTAGACAATATTTACATGCACTAAACAACATGGTGTCTAGGTCAGTGATCATTTAAAGGATGCCTGGATTTGTTTCCCTGGAATATTTCTTTGCAGTGATTAGAGGTGAGTGTAGGGTAACATAGGTTTCAGATGAGTATCCCCTTGTTGTGAAGTAGCTTTATCAAAGATATTTTTGATGTTGGATGAAGCAGGTATATGTATATTGTAATTACAAACCCATAGATTATCTTAATGACACATGACTTGAGTAGAATGATGTCCAGATCAATTCCCTTGTACATAATGTCTGGGTGATCAAAATTATAGACCCATGGATTGACTGTCGATTGATTTTATATTATTTTCATTAACCTTACTCATAAATATTCACATATATATATAGGAATGTGACAATGAATGTATAAAAATATAGATATGGAAATATATGGTGGATCATTCCCAGTAGATCGAGATTACAAACCCTAGGTTTGAATGTGGTTTCAAGTTTATTATATTTACTTTTCTTTTCAGTTGTGTCTCAGATGAATGGGAATATTTATTTTTCATGAAATTAAGGAAGAATATTTTATATGTTCATCATTAGAGGGGAAAATAAAGATTATTTCTCACCCATGTACATGCACCTCAGTGTGAGTGTTGACCTTATGTCTGATTTTCAGGTTGAGCACAGTTGTATGGTGGATATTCCTAATTCCCAGAGTTGCATGATCGAGAAAAGATACACTTGTGGGTTCTTCTATTTGGGCTGGTGCAGTTCAAAAGTGTCTAGGGACCATGAATATGGTCTGGGTCAGAGTTTTTGTGGATCCCTATACTTTCATTTCAGTTTCTTTTATACTCATGTATTTGTATGGTTATCCCAATTGGTGTCCAGTTTTGTATGTATGACATGGCTATTTAGGATTTTATAGAATTTCATTTATTATTATAACATGGTTTTTTGTTAGTTTATTTACTTCTTATATACTCTATCTATTTACTGATGTGTATGATACTTAGCTATTTATTCTTTCTTATTACTCTAATATGAGGGAATAGTCTCTCCACTGTTATACTGGTGCATCAAGAAAACTAACTCTAGTAAGAAGTTATGGTTCCTATGGTATGGGGTTGTTGTTTTGGTTAGTGATGCCCGTTTTTGTATTTTTCTTAATTCATGGTTATCTAGTTGGATCACTGATTATGATTACAATAGGTACCAGAAAAATCTAGTGAGCAAGACCTCTAGGGGTATTATAGTGTACGGATGCTCAATGTGTGTCAGTTCAGTCTCTTTTTCTACATTGGTATCATGACCTCTAGAGAGTATTTTCTTATGAGGATTCTTGTTGGGGATAAAGACCCCATAATACATGTCATAAATTTTGAACCTTGTAGGTCATTTTGATCGTCACCATTATCAAAGAGTTCTTACGTTTTATATTTTAAGGTTAGACATTGTGACCCATTTAAGAGACTTTATCTGTAGGTCTAAGTGAGAGACCTAGAGACCCGTTGTTTCAAATTATAACCTTGTAGGTTGAAATCTATTTTTTTTGAAGGGTAGACCATGTGAGAGAGGATTAACCTTGTTTTCATATGCCTTTTTAGGTAGTGAGATTGGTTTAACACTCAATTATTTATTGATGCATGATTGGTGATCGAGTTTTACATTATAAGAATGTTGATTCCGTCAAATTTTGATGACAAAATTGGGTGATTTGGTATAAAAAATGAATTCTTAGGGAGTGAATATTTGGGTTCCTGTCCCAGTGAACTATTGTTTTTGCTGTTTCTAATTTTTTCTGAGTGAGGGTAGATTCTCATGATTTGAACAACGATGGGTGACTAGTGCTCATGAAATAAATTAAGGCATAAGTGAGGTTCCCGATTCTAAATGAGATTTCCAAAGGAGATTATGGATTAATGAAACTGATGTTCTATGTATAACATTCATCTTATACTAGTAACAGAAGACTCTTTGGACTACGAGTCAAGTGATAAGGCACACGCCAGTTGCATGTGGTACCATTTAATTGAAAACCAATGAGGGTCCAGGTGTGAGCCGAGGACTGATAGTTTCAAGAATTTTTTGTGGACATGGTCTCCTGGGAGTTTTTTTCAAGGGAATAATGTCAATCTATGATAGAGGTGACATTAAGAATAAATAAGGTACCAAAAGATTTTTTACCCATGTTGAACCCGAACAATCATTATCAGTTGATTTTGTGTTAGGTATTAGTACTAGGAAAGTATCAACTTATCTATTGTGAGCTTGGATCGAAGAGAGATGTACACATATTTGGATGGAATATCAGTGTACTCCTAGTTAGGGGTGATCATGCTCTATGTTTACATCATATTGAGTAATATGATAGAGCATAAATCCTATGAAGAGATTCTATTCTTTTTTAAATGCCTTTCCTAGTTTGGAAGAGGAACCCATTTTGGTTGTGTTTGAGGAGGGGTATAAAGTAATCCATATGATGGGGAGTGTACCATTGGCCAATTGAGGGTGGTGAACCTATTTTTCAGTTGAACATTGATGTTTCACATGGGCCATTAGGCTTAGAGTTTGGTTTAAGATGATGGTAAGGGTATTCTGATAATGGGGAGTACTAGATCATGCATAGTTAAATGTATTCTATATAGGAAATGATTTATGATGCTTTGAGGATATTTTTTTGACAACAAAAATATTTCGGTTGCATAGATTCTTAGGTTGAGAGAATTTTTACTGGTCCTATCCCCATTCTTATCAGGGTAGATAAGGTTTATAGTGGGGATTTTGTAAGGTCCTGTGTTTTTTCGAATAGTAAATTTGAGCCAAAATATGAATTTTTTATTTCAAATGCTTATAAAGGTAAAATTGTATTTTTTTTATCCTATAATATAACCTTGATAATTTTAATGACCACTCTATTGGTCCCATCATAGTATTTTTACTCTTGGACATGATTTTGGTAGAAATATGATCTGTTCAACCTTTAGCATAATAATTAGTAATTAATATTTAATAAATTAAATATTAATTTATTCACACAGGTATGTACGGTCATATATTTTGAATAGAGAATCATACTGATATTAAATCTCTTTAAATGAGTCTATAGTGAGGAGTTTTTTACTTTATGGGTATAAACTTCAGTTGGGAATCAGGGTCAGCCCGAGTTCCCTTCCTTTCTTATTTTTTGTTTTCATTTCTTTTTCTTCTATTTCTTTTTTTACGTTTTATTTTATTCTCTTTATCCAAGATTCGTACACATGATGTTGGGGATCCTCCTTTGCATAATCATAAGATAGAACAAGATAGGGGGAGATATATAAAGAGAGTGATAGGATTAAGGGTACCGCCATGAATCTCAGGATGCCCTAGATCATAATACAACAACTGCGGATTACAGAAATGTGTGAATCTTCAACAGATTCTACCCAATGGTAGGATATTTGAATATTTCACCATAAATAATTTTATTTGAATTATTTTAATGTTTTAAACACCTTATATGATTTCTCATGACCCATTTAGGGTTGATCAAATATTTTTACTGTGAAAATAGGGGTTTCATAGTGATTTGATGATTTTCCATTCAGGAAAAACCCTTATACACAGTTTGTGGTTCAGGGAACACACTCTGTTTGTTCTTTCATTTTTCATAAGATGAATTTTCATAATTAAATTCTGTGTATGGGTAATACATGTCATGTAATGGTACTCATATGTGTATCCAAGTACCCAGATAGGTTTCCCATGTAAGGGGCACAAAACATATAGTGTACACGACCATACCCTGTGTGTGTCACACACCATGTAGAAGTACATGGCCTAGAAAAATACATTGTCAGGATAGTTGAGGGACACAAAAATGTTATCCATGTATGTTACACACCATATACTCCTCCAAATAACCATGTAAAAAGGCATTTATATTCAAATTCTGACGAAAGTACACACCCAGGGGGGTTTTGGAGTTACATGTCTTGTGCTCAAGGAGACACACCGTGTACTTCCCCTTTTTCAACCCCCTTTGAGTTTTTGTGTCTTTTCACCCTAAAGTCAAGAAGTGTACATAAGATGAATCCATTTTCAGTATTTTTACACATAGATTGTGATAGTGGAACCATGGTGGTGTTTAGAGAAATCCTAGGTGGTGTTTTGAGTGTTTAATTATTGGATAGGTTCTTCTTTCGATAAATGAATCCTGTTTTCTTATGAGAGTGAGAGCCTTGATATGAGATGATCCATTAGCTATATATTGTGAATGATGCCTTCATGTATATTCCTGTGTGGAATTCTACCTTGTGAGGTATTCCCAAGTCCAGGAGACCGTGTGTTTTTCATATTGAGGATCACTAATAGGAATCCTCTATTTACATTTTGACCTAGTGGATCCCAAGTAGGATGCCTCTTTTTTTTACTAGTTACCATGGATACCCCAAGGAATACCATTTCTTATGAGATGACTTGAGGGGGTCCTTTGTAGGATCCATTTACCTATATACCATCATAACAATCAAATTTAGGATGCCTCTTTTTTATTATTTGGTTATGGAGGTTCCCTATAGCATGCCTTAAAATATGTGTTGTTTTATGGATCCCATGGAGGATGTCTATGTCTTGCTTGTCATTCGAGGATTCCATGTAGGATTCCTTACTTACCATCCAAACTAAGGATCCTGAGTAAGATTAATTCACTTTTGTGTATTCCTCTAGGATCCCAAGTAATATATCTATTAGTTTTTGACTTAAGGGACTCAGTGGATGCCCTAATGATTGAATGAACCCGAGCTAATTTGTCGGGTTTGGGTAGAGATGGTAGTGGGAGTCACCTTATAACCCATGATGAACTTATAAGAATATGAGGATATGTCATTAGTGTTGAGTTTAGGAATTTTAGAGACCCTCACTCTTCTGTTTATAATTTCACATGTTTATTACTGATGCAATGATGTTTACCAAAGGTGCTTCTTGGTTGATGTCTATTGAGCCTGATGTGAGGTGTATTTATTTCTATTTGGGATTCCCAAATGTGATTCCCAGGATCTAGATTCTAGGACATGTTATTTTCATATGTAAATTTTATACCAATTGGTAATACCTAGGATTTGGATTTGGGACTGTCTATTTGATTATTACCTTGTTGGGATTTCCATAGGTTCTTCCTAGAATCTAGCTGTTGAGACTATAACTATGATATATTGGAATGTCATCCCTATTAATAATACTCATGAATGTTTCCTCTCTTCCGAGTGATGAGGATGATTATTACATCCTCTAGTTTACATGTGATGAGGGTGATAACACTCTCATGTGGTTTATATGTGATGAGGATGGTTATGATAACCTCCATATGAGTATAACGGTGGATGATTACACTCTAACGAGGGATAAGGATGATTACACTCTCCCTTATTGATTACTTGACTACATTGATGGGCATGAAATCTCACATAATTAGATACCCAATATGATTATTCTCTTCCATATGATAGTGATGATTCTGATCTCCCTTATTAGGGTCTCCATTGGTGGGTATGGAATATCATCTGTGAGTTCTTCTTTCAGACCACATAAGGGTCCGAACCATAGTGATTATTTGAGTTCTGAATTTAGTGTCTGCCAATGGATTGGGACCTAGGGATTAGACATTGGACTAGATTTACATGTACTAAGTATCATGGATTCTATATTAGTGACTATTTACCAGATTCCCATATGTACTTACCAAGAATACTTCTTTATAGTGATTGGAGGTGAGTATAAGTGAACCTGGGTGTAAGACGAGAATCCTCCTATGGTGAAGTGTCATGCCCAAAGATATTTCCATAATTGGACAAATAAGGTATATGTATTTTGGGATTATGGACCCATATATTGACTTAATGATACATGGATTAAATTTCATGACTTCTAGCTCAATTACCTTGCACAGGATGTATAGTGATCAGAATTACCGACCCAATGATCGACTGATGATTGATTTTATTTAATTTTCAGTCACCTAAATAATGAATATTCATATATATATGTGTGTGTGTGTGTTACTATACATGTATACACATATGATATGGAAATCCATGGTAGAACTTGTCTAGTTGGCCAGGATTACAGACCCAGGGTTTGACCGTGGTTTTACATTTGTTGGATTTATATATATTTTTAGTCCTGTCCTAGTTAGGATGAGAATGTTAATTTTTAATTCACCTATGATAACATATTTTATTGTTTCATTGTTGGGGTATCCTATTGAGATTTTTTATCACCCCATAATTTTAAATTCGATGTGAGTGTAGAACTTATGTTTTATTTTTTAGGTTGAGAACCATTTCATGGTGGATGGGGTTGAGACCTAGAGTTGCATGATCGAGTAGAGATACTCTTGTGGGTTCTACTATTTGGGATAGTGTAGTTTAATAGTGTCTGGATATCAAGTATGTGTTCTGGATAAAAGTTGTTTTAGATCCCTAAAAGTTTATTTTAGTTTATTTTGTTCTCCTGTATCTGTATGGCCAGCCCAGTGGGTGACCAGTTTTGTATGTATGACATAACTATTTGGGACATTATTGAATTTCATTTATTATAACTAAATATTTTTAAGTTTATTTACTAATTCTGTACTCAGTTTATTTATGGATATTTATGATACTTATCTATTTATTCAATTTTCTTATTCTGATATGATGGAATAGTCTCACCACTATCACACCATAGTCCTGCACTACTAGTCAGAATCCTCTGGCGTATGGGGAGGCACTCTCAAGGCCTCATAAACAACTAGATCAGGGAACTGTTTTAGTGGAATATGGGATAGCATGTTACATAGGGAGATTAATGGTTTCATGCATGTTTTTATTAATAGATATGTGGAATAAAAAATTTTATGCCATAATGGATTTTTGCAAAGAGTTTTAATGTATTTTTTGGATGGTTTCCTTGGAAAGTGATTTTTTTGGGAAAAATTTTTTTGTATGGAAATTGTTTTATACTCTGATCTAAATTTATTTAAATTTTTTTATATAATTTTTTTTATATAAATTTGTTATCATGTTCTATCATAGTGGTTTGAGTAGGGAATTCATTTGAGGAATACCTACTGAGTTTCAAGAGTCACCCACTGCTTTGGAAAATTAGTGATTTTGTAGATAACATTTATTGAGAGAAAAGAAAAGTAAAAGTATATCATTTCCTTAGTGATGCATCATAATACATTGGGATGTATTTTTTAGTTGGATCTTGAATTATATTGAGATTTTTTGATTTTATTTCTTCAGAGTCTTTGAGATTTGTGGTTTTGTCTTTTTATTTGTACTTTGTTGTTGGTAGTCTTCCACTTTATTGTATAGTTTTATTTTGACCTCATATGGTATTAATTTTAGTTGTATTACACTTCTTCCATGAATAATATACTGTTTTTGGTTAGGTTATTCTTGGTTGTGGTTGTTTTTATTTTCAAATGGAGAATAATCCTCTAATTTTAATGAATCCATTGGAATTTATTTCCAGCCATTAGCATCTGGGGGATGTTTCTCTAAGGCCAAGTAGAAATTTTACCTAGACTCAAGCCGATGAGGTGGGGAATGATGTTACAAATGGTATCAGTCTTGGCTAGTTTTTCTTTCATTTTGGAAAATTGTTATTGGTTTTCCAGTCATGGAGTTGGAAAATTACTTTTGAAAAGTCTTCGAGTTGGGATGGTAGAAAGGAGTATGATTTTCAAAACATGAAATGAAGGGTATAAAAATGAATAGCTAACCTATTTATTATGAACATCAAGTTACTATGGAGTTGGGTAAATATGTGTTTTTAAGATAGTTATATAATTGCTATCTCATTATCATGGGTTTATCCAAAGAGAAGAGAAATACATGAATTAATTTAAATGAAATATCAATAGGAGTGCATATTTAATTTTCATTAATTAACTATAACTTATTTTAAATAATGTTTTTTTAAAGTATTGATTTTTTAAATGTGAGATTTTGAAAACAGTATGAAAGTAGTATTTTGAAAATGGTTTGATTTTCAAAAACATGGTGAAATTTTAAAAATTGTTTTGAAAATAGTAAGTGTTGAATTATGGAAAAGCATTTTCTTGATAGTTGTGATATGGTAAATTAATATTGGTTAATCCTTTAGTTACTAGAGAGGGAGACTTATGAAATTTTTCTATTATAGAAAATGGAACCAAGAAGGCATTGTAGAAACCAACCAGAAGAGGCTGTTGAGAATGTGGTTTCACCTGAGACACATATAAATGTTTAGAGTATTATACAGGATTTTGAATCCATGGATATAGGGAACCAAAGGGATGGACCATGGAAAGTGGATCATTCCTTTTAGTTATAGAAGCTGAATCCACCGATCTTTTGAGGTTTTTCAAAACCAGAGAAGATAGAGGTGTAGATAAATAGGATGAATCAAATAATCAATTTCAATGGCACACTAGAAGAGATAAAAGTTAAGTTGGTGATGTATATGATTAAGGATCTTTCATACCAATGGTGGGATTTAGTAGTTCATGTTAATTGTACCAAGGCATTTCATGGGAGGATTTTGAAGGATTGTTTAACAATCAATTCTATCGTCATACTTTTAGGATTTCAAGAATGATATAATTTTTCAGATTGAATCAGGAGAAACTCTCTATGATATAGTATGCATGTGAACTTATGAATTTAGCTCGATTTTCACCTGAGATTGTTGAAAGTGCTTCCTTAAAGGCACTATTTTTTTTATTGTGGATAGGGAAAGATATTCGATTGAATATGTTCATAATTTTTATAACAGATTATGAAAAGATGGTAAATAGAGTGATATTTGATGAAATGGATATCTAATGTAGTATTGGTATATGAATAATATATATACCTATGAGAAATAGTAGGAAACTCTAATATTTGGAATAAGTGGAAGAGGGACACCTATTTCCATGGTAGTGGAATGGTTCAAAATTAGATGGCTGGATTAGTGAATCTTTCTCCAAAACCTAATAAAAATCCTAAATATTTACAATGTGTTTCCTTAAACCACATGAAACGATATTTTATGAAACCACCTAGAGCATTCCTCAATTACAAAAATATGGGTCATCTTTAGCGCTAATTTTGTTGTGCTCTAAGGTATTGTCTTTGAGACACTTATCATGTGTCACTGATGTCATATAATTTGAGGAGATGAGTCCTTCAGAATGATTTTCATCGGAATAACTGATCTAGCCATGATGATTCCAAGAATAACCCGACTCTTCAGCAAGGTAAATCAAAACAGGTTAGTAAAGAGAAAAGTACATCGAGTAAACAATTGTATGAAGCTGAAAAAGGTGATTTTGGATGATAAATTTCGACCATGGATCATGAAAGGTACCATTATTTCTAATTATAAACATATGAAATATTTTTATAATATAGGTGCATCCCATTCATTTATTTCTTCTTATTATACTTATCCTTATGGTTTAAATGTTGAGATGATGCATTCTTTTTTGAAACATCAAATTCCTCTTGTTCAGAAAGAAATTTAAGCCATTATATATAAATAATGTTATATAACTGTTAATGTAGATAAGTTGATATGATATTTCTATATAATTTAGATGAATGTCTATGAAAAAATCCTAGGTATGAAGTGGTTGAAAATCTTAAAATCTTTTATCGGCTATTATAACTAAACGATTAGTTTTATGAAAAATGATGGCATATAGAATCTATTTAAAGAAGACTAAAATGTAATGGGATTGTTGGAACCAGTAGTTAGAATTCTCTCATACAAGTTGGTAGTGTTGAATTTGGAATCAATTTAAGAGATTAGGAATAGTATTTTTCTAGTGGTTTTTGATCAGTTTTAGGATTTTTTCTAGAAAATTTCTCAGGGTTTCCACCCACAAGAGCACCCGAGTTTACTATTGATCTCATTATGGGGAATAGTAATATTTCCCTATCATATTATCATATGGAAAAAATATATTTTTGAGAATTTAAATTCCAGTTATAAGAGTTGTAAATAAAAGGGTTCATTTCACATTTCACATATACTTGGTTAGCACTAGTCTTGTTTGTGAAAAAGGCATATGAGACTATTTAGATGTGTGTGGATTATTGTAATAGTAAACAAGTTATGACAAATAATTGGTATAAACTTTCATAAATTGTTGATCTATTGGATCAACTGAGGTGATCCAAGTGGTTCTCTAAAATTGAATTTCGATCAAGATATAACTAACTGTAGGTTTTGAAAGAGGATATTCCAAAGATAGCTTTCAAGAGTAGATATAGAGTAGATGTGTTCATTACGAGTAAGTGATTATGCCTTTAGATCTTGAAAATGCACCATAAATATTTAAGGAATTAAAAAATAAAATAATTAAACGACATATGGATTATTTTTTAGTGGTTTCTTTGGATGAAATATAGGTTTATTTAAGGAAAATTTATGAGCATGAGCAATACTAGGCATGATTTTTGGAAAATCTGTGGGATTATCTTCCATATGTGAAATTATCAAAGTGTGATATTTGGATAAAAGAGGTAATTTTCCATGTCCATGTAATCTATAAATTCTATGTTTCATTGGATTTAAAAAACATAGAAGCAGTTATCTCTTAGAAACAACAAAATAATGTCTTTGAGATACACAATTTCCTTGGTTTAACTGGTTATTAAAAAATTTGGGTTCATGATTTTTCCCAACTGTATTCACTAATTAAAGTTTTGACATAGAAAAATATTCCATTCAAATGGATTAGGTATTGTTAGAAGTAATTTCAAGAGATTATTTTTTGCCTTATATTAGTACCAATATTGATTTTTTTGGAATCAGGATAAGGGTATATGGGGTATTATGATGCTTCAAGATCTAGGTTGGGATGTGTTATCATGTAGGGAGATCATGTTATTTCTTATTCCTTATGGTAGTTATGTTTCTATTAAAATAATTACCCATCACATTATTAGAAGATAGCTACTATAGTCCATTCTTTGAGGACATGACATCATTACTTCTTTAGTGGGGAATTTATGGTGTTTAGGGACCATAAGAGTTTGAATAATATTTTATCATGAAGGGATTTGAACCAGAGAGAAAGAAGATGGATAGAATATTTCCAAATGATTGAAATTGACTTGATGTATTAATTGGGTAATGTAAATTCAGTCGCAAATGCATTAGATAGAAATTCATATGGTCATTTGGAAAAAGAATTTTCAAAACAATGGTAGTTGATGCTTGGGATAACTGACATGCACATGGATTATAATGATTGAGTTAATGATATAGTTTCCTTTCTAGATTTATTGGTTCATTATTTTGTGGATATGGATAAAGAGGCACATACATCTTACTAATAATGTGTTTCTATGAGTTCAAAACTCAATATTGGTGAGACCATTGAAGAATGGAAGTAGGAAGAGAGTTATGTATTGTCCTTTAGAGATTAGATGGTCGTACATTGTCTTGATAGGAATAACATCTTCATTCTTACAATCATTCAAGATGGTATATTCATTCAATAAAAAAATTATGTATAATGAACTGAAATAAAACTTTTGGTGGTTTGGAATAAAAATAATGGTGTTTGAGTTTGTTTTTGGAGCTTAACATGTTAGTAGGTTAACACAGAGCACCATCGACTAGCGAGTATATTGCAGTCTCTACCTATTCATGTATGGAAATTAGAGAACATAGTGATGGATTTTGTTACAGGTCTCCCAAATATTTTTTAAAAACATGATTTCATATGATTGATAGTGTATTACTTCAAAATGTCACCCCAACTCATCCCAATTTTTGAATTTTGTATGGTGGAGTACTTATCTAAAATCTATATATGATATATGGTAAAGTTTCATGGTGTTACATATTCTATAATATCATACCAATATCTATAATTTATATCTCCTGTCTATAAATCCATAAAATAATCCCTTGGGACCCAAATGAAAATGAGTATGGAGTATCATCGTTAGATGGATTGAAAATCCAAATAAATGATAATACATGCTTTGATATTGTGAAATTGATTTTTATGGATCATGGGAGGAGCACATACATTTAGTAGATTTATCTTATAAAAAATTTTATCAGTCCTTGATACATATGGATCATTTTGAAGAATTTTATTGGTGTCCTTGTCGTTCTACACTTTTTTTGATGGAAATAGGTCAGACTTCACTGGATTGACTGAGCCCTGTCCAAGAGAAAATGAAGAAGATTCAGTTGACCAAGAAAAGGATGGAGATAGCTCAGTTTCATCATAAATCATATAAAGATCACTATCGAAGACCATTTTAATTCAAGTTGAGTGATCATGTGTTCTTGATAATATATCATGGACTTGGACATCATCGTTTTGGGAATACGGGAAAGTTATATCCTCGATACATAGACCCTTTTGAGATACTTGAATTGTTTGGTGAGGTGGAATATTAGTTGGATTTTCCACCACTATTCTGTGTAGGAAAAAATTTGTTTCATGTATCTCATTTTAAAAATTATCAGCCTGATCTTGACCATGTTATTTAGTGGGATCATATTGACATAGATTTGGTTGTTTTATTGGTGCATGTTCCAATATAGATTGTGGATATGCAATGTAAAGTCTTACCTGAAAAATAATAGGTCTAGTGAAGGTTTCATGGAAACATGGTCAGATTTAGGAAGAAACATGGGAACAAAAGAAATAAATGGTTGACCAATGGCCCAAATAATTTCCGGTAAGTGATCGGTTTTCCACTATCAGGGGTTGGAATGACCAGTTGTGGAGAGAATTTTTCACCCACGATTTCAATTAAGTAACCATTTCTTTGTCTTTTTGAAGTATGTAATTTGTTTTGGTGATGTTTGGGAGGATTTGAAGGACTTGTAAAAAGTTTTTAGAGGCTTTTATTGAGATGAATGGTTTGAGCGTGATTAGTAGAAACATTGATACTCCATGAGAAAACCATGAAAAGTGAGACAAAGGCTATTGGGTAGGCACATGGTTAGTCTAAACTATGTAGACACCCATGACTAACCATGAAGATTTGAGTAGCAGAAAAAATCATAGCTGTTGTACATTTTTTTCTAACCATGAGATCAAACCGTGCAATGGGTGTTTGAAGGCAATTGTTGGCGTAGAGTTTGAACACAGTTTTCCTAACCATCTGCAGTTAAAATTTAGATCCTTAAATTATGGATCTCACATGGTATTTAATATAAACAACTAATTTCCCTTTTTTGATGACCCTATATTAGTCTTATCTCCTCCCAAAGGCCTTGAAGACTCTTCCTTCGATCCGAGAGCAATCTGTTGGAAAATATTAGTGTTTTGAATGTAATATTACTTGGTAAGTCTCTATTCTTGGTGGTTTTCCTTAGATATATTCTTATTCCACATATTAGATTCATATATATAGTCCAATGGGGATAGATAAATGATATTTTATTCCAATCATGATGAAATATGGTTGTGTTGATGTTAGTAAACAAGATCTATGGTATGTTTTTGGAGATTGAACATAGTTTTGTGAAATAATTCATGACATTCTTCATTTACTCCACAATTTCTGAGGTACATGGTTCACTCTTTACTCCTCTTATTAATACATGAATTATCACATTCATTTTATTAATTTAATGAAATTGATTATGAAATTTTTGTTTAAATTTTGGTATATTCCTTCTTTTGTGATGTTTTTTTGAATTGTGGAATTTTTGTGCAAAGTGATTTGTTGAATGATTTGAAAATGAGGATTTTAAAATATTTTTTTGGTTTGATTAATGGAAAAAGGTTTTGTAGAAATTTTTTCAATAAAATTATTATTTTATTGAAATAATTTTTTACAGTTGGATTGGACTGATTTTTTTCAGAATGGTTAGTGTGTGTTTATGTGAATTCGTGATAGATAAGGTTATATAGTTTCCCCCATAAAAATTGGTATGGGTAAATGTATAAACTTCTCCCCATAAGAATGGTCCACCAAGTGATATTTTAGAGAAATTATGACTCACTAATCATGAGTATACAGAGGTCTATGTTTGCATGTGTAGTAGAATGTGTGGATATGCAGAATGGAATAGGTTATGAAAAATTGTATGTTTTGGAATAGTTTTAAATTATTGTTTGGTTGGTTTCCATGGAAATGGATTTGGTTTGAGAAAATTATTTTGGTTTGGAAATTTTTTTATATTTCGATATAATTTTTTTAAATTGTTTTATATAAACATCCTAACTTGTTCAATCCTAGTGGCATGAGTAGGGATGTAATTTGGGGAAAAACTACTGAGTTTCATGACTCACCCCATGCTTTTAAACTTTTTTTATTTTCTAGATATAGTTTATTGAGACACATGTAAAGGAAAATTATCTCATTTATTTAGTAATGCATTATAATAATTTGGTCTGTATTGTGGAGTTGGAGCTTGAAACATATTTGGAGCGGTAGATTTTTTTTTCTATTGAGTGTTTGAGATTTTTGTTTTTTTATTTCGCTTTGTACATTGTTTTTGGTAGTATTATTCATGTTACATTAGTATTGTTTTGTTTTTATATCATTTGGTATTACATTTAGTTTTCTTATGTTGTTTCCATTCATCAAATAGTTGTTTTTGTTATGGTATGCTTGCTTGTGTATTTTTTTATTTTCAAAGGGAAAATCAACCCCTTATTGCATTGAATCCCTTGTAATTTATTACCAAACTTTAGTATATCGGGGATGATGCCTAAGTCCATGAATAAATTATATCTCAACTCAAGCCAATGTGGAGGGGAAAAATGTTATAGTGGGTGGTGTATAGTTTCTAATAGTGACCATCATTAGGGTTGTGTGTGCGGTGTTCCTGATAATAAGAACCTTCATGGTGGGGAGTTAGTGTTTCCATAAAAGTTTTTTCTTTAAATAACAGGTGTAGGGCGAAAAAAGATATAAGGAATTGGTAAAGATATAATGATATGTGGTGATAGACATTTACATCCACTTTTACATCCACATAAACATCAAGGTTAATTAGGTACAGTTGAGGGTCTGTGAAATCTTTATAAGAACAGGACCACACGGTATATGATAGTTTTTTTCTTTTTTTGTACTTTCCTGATTATTTGACATGATTTTTTTTTTAATTTTTTTCTTATTTAATATTTGATAAACTTATCATTAGCAATATATATATATATATATATATATTACTAGTTGGAAATTGTACCACATTGATGGTATCCAACTGAGTTGTACTCACACCCTACACGGTAAGCCATGGAACTTAGGAGCTAGAGAATCCCTCACTATTTGATGGTAATGGTTACCTCAAGGAAAATATTTGATCATTGATATGGATAGTTATCTTCATGTTAGGATACTAGGATGTGAAAAATATTTTAGTTTTAGATCCTCTTGTGCTTTTATTATTTCTATCATGTATGTGACCATCCTAGTGTGGGATCGATGATTGTTTTCAAGTATGGACATTTGAGTTTGTTAATTTAATATTTAATCATATTGTTGGTATGTTATTGGTATATCTATACAATTATTTTATATTGTTAAAAGTTTGGTTTTTTATTTTTTATTGTGAAATATTATGGAGTTTTTATTCTCCCCACGATTCAACTCAAGACCCTCACTGAACATTGACAACCTCACGAGTACGGGAACACCTGAGATCATGTGGAATTATAACTCGAACATGGTGATTCATTTCAGGATGTTTCAAATTTGGTAATAGAGAATAGTCTATATTATATTTTATTTTTTGTAGAGTTAATAGATATGTGGCATAGTAGTTATTTAGATAATGAGATAAAACTCAGTCTGTTGAGTCAAAAACACCATTTTTTGGGAATTCCAGTTTACTAGGGCATGAGATTGATGTACTTAGTTTAGGTTTTCATGGTTGTATACGATATAATCCCATGTAAAACATATGTATTTTTTGGTTTGTGATTATATATTAATTTTACTCTTTGATATATTATCAAGAGGCATAAAATGAAACATATTCAGTATATAGGTTTCAATGAGAGACATGCTACTCCTCTATGAATGTATTGACTCATATGCGTGTCTAATTATGATACAAGGTCAAGTTATATTACAATGTGGTGCACCTGGGTAATTATGATGATGGAGATGATGATAGTGATGATGATGTGGTCCCCCTAGGAATGTGTGGTGCAGTGTTCCTTATTAAGTAATTATTGGTAATTAATTTCCATTATAAAGAACCTTTTGTGAGTATCCAATGGATTGGTCTAGTTGGTTATGGTCCCAACTAGAGCCTATTTAGAGTGATCCATATATCCTAGTGGCACTCTATTTAATCAAACCAAATGTCTTTGACCCATAACATAGTTATTTTAGGAGTGAATCCATTGTGGAATGTTTCTAGATATGTCCCTAGATAATGTTCTATGGGTTATAAACCTTACAAAACCTTGTGTAGGTTTAGTGAATGTAATTGTGGAATTAGAAATGAGAATCTAGTTACTATTAAGTTGTTCCTTATTACAACTTAGAGGTAATGTAACACCGAGATATTTTTTCAAATATATTTTTTCAAATTAATTTAATCATTTCAATATTCTATATTTTACGCAACACTGAATATTTCTTGTATTCTATGAAAGAACTAATTTATTCTTTCTTTGTATGCAACACCAATTCAATATTTCACTACATAAAACCATTATATTAGCTTTCTGTACACACAAAACTATGTTTATCTTGTGTTATAGACCATGTCTAGTTCCTTTAATATCATAAACGGCTTGATTGACCTAATTTTACCAAACAAAAATTTTATATTAATAATGTTATTAAAATATTATTATATTTTTCACTTAGCCACTATAATAGTGATTTTGAATAATATTAATTATGTAATGAAAATATTTTGTACACATCCATATGATAATAATTATTTGGTGACCAATAAACAAGAAATGAAAATTAAACCCTTTTGAAAATATAGAAAATCATTTGATAGAAAACTATATTTATGTAATAAAACACATTTTAACGCCATTAATTTATTAAAACACTTTGGATAAATTATTTTAATAAAATAAATATATATTATATTCAGACAACTATTTAATGTCCATCATATGGGTTTTTTTAAAAGGTAATATTATCGCCTTTCAATGGAGAACATATTTTAAATATAATTTTGACCATTTTATTTGAGGAAATAAAATTAATTTTAGAAAGTATAATATAGAAATATACTAAAGCTAATTTTTTTATTATTTTTTGATAAGTTTCATTTCTTGATGAATAGTGTAAAACATTGAATTTTAATTAAAATATTCATTTTCATCTAATATATTTATATAGTTAAAATATATTTTAATTTTGTTTTAAATTTTAATTATATAAACTTTACATCAATTAATACAATTTAGGTAATTGGAATACTTTTCACATTGAAATTAGATATAAAAACATTTCAATCTTTTAAACCATTTCACATTTGAAACCCTCTTTTGCGACAGGCTGCAGGATTAATTTCAAATTTATTTCTGCAACTTATTTGATTAAAATTTGAAAAAATGGATTCAATTTTTTGAATAATCATAAATTATAATTTCTATTAAAGTAAAATTAGTTTTGACAAAAAATATTAATGAAATTAATTAAAATTAATCAAAGTGATTAAGTTAAAAATTAGTTTACATAGTTGTTAAACATTAATCTTATGGGACAAAATGACCTAGAAACTTGTCCAAAATCCATTAGAGTCCCATATTTATCCAATATTCCCTATTTTATGAGGTTTATTAGTTATTGGTACACTATTCTTTGATGTTTACCTATATAATATGTTAATTAATGAAAAAGAAAAAAATGGACCTTCCTTATTATTAACATTTATAAAGTCTAGTGATATGTGAAAAACCACATTAGTTCAGTTGTATACATTATTTTGAATGTTAATGGAGTTTTTTTCATCATTTTAATTTATATAAAATTTTTGGAGATTAATTGTTTAGATTAAATACTTTTGGAATGCGAAATGCAGTAATTATTAAGTTATTAATTACCTGAAATAAATGATACTAAGAATATTAAAAGTGGATTAAATTGATTGAATTATTATATTTATTTTTTTCTAAATTAATATATCACGTTACATAGGTTTTATCCTGAAAGATTTTAATTCTATATTTTCCTTGTTATTTTTTAAATTAAAATAAGTAAATAATGTCAAAATTGATATTAATGTTTTTTTTTTAAAAGGTTGGGGCCGAAGCCTCAATTTATTATTAAATCAAAGACATCTTTAGACTAGGTAGAGGGAGACCCATTATATAGCCAGAAGGCCCAAGTCCAAGTGTCCTAAATACAAGGCTTGAAAGTCCATTTTTTCGGCCTAAATGACCCCTCGTTGAACAATACTGCTGTAGTACCCACACTGCTACAGTTTCTGCTACAGATTCACCGCCACTATAGTACCCGCTACAGTCCCTCCACTACTATAGTGCTACTACTACTATAGTTCTACCACTACTGTAGTGCCCTGCTATTGTACAGATATAGTACTTGGAAATTCACCCCTACTCAGATTTGATCCTGGGTCTTTTGGATGCCATGCAAGAGCCTGTACCACTAGGGTACAGGCTCGTTGGCGTTAATGATATTTTATAATAAAAGATATTTTATTAAATGATTTAAGATTAACTAAAAATATAATATTATTCTAAATTAATTTTAAATGTTAATAATTATAAAATATTGTCTATTAATGAAATAATTTCTCTTTTATAATTAACATATTGAAAATTAAATATTAAAAACATTGTTATCACGGTTCTGGTTAAATGCATGTTTTTGCGAGCTACACAAAATTGTTTTAAAATTAATTTCCAACATGCAAGATATTTTATTTTAGTAAATTAGATATCATATTTATAATTTTGTGGCTATATAATTTAAAATAAATCTCACTTAAATTTAGTCTTATTGGGTAAATTGCATAGGTTAGAGAACTAATTACTTTAATAAAAACTAAAATGATAAAATTTTGGAAACTTAGATTTTAATGAACTAAATTTAAAAAATAGACTTATTTATGTGTGTTATATGTTTATAATGAACATAATTACCATTTAATCCATTATTTTTTCATTTTTTAATAACATGAGGTAAGGGATACCTCCCAATAGTGTTTACCTTTTGGTATTTACACGAATACCACCACTCCTCCTCATTAAAAAAGAATTCACTCTCCCTATTCATCACCCCTATAAGTCCATTTTTATTGGAAAAAAACTACCCAAATATCATCTCAAAATTACATCCCTTCATCACAGAGGCCTAAAATTGGGCATAAATCCAACCAAGGAATCCCTTTGGTTCAAACCAAAATAATTTACCCAAAAATAAGTAACATCCATCCACAAGGACTTTCATTTTATTTATTTACCCACTCCATAAATTCTTCTTATTCACTGATTATATATTCAAATTTGTATCCTAAATATACTGATATATTGTTATTTTAATGGTTTTACCTACACTAACACACACTTTCATTAAATGGGATACACAATCATTGTCCATGTATATCTAATACTACCACCTCATGAAATGATTTCATTCATTCATCCATTTACACCTTTCAAGGAAGAGAATAATGATGGAATTAATAATTTTATAGGATATTTATGATTTATTTATGCTTCTTTAATTATTATATAACACTTATATTCATTCACTAACACACACTTTCATTAAATGGGATACACAATCATTGTCCATGTATATATAATACTACCACCTCATGAAATGATTTCATTCATTCATCCATTTACACCTTTCAAGGAAGAGAATAATGATGGAATTAATAATTTTATAGGATATTTATGATTTATTTATGCTTCTTTAATTATTATATAACACTTATATTCATTCTTTCAATTTTTTTAGAATACAATAACTTCGTTTTGTGGATGTGTGGACTACCAGATCCTCAAAACGATGTGATTCATTCACTCTTTACATGGAATGTATTTATTATGGGTTTGGTAAAAATATATGAAATATATGAAATTAAAATTAAAATTTATAGATAATATATATATATACACATATATTCCATTTACATTCTTTCTTTTAACACGATAATAAAATGAATCAACATTCATTCTTACGTACAACCTACCGCCTCCATAAATGGTTTATTCCATTTAATATTTATATATTTCATAGATTATTATAAATAAATATATAATTGATATATATTATATTTATACCATGGTTAATTTTTTTAAAATAATTAAATCAATATCTATGTAAGAATACTAAGAGTAATAAGTCAAATCATGTTTGAAAAAAATGGTTATTACCCGAAACATAACCTAAACATGGAATTATTAATAAAAAGTAATATTTGGTCGTAATAAAATCATATATGGAATGAAACATAAAAATATGGTGTTTTGTGGATTTATAATAAACTTATATGTATTATATAGGAGGTTTGAACATGTACAAATAAAGTCAAGACTTAATGTAAGGGTTTTCTCATCTCACCTTTATTTATGTTAGACTTATACATTATTCAACACTCGTTTAATTTTTTTGTGGTGTATATAATTTCCATTTATTTATTATATTATTATTATACATAAATTTATTGGTATTTAAATATACATTTGGTGATATTTATTTCATGGAATTTATGGTTTAATGTTATCAAATATACAACATAATTTTGTCTAAATTTTTCTTCTTTGAGACACATGTCATGTTATGCACCTATATTCTTAATAAAGGTGTATAAACTACCATTTGATATGTTATATTAGAAATATTATTACTTTAATGATATTTTAATTGTCATTTAATGCTATTATTTCATGAGGATTCTGATTCAAAGTTACCAAAGTGGTAACAGTTTATTTCTATAATCCCATCATTTATCTGGATTTTTTAGGATTATGATTCCATTGATAAAATATTATGATCCATAACATAATAAATGTCCTTATTTTTCAGATAATATATTTATTTTTGATATCATCATGTAATGGTATCATTTTTCTACACTTTGGTGCTTAATATAACTAAGAAAGTGTTTCTAAAAAAATCAGACTTTATCTCTCTCTTGGGTTAGAAATATCAGTTCTTAAAAACCATTTTTTCTCAAAAAGTTTTAAAATATGTCATAATATTATTCTATGATCATTAAAATACATTTTAATCATGTTTAAAATTAATAAATGGTTTTTATAAAAGGAATATTCTTTTTATTTTCAGACTGAGGAACTTTTTTAAACTTTTTACTATGAAAAATAAATGTTCGACATTTATGGATTTATCCACCATAATAACTATAATTTATTTGAATCTTCCATTAATGGATTACAATATTAATTTTTTTTTAAAAAAATTTAATATTTTTTACATTAATATTTCTAAAATTAGTTTTCGAAGTATAAGGTTTTCAAAATGTTTTCGAGCTTCTTTTATGAGTTTTGAATGAAAAACATTTTCAAAATTTTTTCAATACTCTTTTATAAATTTTCATGGAAAAAGGTTTTCAAAAGGCTTTCAAGATTATATTATAAGTTTTCAATGATAATGGTTTAAAAAAAATTTTAATTCTTACTTTATATTTTTTCAATTAATTTTCATTGAAATCCATTTCAAAATATTTTCAATCATTGATTATAAGCTTTCAAATGATTTTAAAAGTAAATGGTTTTCAAAATGTTTTTAAGCTTTCCTTAAAAGTATTAAATTTATTTTAAAATAAAAAGGTTATCATGACCTATTTATTTGATTTCAATGAAAAGTTTTTCAAAATATTTTCAATATTCTTTTATATGTATTCAAAGTTATTTTAAATGAAAATATTTTTAAAAAGGTTTTATGTTTCCAAAATAATTTTCAAATAAGAAAGGGTATTTTCATTAAGAAATGTTTTCAACAGATATTTCAAAATAATTTTCCATCTAATATTAATTATTTGGAGTCACTCATGCCGTTCTGGGGATATGATATAAGGGTTATATTCATATTTTTCCTCTTAATGGTTTATGTTTTGATGTCATGATGGTTATGAAACATGTTTCATTTTTAGGGCTACATTATGATATACAGGGGATGAATTCTATGCTATTTTTGAGAAATTTAGTGACCTTATGTTTTGTACTTTCATCTTTAAAAGGGGTTATAAGGTTAACCATTTGTGTAATTGTTTATGTTAAACTATAGATGAGGTTTTATCGATTCAAGTGTTATCTCTCCATATAAGGATCTATGCATATTGGATAACTTATGATATCCATTTTCTTGTGATAAAGATATATGGAATGACCTATAATTGTGTTGATTAATCTTATGATACTTCTGGAATTACAAATTCACCTTCACTTATTAGAATAAGAGATGTTTTGTAAATCAATCAAGGCACAAAAAAGGGTGATATTATGTTGAAAAAAAGTAAGTATATATCCTTGTGAGAATTATTAAAATAAATAAGGGTTCTTGAAATAAAATTTTGTTCTATTGTCATCATTTTTGACGACATCAATGATAATTTTTCAATCCTATTTGGGTTATGGATTTTTGATCATTAACTTTATATTAAGTATGCTCTCTGTCACTCTCCATCAGAACTTTATAGTTAGATTTCTATTTCATGTCCATTTTTTCACTTTCCACCTATGTTCTCCTATATGGAAACCTAGTTTTGAGTTACTTTGGGTAATCGTTATGTTTCCAACATTCCCTTTTAATGTAATTTTTAGTATTTATTTTTTCGAATTGGGTTTCTTTGAATTGAACATTAAAGTATAAATACTTTTATAACTATGGTTAATTTCATGGGAGAAATTTATTTTAAGAGAGTTAGAATGTAACACCTTGAGATTTTTTGATTTTTTCATTAATTTAATTTTTTTCAATATTCTGCATTTCACACAACTCTGAATATTACTTGTGTTATACAAAAGCTCCAAGTTGTTATTTTTTTGTATGTATCACCATGTCGATATTTCACTACCTGTAACCATTATGTTTCCTTGTGGTAAATACAACACTATGTTTGTCTCATGTCATATACAACATCATGTTACTTCAATAACATTCTCGACACACAAGACACTGTTTTACTAAACTACAATGTACAATTAATAATATTTTTAAAATATTATTATAGTTATCACCAAGTTTCTAGAAAAGTTTCTATGACTAATATTAATTAAATTATAAAAATATGGTTTACACATGTATATGATAAGAATTATTTTGTTACCAATTAACTAGAAATTAAAATAAAACCCTTTTCAAAATAGAGGAAATCTTTTGGTGGAAAACTATATTTTTGCAATAAAAAAGTTATACCTCGATAAATTAATTAATTTTTTTGATAAATTATTTTAATGATATATATATATATATATATATATTATTGATAAAACTATTTAACAATCATTTTATGTTTTTTATAGATAGGATATTAGATTAAATCAAATTTTATGAATAAGAAAATATATTTCTCTAAAAGGTAATTTTACAACCTTTTAATGGAAAAATATTTTAAATATGAATTTTTATACTTTTATTTGAAGAAATATTGTCAATTTTTGATATATAAATATAAAAGTTTACTTTGGGTAAATTTTTTGTGGTTTTTAGAGAAGTTGCATTTTTTTATGAATAGTGAAAAAGAATGAATTTTAATCAAAAATTCTTTTTCATATAATTTATTTATATATTTAAATTAAATATTAATTCGGTTTTAAAGTGTAATTAGATTTTTTGTGCATAAATTAATCCAATTAAGTTAAATTTAACCAATTTCACATTGAAAATAGATATAAAAACGTTTCAATATTTTAAACTTTTTCACCTTAAAAACCAGCTTTCACGACACATCTGTGTGATTAATTTTAAATTAATTTCAACTAATAATGTGTTTATAATCTAGAAAAATTATTCCACATTTATAATTTGAATAATTTATATTTTATAGTAATGTAATATTTTTTTTGAAAAAAAATTCTAGTGAAATTAATTAAAATTAATCACAGTGATTAGGGACAAGATTAGTTTAGAAAAGGGTTAAACATTAATCTAAAAGGAAACAAGGTACTATAAACTTTTCAGAATGTAATTGGATCCCTATATTTCGACCATACCTCATATTGATTTCTAATTTTATGAGTTATTACGACACAATTAAATGAAATTTACTTATATAATATGTTAAGTAATGAGAAGGAAAAAAAAGGAACCTTCCTTGCCTTTAAATTTTATAAATCCTTGAAATATGAAAAAAAACTACATTAGTTCGGTTGTACGCATTATGTTTAAAGGTAAATAATTTTTTTCATCATATTAAATTATATATACCTTTTAGAGATGAATTATTTAGAGTAACTTCTTAAGGAATGTCAAATGCAGTAATTATTTAGATAGTAGTTAACTAAAATAAATGATAGCAACATATCAAAATATGATTAAATTTATTGAATTATTTTCCTTAATTTTATTATATTTATATATCATGTTACAAAGTTTTTAACTTCATATATTCAAATTCTATATTTTTCTTGATATTTTTAAATTTAAATTATGTAAATAATGTTAAAATTGAAAATAATGTTATTTTATAACAAATAATATTTTATTACAAGATATAATATTTACCAAAAATAATATATTATTAAAAATGATATTTAATTACTAATAAATATAAAATATAGTCTATTAATGGACCAAATTATCATTAACGATGAACATATTAACCTTTATAGAGAGAAATAATTATTAGCACGGTTTGAGTTAAAGTAATGTTTTTCAACATTATATGCGCTTGTTTTAAAATTAATTTCAAACCAAAATGATATATTTTTTCAATTATGTATAATATTTATAATTAATTGGGTCTATATTTTATAATAAATATCAATTTTATTATGACTTAATTGTAAAATTACTTAGGTTAGAAATCTAGATACTTTAATAAAAACCAAAATGACAAAAGTGGAGAGACATATAAGATAAGGAACAAATTTATAAAAATGAACTTATTTTTGGGTTGTTGTTGTTTAGATCGACCATAATTCTCCTTTAATTCTTTAATTGTCCATTTTGGAATCACATAAAGAAAGGGAGACCTCCCAAAAATATTTACCTTTTGGTATTTACCAGAATGCCACCCCTCCTCCTATATAAAAATTAATTCACTATTTACATTCCTAACTAATCTCAAGCCTGTTTACTCAGACAAAACCTACAAAAATATCCTGAAAAATTCCCCACATTAATCATAAATTCCTTAATTTGGGCATAAATTCAAGTAAGTCCTTTGGTGAAACCAAAAGGAGCTACCCAAAGAAGAGGTAACATCCCTCTAGAAGCACTTCTGTATTATTTATTTATCCACCCAATAAATTATTATTATTAAAATATTTTATAATAACCTCAGTATCCTAAATATATTTATATTTTTTTATGTTAATGTTTTTAACTACACTCAGAAACACTTCCATCAAATGGGATACACAATCATCGTTCGTGTGTACGACAGACTACCGCCTTGCGAACATATATTGTTCGTTCTTCCATTTCCACCATTCATGGTTTAAAATAATGGCAGACATACTATTTTTATAATATATATATGATATTTAATATCTCATTTTTCATAAGAAATTATTATATAACACATTCATTCATGCTATCCATTTCATGAGAATACAATAATTTCGTTTGTGGATGTGTGAACTACCAGCTCCTCAAAGCAATGTGATTCATTTACACTTTACATGGAATGTATTAAGGACAGTGTTATTTAAATTATATGATATATATGAAATAATAATGATACTATAATTGTAATATATATATATATATATACATATATTTCATTTAAATTTTTCATTCAATATGATAAGAAAACAAAAACAATGTTCATGCGTACGTATAACCTACTGTGTCCATGAACAATGTATACTATTTAATATTTATATATTTTATATATTATTATAAATAAGTATATAATGAATCTATATGATATTAATAAAATGTTTTTAATTACTTAAATAATGAAATAATTATCTAATTAAGCGGACAATGAATAATAAGTCAAATCATGCAAAAAAAAACAAAGCGACTGTTTCACGAATCATAACCTAAACATGGAATTGTAAATAAATGGGTAATATAAGGTTATTTAAACAAAATATATGGTTTTATATATAATAATATTTTTATTTGATATATTTTTAATAAAACTATGTAAGTTATATAAGAATTGTTACTTGTATAAATAAATATGACACTTAAGGTAAGGGTTTTCTCATCTCACCATTATTTCTCTGAGACTTATGCCTTATTCACCACTCATTTATTTTTGTGAAGTGTATATACTGAATATTTATTTATTCTATTATTATTATAATTAAATTTATGGGTATTTTCATAACCATTTGTTGATATTTTTTTCATGGTTTTTATAGTTCAAAAGTTACCAAATTAGTGAAGTAATTTTTTCTAAATATTCCTTCTTTGAGACACATGCCCTATTATGGACCTATATTATTATAATAAATGGATACACTAACCTTTGACATGTCATATCATAAATCCCATAAATATAATGATATTTTAATCTTTATTTAATTCTATTTGTTCATGGGGATGATGATTTAAAGTTACTGAAGTGTTAAAAACGTATTGCTACAATCTCATCCTTTATCGAGATTGTTTATGATTATGATTCCATTAATAAAATATTATGAAACATCTATAAAAAAGTATCATTATTTTTTATTTTTTATTCATGATATATACTTTAAATGATACCATTTTCCTCTGTCCGGTACTTAATATAATTAAGAAAGTATTTTAATGAAATTTTGACTTTATCTATCTATTTGGTCAGAAAAATGTGTTCTTTAAGAACCATGTTTTCTAAAAATATTTTAAAAAAATTTATGCTATTATCCATTTAAAATTAAAATGTATTCTTACCCATGTTCCACCCAAAAAAGCGTTTTTAAAAAATAAATATTATTTTTATTTTCTGATTGATGCACTTTTCTAATCTTTTTACTGCACAAAAGTAATGTTCGACATGTATGGATTTATCTACCATCATAACTGCCATTTATTCAAAGCATCCTTTTCAAGTTTACCAGATTAATTATTTTTAAGAAAAACGTTTTTCTTGATATTATGTACACTCATTGATTTTTAAGTGATTTTCAAAGTAAAAGGTTTTCAAAATGTTATCAAGATTTTTTTATGTTTTCAAGGAAAATGATTTTAAATATGTTTTTAACTTTCTTTTATATGTTTTTAAGGAAAAGGGTTTTCAAAATGCTTTGAATATTCCTCCATATAATTTCAAATTATTTTAGAAGAAAAGGATTTCAAAAGGTTTTCAATATTTCTTTATAATTTTTCAATGTGTTATAAAAAAAAGGTTCTTATTATTTTTTTCAAGATTATTATATAAGTTTTCAAATTATTTTCAAAGAAAAAGGTTTTCCAAATGTTTTCAATCTTACTTTATAAGCATTCAAATTATTTTTAATGAAACGGTTTTGAAAATTTCATCAATAATCCTTTATAAGACTTCAAGGTTATTTTTAATGAAAATTATTTTCAAAGGGGTTTTTGTTTCAAAAAGAAATTTTCATATGAGAAAGGATATTTTAATCAAGAAATATTATTAAAATATATTCCAAAATCATTTTCCATTTAAGATTAAATCCATTAGTGTCACTCATGAATTTTTTATGATATTATCCAATGATTCTAATTATATTATTTCTATGAATGGTTTATGTTTTGATGACATTATAGTTATGAAACCCATTTTCTTTTCATGGGATATTTATTTATGAGACCTATTTCTCTTCAATGTGTTAGCTACTTATGAAAATACATATTCTCATGGGTTATGATATTATGAAATTATTATGAAACATATCCATTTTCCATAGGTTATGATAGGATGACATGATTATAATACCCATTTCATTTTGGTGTTATGATATGATATTTATAAAACCCATCTGTTTTTATATGTTATAATATGGTGAATTTTTTACTATCCCATAGAACACATATTTATGATTTCATTATGTGATGGGTGAGACCTATATCTCCCTCCAATACATTGGGTAAATATTTATATATCATTAGATCGATATGGATGCAATGGGGAGTAAAAATGTTTATGTAACAGAATTTTTTTGCTAATATGGTATTGGGAGTGATCCTTGACCACTAATATAGTATTGGGAGTGAACCTTGACTAATAATATGGTATTGCGAGAGAACCTTGACTACTAGGATAGTTTGGGTTCTGAACCCATTCAACTATAAGGAAATGGCTGAAACTGGGGATGGTGGTGTGTCCTTTCTAGTAGGTGTAGCCCCCATGATGTGACCAGGTAGGTTTTGGGAATAAACCTTGAATTATTCAGAATGATTTTATATGCTGAAGTGTATGCCATAAATTCTATTTCTTATTCCAATGTTATGATTTCATAAATTATAATATCTATTCCATTATGATTCATGTCTTATAAAGTGACAATATTTATGTCATTATTGTTTATTATGAACTTTTATATGAAGGGTACGATATTTTAATTTTAGTATCATATTCTCATACCCTTATGTTCATGTTATTCTTATATAAATCTCTTGTTTAACCATACTAGAGATTTGATCACACCCCTATCTTATATTTCCTTCCCCTAGGTTATGAATAATGGTTTTAATTAGTTTTACTAATGTATAATATCATTAAGGGAGATGTTTAATATCCTTCACCAAGATAGATGACTAAGTTTATAATATTCCAAAGTCACTAAAATGTTATAGTCCTCAGGCATGTAATTTTGTAATGTGATAAATTTTAATAAAAAATGATGTAATATCCATGTTTGTTAAGACTTTTTCTCTACAGGTAACCTGAGTTGGGATATTAATTTTTAAGTAACAGTCAATGTAAATTACATAGTGGTAGTTTTCATTGAATGAAATTCTATGTGCATGTGAGTAACCTTTGGAATGCATCAAGGAAGATATTTTTATATAGTCTGATAGTTTGGAGTATTGAGTTATTTAAGTTCCACTAATCCAGATACAATGTTTGGTTTTGATGTTTTTATATTATTATTTCAGAAAGGGAAGGGTCAGGCATTTCTTGTGCTACTGGTTTGGAATATGACTCTCGTTGGATGCCAAGTGAAGATCCTAGGTGTTCAGAACCACGTGGGTTGGAGTGTGGGTGGACACTTTATGATCAAAATTAAAACTATAGGATGGGTCATGCTTATTGAAACTAAATATTAAGAAGATAATAATTCCAAAAAAAATAATCAAATATCTTGCACAAGTTTAATAGATCTAGGACATTGTAGAGTGTAGATAGCTAAGAGGTGAGTGATTTTGTGCCTGAAGGTATGTGACTCAAGGAAAATCACTCTGTTATTATGATAAAGTGATGTTGTCTAAATATATGATAGATCCTTATAGTATGAGAATTTATACTATATTTTCATCATAAAATTTGAACTATTGAAGGCAAGTGTGGGATCGTTATAAGTATTCCAAAAAGACTAGAGGGGTGAATAGTCATTCTAAAAATTTAATCATAGTAACCAGTAATTTTTAGAGTTTAAAAAATCAACCCTTATGGGTGGATAATTCTTGTAAATAAATGGATGCAGTGGAAAAATCAAGAACCCTAATGAAGATAATTTTTAGAGTGGTTCAGATATAAATATCTTAGTCAGCTCATCAATCTCCTTTACTCAACGAGTACACTAGTACCCACTAAACCTCACTTTTAAAGGTGTGATAATCTATTATAGACTCTACCTTTTATAACACCTAGAGAAAAAAACCATTGTTTACTATAGGAGACTACCATTCTCTGTTTCTCTGACTTTAGTTTGGGAGTCAAAACCCAAGCCTTCCTTTTGGGTGGTAGAATAACTAGAGAATGATAAAACCTTATCTTAAATAAAAAAAGCATAAACTAGATGAAAAATACATAAAAACGAAGAATATATAATTACATTATTTAAACAAAAAGAATGAAAAGTAACAGAAGATCTGATTTATGATAATGTATGTAGCACAAGGTTGCATGTCACTTGAAGGAACAGATGTAGAATATGTAGTCCTTATTGTGATCACAATAGATGGACAATGTCACAAATGCTCGTGAAACAATTTTGAGAGAAACATTATTTTTAAAGTATCATGTTTCATGTCATATTTCAAAAGGGGACTCTGCCTCTCAAATGATCTGCACAACCCATTTCATAGGATTCCATTAGAACAGTTCTCATGGAACCTTTAAACAAAATCCAAAAAGCATGTATCTATATTAACTCACTACATGATAGTTGTTAAAAAATAATAGAAATAATTCCGTTACAAGAAGGTGATACAAAAACACAATTAATTCTAAAATAAAACAATCAGGATATTAAATCGTAAAAAATATTAATCAAAAAAATAATATAGCTATTAAATCACTTATAATAAAATTATAATTGGAAAAAAATTAATTAATCAATTGAAATAATAGTTTTAGACATTCAGAAAATATGAATTAAAATAGATCATCATATGAAATATTAATATTCTTTTATAAACTCTTATAAAAATATTTTAACACATTAAAATAATTTTATCATTAATAAAATAATAAAATCATCATTCTAACATCCAAATAATAAAATTATGATGAAGAATTTTTAACTAAGTAAATTTATTTATTGGTGGATGGCCAACATTGACTTATTTAGCATACCGTTGCATGAAGACAACGATGAATCATTTGACATACCATTGTATGAAGCTAATAGTGAATCATTTGATATATTATTATGATTTTAATAAACACTAAATCAAGTTTTACAAAACTAACTAAATCTTGATTATCTATGAAAAAATGAAACATTTTAAACAATAATAAATTTACTCACCATTTGAAGTCCAAATATTACTTATAGACCTACTATTCGGTGACATACTGACCTAATATTGTATGAATCCAATGATGCCTTAAAACAACAACTCATTTCAATGGTGACTAATTTCAACGGTGACATGTTTTAATGGTGACTCCTATCAATGGTGACTCATCTCATTGTTGAATCATCTCAATGGTGACTCATATCAATGGCAACTCATATCAACAGTGACTCATATCAACAGTGACTCATCTCAATGGTGAATCATCTCAATAGCGACTGGTCTCAATGATGACTCATCTCAATGGTGACTCATCTCAACAATGACTCATCTCAATGGTGACTCATCTCAATAGTGACTCATCCTCCATATTTCAAAAAAATATAAATTTAAAAATTTAATGAACACAAATTTAAAGTAATTTATCAAAACCTAGTTTAAAAGAGAGAAAATTAATTAAACACATTTACATACGTTTAAATCCTAATTGTAGGGTGGTGAGCTGACCATTGAGTAGGTCCTTGGTTTTGTGGATGAACATGGAGGATATGGTGATGGTATGTTACAAATAAATTTGGTTTAGGTCCACCCTTTTAGAGATCAATAGGAACATTTTGAGACTGGATTACAGGGTTTTGAATAATAGTGATAAGGACAATATATTTTTCACTATGGTGATAGATAATAACCGAAATGGATCCAAGTATCTTTTTGTAGTCAACCCGAGTAATCATTGGTGGAAATTTAATGGTTTGAAAATGAACAACCCATAAGTGGATGAGAAACATCTAGTACTGGGTTCAAAACTAAGGCATAAGATTATGGAGAGCATTGTGCATATAGAGAATAAATAATTATATGTAGTGGACTATATTCTGACTAATCCTGAGTGCATTGTTTTTTTCTTGGAAATTGGTTGAACAGAAGTTCACACATAATATTCATGCTTGGTAATGAAATATTTACAAACCATGTGGACTGATGAGTGAGTATCAATGAGAATATAAGTATACTCATATAGTCCTAACCATCAATATAGTCCTATATAAAATTACTCCCTTATGGGAAGGATCATGGTCCTGTGTATGAATGACTACAAAGACTCCGGTAAGTTGGCGTGCAATGAATTAGAGAGTATCTATTTTTGGGTTTAATGTATTATGTTTGATTTAGATGTAAAACCATATATAGACCATATTTGGGCATTGGACACTGATAAAAAATATGTGCAAGCTATGTGAGATTCTGATCATTAGTGTCTTGACACAAGGTTGAGATCCTTGTGGATAGAGGTAGCAGTTTGTGAAGAAACATATAAAACTCTTTCAAAGTTAGTTCAATATTCTGTAAGTATGTTGGACCAATTTAATGATTCCTTATAGGATTAATGAAACATTCTTGGTAGTTCAAAAAGCATTGGTTGTTCAGGTCGTGAACCTTTATAGGAATACAAATGTAAATGTACTAAAAAATATTCTTATGAGAACCTAAATATGATGGTTGGAACCTCATCAATATCACTACATAGATACAATGATGGTGTTTAAATCAGAAAGGATCCTTTCGGAATGGTATGAATTTTCAGGTTTCAATTAGTAAGTAGAGACTCATTTCATGGTTCGGAATCAGCAATGAGGTGTTGGAATAAATTTTAACCCATGTGTTTCTTTAATCAAACATGATGAAACTTAACCACACCAATAATTGAAATTGGAATATCGAAATCTTATTCAATGTAGAAATTATTATGGGGGTGAGGACAATCTTGTTTCAAATGAATATATTGAAGACACAGTAGTGTATTAAGTTGAATGGATATGGTGAACAGAGTCTTGATGTTGGATAGTAATGTGATTTTGGAACATGTTTTTGTATTTTTCTTTGGGGTGATGTAGGGGTAGTATGATGTATAATCAAGAGTAACCAGAAACTAGAGGTGGCATTTGATGTTGAGGATGAAATATAGTGAACTCCTTATAGGTACTGATCTAGGAAGGCTCGGAGGCATGATTTGTTTGATAACATGACTTCTCAAGGATAAGAAGTTCTATAATGGGGATATTGTGAAGGACCATTATGTTATAGTTGTATATTTTGGATGGAATTTGAAGCATTCATATGGTGGAAGGATCTTTCATAGATTCAGTGTTGCAATGAGGCACGACTAGTTTTAATACCCTGAAGATATGTTTTTAGACTAGAAATAACACTCAGTTGATGAAAAAATGGTCAGTATTTCTAAAAAAGAGTCCTAGAGCATCTGGGTATACTATAACTTCCACTCACTAGCTTGTATCCTCCATCGACTATCTATTGGGGCAGATAGTAGCACAGTTTTTTAGTAGTGCTCATCAGTGAGCCGATGGGCTAGAATTATTTGTCTTTTGGGACACTGGCTTGTTGTTAGACCCTGAACATCTAGATGATGGGGTATGATGGACGAACTTAAGTGTGTGTGTGGTGGGGGTTGAATTTTTTGCCACCCGATCCCACTCATTTTTAAATCCCCTTAAAAATTTTAGATCAAATCAGTCATGGACACTTATCCTCCTCTATTCAATAACTTTTCTGGATCCACAATGGAACTAGACTTAATAATTTGGAGAATCTAGGGTAAAAACTTCAATCATCATTAATATTTTCCTTCTTATTCCTCATTTGGTGGTGGATTTGGTTTTAATTCACCAGGGATAATACCTTAGTTAATTCGAAGAAATTTTAATCCATTGATTTCAAAATTCTCTTAGGATCTTATTTCTCCCAATCAAATTATTTTTTTATTGATCATTGTTTTTTCTCTAAATAGATAATTGTATGACAAATCCATTAGATCATGATTGAATTTTACAATATTGATGGAGATTTTGATCAACATGAGTATACGATGTTCAATGATGTTAAACATGTGTCATTGATGGTCATTATGAAAAATGAATGTTCCTTGATAATTGATTCTAATGTTTTTGGTTATTTTTTGATAAATTGTGCATCAAATATTGAATTATTTCTGAGTTTTTTCTGATCTTAGAGATTAATGTGTGCCAGGAGTTTCTGAACAATATTGGATAATGTTGAAACTAAAGTTTGTTTTTTTGGATGGTTTCTCCCTAATGGTTGTAATTTAATTATATTATATTATACTTCATCTTGTCTTAGTGTAATGGGTACTTTTCCCAGAATAATTTAAAAAGTTCTAGATGGACCATCCATGGAAGGTTGGTCATGGATCCGACTAGGTGGTGATATATGGAATGTCTTTTTAAATGTCTTCTGTCATAATTGAATGTTTGTTCTTTGGATCTTTTAAATAATTGTAATTTTTTTATAATTAAATGTTTTTAGTCCTTTAGAAGTATAAGAACCTTATGGTGATCACTAGAGGATGAATAGACTTTAATCACATGGATGAATCCTTTGATATTTTTTGGCTTAGAGTTGACTCTATTTAAGGTAGCTGTTTTCATTTACTATACCATATGGTTTATCCTTAGTTTATTTTCATATGATATAACATTTTCCATGTTAGGTGAAAACACTTAATTAACCAATTTTTTATGAATTTAAAGTAATTATCTTTTAATTATTGATATTCGGGTCTTAGTTAATTAGAAGAACCATGACTAATGTAGTTTTAAAAAGTTAAAATGTCCAAGAAGGTCAATTGTGAATTGTCTTGATGATGGAAGATGAGGGTTGAATATTGATTAATAATCTCTAAATTAGATTAAATGGACCCTATTAGTGCATGTGTGTCCTGAGAGACCCATTATGATTATTTTTTAAATTGGTATGCATGTGTAGTTTTCATCCATGTTTGATGATGATCATATGTAATTGATTTTTTATACTATTCTCATGATGATATGATGTGTTCTGCATATATGTATACCCTTGATTCTTGATGTGATAATTTTTCAGTATATCTTGGGGGAATTTATTGATAGTGATCTCATGCGTGAATGTGTGTGGCCTCTTGACAACTCTTATTAATATCTCATATTATTATTTTTATATGATACATATTTCTTATGGTATTTCATAGCATATGGAAATATGATTCAGGTATCAATATGGTACGGTTGTTTAGTTTTGGATAGATGATGCTTTAAAGGGGCAGTGTGATGTCATGATGATTTATATATACTATGGCTTGTTTTATGGTATGGCTCGGATCACTGCCATATTTTTGACATGGTAGTAGACCATGAATGGGCCTAGAATCATTCAGATAGAAGAAGAAAGTGGGATAATACCATGCAAGGGTCATGTGATTGTCTAATTTCATTAATAATTTCAAGTTTGACTTACCATCATTCAATGATAGTGACCACTATTAGGGTGGTGATTTCAATGTCCTGAATAATAACCACTATCTGGGTGGGGCTTGTAGTGTTCCTGATAACAACAACCTTTAGGGTGTATTTTGTAGTGTTTCATTAAATGAATTACCTTGATTGACATGTGTAGGGTTCCAAATGATGTTGGTAATTTGGGTACATGTCATTTCATGTTGTTATAGAGGTTTACATCTACTTTTACATCAATACAAGCATCTATCAAAATCAATTATGACCAAGGGTTTGCAGAGGCTTAGTAAGTCTATGATTACTTGATTTATAGAAGTTGTTTTCTAGATTGTGATTTAGTGATTATTTGATAATATTATGTAGATAATTTCGTATTTACATTTTACTAATCTTATAACATTCATATACACTATTTATTCTTTTGACACCATGAGATGTTAGAAGATCACTATGTTTTATAGCTTACGGCACCCAAAACACCATGCTTAAACGAAAAATTAAATATTATTATTTAACTATGATAGTTATCCCATAACCATTAGAATGTAAGGAATGAATGAGATTAAATTAATCATGGAAATATATTTTATAAAAGTTTATAAAAGGATTTCATTAATAAATAATTAATTATAAATGGAAATAAAAATGAATTGAACATAAATGATGCCTTTTATATAAAAAAATATTCTTATTCCCATAATGGGATTTTAAATTGATAAATTAAATTAATCACTATTAGTGATAAATATTAAAGAACTTTATTTGCTAAATAATCAATCATAAATTTAAATTCATTCAATAATTTTTATAGGCTTAATATAATATTAAATCCAATTTTAATCATTAAAGCTATATTTTATCAAAAGGTATTTTTTCTGCCTGTTAATAGCGCACCAATTTTAAAAATAAAATCAGAAAGTTTTATAAATATTATTTTACCAAATAGAATTCATTTTTTAATTATTAATATCAAAATTATGTTTTGGTTATTTTTTTGGTATTTTTAGGAGAAGTTTCATTTCATGATGAATAATAAAAAGTACTGAATTTTAACTGAGAACCGACTTTTAATAAAAACAATTTATATTCATTTAAATTGTTTTCAAAGAAAAATTATAAAAATTATATATCTATTAATATAATTTGGTCCATTTAAATAAATTTTAGATTTAATTTTGATACAAAGACATTTATTTTTTTTGAAACATTTTCTCTTTAAAACCCTCCTTGTCGCCTTGTTTGATGTGTTAATTTTAAATATCATATTACCAATTATTTGAATTTAATTTAATAAAATAGATTAACTATTTGGAATAATCATATAAAAAATAATTTTTTAGGAAATTTTAATTTTTGGTCATAAAAAATTTACCAAGGTAAAAAAATATTTACTGCAGTTTAGGTAAAATAAAGTAATGAGTTAAAGTTAAAAGGTAAAAGATTAAAATACCTAAAAAATAAAAAATAAATGATTTGTTGAAGAGTATATAAACCCTAAATATACTATTAAACGTTAATTATCTTCCAAATTCATGGTAATTAATGTCACCCAAATATGGATGGATTTAAACATAAAATAATCAATATTTAATTACTTTAAACCACTTCTTCTCAAGTTTTAATACCACATCTCACCACCCCATTTCTCTTCAATATCCTTGAATATCATAAAACCTCTACCAAATACTCTCCTTATAACTATACCCACATTAATGTGCTTCTTTTCTAAACAAAATACCAATTTCATGTTCTTTAAGGGATCCTTCAAGGAGGGGATATTTAGGATGTAATTTTATCAAACCAGCTAGCTTATTTTTTTATTCTTCTTAAAATTTGTCCTCACCACTATCATCCATAAAGGAATAATAAATCCAGAATAGTGTATATACTATAATTTTATGTTTCTAATGTAATATATTATATCCATCCATTTTATTACCTCTTGTTATTCAATAAAACAAAACCATTTCTTAAATTATTATGGTTAACCGTACGTCTCTATGAATAATGATTATTTGTTTTTCATTACTGCTTAAAAGGATGGTCATAAAAGTATAATTATAGTTAAATAAGATTTTAAAAGGTATATTATTAACTATTTCATGTTATTGAAGTAATATATATTCATAATACTAAATAAAATGAAAGTAGTTCATGATGGTCGAAAAAACCGCCAAAATAAACTAAACATTTATCATTAAAATTTTAACAAATTAATCATCTTCATGTAAGAATTAATATGATATATGAAACCATTTAATATTATTGAAGTTAATTGATACCATTTTATTTCACTTTTTGAGTTTTCTTTTCATTTAAAAAGAAAATCCATAATTATACACAAATGAACCAATCATGAAACCATGAAAAGAACACACCAAAACAATGAAAATAATGAAATATTGTTAATGAATGGGTTGTAAGATTTTATTAAAGTTTCATATAAGTTATTATAAATATTATTATGGTTATTTAATAAAATTAATAACATTATTTAAACCATTATAAATGAGGATAAAGTATGCACCACTATATGGAAGTGTAAGGTAACAATTTCTTTTCTCACTATTACTTCTCTGAGATATCTTCCTTATTCACCACTTATTTCTTATGTGTTTTTTAAATTATTCCATTTGATATATTATATATAAAATAAAATAAAATTTATATTATTCAATTTTTCATTTGATAATTATTCCTCTTATGGGGCATATGATTCAACTAATTACAATGTGGTATGATAATTCTTAACCCAATATCAATTCTTTGGGTTAAACTTATATTTCATTGATTATGTCATACTATGTTTATTTGTGAATTTAATTTCAAATATCTTGTGTTTTATTTCAACTTTTTAATGTGTATTTATAGTGATTAGACATGTTCAACTAATTTTATTAATTCTCACTTTAATTATATGATATTTATAAAGGACTATATTTTAAGAACGTTATCTTTTTAATGTTTCTCTTAAAATTATTTATTTTATCCTTGTCTAGGTTTTCTAAAATTGTTTCTTAAAATGTTTTACTACTATCTTATGATAATTTAAAGTCATTTTTAATCATTTTTGACTTTTTACAAAATGGTTTGAAAGGATTATTTTTTTCTTTTTTTAAACAAGGTTATTTGATAGTTTTCTGACAAAAATATTGAAGGAATATTTTTTTTAAATTATATGAAATGATCAGATTTTCCCACCATCCTAACGCCTTCATGTTTTTAAGGTTATATTAAAATTTTAAAAATTTACCTTTAAATAAAATTTTGTCTTTTATTATTATGTTTCATTTTAAAATAAGTTATTTCCAAAGTGAAAATGGTATTTTCATCAATAATTATTCAATTATCTCATTTAATGCATTTTCATCTATGTAAAAATATTTGGATTAATCTTATAATTCATTGAGGTTGATATATTATCATACCATCAGCCATATTTTATTAAATGGTTATTGATTAGTTTGAAAAGGGATGTTATTTTATGATACCATTCACCATATTAATCTGGATGGTTTGTGATTATGTTTACTTAATGGGAAATGTTATTTAATATTTTTATGAAATTTTCAATAAAAATGTTTGTGTTGATTATGTTTTTCCATTATCGTATAATGAATGTCTTAGAATTAGTAAGTGACTGGAGGGGTGAACTATAGCACCTTGATGTATCAGTAAGTCTTATGAGACAAACTAGTTTGAGTATTGGCTTATGTCTTACCCCTTTATGTATGATTTATTTGATAAAGCCTTGATGATATGTTTCTTATGTACAACATTATTAATTCCCTCATTATGAGATTATTTTTTTATTTCCATGTTATTATTTTATTATTATAATATCCATGGTTAGGTTTTCTAGTTCATGTTATTATTTATGTGGCATTATTTGATCATCTATTAGTTGGACCATATTATGTAAAATTTATTTTCAAAATGGCACATTTTTTAGTTATTAAACTTACAATAATTTTTATTTATTATTTATTAATTCTTCTGCTATATGTAACCCTTTTTGAGCATTTGAGCTCACCCCATTCTTATGTTTTATTTTTCCCTAGTATTCAAAGATGATTATCATGGTTGTTATATAGGGTTAATCTAGGAGAATAACGGTGTTCTAAAATGATTCACTATGTTGTATTTTATGTTATCAATTGCAATCTAAGGTTCAAGTATGTATCAAGTTTTTCAAAAATAATAAACTATTTGGTCCTTTAGGATGTGCTTCCTGGTATATTATGAAAATGTAATAAAGTAACCACTGACTCTAGACTACTACGATAGGGGTGTCTAAATTTGGTATCATAGGATGTTTAGTAGAAACTTTGGGAATTATATTTAACAAAACATATATTAGATATTGAATCGCAAGGAATAATTTTGAAATACTCTAAAAAAAACTCATGATTTAGAGATTAGTTATTTAGAGACTCTGTTTTTTCCTTGTAATATATTGAAATATATATAAGAATTTTTTAAAAGCTAGGCGGTGAGACGATATGCAATTCCGATGCTTGGTGTACCCAAAATTAATTTTATAAAAATATTAATTATTCTTATACTATTCACATAGAGGAAATGGGATAACTCTTAAACAGTAACTAAAATTAGATATAAGAGGCTATGTTTGAGTTAGGAACGTGGTGTTTATCCTAGTCAAGGCACATATTTTTCTGACACATGACTTATATGAGGAAAGTCACCCTGGGGAAAAATTGTAAATAAAATGATGAAACTTAATTATTTTATCTCAAATGCTGAATCAAATAACTTTTGATCAGGGTATCAAATTGGAAATATTATATCTCTATTTAGTTCAAAATGGGGTGTTTTTTTAGGCGTGACATAAAAGGTGACTTCACGGGATGTTCAGATGTTGTGACTGTTGGAAGACATGGTTAAGAGAACACACTAAACCAAATAAAATACAATATTTTTTTTGGATTTTGATTAGGGTTATCCATAAATCCACCCACAAACTAAATCCTCTCTCCCTCCCTATTCTTCATCGAATCAATATATAACCACAAATAGATCATCAGTATATCGGACCAGAAGTGAGGCGAACACATCAACGACATTAAGCAGATCAAACTGAGGTAGGATTTCATCTACATTTGAAATATGATTCAAGTTTTAAATTGAAAATCCTTTTTTTTACTTTTTTATTCATTTCTATCATAGATCAACTATGGAAACATGATCAAAACCATAGATCCATTTTTAAATCCCATGTTTTACCCAAAATCTGTTTGTTCTTCATGGATATTAGGCGCTCACTTTAAGCTACAACGATCGACTGTCAAATCATTGATCAGAGGAAGGCACTTGAAAGATCTCAACATGAGGATCATTGATCCAGTTTTAGGTTCATGATTGGGTAAAATAAAGAGGTCTAGTGGTTTGTGGAAGGGACAACCCAAGCACCGATGCAGATGGTGGTTCTCAGTGGCATCGTGGTTGTTATGGTTTCAAGAGGTGGTGGCCAGGAGTAAGAGTCAATGTAGGCGGCCAGAGAGCAGAGGTCGTGTGAGGAGAAGGAGCTGAGGACAACGAGGTAGATCCATTATGGCATGATGGGGATCCGATGCATTAGAACGGTGGTGTGATGGGGTGTGGTCGGATGGTGACAGGTGGATCTTGAGGGAGACAACTACATTGGGACGTAGCTTACTAGAGGAGCCAGTTGGGTGCGAGGCGTGCTGGCCAGAAGACTAGAGCGGTGAGATCAAAAGCATAGTGGGTAGTGGCTGGCTACGAGAGAGGTCAAAGACTTGGAAAGATACTAGATTGATGTGTTGAGCTAGATGGTTGGACCGAGTTAGATTGGGGTCTTCGCATGCGGCCCCAAGTAACAACGACCCATGGTTTGCGGTGTCGCATTGACGGCGGGGTGATCGGGGTGGTCTGCTTGCCAACAGACCATTAAACTAAAGGTAGCAGGCTATAGAGACCCAGTCTAGGCTAGTAGAAGAGATGGGTGGGCTTTGTGGCTAGGCTTCTAGCTAGACCAGGCAGACAAGTCTGGCAAGAATGGGTCAAACCGGTTCAAATCGAGCCCATACAACTTTAAAAATCCATTTTCATCTAATTCGAGTGTCCGATTGATGCGTTGTCTATAGACACATGTATCTATATTCAAGATGTATCATTTTAGACTGGTTAATGGATTTTAAGGCTTATTCTCATGGTTTGGTTACATAAATTCCTAATTCCAATAATAATAATGTAATTATTATTAGTAGGGGTTCTTATATTAGACCTATGTTCTATTAAAGATGTTCATTTGACACACCGTTAGTGGTGTCACATCCCTATATTTGAGGCAAACTTTTCATGACTAATTTTAGGTGATTAAACTAAAAACAAGGTGTGGGCCCCATGAGGACCAGATTGGGCATTTGTATTGAAATGTGACTTTCTCATCAGGTGTCCATTTTGGGTGAACAAAGGGTCGACCATGCGTGTTTTTTCTCAAGGATCACAATGGGGTGATTTTTTTGGATGTGCAGAGCCTTCTTCATGGTCTCCATAATCGTGGAAACATGGAAGGAATTTTGATGGAATATTTTTATACTGTGTTTAGAGATTACCCTCATCTTATATCAGTATCTACTTATGTGAGAGTAGAGAAGATGTATGAAGTGATACGGTAAAATGTTCTAGGGCTATTTGAGGAGGATTGGTAGTGAAATTATTTTTTTGTCCCTATAGATCAAATATGTGTGTTGTGAACTCATTGACCTTTTGACTAGATGTTCCATATACTTTGGCAGAATCTTGGCACCCCTAGGGTACAAATTCAAAATTTAGTACCCGAGAATGCATAGGTACACAACCATGTGATGAGGTGGGACACACATAATTTGGGCCCCACCCACACCATGTACCACTTTACGTTATGACACAAGATGTTCCACATGTGACGCCTACCCGAGGTTACACCCGATGATTATAATAACGTCTTACATAGAGGTATGACCCAATATGGATAGACAATGTAGTTCCTCAATGATTTTTTGAGAGGTACCATCCAACAGGGATAACTAGATTAATTCTAGGCGTACCTCTAGTTGGGATGAGTAGTGGTTCCCGATAGCAGTCCCAAGTGGAACCCTCCAGCTGGGCTGGGCACAGGTCCTCAATTATACTAGAGTGGAACCCTCCAGTCAAACTGGGCTTGGGTCCATGACCTTAATAGAGTGGAACCCTCTAGCTGGGTTGGGCATGGGTCCTCAAACTTTTCTGAGTGGAACCATCTAGCTGGGCTAGGTATGGGTCATCAACCTTGATACATGACCTTTCGACTAGGTGACATAGTGAAAATATATTCATTGAAGTACCATTGGACTCAAAAGGAAGAGATATTCTTTTCACACCAAGATGCATACTTGTGACATGACCTAAAATCATACGGATGAGATAGCGCCATCTGAAGTGGATAGTATCAAGGTGTGGGGATTGAGTCCCTTTGACATTCAATTCAGGGAAGACATGCGGGATGTTGGGCACCAAAGGTGGATACTTTTGGGACTACTGGCTACTCACATTCTTGGGCTGAGCTGTGAGATGGAGATCCCCCTACTCCCTCATTTGGGTTTATTTGAATGATTATATATATATATATATATCCTATTATAGTACACACTTATTTGGTTTTGGATACTCTCCTTCTTGGAGAGATGAAGATGTGTGAGGGATGAAATATTCTTTTAGTGTCTAGATTATTTTGGTTGGATGAGTCTAATACCGTTCAATAGGTAGAAAAGACTCGATGAGAAGATCATATTCTCACCATTTCTAGCTCTTTGGGATTTGATGAGCTTACTTCACTCTCTTGTTGGGTTGATTTACACTTCCTTTATTGTACCTTGTCAAATCTACTACTTTTATTTTCTGAGCATCTCTTACAACCCCCCTTCACCTTTTCGTGGAACCCTACTATGTATTCTTATAATCACCTTTGCATGGGATTTTACCGCACGTATCATGCCATATGCAGATGACAGACAGGTTGATCAAGACATCAAAGGAGCATAGAGATACATGTTCTTAGACTGTGTAAAGTGTTTGTATCTTGGGATCCATGAGTAGGGCTCTCTTGACTATTTTATTTTTTAGTTACTTCTAGGTTGTGGCACTTTTTTGGCTGGGTTTGTATTTTCCCCCTTTTTTCCTTTCAGTTTACTATATTTTACATGTAATATTTAGTGGTTCATGCATGTTTGGTTTATTTATAGATGTGTTGCATCTTTTTTTCCTTTTCCCTTTGAAAATTTTCATCGAGTTGGCTATGTGTGTGTGTAAATTTTCTTAAGAAAATGTATCCCTGAGTTTGTTGTTCCTTTGGTGATAGTCAGCAACCCTAGACTATAGAGATTGGCTTAGGGTAGTTGTGGATCGAGTCCCAGCATGGGTTGGATAATTAAAAGGTGGTATCAAAGGTGTTTTGGAACTTGGGACATTGTCTGAATGTTTCCCTAAAAGGTACTTCATTGGGTTTAAGGAAACAATGTCAAGGTGTCTCAAGAGATGCTCTCAGGCCAAGGAGTCTAATGATGGTATGGGTGGCCGATGTATCCTTTCACCATGACCCTGATTACCCACTTGTCCGCTCAGGATACTAAGACAATTTTTGCAGGTAAAAATGATACATGCATCATATAGGATTGATTCATTGACTTCCCTTCTCGAGTTATCTTCCTATGGTTCTTGAAATATGAATATGCTCATCTGACCATGGTAATCCTTGATAACATTCATGATGTCTCCATGATTACAACCATCTGTGATACATGCTCTGGTTCGTAATGACTATCCCATTATTGATGAGGCCTTAGTTCATGATCCATTATGAAATATCCTTCCTCCGTGTGGGATGGAAGCACTACCTCCACAGGTTGAGTAGTAGAAAACCCTAGTAGAGTGGGTTGAGGACGTGCACAGGTGGAGCACACTTTGAAAGATCTAGAACCAAAGACTGGTAAGGTTTTATAGTGAGGCAGATCTTCAGGAAACATATGTTTTGATAGAGTCAGTGGTCCACCTCTTCAAGATTTTACGTAAACTAGTAGATCATATGATGGCTTTTAAAGACCGCCATTTCCATGGAGAAACTAGGCATTGGTGGTTCCTGGTCACTCAGATACTCGGTGATTCGACACTCTCATGGGAAAAATTCTAGAGGATGTTTCGTGAAGAGTATTACCCCTCCTGCTTGCACTCCATTTGAATTCAAGATCTCCTAAAGTTTCAAAAGGGTTGGATGACGATGACTGAGTTCTTGAATAGGTTCACAGAACATGCACGCTACTCTCTAGACATGATCCACCATGACTACATTCGAGAAAAAATGATTGTGCATGGACTCCATAGAGATATTTTTCTATCATTGTACCCTTGTGCATCCCCACCTATATTAAGGTGATAGAGTAGTATATAGTGAATGAGATATTTCAATTAGAGGGTAACCATATAGATGGTTGTTGTAGTGTGCACAATAAAGCTGATATGTATGCCGCATCTATGTTGAGGTGATATAGTAGGCTCTAGTGGATGATAGATTTCTATTAGAGGGTAACCATAGAGATGGTTAAGGCAGTGGGAACAAAAAAGCTGAGATGTATGCCACATCTAGAAAGCGTAGGATGATAAGACCTTGATGCAGGAAGCCTCCCTATAATTGGACTCAGGTACGCAGTCATATGGGGATGAGGTAGCATGGAGAGTGTGGTCTTATTGGAGAGGTCTGGTGATATGATTATAATAGGCGAGGTCACATGTCATGAGAATTACCAACCATACATGCTGGGAACACTAGGCAGGCAACAGGTGGACCACCATGGCTGAGACAATACCGTGATCAGGGATCCCCTATTCAAGGATAAGGTGTTCCCCAATGAGGTGGTGGTAGTAGAGGATAAGGAGGATATCGATGTGGGAAATGATGTAATGATTCATTTTCACCACCGATAGGTGGTCTACGTTAGGCTCAAGATGTTGGTATCTGGGACCGCAAACAACCACAATCTTGGGATATCTACGATCCTACAATGTATGAGATGATAAGCGGTATTCCCTATGGATTATCTAGTTTTGGCAGTTGTAATTCTTAGAAACATTTTTGATATACTCTTTTCTCCTTGATCCTTGTGGAGTTATCAGGGTGACACGAGGCATTTGTGTAACCATGTGTCAGTGTTGTTTGATGTAGCTTTGAATTCACAAAGAAGAGGGGCCCTTCCCCCACCAAGATACATTTTTGTGACTCGAGAAAAACTGTGAGGGAGAGTTAGTTCCACCCAAAGTGGATAGTATCGAGGTGTGGTAGATAAGTCCCTCTTACTTATTTTTTTAGGGGGAGGTTGTGTGATGGAGTGTCAGAGCTGGTCCTGCCATTACTAGTGGAGTTTTTCTTTTTTGAAATTTTTTTCTCAGGATGTTGCTAGTGGGTGTAGTGCAATGCCTATTTTTTGGATTACTCTATTTCTAAGTGAAGAGAAAACATGTGGGGTATGCCACATGATTTATGTGTCTTACTTCTTGTGGTTGGATGAGTTTACTCACCTTCCCCATTCATTAGTACCTTTGCGCAGTCAATGTCAACATTGATACATAAGTATTCATGTATGGGTCAAGGTGATAGAGACCACATTAACATAATTACATGTATCACTGCCTCGAGTTAACAGTAGTAGTCTTCACCCTGAGAATGTGGAGATGCTACCTTATAGGAGAGAACTTTGTGGTTTTTTCAGACCACCAAAGTCTCAGGTATGTCTCCAATTATAGATATTTCAACTAGAGATGACGATATTGGTTGAACTTCTTACAGGACTATGACTTTGAGATTGTCTATATGTTAGAAAAGGGAAACTTTGTAGTAGATTACCTTAGTAGAAATTCCAAGGATTGAATAGTTTAGGAAGTTTCAGAGTAGTTAACTTCCCTACTTTTGACTCTGTTGAAGTGGGAGGGTACATTTTTCTTCAGTCAAAGGTATTTAATCCTTTTATTCTTGATCATGTAAGAGAGACTCAGTTGTGAGATGTCGGATCTGAAATACTACATGGAAAGATATCATTGGGTGTTTCCCAAGATGGATATTCTAAGGGATGAAATCAGAAGACCCTATTCTAGGGACAAACAATTATTATAGTCATTATGTGGGATTTATAGGTTTTTCCTAGGAAGAAAACATTCCCTCAAGTTTTTTAGAGCCTTTCAAGACCGTGCATGGATATGGAGAGGTTTCCAACAACCTTTTTCTACCCCCCAATAGTTGGATTAGGCACACAATGTCTCCCAAGTTTCACTGATTGGGAGGTATGTGAATGTTTCTACACATGTAATCCATAAGATAAGACCTTATATAGATGAACCATCCCTTTAGTTCACGTTCTCTGATGGCACAGAAAACATGTAGGTTTTCTAGGGAGTGGGAGATCCATGTATGAGCTCATTATCCTGAGTAGTTTTTCCTAGTTTTTCTTTTTGAGGGAGAAAATATTGAAGGAGGGAATGATGTTGGGAAATAGTTTTTTCCAAGTAATACTTTAAAATAATTCTAGGAATATTTTTAAAGAACAAGGTGCTGAGACAACAAGAAATTCTAAGGCCTCGTGTACCCAGAATTAATTTTAGAAAAATACTAAGTAATTTTATACAATACACATAGAGTAAATGGGATAACTTTTAAATGGTAACTCATATTATAATTATGAGTCCACGTTTGATTCTAGAACATGGGGTTTACCCTAGGAGGGGCATAGTTTTGGTCAACATGAGACTTCTCTAAGGAAAGTCAACCATGTCAAAAATTCTAAATAAAACCATTAACATAATTATTTTATCTCAAATTCCAAATTTAATAACCATTTATTAGGGTCTCATATTGGAAATCTAAGACCGTCATTGAGTTCAAAATGGGGTGTTTTTCCTTGGCGTGACATAAAAGGAGAGGTTACGGGATGTTTGGATCCTACGATCATTGGCGGACGCGGTTAAATGAATATACTAAATATAATAAAATATTATAAATTCTTGTTGGTTATCCATAAATATACCCACCACCAAAATCCTCTCTACATCACCATTTTTTGTTGAAGCAAAGAGTGAACCACTGATGGATCGTTGATAGATTGTAGCAGAAGAGAGGTGAATGCATTAACAACATCGAGCGGATCAAACCGAGGTTGGTTTCTTTTATGTTTGAGTTTCAATTAAAGTTTTAAATTGAAAATCCTTTAATTTCCTTTTGTTCATCATTTTAATCATGGATTATAAATGGCCTCATGAACACAAACATCGATCTATGTTTAAATCCCATGTTTTATCTAAAATCCATTCATTCTTTGTAGATATTAGACGCTCACTTTCAGATGCATCCATAGACAGTTAGATTATTGATAAGATTAAGGAGATGAAAATATCTAATCATGGGGATCACTGATACAGTATTAGGTTTGCGATCGGGTAAAATAATGGTGTTCGGTGGTCTGTGTAAGGGACCACCAGAGCACTTTCACCACCAATGGTGCTCGACGACACCATAGTGGCCGCAGTTTCAGGAGGTAGTGGTCGGGCGTACGATCCAGTGTAGGCGGTCACTGAGCAGAGGCCATGTTAGAAAGAGGATCTGAGGCCAGCGGGTTAGATATTTGACGAGAAGATGGGGCTCTGGAAAAGCAAAATTAAAGTGCAATGGGGTGTGGCCGGACAGTGGTAGGTGGAGCTAGAGGGTGATGACAGATTCAGGATGCGGCTCAAGAGTGGAGCTAGATGGGTGCAAGGTGAATGAGATTATTAATTAGAGAAATGAGTTTGGAAACATGTCAGGGAGCAGATGGTTGTGAGCGAGGACGGTGATATGGTCGATTACTGGGCAAAGGCATTGTGGCAAACGGCTGGATCGAGGTGGAGTGGGGTAATGGCATGCGACCCCAAGTGATAGCCACTCGCGGTTCGGGGTGCCACGTGTGGGGTGACAAGTGTGGCTAACTATCCAACTCGCTAGTGCACTGATGGGAATGTTCCACAGAGAACTGGTTTGGGCTAGGATGGCTTGAGCGAGCCAGTCCAGGTAGATGGGTCTAGCTAGAATGGTCCTGACCGGTTCTAATCGAGCCCATATAACTTTAAAAATCCATATATTCTAATCTGGGAAAAAGATTGATGTGTTATCTATGGACACACATTTCTCTCTTTGAGACAGGTCTTTTTAGACCAGTTCAAGGATTTTAAAACTTGGTCTTGGGGTTCGGTTTCACAAAATGTCTATTTCTAAAAATAATAATAATGTAATTACTATTATTCAAGGTTCTTGTATCAGACCTAACTTGTAAAGGGGACGTTCGTTGGACATGTCGTTAGTGGTTTCATGACCCTGAATTCGGTCTAGATGTTTCAAGACTGATTTCTAACATTTAGACTATAAATGAGATGTGGGACACATGAGTATTAGTTTTTTAATTTACAGTGAAATATGACCTTTTCACCAGGTGTCTGTTTTGGGTGAAAAAATAGTCGATCTTGCATGTTCTTCCCACAAGTATTACAACAATGTGATCTGTTTGGATGTTAAGATACTTTTTCATGATATCATTAATTAAGGAATAATAAATGGAATATAAGTGGAATAAAATTCTTCTATTTTTAATGATAAAACTCAAATTGAATTAGTATCCATTCTTGTGGGAGTGGAGACGATGTATGAAGAGATGCAGTCAAAATTTCTAGGGAGGTTTGAGGAATAATTTTAGAAAAATTATGTTTTTGTCCCTTCATATCAACGAAGAGAATAATGTGCTCATCGTCTTTCTCACCTGATGTGCCATGTACTCTGCGAGTATCTTGGCATGCTTAGGGTTACTTGTCATAATTTAGTACCTGAGAATATTTTTCCACACATCCAGGTGATGAGGGGGGGCTCACACATCATTTGGGCACCACCCGCACCATGCAGCACTTTACATTATGACACAAGATGTTCTGGTTGTGATGCCTAACTTGGGAAGCACCAGATTATTCCAGGGGAATTTTTACAAGAGGTACTATCTAGCAGTGATGGACAATGTAATTCCATGATTCTTTTCTGAGAGGTACCATTTAACCGGGATAACCAAAGAAGTTATGGGAATAACTCCAGCTGGGCTGGGCAGTAGCCCTTGATGAAAATTCTTAGTGGAACCCTCCCATTAGGCTGGTCATGGGTCCTCAATGATACAATAGTGGTACCCTCCATCTAATCTGGTCATGGGTACTCGACCTTACTAGAGTGGAACCCTCCATCCAAGATGGTAATGGGTCCTTGACCTTGAGGAATGTCCACTCGACTATGTGACATCGTGATGGGGCATGCTTTGACATACCTTTAGACTCTCCCAAAATAGGTATGATTTTCCCATGTAAACACATCCTTATGATGTGACCTAAAACCATATGGGCAAGATAGTGCCACCTAGAGCGGATAGTATCATGGTGTGTTGATTTAGTCCCTTTGACTTATGGTTCATTGATGATGTGTGGAATGCTGAGAATCGAAGGTGGTTACATCTCAGACTGTTGGCTACTCACATTCTTGGGCTGAGCTATGATATGGAGTTCCCCTTAATCTCACATTTGAGTTTATTTCATTAAGAATATATATATATATATATATCCTATTTCAGCACCCACTCCTTGGGGTTTTTTATACTCTCCTTCTATGAGAGGTGATGAAACGTGGGGTATGCCATACGATTTCCATTACTATATTATCATGGTTAGATGAGTCCAATCTCCCTCTATAAGTAGTTAAGAATCAACAATAATTTCATCTTCTCACAATTTCTATCTCCTTGTGCTTGGATGAGCTTACTTCAGTCTCTGGTTGGGTTCAGCTACACTTCAGTTACTGTACATTATCATATTTACTACTTTTCTTTTCTGAGTATCTCTTACGGATCCCACTTCTTCTTTTTGTGGTGTCCAATAGAGTATTCTTATACTCACCCCTGCATAGTCTTTTCCTACACATATCATTCCATATGAAGAAGATTTATAGATTGATCGTGACTACATAGGAGCTTAGGGATATGAGTTCTTTGACCGCGTATGGTGGTTGTAGTTTGGGATCTAGGAGAAGGGATCTCTTAGCTGTTTACTTTTCAGTAATATCCAAGTTGTGGCACTTTTCGGGTTGGGCATGTATTTTTCCCTTTTTTATTTTAGTTTACTGTATCGTACTTGTATTATACAGTGGTTCATGCATGTATGGTTTTTTTATAATAGTGTTTCATCTTTTGTTCCTTTTCAATATGATATTTTGAATTGTGTTGGCTATATGTTTGTGTGTACAAGTTATTAGGAAATATAATACATAAGTTTATTGTGCCTCTAATGCTAGTTTCCACCCCTGGCCTATGGAGATAGGATTGGAGAAGTTGTGGCTCGAGCCCCGACATCGGTCAGGTCATGAAAAGTTATTCATAAATTTTTAATTTATTTTATATGTTTTTTAGATTCTAAATTATGTTTCACAATGTTATAATACATTCTAGTGTATTACATTATTTTGTAATGAAACTTATAGGACGTGGTGTGAACCTTATTTATGCTTGTAATATATGGACAGATTTCCCTACTGGGAAATATAATGAAGATGGTGCTACAATTGGACCTGGAGATGATGTTAGAGCTGAAAAAATTATAACTATACATGGACAGTTGAATCAAGTTATGAGAAATAACTTTAAATTTATAGGACTTTCTGCTGATACACAACATTGTGTAATAGTGTTATAATGCTTCATGCATCTGTAATCTCCATCATTCAATGGAAATACAAATCCATTTGTAGTAGAGTAATTGATATGTTCCTTAGAAAAGATATTTATCACCTTGGAAAGTAATGAAATGGAAAAGGTAATAATGGTGGTTTATCATCATTGTGGAGATTTAGATCATTGGTGTGTGAAAATAAATAATTAGGAGTATGAAATAAAAAAATATAATGTATTGATTTTACGGAAATTTTATAATAAAAATATTTTCCATGCGATGAGTGGTTGGATATAGATAGAAAATTAATGAGTATATGAAAAAAGAAGGATGAGAATCTTACTTTGTATGATGCTAACTTTACATGGTTAGCAAGGCATGCCCCAAGATTTGTATGTAATCCAAAGATTTGGATTGATCATTTCTTAAATCGGATTAAACCAATACTTTAAAGGGCAGTAGTCTTCCCAAAATTACCATAATATGAGGATATAGTGTCATGTGCCATTAATACAAAGAAGAAATTTTCTATGTAATATGGTTTGGAAGGAATGAAAGAGAAGAAGAGGTTTTAAGAAAAAAAACGGGAAAAGGGGGAAAATAAAGAAGGATTTTCCCACATGTGATTATTATAGGAAGAAACAACTTGATACTTATTTGAAGGGAATGAGATTTTGTTACATGTGTGGAAATTATGGACACTAGGATTTGGATTTCATGGGAAAGAAAGTAGTCATGAACAATTTTAACTATAAAGAGATGGGTAAATATGAAAACCACTTCCCCATGAATCAAGGGAATATACCCCAGAAGAATCAAAAGGATCAATTTCAAGCTTATTCTATTGATATTTCTTAAGTGGAATTATTACCAATATTGTGTATTTGGATCCAATAAGTATGTTGTAAAATTATTATATTGATTACATTCTCAAAAAAATTTAGTATTGTACTACAGTGTTGTTTCTTAAGGTAATTGAAATAATGTGTCAAATGTAACTAAGAAAAATGATTTAGTGTAAAGATGATATTTTATAAAAAAAACATTCTTAAAAGAATGATATGTCCTAATTTGTTCTTTTTGTTTACATAATGATGTTGGGATGAATAGACAATTCATAAGGATAACGTAAACTGAATATTACTGACTACCTTGGAGCTGATTAATTATTTTTTTGACAAAATGTTTTATTCTACCATTAATGGAGTTGAAAAAAAATTTCTATTTAAGGAAAATATCCAATAATACATGTTTTAATTAAGAAATATGGAAACATTAATGTGTTCAATAAGACTTTATGGTAATTTTAGTTATTAAATTATTTTAAGAGAATACATGGTAAAGGTATTTACATGTTTTATATGTGATGATAATGATCTACTTTATCTTTTTGAAAGATTAATTATGTGTTGATTTGGAAAATTTAGGGACCTTCTTTCGAAAGTTTGTGATTTCAGACTATTGGAAGGTTCACAAGGGTTTCTGAAAACATAAACTCTATGATTAAAAATCACAAGATTAAATTGCGAGGACCCCATTTATTGATGGAGGGGAGAATTTATGATCCCGAGAATTTAAACGAGCACTATGTTAAATAGATTACATTACACATAACACCAAGATTAAACAAACAATTAAATACTATTATTTAATTATGATAGTTATAACCAAGTATTTAGAATATAAGTAATGAGTAATATTAATTAAATTAAATAAATATAGTTTACACATATTTATAAAAAAAATTAGTGCTCACTAATTAACTTGAAATGGAAGTAAAAACCAATTTTTCATAAAGAAAGTATTTGTATAAAAAATCTTCTTATGACCACAATAGAAATTAATCTTAATAAACTAAATAAATTACTATTAGTGAAATTTTTTAATGAAATTTATATTTTACATATTCATTTTTTAAATTTATCCAATATGTTTTATAGATTTAAGGTAGGAATAAATTCAATTTTGATCATGAAATGCTATATTTTCTAAAAGGTAATTTTGTCACCTTTTAATGGGGAAAATGTTTTGAAATAAAATTTTGAAACATTTAAAAATTTTATTTTACAAAATAGATCGAATTTTATAAATTTGAATATCAAAATTATCTTCGTGATATTTTTTGGTATTTTTTTGATAAGATTCATTTTTTGATGAATAATGAATAATACTGAGTTTTAATTTAAAATTTATTTTTCATATAAATAATATATATTGTTTTAAATTTATTTTAAAGTCACAATAGTTAAATTATACATCTATTAATACAATTTGGCTCATTTAAATCCATTTCATATTGAATATTGATATAAAAAAATTCAAACTTTAGAACAATTTTTCTTTAAAATCTATATTTGTGGTCTCTTCTGTTGGATTATTTTTAAATATAATTTTACCAATTATGTTAATTTAATTTGTTAAAATTTATTCTATATTTGTAATAATATGTTACAAATTAGTTTTTAGGCCTTTTTCATTTATATTCATGAAAATTTTACCATGGTAATAAAAAGTTTTACCACAGTATAGGTAACATAGCGGAACAAGATTAAGTTAAAAGTTAAAAACATAAAATTAAAAATAAAAAATAAAACATTAAATGGTTGTGTTAAGAGTTTATATACCTTAACCATCCATTAATTCATTATTTTATATCAAAATTCTTGGGAATTTATTCCACACAAATGTGACTGGATTTAAACATAAAATAATCTTTATTTAATCACTTAAAAGAACCCCTCATAAATGATAAATACCATCCCTACCACGAAATTTATTATCATAAGCCTTAGAGCCCATAAAACCCCTACCCAAACATTTACTACCAACTATTACCACGTCCAAGTTATTCTAGAATCACAAAAATTCCAATTCCAAGGTCTTTAATGGTTCCTTTAAGGAGGTGATATTCAAGAGGTAATTTTCTCAAACCACATCTCTTATTTTGTTATTTTCTTATAATTTGTCCTCACATAACACATAAATCATAGAAAAATAACTAAAAAATTATATAAATACTATAAATTTATGTTTTTAATGGAATATATTTCATCCAACACTTTTATTTCCCAGTATTATTCAAAGAAACAAAACCATTATCCAAATTATAATGGTTAACCATCTCTTTGAATAATGATTTTTAGTTTTCGATTACCACTTACAAGGTTTGTTATAAAAATATTATTCTAGTAAAATAATTTTTATAAGGTATAATAAAACCTATTTAATGTTCTAGAACTAATATATATATACATAACATTAAATGAAATTAAACTAGTTCATTATGTTAAGAAAAACCACCACAACAAACTAAACATTTATCATTATAATTTTTTCAAATGAATCATCCTCATGTCACAAATAAAAATTATATATAGGAAAATTTATACATATGTAAGTTCATTAATATCATTTCATTTCAATTATATATTTTTATTTCCATTTTGAGAATAATCTTTATAATTAAACACAAATGAACTGATCCTGATACCATGAAAAGAACAAAACCAAAATAATGAAAATAAAGAAATATTATTATTAAATGGGTGGTAAGATGCTATAAAATATCATCTAAGGTATTATAAATATTATTATAGTTATGTAATTAATTAATAACATCTTTTAAAATATTAATATAATATGTTAAATTACACAACACTATAGGGAAATGTGAGGTCTGGTTTTCTCATATGACTTTTAATTCTGTGAGATATATGTCTTATTCACCACTCATTTAATGTGTATGACTTTGATATATCATAACATAAATATAATTATTTTCATGGTATTTATTTTTTAATTTTATAATTATTCCTCTTATGGTTAATACGATTCGATGGATTACAAAGTGGAAAGAAATTTCTTAACCCTATTTACTTTCTTTGGGTTTTACTTATAATTCCTTTATTATGTCATACTAATATTATTTGTTATTTTTTTAATATAATATGTTGTATATACAGTCATTATATGTTTATTTATAGAAAATAAACATATTAAATTAATTTTATTAATTCTTACTTGAATGATATTGTATTTATAAGGGGAATTCTACTAAAAAAATTAGGTTTTTAAAATTTCCCTTAAAATTATCTTTTTATTCCATGAACATGTTTACTATAATTGTTTCCAAAAAAATTAATAATATTATATTATTATCATTTAAATTAATTTTTAATAGTGTTTTAATTTTTTTTCAATGGTTTGAAAGGTTAATTTTTTTTGGTTTTCTAAAAAATGTTATTTGAGACTTTTTCGAAAAAATGGAATGAATGTTTTATTTAAATTATACCATATGATAGAATTTTAAAGATTTCATAAGGACTTATTGTTTTTAATATTAAATTTAAAATTTAAAATTTTATCTTCAAATAAAATATTTTCTTTTATAATTTTGTGGTATTTTAAACATAAGTGAATTTCAAAGTGAAAAGGTAATTTTCTTCAACATTTATTCAATGATATAATTTTTCATATTTTCATATATGTTAACATACTTTTTGAATGTTATTCTTCATTTAGGTTGATCTATTATGATCCATTTACCATATTCTATTAAATGGGTTTTTATTAGTTTTAATTCGGGTGTACTATTTTGATACCAATCACAATATTACTCTTGATGGTTTGTGATTATGTTTACTCAACGTGGAAAGTTATTTACATTTTTTATTTTAGTTTAAATATAAGTTTATATTTTTATTATGTTTCCCTAATTCCATATTCAGAATATATTTAACTTAGTAAGTGATAGGTGTGGCCTGCTATTTCCCCTCGATGCATTGGTAGGTCTCATGATACAAACTAGTTTGGGTTGTAGCTTATGTCTTACCTATTTATGTATGGTGTCCTGGCCAAACAATTGGCAGTATGTTTTACATGTTTGATGTTAATAATTACCTCATTATGAGATTTTTTTTATTTCCATGTGATTATTCGATTTTTAGAATATCCATGGTTAAGTTCTATAGCTAATGTGCTTGTTAATGTGGCATCATTTGACTATATTTTATTATGGCCATATAATGTTCATGTTTTAGATCAAATGACATTTGTTTTAGTTATTTACATTTCCATATTTATTATTTATTATTTATGAATTCTTCTCTTATACAATAACCTTATATAGAATTTTAGATCACCCATTTATAATATTTTATTTTTCCATAGGATACAAAGAAGTTTATTATGGTTGATGTATAGGGTAATGATATAAGAATAATGATGCTCTCAAATGATTCTCTATATTGTATTTTATGTTTTCAATTGTAATTTGAGGTTGTTGTATGTATCTTATTTTACAAAACTACTAAATTTTTATGTCATTTGAGATTATATTCCTTGTATATTATGCCTCTATAATAATGTAACCACAGACTCTAGGCTACTAGTTTTAGGGTCATTACAATTACTGGTTGGGTACTAAAACATGTTAGTGGTGTCCTTATATGGAATATTCATGCCTAGATTGGGTGGATATAGAACTTGGGTACTTGATAATCCCTCACATAGGATAGGTATAGGTTGGGAAGAGACATGGATTTGATCATTTAGTGGGATAAATCACTATGATCCTTGAGACTAGGATTAATGGAGGTTGGAGTAATAGAGCCTGTTGTACATTAATTCATTCAATATTGTATTTGATAGATATTGTGGGTGATCAGTTATTTTTTAGTTATGGCCATTCTAGTCTGTTGTTTTCACACTCACTCATACTGATGGTATGTTACTGGTATATGTGTTCTCTGATTGTTTATATTTATACATTTGGTTATTTAATTATTATTATGCAATTTCATGGAGGGTTTAGAGTCCCCAATAATCCATTAAAGGAATTCAGTACTACTGGGCATCCTATTGAATAACAGTAGGCATTAATGGGGCTATGTGACATTCAAACAAAGACATTGTGCTCCAGGTCATGGTTTTATAAAGTTCAACCATTAAATCTATCTATTTTGAATGTTTTCATTTAATGAAAATGGAATTTTAAATGATATTTTTTTAAATTCAAATTATTTCTTAATTATCAAAATTTTTAGAAGAATGATGATATTTTTCGTGACTGTGGAAAATATATTAATGAACTTTTAATAAAATTTTGAATGTATTATGATCATAAAATTAGTATACCCATGAGGTCAACTTTTATGCTGATATTGGATGAATATGGTAAGATTTTTCAAAACGTTATTTATAGAAGAATGATTTGTAGTCTACATTATCTTACAATAACTAATCCATACATCATGCTTAATATTTGAATTTTTTATCATTTTCAATCAAATCCAATACATTATTATCTCAAGTCTAATAAAAAATTCATTATTTAAAATAAACTACATTTTTTTTTTGTTTTATCCTAAAGGAACTTCTTTTAAATGATATAGTGTTATGATATTGATTTTGGAGGATTACAAATAGATATGAATAGTATATGTGATAATTTCCACCTACTTGTAAAATCCCTCATAACATGTAATGATAAGAATATTTTTTCACTATCTAGAACTAAAGTGGAATACATAACCGCTGGGAGTTTTTCCCCTAAATAATATTTAGGAAACATTCTTTCAGGGAATTTTGTCTTAAATATGACCATATACCTATTAGATTCAACAATACTAGTGCCATAAACATTTATAAAAATAATATCCATAACTCTCACACTAAAAAATTGATCTTAGGCCCCATTTATAAATAAATAAATTCAAAAAATGGTAATATCTTATTGGAATTTTTGTAGGCCAAGAATTAAACTAGCAAATATTTTCATTAAACCACTAGTAGTTGGTATCTTTAATTTCATTAAAGGTGTATTTAGAATGGTATGATTATGAAACATTCCATTTTGCTATGGATTACTTGAGTAATATTTTTAAAATGTATATTGATTCATGTTGTTGTTTAAATTTCTTTCTATTTCTTCTAAAATATTTCAATATGTTATTTATTTTGAATAATTTTCTATCATTTTTCACTTAAATATGATCCCTATATCTGACATATTAATTAATATGAGTGGGATCATTATTTATTATATTATCATATTTTTCTTAAGATAAAATTATTTCAAATAACTTTTTTAAATTTAGATTTTTTTATCTTATTTTCAAAAATTAATTTCATATTTTCTAAAAAAATTTATTTTTATTATAATTTTTCAGTTTTAATAATTTAAAGTAATTTTTATAAAGTTTGAAAAAATTTTGTTTTTTATTAACTAAATATGTTTTAATACTATTTTGAGGACTTATATGATAAATTATGTATTGATATACTTATTTTTGAAAATATATTTTTATCTTTACTAATGGAAGATTAATTGTGATAAAATATTTCTATATATATATATATATATTTCTCCCTAAAAATGTATTTCATTTATATTTGAAAAAATATAAATGGTTGGATTCTTATGAGGTGTGTATTCACATCCAAATGAAATTTTTTCTTAAAATTTCAATACAGTAAAAACAAATCTTTAAAGGAGTGATTGTTTTGGAAATCATATGTTCCATTTTTTCAATGTACTATAGTATTTATTTCACACTTTTTTCATTAACTTATATAATTGTTTCCTCTCTTAATAATTATTTAAACATTACCCTCTCTCTCAAATGTTTTTATTATGGAGTATTTTGGAATCTAAGAGATGTTTTTTTAATTTTTTGTTTAAAAATATCTTTTTATTATCTTAAAGTCCTTTTTCAATATCTATTTTTAGTTTTTGAAAAATATTTTGTAACACACCCATTTATTCTTTCTTCAAATATTTCATTTTATTTTTTAATTTTATCTCATTAGTCCTTTTTATCGATAATCACAATGGGGGATAATTCTCTTATTAAACTTCAAATGTTACTATATTTATTATTATTATTTAAATTTATGTGTTATTTTTAAATTGTTTCATAAAGGGGGAGTTAAATGTTATAACATTGTTTGAAATATTAAAATTTTGATTTATTTACTACATGGGAATATTGAATATATTATTTTATATGTTATATAAATTAATAATTTTCTATATCATTCAATTTTGATTTAAACATGATATTTTTTTTATGTTAAGTGGTTTTGATCACAAAAAGGTTGATATTATTTTACCTATCTATCACTTGTAGGATTTTCATGGACACCTTTTTGTATTATTAACAAATTCATTTGAGTGAATATTTGTCTCACATTTTTGAATTTTAGCCTTGTTATTGATTAACATAATAAATATATCCATGAATATTCATAGAATTTAAGATGATCTTGTCGAGGGGTATAAAAAATATTTTATCAAGTATTGAGATATTGGAATAAATTTGGATGCTCAATAAATGTCTTTAAATGAATTTTTTAGATGTAATAGTTGAATAAGAACCCTAACATGCTACACAAGATGGATGGTTTCATATGGATAGAAGGGAAAATATCTAGTAATTCCACCAGGTAGTTAGTGGAGGAGTACCGACCTACCAGTGATAGTTCCAGAAACATGTGTCTCTATCATAAGGCCATCAGCTAGCATCAAGCCCGCAATAACTTATTGATGGATAATTTTAAGAAAAATTAATCTCCAGGCATTCCAATAGCTATCTAGTGAATCTTACTATTTAGGTGTTACCGTTGAGGAATGATTTTTTAGGTTGCATTTATTATTTTAAAATATTGATTAATTTGGTCTTATTTGGATTCAATGACTCCAGATAATTTCTAGATGATTACATTGATATTTTGAGCCTATTAATTGGTCACCTTGATGGTTTGAAAGATCTAACTGACATATATGAAAACTGATAAACTACAACACTTCCATATTGAATCTGATACTTGATCAATGTTTGGCACATTGACAGCGAATCTCTAGATGATTCTATATAATCTCAAAGTTCATTCAATACCCAAAAACAAATTTTCTTCAATATCTAATGATATATTCTTCCATCATCTATTTATCTATAATATAAACTATATAAACCCTATAGATATATAAGGGAGTGTCTTTTTAATGGTTTTGTTCCAAGATAAACTCTCTTATTTACACCCCCTTCAATAGTGGATGAGAATTATGGGCTCACATCGAGCTATTTTCGAACTCTTTTTCCAATTTTTTTTTATTCTTCTATTATTTTCTGAATAGATTTTGTATCTTCTAATATGAATGAAAAAATATTCTCATAATTTCATAAGTCTGATACATCCATTTATTCTTTTTCATACTCACTAAATTATTATTTAAATTAAATTTCTAATATATATATTGTTATATTTTTTTATCATATCAATATAATTTTGCTTTGAATATACCTTTTTTCATTTTCATTAATTTTTAAATAAAAAATTAAACATCCTTTTTACGACTTAATCTGAAAAAAAAAACCATATCCCAAGAGAGTGTCAAACTAGGTGTCTATTAATTCCTACTACTCATGACCATGGTGAAGATCTTATTATTACCCAATTAACCCTTTCCATGGTTATTTACCTGAGGTGAATCAATTCTATAAATTCATCCACTTGTAGTATCTAGACAGGAATTTCCATATCCGGAAATGACATACACTATGATTTAAAAAACTTAGTTGTTTTACCTATGTTTAGAATTATCCCTTTGATTTACACTATTTTTATCTAATCCCGATTTCTATAAATAACTAATCCTTTTTAACACATTATTTTTAGCATAATTCTATAAAAATATAATATTATTAACTTCAAAGGATCTATTTTGGTTTATTGGCTTGGAAAAAATGTTCATAATACCTGATGTATAAAAAGAAAAATAGATATTTACATTATTTATACTCTTAAAATAATACTTTACTAATCCACCTCACTATAAGTGATTTACTAGATATGTGCATTAATAGAAAATGGTGAGAATAAATCCAAGTAAAGGATGAACAATGGAAATGAAATGTGAGTGATAAAAATAGATTAAAAATAATGAATAAAAATTAAAAATGATCATAAAAATATGAGGAATAATATAATAAAATTATCATAATTATATGATTCATAGCATTAAAATGTGGCCACAACATAAAACTGTGAAATTCATAGGAAAATCACCAAGATTAATCACCAAGGTATCATAAAACTCATTAAAAAAGTTATTCACCAAGGTATCATAAACATGTTTACTCTTGGGAATAATTATTTACAAAAATAATTAGATCTCTTTTAGGAAACACCCTTAATATTCCTTAATTCATTTGTTCTATATAGATCAATTATCAAAAGAAAAAATTTCATCAATAACCCATCAGAAATAATGAATGAGTTTCATATTAAAGACATAGATAATTTATTTTCATAAACCTATTATAAGTTAATTTGGGATTCATATATGGAAAAACCCAGTCAATAAAGTATGATTATTTCTATGTGAATCCTATTGAATGAAAATAATTGTGGGTATTCAATAAATTATGGTATGGAAAATCGAGGGATAATTTTGACATCGTAAAAAGAGTACATAAAAGTTTAATGAAGGGTTTAATTATAGAGGAAGTTATTATATAATAATTTTATAATTAATGGATGACTATGACCATTTTTAAACATAATGATTTGGAAATAAAAATTATTATAATAAAGGAAATATCTGAATTGAAAAGAGGAGGGAGAGAATCCCATACCTTGAGAGGTTGCTACATAAATCTCATAAAGAGCTTAATTTAACCTAATGACCTATATGTAAATACTCTAGATATATAAATTGGGAGGAAATTCATTCTTAAATGACTTATAGTAGAGATAAATGGGATAATTGGCGGGTTTTTATATTGAAATATGGAGAATTATTTATAAATTTCTAATATTTGTCCATGGAAACCTAAAAAATAGTTAATAAATATTCATTATTCTTACCATGGTTTTTTCTATGGTATTTACCAAGGAGGAGTGTTTTTTAATATTTCATAATGTTAGGAATCATAATCCATAACAGAATATGATTCATGATGTGAATGTGAATCATATTTATAAAGAATTATTTTTAAAAAAATTAAATATCATTTTGGTTTTGGAAGGTTTATTATGGGAATATAAAATTTATCTTACCACATTAAAATAAATTATTTTAATGACCTAACACATATTTGGATGATAAATTCTTTAAATTATTTATTAATTATCTTTTAAATCATTATTATTTCATAATAGCTATGACGTATGTTAACCAAATTTTACTTTTTACCCACAAATATGAAAGTCTCATAAAATCATAAAATATTCACCACTGCATAATGTCAATGTGATGCTTGAAAAATTATGTCCACTTAAGTAAAAAATTCTCTAAATATGAAAAGATTATTTTTTTACATACACTAATTATTTATTAAAAAATATTAGTTATTTTAAAATAAAGAATATCTTGATGCTTATAAAGAATCTACTAGGAAATTATATAATTATATTATCTTTTATATTTAAACAAATATTTTTATATAAGACTATTTCATGAAACTAAATTTTATTTAAAATATCTTAATTTTTCATATAAGTATATTTAAATTGAAATATTATATTTTCTAAAAAAATAAATTATGTTTTATTTGAAACCAAAATTATATTTATCATTTTCATATATTATTGTTTTTTTAAATATAATAATAATGAAAATTCTATCGAAGAAACCAATATTTAAATTATAAAAAGAAAATTAAACATTATAATACTAATGTCTAGAAACAAAACCCTTATTACATTGACATATTCCTTAAGGGTAAGGTGTGTGATGGTGGTACATTCATAGGGAGGAATGTATGACACTAATCGAGTGCTGATTTCTTCTAGCATGAACTTATCCACATTCAATTATAATCAATCCTTAATTGTTTAATCTCTTATTGGGGTTTTTCATGTGCGAACCCTAGGGACGCCACCTCCCTCCCACGTCCAGATAGATGGGATTCAATAGGATTGATTATAAAGGTTGCGGTAATCATTTGTACATTATGTATGAATTATATCTCATAATTACCCATTATATAAACTAATTGTATTGGTAATATTAATCAAGGGTTATATTGATCAATGTTTAGGTAACAATTAGATCCTAATTGTCATGTTTCCCCTATACACTATATATATTCTCCATCTTTCTCATACTTCATCATTAACTAAATAAATTATAATGGTTATATAATTTCCTTGATAACCTCTATCATATTCCAAAGTCTCATATTTTTTGCAGTCCTTATAATAGGAGCGATCTTCACTGTATAATTCATCCTAGTGGAGTTTACATTAGTTTGTGTATTTTTTATTTTTCATTTATCTCCTTGTATTATTTTGAGTTGATGTAGTCTAAATTAATTCATAATATGTAATTAAATGAAAAATTCATTATATGTTCTATTATTATAAAATATAATTAAATTATCACTATTAAAAGTGAGTACTTTTTATAATTAAAAAGGAAAAAAATTATTTTCGTTTCAACCCCAAATCACAATATTAGTGATATATTTTGAATGTATTCTTAGTATTTAGTCACTCCCATATATGTTAGAAGTCCTAAAAAATCATAATATTCCAAAAAAAATATAATTAATTGATAATTTTAAAAGTACTTTCAAAAAATGAGGTGGATATGATGGTATACATTCCCAAAACATTTTTTATCCTTTTCAATTATTCTTTAGATTTCAGTTACTCTTTATAAGTTAAATTTAAAAAAAATATCATGTTTTTTGAAATAAAAAATATACAATAATAATTAAAAAAGAAAATAGACCACGTATGTCAATGGATGAATAAATATATTTGGATAGTGTAAAAAATACATAGACTTTCTCAAACTCTATCCAAACCCTAAGTAGGTAAGAAAACTAGAGTTTCCATATCAATGAAATTATTTATCCTTACTCTTAATTGATATAACATCATTAAATAATGATGTACATAATCCTCGAGATTATGTATTATTATATATGATACCATATGGAGATGGGGATCCTCATCATGAAACATAAAATACATAGTTATGAGTCAGGAGGTAGAGAAGCTATATTAGAAGGTTAGTCAGCCTGTATCTATTAGAAAATATCTAAAAACTAATATTATAAAGATAATCTAATTTTTTCCACTATGGGATGATGAAAATATAAATTTTGATAATTCAAGTAAACTATTTTCCCCTATATACATCCTATGTCAAAATATTACTGGGATGCCCAAAATCATTCCTGTTACATAGACCCACCCCATACCCTCTTACGTAGCCTATATGTTCTTTCTTTCTGAATGAAGTCATAATAATGACCTTCTTATTCTCAGCGATGAATTTCCCTTACATCTATTTTTCATAAAGGGTATTTTTAATGAAAATATTTAAATGAAAATTTAATTTATTGATTTTTAATAATATATATATTTTAAAAGAAAAATAATTAATTTCAAATAATACTTTTGGATACATCCTTTGATTGACCATAAGGTACTTATAATTTTTTTCATTCCCACTTTTTTTATTTTTTTATGGTGAGACGTTGGAGGGAGAAGACTAAAATGAACCTCTTCAGAACCACTACATGATTTATCTCTTAATTATTCAATTTTTTCGATAATAATTTTATATTGAATTAATGGATTCCTTTCACAAGACAATGTATTAGTTTATATTTTTTATGCCTAGATCTATTGAGGATATATCCTAGATTATTATCATATAATAATAAATAGAAAAGTCATTATGAAATAAAAAATTATTATTTAAAAATAATTTAATATATAATAAATACCATAAAAAAGGATCCTCCCATTGGTTGGTGAAAAACTTCTCTAACATCTCTAAATTAAAGCACACAAATATAATGTAATTCCCAGACACTAGTTTCCTAGAGTCGGTGCATTATTTTAAGAAATTGGCATGATTAAAAGGAATGAAGTCCCGAAATACTGATCAATTTAGTAGTCTTGGAAAATAGATTACATACATGAACGTTACATTACACTTAAGAAAATAAAACACAACATCAATGATCATTTGATAATTCCCTTAATCCCCTAGATTTACCCTACTTATAAATCATAAAACACTTCTTGGAATCCTAGTAAAATAAAACATAATAAAGGGTGAGCTCAGTAGCTCAGTAAGGATAACAATATAGCGGGAACATTCATAAATAAGCATAAACATTTAAGGAAATGTATAAGACAAAAACACAAGCCTTTTAAACATAAACTGTAGAAAAATATGGAAAATATAAAATCAAATAATTTCATTTACTTATTCACATGGATATTCTACTGGTCAAATAATCACACGCAATATCAATAGCCACATTCATAATAATGGAATTCATAATGCCAGACTTCAAAACCACATAGTCAGGGCCTTGTGCCAAGACCACAAATAAGATTTGGTCAATGCCTTGTACCAAGACACTATTTTGTCTCATGAGACCTACCGATGCATCGAGGAGCTATTGTAGGATCCACCCATCACTTACTAAGTCCAATGCGTTCCTCATATGAAAAGGTTTAAACATGACACAAACATTCATATTAAAACTTGCATATGAAATGTCTGTAATTTATCCATAAACCATGAATGGTATAAAAATAACACATCCACAATCAAATATATCACAAAAACTTCAATAAAATATGGAAGATTTGTATCATAGTAAATCAACTTCAAACAAGTTTAAAATCCATTAATGGATTTTGACATAGATGAAATTGATCAGTAAAATGCTTTGAGAGAAATAGCCCTTTTTCATGAAATCATTTAAAAGTCTCACAATTTATAAAGAAATTCATTTAGAAGAGATTTCTGAATCAAAGTGTCCCATACCACTTTGAAAATTGTTAAAATAATTATCCTTTCAAAACATTCATTTCCATATAAATAAATCCTTAAAAACATATTGAAAAATTGACATTAATTAAAATGGTTTAGAAAGATAAAAATTTAAAACATTTAAAATGATGATATAGTTGAATAGACACTCCCATAAAACCATAAAATATTCGTTTCAAAAATATTTTTATGAAATATGGGTATGTATGATAAGTATGTCCCATTAATTACTTACTCATAAACAATATCAGATAATAACAAGATTGAGGAAATAACCCTTACCTTGCACTTTTCTTTGGTCGAGGGTACGTTTATCCTCCTGTATAATGAGAATAGTATGTTATTAAATTATACCAGAACCATATTCATTTTTATTATATCATAAATGTTTCATTTATGACTTTATACTACCTATTTTATAATGATTTCCATGTTAAATAAACATTTTGGGTAATAATTGCTTTCTTTATCGTACGTGTTTTAACTTGCTATTCTTGATCGTATCATTTAGATAAGGATTTAAATACTTAAAGAATATAAAAATTGATTTATATATCATATATATTTCGAATATAAACATTTATAATAGATAAATATATGAAATGGAAGTCACCGTTTATGGAGACTGTAGGCCATACGTATGCATAAATGTTGTTTCCGTTTTCATATCGTATTGAATGGAAGTAAGTGAATAAGAAATATGTAAGTACATAAATTCATACATAAATAAATACATATATATATATATATATCCAGTAGAATTATTATATCATATATTACATACTTATTAATAATATATATTTTTATAATCATTGTTGAATGGTGAACGTGGGAATGAATCTCATTGCTTCGTGGAGACGATAATCCGTACGTACGCATGAGCTACAATATCATTATATTGATGGTGAAATCATATGTAATTGGATGGTATGTCATATATAAATAATCATTGACATGTTATATTTATTATTTAAATCAGTTATACTCATTATTATACCCATCCAAATAGTGAATTGTTTGAATAACAAGCTACACCACGATGTGGAGACGGTAATCCTTACGTATGCACGTATGATGACTTTGTCATTTATAGGATGGATAGAATAATGAATATGGTTGTACCATTTTTATAATAACATCATATTATATAGAAGATATTGGAGTTATTATTTTATAATGGAAACAACAAAGAAAGAGGAAGTGGAAGAAAAAAAGAACTTGAAAGTGGTGATGAAATATTTACCTCTTCTTCAGGTTCTTTATTTTGATTTGATCAGAAGGGCTCCATATGATGACTTTATGACCAAAGTAAGGCCTCTAGGATAAATATAGGAATGTTGGTAGGATATTTAGGTAGAGGTTGGCCAAGCCAAAAGGCTTTGGAGGGGTGAAATTAAGAGAAGGGGAAGTTCCCTTTTATAAGAGAGTTGAGGGTCACTTTAGGAAAAGCTTGAAATATTACTTTATAATAAAATAATTTTCGTTTTATAATGGATAAAAATGAATTATTTAAAGTATAAGGTGGTATTGGGTCAAAAAAATATAAAACAATAGGTTTTAGAATGTTTTAGGTCATCATATTAACCTTATCTTTTATATTTAACTCTTATTTAAATAGTTTGACATTTACCATGTCTCTTTGTAATTTTATATTATATGTTTAATAAACTTACTATAACAAGCCAAGAGAAACACATGTGGTTAATTATTAATATATATAACCTTATATAATTCCTTTGGAAGAACCTTAGAATTTTATAATATTATATCAATTAATAATATAATATTTGTTTTAAAAACTTAATTATGTCAATTTTGACACTATTTAGTATTTGATTTTTTTTGAAAGCCATAAAAACTTTATCACTTCGAATGAAATTTATTTTACCAACCCTAACATGTAATATTAACATATAAAATTAGTTCAATTCATCATAAGTCTCAATTTACATTTATTTGGATATTTAAAATATCAATTATTTTAATATTTCATTAATAAGGTAATTACTACATCATCATTCTGTCATAAATAAATTAAATTATTTAATTTCTAAAAATTATAAATAAAATACAATTATTTAGGAAATCAATTTATCTTTCTAATTATTATTTATATTATAATTTATATTGTGTTTAACCCTATATTAAAAATGGTTTAGTTATTAAACATTGAATTTAACTCTTTTAACTCTTCATTAAATAAAATAATAATAAATGTCTTCATCTAATACATATGGACCAAATAGGATCATATTTTATTCCTAAGGTTGTTTTTGTTATAATTATACTTATCAAATAGAATTAGGACATGTGAAAGGGAAATTATAATATCATTTTTACCCTTAATTACCCTATTAACTTTTAACCATGGTAAATAAAAGTCAGAAGTTACTATTCAAAAAGAATTATTTTCATCTTATTCAACCATATTTTACATACTAATATCAACTGTGTATCTCGGATTTTTGAAATTCATGTCACAGAATCTATAAAATTAAGTTTTATGCAAATTTTTAAATGCACCTAGAAGGTGGGTAAAAGACGGTAAAATGTTCGATAAAATTTTATGTATCTAAATTTATTATAAAATGACTCCAATTAATTATGTTTAAAATATATAGTTATTATGTATCTATTTTTACCAAAAAAATTAATATAAAATAACTAATTATTTAAATAAAAAGTCGGTTTTAAATATTAACGCAGTGTTTTTCATTATTCATTAAAAATTGAAAGTTTCAAAAAAAATACCAAAACATTACCCTAAGATAATTTTGATATTATGAATTCAAAAATTAAGTCTATTTTATCAAATTCAAAACATATAATTTTTATTTATTATATTAAAATTAATTCCCGTTTTCAAAACCAAAACGTGGGTTTTTAAAAAGTAAAAACCATCAAAAGATTGACATGTGCTTATGTCAAATTTAAATGTGAAATTAATTATAATGACCTAAATTGTATTAAATGATAAAAATATAATCTAATTATACTTCCAAACCATTCAAATGCATAATTTATCCCAATAAATTATTTCTAATAAAAAAGTTATTTTCAATTAAAACATTGTATTTTCACTATTCAACATTATATGAAAGCTATCAGAAAAGTACCAAAAATTTATCCAAACTAAATTTTTATGTCCTGATTCTAAAGAAAAATTTATGTTCATTAAATTGAATATATAATAGTGTCAAATATTGGTTTTAAAAAGGGATTTCCATTAAAAGGCGGTAAAATTGGATTTTTGAAAAATACTTATTTTATCTGAAAAATGAATTTGTTCTTATATTATGTCTAAGAAACATATAATATGGATGTTAAAATTATATGTAGTATATAATATTCAAAATTTAGTTAATACTATTCATAACAGCTTTTTGAACGGTTAGTTTAGTAAGTTGTGGTGCGCTCGAACTTGGTGTTTCGTGTAGCGCAAGCTATTGAATTACTTCAATGAGATAATGTGATATGAAATCATGGGGTGTTAAATTATCCTATCCATCAATAAATTGCATACTCACAATTTGACATTATTCTTCGAAAATAAATGCTTAAAAATAGAAAAATACTTTTGTGGAAAACCCATATAGGAAATTAGGTTAATAAAATTTAGTCTTAATAAGAGGGAAAGAGAAATGAAAAAGTCACCACCAAATTGTGATCATGATTAAGAGAACATTAGAGGAAATTAGAGAAACATAATTGGAAGAAAAACGTAATTATTTATAGGGAGTGATTGAGTTCATCAATCACAAACAAGTGTAAAATTGAGGTCCTAAAATCCATCAATGAAAGATGATTTAAAATATCATCGGTTAAAAAAAACATATGGTATTAGGATAACACCTTTTTTTAATATACCTTCCCTATTTTTTATGAATTAATTTATTCATAAAATAAGAGTTATATATATATATATATACTTGACATGTAAAGTTTCATCCTTCAACTAATTCCTACCACAAACTCATCTTTCACTCCAAAAGATAATAGAATTAAAAAATATTCTATTTATCCTAATCGTATAGTGTTAAAAAAATAAATTTATTTTCATTTGGGAGACTATTTATAAAACAACATTATACAAACTAGGACATCATGTAGACTAGTGGTAGGTGATGCTCCCTTTTCGCTCTATGGTTGTGGGTTCAAGTCTCGCGGCTTTTCTGATCACGACAGGTTGTTGCCCGACCTCCGGGTTGTCCTTTTTATGATAATCCAAAAATAATATCATGAAATGATTTAACCATAACAATAGTATCCAATTTCAAACATAATCTATTCCAACCTTTTGAATTATCCAAAATACTTCTGTCTAAACTCAGAGTCCAATATTTATAAGGAAATTAAACACAATGATGATCCTTTTTTCCACGTAATAACATGTGAATACCTTCATCATGTATTCTATTAAAACATGGTAACACCCTGAATTAACATAAAACCTTATTGATTACATTCATGCTTCCTTATTTCCTATATAATACTGGATATAATCCTTCTATCCAAAAATTTTTTAAACTCCAACAATGATGGAATATACAAATCATTAATCAATTTCAATGTAGTCAATAATATCCAATATAATTTATCCATATAAATAAAATATTATTCCAAAATCAAAACCTAAATATCAAAACTATATTATGGTTTATCTTTCTCTCAACCATATATTTTCCCAAAAAACATAACCTGCTATTGAGTCACTTTTCTTGGTTCCACACAATCTCAAGTCCTTAATGAAATAATTTTGTTGTACAATCCTTTTATACTATATAATTCTTTTAACATGTACATCATTAATACAATACTAAAATGACACAATACCTTAATAACAACATAATAAATCTAATCATTCCTCTTCATCTTTGGTAGTATCATAACATTATTATTATCCAATAACAACATTTAGGGTATACTTTGAGGATTTGGACATTGCTTCGTGTAGTGTTCCAACTCATTGCAGATGAAGCATTGTACATTTTAATCCTTTTTCTTACCCTTTCAATCACGTACTAGTTGTATTTTTTCTCCATACTTATAAAAAATCTCATTCCCTTCAATAATTTACCAATATTATTCTTTCCACAGTTAACACATATGAAAAAATCCTTCTTTCCGCTCTTCCCTTTATCCATCTTCCTCTCTTTCATCATTTTCTTATCTTACATCCCTTCAAAGCCATAGGACTGAGAGAATTATTTACATATCTTATTAATATAAGATAATATTTCTTTATATGTTTAATATACGTGGGAGACTATTTCCCTTTTAAATGTTGGCTTAATACCTTGAAATATATGATCCTTCTTAATATTTTGATCATTTGTATTGCTGGAATTCTCATTCCTTAAACTAGGTGACATTTCTAAACAATGGCATACACTAGGTTAGTTTATGAATCACAATGCATGATTCCAAACATTTAAAATAAAAAAGTAAATTTAAAAGATAATGTATATAATCTATAATCATAAAATGTTTTCTTTGAGAAAGTATTTAATCCTAGATCCTTTATAATGGCTTGTAATGAAAATGTGATTTATCTTAAGCATATCCCCTGGGATTGTCATAACCAAGAGTGCAGAAAGACCTATTGTCATGTACCAGGATACCCCGGGTCAAGCCAAAATCTCCTTGTCAGAGTTTTCAATTCTAGGAACATCTATTCCAGAACTACCTCTACCTTCTTGTATCCAAATAGTGATGTATTTCTTGAAAAATATACGAAATCTCTACATTACCAAAATTCTAGGATGTTCATCTATACTAATCATCAAAGTATATCTTAGGGTAATGTTATCTAATTAGAGTTTATATAAATCTATTTCCAAGTTTTTTGGTAAACTTTCTCTGATACCAACTATAACGCCCCGAACCCAGTTTCCTAGTGTCGGTGCATTATTTTAATACATTAACATGATTACAAGGAATCCAATCCGGAAAGACCGATCAATTTAGTAATCTTGGAAAATATATTACATAATTAACATTACATTACACATTAGAAAATAAAATATAACATAAATTATCCTTTGATAACTCCATTAATCTCCTAGTTTAACCCTTATTATTAATCATAATGCACTTCTTGGAATACTTGGAAAATAAAACATAAGAATGGGGTGAGCTCAGATTCTTAGTAAGGATAACAATATAGCGGAAACATTCATAAATAAGCATAAACATTTAAGGAAATATATAATACTAAAACAAAATCCTATTAAACTTAAACATCTACATAATAAAGAAAATATAAAATCAAATAATTCCATTTACTTAATTACATGGATAATATAATAGTCGAATAATCACATTCAATATCAATAGTAGCTTTCATAATGATGGAATGGATAATTCCAAACTACATAACCACATACTCAAGGCCTTGTGCAAAGACTAAATATATAATTTTGTCAAGGCCTTGTTCCAAGACACTGGCTTGTCTCATGAGACATACAGATGCATCGAGGAGCTATAGCGGGCTCCACCCATCTCTCACTAAGTCCAATGCATTCCACATATGAAATGGTTTAAACATAACATAAACATTCGTATTAAAACTAGCATACGAAATGTCAATAATTTATCAATAAACCATGAATGATATAAAAATATCACATCCACAGTAAAACATATCACAAAACCTTCAATACAATATGGAAGATTTGTATCATATTAAATCAACTTCAAACAAGTTTATAATCCATCAATGGATGTAGACATAGATGAAAATGATAAGTAAAATTCTTTGAGAGAAATACCCCCTTTTCATGAAATTGATTAAATGTCTCACAATTTATAAAGAAATTAATTTAGAAGAAATTTTTTAATCAATGTTTCCCATACCAATTTGAAACATTAGAATATAATTATCATTTCAAAACATTCATGTCCATATAAATAAATCCTTAAAATCATTTTGAAAACATGGAATTTAATTAAAAGGGTTTAGAAAGATGAATCCTTAAAACATTTAAAATGATAAAATAGTTAAATAGACCCTCCCATAAAACAGTAAAAGATTAATTTTGAAAACATTTTTATGAAATATGGGTATTGATGATAAGTATGTCCCTATTAATAATTACACATAAACAATCTCGAATAATAATGAGATTGATGAAATAACCCTTACCTTGCACTTTTCTTTGGTCGATGGTACATTTTTCCTCTTGTTTAATGACCATAATATGTTATTAAATTATACCAAAACCATATTCATAGTTATTATATCATACATGATTCATTTATGACTTTATACTACCCATTTAATAATTATTTATTTGTTAAATTAACATTTTGGGTAATAATCGCTTTCTTTGTCATACGTGTTTTAACTTGTTATTCTTGATCGTATCATTTAGATCATGATTGAAATAATTATAGAATATAAACCATGATTTATATATTATATATATTTATAATATAAATATTTATAATAGATAGATATATGAAATGAAAGGCACTGTTTATGGATATGGTAGGTCGTATGTACGCATAAATGTTGTTTCCGTTTTCATATTGTATTGAACGAAAGTAGGTGAATAAGATATGTGTAAGTACATATATATATATCTCTCTCAAGTAGATTTATTATTTCATATATTACATAATTGTTAATAATATATATTTTTATAATCATCGTTGAATGGTGAACATGGGAATGAATCTCATCGCTTCGTGGAGACAGTAATCCATACGTACGCACGAGCGACAATATCATTATATTGATGGTGAAATAATATGTAATTGATTGGTAAATAATATATAAATAATAATTAACATGTTATATTTATTTTTTACATCAGTTATTCTCATTATTATAACCATCCAAATAATGAAGTGTTTGAATAAAAAACTAAACCACGACGTGGAGACGGTAATCCGTGTGTACGCACGTATGGTGACTTTGCCATTTATAGGATGGATATAATAATGAATATTGTTGTAAATTTTTTATAATAACATCACAGTATATAGGATATACTGGATTTATTATTTTATAATGGAAAAAAAGAAATAGGAAGTGGAAGAATAAAAGAACTTGAAAGAGGTGATGAAATATTTAACTCTTATTTGGGTTTTTCCTTTTGATTTGATCAAAAGGGCTCCATAGGATGGATTTAGGAACAAAGGACGGAATTTAAGATTAATTTATGAAATTTGGTAGGATATTTAGGCAGGGTTTCGCCAAGCCAAAAGGCTTTGGAGGTGTGAAATTTAGAGAAGGGGAAGTACCCTTTTATAAGAGAGGCGAGGGTCACTTTAGGAAAAGCTTGAAATATTACTTTATAATAAAATTATTTTAGTTTTATAATGGATAAAAATAAATTATTTAAAGGATAACGTGGGGATGGGTCGAAAACCACTCAACCAATAGGTTTTAGATAGGTTTAGTTCATCATATTAACCTTATCTTATAAATTTAACTCTTTGTTAAACTGTTTGACATTTACCATGTCTCCTTGTATTTTTATACTATATGGTTAATAAACTTACTATAACTAGACAAGAGAACCCCATGTAGTTAATTATTAATATATATAACCTTATCTAAGTCCTTTGGCAGAACCTTATATTTTTAAGAATTTTAAATCAATTAATAATATAATATTTGTTTTAAAAACTCAATTATGTCAATTTTTACACTATTTAGTATTTGATTTTCTTGAAAGCCATATAAACTTTATAAATTTGAATAAAATTTATTTAACCAACCCTAACATGTAATATTAAATTATAAAATTAGTTTAATTCATCATAAGTCCCAATTTTCATTTATTTGTATATTTATAATATCAATTATTTTAATATTTCATTAATAAGGTAATTACTCCATCATCATTGTGCCAAAAATAAATGAAATTATTTAATGTCTAAAAATTATAAATAAAATACAATTATGTAGTAAATCTGGTTATCTTTATAATTAGTATTTATAGTAGAATTTATCTTTTGTGTAAACCTATATTAAAAATTCTTTAGTTATTAAACATTGAATTTAACTCTTTTAACTCCTCTTTAAATAAAATAATAATAGATGTCCTAATCTAATCCATGTGTACCAAAGAGGATCATATTTTATTAATAAGGTTGTTTTTGGTCGAATTATACCTATCCAATAGAAATAGGTCATGTTTTAGGGTAATTATAATATCATTTTTACCCTTAATTACCATATTTACATTTAACCATGGTAAATAAAAGTCAGAAGTAAGTATTCACAAAAAAATTATTTTCATATTATTGAACCGAATTTTACTTAATTATATCAACCGTGTCTCTTGTTTTTTTTAATTTCAACTCACAGAAGTGGTAAAATTTAGTTTTATGAAAATTTTTAATGCACCTAGAAAGTGGGTAAAAGACGGTAAAATGTTCGATAATATTTTATATATCTAAATTTATTATAAAATGACTCCAAAGAATTACAATGAAAATATATAGGTATTATGTATCTATTTTGACCTAAAATAAATTAATATAAAATAAATAATTATTTAAATAAAAAGTCAGTTTTAATTAATAACGCAATGTTTTTCACTATTCATCAAAAAATTGAATGTTTTTAGAAAAATACCAAAAATTCACCCAAAGATAATTTTGATATTCTGAATTTAAAAATGAATTCTATATTCCCAAATTCAAAACATATATGTATCATTTATTAATTTAAAAATAATTCATGTTGTCAAAACCAAAAAGCTGGTTTTTAAAAAGTAAAAACTATCAAAAGATTGACATGTGTTTATGTCAAATTTAAATGTGAAATTACTTATAAAGACCTAAATTGAATTAAAGGATAAAAATATAATCTAGTTATACTTCCAAACCATTCAAATTCATAATTTATCTCTTTAAATTGTTTCGATTAAAAAAATTGTTTTCAATTAAAACATAGTATTTTTCACTATTCATTAAAAGATGAATGTTATTAGAAATGTACCAAAAATTTATCCAAACTTAATTTTTATGTCCCTCTTATAAATAACAATTTAATTTCATTAAATTTAATATATAAAAGTTTCAAATATTGGTTTTAAAAAGGTTTCTCTTTCATTTTTTGAAAAATACTTATTTTATCTGAAAAAATGAATTTGTTCTTATATTATGTCTAAGAAACAACACATAATATGGATTTTAAAATTATATAGAGTATATAAGATTCAAAATTCATTTAATACTATTCATAACTTCTTTTTGAACGGTTAGTTTAGTAAGTTGTGGTGCGCTCGAACTCGGTGTTGTGTATAGCGCAAGCTATTGAATTACTTTAGTGAGATACCATAATATAAAATCATGGGGTGTTACATATAAGGCATGTATTTTCATTCTTTTTCTTGAAAAAAATAAAATATTATGTGAATTTTTATTTATAATGCCTCTATATAATTTCTATAAAAGACAAACACATTTTCTAATTCACTTGTTTATTAAGAAATTCAAATGTCAACTGTAATGGAATAGATAAAATTTAATTTATATTAAATATATAATATTTGAACCATTCGTAAAAAAAGAATACAATGAAGATATTATACCATTAAAAATACCTTAACTAATCTCACATTTTCTGATCTATTCTCCTCCAATCAATATATAATATGATAATGTTACCCTGACTCTATATTTCTATAAAACTCCTAAAATACTTTTGTTTTACTTAAATAGGTTATTGTTATCATATAATTCATCTAGATAACTATGTTACTTCCCACTAATAATTAAAAGTTTTGATGAATGTGTACTCCCACATCTTCCCAATTTGGGTATAAAATTCTCTAGTGTGGAAGAATACTTAATAGAAATAAGCTCTCCAATAGTAGACACTATATTTTTTCAAATATTTTAAATAAACATAAATGAAATTTTAGTAATTAGATTAATTATCTCAAGAATATTTATACATAGAGACACATAACTTCCTAAATGGATGGTACCCTCAACCCATTTTGTTTAATAAAATATATGTAATCTAATGTAGTGATATTTTTCATAACTATATTTTAATAAATTTAAATCAATTTAAAAATTAAATATTTGAATATTCATATTAGAAAATAATTTAATTATTAAAAACATAAAATTAGAATACTTGTTTTGTAAAATGATAAATATAAATGACAATATGTGATAAAAAAGGATATCAAGTTTCTAAAATTAAAAAATACAACTTGAAAATTATGATTATAAAAAATAATATAAATATATCTAATATAATGAACATATATAGATGTAAATTTTGCACATAGAAAATTTAAAGTATTTTTACATGTGAATGTTTAAATAAAATCATTAAAAATATTTATTTATTAAAATTATTAGATGATTAATGAATTGTTTTCTCATATACCTTCTACACAATCATTACATATATCATGGTCTATGTATTAAAATCATCCTTATCGTAAGGAAATCACATAGTAAATGAAGAAATATCACATATTACCACAATATTATCAATATCCTCATAACATAAATTAATTTTTCCATTTAAAAATGATATAAAAATAATAATTTTATATATTAATAACATAATATATCAAGAAATCATGTATTAAAATGATAAATGGTTCCTCTGTGAAAATGAATCTTTTTCAAATCAGTAAGTAAAAATCTAAAATCATCATATTTCACATCACTATTACTATCAATCTAGTTACACTTAAACATTGAAACATAAAATTTAATGAAATAAATTTCCCATATGTCCTCAATAACTATAAAATTATATATTATTTTAAAATTTTGGTATTTATTTTATTCAATAAAATATTAATTTTGTTATAAATGGCCATTACTTTACTATTTTGACAGGTACTGTTGTTATCTTAACTTTTTATTATAAAATGTATTACTAATAATTTCAAAACTAGGCCCTGTGATCAAATTGAATCATGGTCCCTTATCTACCTATTTTAATGTTTTTAGTAAAAATTTATTATTTCTAACATTTTACTTAAACCAATAAAAAATTGTATTTTTTATGATCATTCATCAACCAAATTTGAATTCAGGTCAGATATTTAAGGAGTTATGTATGATAAATCCTGTTTTTTATTTGATATAATAGGATATCATATTTTATGATGTGTAATATCATATGAAAACATAAAATTCATGATTTAATATCATCTACCCTCAAAATGGTAAAGTATAATTGGGTTAGTTGTAAGGCATGGAATAATATTCCATGAAACTACCTTTTACTATTATTCATTTAAAAAACCTATTTAATAATATTATATGATTGGAAGTAGTTATTATTTTATAGACTCACGATAATTCCATGAAAGTAAAATTTTATGAATTCTCAAATCATATGGAATGGTACGAGACACCACTACCTTCAATTATTATGGAATCCAAACCAGTCTTCTTTGATGTCTATCATTTAAGGAAGTGTTACATGAGATATAATGCATGGAGTAGTAACATTCAAGAAAATTATACTTGAGATATCAAAGGAATTTACTCATGTTTTATAATCCATGAGTAAATGTACACATCACCATAGATAATCCTTAGGTCAATATAAAGACCAATTACATGTAATAGCAATTGTGTGTGTGTGTGTGTGTATACTTATGCATGGTTGAGAATCCCATAACCCTGATTCACTCTCCATCCTTATTCTTTATGCTTGATTTACTATCATTCCTTGGATAATTAATGGATACCATACAAATATTGAACGTTTCACTTAACCCATGGATAATCCAAACAGTTGAATATTTATAGGTTTTCACATTTGTGATCTTTATCAAACCATTTGAATATTGATACTATGGTAGCTTCAGTAAAAACGGTTGATTTTACATTTTATTCATTTTTAGTATATTCATTTTTTATTTATCTAAGCCTATAGAACATGTGATTGGAATTTTTATCTTCTTCATTACTTTTATTAAGTGTTAATAGATCACGATGAATCTCATCAATGGTATCAGGGCATCCCTTGTTATTAAATTTATGAAATCAGTTGGGAAATGATGTTGGTGTATATCATATTACAAATCATTTTTTAATGGAAAATGAAATTAAGAGGTTTATATTTCTGGTTATATGTATAAAAATATGATATAAGATATACTAATAAGTGATAAACTTTATTATTATTGGATTTCATTGGTTATAGTGTATGACTAATTCATATTATAAAATACAATTTCCTATGTTTTATATAACAAACAGAGAATCCCATCCTGAATATCATATATATGTTTACCATAAAATGTGATATGTGATATTGTAGTATGCAATGACAATATCAGTAATATAATATGATTTATTATGAATTTAAGGTTTATTGTATTTGATGATATTTTTAAAAATCATAATTTATGACTGCAAACATATAAATCTATTCTATATCAATCATGGTTTACTATACTACATGAATCATAAAATACAATATATAATTATTTTTTTGGTTTTATTTATATTCAATTATAAATTCAATTTATCAATAATGAAACTTGTATGAATATTTTTTAAGCTTTTATTGGGATATTTATTAATTTATAGAGTTTATAAATTAATTAATTATAAAGTATTTATATGTATTAAATTATATATCCCTAGGCTAGATTGACCACTAAGAGCGGTGAATATATGGATTAATTTTATGAATCCATTACATTTTAATTAATTATTTTTAACTTTTTATGTTTCTTAGTCCACTTAGTGATATCTTATAGTCTTACCCCATATGAATAAATTTTAAGAGAGATAAAAACACAAAAAATTTATTAGATTTGGTATTATAAATTAAACATTTTCATGTAGATTAGATCCCCTAACATGGATTCTACACTATAATATTATTATTAATTACAATGGTTTAGGAAGAAACTAGATATATAACACATTAGTCGATCCTCCAATTGACCCTAGTTATACCCCACCAGTAATACAACTCTTATAACTCGGTTGGTTCGACCCCCCAACCATCTTATCCATGATTGGTTATAAATAAAATTAATGAGCATCTTCAAAAATTAGTTAGACCCCTATCAAAATATCATCCTTCTTATCTATGTTTATTCTTTAATATAACGTCATAATCCTTCTTCACAGTGATCTTTCTTCAAAAGAAAGTATGACCTGAATTTCTAAAGTACTTCCTCAATAACATAGACAATAGTGATAATCTCTAGACATCTTCTAGATCTGTTGTGATATTTATTATCCCTAGATTATTTTAATACTTGGGTATGTATCCTTCATGGAAACCTAATATTAGCTCACATACTTATTCTTCTTAATACTATATATATTGCTCTCCTAAATGATCTTGCATTAAATTATAATAGGTCTCATTTCTCTGTATCCATTTTTTATATAATACCTTCACCACATATTTATATTCACAAAATGATCATAAATACTATTCTAAAAATATCATAGTTAATGTTTTTATATATTAATTATTGAAATCACATAATCCCTAGTAGCATGATCATCTAATTTAAATTAGTAAACTAATTCATGATTTTGATATAATATAAAATTATTTTAATTATAATTTAAAACATATTTTAAATATCTAAAAGTATCAGGATTGAATCATCTACATGATATATAAATATTCACATACTCAAATATCTCATATGATATTTCCACATCTTCTTGAAATTAGCTACATTGCGCAATATTTATACAATTAGTAAAATTATATAATCAGCTACATGGTCCTCTCTAGTTATGTAGAAATTAGGTACATGGTTCTCAATTCATCTATGTCACTAAAATAGCTACATTATTTTCCTATTTTACTAAATTATCTGTGTAAATTAGCTATGTCAAAAAATCAAATACATAGTGGAATTTGATATATGGACCAACTATGTTTCTTAATTAGCGATATGAATTGGCTATGTGGTTTCCAACCACTTCAACAATTCTTAATTTTTTTATAAAAGATTATACTTTATCCACCAACACATGATTTTATTCTATTGATGATCAACTAATCCTTTACTACATTTTCCTGAACTTCTACATTCATGTTATTCAAGATGTAGCCACATAATTCTTTTTCCATAGAATATGGTGGCATATTAATCATCGTATATACTTATATAAATTTAGTATTAGTCATTACATTCAATGCATCCATGAAATCATAATAATCCTAAAAAATTATCAATAACACATATTGAACTATAGAGAATAAATGAAATAATTTCTTGGGAATAACAATAAACCCATTTGAATTTATTATCAATACCAATCCTCAATACAAAGATGTGTGCTTGGATAAATTTTCTAATTATTCTCCTCATTGAAAATAAAATTGAATGTTCAGTGAGAGGGTTTTCTTATCTCTACTTATACCTTTCAATGAACACACAATTCTCTTCCCTCTCTTATATGATAAGGATGATACCACATGGTTCTCTTAGAAAAGATACTTAATCTATTCTACTCTAAGTCAAAATAGGAAAACATTGTGTATAAAAAATCATATATACAAATCTTTGTTAATGATATCCATTAACTACCATGAATGTGATATAAAGATTATAAATTCCCATTATCAATATAGGGGATGTTAAGACAAGAATTACATAATCCTATATAAATATAAAAAAACATCTTAATGTTCAGGTTTACAAGAATAAATACCCCTTTGTCTTATAATTTCTTCAACCAAAACTCCCAATAAATTATTAGAATTATAGAATGGAATTAGGGGTAAAAAGTGTGATTGAAATACCTCATACTTCATTACATCGAAAATTTCCAAAAAAAATCTAGATTCATATGAAAAAATGTTTCAGAAGCCTCATACCTCAATTTTTATCTCCCTCAAGGGTTGAAATCCTATTTTTCATTTAATGTTAGTAAAAATAATCCATGAAGGATAACATATTCAAGATTTTCAAAAGTGACAACCATAGACTTATCTATAAATTTATTGCATTATAGTTCCAAAAACATAAAATAAAAGGGAATATAGAGGGATTTATATATTTCTAAGGAGTAAAAATGAGGTTGAGAAATTTCTCTCAAGCTAAACCATCATTTCCTTCCAATCATCGCCTTTCCTTTATATGAAATGTCCTTTTTTCCATTGTAGTCAATTAACTACCAGATGTCCAAGGTTCTTTAATTTTATTTTTCAAAAGATTAAAATTTTTAGGAATCTATGTCGATAATTTTTTGGTTGTATATCGTGCTTTATTACACCTTTCAGATAAGAAATTGGCCACCTTTAATATAACACCCCATGATTTTATGGTATATATCCCATTAAATAAATTCAATTCAGTTGATAGTTTATATTGCACACAAAGTTATTTATTTTAGAATAAATCTTATTAAATCTCATAGATAACACACAAAAAAACTCTATAAATTATGAATGAATGAATTAAGGGGTATTCCAAGAAGTTAGGGAACCAATACTGATAAGTAGTAACTTGAACTTTGGAATAGTAATACGACCCTTATGAATAGTAATTCATCCAATGGAATTGTAACATCACCTATGAAATTATAAATAAAGTTTAATTATATTATAAATTGTAAAATGATATAATTTTATCATAGTATAAGTAAATGAATATTTTAATAACTATTAAATAAGTGTTTATATTTTTATAAGTCATAAATATTTAATTACAATTTTTTAATTAATAAAAATATTTAAAACAAAATTTATTTTCATAAAATGTATTCATAAAAAAATATTTTGGATTTTTATTTTTTAGGATAATTTTGTGAGACCTTAGTTAATTTCTCAATGTGTTATAAAATGAGTTATAAATTTAAAATATGCATTTTACAAGTAAATGATGATTTTAATTAATGATTAATTTTATCATATTTATAAAATTATTTACATAAAATTATATTAATTTTTAGATTGTAAATGTCTAAAAATTCCTACGGTTAATTTTAGGTATTTTTCAGAAATATGTGAATTTTTGGTGAATAGAAAAACACAATACTTTACTATATATACACATTATAAGTTAAATACACTATTAATTGAGTCATGGTTGATGTAAGAACCATTTTTTCAAATGAAAATGAACAAATTAATTTATTTAATCACAACAATAATAACCATTTCATGTATCGATCCAAAATAATAAAATAATGAACAAAGTATTCACAAAACACCCAACTCCACCATTATAAATACCACCCCTTCTCAACAAACCTTGAAAGATTTAATCATTTTATAAATTATACCAAAATAATATTTCAAACTCTATTATCCATTTCCATGAGACATTGTTTTTATAAAAATTCCAAAACCAAAGTCCCTAAAGCAGGTTCTCAATGTGGATAATTCAAGAGGTAAATCCTCTTTCTTCTTATTTTAATTTCCTTTCAATTTTATTTTTTATTTCTTATCCTCTCTTCACCTCCTCTATCCAAAGAGAAATGATAACCCTCGTTTCACTAATATTATTTAATTATATCATTTTAATATAAGAACCATCATCAAAAACCTTTCTCTCTCTTTTTTATTTTATAAATGAAAACATCGCCCGTGATGTGGAAATTTACCGACATCATGGGTGATGCATTTTCATTTTCCATTGACAGCTACAAGTCTGGTCATAAAACCATAATTATGGTCAAACCATATTCTATTATACATATTATAATTTATTTAGTATTCTATAACCCTTACATAGATGTTATAATAATTACTAAGACAAAACTATTTCATGACGATCTAAAAACCACCAAAATGATCTAAATCATTATCATTAATGTTCCATCTAATGAACCATATTCATATATAAAAAAATAATATATAATATCATTAAATCTTATGTATTTTCATTAATAATATATAATTCCAATTCTATAGAATTATTCTTATTTTACTTGAAATTCATTAGTTATAAACAAGAGAACCAATCATGAAAACTAAGAAAACAAAATATCCCAAATGATAAAATTGTATCTTATAACTCATACAAATGACCATACAAAAATACAATGAAATTATAAAATATAAAATATATATTTAAAAGGTTATTAATTTATTAATTAATGGATTGAATCTGATTATCTAGGATATTAAGATTAAGTGTAGAGTACATTCCGATATGTGGTAAGGGGTTTCTCATCTAAATTTTATTTCCGTGAGATTTCTATTATTCACCACTTATTTCTTATATGTGGTATATAAATAATAAAAAAATTTATATAATATCATTAATATATTTATATTCATGTTTTATCAATGATACATTTTATGATTATTAATTTTTGGTTCTACGATTTGATTTATTACAATGTGGTAAGGGACTTTGTCTCAATTTCCATTTCATTGAGTCTTAATTGGTATTGTGCACCAAAAAATTATTATGTTGTGTATATAATTCCTCTTTGAGATAATTTTTAATTTTAAATAATATTTATATTAAATATCAACATTCTTGTATCATGTATATGATTATTGTCTTAACTATATACCATTTTACACACAATGTTTATTTTGAATTTTGTTTCAACTAGGGAAATATTGATGAATCTATACCCTTTATTAAATATATATATTTTGTTAGGGTATATTATTATTGAATTAAATCAATGTATGAATAATTATATGAACTTGCAGTTATGGTTGGGTCCCACTATCAACCCTAAATGCCTCGACAGGTCTCATGAGATAAAATAGTTGGTGACAAACACTTCATGTCTGTTTCCAAATAGAATCAGATGGGTTTCTACCCATATAATTAAACCATATTGATGGTATAATGGTTAATGTTCTAGATACATGAAATCCAATAAATAATAATTTTTTTTATTTATCATTCAATTATTACTTTCCATGATATTTTCAATATGAAAAAAATATTTGGATACATTTTCATTCCCAGTTTATTGATGGCATGGGTTTGTCATATTATTTACCTTGAAATAATATCTACGCCTTATGGAATTTACATTTATTATTATTATTTCATACAAATCTTACTGATCATTTGATATGACCTTTATTATGTTTTCTTTTCCTAGGGTATGAAGAGGAAAGCTTTGGGTGAGTTTGAAGGATGGTATTTTTTTGTATCATGTTGTATTTGATATATTTCATAATATACTTTGGGTATAATATATGTAATATGGACTTTCAAAATTGATAAAACAATCAATAATTTGGGATTATATTCCTTATAATCTTGTCAATATAATTAAAAAATTCATTTCCCCCTGGCTTCTGGGGTTGAGGCGTTACAGTTGGTATCAGTGAAGTTTATCAACAACATTCGAAACTAGATTTAGAAAACATTGTTTCAGGAACATAAACCTAAGATTGAATTTGAGAATAATCATAGAAGAACATACTGTAATATTTTTAATGTATATATTATTTGGGTCTTCATAGAAATACATCCATGTTTGGATACTACCAGTGGATGCGATTCTAAAATAGGTGTACCTAGGAGTAACAACTCTGACAAGGTGTTTTGGGCCTAACATGGGGTAACCTGGTACATGGAAACAATCCTTACTATGAACCTAGTTTGACACTCCTATGGGATATTTTTATGATAATTCACATATTCGTTACAAACCATTATAAAGGGGTTAAAAGTAAACATGTCCCTGAATAACCCTTGTTTATGATTATGAGATTAGGAATGCATAAATTTTTAATTTATGTTAACTGATTTCGGTTTTGAAATTAATAATTACATTTCATAACATAATTTAGTGTATTAAATTTTTTATTGATGGATCCTAATGGAAGAAAAGGAATCAATACCCATAGAAATTGTGGGGATTTCACCACTGAGTATGTTAACATAGTTCGTGTTAGAGCTACGAAGATGATAACCATATTGCGAAAACATGACCAGGTTAGGATGAATAACCATACTACAAATATATTGGATCATTTCATGTGGAATAATCCCCAATATTTTAGTGGGAAAACTAATCCAGTTGTACCTTAGTAGTGAATCAAGTCCCTTGAAATGTTATTTCATGCATCGGGATGCAATGAAAATGAAAAGGTAGTATTGTCTGTATATTATCTCACAGGAGATGTTGATCAATAGTGGTAATTGGTCCAAAATATTAAAGAGGAAGATGAAATAAAAGGCCTGGATTGGATAACATTAAAATAAACACTATTTTAAAAGATAATTCCCTCATGATCAATGAATATAAATGAAGAGAAAATTACTTAGCCTAAATAAAAGGGAAGAAGCGAGTGTTGTAGAATATGAGGCTACCTTCATAAGACTATCCTTGTATGATATATATTGCAAACATGATTCGCAAGACAATATTGATCATTTCATTGAAGCTATTAAGCCACATCTTCAAATGGAACTATATTCTCAAACATTTTCATCATATGAAGAAATAGTATTAAGATATATAAAAATGGAGAGTGAATTTTCTAGATCCATTTTTTTAATGGTAATCAAAGGGGAAAGAGGTATTCTAATAACCATGGATAAGGGGAAGTTCCAAAGAATAATAAGGGTACAAACAAATTCCCATTATGTGAGAACCATGGAAAGCATAATCCAAGAAAATAATTAAAAGGCATCAGAGTTGGTTATATGTGTGGACAAAAGGGTCATCGAGATAATGAATATAAGGGGAAGAGAAAAATAAATGATGTTCAATAATACAATTATAGGGACTTGGGACACTATTATAATGATTTTCCTAAGAATCTAAGGGACTTTCCTTAGATTATTGGCCTCTGTAGGCGAGGTGTTTGTTCATAGATGAGGACTATGATGTTCTATGGTTTTTAGTGGGATGTTTTTCGACAACAACAAAGGTTATTTAATGAAGATGATGATGAAATCCAGTGGTCTTCTTTGATGAGTATCTGGTGAGATGAAGGGGTGATTTGTGTCAGGGTATGCATCACGAGGTGGGTGGTGGCCCGAGGAGGTTATGTTTGTTACAGTTGGAATGAGGAAGTTTGAAATTTGAAATTTGAAAAGGTTTTTGTGGATGTTTGTGTGGTGATAGTTTTGTAAGGTTCCCACATTCCAAAAAGTGGATTTTTAAAATAATATAAAAATGGGTTGAGGTATCATTTAATTATTTTATATCTTCCTATTTTTCAATAAAATTAGACATTTTTAATTTTGATTTAATAAAGGAGTTGTGAGTCAAAACTCATAAGGGATGTATCATTACAACAAAGATGTGTTGGACAGTCCCCTTTATGGGACCTAAAAATACTCTAGTTGCTGACCTTTTCATCATACCTATTATTTAATTTTATATAATCATTTGTATGAAATTGATTTACAACTATGATGCAAAAATTAATCGTAATAACAATGTTAAAAAATCTGAGAAAGGTGTAGAATCCCTTATCTTTAGAGAACAATACTCATCATCTATTTTTTTTCGAGAAACACCCACAGTAGATCTGATAAATTAAATTATTGGGGAGGAAGAGAAAAAACATATATGGATGAGGAAATAAGTCTTAAAATTGAGGATGTACTTATTATGTAAGAATATATTGATTTTTTTCTAGATGAATTACCAGGACATTTTCCGGAGTAGGAAGTTGAGTTCTCTATTGATTTAATTCATAGAACATGACCTATATCAAAGAATCATAATATAATGGCTACTATGAAATTAGTATAGATAACGAAAAAACTTTATGAATTGAGTTGTAAGGGGTTTATCCAACCTAGTGTTTCTCCCTCGAGATCCCATGTTTTATTTTTCATGAAGAACGATTGATACATGAGGTTGTGCACTGACTGTAGAGATATAAATGCTATTATAATAATGAAAAATTATACCCTACCTTACATTGATGATTTATTTGATAAAATTCATGGAGATCAATGTTTTTCAAAGATTGACCTTCGATCTGGATATCGTCAATATCATGTGAGGAAGGAAGATATTCCAATGAGAGCATTTTGAAACACTTTTTGACATTACGAGTTTATAGTAATGCCATTTGGAATGACTAATGCAGCCTCTGTTTTCATGGATCTAATGAATATACTTTTCAATTAATATCTAGATGATTTTTTGTGGTATTTATTGATTATATCTTGATATATTTCAAAAGATATGGGGATCAAGAGAACCACTTGAGGGTTGTTCTAGAGATTCTGAGAAGAAAATAGTTATATAGGATGTTTAACTATTGTGAATTTTGGATTCAAAAATTTTCTTTTCTTGGAAGTATTATCTCTAAGGATGGAATCTCAGTTGATACTGTTAAGATAAAGGAAATAAAAGAATGGCCTATGCTAATGAAGTTAACCAAGGTACATAGTTTTATTGAACTAGTAGGATACTATCAGCATTTCATATAGAATTGTTCCTGATTGGATAACCTTATAACCAAGCTCAAAAATAAAGGGATTATGTTTATATAGACAAAAGAATGTTCAAATGTTTTGAATAATTAAAGAGGAGATTAGTCAATCCTTTAATTTTGACTATTCCATCTAGAAATGATGGTTTTTTGATATACTGTGATTCATAAAACAATTAAATGGGTTGTGTCTCTATGAAAAATGATAAAGTTATTTCTTATGCATCAAGGCAATTGAAGAAACATGAATAACATCATGGAACTCATGATATTGAGTTAGAAGCCATCATTTTTGCTCATAAAAATGGAGACACAATATCCATGGTGAATGATATGAGATATATATGGATCACAAGAGTTGTAAATACATTTTTATATAGAAAGAACTCAACATGAGAAAAAAAGATATTGCTCGAGCTACTCTAGCATTTTTATATTCTAATAAACTTTCACCCAGGATAGGAATATAAGTTAGAAGATGCATTAAATGGGAAAGATCAGGGGCTTAAAACTAAAATGGGAATTGATAAAGATTCTATGTTTATGTATTTAGAAAATATGGATATTGGAATTATTAAAGAAGAGGAAACATCATTCCTTTTTGAAATTATTGTGAAACCATTTTTATTAGAGAATTTAAAAGTCACTCAATCTGATGATGAGGATTTTAAAAAGAAAATTAAATCCCTTAAGGATGGAATACTGGAAGATTTAATGTATAAAGACAAAATTATAAATTTGGAAAGAGTATATTTGTTCCATCAATACCGAATCTAATAAGGGAACTATTTGATTATTCTCATACCTAAAATTCATCCATACACCATGTTTGTTTCAATACGTACAATGTTCGGAAAGAATATTTTTTGTGGGAAAATATGAAGCATGAAATTGTTGGCTATGTGTTAAGATTAAATGTTTTACAAAATGTGAAAGATGAAATAAAAGACCCTAATGGATTCATGAAACCTCTTTTTATACCTATTTGGAAATGGGATGATATTACGATGGAATTTATCACAGGACTACCAAGGACTCTAAGAAGGAAAGATGCAATATGAGTTATTATTGTTCAACTTACCAAATCTGCACATTTCCTTGAAATAAGGGAATATTTTCCACTAGAGAGCCAATAATGACTCCATATTAATGAATTTGTAAGACTTCATGGTGCACCTCTATAAATTGTGTCTGATTTAGATCCCCAATTTACATCAAAATTCTCGAAGCTTATTCAAGAAGGATTTGGATACTAGGATTCATATGAGTAATGTTTATCACCCTCAAATTGATAGACTATATGAAAGTACTATTTAAACATTGGAAGACATGTTAAGATCATGATCACATTACTTTCAAGGTATATGGGATTTGAACTTACCTTTGGTGGAATTTAGATACAATAATTGTTTCCATTATAGTTTTTAAATTTTTATATATAAAGAATTATATGGAAAGAGATATCAAAATTTAACTTTTTGGGATGAAGTCGGTGAAAAGAAACTTATAGGCCCAAAACTTATTAAATATACAATGATAAAGGTAAAGATAATTCAGCCTCATATTAAAGCATCGAAAAAGTAGCAAAAATTTAGGATGAAACAACAGAAAATATTTTGAATTCCATGGGTGAGATCATGGATTTCGGAAAGTATCTTTATGAAAGGGTGTCTTAACGTTTGGTAAGAAAAGGAAATAGATCCCTAGGTACATTAAACCCTTTGAAATTCTGGAAATAATTATTGTTGTATCATATGATTTAGCAATACTACTAAGTCTCTTCAAATTTCATGATGTGTTCCATGTGTCATTATTAAAGAAGAACATGCCAGACCCAACACATATAATCACCTATGAAGAAATTGAACTGGAACCTAACTTTTCTTACAATGAAGAGCCTGTAGAGACTCTTGAAAAAAATAGAGAAAGTAATGAGAAATCAGATGAATCAAGTGGTAAATATTCTTTGGAGAAACCATAAGATGTAGGAAGCAATGTGGGAACCTGATGATGTTATAAAGAATAACCACCCCCATATTTTTAGAAGACAACGTTCATAAAAAATTTTATGGAAAAAGTTATATAGGAGGGATGAATATAACTCCCAATGATTTTATGGTATATATCCTCTTGAATAAATTCACTTCATTTGACAGTTTATATTGCAAAAAAAATTATTTCATTTAGTATAAATTATATTAAATCTCATAGAGAACACAAAAAAAAATCTATAAAATAAGAATGAAAGAAATAATGGATATTCCAAGAAGTTAAATAACCTATACCGATAAAATAGTAACTTGACCTTATGAATAGTAATATGAACATTATGAATAGTGATTTTTCCAATTGAATAGAAACCTTAATGATGAAATTATCAATAAAATTGAGGTATCTTATAAATGGTAATATGATATAATTATATCATAGTATAAGTAAATTAATATTATAAAAAATATTAATTAAGATTTGGTATTTTTGTAAGTCATAAAAATTTAATTAAAAATTTTAATTTGTAAAATTATTTAAAAGAAAATTTATTTTCATATAATTTATTCATAAATTAATATTTTATTTTTCTTATGATTTTAGGATACTTTTTTTAGACCTTAGTTTTTTAGAGTGTTATAAAATGAATTATAAATTTAATATATGTATTTTTTGAGTAAATGATGATTTTAATTGAAAATTAAATTCGCATAATTAGAAATTTATTTTCATAATATTGAGTTCATGTTTGGATTTTAAATTTCCATAAATGGTTATGGTGTATTTGTTGGATTTTTAGGAAATATTTGAATTTTGGTGAATAGTAAAATATTGTAACATACGGTATATATACATTATAAGTTAAATACACTATTTATTGACCCAAGGCTGATGTAAGAACCATTATTTCAAACTTAAATCCAAAAATTATTGTATTAAGCCACAAGAATCATCACTATTCATTGTCTTGGGACAAAATAATAAAATAATGAATAATATATTCACAAAACACCCCACTCCTCCACTGTAAATACCACCCCTCACCACCCCTTATACTAACACTTTAAAAGATTTGATCATTGAAAATTTTTTTCCCAATACTATTCCCAAGTATCTCCCCCATGTCCATGATTTCTTGGTCTCATAAAAATACCAAACCAAGGTCACTTGAGGAGGTTCTCAAAGAGGAGAATTTTAGAGGTAAGTCCTCTTTCTTTTTCTTTTTATTTTCCATTCAATTTTCTTTTTCATTTATTATCATCTCATCACATCCTCTTTACAAAGAGACATGATAACTCCAGTATCATTAATATAATGGAATTATATCATGTTAATGTAGGATCCATCATCAAACTCTTTTATCCCTCTCTTTTATTTTATAAATGAAAGCATTGCCTATGATGTGTTAATTTATCGATAGTAGGGACGATACATTTTTCATTTTCCATTAACACCTACAAGGTAGGTCATAATACCATAATTTTGGTTAAAAAATATTTTATTATACATTTTATAATTTATTTATTATTATGTAACCAATATATATACATGATATTAATTACTAAGAAAAAACTATTTCGTGACGATCTAAAAACCACAAAAATCATCTAAAAGATTATCATTAAAGTTATATTTAATGAATCATCTTAATATCTTAGAAAAATAATATATAATAACAATAAATCTTCTTTATTTTTGATAATAACATATAATTCAGATTCTGGTGAATTATACCCATTTTACATAAACTTCATTACTTATATACAAGCAGATAGATCATGAAAACCAAGAAAATGAATGCTCGTGAATGCTAAAATTATATCTTATAACTCATAAAAAATGACATAAATAAACCTAGTTAAATTATAAAAAAATAAAATAAAAATAAAAAAATATTATTAATTAATTAATTAATGGGTTTAATATAATTATCCAGGACATTAAGATCATGTGTCGAGCACATTCTGACATAAGGTAATGAGTTTGTCATCTCACTTTTATTTCCACGAGATTCCCATTATTCGAAACTTATTTAATATATGTGGTGTATATATACTTACATTTTATCTAATATCATGAATATATTTATATTCATGATTTTCAATTATAAATTTGATGATTATTAATTTTTTCTCATGCAATTCGATTGATTATAATGTGGTAAGGGATGTTATCTCAATTTCCAATTCATTGAGACTTACATGTTATTATGCACCTAATTATTATTATGTGGTGTATTAATGCCCATTTGAGATAATTTTAAATTTTTTTAATATATTTTTATTAAATATCCATATTCTTGTATCATGGATATGATTATTTTCTTAGATGTAAACCATTTTACATATAGTATTTATTTTGAATGTTGTTTTAAATGGGGACATATTGATGAATATTTACCCTTTAATCCATATGAATATTTAGGTAAGGAATATTTTTATTGAATTAAATCTATTTTTGAATAATTATCTTGAATTTTAGTTATGGGAGGGGCTCGTTATAGCCCCTCGATGCATCAAAAGGTATCATGAGACAAAATAGTTGGTGAAAACCCCTTCATGTTTGTTTGCAAACTGAATCAGCTAGGTTTATACCGACAGACATAAATCATCTTGAAGGTATAATGGTTCATGTTCCTGATACATGAAATCCAATAAATATACATTTTATTCTTTCAGTATGCAGTTTTTACTTTCCATGTGATTTTCACAATGACAAAATATATGGAAACATTTTCATTCACAGTTTGTTAATGGCATGTATGTATTAAATTATTTACCTTTCCATAATGGTTATGCCTTATTGACTTCAATTCTCTTATTATTATTTCATATAACTATTACTAAGAATTTTAGCTCACCCTTATTTTGTTTCCTTTCCCCAGGTTATAAAGAGGAAAACTTTGGATGAGTTTAAAGGATGTTGTTTATTTCATTTTATTATATATCATGTTGTATTTTTTATCTTTGCAAATGTACAATGGTTATCATTTATGTAATTGGGTCTTCCCAAAATGATAAACTAATCTGTCCTTCGGGATTTTATTACTTGTAATAATGAACATGTAATAAAATAATGCACCGACCTTGAGCTTCTGGGGTTGGGGTGTTGCATTTAATTTTCCACTAATTGGAATATTTTCTTATTTCTTTATATTATAGGGAGTTTCTGATTAAATAATTTTTGTTTTTATTCCAAAATTAATACTCATGTTTCTTTAGTTTTTACTTATAATTATAACAAATAGGTTTTATTCTCTCTCTAGTTTTACTCTCCATTGCTTAAGGATTTCTTTGATTTTCATGAATTGAAATATTATACCAATATTATAGTGTTTTGTGTCTAGACTTACACTAACACCAACAATAGCCAAAGAATGTTATTAACTTCTATTTTTGGTATATTATATTCGTAAATAATTGTTTTTAAAACTTGTTTTTTGTCACGACCCGCCTTCACCAAAAGGAGGGAAAGGTCAGCAAGTTGCCAGGCCCTTCCTTCCTTAGGTTGAAGGAGAGATAATGACCCCCGAAACCCGCCTTCAATAGGTCCCGGAGTGGCGACTAGCACCAAGGGTGTAGGAAATTCTCGCAAATGGAAGGCATTACCCTTTTTATTTTATAGGATCGAAAGATAAGAAGGAGGAAACCCAACAACACCAAGGTAGAAAGAAAAGTAAAGCCAAAAGTAAACCATTCCCACATGCATGTTTCAAAAGTGGGAGCCACAAGGTGCAAAAAGGTAACTACAAGGTAAGTACCAAAAAGGAAAAGAGAAACAACTGCAACCGCTCCGAAAGTTCGAGCTAGTAAGGTCCTGCGTGAACCCCGAAGTCCTCCTGGAAACCTGAAAGCAGTTTTACATACGTAGGGTGAGCATACAAGTACACTCAGTAGGGAAAACCAAGACTCTCGTGCACAAGTGGGGGAACGTACTAAAGTCCCGTGAGAAAAGAGTGAACCGAACAACTAACAAGGCAAACTATCCGTCCCAGGCCTCACCAAGGCTCACTCCCTAAATAACGCAAGTCAAGTAATATATATAGTAATATCACATAGATGTTGGGTACCCCGCGCCACTTCCCCACTGGTTATTGAGACATCCTACGCATCGGACCAATCCCGCCATTCTCACCGCAGTCCCACTGCCACACCCGCCCGCACACACCTGGGCCACAACCACACGCAGTCCCACTGCCAAATCCCGCCCGCACACACCTGGGCCTCAACTGTCACAAGTAACCACGCCTGCAAACACCTAGGCCAGAACAACCACCGCTACACCCGAAGACACCTGGGCTAAAGGATCCACTGCCACGCCCGAAAACACCTGGGCCTCATCCCGAAGACACTTGGGAAACCACCTGCCGCACACACCTGGCCAACCACCACAACACCCTGCCCGATGGTTCTTGGGCTAATAATGGACTTCAGGCCATCACAGCCTGCCCGAAGGTACTTGGGCTATCCGGGAAAGGGAGCAGAAAAGGAGCTAATAACCAGCCACTAAGTATAGTGTTTGGGAAAAACACCCTTCCCCCATAAATGGGGGTGTTCGGCACTAAGTGCTCAACTTGGGTGGGGCGCGAATAAGAAACACAAAGCTACAAGTATAGATATAGGTAACAAACACTCACCCAAAACTTAGGTTTTCCTAGCCAGCCTACAGAACACAATACCACAGCGTCCGAGTCACGATTCACGACTCTTGCCCACAAAACCATTAATCCCATTCTTGTTTCACGTTCAGTCAAAATGTTCAATTAATTTTAAGCACTACTGGGCAACTATCATAAGCATAACCAAGGAAAACGTCAAAGCATAGATCAACCAAAACACTCACACCCGTTCTGCCAACAGAGGATCTCTCCCCAATTCGTGATAAAAACTCGCAACCACTGAAACCATGCCAAAAGGAGATCCCATCCCCCAAATTCACATAGCCACCAAGAGTATAAAAAGAACAGGGGATCCCATCCCCTCCCACATTTCCAGCAAATGGCCCGAAGCGAGAAACAACCACTAACCACTACCAACACAAGTCAGGGATTTTTCAGATTTAAACGACTTAACACACTCCATGATTTCAAAATCCGTGTGCTTTAACCGGGAGTTATCACAGAAGGGCCGGTCCTGGTGCTTCCAATTATTTAGCCGGATATACGTGATTAACCGATTTCACAGCAGGAGTTCTCAATTTCAGCAACCCATTTAAAACATCATGAGGGAATTCAAGTGCACACACACGACCACCAACGGCCTCAATTTCCAGAAAACATAAACCAGTACAACAAAAGGGATGATCACAAGATAAAGCATAACAACGATCACAACCCCTTCCCCCTCTTCCTTTAGAACTTCATTTATTATCTTCATTAGGGTTTAGTTCAACCAATTCCATAGGAACAAAAGTAGCGCCCACCCCGCATGATACACAAAAGTGAGAGACGAGAGAAATTCCCTACTTGTTGATAGATGATAGACGTTTAGGCCGGGGGCGCGGAACTTTACGGATAACGACGCGGGGGTCCCGACGCACCAAAAGAGCCACAATCGAAGAAGGGGGAAAGCCACGGCCTAACCCTTAATTATAAGAGCTGGGGACGGTTGAGATGAAACACAAAACCACGGAAGACGAGGGAGTCGTGGGCAGACCAAGTGGCTTGACTCATCATTAATGGCACTGGGTGGTTTTAACCGACCCATGAATTAATGAAGCATTTAATTAAAACCTTGGTGCACGTTTCGGATTCCCAAGATATTTTTAACAAGGCAGAATAGGGTTTGAAACCCTATTTGCGAAAAAGGAACGTTACTGGAACAACGTGGCAAGGCCGGGCGACGTCGGCTGGTCTCACCGATCGGTCTCACCGATCGGTACCCCGCAAGGAAACCGGATTTTGGCAAAGGGAGGGACCAAGGGGGGGTCTGGGTCATCACATCAGATACCTCTTAAACGATTCTCGTCCCCGAGAATCAAAACAAACCAGAAGGAAAGAGAGGATCCGAACAACCATCTTCGAAGATACCTCTTAGGAGTGGACCCCCGCTAATTGGAAACACTCCCTGTCAAGAAGCAAGCAACATACCACGCAAAACCGCCCGGTCATGTGGGTTTGGGGAGTTCCCCCCCCCCCCCCCACGTCAAGATATTATCCGCTTTGGGCGGCACTGACTCGCCCGCACGGGTTTAATCGCATCCACCTTAATGCGTCCTGATTAGGGGTCGGGTTTCCCCTCCCTTTAGCCGGGGCTTTCCACACATAACAGAGGAAAGGAACTAGCACATTTCATAGACAAAAAAAAAGGTCAACGTTCTGTCGCAACAGGCACCAAAGGTTCAAAGCTCAGAACAACTCGGGGTATTGGGCACGCATCTGTGCTTCCCTCTCCCACGTGCTCTCTTCGAGGCCGCCATGTCTCCACAACACACGAACCAGGCCGATGGTTCGTCCACGGAGCACTTTCTCCTTGCGATCCTCGATTCTGACTGGCCGTTCCTCGAAGGTCGCGTCTCCTCCCACATCTAGCTCTCCCCAGTTGATGACATGAGAGTCATTATGTAAGTACTGACGAAGCTGGGAGACATGGAAGACGTCATGAATCCTCTCCAACTGAGGTGGTAGGGCCAGCTGATATGCTACCTCGCCAACTCGCCCCAGCACCTCGAAAGGTCCGATGAACCTAGGGGAGAGCTTACTCCCCTTTCCAAACCTCCGCTGCCCCCGTCGAGGGGAAACCTTCAAAAACACATGATCTCCCATCTCGAACTTCAGGGGCCTCCTCCGACGATCAGCATAAGATTTCTGCCGATCCTGAGCTGCTTTCATCCTCTCCCGCACTAGCTGGACTTTCTCCGTGGTGCTCTGCACTACTTCTGGTCCAAGAGTACCAGTCTCACCAACCTCTGCCCAGCATAAGGGTGAACGACATGGTCTCCCATACAAAGCCTCAAAAGGAGCCATGCCAATAGTAGAGTGAAAACTGTTGTTGTAGGAAAACTCTACTAAAGGCAAGTGTCGTACCCATGATCCTCCGAAATCCAGAACACATGCTCGCAGCATTTTCTCCAAGGTCTGGATAGTCCGCTCTATCTGCCCATCGGTCTGAGGGTGAAAAGCAGTGCTAAGGCGTAGTTGGGTGCCAAAAGCATGCTGTAACCCCTTCCAGACTCGTGAGGTGAAACGAGTGTCCCGATCTGAGACGATCGTTTTCGGAACTCCATGCAAACGCACCACCTCATCCACGTACCTCTGTGCTAAGGTACTCACGGGTCCTGACTCCTTGATAGCCAAGAAGTGAGCGGATTTTGTCAATCGATCCACCACTACCCAGATAGCATCATGCCCGCCCTGAGCTCTGGGTAGTCCCGTGACGAAGTCCATCGAGACGTCGTCCCACTTCCACTCGGGGACATCCAGAGGATGCAACAGACCACCAGGAACACGGTGTTCAGCCTTCACCTGCTGACACACCAGGCATTTAGCCACGAACTCTGCCACTGCCCGTTTCACCCCGGGCCACCAAAATTGTCCCCTCAGGCCTTGGTACATTTTCGAAACACCCGGATGTACTGCCAAGGCTGAGCTATGAAACTCACGAAGGACTTCATCACGCATCACCTCTGGAACAAACAACCTCCGATGAAAGAGCATCCGACGTCGGCTGTCCTCCGACCATCCTTCTGGGGCGTTCCCCTGATCGATACGATCCCGCAACACTTCCACCTCAAGATCTCCCCACTGAGACTCTTCCACTTGCTGCAACAAAGAGGGTTGTACCGTCATCTGGAACAAACAGCCTCTAGTACCTTCCACCCTTGCATCCAAGTGTAAGGCAGCCAACTCCTCCATCGCCTTCCAAGCATCAGCAGATTCCCGAACCACCTCCTGATGCGGCTTCCTGCTCAGGGCATCAGCCACAACGTTTCCCTTACCTTCAGTGTATGAGATCTCGAAGTCGTAGTCCTGGAGAAACTCGACCCACCTCCGCTGTCGCAAGTTCAAGTCACGCTGGGAGAAGATATAGCGCAAGCTTTTGTGATCGGTGAAGACCACAAAGCGCTCCCCAAAGAGGTAATGTCGCCACAGCTTTAATGCGAACACTACCGCTGCAAGTTCCAGGTCATGGGTGGCATAGTTCTGCTCATGGGGGCGTAGCTGTCTGGACCCGTAAGAGATCACCCCTTGTCCCTGCATCAACACGCACCCCAGGCCCTGTCCCGAAGCATCACAGAATACCTCATAGGCCATCCCTTCTTCTGGCAATCTCAACACTGGGGCACTAACCAGTTTTTCTTTTAGGTAGCTGAAGGACGACTCACACTGCTCGCTCCACATGAAAACCTGGTCCTTTCTGGTCAAAGCCGTCAAAGGGGCTGCTACCCGGGAGAAGTTGGGTACGAATCTCCGGTAGTAGCCCGCCAGTCCGAGGAAACTCCGAACTTCCGCCACATTCTTGGGTGCTGCCCAAGAAACAATTGCCTCAACCTTTGATGGGTCGACTGTTACTCCCTGCTCAGACACTACATGTCCGAGGAAGTGCACTTCTCGTGCCCAGAACATGCACTTTGACAACTTCCCATAGAGCTGGTGCTGTCGGAGGACCTCCAAAACCGTCCTCAGGTGCTCTGCATGATCCTCTTTTGACTTTGAATAGATCAGGATATCGTCGATGAACACCACCACAAACCGATCCAGGTACTCCCGAAAGATGGAGTTCATAAGCCCCATGAACACGGCCGGGGCGTTCGTAACACCAAAGGGCATGACCACGAACTCGAAGTGCCCATACCTGCACCTGAACGCCGTCTTCGGGATGTCGCTATCCTTCACCCTCAACTGGTGGTACCCGGATCGCAGGTCGATCTTCGAGAACCATCCTGCCCCCTTCAGCTGGTCGAAAAGATCATCTATCCTCGGAAGAGGGTAGCGGTTCTTGATCGTTACCTGATTCAGCCTCCTGTAATCGATGCACAACCTGAGGCCACCATCTGCCTTCTTTGCGAACAAGACTGGGGCACCCCACGGTGATGCACTTGGACGAACGTAACCCCTCTTCATCAGATCGTCAATCTGTATCCGCAACTCCCGTAGCTCCGAAGGTGCCATCCGGTAAGGAGCCATCGAGATTGGTCGAGAGCCGGGCTGCAGGTCTATCCCGAACTCGATGTCACGTCGAGGGGGTAGAGTCGTCACTTCCTCAGGAAAGACGTCCATAAATTCACGAACGATCTCTGGTGCTTCCACCATTTCCTCATCTGTTGATTCTATCGCCAGTTCAGTCAATAAGGAGAGGAGAGGTTCCTCCCTCCTGTTTCCCTTCGGATAGGTCTGCTCGCCGGTGAAAGTAACACGCTGGCCGTCCAAACCGGAGAACACCACCCTCCCTTGGGAACAGTCGATGACGGCGCACACAGAAAATAGCCAATCGATGCCTAGGATGACATCGTACGGCCGAATCTGTAGCAGAAGGAGATCCTTAACCGACTGATGTGGCCCCAACATCAGTCTACATCCCCGAAAAACGAACAGCAAGTCGGTCTGACCTCCAACTGGTGTTCTCAACACCAGGGGCACTGGAAGTATCTCGGCATCTAGACCCAAGGCGCGGGCTAGACTGGGTGCAACAAAGGAGTGCGAAGCTCCGGTATCGAACAAAGCATAAGCAAGAGTGCTAAACACACTGATCGTACCTCGAACAACCTCTGGCCCTGCTAGAACTGTTGCTTCTGCGGCGTGTAACTGTCCACGCCCAGCTCCCCTGCCCCTCGGCTGTCGGCCACCTCCCCGACCACGCCCTGGTCGAGGTCCCTGGGGAGCGCCCTGAGGTCGGCCTCCCCCTCCTATGTCTGTCTGCGGAGGAGCGGGAGCTCGCTGTCCCTGCTGCTGCTGCTGGAAGGGTCTGGCTGGGAACTGCTGCTGCGGCGGACGCTGGGGATGACTGCCGCTGCTGTACTGCACCCGATCGGGGCACTGACTCCGAAGATGTCCAGGGCTCCCGCAGATGAAGCACCGTGGTCCCGAGCCCGAAGGAAAAGAACGTGGGCCAGGGGATCGAAACTGAAACTGCTGCGGCCTGCTCCCTGCGGGTCGGAACCTGGAGGGTCCCGATGCCGGAGGCCTGGTGCTGACGGCCTTCCCCTTCGATGGTCCCAGCTGGACCCCTTCTCGTGACAGTCCGCCTAGAGCGTGCATCCTTTCCACCACTTCGGCCTTCTTCTGAACCTCTAAGTATGTCGGAAGGGTAAAGGGGGTAACTGCATACTGGAGGGAGGGTCGGAGCGCCTCCTCCAAACGTCTTGCCCGAGACTCCTCATCGGGAAAGAGGTCCGGAGCAAAACGCAGGAGGTCCTTGAACTTGATTCCAAGTTCCCTCACGGACATGCTCCCCTGCTGGAGGGAGAGTAGCTCCTGCCTCTTCTCCGCCTTCATTGTCGAGGAGAGGAACTCCGCCCGGAACTCCCTCTCGAAGTCCGCCCAAGCAACCTCAGATTCCTTCCTACTCCCCAGGTGAAGCATCCACCACTGACGTGCCGCTCCTCGCATCTGGCTAACAGCCAGAGGAACCCAGTACTCCGTCGGGGCCCGAATCAGGCCGAAGGCTATGACTAGCTCCTCCAGCCAGCCTTCCGTCTTCATGTCGGAGGTGCTGCCCTCATATTTCTCGAGGGCCTGTCGCTGAAAGGCTCGAAGAGTCTTCTGCCACTGGTCGTCCTCTTCCTCCCGATCAGCCCTCTGTCGATTGGCCAAAGTAGTCTCAGGAATCTCGATCGCCTGTACCACACGTGGTCGCCTTCCAGGTGCCATAGCTGCAAGGTAAACAAGGAATGCCTAAGCCCAGTAGTGCAAAGAAAACCGTTCTCAAAACTTGTTAAGATTTAATTTATTCTTAATTTCCCAAGACATCCCAGAAACACAAAAACACAAGTCACTTATGATGCATGTACCTTTCCTAGGGTCTCTACCCTGCAATCAGTGTGGCCTCACTTGGTCGTTCGGTAGGTCCAGAGTCCTTGCATCGGATCACGGGGGGCCCTAAAATCCCGTGTCCTAGCCGGTCCTCCCTGGCCTAATTTACGCACCAAGGTCACCCAACGTTGTTGCCTTACCATCCCATGCAATCCTTACTGTGCCTAACTCCAGACTCCGTCCTATCTCTCAACCTCCCTTTGATACCATTCTGTCACGACCCGCCTTCACCAAAAGGAGGGAAAGGTCAGCAAGTTGCCAGGCCCTTCCTTCCTTAGGTTGAAGGAGAGATAATGACCCCCGAAACCCGCCTTCAATAGGTCCCGGAGTGGCGACTAGCACCAAGGGTGTAGGAAATTCTCGCAAATGGAAGGCATTACCCTTTTTATTTTATAGGATCGAAAGATAAGAAGGAGAAAACCCAACAACACCAAGGTAGAAAGAAAAGTAAAGCCAAAAGTAAACCATTCCCACATGCATGTTTCAAAAGTGGGAGCCACAAGGTGCAAAAAGGTAACTACAAGGTAAGTACCAAAAAGGAAAAGAGAAACAACTGCAACCGCTCCGAAAGTCCGAGCTAGTAAGGTCCTGCGTGAACCCCGAAGTCCTCCTGGAAACCTGAAAGCAGTTTTACATACGTAGGGTGAGCATACAAGTACACTCAGTAGGGAAAACCAAGACTCTCGTGCACAAGTGGGGGAACGTACTAAAGTCCTGTGAGAAAAGAGTGAACCGAACAACTAACAAGGCAAACTATCCGTCCCAGGCCTCACCAAGGCTCACTCCCCAAATAACGCAAGTCAAGTAATATATATAGTAAGATCACATAGATGTTGGGTACCCCGCGCCACTTCCCCACTGGTTATTGAGACATCCTACGCATCGGACCAATCCCGCCATTCTCACCGCAGTCCCACTGCCACACCCGCCCGCACACACCTGGGCCACAACCACACGCAGTCCCACTTCCACACCCGCCCGCACACACCTGGGCCACAACCACACGCAGTCCCACTGCCAAATCCCGCCCGCACACACCTGGGCCTCAACTGTCACAAGTAACCACGCCTGCAAACACCTAGGCCAGAACAACCACCGCTACACCCGAAGACACCTGGGCTAAAGGATCCACTGCCACGCCCGAAAACACCTGGGCCTCATCCCGAAGACACTTGGGAAACCACCTGCCGCACACACCTGGCCAACCACCACAACACCCTGCCCGATGGTTCTTGGGCTAATAATGGACTTCAGGCCATCACAGCCTGCCCGAAGGTACTTGGGCTATCCGGGAAAGGGAGCAGAAAAGGAGCTAATAACCAGCCACTAAGTATAGTGTTTGGGAAAAACACCCTTCCCCCATAAATGGGGGTGTTCGGCACTAAGTTCTCAACTTGGGTGGGGCACGAATAAGAAACACAAAGCTACAAGTATAGATATAGGTAACAAACACTCACCCAAAACTTAGGTTTTCCTAGCCAGCCTACAGAACACAATACCACAGCGTCCGAGTCACGATTCACGACTCTTGCCCACAAAACCATTAATCCCATTCTTGTTTCACGTTCAGTCAAAATGTTCAATTAATTTTAAGCACTACTGGGCAACTATCATAAGCATAACCAAGGAAAACGTCAAAGCATAGATCAACCAAAACACTCACACCCGTTCTGCCAACAGAGGATCTCTCCCCAATTCGTGATAAAAACTCGCAACCACTGAAACCATGCCAACAGGAGATCCCATCCCCCAAATTCACACAGCCACCGAGAGTATAAAAAGAACAGGGGATCCCATCCCCTCCCACATTTCCAGCAAACGGCCCGAAGCGAGAAACAACCACTAACCACTACCAACACAAGTCAGGGATTTTTCAGATTTAAACGACTTAACACACTCCATGATTTCAAAATCCGTGTGCTTTAACCGGGAGTTATCACAGAAGGGCCGGTCCTGGTGCTTCCAATTATTTAGCCGGATATACGTGATTAACCGATTTCACAGCAGGAGTTCTCAATTTCAGCAACCCATTTAAAACATCATGAGGGAATTCAAGTGCACACACACGACCACCAACGGCCTCAATTTCCAGAAAACATAAACCAGTACAACAAAAGGGATGATCACAAGATAAAGCATAACAACGATCACAACCCCTTCCCCCTCTTCCTTTAGAACTTCATTTATTATCTTCATTAGGGTTTAGTTCAACCAATTCCATAGGAACAAAAGTAGCGCCCACCCCGCATGATACACAAAAGTGAGAGATGAGAGAAATTCCCTACTTGTTGATAGATGATCGACGTTTAGGCCGGGGGCGCGGAACTTTACGGATAATGAATCGGGGGTCCCGACGCACCAAAAGAGCCACAATCGAAGAAGGGGGAAAGCCACGGCCTAACCCTTAATTATAAGAGCTGGGGACGGTTGAGATGAAACACAAAACCACGGAAGACGAGGGAGTCGTGGGCAGACCAAGTGGCTTGACTCATCATTAATGGCACTGGGTGGTTTTAACCGACCCATGAATTAATGAAGCATTTAATTAAAACCTTGGTGCACGTTTCGGATTCCCAAGATATTTTTAACAAGGCAGAATAGGGTTTGAAACCCTATTTGCGAAAAAGGAACGTTACTGGAACAACGTGGCAAGGCCGGGCGACGTCGGCCGGTCTCACCGATCGGTGTCACCGATCGGTCTCACCGATCTGTCTCACCGATCGGTCTCACCGATCGGTCTCACCGATCGGTCTCACCGATCGGTACCCCGCAAGGAAACCGGATTTTGGCAAAGGGAGGGACCAAGGGGGGGTCTGGGTCATCACATTTTTATTGAGTAGAACCAATATTATTTTATAAACATCATTGGGAAAATATCTTCATATGTATTTTTTTATCCACCCATGATGTAGTGGGTTTAAAAGTATGTTTCACCATCTATAAATTCCTAGAATTTTCTATCAATCCAATATTATCTTGTAAAACAAAATTAGTACAAAATAATTTTTATAGCTTATTATATAACTTATTCTTGGAGGATTTTTACATTTTATAAGATGATGATATAATTTCCATATTTTAAAATAATGATTCCTATTTGAGTTATGAATCTCAATACAAACTTTTGTGGAATTGTCCTTTTCCCAATAACTAGGTAAGTCCCATGTTTTTGTGATTTTTAATTCATTAATGACACCTCCAACTCAAAAAACATATCATTGGGGGAGTTATCTTCATCCACAACATATATCACAATATGAAAACCCAAGATTTTTGAACATGGATATTACATCTCTATAGATGTATATTCATTACATTACACAAACACATTCTCAGGGTCTGTAATAGTTTACTACCTTTGGAAATGTGGAACACATTCTACTAATTTTGTGAAAGATCTTCAATATCTCCATTAAATATCTTTACCATGAGTACTCATACATAAAAACATTCTTTATAACCCGAGGAAAGGAAGAATAAGAAGTGTGAGCTCAGATGCTTAGTAAGGGTAATCATGGAACTTATATAATCATATCATGAGCATAAGGGTATTAAAAAATTAATATAACATTGATAAAAAAACCATTCATATCAAAAATCATAATATTGAATCACTTAATTAAATATTGGTAGCATATAAGATGTGAATAATAACGGAATCAAGATAATAATATATGAAAGCATAACATAAGAATATAGCCTGAAATTATAGTAGACACAGAAACATATAAAATGATTTCCATTATAGTCAAGGAATAATTGCTATGTCCAAATTAGTTTTATGGGTTTACTCCCCATATCATCATGGTAGTCATGGTTCACTCCCATTACTATCTTAGTATTCAAGGCTCACTCCCAAGACCATCTTTCAAATAAAGTCCTTTACTAAACCGAGTTCACTCCCCATTCCAGCCTTATCGTTCTCATGAGATATAAATATTTACCTAATGTATTGGTGGGAGATATAGGTCACAATAGTCACATAATGAAAATAATACATATGTGTTCTACATGAATATAAATAATTCATCATATTAGAACCCATGTAATGAAGTGGGTTTCATAAACATCATTAAATCATTACATAACCCATGAAAAATAAATGGGTTTCATAAATATAGTTCCATCATAATCATAAAACAACCATAGAAACAATAGGGACAATATCCTTGATTGATATCCCCATTAAAAAATAATTGACATCAAATGATGTTATTATGGATGGAAATTAATTTTGAGAGATCACTTGAAAATTATTCTTGAGGAAAATATCTTTCTACTTTGAAATTTTTTTCTTTTCATAATCTTATGAACGATTTTAAAAGAAAAATTTTTATTTGAAAATAAACTTGTTATATTTTAATGTAAAATTAAATTCATTAAGGAATCATGATAGAGGAATATTCTATTAATTCTATATTAGTTAAAAAAATATTTCTTCCTTATATTTTTGTCAGTAAAGTCACAAAAGTCTTGTTTCAAAAATGAAAAAAAATATTATTTTCAAAAAAATTCATAAAAATTAAAACATGAGTATAAATAAATTTAAATATTCATAGAAGAATATTTAAAAAAATTATTTTTTTTCTAGAAATCATGGATGTGGAAGATATATATTCCATAATGGAGATTTAAAACTAAACAATCCTGATTATTGATGAGATTGTGAAATAATCACTTCTCACATTATAATTAATTGAATCATATTCCCCATGAAAGAAAACCAAATTATATGGATTTGAGAATACCATAATAATCATAATAATACTCCTAAAATTCATTCATGTGTATTATATACATCCCAAAAAATAAACAAGTAGTGTATAAGGCATGTGTCCCACAGAAATAAAAGTGAGACAAAAATAAAGTACCTTATGTATTGAACCTAATAATACTCATAAAAAATCCCTATATAATAAGTGAAAGATTATAATAAATTTAATACATAACCATATTATTATATCTAAGACCATATATTATTTTATTATGACATTCTATTAACAATTTATTTAAAATTTCAAGTTAATATCAATCTTTGGGAAATATTTGCTATGTTTTTCACATGTGTTTTCATTTGTTATATTTTTGGTCTATTACTTATACCTTGAATTAATTATATAAATAATGATAAAATTTATACTAATATCATATATATTCAGTATATATGTATTTTTAATAATCTATGAAATATATAATTAGAAAATGAAATACACCATTCATGGAGTCGGTAGGCCAAACGTACACATGAATGTAGTTTCCATTTTATTGTCATATTGAAAGAAGTAAGGTAAATGAAATATATATAAAATAATTACATTAGAATTATTATTTCATACATATCATATACGTTCCTTAAACAAATTATTAATACATTTCATGAAAAGTATGAACAAATTACCTCTCTTTGAGGAGACGGTAGTCTACATGTCCCCAAATGAAGTTATCGTATTTACACAAAATGGAAGACATGATGTTATGTATTATATAATAATTTAAACACCATAAATTCATAATGAATATCATATATATCATATTAATATATTAATTACATCATTATTTTCAACCTTGAATGTTGGAAATATCAGACCGAATGACATCGGTTCATGAGGTTGTAGTCCGTCGTACACAAGGATTATGATTTTGTATCCCATTTGATTGAAGTATGTGTGAGTTTAGGTATAAAAATTAATAAAAAATTATGAGTATTTATAGGATTCTTATTTATTTATAAAATGACTTGGCTCTATTTTTACATAGTTTTTCCACATCTATTTAACTAATTTTTAGTGATTTAATTAATTATTTTAGCACTTTATACTAAATAATTGTACTTTTGTATTTTTATAATTAATTTTGTTAATTAATCGACTTTTATAATTAATTTTGTATTTTTAGTCATTAAATTAATAATTTTAATCTTACTTTACTTTTCTAATTTAATTATGTCATAATTAGTTTGGTTAATTTAAATCTGTTTGACTTTTTACAAATCTAAAATTTTTTATAAACAATTATTTAATCATCATAATTCTATTTAATTAACAGTCTTTATTTTAATATTTTATCCTTTATCATAGTTTCATTAGAATAGGTTAACAATGTCAAATAATCTTTCTAATCATCCTGCTAACTAATTGTGTTAAGAATTTTAGTTTAAAACAAATAAAATAGTTCGCTTTTAACTTTAAGTATTCAATTAGTTAATTAATTAATTAATTTAGAGTTTTAAAATAATAATTGTTTAATTTTATGTATGCAGTTATATTATTTATTCATTACCTTTTGTTTTTAGTCTACGGGTGAGGTAGGCAAGAGTCATCAGTGACTTATTGGGTCACCAATGCTACCTTTTTTCCATTATCATTAACTGATTACCTTGTAGTTAATTTATATAATAATTTTATTTTAAGTCTTTTATCAATTTAGTTTAACAATTATCCAATTCTTTATTTAAGTGTTATCAATTAATAATTCTTATTGTAATTTGAAATTCTAAAGTTTAATTGAAATCATGTTTTGAATTCATGGTGTTTCGTTTTTTTTTTAAGTAATTATTTTCAATCTTTTTGTTTAGTTTACTTGAGTTTTAATTTTAAGTTCAATTTATGCATTTTTAAATTTTGATGGTCGCTGTTAGTTTTTAATTTTTGTTCTAACAGTTCCTTTTCTTAATGGGCAACAGTGACTATTAAGTCTACTAGTGATCCTTTTCTCATCGATGACCATTTTTTTGTGCCACTACTTATTTGTTTTTCAATTGTTAAGTTAATTATTTACAACTAACAGCATCCTTATGACTAACGATGACCTTTAATTGTGTCGATAACTTATTGTAATAATAAATTTTATTGCGACGTTTCACTTCACATGCTTTTTGTTCTATCGGTAATTTTTTTTGATCGGAGACCTTTTTGCACGGGTGACTTTTAATTGCAACAATGATCCTCTCGTGACTTTTCTACGCTTTTATTTAAAACTAACAATGATCCTTTCCTTTTTGTGCAACAGTGAGCAGTTTTTTTATACTAACGGTGACCGTAGCTACCCATTCAACTAAAATCCCCTGCACCTCACTCTTTTACCCATCAACGGTCTCACTGTTTCAACCCACCGTTCGCAGCCTCTTCACACTATTATTCATCTTATCACCAGCATCGCCTCTTCGAACCATTTACATTAGTAATTTCCACTATCAAAAAATTGAAATTCATCCATGCCACTGGAGTTGTGCATCACTACTGAGGTGTTTGACGTCACTGCTTCACGTCACGAAACCCAGCACGGGTCCACTGAACAGCAACCTTGTTCCATTGGAGGGAGAGGGAGGGATACGCCGTTGGTGTTGGTGGGAGATGGCTTTACAAAGCCGAGACAAATAATTCACGGGAGAAAAAAAAAAGAAGCGGAGGAGAAAAACTTCACACAAAGAAGCAACCTTTTTGTATTGCACACAACTCTACCAACGGATTACATATGCACCCATATTTATAGGGTATGAAAAATACAAAAAATGGACAGCCCATGCATTTAATAAAAGGAACAAAAAACAAGGCAATAATTAATTCTTTCTTGGAATTAAACAAATGCATGGATAAATGAAGAGGCACATAGAAAATAGGGGTTGCATGGGGAAGATCCGGAACTCAACGGACAGCTTTTAATTTTGGTTTGCAATTTCCAACACTCCCCTTCAAACCAAAACTGACTTCATTCCGAGCATCATTCTAAGTCGTTTGAATACATCTGTTGGTAGTGCCTTTGTGAAAATATCTGCCACCTGTTCCGTAGTATGGCAATATTCCAATTTAATAGTTTTTTGTTTCACATGACCCCTGAGGAAATGAAAACGAGTATCAATGTGTTTGCTTCTCCCATGCTGCACCGGATTTTTGGCTAGTTCAATAGCCGACTTGTTATCCACATATATCACCGTAGATCCATCCTGTGGATGCTTCATTTCCTTCAAAAAATTTCTCAGCCATATTCCCTCACAAACAGTAGAGGATGCTGCCACATACTCTGCTTCACATGTGGATAAAGCAACCACACTTTGCTTTCTTGAATTCCATGTAAAAGCAGTCGATCCAAGAAAAAATACGTACCCAGTAGTGCTTTTTCTTTCATCTTGGTCACCTCCCCAATCACTGTCTGAGTATCCATACAGCTCTGCTTCTTCGTTGTATGGATAAAAGAGACCAAAATCTACTGTTCCTTTAATGTACCTGAGGATACGTTTTGCAGCTAGCCAGTGTGACTCCTTCGGTGTCTCCATATACCTGCTTAGAAGTCCAACACAATAGACAATATCTGGCCTTGTGATTGTGAGATATCTCAGGCTTCCAATCAGACTCTTGAACAGAGTCGAGTCAACGCTTCTTCCTTCTCCATCTTTTGTCAGTTTCAAGCTCGTTGCAACCGGTGTGTTTACAGCATTACAATCGGCCATCTTGAATTTTTCAAGCAACTCCTTGGCATATCTCTTCTGAGATATATAAATGCCGCCATGTTGTTGCTTCACTTCTATGCCCAGAAAGAAGGACATGAGACCCCCATCGGTCATCTCGAACTCTTTGAACATGGCCTCCTTGAAATCATCGAACATTGGTCGACAATTCCCTGTAAACAACAAATCATCAACATACAAGCATGCAATAAGAATATCGCCACGATCATTCTGCTTGATGTAAACCGCATGCTCATATGGACATTGGGCGAAGCCATTCTCTCGGAGATAACTGTCAATGCGTGCATTCCATGCGCGAGGAGCCTGCTTCAACCCATAAAGTGCTTTATTTAATCGATACACTTTGTCTTCCTCCCCTTGCATGACAAAGCCTTCAGGCTGGTCAACATAGACCTCTTCTTCCAAAAATCCATTTAAGAACGCAGACTTCACATCCAGTTGGTAGATCATCCAACTGTGATGGACAGCAAGGGATATAATCATTCTTACAGTGTCAAGGCGAGCAACAGGAGCAAAGACTTCTTCGTAGTCCACCCCGTATTTCTGTTTGTACCCCTTTGCTACAATCCTTGCCTTGTATCGATCGATCTCGCCATCAGCATTTCTCTTTATTTTGTACACCCATTTGACACTAATGCTCTTCTGTCTTTTTGGGAGTGTAGTCAACTCCCACGTGTCATTTCTCTCTATGGCACGAATTTCTTCTTCCATAGCCATTCTCCAGCTTTCTTCCCTCATGGCTTCCTGAAAGGTCAAAGGCTCATGATCTGCATACAAGCAAAAAAGATTTACCTCTTCAGTCTGCTCATAAATGTCACTCAAATTTTTCATCTTCATAGGAGCCATAGGCGAGGATGAGCTGGCCAAATTTTGATTTGATGGAGTGCTTTGAGGAGTGAGGAAATGTACTCCTGGACTTCTTCCAACTGATGATGCACCCGAGGAAGGTGTTGTGGGCGTCTGCTCCTGATGATCATGTCTTTCTTCAAAATCTTCAGTTTCGACTACAACATCCTTGTTTGGTTCTTCATCATCCCATTTCCACGCTTCTTCCTCACTAAAGACCACATCTCTACTAACCACTAATTTATTGGTTAGTGGATTGTAAAGCTTGTAGGCTTTAGAGGATTCACAATAGCCGATGAAAATGCATTTCTCGCCACGATCATCCAGCTTCCTTCTTCTTGCTTCTGGAACTTGAGCATAGGCGACACACCCGAAGATTCTTAAGTGCGCCACGCTCGGTTTGTAGCCGCTCCACGCCTCTTGTGGTGTAAAGTTCTTGACACTCTTCGTTGGACACCGATTGAGCAAGTAGGCAGTACACGCCACAGCCTCTGCCCAAAAACTCTTTGGCAGCCCTTTCTCCTTCAGCATGGTCCTCGTCATGTCGAGGATGGTACGGTTCTTCCTTTCTGCAATGCCGTTCTGCTGTGGGGTGTAAGCAGCAGTGTATTGCTGCTTGATGTCATGCTCCCTGCAAAATTCTTGAAATGCATTTGAGGTGTATTCTCCACCTCTATCAGATCTCAGCACTTTGATTTTGTGACCACTCTCAGCTTCAACACGAGCTTTGAAAATTTTAAAGATAGAAAAGGCGGAAGATTTCTCCTTGATGCAATACACCCAGAGTCTTCTACTGAAATCATCAATAAGGGTAATGAAGTACCTATTACCTCCAAGTGAGGGTGTTTCAAGTGGTCCGCAGATGTCGGTGTGAACCAACTGAAGTGGTTCTGTTGCTCTTCTGGACACTCCACTTGGGAAGGAGTTCCTTTGTTGTTTGCCGAGTGTACATGCCTCACACACATGATTTGTTGATTCAATTGTCGGCAAACCACGCACCATTCTTGAGGAGGATAGAAGTTTAAGCCCGCTAAAATGGAGATGCCCAAAACGCAGATGCCATCTCCACGAATCATTCTTCATGAGCCCAAATAGGCACTCCTCGGCCTTTGTTTTGATGTGCAGTGGAAACATGCGATTCTTCGCCATTTGGACTTGAGCAATCAACCTCCTGTGAGCATCTCTTACTGACAAAGAAGAATTCTCTAAGTGTATAACATACCCCTTTTCAAGGAGTTGGCCGAGACTTATGATGTTGTTTTTCATACTTGGTACGTAATACACATTGGAAATGTAATTCGACTCACCATTCTTCAGATAGATTTTGATTTTACCTTTGCCAATCACTGATACCTTCGATGAGTCGCCGAAGGTCACGTCGCCACGAACTTCTTCAGTAAGTTCTTCAAAAAGTTCTTTGTTACCACTAATGTGGTTGCTCGCACCCGTGTCAAGATACCATACATCGGGGCGTTCAGATGCCTTTTCTTGTGCGAGGAGGAGTGTCGTGCCTTCTTCTTCATGGCGTGACGCTTCAGCATAGTTGGATCGTTCATCATGATTCACCTTGCTCCAACAATCAGAGGCATAGTGGCCGAATTTTTTACAGTTATGGCATTGAACATTTTTTGCATTTCCACGACCACGCGTGAATCGGCCTCCACCGTATCCTCTTCCACGGAAGCTACTGAAGTTTTGTTGCTTTTGCTGATAGATTGGATGGTATCCACGTCCTTTACCTCTTGCACGATAACCGCCTCGTTGTGCTTGGCCATTCTTGGGTTCTTGCAGAGTCAGCTTGGACTCTAAAGCATGCTCTATTGTTGAACCCGCATTTTTCTGCATTCGCTGCTCATGTACTTGCAACGACCCCATCAACTCTTCAATAGATAATTTTTCCAAATCTTTCGATTCTTCGATTGCCACAACCACATGCTCGAACTTGGTTGTGAGCGATCGAAGTGCTTTCTCAATAACTCGAATATCCTCTATTTTTTCACCATTTCTTTTCAAATTGTTAATAATGAGAATTAAGCGTGAGAAGTAATCCGAGATACTCTCACCTTCCTTCATTCGTGTCGCTTCGAACTCCGCTCGTAATGTTTGAAGACGGACCCGCTTCACACGATCAACTCCTTTGAAAATGGTGGCAAGTGTATCCCAAGCTTGCTTGCTCGATGTTGCTTCGGCAATTTTTTCGAACGTCGATTCATCCAACCCTTGATAGAGAAGGAACAACGCCTTGTTGTCTTTCTTCCTTTGATTTTTGACGGTCGTCTTTTCTTCATTCGTGAATGCCGCTTCTTCCTCCGCAGTGGGTACTACATACCTGTCGGTGATGATCTCCCATAATTCTTGTGACCCGAACAATGCCTTCATTTGAATGCACCACCTCTCATAGTTGTCCTTAGACAAGGTCGGAACTTGCGGCTGGATCGCGGTGACCATCTTTGGAATTTGGAGGATGCCTTCGAACCGCCTCTGATACCAGTTTGTTGGTGGGAGATGGCTTTACAAAGCCGAGACAAATAATTCACGGGAGAAAAAAAAAGAAGCGGAGGAGAAAAACTTCACACAAAGAAGCAACCTTTTTGTATTGCACACAACTCTACCAACGGATTACATATGCACCCATATTTATAGGGTATGAAAAATACAAAAAATGGACAGGCCATGCATTTAATAAAAGGAACAAAAAACAAGGCAATAATTAATGCTTTCTTGGAATTAAACAAATGCATGGATAAATGAAGAGGCACATAGAAAATAGGGGTTGCATGGGGAGATCCTGAACTCAACGGACAGCTTTTAATTTTGGTTTGCAATTTCCAACAGTTGGTTTGTGGGGTAACCGGAAGATCCGACCGCCGCGCTGTGGGGATGATGAGAGGAGCAGGGGATGGCGTTGTGCGAGGAGGCAAAGGCCGAACTAGGCAGATTGTACCGCTATTGCGCACAGCCAGATCCACTAATGGCCGAAGGAGGGAAAAGCAGGGGTCACCCTTGTGAGATCTGCTAGTCTGAGGGATGGTTCCTCACTGGATGAAGTTCATCGAGACGGATCTGCGTCACTGGCCGCTGGAGCGAAGAAGGACGTCAGACCGTGGAGGAGCATCCGTAGCTTCCTTTTGTGGAGAACTAGATCCCCCCATGCGTAGTATAGGTGAAGATTCTGCGGATGAAGGAAGACACCGCCTGGACCGTTCCCGTGGCATGTTTCCCAGCTAATGAGAGATGCCAGTATCGAGGAGGCAGGGTTGCGCTGACCCGCCGCTGTTGGAGGGAAGTTCCGCTGTCGATCCAATTGAACACTACTACGTCGCAGATCTAGAGCAGTCATGCCACCTGAGGGGAGTCACCGCGCTACCGCCACATGCCGAAGACGGATTAGCAACGCTGGGAGGAGTAGGGGTCGCCGCTTCTTCTTCCTGGAGAAGCTACCCGACACATCCTTCCCAATACCAGTGCCGCGTTGAAGGGATCTGGGGGGAGAAAGAAGAATAAATTTAAAAAAAACAACAAACACACAATAAATAATAATATTAAAATAAATTAATAGTTAATAAATTAAATTAAACTTAAATTTATATAATAAATTACTATTATAATATATAACATTTATAAAATAAACACGTAAATAAGTTATAAAATAAAATATAAGATAACAAATAAGAATTTATTAAAGTATATCCTAAACAATAATAATTTATAAATAAAATTATTAATTAATTAATATAAATATTTTAACACTTTAATTTTTATTCAATTTCAACAGAATAAATAAAATTAATTAATTAATTAATATTAATCTAATTTAAGAATTCTATTAAATTATACTAACTAAATTTTTATAATACTAACACTAATTGTATAATTTAATAAATAATAATAAATTAAGTACATAATAATTTTACCCATTATAAGATTTAATAATAAATTATTAATCATAATAATAATATTTAATAATAATTATCAATTAATGTTTTTATTAATTAACGTCACTTAACTTTTCAAGAAGAGTTATAACTTTAAACTTAAAAAATAAATATTTTCCTTTGCATTTTCATTCATTTATTTTTCTGTTATAACTGTGCAGGTTCATTCGAGAGACGGGAATGCATCCGGAGTAACTCAACTAACACATCTGGAGTTAGTTATGAGGGAAAAAATAGTGCAACGTGCCAGTCACGAAAAGACGTACGTGTGCGGTGAAACAGAAAAAGACGAGTTCAAGTCGGTGAAAATCGAGAGGTGACAAGCAGTAGGTGATGGTGGATACAAAAGCAGAGCAACAACATAATTTTGGGGGGAATTCATTTGATACATTCAATCATTCACTCAGAAGTAGAGCAAGAACCCGGAGGGAACCTTGGAGCACTCCTCGGAGAGACATTCTCTAGTGATCCAAGGGCCTGGAGTAGCAACAATTCAAGCTAGCAGAGGGAGTTTTCTTCCTTTATTTTCTTTCAATTATTCTCATTTGTAATTTAATGATTTTAGTATACATAATTGAGATTATTCTAGGCTAAACCTTCTAGTTCCTGGATAAATTTAAGTTTCACTGGTAAATTTTATATGTTCTTTTTCACTTTATCTTTAGATGTAATCAGTATTGATCGGTGAGATCGGTACTGAATTCATTCAATTGAATTGTTCCAACAAAATTTATTTTCTAAATTTCACAATCAATTGGTGATATTGATTGTAAAAACATTTTTCCAAAGATAATAAATTCTTAAGACTACAGGACTTACGATGAGTTCATTTTGTGGTCATTTTTCAAACGGTTCAAAGTTGATTTTTTTTAGAGTGGTGAAATCTAGAATAGATTGACTAGTGTCACATAACTCATGGCGAGGGAGGTAATTCATATTCTTATGGTGTCACTCTATGATATCTTTTATGTGAATTGAATTGTTTTTTTAGAACCAGAAGAATGGATATTTTTTCCCAGACATTTTAGTAGATTGTTCGCTTATCAGCGTGGTATATCTCAATGTCTCTTTGTTTTCTACTGTCTCTAGCTTCAATTTAGTTTAGATACATTGTTGTGAAATATTCTGTCACTCTACTGCTTACAAAAAAGTAAAAAAATAAATTAAAAGTGAAAAATAGAAAATTCACTCCGCTGCTGACAATAGTGGAGCTTTCCAAAGTTTTTTTAGAAGATTAGTGGCCAAAATTACCTTCCCTATGAGTTCAGCCATACTTTCCACATATACAACATTTAGTAAGATTTTAATTTTTTTAACTTTGACTAACTTGAATGACAGTACATATGATGTTTTTTGGCACCGTTTCCAGGGAGGGCACATTCTGAGTGTTCTTAAGGTAAAAAAATAGAATAGAAAAAAAACATAAAAAAACAAAAAAACTGCATTGAACTATAAAATACTTTTTTTGTGGCTATTATGGGAACACTTCTTGTCAGTGTGTCTATAACTAGGAATAACATGATTTTTACACTAAAGAAAACAAAAAATATGTGTTTAGTTCTAACACCCTAGCTAAAATTGTCTTAATTGATTCTAAATTGGATGTTAGGGTAGAACTAATTAACACTTAGTTAACATAAACCCATGAAATTCAACTTAGAGATTATCAAGAGCAAGATAAAATAATAAAAAGATAAGAAAACATGCTTTTGGAATTACAACAAAGGGTTAAAGAAGAAGAAGAATTTGAAGAAATTGAAATTGAAAATGTTTATAAAAGATTTGAAAATCAAGTGGATGAAGAAGGTGATAGTGAAAGTGAAAAAAAACCATTTACATTGAAGAATCTGAAACTGTTGAACCAAATATAGAAATAACCAACTCATTAAAAAAATAACACAACATTGAAAATCCAATAAATAACTTTAATGGAGATGAGTTGGAAAATTTCAAAGATGATTTAAAACAGATTGAAGAAGAATGCCTAGTTCTTTTCATAATTCCTATATTGGAGAAAAATAGCTGTTTTGGAGTTTTGAAAAAGAGGTCACACAGTTAGAAGAGATATTTGAAAGTAAAAAATTGAATGTTAAAAACTCTTCACCCAATTTTTCTAACTTTGTGTACAATGAGTCTGAACATGATATTGGGTATAATCTGGATGAGAACATTAAACTGGATAACATGGAATCTGAAATATTTGAAATTCAATTGAAAACTTATCTTCCAAATTTTGAACCTGTAAACCAAAGAAATTCTGAAATGTTGTTGGATGATAAGGACGACGAAATGATATTTGAAGAAAGAATAACTGATGAGTTTTCATTTCCCTATTATCATAGTAATTTCTTTTCTAAAACTATTCTCTTTGAAATTGATAACAGTGTTGATATATATGGGGGTAAATGTTTAACTTTGAAGAATCTTGAATCTCAATTTATTGATGTTGAATTGAACATTACTCCTCCTAATTTAAACTTTTTGCAACACTCAAATGACATAGTTTTAGAAATTGATCCTTTTGAACATGAAATTGAGGTAGAGGTTGAACACACACCTGAATTTGGAAGAATTGATTTGTCTGAAGAAGTAGATGTTTAGTGTGAGTTAACAGATGAAGATCTTTTGGAAGAGATTTAAAATATTTCTAGACTTGAACCCGTTTGTGATAAAATAAATTCTCTTCCCAGTCTGTCACTTCTATCCTAAACCGTGAAGGGTTATGAGCCTTCTCATGATTCTGATAGTTGTCTAGAGGGATAATCACACTTGAGTTCTATTTTACATGAATCGGTTAAACACTTTAAGGAATCTCCTTTTGAACCTACTAATCGGGATTTACCCAGTTCCACCCTTGAATTTGAACCTGTTAGTGTTGAGGTTAAGAGAGATAGCTATGAGTTCAATGACATACCCTTCGAAGCATCTAATACTACATTGTCCATTCTTGTGAACTTAAATTTTGATAACTCTGAAACAATGATGGAAGTGGATAGAATTATGCTCACAACTGTTAAAGGGTGTTTCTTAGCGATTTTTATAATCTATGAGAGTTTGGTTGTGTTTAGCTTGGGAGACCACAATTTTCATTGTTCTGTTAAAAATATTTGGGCCAAGCACATGTGGCGGTTCCAATTAAGGAAACCACATCCACCTAGTGACTACGGTTAATTCTAGGCGAGTCTGGATGGGGACTATAAACCTAGTGTTGCATGAGAGGAAACCCATGATTTTTATTTTGTTTCCAATAAAAAAATTGTAATTAAATAATTTCTAACTGAAGACTTTAAATTCAATGATTTATGGGAGTCAACGCCTGCTATTTCTTTGTTTTTACTTCTGCATTATTGAGTGTTGAAGAAAGTTCTTATGTGCTGCTTTTGTGCTCTCTTTTTTTTGGAAATTCCTATTACTTTTTGTTCTTGGTCTCTTGGTACTGTATCATGATGCTGCTTATTTTTTCAATAAAAGTGTGGAATTCCCATACTATAGGGAAATTGAAAAATATATTCTGGGAAGTACTCAACTCATAATAGTTTATATTTCATTTTTCTCCTCTTTAATACTTTAAAAAAATTGCTGCTTGTCTTGCATAAAAAAATTCTGCTCTATATGATGCTGCTTTTTAAAATTTTATTTACTTTATAAAATTCTGCTGCTTATGTTGCTACTGAAATAAAAAAATCTTCATATGTTTAAAATTCTGCTTTTATTGTAATGAAAATCTGTTGTATGGTACTTAATTAAAAAAAAATCTACATGTTCCTCTTTCTTAAATTTGAATTCATTGATAAATATTGAAATAATATTTCACTGCATGAAATTAAGTGTGTGTGTGTGGGGGGGGGGGGGTACATGCTTGCTAGTTGTTGTGTTTTTTGTTGAATGTGATTTGCTTAGGGGTGTCATCATGCATTTTTTGTTATATTTAACATTCATTTGAACAAAAAATTTAAGACTGCTACACCCAATTCTCTCTGCACCCACAAGTTACATGCTTGGTTTGAACATTAATGGAAAATTTTTGTCACTGGACTTAAATGATAATGCATGTACTTGCTTGTGAACCTGCTGATAAGTTATTCTTTGTGAAAAGAAACATTTTTGAACTTCATTGAGACCCTTTATACATATCATAAATTTGCTCTATTGAAAATCTGTTTTGAACCTTAATTGATTAATTGTTCTTCTCCACTTTAGAAGTGAACTTTGGGGATAAAGTTGGGTTTTAAGCATGAGGGGGGGGGGGGGTCAATTCATGACTGTGCTAAACTATGATTCAATAAGAGATCATCAATTGACACTTCAAATTAATTCTTTTTAAAAAAAATTGGTTATAATTTTTTCAAATTCTATCATAAATTTTGCCTTTACACTGCTTTTCAAATGGGTCATGCCTATGGGAAATATTTCTTTGGTAATTAAGTTGTGCATTGAGTCTGAAATTAATGAGGTTGGATGATTGCTGAGTGATCTTACTTAGAGATTTGATGGAAATTTGGTTTAGGAACTATTTATAAGAGTGATATGGGTACCTTTTTAATGAAATTATGATCATAACCCTTGGAACTGGAAGTCTGAATTGATCCTAGGGGAAACACTTTTTGTTATTCATTAATGTAATTTCCTTAATGATCCAATATAAATGATTTTGGGTATAAATCTTTTGGAACTAGAGTAATTTGGGCATCTGGGATCCTAGAGTGAGTCTCTGAGAGCCTAGATGCTGGGTGTGTTTCTATTTACTATAATCCCTCTGTACACCTTGAATAAGTGAATAAGCACAATGCTTAGCACAATGATACATGGCTTGTAAAAAATTAAATAAAGTGTATAGGGTCAAGAATGAGTTCATTAAGGTGAAGGGAATGATGAATTCCAAATGAAGAATGAGACAATTGGTTTATATGGAAATCGTTTAGGTTGTATCAATAAGGTGATTCAAAAAAAAATATTTTTAGTACCTAGGATTTTCTCAAAGTAAAAAAGTTCCTCGATTAAGGCCTTAATTCCATCGATATCTTAACTCATGTCATTTTTGTATTTAGAATCTGAAACTGGATTGGAATAAATCATTAATTAGGTTCACATGTGAGGCATTACATCTTCTTTGATAGATGAATCATTGTTTTCTTGGTCACCATTGAATGTTTGTTCTAGGCAAGACTTGATTTGATCATATTTCTCAAAAATCCTATTTTATTGTTTTAGTCCCTTGTTTTTAAAAGTGTTGGACATGTTACTGTTTAAGATAAATAATAAACACTTTACTTTTTTTCAAAGATTAATAAACATGGAATTTTTTGAGGACAAATTATGCTTAAGTGAGGGGGAATTTGATGTGGCTCTATTTTTACATAGTTTTGCCACATATTTTTACATAGTTTTGCCACATATTTTTACATAAATTTTAATGATTTAATTAATTATTTAATCACTTTATACTAAATAAGTGTAATTTTTTATTTTTATTATTAATTTGGTAAATTAATAGATTTTTATAACTAATTATGCATTTTTGGTCATTAAATTAACAATTTTAATTTTAATTTATTTTTTAATTTAATTATTTCCTAATTTGTTTGGTTAATTTAAATCTTCTTGACTTTTTAAAAATATTACATTTTTTTATAAAAAATTATTTAATCATCGTAATTCTATTTAATTAACTTACTCTTTATTTTAATATTTTATCCTTTAATTTAGTTTCATTAGAATAGGTTAACAATAATAAATAATATTTCTAATCATCCTGCTAACTAATTAAGTTAATAATTTTTGTTTAAATTAAATAAAATAGTTCTCTTTAAACTTTAAGTATTCAATTAGTTATTCAATTAATTAATTTAGTGTTTTAAAATAATAATTGATTAATTTTAAGTATGCAGTTAGATTATTTATTCATTACCTTTTGTTTTTAGTCTACCGGTGAGGTAGACAAGAGCCATTAGTGACTTATTGGGTCACATATGCTACTTTTTTCCTTTATCACTCACTGCTTACCTTATAATTAATTTATATAATATTTTTAATTTATGTCTTTTATCAATTTAGTTTAACAGTTATCCAGTTCTTAATTTAAGTGTTATCAATTAATAATTATTATTGTAATTTTAAGGTCTAAAGCTTAATAAAAATCTTATTTTGAATTCATGGTGGGTAGTTTTCTTTTAATTAATTATTTTCAATATTTTTATTTTGTTTACTTAAGTTTTAATTTTACGTTAATTTTATGCGTTTTTAATTTTTAAAGGTTGCTTTTAGTTATTAATTTTTTTTTCTAACAGTGATTCTTTTCTTAATGGGAAACAATGACTATTAAGTCTACCGGTGATACTTTTGTCATCAGTGACTTTTTTTCAGCTGTTAAGATTTTTATTTATGACTAATAACAGCCTTATGACTAATGGTGACCTTTAATTGTATTGGTAGCCTATTGTACCTGTAACTTCTTTTTCCTTGTTTCTCTTCACATGCTTTTTGTTCAATTGGTAATTTTTTTTTCATCGGAGACCTTTTTGCACCGGTGACTTTTAATTACAATGATGATCCTCTAATGACTTGTCTACTATTTTATTTAAAACTAACACTGAACCTTTTATTTTTGCACAACGATGAACTGTTTTTTTATACCAACGGTGGCCCGCTGCAACCCATTCAACTAATAGTGACCTTTTCCCTTTGTTTTTTAACTAACTAAGACCTTTTATTTTAAGTCTAATAGTGACATTTGACCTCTATTTTTTTACCTAATGATGAACCTCTAATTTATTTCCTAACATTGAAATTTTATAAATTAAAGTTAATGGTGACCTTGGGCCCCTACATCTCGTAGTTTTCCTCTTCACCTCACCATTCCGTTCACGCACATCCCCGGCACCTCACTGTTTTACCCCTCACTGGTCTCACCGTTTCAACCCACCGTTCGCAGCACCTTTACACTATGATTCGTCTTATCACTAGAATCACTTCTTCAAACCAGTACCATTAGTAATTTCCACTGTCAACAAATTGAAATTCATCGGTGCCACTGGAGTTGTGCAACACCACTGAACCAAGCTGATTGTACCCCTATTGCGCAAAGTCAGATACACTGCTAGACGAAGGAGAGAAAAGTAGGGGAATCCCTTATGAGAGCTGCTAGTCTGAGGGATGGTTTATCACTGGATGAAGTTCATCGTGACAGATCTGTGTCACTGACTGCTGGAGCAAAGAAGGTCATCGTACAGTAGAGGAGCATCTGTAGCTTCCTTGTGTGAAAAATTAGTTCCCCCCATGCGCTGTATATGTGACGCTTCTGCGGATGAAGGAAGCCACCGCCGGGACCGTTCTCGTGGCCTGTTGCCCAGCTCTAGAGAGGTGTCGTTACCGAGGAGGCAGGGTTGCGCTGACCTGCCATTGTTAGAGGGGAGTTCCACCATCGATCCAGTTGAGGACCGCTAAATTGATGATCTAGTGGATTCATGCCACCTGAGGGGAGTCACCACACTGTCACCACATGCCAAAGATGGAGTAGCATCACGGGGAGGAGCAAGGGTCACTTCTTCTTCTTCCTGGAGAAGCAACCTGAAACTTCCTTCGCAGTAGCAGCGCCGTGAAGAAGGGATCTGGGGGGAGAACGAAGAAGAAATAAAAAAAACAAACACAAAATAAATATTAATATTAAAATAAATTAATAGTTAATAAATTAAATTAAACTTAAATTTAAATAATAAATAAAAATTATAATATATAACAATTATAAAATAAACAATTAAATAAGTTGTAAAATAAAATATAAGATAACTAATAAGAATTTATTAAATTATATCCCAAACAATATTAATTTATAAATAAAATTATTAATTAATTAATATTAATATTTTAACACTTTAATTTTATTTCATTTTCAAAATAATAAATAAAATTAATTAAGTAATTAATATTAATCTAATTTAAAAATTCTATTAAATTAAACTAACTAAATGTTAATAATACTAACGATAATTGTATAATTTAATTAATAATAATAAATTAAATAATTAAAATTTTTACCTATTATAAGATTTAATAATAAAATAATAATCAAAATAATAATATCTAAAAATAATTATCAATTAATATTTTTATTAATTAAAATCACTTAACTTTTTAACAAGTGTTATACATTTAAAATTAAAAAATAAATATTTTACTTCTTTGTATTTTCATTCATTTATTTTTCTGTTCTAACTGTGAAGGTTCATTCAAGAGACGATAATACATCTAGATTAACTCAACTAACTCACCCAGAGTTTGTTACGAGGGAAAAAATAGTGCAACGTGCGAGTCACAAAATGACGCACGTGTACGGTTAAAAGGAAAAATATGGGTTCATGTTGGTGAAAATCGAGCGGTGACATGCAGCAGGTGACAATGGCTACAAAAGCAGAGTAAGAACAGAATTATTTGGGGAATTCATATGATACATTCAATCATTCACTCAGAAGTAGAGCAAGAACCTCGAGGGAACCTTGGAGCACTCCTCAGAGAGCCATTCTTTGGTGATCTGAGGGCCTGGAGCAGTAGTAATTCAAGCTAGCAGAGGGAGTTTTTTTCCTCTATTTTCATTCAATTCTTCTACTTTGTAATTGAATGGTTTTAGTATACGTAATTGAGATGATTCAAGGCAAAACCTTCTAGTTCAAGGATAAATTGAAGTTTCACTGGTAACTTTTATATGTTCTTTTTCACTTCATCATTAGATGTAATCAGTATTTATCGGCGAGATCGATACTAAATTCATTCAACTTCATTGTTCCACCAAAATTTAATTTCAAAATTTCACAATCAATGGGAAAGATTGATTGTGAATACATTTTTCAAATGATAATAAATTCTTAAGACTATAGGACATACAATGAGTACATTTTGTTGTCATTTTTCATACTATTCAAAGTTGATTTATTTCAGAGTGGCGAAATCTAGAATAGATTGACTAGTGTGACTTAACTCATGGAGAGGGAGGTAATTAATATTCTTATGGTGGAACGCTATGATATCTTTTATGTGAATTGAATTGTTTTTTGAGAACCAGTAGAATGTAGATTTTTCCCCGGGCATTTTAATAGATTATTCCCTTATCTGCGGGCTATATCTCTATGTCTCTTTGTTTTCTACTGTCTCTAGCTTCAATTAAGTTTAGATACACTATTTTGAAATATTTTGTCACCCTAATACTTACAGAAAAATAAAAAAATATATTAAAAGTGAAAAATAGAAAAATCATTCTGTTGCTGACAATAGTGGAGCATTCCAATGTTTTTTTAGAAGATTAGTGTCCAAAATTACCTTCCCTATGGGTTCGACCCTACTTTCCACATATACAGTAGTGAGTTGAATTATAAATTTTAAACTTTGACTGACTTCAACAATAGTAAATGTCATAAAAAATTAAACAAAAATAATTTATGGAATTTAAGGAAGAAATAAAATAAAAATGTTCGTTGATTAGTGCTACCTCTTCTTTTGGTATCTCCTTTTGATTTTCATAAAAGGACTCATCTAGATGGATTTATTCCAAAATTAAGGCCTATAGGATAAATTTATGGATGTTTTTAATAGTTTTTTTATGTTTTTCTAAACCAAATAGGTTCTAAATATTGAATAAAAGATAAGAAGAGGTTTCCTTTTATAAGACAATGAACATGCACTTTTTGAATTTCTCAAAATATTAATTTATAATAAATTAAATATCAATTAAAATACATAAAAATGGAATAGTATTAGAATATAATTTTTTATAGGGTTATAAATACATCAACCAAAATCTTTTATATTGGTTTTGGTTTAATTCTAAAAATTATATTTTTGATTAATCCTTAGCTAGCCTATTTTAATTTTAACTATGGTAATAACTATTTTGATATTAAAATGTTGAAATTTTTACTTTTATGGAGTAAATTGATCCTTAAATGGTACATTTATGATATGTTAGAACATAATTTACCACCACTATACTTATTTAGTATTTTATGATTTTTAAAAAATTTAATAAAATATTATTTTCATAAAATACCATTAGTGTCAATTTTGACACTATTCATAACATTGACTTTATGATAACAAATACAACAAGATAGCTTAAAATAAATTCATCTAATGCACCCATAACATGTATTATTAACATATTAAATTAGTGGATCACCATAGTTAACAAAAAATATATTTATTTTAATATTTCTAATATCATTTAATTTATTTTTTCATTAATTGAATAATTACTAAATCACCATTATGTAAATATTTATGAAAAGTATTTCTTCAAAACAATTTATGAATAAAATACCTTGATTTAGATAAAACTTTTATATTTAATAAATATATATAGTCAATCATATCTTCTATTTAATCCAATACTAAAAATATTATTATTACTAAAATTAAGAGTGTGAAATTTTTTCACTCACTTTTATTTTAATAATATCTAAGTCGCTTTCATTGACATGATTCTATTAAAAAATTTAATTATGAAAAATATGTTGTTAGGTTATATTTTACTTCAAATAATAACATTTTGAAATGTTTTAGGGTAGTTTTATAATATTTATAAATTTATTTTTTCCCTTAATTACCTGATTTACACTTAACCTTGGTAATAAAAATTACTATAGTTACTAATCATATTGACCAAAAAAAGGAACCAATTTACTAAATCTATAAATTATGATTCAAAATATGGAATCCATTTTTTTAAATTAAAAACATTAAGGTGGCTAAAATTAATTTAAATTTAATCTCATATATGGGACCGGGAAACAAGTTTTTAAAGTTAAAACGTTCAAAGGATTTAAATGTTTTTGTATCGAAATTCATTGTGGAACTAATTCCAATGACCTAAATTATATTAAATGAAAAAATATTTATCTAATTATACATTTAAATCCAACAAAAATATAATTTACCAGTATAAATAATTTCAATTAAAAAGATATTTTCATTTTAAATTTAGTATCTTCACTATTCATCAAAAAATGAAACTTATCAGAAAAATACCAAAAAATAAACAAAAGTAAATTTTGATATTAGTATTTCAAATAATAATTTTATTTTTTCAAATATAATTTACAATGTTTTCAAAAACTAAATTTAAAAAAATTCACCAACAAAAGGTGTAAAAACAACCTTTTAAAAAAATGCTTCCTTTATGCGTAAAATATTCCTAGTTCTTATATCATCATCATATGTAAATTTTTATTTGATGAAAAATACAAGAGATCAAGTGGATTCATCCATTGGAGACCTCATTGCTAGGAGACTGAAATTAGGAGGCCTGAAATGATAATGCCTAAGGGAATCCTCTCTAATAACATTGACCCCCTTGAGCTTTAAGATAACCATGGTATGAAAGAAAATATCCTCAGAACCAAGGAAATTTAACAAGGCCAAGTTATCGGATACATTGTTCCCCTCTTTCAATGTATGCACCACTTGAGTGGTTCTGTTGAGAATTATCTAACACTTTCTAATGATTTAGTTTATCGACCATGGGGAGACGTCAGAGTCATTCATGGAGTTGTGCACTAAAAAGGAATCGGGTTCAGATTTAAAAATGTCCAAACTCTATTGGCTGCATAAGGTGAGCCCTATGAACAATGCCATGGACTCCTCCTAGAGAGAGGTCCCCTAACATAGTCTCATAGAGAATAGAAATTAGACCGACTCGTTGGCATTATGCACCACTCCACCTCCACGCATGACTCTTAGGGCACACGAGCCACCCGTATTGAGTTTCAAACCCTTAAAAAGAGGGATCCAACATAGCAAGTTACCCCAAATTCTACTATTTGGTCGGATGACAGGCCTGGGCACCCACATGAAGCCAGACTAGAGAAGGATCTTCCTCCCAGTTGAAGACAATCTTTGTCATGTCAATAAGAAGATTTCTTATTTCAGTGATAATAGAACGAATCAACGTAGATTCCCCTTCATGAAGAACTTTTTTCCTTGCCTTCCTGATACACGAGAAACCTTCATGAAATATCACTCTACGGGCTAATTTTTCAAACCAAATTTCCCCGAGCCATGGTACCACAAATACAGGAATGAGAGGTTCCCCATTATAGGATTAAACACAATAGTAAATTTCTTGAAAACTTTTCACACCTCATGCACCCACTCACTTTCAAATAACAAGTGACCCACATTTTCCCTGATATGGATCTTACAACACACACACACATAGATTCCAGATTGATCCCACATAGTTTGATGTTTTCCTCTATTGGAACAACCCCTTTCTTGATCTACTAGTTAAGAAAATTAAATTTGGATGGAATACTCTTTACACAGAGCACCTCATACCAAAAATTAGTATGGAGTTTCATGTTATTGATGCATCAAAAACCCTTTGAGGAGAAGTATCTTAGGGGATAAGGGGTAGAAACACATTTTTGGGGACTCAGTTCATCTCAATGTGGTTGAACTGATCCATATGCTCCTTGTTCATATGTTCATTAATAAAGGGAAGAAAACAAATTTCTTCCATAAAGGTGATGTTTGATTCTAGGCACCCATGAAATCAAAGAACATCACCACACCAATTTTGGTTCCAGAAGGAGAGCTCTCAATTTTTGAGCATCTATTGGGTGTGCGGGCAGAGAAGGGTGACCAAGGGACTGATGATCGACCATAAAGGGGAAGTATATCTCATTACTGTATCTTAGTGACCTAGATAATTCTGCATATAAATCCCCCAAAGGGTACGACAATCTAGAACACTCCACGAGAGGAAAACATGCATATTGGAAAGGTTATCCTCAAGATTTCACACATTAACACCTCCTTCACTAACTGACCACTCCATATTGTTCTAAGAGACCCACTGTTTTTTGTCAATAAAATGCGGGTACCATATGAATCTTTACAGAATATGGTTTATGTTTTTGATGACTCCTTTTGGGACATTAAAGGCCGAGAGGACGTGCAGTAGAGTATCTAAAAGGACACCATTGGACAACACAATCCAGCTTCCAAAAGACAAATATTTATTCTTCTAGTTCAACACCTGATCATTCATCATGCTGTGGAGGGATTAAAAGTCACTGATATGCAACCTTCTAGATGAATTCACTGATATGTATCCTTTTAGTTTATGTCATTAATACACATCCTTCCAGTCGAAGTCACTGATATGCATCCTTCTGATCAAAAATCCTATTCCTAACCACAATTTTAATGGCTAGGTTAAAATTTTATTATTTAAATAATAACATTATGTTTCTTAAAGACTTAGTGTTTTGTGTATAATATCATTAAATTGGTGTATCTTACAATAAAATAATAACAAAATTTATATTTAGTGTTGCGTGGAATGAAAAATATATACAAGATTAAATTAATTCAAAAAATATTTCACAAAATATTGGGGGTGTTACATTCAACCCTCCATAAAATGAAATTCTACATCAAAATTCTTATGGGTTATCAAAGGTTTAATATATGAATGTTCCATCATCGTAAAAATGAATAAGAAAATTCACTTTAAAAAGGGAATGTTGGAAACATAACGGTTACAAAAAGAAACACATAACTAGGTTTCCACATAGGAGAACATAGTCGGAAAGTGAAAACATGGACATGGAAGAGAAATCTAACTATCATGTTCTGATGTTGAGTGATAGAGAACATGGTTAGGAGAAAGTAAATGATCACAAATCTCTAACCCAAAGGGGATTGAAAAAGGTCATTGATATCATAAAAAATGATGATAATGAGACACCATTTTATTTAAAGCCCATTTTTCAAAAAGGTGAATATTTTTTGTGAGATGATATACTTGATTTCATCACAATCTCACTATTCATTATTCCTTCATCAATTTACACTTCAAATATTATTCTAAGAAATTATGGTGAATTTTTAATTCTTTAATTATTATAAGATCATGAGAACTATAAATAGAATGATAGGTCATTCCATCACTCTTTTTCATAAAAAAATTGTTAAATTAAGTTATTCAATATACATAAATAACATTAATATCTAAAACATCATCCAAAGATCAAATTAAACAATTTTATAAATGGTAACCCTTATAAACCTTTCAAAATTTTAAAATCCAAAAATTTACAAATAAGGTTAATAAATTTACAAAATCATCATATCATTAATCCCCCAAACAACTTGATGTAGCTCTTAATGGTCACACAAAAAACATGTGAAGTCCATTACCATGTATTCTCTTGAAACATGGTAATGACCTGAATTACCATAAAACCTTCGTTAAAACATGCATTTTTTTAAAAAAACTCTTTCCCCATACAAAAAAACAAAAAATTCTATAAACTCAATCCTTGATATCATAAACTACCATTTTCATCTTATCATCCCCAAGGTTATCAATACTATACCAATTATTTTATCAAAATAAATCATCTATATATTTAATTATCCTAATTTCAAACACATATTAAGGGTTATCCTTCCCTTAATCATTTGTTTCCTAAATTATCACCTTACCACCTCAATTACAATTCATTCTTACCAGTACTATTCAAAATATTCTTTTAAATCCTTATAAAAAACTATAGTGGACCCATACTTTGATGTTTCCTAACACTTTAATTCCATAAAAATAATTATACATTACTATTCTGAAATTCCATTACATAAATACATAGTCATTTCACCACTTTGTTGTCATACTCCACATATCCAATAGTAATTGCATGATATTTCCATTTTTCTTTGGATTTAAGAGGTTACTGATGTTGATCATCAACATTAACCCATATATTTATTCATTTATTATCATAATTTACATTTTCTTTAATCATGAATCATTGAAGTGTGAAAAGTTCATTATGTTCCACCTTCTCTTTAGTGAAATAATTAGATAAAACATTTCTATCACATGAGTAGTCAAATTCCCAATGACTATATTTCCCACAATTAAAACATCTACCAGTACCCTTAATACAATTCTCTCTATGTTTCTTTCCACACATAGAGCATAAAAGAAAGATCATCTTATTTTCTCTAATGTTTTTAAAAATTCCTTTAGTCCCCATATTGCATTTCTTATCAAACCCATGAGATTGATACGTAACTCTAACATCCATTTTCACATTAATAGCACAATGAAAAATATCTATATAGCTACTAATGTCTCATATGGATAATTCCCTTCAAATAATTAGTTTTAACCCACTAAAGAATATACCAACCTTACATTAATATTATATGATAATACTATAATTTTACCTTGTATTTGTGGTAAAATTATCCTAATAGGTACCAACAGACTCATCATCAATTTTCTTTAACTCAAGGAAATCATTCTTTATCTTGATACGAAGAACATGAGGGAAGTACTTATTGAATAATATGTTCTTTAAGTCATCCCAATATATGGATTAAATTTCATATTACTGCCATATATTATTGATTAGATTCCACCACTAGTCCACTTATCCTTCTAAATTGTAAACTACCAAATGGTTTTTTCATTTTTTGAACTCAGAAGGAAAGAAAATATATTTTCAATGGTACATATCCATTATTCAACACAACTGGATAAAAAGAAAAACTGAAAGAACGTGGATGTTTCTTCATGAAGGAATTAGTAGAAATCTATTCACTTATTTTATCATTTGGACATCCATAATGATTTATATCTTTTGTAATTAAGTGATATGATTTTTCATTCTCTCTGCCACAATATTTTGTTTTTCTGGAGGACAATCGTTACATTTCCCATTACATTCATCATTGTCACAGTTCATTCTAGTTCCATCTATTTACTAAATATAGAAATCATGCTGCGAGAAACACTAGTGATAGTTGTATAAACACAAAATAAAGGGAAATTAATTATAATATTTCAATCCAAGACACCATACATTTAATCATTGGTTATTCATATTTAAAATGAAAACTCTAGGATTGTAACCTATACTTATACTTATCATTAGATATATCCCTAGATGTATCCTTATAAATATATATAGATTCCTAACAAAATCTTTATTATACATGTTTAAAAATGTTGACTAAAACATTTCTTTGATACCAACTATAATAAACCATACATTCTGTATAATAATATTACATATTTTTAGATAAATATTCATTATATTACACAAACAAATTCTTGAGGACCATAATATTATAGTTCCTTGGGAAATAATGAACACATTGTTTTAATTTGGGGAATGATATTCAAAATATCCCATAAATATATTCCCATTTACTACACCTACTTAAAACATTTTTTTATAATCAGGGGAATGGAAATATAAGAAAGGGTGAGCTCAAATGCCTAGTAATATTAATTATTGAAGATATATAAGCATATCATGAAATTATGGACATGAAAAAAGGAGCATGAAACTAAAAATAAAACCAAGAATATCAAAAATCATAATCTTGAATCATTGAAATAAATATTAATAGTTTATAATATGTGAATCATATGATAATAAATAGCATAAGTCATAGAGGAATAATATATGAATATGACATGAAATTATGGAAGACACATAAGAATATAAAATTATATCCATATTAGTCAAGGAATCTCTACCAAGGACATCTTAGTAGTATGGGTTCACTCCCAATACCATCCTGGTAGTCCTGGTTCACTTCTATGATTATCTTACTAGTCATGGTTCACTCCCAAAACTATCTTAGCAGACAATTTCTTTTACTGAACTAAGTTCACTCCCAGTTCTATCCAAATATATCTCATGAAATATAAATATTTACCCAATGTATTGGAGGGAGATATAGGTACCACCAATCACATAATGAAAACCATACATATTTTTTAAACAAGAACATAAATCATTCAAAACATGAGACTTAATGGAATGAAATGGGTTTCATAAACATCATTCAATGATAACATAACCCTTAGAGAAGTAATGGGATTCATAAATATCATTACATAGTAAATGTAAAACACCATAAAAATAATAGGGATATTATCTTTGAAAAATATCTCTATTAGAACATAATTACCATCAATGACTATTATCATATATGGAAAATAATTTTGAGGGATCACTTGAAAATAATCAATGAGGAAAATATCATTTATACATTAAAAACGTTTTGTTTTCTTAAAATGTCACTGAATTTTAAAAGAATTTTTTTTAAATTAATATTTTAATATTTTAGAGTAAGTATAAATTAATTATGGCTTAAGGATGGTGGAATATTCCATTAATTCCATAAAATTTTTAAAAACATTCCCTCTATATATTTTTTTTCTATAAAGTCACAAAGAGCCTTGTTTAGAAAATGTAAAAAATATTATTTTCAAGCAGTTTCGTAAAAAGTAACACATGGGTAAAAATAAAATTAAATATTAAAATTATAATAGTAAAAATATTATTTATTTATCTTTTGAAAAAAAGGATGTGAAAGATAAATATTCCCCAACATTGATTAAACATGAAAGAATCCAAATTAATGATAAGATTGTGGAATAATCACTCATCACTTTATAATTTGTAGAATTGCATTCCCCTTGAATGAAATAAAATTATATAAATATTAACATAACATAATATTCATAATAATACTAATAAAATATATTCATGGGAACTATATACACCACACAAAATAAACTAGCAGTGTATAGGGAATCAGTCCCACATAAATAAAAATGAGACAAAAATCCCTTACCATATGTATCAAATATCATCATACTCATAAAAATATCATGTATAATTAACATTAGTTTATTATTAATATATTAAATAACCATATTATTATATCTAATAGAATATATTATTTTATTATGACATTATATTACCCATTTATTAACAATTCCATGTTGATGTCACACTTCTGGTAATATCCTCTTTATTTTTCGATTCTGTGTTGATTTATTATATTTTTTGTCCAATTACTTATATCATGACCTAATTATCTTTAAAATTCAAACCATGATATAAATATCATATATATTTAGTATATATGTATTCATAATAATCTATAAAAGATAAAATTATAAAATTTAATACACTGTTCATGGAGACGGTAGGTCGTACGTACACATGAACATTGTTTCCATTTTATTGAAAAATTAATAGAATGAAGGTAAATAAATTATATTTAATAAAGAATTAATATGTTATATATACCATATTTGTTTAGTAAAACCATAATTAATAAATTCCATTTAATATTTGAACGAATCACATTTCTTTGAGGAGGCTGTAGTCCACACATCCACAAATGTAGTTTTCGTATTTACAAAAAATGAAAAACATGAATTCATGCATCATATAATAATTACAAAATCATAAATAAATAATAAATATCCTATATATCATATAAAAACACAAATTTCATCATTATTCCCAACCTTCAAAATTTTCAATTGATGAACGAATGACATCAGTTCGTGAGGTGGTAGTCCACCGTACACACAAAAGATGATTGTGTATCCCATTTTATGGATGTGTGTGTCAGTGTAGGAATAAAAGTCAATATAACAAAATAAAAATATATTTATGATATTTATGTTATTATATATAAATTAAATAAAAATAATTTAAGGGGTTTATGGAAGAAATAAAACAATAATGGTTATTTATGAACATTTCCTATTCTATTGGTATCTTTTTTTGATTTGAACAAGGGACCCCTTTGGTTGGATTTATACCAATATAAGGTTCTATGATGAAGGTATTGGATCTTGGAGGATATATTGATAGTGTTTCATTAAGCCAAATAGGTTCTGAAGTGTGAAGAAAAGAGAATAAAATGTGATCTTTTATAAGAGAGGGAATGAGTACTTTTTGAATTTCTCAAAAGATTAATTTAAAATAAATTAAATATAAATTAAAATACCTCAAAATGGAATAATATTTGAATATAATGTGGGATAGGGTGATAATACCATAAAAAAATATTTTATACAGAGTTTTATGTAATTTTAAACCTTGCCTTATCTTATTTATTAAGCCTTAGTTAACCTATTTTAATTCTAACTATGGTAACAACTTTTTTGATATTAAAAGGTTAAAAGTTTTAAATTAAAGGTGTAAATTGAACCATAAATGGTAAAGTTTTTATATTTCAGAAAATAATTTATCCCCTTTTTCCTTATTTAGGTTTTTTATTATTTTAAAATAATTTAAAAAAATATTATTTTCATAAAATATCATTCATGCCGATTTTGAAACTATTCATAATATTGTGTTTAAGAAAAACAATACAATAAGATAACTTAAAAAAATTCATTTAATACACCCCTAACATGTAATATTCACCTATAAAGTTCATAGAGAACCTTAATTAATTCAATTATTTTTATTTTATTATTTCTAATACCATTTAATAGATTATTTCATTAATTGGATAATTACTACATCATCATTATGTAATTATTTATGAAAATTATCTCATAATTAGAATTTAAAAATAAAATACCTTGATATAGATAAAAATTTTATATTTCATAATAATATATATATTTGATCATATCTTCTAATTTATGCCATATTAAAAATAATATTCTTATTAAAAGTAAGAGTGTGAAATTTTGTCACTCTTTTTGATTTTAATAGTATCTCAGTCATTTTCAAGGAAACATATTAATTAAATAATTAAATTTAGAATCTTATGTGTTAAGGGTAGAATTAAATTCATCCACTAATATTGTTAAAAGTTTTATGGTAGTTTTATCATATTTATAATATTATTTTTGTCTTTAATTACCTAATTTACCCTTAAATATGGTAAAAAAATTACTAAAGTTACTGTTAATATTGTCCAAAAATAAAAGGAACCTATTTAATTAATTTTTAATTAATAATTAAAAACATGGAATATATTTTTCAAAATAAAAAACACATAAGTGGATAAAGTTAATTTAAAATTATACTCCTAGAAGTGGTGGGAAAAAGACTTTTTTAATTTATTTAGAAACGGTGTTGCCTTGGTCAAAAGACCAAAGCAAAAATGTTTATTAGGGAAAAGGAAGAGATAAAAAAGATGAAAAATAGAATTTTTTTATAATATTTCTCATATAAATGAGTAAGATTCGTTAGAAGGTTGTCCAGCCACATGCTTCCACTATTAACTCCTTTGTTGGAAAGACCATCTGCCACTACGTTTTCTTCATAATAAGTGTGATTGATAATATGATTCCACTTTAGTGGTGGGTACTGTAGCAGCTACGGGTACCGTAGAAGTACTATTCACAGAATGAGATTTGGGCCAAAAAATGGGCCTACGGGTCATGTAATGGGATAAATGTCCACTGGGCCTTCGGGCTATGTAATGGGTCTCCCTCTACCCAGTTAAAGAGGTCTTTGCTTTGCTTTAATAATAAATGAGGTTTCAGCCCCAACCTTTAAAAAAATGATTCCACTTTGAGAGGTGTTTGAGATAGTCATCGATTTGGAAGTGAAAAGACAGGAAAGTTGAATAATGCCATTCTAGATGGCGTGCATGATGGGGGTGGAGCCAATTTATATCCATATATTATTCCATCCATGGTGTTTGACAAGCTCAACCACTATAATGATTCTATACATATCATATTATAGAGAGTAGGCACATCCATAAGTGCCATACTAGCATCCAAGGACCTAGACATTATGATCCCTTCACTCCACACAAAAACTTAATGGGATTGGGTTTCCAATTGAGGCACCATCCACAATAATATTTGTCTATCCAGAGATATGATGTTTTTAGAAAACTTCTACTGAGACTTTTGGTTTACAGTATCTTCGTTGAATTCCAAGATGGTGAAGATTCATAAGATCTTTAACAGAGCTATGGTAGTTACCAGTTTGGTTCATAAAATATTATTTGATTGCAGAAAAAATCAGTAACTACAAATCATTAAAATTGAAAGTATAATTATAATTAAAAATATTGTCTCTATCTCACCATATGACATGCATCAGTTCAGTAACATTTGCTATGAAGAGCTGCCCATTTTTTTGAGAAATATTTACATTAGTGAATCATTGAAGAAGCAGTTGAATAGATTCCAAACCTATCCAACTAAGATAAAAAAATTTAAAATATATATTTCTGAAGAGCAGAAGCAGTAACACAAGATAAAACTAGGTGATCAATATCCTCTCTGTGGTGGTTGCGTATATGACATTTGTAAAATATTTGAATACCAAATAATTGAAGGCAACAATCAATAGGAACATGATTTAGGGATATTATCCAGACTAGGGTGAACATGTAGGGTGTAGCCCAAGGATTACCAAAGTTCATTAACCAAGATAAATTATGATTTTTATTAATAAAATTATAATTAAAGAAAAGTTTGGAGTTCAAGATGCCATTATTGGATTGTTCCCAAACTTGTAAACCATCTGTATTAAAAAAATGATAATTATTAATAATGGTGCTAATATATTTGGGTTAAGACAAGTATGGACTATGAAAATAATCATTAATATGGATAATTGTTTCATCTAGAAAAATAATAGGATCATCCTTGTTAATGAGGGGGATACTATCCTAGTTATCCGCCGAAAACTTCATAGAGTATTTTCTCTTAACTGGCCATCTGAAAGGAGGCATAATATTAAAAAAATATTTCTTAATAGATGTATATATAGAAGATTAAATTTATTAAAATATTACACATTTCATCATACTAAGAAATCTATTTCTATGAAAATTAAAGAGCATGAAATTTTTCTTTAGAAGATTCCATATGACCCTAGCCTGAAGGGAATCGATGAAGAGATCATGTGTTTTAATACCAAGACCACCAGTAGCTAGAATCTTTCAACAATTAATCGAGGGAACCATAACCATCTCTCTTTCAAGAGTGCTACAACTTGAAAAAAGTTTCTTATTCTTCTATTAAGTTTTTTAATCAACCTAGGGGGATATTTATAAACCATAATGAATTAGATAATTTTTATATAATATCATATTTAACAAGAAAAATTCTTCTTTCCAGAGATATGTATTTCCCCTTCCAAGAATAGATCTAATTTTTTATTTGATCAGTGATGTTGTAGAATTAGGTACTCTTATGTTTTCCCCAAAATATATGGACTCTATGGTACATGAATGGGAGGGATCCTTATTTAATACCAAGGTCATTCATAGTGTTAAAATTTCAATCCACAGGGAATATTTTTCTATAGAAAATAAAATCCTTATCCTATTTAATGGACTAGACTAGTAAATATTCAAAGTAATAGTTTGTAGTTTTAATGTTTTTATTGTTTATTTTATCACCTTTAAGAAAAATAATGACGTCATTTGCATATAAGAGGTGAGTGGGAACATTCCAATTTCTGGAGCTATTAATGGGATTTATTTCTCCTTGATTAACCATTTTTGTGAGGAGTCTGCTAAGATAGTCCCCTAAAATTAAAAAAAAGGATGACAACGATATGGTCACCTTGCATAAAACCTATATAAAATTTGAATTATCCTTCTTGAGTTTCATTAATCAGAACGAAAATGTGAGATGATTCAAAAAGAGTTTTGATTTTAATGATGAAATTATCATTGAAACCAAATTTGTCGAGTAAATTGTAAATAAAACTCCAATCAATAGTTTCAAAATATTTACTAATATAAAATTTAATAGAGATTCTTCCCCCTCTACTATATTTCTTTAAAGGATTGGTACTTTCATATAAAAGTCATATGAAATCTTGGATGGTTCTTCCATTGAGGAATCCAAACTGATTCCAATAGTTGATTTTGTTAACAATGGGGGAATTCCTATTAGAAATTTGTTTGGAGATAATTTTATATAGTGTGTTTATAGGGGAAATGGGTTTAAAGAGGATAATTTCAACGACATTTACCACTTTGGGAATAAGAGAGAGGAATTGACCATTAATTATATAGGGGAGGGAGCCATTGATGAAGAAAGATCTAAATAAATTACAGTCATATATTTGAATCGTATCGCAATAATGTTTAAAAAATTAGTTAGTAAAGATATTCGGACTAGGAGCACTATCATGCTTTAAGCTAAAGACATAATCAGTTATTTCATTTTTAAAGGGGACACTATTAAGGGAAAGGTTTTTATAGTTGTTGACCATTCTTGGAATGACATAAGGAAATAAATATTTGTTAATGTTAAGGCCATTAAATATATTGGAAAAATAAGTGATAATATGTTGATAATGACCCTCTTCATTATCAATATTATCATCCCCATCATTACAATAGGTGAGGGGCCAACATGCATTTCTAGTTATTTGAAGAGAGTTGTTGAATTTCATGTTGTTGTCACCGTCTTTAAGCCAATTTATCTTGAAGTTCTATTTTTAAGGTTATATTTTAATGTGAGAAGACTATTAGATTTGGAATAGATATCAATTTCATTCTGAGGATCAGTAGTGAAATCTATATTAGTGGGGGTAGTTTTCCTTTGATTAAGATTTTTTTTCTAGAGAAGGGATTTCATTTTTGATTTGGTTGGTTTTTTTCTTTTCACCACACCTTAAGTTTTTTTAAGAACTGTAATTTCATGATATAAGAAAAAGCATCATTTATAACCCTAATTGAGTTGCATGTGGCTTTAACTATGTTTTCACACTCTATAACTCTGGTCTATATATTAATAAATATAAAGGTGAGGATGGGTCTTTAGTTTATGGTATTGAGACTAAATAATATTGGATTGTGATCTGAGTTCAATATAGGAAGAGTGATACTTAAGAAATCATCCCATTTATCAATTGCTTGAATGATTTTGAATTCTTGTTCTAGTTTACTATCCATAACTTTTTGGATTTCCTTCAATACCAAGTATAATTTTCCCCTACTAGGTTAATCTCAATAAAATTGTTATCTTCCATAATAGCTCTAAATTACCTAGTGGATATATTAGAATGAGTAGGGCCCATATTTGAACAAGGCCCAAGGATGACATTAAATTCTCTAGTGATGATCCATTTATCATGTATTATACTATTTAGAGAATAAAAGTTGGGCTATAGATTTCTTATATCCGGATATCTATTAGGTTATAATTGATTTTTTAAACAATGAAATGATGTTTCATAGAAACTCAATGTTTCATGTAACATAATCTAAGACAATTCTACCTGTTTTGTAAGATTAACTTGGTGTAGCATAAAATTTAATAATAAAACAAGCTATATTCAGTGTTTCATGAAATGAAAAATATTTAAATGATTAAAAAAACTCAAAAAAATATTTCACAAAATCTCGGGTTGTTACAGGCTAGCCTTCCCAATCTCCATTCTTCTTATTTATTTGTTCTTTTATGTATTTATCCCGAATCATATAATGAATTTTCATGGTCCTTTTCCATTTTTTATTTATAGTTTAATTGAGAATATTTAACAACCATAGAAACATTGTGAAGAGTTTTATATTTATAGAAATATTTAATAAAAACAGTCTTAGAAATACAATTCTCACATGAAAACGTTTTTAGTTATTCTTTATCATGAAAAATTGATTATACCATTATTATATTAGGTATGTGAGATTGATTAACTTTATGAAATTATTACTTATTGTATACTACAATTCTTCAACTTCTTCTATTTGTTCTTTAAAAAAATTAAGTCCTTAAAATAAAAAATAATATACTTTACAATTTATTTAGTAAATTTATTCATATGTTGTTTGAATTCAGAAATATGATCACTATGTGATTCATTATCTTCATAGATTTAATAGGCTACATTTGAAAAATAATAATAAAAATAACACTTTAATATTATACCACACTTACTACTATACGTTAGTAGTGTTTCACCTATTAATTTTTATTCTTATTCAACATTCTTACCTCTCTTTTCATCCTTCTTTTTGATTCTTGTAAGAAACATTTAAATTTTTAACCTATGGAGAAATATAATTTTATAAATTTTATAAAAATAAAATACTTCTTGAAATAAAAAATTCATAATAGTTATTAAAAAAGGCAGCTAAAAACATTTACATTTTAGAGTTAACCCCACTCTGATACCAATTTTAGAGCCCCATATTGAGCTGACCACTAATATGAGGAATCAATGGTTTAATTTTATGAATTATTTAATTGAAAATTTAACCTATTGAAATTGTTATGTTTCAAGATCCACTCACTGATATCTCACAGTCTCACCTCTTATACAAAAATATTAAGAGGGAGAGATCATAACACATGGTATTTACAAGGTTCGATATAAGGGCATACTTCTTCCTTGGTTGGTTAGACCTCTAATATGTGTTATATACTAAAATATTATAATTAATAACTTTTTTTGGAGGAAATATGTTATACACCCCATCAGTCGATCCTCTAGGTGATTCTAGTTATACCGCCAAAAATCTAACTATTCATCCTTAGTTGGTTTGATCCCCCAACAATAACAACCTTGAAAAGACATAGAAACCTTCCACAAGAATCTTCCACAACAGGTTCAACGAGCCTCAAAACAATCAACTCATTTTTCTTTGTGTTGTTCCTTTAATATAAATTCATCTTCCTTCTTTTGAATGATCCTTCTCCTTGATTATATAGGACCAGTTTTTCTCTTGTACGTCCTAAAGAACATATTTAGTAGTTATGGTCTTGGGAAATCTTCTAGATGTAGTGTGATCTGGATTCTAATCAACTTATTTAAATAATCATGAATTTCTATATCAAGGAATCCTGTCATTGAATGATATTTTTCTTCTTCTTGATATTGGATGTGTTAGTCTAACATATGAACTTGCGTTTAAGAAAAAGAGTTCCCAATTATCTATGTACATCCTTTCATAAATAGATAAAAAATATATTTATATTTATAAAAAAATTATTTTTATTATTCTTAATATATCATTGTTAATTTTTTCAAATATGAATTAATTAAATCCCATAATCTTCAAAATAATGATCATCTCATTTAAATCAGTCAACTGATTCCTAATTTATCTATAATTTGAACTCCATTTAAATCCCTTTAAAAACTTCTTATAAGTCCCCTGATACTTAATCTTCAATCATTCATGTGATATATAAATATTTTAATCCTAAAATCTCACTTTTTTGAATTCCATGACTTTATAAAATTATATGCATTTCACAATCTTCATGAAATATGCTACATTGCACAATCATCTACATGGTCCTCATTAATTATGTAAAAATACACTACTGTTTTTTCAATTAAGATACATAACTAAAATGCCTATTTGGTGTCCATACATAACTAAATCCTCTATGTGAATAAAGTTTATTATTGAATCAACTCAGTGAATTGGCTGTGTGGATGAATCGGCTTTGTGAATCACCTATATCACTAAATCATCTATGTGAATCAACAATGTGTTTCAAAATAAATTCAATAATTCTAAAAAAATTATAGATAGTTCTAATTCATCCATAAACACATTTATTTGATTCTGTTAAATATCAAATCATCTATCATCACACTTCCTTTTTCACATTGTCTTGAACTACCCAATTTCATTCCTTCAAGCTGTAGGCTCAAAATCCATTTTCCATAGAACATAGATGTTTTCAATCATCTTATGGAATTATATGGATGCATTATTAGTAATTACATCCAATTAATAAATGAATCAACAATATTACTCAATGAATCATCAAAAAATAATATTTAACCACTGAAAACAAATTTAATACATACTTGGGAATAAAAAAAATTCATGCAAGCCCATGTGACCACCCATGTGTTCTCTTAAGTGTCACAAAAATGTCTACTTTGGGCCTCCTGCTCGCATGATTTTCTCCCCAGGGACATTACTCATGTTTAATTGGAAAAATTCATTTTGATAGTGTTTGGATCATGCCTATTGTTTTAGGTATAGGTACCTAATGTGGGACTCAATACTCTCAAACATCCACACCTTTAGGTAACATGGTGATTGATCCCATCATATACACTGAGGGGAGTGCCACACAACCGTGGTTGAAACAATACCCCTACACTTGGTTTCCCAAGGGTTTTCTAACCTTAACCTAGGGATTTTATACCTGGTGAAGGCCCATGTACCCATCCATTGGTGCTCACAAGTGTCAGTATGTTGTCAACTTTGGGTCTCCCACCTGCATAGTTTTTCCCTTAGGGAATTTCACCTATTTAATAGAAAAAAGCCTCATTATAGGGGTTGGATCATGTCTATATTTTGAGGAATATATAAAACTCACTACACCTTAATGAGGGACTCGTGATTTTCTTACATGTTACCTAGTCAAAAAAGGGCAGTTAGTCCCAATCCCAGACATCAAGGGGAGCGTTGCACAACCGTAGTCACAACCCAAATAAATGTTTATGAAAAAATTTATTATTAAATATTACCTAATATTAAAATCTAATTTTATAAGTAACCTTTATAAAAAATTATATCTCATATACTATGATTAAAATATTAATAATTTTTTTATTTAATAACCATAATAGGTAATTTATAAAGTATTTATAATTTAAAAAATAAGGCCCAAATATAAAATGATTATATTTTAAAAAATATGAATTATTTTTAATTAATTTGAAATATTAAAATTAAAATTTACTTATTGGGAAAATATTTAAACCATATCAATATAATTTTAAAAAATTTATCTAATAAAAGGTTTAAATAATATCAATATATGATATTTAGATTATCTAAAATGGTTACATAATATAAAATTGTAATATGAAATGTTTAAAATTCATGAAATATCACATAATAAAATAAAATACTGTAATTAATATGAAGGAGTTCATATTGGAAATAAATGTAATGTGTATACATATATTTCTATTATAGAATTAATAAAAAATGATTTTTAATAATAATTTTATGAATTTATCATAATTTTATCTCATGATTTAAATATAATACATTTTCATTTATTTAATGGTTATTACCTACAGTATTTGTAGTTATAATAAATTTATATTATGAGTATGAATATTCTTTAATTTAAATTATATAAACCCCTTCTTTGTTATCTTTTAAACATTTAGGAGTTACATTATTTAAATGATTACAAAATATCTCTTGAACTTGATTTGTATTTAAAGTTATTAACTAGAATTTTTTATTGAATATAGTTTATACATATTATGTGTTAGAGTTAAAATGAATTTCATTCTATTTTGAGTAATGTATCCCTAGGTGGAGGGACTTTAGGTTAGACTTCCCACCGGTCTAGAGGCATATTCCTTATACCAGAAAGGTGAGAGTTTTCTATATATGGATGCAACAATACACATGATGAGTTTTTTAATCTCATATAACTCTAAATGTTTACATTAATAGTTCATGTTACTTATTCATTAGATGAATTTGTATATGGGTTAATATATTTAGATTTTAAATCTGGGTAATGAATAAAAATTGTGTGTTATGTTAAGAGTTTTGCATTAATATGGTTGGAACTTATTAATTTTTTGGATGGAATATGATTCTAAAATAAATAATTAAAAGTAGTATTACATGAAGGGAATAAAATTAGATAATATAGTGAGAATTAATTTCATTCAAAATACTATGTGTTAGATTTCATTAATAGCTTCAATTATTAATACCCCAGTCATTTAGTATGGGTAACACTAACCATTAAGTTACCATGAACTATCATGTGAAATGAAAATATGTAATGAGATCACCCAAAGAATTTGGTTCTTTATTGTTGGGATTTTATTTAGGATACACTCAGATGGGAAGCCCTAACCATCAGGATACCATAGGAATAGAGTTGATTGTACCCATTTGATGGATTTGGATAAAGAGTTATGTAATTAGTTATATAAGATTCATATATGATATTATTGACAATAGTTTTCTACCAGAAATAATCATGGATTATTAAGGGGACATTATGTGTAATTCATGATGAAATATGAATATTTTCCCACTAATGGATTTTTAGATTTTTAAAAGGCATCATCATTCCAGTGGTAGACCATATAGTAAAAGTCATTATCAAATGGTAATAAAAAATAATAATAATTTTATAAAAGATATTTTTTTGTATATAATAGAATCATTATCATAAATCTTAACATTAATATTAATCCTTTATAAGGGTAATCTAAATTCAAGAAACTCCTATGATTGAAAATTTAAGAAAAATTCTTAAGGAAAAAATCCAAGTGTTAGAGCAACACCTTCATAAGTAACCATGTACCAAAGTAGTTTAAAAATTGAATTTAGATTCCTACAAGAGGAATAAAAATATTCATGTTAGGGTCCAAGGTAATTATATATATAAAATCTATTGAATTTTATTCTTCATTCAAATATTCATTATGATTCAAAATGAAAATTACTTGGTAAAACTAGTGATTTTCATAAGGCTTATTATGGTCATGGAATTCATATTTTTGTGGTATATGCAAATGTTATGAAAATATAACTAACATAAATAAATTATTATGAAATTTTATCAATTTATAGAGAATAGATGATTTAAGAATGTGAAATCTACGATCTTATATTTTTTAGATAGTATAAGTGCGTAAAATTAAAAAATTGAAGATTTTTTTTGGAGATTCCAATAATGTTTTCATTAGGTATCTAGTAAATATCATTGAAATATAAGAAAAAATCTATAAATTAAAGAGTAATGGATCAATAGTATGTAATTATTAGGATACCAAAATGAGTTCTAATAAACTTCATGGAATGTCCATGTCAGGTGTCACTATTATATAAAACAATTATTCAGTTTTGAAGGTTATACAATACCAAATGTATAATTTGTGAGTGTTTCAAATATAAAAGTTTTCAAAATCAATGAAATAACCTACATCCCATGTATTTTTCATTCATGTTATAATGAAAAGAGTTTATATAATAAGGATTGAATGTAAAGGAATAAATGAAGCTATGTTGGATCAAAACAATGTATTTTTATCATTATCATGATCCAATTATATGATAAGAGAATTTGTCTATTAATAAAGAGTTATTAGTAATAAGATGATATGATTAATTTCATACACTTTCTTTGTTATTTATCATATTTGATTACTTTTTTATGAAAAGCACACATCAAATTTTTTTTATCAAGGTTAATATTTTTATCCTATTGTTTATTAAAATATGAGGGAAGGTGATCCTACCATCCATCAATGGAATATTGTGATAAATAGAATTATTTTCATTGAAAAATTATCTAAACACATAAAATAACATATATTATTTGAATTCAATAGTTTATTTGATATCATTCATACTAATATAAAATAAGAGTTATTTCTTATGCAATGAAGTTTGCGTATATTAACATGATATTAAAATTAGAATATAACATCTAAGAGTTTAGTGGGAGTTTATTTAAAGTTAAATAAGATCAATTTTAGAAACTAAAAGGTTATTCTAGTCTTATGTAAATATATAGTTTTAATTTATATCCTAAATATTTTTTGCGATATGTGATGGTAAAAGTGAAATATAAGATTTACATTTAGTTATAATGGAAAATTAAATATCACTATTTTCTAACAGATTATGCAAGCCCTATTCAATTTAATTACACATTATCAAAAATGAATTTAGGTTGTTGTGGTAAATAATATTGAAAAAAATTACAACAATTTTTATATTAAAATTTTTATAAAAAGTTTCTAAGGATGATGATCTTATCATTGTAAAATTTATAAGTACACAAAAGAAATTGTCTCCACATTATTAGGTGTTATAGAGTAAAGAAGTTTGATTATTCCTTAGAATTAAATTATTTAAAATATGATTCGTAAATCTTACAAAAATTAAAACCTTTTTTCTTCATAGATGTTTCTCAATAAATTGTTTTTGTGGGACGGTTTTCTCAGATGGTCATATATTGATGTGAATGAAATTACATATAAATGTAATGAGTTAAAAACCTAGAATGTTCAAAAAATATAATATTAACATAAAATTATTTTAGATATGAAAATATATATTGGATATAATGTAGGATTCTATTAAATATTATTAAAATTTTATAATAATATAAAATGTATTATATAAAAAGATATATACATTTTATCATCAATCTTGTTAGTTTCATTAATTTATATATTTATAAATATTTCATGAAAGTGTAATGATAATTGATATTTTAGTGTATTATTTTGAATTATCCATAATAGGTGTTTTCCTTGGTCTAATTATAGGTTTTGACTAAATATTAGGTATAACATGTGTAAGTTTTTTATTTTAGATACCAAATATTCACATGGGGAAAAAATGTGTTTTTGTGCACTAGGTAACCCACTAGGAATACCAAATGGAGTCTAATACACAATGTATTTGGTATAATATTGGTGTATAAACCATATTGGAGTACCAATTTTCTGAGGTTAGTGACATATTTATCATTAAATAACTCATACATTGATAGATTTCTTATATAGTCCATTGTGGATTAGCTAGTCAAGGGTGGTTGGGTATGTGACTGATCTTGAATTCTGTTGGAGAGCAGTTGAGATTGGATTTGTCTTCTCATATGATGAGTATGACTTATGGGACCTCAATTGAGATATATAGGTGATTTTATGGACACATATTGATAGAATATTGGTTGTAGTTATCTATTTAGGTGAGAGACATTTGATGTGCTCATCCACAAAGGTGAATAACATGTGATGTATTCATTGACCAAGTTAGTCTATACTCAGAGAATCGAGAATATATAAGTTGAATATATGAGATTGATATACACAATATACCATGGTGACTTGATGTCTTGAAAAAATGGAAGATAATAGAAATCATGAAATAATGAGATATAACTGGTGGACATAGGTATATAGATATTTTGTAGTAGAGATCACTCAAGATACCATTGTAGCTTTATTAGCATTGAAGCATTTTTATCTGCTTACATTTATGTATACGGTGAATTATATTAGCTTTCAACACTATAAATTCTCATCAGGTAACACTTTATGGTTGAAAAAATGGGGATTGACTGTGATCCATATAAATTATCTAAAAAGTGTTTTAGAGTTAATAAAAAAGATAATTGTATGGGAATTAACAAGCTATTTCATATGATATTGTTTGAGGGGATGTTAATATTTACTTTTCTAAAGTGTTGTGGAAGATTTACAACAGAGGTTTGGATATGATTTCACAAGTTATCATATATAATATTATATAATTTTAAATGGAAGTATGTCTTTTACGCATTAATTAATGTGTTATATTTAAGGAGTTAGTATCCCATAAAGGATCTTTTTTATTTTATATAATAAGATATCATATTTGATGATATTGAATATGAATGTTTACATGAAATTCATGACATCATTCCAACCACCCTCAAAATCATAAATTATGATTAAGGAATTCATTGGGAATGAAATAATAATTCATGGCACTAAATTTAAAAAAACTAGCTTAAAAAATCCTACTCAATCATATTTATTGATTGAAGGTAGTTTTTATTTCATAAACACATGATAATTCCATGCAATTCGTATTTCATGACATGAAAAATCATAAGTCACAGTATGGAATGTTTCTTCCTTCTATTATTATAGCAGATACACCTATATCCCATTATCGTTGTCATTTAAGGAAGTGTTACATGATATTTAATGTGAAGGAGGAGTGAAAATCATGCACATAATACATGAAGTAACCAAGGAATTAACTCATGCACTATAATTATTGAGTCAATTAATATATCAATGAGGAGTTTCCTTGGGGATATATAAATACAACTTCCATGTTATGGTAGTGGTGTGTATTTGTATGTTTAATGTTAAGATGATACTCTCATAGCCATAATACTTTTTTCGACCCTCTCCTTTATTCCTAAGGAGCTAGTATGATGTGGAAAATGAATGGATACCATATGAATGTCAGATGATTCAAAATAACTTGTGGATATAACCAAGATGTGGGATTCATATTATCTATAACTATAATTATCTTCATCATACCATATAATGATGGATAATGTGGTCGCCTTGTGGAAAAGGTATGCTTTTATAGTTTCATATTTCCATCTTTTTCATTTATCATTTATCTATTTATAATGAACTTGTTATTATAATTTTGATCATTTCTAGTGAATCTATTAATTTCTAATGTACCCATAATAATCCTAGTAATTTTCTTGATTTTAACCCAAAAATATGTGATGATATACATAGTTGTACCTTATCTGTTTTATTAAAATTTATAAATGTTTCTATATTATTTTGTTATGTTCCATTAAAATTACTTTTATGCCATATAACCCCTTAATTTCACTATTGGATTCAACAAGAAGTGATTCAGGGAGACTGATGTCCTCCACATCATATATGTTTTTAGTACATATTCCAAAAACCTCCTTTGACATATATATTTGAACTATTAATGTCTATGGTCATATCCATTAAAATGTTTAATATATCATATAAAGGATACAATTAATCTAATTATATAGGCCCTCATAAACATATTACTCACAAAAAATTATTCATTAGATATACCATGATATCAAAAAATGATGGTGGAAAATACATCTCTTGTAGAAACATTTTAAGAAAATATTCATTCTATAATATATTTAAAAAATATGGATCCATGAATTTTATATAAATCGAATTCATATAGTAATATAACTAGATAACATTCATTTTGATAGGCATCACTAATATTTCATACAATACTTCTAGTAGTATTTGTTTCATCAATATATAACAATCATGATATTTCATCATTATTAATATCAAATACATTAATAAACCCAAACTTTTCATATTTTATGAATACCCAGTAGGTACAATAATAATATAAAAACATCGAAGAAAAATTCTTTTTTCACTCTTAGGTAATGTGTAATAAAACTGGGTTAAGGGCGTTCTTTTTCATTTTTCTATGGGAACTAATTCCATATGTATTCCCATAGATATTAATTCCAATATTTAATGAAATACATCTTTAATAATTAATTTTATATAAAAAATCTACAATCAAACTGTCATAATTTTTTTTATCAACATACAAAACATAAAAATTTGTTTTACCTCCAAAAATATCGAATATAGAATGTTAAATAAAATGAATTTTTTCATCCATGTAATAGTTTTGATTACTCAAAGTATCCATCTTTTAAAATGTAACATTGATTTCTTTCACATTGATGTAATATTCATTGGTTTAAAAAGGTTTTGGGGGAAATCATAATTTTAGAAATTGTTACATTATTTTTTTAATCATCGATATGTGTGATACATTAATTACATAAAATTGTAATATAAATTTAGAATATGTTTAAAACATTTGGATAAGAAATAAGTATTTAGTTATTTAATATTTATATCATCAAAAAATTAAAACAACAATATTATATTATATTTAAATAAAAAATTATATTATATAACAATTTATAGAACTTAAAAACACCCAAACACACAACAAGAATTCATCTATATAATTACATATGATACATATATGTTTATATTTGTATACATAAACAATATGAATTTATAACACAAATATAAATTCATGTATATAACATATATATAAATATATATGAACTTTATGTCAATACACACACACACACTAAATAAAACATATATCATATCAATATGTAAATATATATATAAATTTAAAGTTGACAAAAAAATAAACATTTTGATAAATTGAAATAAATAAATATATAACCTTATAAGCATATAAAATTGAAACATATAATATATATATATATATATATATATATATTTAAACCATATAAACATATCAACATAAATTTTAATCATAAAATCATGTAAATTTAAGTATATATATATATATATAAATTTTAAAAACACAAACATATATATACAAAAAAAAAATATAAATATATTTATATTTTATATCATATAAACATATAAACATATATATAATCTTACACACACCCAAGCACACATTTAAAAATTTATAAATGTATATAATTATATAAACATATTAACATTTAAACATATTTAAATATATATATATATAAAATTATAAACATTTAAACTTGTAATCATATATATTTAAATATATAAACATATATAGTAAGATTATATGTTTACATGTTTATATTATATATATATATATATGTGATTATATATATAAACATATTTCAATTGGTTTTATTCCATAATTATTACATTAACCTAATAAAAAAATAATATTAACACTATATATAATAGAAAATGAAAACAACCCCAGTAAAATACAAATATACAAAAAATTTCATCCAAATAAAATTCTCAAATTAAATTTTCTAGAAACATTATATTAAAAATTATTATTGAAATATAAAATATATTTAGTTTTTAAAGTAATTAGGATTCCTAAACTAGAACATTCACATTTTATAATAAAATATCAAAAGAATGAATAAAATTTATCAGTGTTTAACAAATTTCAGTCTGTGAGTGTGGTTGAACACTAGAAGGGTGGATATGGTGTTATAGACTGGTGTTGAAGGTGGTACAAAATTATGAATCAAAGTTTAATATGGAAAAAAAATGTTAGAAAAGTTGTGTATGGGGGGGGGGAGTTAGAGGTGGAATGTGAGTAATGATAACTAGGATTTAACATCGATTAATTTATAACTATTATTATAGGACTTACATAATATGTTTCTACTAATGAATGTATATATAAACATGATGTTGTGTCCATTAATTTTCATGCTCAATACATAGATCAATTTTTAGTTTATAGCATGAGATATTCTTTGCGATAAAATAGTAAATTTACTCTAGTAGACGAACATAAAAAATAATTGAGGGTCACCTTGATTATAAGGTGTTGTGTTCAGAAATGAGTTGAGCTGGTGGGGAATTACTGGAATTAAACAACCATAATAAATATATATTATGTATAAATATAATTTTTCTAGTCCACACGCACACATATTTCTGATAAATTTCTTATATCTCCTAAATGAAGCATTGTATGGGAAAACCAAAGATATATTTTATTCTGGTATGGTGGATATATACCAAATATGTTTTAATTTGATTTCTCATTGGGAAATTCCTAAAAAAGTCATCACAGTTTTGTGAATGAATAAATTAATTAATTCTCAATTAATTAATTAATTGTGGAAAACACTAATTCACACTTTTATAAATCCATCCTCAACTTCCTATTTCTACGGTTATCCCCAAAATGACCCTTTCTTGAGGGAGAGGGAGAGAAATGGGAGGATGATATTGTGTGAGGCATGAATATATTGAGATGGACCAATAAGTATCGAATTATCATTTAGAGGGGGTGGTAGTGAATTAGTGATATCTTTTTCATTTAAGTTTCCTTCCTTCTGAAACAACCTTTTGACTCTTGTTAATGATTTTTTACCTTGGTGAAAAAAAATAATCACACATCCATAGGAACATAATAATTTAAAAGGTTCACTACTCAAAAAGAGTAGCTACATTCTTAGTATGGTTTTGAGAAAATCTGATACCACACAATCCACTAGAAACGAATCTTTTAGTATTGATACAATGATTTGGATATTCCCTTACACTCATGTAGAACTATGTTCAATGTAGCATTTCATTTTCTTCAAGAAGCATGAAATGATGTAATACAATTTGTGTAAAAAGTTAAGAAACATTCACCATATTCTTTAAAACATGTAACTATAATAACTTTTCAACATTTAAAAATATAAACATAAAAAAATTATTCAATTTCCTACCTCTCAATAGGTACGAAATTATTGGACATCATAATGAAAATTAGTTAATTTCCATGTCTAGTCTCCCTAGTCCAATTGCTCAGTATGATAAAAAAATTCTACTGGAATACTATTGAAACAATTCTGAACTAGATCTTCCTCAATCAATAAATCCCAATATGATTACTCAGTCCAATTTTAGATACCACTGAATACAATATTCCCATTTCTTCTTCTATCTAGAAAACCTTCTCATGAATACTTGATTTGAAAAATCATTCTCTCTATAATTATATAGTACTCCAGATTCTCTCTACTTCACCCATGAGTAGTAATTCAGTCAGTAAAGTAAAATTCACTTACTTCTATTTATAGGTGATTGAATTTTTTTTGTGGGATTCTAAAAACTTCGCCCATTAATCAAAATTTATTTAAACTCAAAATTTTCATACATTTCAGATAAATATTTTACTTCTTCAATGCTTCTCACCTATTCTCATTTTTTCTCTAAGATTCTAAAATAATATCACAATCTCAACTAGATTTATTATTTATTTAGGGACATCAGTCTGATCCTGATATATATTCTGATTTTCTCCTTATGATGAAGATAATATATTATTTATTATGTTTATCCACTCAAACAACTGATAAAAAATGATCTTTGAAAAATATTCTTCCATTAAAATTGTTTCTACTTCATTAGAATCTGATTGCTTTTAATTTTCCACAACCATAGTGTAATCTTCTAAAGATTCATGTACTTCCTTTACATCAACATTATACTTCTCCAAACTTCATGAAACAAAATTATAAAACCACTTTGAATTTTTTTACAAAACTTATCTTCTTATTTTCATCAGGATGATGATCCTGCATCTGATGATGCTATCGGTGTCAACCTATGTGTAATGGATCAGTCTCTACATCACTCTAATAATCAGTGTGAGAGTCAGTCTGATGACAATGGACCCAATTGAGACAAAAAAATTAGTAAATTTCTTTTTTTTTGACCCTATTGAAAATAATCATCAATTTATCCTGATGAAAAAGGTTGAAAACATTATTGAATGGTCTATGAATTTATTATATGCAACGGTCCTATTTTTTTTTTCTTTTTATCTTTTTCAAGTCTCCCAATAACTCCTAGAAAAAAAATTTATCTTCTAATTTACTCATAAAACCATCGCTACATCTATGATTGGTTTCAGGGTCATTCTGATGATTTTTGGAACACCGCATCTAAGGAATTGGTGCTATCAGCTTCTAATTCAACAACTTATTTCCTCTTATGATTACGATACTCACTTTCACCACTCACCAAATTCTTTTTTGAAGATTTTCTTTGTAGATTATTGGTGTTGATGTACTCCAACATCTTCATAACTTCACATTCCATACAAAAACTTCCCACCCATGAAATAATTTTACATTCAGTAATCTCAACACTACTTGAAATTATGGTTATAGCCACAGTTCAAAACCTTGTATATAGGACCTAAAAACGTGGCTATTGGTAATTTCCACAATTTGGGGAACCATGTCTCTTATTGGTGTAAATATAGGGCCATGACTATAGCCATAGTTTGAAACCATGGCTATAGGTATATTTCCATGGTTCGAAACCATGGATATATGGATATATCCATAGTTCAAACCATGGAACTAGACCTATAGACATAGTTAGAAACCATGGATCTAGACCTATATCCATGGTTTGAAATTGTGTCTATAGGTAATCTGACTAAAAACTATAGCCATAGTCTAAAATCGTGTCTCTAGACCAAAAACCACTTTTTCAAACCGTGTCTCTAGACCTACAATCAAATTCTCAAACCATTGCACTAGATGTATAACCATGGTTTAGAATTGTGGGTATTGGCTTCAGTTTGGTGAAAAAACATAGCAGTTATGGGCATGCACAAACATGATAGATCTTGAAGATATTCTCAAGGGGTTTCATGTTATATCCTATAGTGAATGGCATACCTCTATATATGTTGATTAGGAGTAGACAAGTCTAGTACTGTCTATGTCAAGGGGAATTTCTGGTGTATGGTCTAAATATAGTGGAAGGACAAAATAAGTTTAATAATATCCTGGATGAATGGTTGGTGATTCTGTGGTTCTAGTGTGGGATGCTAATATGTATGGTCTTGTATAGGTTGAAAAGGATAGTTCAGTGATAATAACCAAATCTTTTCGGTCTCCCAGGAAGGATGGTGAAGGTGTTTCTTTTATGAATGCATTTTTCAATGAAATTGAGATGAGTTATCACTCTAATCATGAAAAATTTGACAATAATTTACTTACACAGAATGAGGCTGATATGCAACTTATTCAAGAAAAGCACCAACTTTCTTCATATGATCACAATGGAAGAAAAATATTAAAGTATATTATACTATTAAATCAAAATTCACAAAAGTATCTAAATGAGTTCAAGGGATACCAATAATTAATAGAAAGGAGGTCCAGGATAAGGGATCTAATAATAAAAATCTGTCAGTATCTGAAACCGATTCTCAGGACCCCTTTAATATCCAGATGGATAGGGACCTCCCCCCAGCACCATCCCCTACCACTTGTAACAAAACCTGGCACACCTCTGTCCCCTGCCCCTCCCCTGCACCCCTCTTGCACCCCTACACCATCCCCTGCCCCTTTCACCCCCATGAACCCTTCCCCTTCCCCTTGAAACAGAACCCAACACACCCCCCTACACACCAATTTCACCCCTTGTACCCTCCCCTACCACATGCAACAAAACCCAACACACCCCCTTCCCTATTACCCCTCTACTTCACACCCCTTGCACCCCCTGCACCCTCTCCCTACCCCTTACAATATCACCCATCACAACCCCCACCCCATGCCCCCAACACACTCCCCTTCAAACCCCTCCTACACACACCATTACATCCTCCCCCATCCCCTTTATGTAAAGGTATTCTATGCACTGTGTAAAGGTATGGAAAGATTCTATGGGATAGTTAATATGATACTATGCTATATAAAGGTCATTCACAACCTACATAAAGGTCACACTAAAGAAAAGGAGACTATATCAAGGTAATTTGTGACCTATGTAAAGGTAACTTGAGAAATATGATTTCTACATAAAGTTAATATATGATTTTCCATAACTTCATAAAGTTAACTTTGGGATTGTACCATATGCATCAAGGTAATTGTGATCTATGGTGAAGAGATGGAAACCATTTCATAGGGTCTTGTGAAATGAAAACGTAGCCACACCATAGTTAATTACTAGGGGGTGTATGATATTGGGTTATATGTTATGTGACTGATTAGGTCATGATTCTGAGTATACAACCTGGTGTATAGAAGCGTGCACTACTGATTTTTGGTGAGATTGAGTAGGATCATGGGTAAGAACCCATGAGAGGTTTCTTGGTGGATCACTCTCTCTTTGGTGATGAATACTAATCTTTAATATGGATTTTGAGTAAAGTTATTCATGTATGAGGATGGGTGTGATCTGGTTACATGCGTTTCCCAACTAAGATGTGGTTTAGATAATGGACTATGTGTGGGTTTATTGATAATGGTTTGGGTTGTAGATGAAACTGAGTGGTGATGTAATAGTCATTATATAGTGAGATGTTTGAAGTCATGATATCCTGAGTTTTTAGTCCTTGGTAGCGGTATTGTCAGTGAGGTTTGCTAATAGGCCATTTAGATAGCCAGAATCTTTTGGATGAATTAGTTTAAGACACTAAAGAGTGTCCAAATATATGAGTGTGGTGAGAGACTTCTTTGGGTAAGCGTTTTTAGTGAGTGAGTGGATCGACTTCTGGTGCAAAGAGTGCCTGATGTTTTGATTTATGTAATAGTACCATGTTTAGAATTCAAATATGGAGAATAGTGAGTTCTCAAGGAATTGATAACCATAGTAGGTTGAGAGACATGTTTGGAAGAATAACATGGCTTCTTGGGGATGAGAAGTGTTAAGGTGGGGAGTTTATAATGCCTCATAGATTTTAGATACATTATGCTTGGAGGAAATTTATGTTTTTAATATAAATCATGGGTTGTTTCTTAAATTGGAATTTGGACCATGAATACTAACATTAGATGTTCCTAAGTGGTATTTTTGGAATTGGTTTGAGTCCCATGTTGGTAACTTTGGGGTTTGGGCAGAATTTAGTGGAGGTTCAGGGTAAAAAATAACTGAAATTTAAGATACTATATCCTTTCCTATTGTAACCCATCAGGTTTATGCCATGAATGGGGCTAATTTAGAGTGGAACCGCCTATCTCAAACATTTTTGGTTGAGAGGTGTTTCCCTATAGTTTTTAATAATTTTTATTCTATTTCATCTTGGTTTTTAGTGTCAATTACACTAGAGCATGGTGGAATTGACCAAGCATGATGTGATTTCATGTGTGAAAGCTAGAAGAGGACTTGATAAGGTGTTTTCAGGTTGTTTGTGATTGTTAAAGTTGATTTAAGCCACCTACCTAATGTATTTAGTGTTTTTGGTTAAATTTGATGATATTTATTGTAGGATGTGTACTGGTGGTTATTTATTTTTCTATGGATGGTGTTGGGGGTATTTTATGGACATTATGAGAGTAGTTGGCCAAGGTTTTGGGATGTTTTGGTGTAATGATGACACTTGAACACTTAAAAATTGAACCTTAAACTCATTATGGGGAAATAAGAGAGAAATGATGAAGGTTCATCTAGTATATCAAAGAAAACTAATTACTTTGTTACTAAGTGGTGAATTCTTCCTAGTAAGGTAGTCGATTTTATCTAGTTCAATTTCACAGTGATGTTATAGAAGAAAGTTCCATGTTTTCAAGGTCAGTTGTTTTTGTTTAATGAAACTAAAACTAAGATTCCCTTTATGTTTTATATTTTTATGAGAATGAACAGTTCATGTTTTCTAAAAACGAGGACACTTCCATATCTACAGTGAAGAAAATTTAATTTTCTACTATTTAGTTGGCTTAAATTTTCTACTAGTCCACATTGAAGGCTTAGACAAATCTGGTAAAACATGGGTAAAAATGTCATTTCAAAGAGACAAATCCCATTTTTATATCATATAAACATTATATAATATTGATTTTTTTTTTCAAATACTCAAGAAATTATAGAATTCAAATTAAAGGGTTAGGAAAAGGAAACCTACCTAAACCTCATGGTGCACTTCTTTTGATGACAAAAACTTGAATCTTCCTTTTTTTTTCAACTTGCACACATATGAAAATTCACATATATATATATGTCTACCTATATCCTATGTGCACTTTTTCATGAAAATATATGCACAAGGGGTCCTTAGATATATTATTATACTGGGATATACCCATTTAGACTTACACATGTATGCATTATTCATATATATATAAGAACACCTAGCCCCAATATATATATTAATACTACCATGAGTGAATATATATAAATGCGGAACTTATATATGTATATGGATCCCAATGAATACACATGTAATCCTTCATCAATGGCAAATTGAATCCACCTCAATGAGATCCAAAAATCACAAACAAATTATAAAGAAACTAAAAATCACAAAATCCCTAATTAAAATTTGGCCATAGAGTAAAAATGAAATAAACTGCAACGAAATCCAATGTTGAACTCATTGTCTTCTATGGTGGTGGATAGAACCAGCCTCATCATAATAAACCACTAGTTAGGAAATAGAGGGAAAAATAATGAGATATAACAACTTTTTATATATATGTTTTAAGTAATGATAAATTAAACATGAATCCATAACCAACTATGAATAACTAATATTCTGATGGATATGTACATCCCAACACTAAATAACATGATCATTAGTAATGGTTTTTTTAAATTCCCTCATCATCTGAGTTAAAATGTTTCTTTAATTTAAAATGTAATGAAAATTTATTTTTTCAATTTCCCTCACCATCATCTCCATTCCCCCCCCCTACATAGCCCCCCTCGCTCCCCCTACAGTAACCCCCTCCCCACCCCCTATACATCCCACACTTCTTATGTAGTATCCCCCCTCACCCAACCCATGCACAACACCCCTACGGAATCCCCCCTCCCCCACCTACTTGCATAACCCCCTCCCCCTGAAGTAGCATAACCCACAACTCCCCCTACCATAGGCCCCCTGCCCTAACCCCTGCATAGAAAACCCCTCCCCCTATAGTAACAAAGCCCCCATTCCCACCTATACCCCAACCCACTCCCCCACCCCTCCCCCTGTAGTATCCCCCCACTCCCACCCACCTGCCCATCCCCCCGTCTCCCCCTGCAGTAGCACAACCTCCTCTCCCACCTATAGCCCCACCTCCCACCCCAACTCACCCAACCCACTCCCCCCCTCAGTATCCCTACCTACACACAACCCCATCTTCCTTCATTAGACCCAAATCAATTATGGATCACCCCAAACACTAAAAAAAATAACAAGAATCTTAAAGGGTTGATTAGGAGACCCAAGAAGCTCAGTGACCAACAATGAAACTTCTAATGACACTGCACCCCCAAACCATCCAATCCTAAATGATGAACATTATATAGGTCCTATGCCTATTAAATTAACCCAACAATATTATGAGGAAAAAAACATATATGGAAAAAGTTTGAGTGTTATGAAAATGGTAGAAACTAGAGACACCAGACCCTATAAATATACCTCACTACTAATCAACTCCCTATAGCAAGTCAACCACACAAAAAACCCCCCTTTAACACCAAAAGCACGAACACACATGCAATACATACCAAAAGGAATCTATAAGGATTAGACCAGCAAATAAACTGGGTAAAAAATAAAGAAATAAGAATCAATATAATCTTATAAAATTACATCAATATTGAGAATACAACCTTCCTGAATAAAGAAATTAAATCACTCTGAAATAGGAAGTCACTGAAAAAATTATTTAATGTAACAAAAAATTGATTCTAAATTTTAAAAACACAAAATTATGCCCAATTTGTTATTAATACCAACTATTGTGGGTTTCATTTTAGTAATTAGTCTGCATTCAATATTCATGATCTTATTGGTTTTACTTTTTTTTATAAAATTGAAAATATGAAAAAATAAATGATGAACAAAATAAAACATTCTTCCAATAAATAAGAAAGATGTTCATTTTATAGAATTATATGCATCTAAAATTAAAAGTGATTGTAATTATAGTGAATAGATTATAATGGATTGTGGAAAGAAAAATGATCAATATATAGGGGAATTAAAAATGAATTCAGGATTACAGTATTATCATATAAGTAGAGATGAAAGTCTCTAAAGAACAAATTCAAATATAAAGAATCAAATCATGATAATAATATAAAATATTCCAGATATAAATTTCAAGATCTAGGCAAAGGGTATCTTGTATAAATAACCAAACCAGTAAGTAATAATATATAGAAGAAACATCAATGAATTAAAAGAGTGTTAGAAGACACAAAACATGCTAAATGGATGAAAACCAAATTTAATATATCAAATAAACATGGAACACATCTATAATAGTTCATGAGACATTGAAAAGAGGATAATCATTTAGAAAATTCATTCTTGAATAAAATAATAAATGGAATGAAGTAAATGACCTGAGGATTTAAAAATATTTATCCAATTACGATATGTGCATGGGGTAGGATCATCATGGGTTTCTAATATGAAAAATGAATGGAGAGTACAAGGAAACAAATGAACATAAAAACAAGATAGGGAAATAAATTCATGATTATAGAAAAAATAGATCTATAAAACTTAAGAAAAGACAAAAAAACCCCAAAACCAGACAGAGACACCCTTACCATGGTTTCTTCTAAACTATATCAACGAAAATGGTTGATGAAATCACTATTATAATTATTTGGGATTCCAAGTTCTTCACTGCTATATAGGTTTTTATCCATCTGAGATCACACATTGTGGACTATTAGTAGGTCATGATAACTATAGGATTTAGCAACGAACCCAACAAATATCCTCAGCTAGTCCATCAATCTTCTTCTCCTCTAGAGAGACAAGAATCAAGGAAATAAATCCACTACATTCTCACAGCTCACTCACTCTATAAATATCTCAGGGATTAGCCAAGAAAAAAAAGTGGTTCCTCTGAAATATACTTTCCAAAATCAAGGTTTTAAGGGATAATTAAGGCATCATAAGAAGTTATAATTCTCTTAGAAACATAGAAAAATTAGAATAATCCCACATAAATATTTTAACAACAACCCAGAAACACAAGTATTCTTCCTAAGAAAGGTGAGTTTCAAAACTTGTCCTATAGGGAACCATAAATCAAGGATGTTGGACCACTCCATTCTCACCAATCATTCACTCCACATCTCTTGTATTATCTCATCTAAGCTAAGACCACAAAAAAAAATCTGTGACACTGAAATCTACTTTCCCAAATCACGGTTCCAAGGGATAATAAAGGCATAATAGGTAGTTACAATGATCATAGACACACAGATAAATGAGAATCAAAACACTGAAACATTTTAACAAAAAATATGAACACATTTCATCTCCGAATGAAAAGCGATGCGTGTATATGGCTCATCCTCTCTACATAAGGGTCTCACACCCACTCATGAAATTATTTAAGAAACTAGTGTAAGGGTTATCAGAACATATATGTTAAGGTGAGATAAACGCCCTACATAATGATATGGAACCCTCTACAAAAGGTTCATCAACCTTAAAATAATGGTACAATAACATCCTTTTAAAGGTTGACAGATCAAGCTGCATTAAGGTAAACAACCTAAACTAATGTGTGAGGGTCCTAAGAGACCATGTGTGAGGTTAAAGATAGTTTAATGGAAAGGTTACCTAAAAATCTCATACAGATGAATGAATTGCATACATTAGGGTAACATGAAAAATCACAAAAGGGTAAGATACACCATATGTATGGAAAAACCTGATCCAAAATAGTGTGAATATAATGGTACCCACCACAACATGTATATGAGAAAACCAAAAATGACCAGATTAAATAATGAAATGGAAACACAAAAATGGTAATAAAAATAATACATATTAAGTCAAGAAATTAACTAACAACACATAATGGGAAGTAAAAAATATTAAAATTTTTCTCATGTGAGTGAACTTGACATAGGTAAATACCATTTCATTTTTTGAAATAGGTTGTATTTCACTGAGTAATTTGACTAAAACCTGAGTAATATATTCTTCATCAAATTATATTATAAAATGATGAATTATGCTCCAAATTAGAGTACGGTAAAAAAATTTGGAAGGGTACATGATGGAATTTTGAATAAATTTAGAATGAATGATAATTAGATGATTGAATATTTAGGTGTGGGAATAAAGAAACTAGTGTAACATGTAGTAAATTGTGATCCATAACTCTAGAACAACCATCCCAAATATCTTCCCACTATTATATTAGTTTTCATTTATTGGGATAGTTCTTATGTATTTTATTTTATAGATTTTAATCACATTAAAAAAATTCATCCACCTAAACATCATTCAAAGAGGATAGTATAACTGTCTATACACATTCTCCATGTGGGATCATCAATACCTACACCACTATAGTAGTTGCCATTTTTTAATTTTATAAATTTGGCATGTTGCGATAGTGTATACTAATCCACAAAACTAATAGGTTTCTTAATATCTATTTTCTCATGTAGAACCCTATAATTAAAAGTAATATTCAAATCCATATATTTTAAATTTAAACATTTAGTGGAAACATACCTAAACATATTTCAAACAATAATATTTTCCGCAATTGTAGATAAAATTTAAAAAAAGTTAATACCCCATTTTTGTTGATATTACTTGACAATTAGTCAATCCATATACATCATACATCCATAAAATTCATTTTTTAACTAAAAAACCACTTATTATAAAGTTACTTATTTCCATGTGATAAAATTTTCAACTTCTAAGTGTTATTTACATGGTGTGATTCAAGTCCTCCTTCATGGACAACTTCTACTTATTAGAATCACAATGTCTAGCCACTTATTTTTGCCTCTTGGGTCATCCACCATCTATTAAAAATAATATGTTTTCATTTTCTCAAAAAATATATAATAGTTTTTAGAATTTTGTATATATATGAAATAATGCCTTGGGTTATTCCATTTATTAAATAGAAACCTCTAGAATATCATATTCAAGAACATTTGATTGATCCTTATTAGTTCTTGAGCCTTCATGTATATCTTACACATGTATGATTTTTATCCTTTTACGATTCCTGTAGTCATTAATCTTGAATTTTCATACTTTTAGTAGAGTAATATACATATGAAATGTCTATAAATAATGATGTTTTGTTTCCTCTATTCAGATTAATTTTGACTGAAGTTGATTCTTTACTGTAAACATTATTTTCCTCCAAATTTTGATCCTCATAATAAACCTTCTTGTTGAAGATCACCTTTCTAATTCTGATGACTTGGCTTTTCTCATCATCCCAAATTCAAAATCTAATTTCTTGATCACTATAGAACATAAAGAAATATGAAAAATAGTTTTATTCAAGATTTTATCTATCTTTATCATCCACATGTGCGTAGTCTAAGCTTTTAAAGACCTTGAGGTGAGAAAATTTGGTGACATTCCTATCTACAATGTAACTGAAAATTTCTATCCAATTGGAACTAAGCAGATCAGATTGATTAAGCACATTGTAGTTCCAAGTGATTTCTCTTAAAAGGATATGGGAATTACAGAATAAAACATTATACTATATACCATTTCAATAAATATACGATTCATCTTTCCCTATATACCATTTTTATTAAGAATACTATATAAAATTTTCTCATTCTTAATGTATCTATATCAGTAGAAGTTTGGGAAACTTATTTCAGTATTCTCAGCTCCATTATCTGATCTCAGGAATTTCATCTTGCATTTTGTTTAATTTTCAACCATATATTTTAAATTTATGAATACTCTAAAAACATCAAATTTAATATTCTTGAAATATTCCGTCACATCCTTCATGGATTCACCAATGAATGTCAAAAATTATTACAACCTTCTCTTATATTTACCTAGGGTAGTTCCCTAGAAATTTTAATGTACTAGATATAGTTTTTGACATTTTGAAATTATTCCTCCCAAATTATATATCAAATTTCATTATGTTATGAGTATAAAAATCTCACAACATTTGATGTCTGAAAGATCCATTTTCAGTATGCCTTTTTTTTTCTAACACCATTATACCTTTTCTAATATGTTTACCCATATGACAATGCCACATATCCGAATTTTGAAAAGATAAATTTCCTATAGGTTTATATTTCATTTACCTTCTCGTTAGTCACACTAGACCATTATTTAATCATTTTTATATGGTTAAGGATCCCATAGATATTTCCCACCATCCATCAATATACATAGTTCTAGGTCTAGATTAATATAACTAACCAACTGATATCATTTTATTTCCAAGCCCAGGGATATATCAAACTTCCTTCAACGTAATGAAATTTCAATTATTCTGTTAAATTATGACATATTACTTCCCTAAAATATAGAGAAATTCATCATAAGTTAATTGAAATCTTCCGAATAATCTAGACATGTAATTTTAAATCCACCCATTTTCACTTGTGGAGCCTTAAGAAAACATTGAACCTTTATATAATTGATACCTAATCCAGCCACAAATGGGTCCAAGGAAGCCCATAATATGGAAGAAATCCTAGTTTCAAGGAGAACCCGCAATAATAAGATCATATGAGTACCTTAGGGTTAGGATAAAGTCACACTGCAACATCGTAACTGCATCAGTAGGGAGGGTGGGAGTCCAAATTAGAGTCGCATCGGCAGGGTGGTGGGAAGGATACGGCAGAGTCATGTCGAAAGAGGAAGAGGAACACCTATGGGGAGGTGGGGTTACTGCATCATTAGAGGAGGATCATCCCGAGGTGGGTGGTAGTGTCAGAGGAGTAGAATAATGGGATTTTGGGTGGTATTGCTGGGTGAGAGGGTCACATAGAGTAGGGAATAAAGGGAGGGAGGGGGATCGTGAGAGGGTAGGGCAGAAAGGGGGTGTAGATCGCGAGCGCAAAGGGAGAAAGAGGGTGGGGATTGTGAGCACACATGCGGAAATAAGGTTAATGCCCAGGGTATATTATGACCCATGGTGTTATCTTAACCTATATATACAATATATTTTAAACTATAGATATATAAGTGTGTCTATATCCAAAGTTTCTAGTAGTGTATATCGATGAACTGCACTCAGAATGTTTTATATTTATTTTTTTCTACAATATTCAACTTGTAAAAATGACTTACTACTGAATTTATAAAAATTTAAGATCACATTCAACATTATCTAACCTATATTAGGATGTATTTTAAATTCCCATCCTTTCCACAACTTGTTCCCTTCTAATCAAAACTCAATTCAATTAGCAGGACTTGTTATCTCACTTTCCTTCAGAAGGCTTGAAGCACAATTTTTCCATCAACTTTTGATTTATGATAATTAAAAAATTGTAAAGAATCATCATATTTTCATCAGATTTATGAACAATCCTATCTCCTTTCTCATTATGATCAAAACTCTCTTCTGGACTCAAGGTTAGTCCGGTGAACCTTTTCTTCAAAAAAACATCTTTTTAATTATATGGAAATTATTAAGCATTTTGATTCCAAATTTTTAAATATGATTGTGAGTTTGATAAAAAACAAATAAAAAGTGAAGTGAATTACTATTTTTTCACTTTTCCTTGACATTAAAAGTCAACACAACCATCTTCCAACATCCAATATCAACTTCTTTCCTAATTCATCCCAATAATAACCCCATTTGGATTTTGTTGTCAACCAAGGTTCTAAAATCACTGCACTTTTTAACCTCTAGAAATTAATTTCTTATCAATAATTCTAATAATAAGTGAGATAAATCATTATTAGAAATGAGAATTAATTACAGAAAAAAAAATGTTGTCCAAAATTAGTGAATCACGAAGCAACTTCTTCTTTTCATAGAAACTTTTTCACTTCATCCAATTTCTTATAAAAAAGGTTTCCTACCAACACTGAAAAATAATGCTAGAATATTTAACACATTTATAAACTAAATTCAAAGCTTACCCCAACTCCCCAAACAAAAATGATTCCTTAAATGTTTTAGCACATATCATTGGATAGATATGTGAAACAATTCACCTCCTTGATAACACTATCCAAATACTAGGTAAGAGAGGCCATAAAAACACATACATCAACCTTGATGAGAAAAATTTTGGATGCCCATGATCAATATTAATTTATAAAAATATTCTTTTGTATTGGTTTTTTGTTAATTTAAGCAACTTATTCTAATGTTGGAATACAATTCTAGTTTCAATTATTTTATCTATGCATGCTCTTTGATGAAATTATATTTGATATCAATATGTTTTTAAGGAGAATATTGTAACAATATTCTTGAAATTTTGATTACACATTGATTATCACCACCTAGGTTCAAGGGTAGCTTCACTTCAATAAATAAATCTTCCCACTGATTCTTTATCTACATAAGTTGGGTAGCAGCTTGAGTGGAAACAACACACTCAACTTCATCTGTGCTAAGAGTTATTGAATTTTTTTTGTTTGTATACCAACAAATAAACATTTTATCTAGAAAGAAAACTCCAACAAATTTGGATCTTCTATCATCAACATTTCCTACCCAATAAATACCTGAATACCCTTATAATTCAATAATTTGGAAGCTTTAATTCCTCATTCCCTAAATTTATGTTCATTAGATATATTTGAGAATTATTTTTCCGTCCAATTGATGTGATTATTTCGGATCACTCTAAAATATTGTACATATGGTAAAATCAACAATAATGTTATGTCTTGAAGTATTCTAATTCAACAAACTTCCAATCAGCTTCCATAATTCTTCAGAATCAACTTCCTTTCCTTAAAAATCTTTTTTCAACTTGGTTCCCACTAAAATCAGTTTGGAAACAAGTTTTTAATTTTCAATACAAAACTTCTTAAGAAGCTCCGTAGCAGACTTTTCTTGAGAAATAAATATGTTTTTCTTCTTTTGTGAAATCTGTAATCCAAAAAAATTATTTCATTTATTCTATTATAGATATCTCAAACAACTTTTTCATATCTTCATAACATCTTTCAAAAGTTCTTTCATCATTCTAAGAAAAGGTAATGTCATCAAAATAAATAATTACAATGGAGAAAAACTCCTAACATCATTTGATGCATTGATTAGTATCAACCCATCCTTTCTGGGAACTCATCATTCTTAAGAAGGTATCTAATTTTCAACACCACACCCTTAGTTCTTGTTTTTTCCCATTCATGTAATTCTTTAACTTGAATACATAACATTTACCTTTCCCCAAAAAATCCACAAGGCAGTTTAAAATATACCTTCTCTATAATGTATGATATTTTAAATATATTATTTTGGATATAATATGGATTATTTTTCATGATCATGCACTTAGATTACATGTAATTTTGAGGCCCTTTGTGCTTGGAAAAAATGTTTTAAATATATTAAATATATTAAACAACACATGGGCATAATTATCTTAAAAAAGTGCAATATAATATTAATGTGTGACTAGAATAGAAATATGAGATCACAGTTTGAATTAAAATTTTTGGTTTTACCCTAGGTGCATCATAATATTTTTCGGTGTGAGTCATTTATGAAAAAGTAGTCGCAAGAACAGAAGTAATAAAATAAAATAATTTAAAATTTATTTTATTTTTCTGAACAAGTGACCTGATTAAAATTTAAATATACGACTATAGATTTTGTTTGAGGTTTGGACACTTAACCTTAGAGACCTAGGAGCCATTAGAGGAGTGCGTTCTTGGTGAACAATAACAAATCATGGAACAATTGTGGATTGTTTTTCCAATGGAATATGTGGATATCATCAATGATGGAAACATAACTGTTCTTCCTCAAAGATCAATCCAAACTCTAGGTAGGACATTTTTTGTTTGGTTTTATTTTTTCTTATTGATTCCAATGATGAAAAAAAATCAATCAACTAAAAAATTGATTTTCAGATCATGTGTTTTTCAAGATTGGTTTCATTACAAGGATATATATCGGGATAATTCATAATTATCAATTTATTAATTCTTATTCTCATGAAAACAAATCTATATAGAAAATAACATCGATAATGTTTTATTCATCTTATATGTCCTTGTGATTTTCTCCTCTAGTTCTTCATTCCCCATAGGTGTTCTTTGTTTTCCCCAGGGTTCGACATATCCTGATCAATTTATTTTTGCACACCTATTTCTTAGTGAAATGATCCAAAATCATAGATCTAGGATCTACATGACACGACATTGGTGTGAAGATGGAGTTAATAGTAGATCATACAATGTTGACACCCAATTATTATGTTCTTTGGTGTGAAATAAAGAACAATGAATAAATCCATTTTCTATGTGGATTCAAGTATTTATTTTCATAGATATGTGTTACAAATGACCGGGTGAACCCCAACCTACAAGTTTTGGTTAATCCATAAGCTCTGGTGATGTATAAGATGACACATAAGATATCTCAATAGATATGGAAAATCCATTGAATCACGACATGTACTTTGGGATTATACATTTTGTGGCCATGTGGTTATAGTGTAAGGGTTTCAGCTATAGTTAAGGATCAAAACATGTACGAACCTTGTCACATAGTGTGTGACCCATTTCATGTGACTCAGTGAGAACGTTAGAGAGTACATGGAAATGAGAAAATGTACAGGACCAGATTAAACACTGTGAACTATTTCACATACATGGATTGGTGGGATGAGCTGGTTCATGGACATGGACTTGCCACATAGACATGACCAGAACACACAGGCAGGATACTATGTGTGTCTACACACTATGTACTCCTTCTACATTCTCTGTATTTGGAGACTACATTCCATGTGATGCTCTTTAATATGGGCATGCACGAGGATTCATGGACATTCCATGTACCCCCTAGAGGATGAGTATCAGATTGAGTTGTAGAATCCATTTGTGAGACTGGAGTGTGGTCTTATATCCTCCTATATTCCCTAGGTGGTGGTTTGGGAATCAATGTGGCCAACCTAAGTAGGGTGTTGATCCTCTATCTAGTAGGATGTATCGATATGGTTTTTGTAATCATTGGAATATGATTCCCTATGTAGTGGGTTGATCCATATTTTGTTCATTGTATCCCCCAATGGTTCTATGTGTGACCCCTATCTGTGTATTAAGGTCTACTTAGACTAGTGATCTTTCATTGGGTGAGGCCCAATGATCGATACCAATTTTTTTTTGAGTGTCTCCATTTACATCATGTATCATGGAGTGGATTCTTCTTGAATAATTATTTCCTTGAGTAGAATCCTGTTGTTGGTAGTTTATTATGACCACTTGGTTGTGTGGTAACTTTTCTGAGTATATCTAGGTGTATCTATTATAAATTTATAAATTTATATTTTATTGTTCTTACTATAATTGGTGTTTTTTATTTAGTGTTGTCAGGGTGTCATCCTGTGTATTTTTATACTCATCCTTGCATGGTATTTTCTTGCACGTGTCATGTCTTATGAAGATGAAAACCCTTTTTGATGGTGTCTAGGGTGTAGGTGGAGTGTAGCTGGAGCAGTCAGACTGAGGTGGTTTACCAGGACCATGATTTTGACTTTTAGTCCTCACCCTTGGAATAGGTTGTAATACTTACAGATTTGGTTGGACATGTATATTTCCCTTTTTATCTTTTAGTACTATACTATCATACACTGTTGTGGGATCATATATTTATGAATGGAATGTTTTTAGTTGTTTTACATTTTATAATTTTCGGGTATTGGAGGTGTGTGAATGTGTACCTGAAAATTAGGATAATACCTCCCATTTGTGGGATATTTGTACTCATAACTATTTTACACCCACTGGATGATTTGAGGTGGGCTTGGGGCAGTAATAGGTCAGACCTTAGAGGGTTGGGACATGATAGAGTGGTATCATAGAATCAGTGGAATATTTTTGAGTTTACATCTTTGATGGAGTATTTGAGCGAGCCATGATGGTAGAGATATTTCTGGTAGAGAAGACACTGGCAGTGAGAGCTAGCCATGGGAACCCAGTAGATGAGACCTTAGTAGCAGGTAACCGGTAGCAGTCACAGGGATCTAAGAAAGTCAGATGCTTTAGGAGGATATCCTAAGACTCAGGGACAATGGTGAGGGACATGTTGTGTTTCTCTTTTGATGGTATCAGACATTTTGATTGAGATATTATGACCCATCATAATTCTAATCGTGATACAGTTTATGGATTTCCAAGGAAAAGATAGAGGCAGGAGAAGGGTGGTCCGTAGGGTAGCAAAAATGGAAGAGGAGATGATAGGGCCACAAGAGATGGTCAGAATATTTAACTATTAACACCAACACCCACAGGTGTACCATGTCTGGATCAAGGAACTGGTGGGTAGGGGCATGGAAAAATGCATGATATGGAGGACTATAACCCCGATGTTCTAGGTATGATACGTTGTACGATATGTGTATTTTATAATTTAGTTGTAGTATTGATAGACATAGGTGTTAGTCATTCCTTATTTTCCACTTCTCTGGTTCAAGACTTATAGAATCTAGTTGATCCATTGGCTTGAACCATGCGGTTAGAGACTCCAAAAAGTGGTGAATTAGATATTGTGCACTTGTGCCAATTGTGTGATCTGATGCTTGGAGGTGAGTGTAAAATCCCATGTAAGTAAAGAATTATGGATTTTCATATATATTTATATTTATGAATTAGATAGTGTTTTAGACGCTTAAATTGAGAATAAATCCAATCTTAAGCATAGAATTCTCTAATATTTTTAAAAGATTATTTTACCGCCTTTTGAGGGAGAACCATTTTTAAATCTATATTTTGAAAATTTTATAAGCTATATTTTTCAAAATAATCTTATAATTTAGTATTGGGACATTGAAATTTATTTGGATAAATTTTTGGTATTTTTATGACAATGTTCATTTTTTAATGAATAGTGAAAAATACTGCATTTTACTTCAAAACAGATTTTTCATCTAATTTAATTATATGGATAGATTATATTTTAAATTGGTTTTAATGTTTAAATATAATATATTTTTACCATTTAATCCAATGGTGGTCATTGGAATTAATTTCACTTTGAAATTGGACATAAACAGTTGTCAATCTTTTGATAGATATTGTTTCTAAAAAACCCGCTATTTGTTTTGACAACGCGAATTATTTTTAAATTAATTACTACAATTTCGGTGTTTGGAATTTGGTAAAATTTATTCCATATTTGGAATCAGAAGATACAAATTATGTAATTAAGACTCTTTTGTTTTTGGACATTATGAATAGTAACAACTATAATTTTCTTTAATTATCGTGATTAATTAGTAATTGGGTAGTTAAGGGTAATAAAATAATATCATAATAAAAACAAATGACCCCAACATGTGTCCTAATGCTACTGGTTGGGTCATTTATGACCATGGGATGCCTTGTGCGAAACTTTGGTACCCCATGGAATCACTTTTGGGTGATAGTGACATTTTATTATATTATTTTTTAAAGGGAAAGTATATCCAAAGTATGTATCACCCATGTAAAACAATTTTAGTTTTGTCTGTGTAAATGATATATTAGACTATAAATAGTCATCAGAAATCTAAGAAGATTTTATACATCATGATATTTTTTTTATAATTTTTAGACATTAAATAAATTAATTTTTTTATGACACCATGATGATGCAGCGATTACCTCATTAATTAACGATTTAAATAAAATGAAAAGATAATGTAAAATCAAAGACATAAACTTGTCAAAGACCTATTGGATGGGAGGATTTCGAACCCTTATCACTGTATCCTCTAAATATATAATTTTGGGACCTTTAAAATCCGAAACACACTATATAATAAAGCAACATTTCTTGACTTTCCAAGAGTGCCCTCCCCCCTCTTATAAAAGGCCCCCACCTCTACCACCTTACCCACACCTCTGAAGCCATTTTCTCAGAAAACCTCTGCTCATTTTATCTCTCCACATCCCTCTCATAATCCTAGAAGCCTTACCTTAGCCAGAAAGCTCTTCAAGAAGCCCTTTTGGCTCAAACCAAGGGGAGTTACCCGATTTAAAGGTAATGTCTTCACTTGTGTTCTTTTGTTTTATTTTGATTATCCAACCCCATAAAATCTTTTTATTTCTTTATTTTGTAATAACACAAGTATCAAAAATATACTAGTATGTTTTATGAGAAGGATTTGAGCTACACTCACACACACCTCCGTCTAATGGTTAAAGATCATACTGTTTATGTGGAAGGTGAATTTCTGCATCATGAAACAATGATTGTTCAATATTCTAATAAAACTTTTCATGGTGGCCATTAAGATGTCACTATATTTATATATGATATATATTTTGTTTATTTTATAAATATTCTTCTGTATTTTTCTTTTACGGCATAACTTTATGGTTTCCATTATGGGTAAACACGATATCTTCATTTTAGGAAGTGCGGACTACCGCCCTCTAAAAGTGATTTGATTCGTTAATTACATATGTCAGATGTATAAAGGATGGAGTTAATGATATTATATATGATATTATACTTTAATTATAATATAAATTTATATCATTATAATTTCACTCCATTAAATACGAAATAGAAATGAAAGTAGCATTCATGCGTACGTACGGCTTATCGTCTCCATGAATGGTGAATTTCATTTCTTACCTCTAAATGTTATGTAATATTATAAATGCATTTATATAATGGATATATATATATATGATATATATGATATCTACATCATTAATATAATTCTGTATATAATGTATATTTTACCACATGAACAACTTGTAATTATAAGAAGTTCATTTTTCTCTCAAGTACCAAAGATCGACAAAATGACCATTATTAACTTAAATAATTACATAATGTTCATAACATGGTAATAAGTGATATAAAAGGAATAATTAACATTAAAAGGTTCTTAATAAAGTATAAATTAACTCTAGTTTATTATTCAGGAGATTAATGAACAATCGAGTCAACTCGGACATGAGGTAAAGGACTTCGTCTCAATCTCCTTTCATTGAGGCGTATTTTGTTTTATACACAACATTATTTTATATGGTGTATAAACCCCATTGAGTTTTAATTTTATTCAAAATTAACCTTTTTTATACGAAGAATTTTACTAAATGACAAAAGGGATGTTTTTGTCGTACGTATGTAGTGACAGCGACTTCTTCACCACCATGACCATTATTTGAGTTTCGGCTTCCTCTACAAGCCATAACTTTTTTTAAATGAAAAATAAATACCATGTTTTAATTTTATTTTATTTTGGTATTGAAAATGGTTTTGATAATGGTTTGATTATATCAATGGGTTGTATTGATATCTTGTGATTGAAATGTGAAAATTTTATGTTTCCTTTATGCATGTTTTATGTGATACGATTATGTTATGGTTCTTGGGCCTTGTTTATGAAGACAGGTGGTTCCGTGAAAAACTAAGGACAGGTGATCCCGTGATAGCTCTCCAATGCATTGGTTAATGCGAAGGAGTTAAACTCTATGGTTTCTCCAAAGAGATTTAGGTAATATACTGTGATGGGTATTCCAAATGTAACCATAAGGGTTACTCCTTACATAATAATGTTATGAATGCCTCAACTTACCTTTATGTATTATGTTTTCTAGGAGTTATTCATAAACCATATGATTTCATGAGGTATGTTTAAGTGATTATGTTTATGAGTAAATTATATTTTCAATGATTCTTATGTATACATGGACTAAGGTTTTCTTTCCGTATTTTTATATCCCTTAATGAGCTTTTAATGCTCATCCCCAGTTTTTGAAATGTTTTTCCCAGGTAAAGGGAAAAGTACATGATGGGATGATAGTGTCGAGGAAGTTTCACGAAAGAATCCATGTTTTATTTTAAATATGTCTCCTTTGATGGGAAAAATGAATACTGTCTTTTATGTAACCAACTTGTTGAAATGTGGAATGCAATGATTGATTTATGATCTAATTCTCTAAAACTCTAAACCTGAAAAGATCTTCAATGTTTATTCTTGTAATAACTCAACATTAAGTAATATTTAAGGCTAGGGCCTTATATTTGGTATCAAAGGTTGGTTTACATAAATTTAGGTGTTAGAATTCTATTAAATGATTATCCATAAATATTTTTTATGGTAAAATTGAAATGATATATCATTTTATGATTACCATGTTTCTTCATCTAAGACATGTTTGTTTAGAATGGTTTTCCGTAGAGGAAACAGGGAAGCAGTGCTAGGAAAGCATATAGAAAGAAATGACCTTCTGAATCAGCATCTTGAGATGTTCAGAATTGGAACTGAATAGTTTCTTATAGTAACAGAGCAGTTGAATCAAGCGATAAATGGTGGTGGTATCCATGCATGAGATCAGCCAGATCAACTACAGAGGAATATGTCAGTGGTGGAACATTTCGTGACGCAACATCCCCCATCATTTAGAGGATCATCTGACCCTGTGATAGCTGAAGGGTGGATCAAAGAACTGGAGAATATTTTCGATGTCAAAGGGTGTTTAGACAATCAAAAGGTTAGTCTTGATGTTTACCTTTTAGAGGGTGAAGCAGATCAGCGGTGGTCGATGGTTAAAAATATCAGGGATACTGATGAGATTGATGCTCTTGACTGGGATGAATTAAAAGGTATGTTTCTTGAGAAATATTTTTCTAAGGCTGTTCGACTTAGGATGGAAAAAAAATTCTTGGAATTGAGGTAAGAGGAGGACTCAGTGGATGCTTATGAAGAAAGGTTCACTCGATTGGAAAGGTATGCTCCAAATTTTATCCGAGACCTTGATAGTAAAATAAATCATTTTTACTCAGGATTAAATCCAAAATATCGAAGGGAATTAGCTTTTAGTGAGTTCAAGAGTTATGTAAAGCTTGTTCGATGAGCTGAGAAGGTGGAAATGGAGTTTTCTGATGATCAATTGTTCTATTACAACCAACAGAAGAAGAGACCAAGGTGGTAGGAGAAAGGGAAGAATCCTTCAAAGTGGTCTAATGGTAAGAAAACTAAGTTTTTAGTTTGTGATAAATGTGGTAAAAGGCATGCTAGGGAATGTCTTCTGAATTATGGAAAGTGCTACCAATGTGGTAAGATGGGACATAAAGCTCGTGACTGAAAAAGATCTGGGTGATGGTAAGACCAAATTTTATTTACAGTTACTGAAATGTTTCAAGTGTAATGAGATGAGTAATTATGAAAATGAGTGTTCAACAAAGACCTCAAATTATGGGAAGTAGTCAGAATACAAGCAGAAAGGTGTGGTGAAATCCTTTTCAACTACTTCAGCAGATGTTGGGCCCTCAAATGAAGTGGTATCAGGTACTTTGTTTGTTTTTTCAGATTATGCCAGTGTGTTTTTTGATTCGGGGTCTACACATTCATTCATCTCTGAAATGTTTTCTAAAAAATTAGGAATTCCATCTCAAGAAATGACTCCTGAACTTGTGGTAAAAACACATGGTGGGAATGTTGAGGCAAAAAGAATTTATAAGAATTTTCCTATCCTTATCCGTGGAAAGAACCTACTTGCAAACATTATTGTTTTACCTCTAGTAGAGTTTGATGTTATCCTGGGTATGGATTGGCTCTCTGATTACCATGCTAAGATTGATTGTAGAGCTAATGAAGTTTCTTTTCAGAAAGACATTCAGTACGTGTACAAGAATGAAACCTTACTATTGATAACATATCAAGAGGCTGAGAAACTCGTAAAAGATGGAAATTAATGTTACCTTTCACATATTGTTGAAAACAAAGGAACCGTTCAGATTAATGATGTGCCAGTGGTAAATGAGTATCCTGATGTTTTTACTGATGAGTTTCCTGGAATAATACTAGATTGGGACATTGAATTTACTGTTGACTTAGTTCCTGATGCTAATCCAATTTCAAAACCCCCTTATCGAATGGCTCAAATTGAACTTTTAGAGTTGAAGGAGCAATTGCAAGATTTATTAGAGAAAAGTTTCATTCAACCTAGAACATCACCATGGGGTGCTCATGTCTTATTTGTTAAAAAGAAAGATGGTTCAATGAGACTTTGCATTGATTATAGAGCCTTGAATAACATCACTGTTAATAACAAATATCCTTTTCCTCATATAGATGATTTGTTTGATCAGCTTCAGGGAGCTCAGTATTTTTCAAAGATTGACTGGAGATCGGGGTACCATCAGTTTAAGGTAAAGGAAGAAGATGTTCCGAAGACCGCGTTTTGTACAAGATATGGCCATTATGAGTTTGTAGTAATGCCTTTTGGGCTAACCAATACACCTTCTGTATTCATGGACCTTATGAATAAAATTTTCCCTGAGTTATTAGATAAGTTTTTGGTTGTTTTCATTGAATATATTTTGGTGTTTTCTAAAAGTAAAGAGGAGCATGAAATTCATTTAAGGGTTATTTTGAAAACCTTAAAATAAAATAAATTGTATGGGAAATTCAGAAAGTGTGAGTTTTTGTTGCAACAAATTTCTTCCCTTGGTCACATTGTTTCTAAAGATGGAATAACTATTGATCCTACAAAAACAAAGGTTGTTGAAGAATGGCCAAAACCCAAAAATTTAACTGAGATTCGTAGTTTTCTTGGTTTGGCAGGCTATTACCGAAGGTTTGTTAGAAATTTTTCACCGTTATCTATTCCAATGACTAAGCTAATGCGAAAGGGTGTTAAGTTTATCTGGAAAAAAGAATGTGATGATTGTTTTCAGGAGTTGAAAATAAGATTGGTGAATGCTCTAGTTTTGGCACTACCTTCCAGGAATGGTGAGTTTTTTATCTATAGTGATGCTTCATTGAAAGGAATTGGTTGGTTCCTAATGCAGAATGATCAGGTAATTGCTTATGCTTCACATCAATTGAAATCTCTTGAGGTAAATTACCCAACACATGATTTGGAATTAGCTTCTGTTGTTTTCACATTAAAAATTTCGAGTCATCATTTGTATGGGAAAAAATGTGAAATATATATTGATCACAAAAGTTTAAAGTATATATTCACTTAGAAATAATTGAACATGCGATAGAAGATATGGCTAGAATTAATCAAGGATTATGATTGTACAATTCATTACCATCCTGGAAAAGAAAATAAAGTGGCTGATGCTTTGATTCAAAAAGGTAATGCTTCATTAATCATGTTACATTTGGAACGTGATCCTTTGGTTAAGGATTTGATGAACTTTGGAATAAAAGTTGTTTGTGCCGGATGTTCTTCTGTTTTGTTTCAGGTATCAGTGAAATATTCTCTATCAGACTGAATTAAGTAAGCACAGAAGCAAGAAAGTGAGTTGCAGAAAACGATAGAGATTGTTCATAAGGGCAAGTTTTATGAATTCAACATTGATAATGATTGTGTTTTGAGATATGGGAAGAGATTGTGTGTGCCATGTGATTCACAGTTGAAGAGAGAGTTGTTATGTGAAGCTCAAAGTTCTCCGTTTTCAGTTCATCCAGGCAGTACTAAGATGTATAGAGATCTTCGGGAGTATTACTGTTGGGATGGAATGAAAAAAGATATTACTAATTTTACTGTGAAGTATTTGACTTTTCAACAGGTCAAAGTAGAGCGACAGTTACCGAAAGGGATGATTCAGCCTTTATGAGTGCCAGAGTGGAAATGGGAGAATATATCCATGGACTTCGTTGTAGGATTTCCAAAGACACATCAAGGTAATAATGAAATCTGGGTTATTGTTGATCGCTTGACTAAATCTGATCATTTCCTTTCTATATGAGATACTTTTTCTCTATATCAACTTTCTCATTTGTATCTTAAAGATATAGTCAGGTTACATGGAGTTACCCTCTCTATTATATCTGATCGTCATCCCAGGTTTACTTCTAACTTTTGGAAAGGCCTTCAGAAGTTGTTGGGTACTGAATTAAATTTTAGTACAGCTTTTAATCCTCAATAAGATGGGAAGTTAGAACGAAAAATTCAGACTTTGGAGGATATGCTACGTGCTTTTTCGATGGATTATTAGGGAAGTTGGGACCAACATCTTTCTTTGGTTGAGTTTTCTTATAATAACAGTTTTCATTCTAGTATACAGATGGAACCATTTGAGGAATTATATACGAAGCGGTGTCGAACTCAAGATTTTTGGGATTAAGTGTGTGCAAGGAAGTTGATGAGACCAGAATTGGTAGAAGAGTTAGCAAAAAATTTCAGCTGATTCAGAATCATATGAGAAAATCTCAGAGCAGGCAGAAAAGTTATGCAGACAATAGGAGGAAGGATCTCTCTTTTGAGGCAGGTGATCATGTTTTTCTCAAAGTATCTCCATGGAAAAGTGTGATGTGATTTGGTAAGAAAGGAAAGTCGAGTCCAAGGTTCATTAGACCATATGAAATTCTAGAGAGAGTTGGATTTGTTGCTTACCAAGTGGATTTACCTCCATGTTTATCTCAGGTACACAATGTATTTCATGTTTCAATGTTAAGGAAGTACATGCCAGATCCATCTCATGTTTTGAGTCCAGAGGTAGTTAAGTTGGAAGAGAACCTATCTTATGAGGAACAACCAGTCCAGATTCTTGAACACAGGGAGAAAGTATTGCTAAATAAGGTGATTCATCATGTAAAGGTTTTGTGAAAAACCCACATGATTGAAGAGGCAACATGGGAATCTGAAAATTAAATGAGCACTAGTGTAGAAAACATTATTTACAGCAGTTATTTTTCATTTTTTACATCTGTTATTAGCCGACGTTAATACGGACGATGTTACAAATAATGTTTTTTACTTCGGTTATTTAAAAATCGATGTAACAAACATAACATCACGGTGTTTATCACGTCGGTTAATTAATAACTGACATGAAAAAACTGGGGGGGGGGGTTATAACGTCAGTTATTATATAACCGCCCTAATAAACCAGGGGGGTTTATCACGGCGGTTATATAATAACCGATGTTATAAACACGTGCGGTGGAGTTTATCATGTCAGTTATTAAATAACCGACGTGATAAAATCTTGGGAGATGGTTTATCACATCGGTTATATAATAACTGACGTGCTAAACCACTCGGGGGGGGGGGGGGGGGTTTCACGTCAGTTATTTAATAACCGACGTGATAAACCATTTCCCAGGTCTTGTATCACATCGGTTATTAAATAACCGACGTGATAAACCATGCCACAAGTGTTTATCACGTTGGTTATGAAAAAATCATCGTGATAAACCCTTACCGATTTCTTTATCATGTCGGTTATAAAATAACCAACATGGAAGACAATTTTTTTTTAAAATCGAATGCAGTCCTCTGCTCTCCCCTAGAATCAACCAGAAACTAAATCAAGAATTCGTACCACAAAAATAGAAGGATATCAAAACAAGAACTAAAGAAAATCTAAGCATTTACATTGATAACTTATAAAACTTACCCCACTTGACAGCCCCACCCTCATGTATACCCCCTGGACAGCCCTCCCCCACCCCATTAGAGCCCCCACCACACCCCTAGACTACCCCGACCCCCTGGATAGCCCCAAACACCCCTCAAAAACCACCACCCTCCTGAACAGAACCCCCTCACCCCCTTCACCCCACTCGATAGCCCCCACCCCATTGGATCCCCCACCACACCCCTGGACTACCCCGACCCCCTGGACAGCCCCAAACACCCCTCGACAACCCCCACCCTCCTGAACATCACCCCATCACCCCCTCACCCCACTGGACAGCCCCAAACACCCCTCAAAAACCCCCACCCTCCTGAACAGCACCCCCTCACCCCCTCATCCCACTTGACAGCCCCCACCCCATTGGAGCCCCCACCACACCCCTGGACTGCCCCCCGACCCCCTGGATAGCCCCGAACACCCCTTGACAACCCCCACCAACCTGAACAGCACCCCCTCACCCCCTCATCCCACTTGACAGCCCCCACCACACCCCTGGACAGCCCTCCCCCACCCCATTGGAACCCCCACCACACCCCTGGACTGCCCCCTGACCCCCTGGATAGCCCCAAACAACCCTCGACAACCCCCACCCTCTTAAACAGCACCCCTCACCCCTCACCCCACTTGACAGCCCGCACCCCATTGGATCCCCCACCACACCCCTGGACTGCCCCCCCGTCCCCCTGGACAGCCCCAAACACCCCTTGACAGCCCCCACCCTCCTGAACAACACCCCCTCACCCAACTTGACAGCCCCCACCACACCCCTGGACTACCCCGACCCCCTGGACAGCTCCAAACACCCAGAGACAACCCCTCCACCCTCATGTATACCCCCACACACCCTGGACATCCCTCCCCCACCCCATTGGAGCCCCCACCACACCCCTGGACTGCCCCCAACCCCCTGGAAATCCCCAAACACACCTGGACAACCCCCCACCCTCATGTATACCCCCCACCCCCTAGACAACACTTCCAAAACCCTGGATATCCCTACCACACCAATAGACAACCCTCCCACCCCCTGGACTACCCCCACCCCACCGGACAACCCTCCCAGACCCATGGACACCCCCAACCCCACTGAAAACCCCCCACACCCTTGGAACCCCGCCCCCCAACCAAAATCCATACCAGAAAAACCATTATAAGTAGACCAAAACAAGAAGTAGAGAAAAATTAAACATTCACATATATAACATTCAAAACTTAAACTGTCAACTTCAAAAAAAAACTAAATCCTATCTAAACGACTACAAAATACTAAATTACAATGACAATATTCAAAATTACATTTTACATTACAAACAACTAAAATTCAATCAAACCTGTAAAATAATTTGACCACTCCACTTGTAAGTGTTTGATGTCTTCAGCAGTATAGGGTTGAGGGTCATCAAAAATCTACAAATGAAAAGGATAGTAGTTAACGTGTATAATGAGTAAATCAAATTGAAATATTATGGAAAAGTTTAAGAGGAAATCCTACCAGGTCAAAATTCACAACTGTCCCAGTTGTAATTATTTTATACATAAATCTTAACATATAATATCAGCATTCGACGATGCCTTGTTGTTCATGACAATTCTATTTGAATGAGTGTAAATTCAATGTATTATTTTTATGTAATAAATCAAAAAGTACAAATTATAAACGGATATTTACCTTCACATTTATATATTTGACCTTTGAACTCTTTTTCTTTGTGTTTTTTCGAAAGTAGGCCCATGCCCTATAAGAAAATAATACGACTGGGGTAAATTTAAAATTCATTATAATATATAAAACTATTGAGAAATTGAAACTTACTTTTCCAGTATATTCTTAAAACTTTCCTGCACATCATCATGGACAGAGCGTATCCAATAAAGTGCTTTCTCCCTTGAAAAAAAAACCCCTAACATCCAATGATCACTGATAAAAGGAAATTTAATGTTAGTGGTTTTTTATGTTAAAAGATAATTAACTCTTTGAGAGAGATGTGTTTCATACCTCTCACAAAAAGGCATCATCCAACATTGTGTGACTATATTCTTTTCAAGTCTTTCTGCAATATAAAGCATTCTTTGTTCCTCATCCAATGCACATGCTTCAGGGGAAATCAATTACGGGTCCATGAATCCATATACATCTATTAGCTCATTCCTCTCACAAATTTTATAAATATACCTACTAAAAAACAGACATAAGTATACATTTTTAATAAATATAACGCAGGTAAATGGTGTTAAGACTTACATAGAAAACATTTTGTACCACGTTGATGCCCAACTTATCTCCAGTAAAAATCTCCATGATATCAGTTTTCATAATCCCCACACTTATTTCATGTCCACAAACATGAGCTTCCATTGGAGACTCATAATGACCTGCCAAAAATTTTGAATATCTTGACAATCTGTCAAGACTACTAGAATCTGTATATGATGTTATGCCCATTTTTCTTTGTTGTTGTCAATACAATATTTATTTACTTTTGAAGTATTCCCGTAAAAATAAATTGAAAAATATATTAGTTTTAAAATGATAAAACAACTTTAATAAAAAATAAAATAAAAGATATAATATTCATACCTCTATTGTAATGAGTCGAAGAAGTCTGGATGGCCAAATTAAAAATTTCCTGATTCTATGTCCAACTGTATCCACCTCATCTATAGGTAATGGTACCCGAGCTGATCTATCTATAATATCCTGTACAGTGACCCTCTGATTCTCTGCCTCTAATTGTTGATGATGAACTGTATCTCCTATAAAATATACCAACCCATATGCTATTATTTGATGTTGAGAATCATCAACATACAACTCGCAATAAGTAGGAAGCTACGACGGAGGAGTATGATAAAAAATGGGGTCCGCAGGCTGAGGTGGGGGAGTGGGAGCTACTAGAGGAGGTGGAGGATAAATAATGGGGTCTGTAGGGGGAGGTGGAGGAGTGGGAACCACAGTCTGAAATTGTATTTGCATGTCTGCAAACATAGACTGCACTGACACTCTAATATTTTCCTCCATCGTCGCATTAATATTATGAACTTCAACCTCCAAGGATTCTATTTTTTTTATAGACCCTGTCAAAATTATATTTTGAAGAACATGGAAACACTTTTCTTACCAATACACCTGCCAGATATACTCTTACACGACCAGGATGTTCTGGCCTTCCCAATTCTACAGATAAAATATCTTCCCTCCTAGTAGCTGTAAATGTCCCCTGTGAACTCTGCTCCTCAAGAGAGTCCTGTATTAATTAATTGGACATTTCTGTAATGATTGAAATTATATGAAGAAAATAGTTAAGTTTAATAAATAAAATATATCTCTTACAATCCACTCAGCTACGATTCTCGATTCTTCTGAAAGATATTTCCGTTTTTTCCCTTTCGAGATCTCTTCCATTTTTCATGTCTAGATGGAGGGGATGGAGGGGCCACCTCTCCAAAGCTTGAAGACTCAGCTCTTAGTTGTTGAAATTTTTCTGCCATCATTTGTTCTTCCAAAAATGCATACCCTCCCTGAGATAAACTATGAGGGTATACACTTTTAGATTGGATCTCCTGATGAGCTTTCCTTGTTTAATATAAATTAAGAATAAGAAATCATTAACAAAACATTAATAAGATAATTTATATAATAAATATTATAAAAGTTTACATTGCCCTTACCAAAAATGACTCTTTTATTCTACTTTCAAAAAACTGTCTCCATGTGTCTTCATCTATAAAAGGATATATACGACACAGATTGTCATGACTCCTATGACCATAAATGAAATCAGATGAGAGGGTTGATTTGAAATCCCTCCATCTCCTAGCAGCCAACGATAAACATTTCTTCCTGACTCCTCTAGTTTTAGGAATATCAAATGTCATCTGATAAATAAGAGGTTAAACATATTAAATATACTCGAAACATTTAAAGAATAGTCAAACAATATCAAAAGATCTTCCCAAAATCGTCTCCCACAACTGAGAGATTATCGCTTTATCCACATTTCTCCAGTCATCATACCAAATTCTTACATTTCTCTTACCCTGAGTTGCTACAAAACTCTTAAAATCTTTTGCATTTGGACCTCTAGGAATATCATCATCATCAAATTCAACAACTATCCTCTGATCCTTCATACGGGAAAGTGATAATTTTGGTAAACGTGTGCACCCACGTTTACCAACCTTTGAACTCTTTGTCATAATATGAGCATGTGAATGTTCCTCCCTAGAGGTATGACCAATATGCTCATCTCCAGAATCATGTGGTTGATCAACTGAATGATTTTTCATTATCCTTCAAATCAAAAAAACAAACTTTAGTTCACAAATATAAAAATTCAAATATTTTAATACTACTGTAATCAGAAAAAAGAAAAGTGTACTAAGTTATGTAATAGTAAACATTGGTAATATGGTAATCATGTTAAACAATGGTAAAGATGGTAAAGATGGTCAAGATGGTAAACATGGTAAACATGGTAAACCTGGTAAAAATGGTAAAGTAATTTTCACTGAACAAAAATAATAGATATATAATTCATGTAATGGTAAACATGATAAGGTAAACTAAAAGAACTTAAAACAAACAAAAACAAAAACATATACTTATTTTGTTTTAAAACATGTTTTAATAAATAAAAAACTTACAATATCTAACATTTATGAAAAAATAAATGTAAATAAGAAATAAACATATGTTACCTGTAATTTTAGGAATGTACAAATGGATTGTTTTCCCAAATTCCTTCATTGTGATCGTTCCTTATGGCACAAACCATGTCTTCAACATGCTCATAATTATATTCTGTTAATATTTCCGTGGAAGTAGGGATATCACATAAATCATCATCTTCATCAAGTTCATCCTCACCAACATATTGTTTTTTACCTTGTAAGACAACATCCAACTGCATATCTGATTGATCTATTACATAGAAAATTTGTTTTTCATGTGTTTCCATTATAAAAGAATCAGTTGTGTCTTCTAATCTATTCAGATTAACAAGTGTCATTCCAAATTCATCGTGTATGACACTGTTGTTACCGATAACCATTTACAGTTAAAAACAGGAACTTTAATTTTAATGTAATCAACCTCTCATATGTCCTCAATCACTCCATAATATGTACTTGATTCAAAAATAGGGTTTTTGTCCTTATCACTTGAAAAATGCATTACTTCTACAAACACCAATACACCACTATTCTGAACAACACTTCTGTTTTCCTGATCTTTCATATGAAATGTATAGCCATTAATTTCATAACTGGACCATGTTATCACATTTAAATATAGACCACCCACTATCCATTTTAATGTTTCTGATACATCTAATCTACCAAGAAAAGACTTTTTAATCCATGAAAAAAAAGTTTTGTTGTGCTCATTCAAAATACACATTTCTTTCTTCTTTGGATGACATTGTTTCAACTCATTAATATGCAATGTGATATGTGGTTGAGCATCAGCTATGTTATTCAAGATTTATGATTCTAACTTCTTCATCTGTTCAGCTGAAAATGATTTGAATTTCAAGCCACGAATCCCCTGTCCCTCATTATTAACTCGTTCATGGTGAGATGGAGGAAAACCTATGTGTTGCGCTGTAGCCAAGTAGCTCATACAAAACTCTGCTACCTCCTCAAAAATATACTTTTCAATAATAGAGGCTTCAGGTCGATATGGATTTTTAACATACCCCTTTAATATTTTCATATACCTTTCAAAAGGATACATCCAACTAAGATATACAGGTCCATAAAGCTTTATTTCTCGAACCAGATGAATCATTAAATGCACCATTATATCAAAAAAATTTGGAGGAAAATAAATTTCCAATTGACAAAGTAAAAAATTGCATCTTTTTCCAAAATGTTCAAAGCATTCACATCAATCTCCTTGTTAGAAATTTCATTGAAAAAATAACACAACTTTATTATAGTCTTTCTGACATGAATGGGAAATATTCCACACAATGAAACTAGTAGAATTTGTGGCATCATGACGTGAAAATCATGTGATTTCATACCTATCAACTTCAAGTCCTTCAATGAGACAAAATTTTTTATATTTGAAGAATAACCTTGAGGCACTTTGATATCATGAAGACACTGAAAAAAGCTAATTTTCTCCATCTTCTATAATGTATGACAAGCCGGGGGGAAGGAATGTTCGTCTTCCTTTAGGAGTGGGAGCTAACTCCAGATGTATTCCCATTGATGGTAAGTCTAATCTTGTTTTCAACCCATCTTTTGTCTTTCCTTTAATATCTAACAATGTTCCAATCAAAAAATCACAAATATTCTTCTCCAAATGCATGACATCAATATTATGTTTAACTTCATGATACCTCCAATATGTTAGCTCAAAAAATATTGACCTTTTCTTCCAAATATGTCAATCATTACCAGATTTCTGTGTCTTTCCCAATGTCACAACATGTTTTTTCACCCTCTCAAAATACAGAGCAACAGATAAAGGATTTTGAGAAGTATCAAATTATTGTGAGCCATTTAATGGATTTTTTAGTCTTCTATAAGGGTGATCCATAGGAAAAAACTTTCAATGAACCATGTACACTGTTTTCCTCCCATGATACAATTGACAATATGACGTCTGTTGTTTGCAAATTGGACATGATTTCTGCCCTTTAACACTGTATTCAGACAAATTTCCATATGCTGGGAAGTCATTTATAGTGAACAGAAGCACTGCATATAGTTGAAAATATTCCATTTTATAAGAATCATACACCCTAATACCATCATCCCATAATAGTTTCAAATCATCAATCAATAGTGAAAAGTAAACACCAATATCATTGCTGGGTTGCTTTGGACCAGAGATCATTATAATCAACATGAAATATCTGCGCTTCATATAAAATTAATGAGAGAGGTTGTAAATTACCAATAAAACATGCCATGAACTATTTGTGCTACTGAGGGTTCGATATGGATTCATTCCATCTGTGCACAACCCTAGTCTGAGATTTCTAATTTTATTTCCAAATGTAGAATATTGCGCATCAATTTTCTTCCATTGTGGACAATCAGCTGGATGACGTATTTTTCCATCACATACCTGCTCATCATCATTCCATCTTATCCTTTTTTCATCATGTGAATTAGAAAATAAATGTTTGAAACGATGAATTATAGGAAGATACCAAAATAACTTTGAAGGGAGCTTTGTAATCTCTACATCAGCCTGTGATTTTGCTTTCACCTTATACCGTGATGTCCCACATTTAGGAAAATCTGACAGAAATTCATATTCCTTCCTATATATAATGCAGTCACTCAGACAGACATGTATTTTCTTGTATCCCGATCCCATCGGGCATAATATTTTCTTGGCCTTGTAATGTGAATATGTAAGATAGTCATCTTTTGGAAAAATGTCTTTCATCAATTATAGCAGCTCTATAAAACTTCTGTCACTCCATCCATGTTTCTCCTTAAGGTTAATCAATCTCAACACCACCGAAAAAACTGTAAAATCTGTACAACCAGGATATAATGGTTTTTCAGAATCACCATATAGACATGCAACTGTCGGTTCTATCTCAATTTGTTTTGCTACAATATCGCGAATCATTTCTTCAATTCCATCGGAGTTACCATCTTGCGAATAATCATCATCAGTGACATTCCGTCCAGTTTCACCATGCCAAATCCAAGGGCTGTAACTCGGATTAAAACAATGACAAATCAGATGATCTTTTATCTCTCTAAATTTCAACATCTTCATATTCAAACATTTCATTCATGGAGAGAAAAAAATGTCACTACTTGGAACATTTTGTTTAGAAAATTCCAAAAAGGCATCAACACCTTCCTCATATTCATTCCTCATTCGATGTTCCGTAATACAACTTCGACTCATTATTACCTATAACAAATATCAAAAACATATATTTTTTACGATAAGAAAAATATATGTTTACATGAAAAAAATCATAATTTGAATGTAAAACAATATTGAAATATAAAACAAATCTATGCGTATTTAATAAAATATGCTTGAATATTATTTTTTTTAAAAATATAGTTAGATATAATAGTTTTAACTTCCATTGAATCAAAGAAAACCATGGCGCCTACATGGTTGATAGAAAATTTGAGAAAATGGAGTAAACCTGAGAATCAAATCAAATTTAAAATAAAAAATCAGATGGATAAAATCACAATGTATATCCAATCATCACGGAACAATCATCATGTCATAATCTCAGAAACCACGATACAGTAGTCAATCCCCCTGGACACCCCCAACCCTCTGGACAACCCCCACCCCTGGACAACCCCCAAAACCCTTTGGATAGGCCCACACCGCCATGGATAGCCACCCACTCCCTTGGACACCCCCCGAACACCCCCAACCCTCTAGACAGCCCCCACCCCCTGGACAGCCCCCACCCCTCTAGACAGCACCCCAACCCTCCTGGACACCACCCCACCCCCTACCCCCTTGGACACCCCCTGGACACCCCCAACCCTCTAGTCGACCCCCACCCCTAGACAACCACCAAAACCCTCTTGACAGGCCCCCACCCCCTTGGACAGCCCCCCCCCCCACACACCCACGCCCTTGGACACCCCAATGGACACCCCCAACCCTCTGGACAACCCACCCACCCCCCGACAACCCCCAAAACCCTCTGGACAGGACCCCACCCCCTTGGACAACCCCCACACCCACCCACACCCTTGGACACCCTCCTGGACACCCCCAACCCTCTGGACATCCCCCCACCCCTGGACAGCCCCCACCCCTCTAGATAGCACCCCCACCCCTCCTGGACACCACCCCCACCCCCACCCCCTTAGACACCCCGCTGGACACCCCCAACCCTTTGGATATCCCCCACCCCCTGGACAACACCCCACCCCTCCAGACAGCACCCCCACCCCTCCTGGACACCACCCCCACCCCCAACCCCCTTGGACACCCCCCTAGACACCCCCAACCCTATAGAAATCCCCCACCCCCCGGACAACCCCCAATACTCTCTGGACAGGCCCCCAGCCCCATGGATAGCCACCCACACCCACCCACTCCCTTGGACACCCCCCGAACACCCCCAACCCTCTGGACAACCCCACCCCCTGGATAGCCCCACCCCTCTAGACATCACCCCACCCCTTCTAGACACCACCCCCACCCCTACCCCTTTGGACACCCCCCTGGACACCCCCAACCCTCTGAACATCCCCCCAGCCCCGGACAACCCCTAAAACCCTATGGACAGGCCCCACACCCACCCCCTTGGGCACCCCCTAGACACCCCAACCCTATGGACAACCCCCACCCCCCAGACAACCCCCAAAACCCTCTGGACAAGCCCCCACCCACTTGGACAGCCCCCCACACCCACCCACCCCCTTGGAAAACCCCCCACACCCTCCCACCCTCTTGGACACCCCCCTAGACACCCCCAACCCTCTGGACAACCCCCACCCCCTGGATAGCCCCCACCCCTCTAGACAGTACCCCCACCCCTCCTGGACACCACCCCTACCCCTACCCCCTTGGACACCCCACTGGGCACCCCCAACCCTTTGGACAACCCCCACCCCCTGGACAACACCCCACCACTCCAGACAGCACCCCCACCCCTCCTGGACACCACCCCCACCCCGACCCCCTTGGACACCCCCCTGGACACCCCAACCCTCTAGAGAGCCCCCACCCCCCGGACAACCCCCAAAACCCTCTAGATAGGTCCCCACCCCCTTGGACAACCCCCCACACCCACCCATCCCCTTGGACACCCCCTGGACCCCCTCAATCCTCTGGACATCCCCCAACCCCCGGAAAAACCCCCAAACAATGGTTTACATATAAAAACTAGGCATGGTGAACAACTAAAACACATGAATTTAATATATACTTCAGTATGAAATAGATGGAATTAAATATTATTAAATATGGTTACTTAAATGATCGTATGATAATTAAAAATAACCATTGATATTCAACTAGTCAAATGATCACAAGTTTTCTCAAAAACTAATATCATAATGAGGTAATGGATAATTCTAGAAATCATAAACATATTGTCAAGGCCTTGGACAGGGCCTCAAAAAATACTAGGGTAAGCCCTCAGAAGAACCCATTTTTATTTGGAATCATGAGACATAACGATGCAATGAAGGGCCATAGAGGTCAAAATCCATTACATTATATGTCTAATAGATTCTCATATAAAAGAGGATTAACATAAGCAACAAAAACACATGAAATATCATTTCTGAATTCGTACATTTAATCAATAACCATTCTATGAAGTAATATAGGTGAATGAGATCATTAGTTGTCAATGAGAACAAAAATTACCATCAATGTCGGCCATTCGCGAAACAAAAACAAACTAAATAAAAGTAGTTAAGGATTACGTGAATATTGCGAGTCGATCTAATAGATCTGGGGATGATAAATAAGATAATGATGGAAAAAATAAGTAAGAGGGTTTGAAATCGAAGAAACTTACCTATTTTAAACACAATAATCTCAAAACATAAATATAGACTATCCAAAAAAAAAATGAACGAAATAAATTCGTGGAAGGCTTACTTGAGTGTTACGAGTTGAGATGATAGATCTGAGGAGAGTAAAGATGATAAAACATGAAGTAAAAATGAGTTTAATGCAGCGATATCAACGAGCCGATTAGGGTTTACCACACGAGAGAGATGAGCCACCGGACTGTCGATCGAAAAATCGTGAATGACAATCCATGGGGCTTGTTAATTTTTTAAATGTTTTATAATGTCAGTTATTTAATAACTGATCTTATAAACTATTTTTTTACATTTATAACTTTGTTTATTATAATAACCGATGTAAAAAAATATTCTTTTTGGTTTTTTTAAGTCAGTTAAAGAATAACCTATGTAAAGAATACATCAAAAATCATAGTTTTTTACGTCGGTTATTGTATAACCGACGTAAAAAACTTCTGCGGGTTGTTTTGTTACGTCGGTTATCAAATAACCGATGTCAAAAATGCCTCAAAAGCTACATTTTTTACCTCGATTATTTTTTAAATGACGTAAAAAACTCATAGATATCTCATTTTTTACGTCAGTTATCAAATAACCGACGTAAAAAACCCTGCACTTTGGTTTTTTACATCAGTTAATTTATAACCGATGTAAAAAATGAACACCTGCGATATGTAACGTAGGTTATTAAAAAACCGATGTAAAAAATTTACTCACCACATTTTTTACCTCGGTTATAAAATAACCAACGTAAAAAACCACGTTTCATAGATTATCACGTCAGATATATATTACCGACGTAAAAAATGGTGACGTAAATAACGTTTTCTGCACTAGTGGAGGGATAAATACCCCCACTTATTCGATAAGTAAATAAATTTCGGGGACACAATTTTATAAAGGGGTGAAGGATGTAACATCCCAAGTAATTATAGAATTATGTATTTTCATATCTTTGTCTATTTATGAATTATATAGTGTTTTAGAGGAGTAAAATGAGAATAATTCCAATCTTAAGAATAGAATTCTATAATATTTTTAAAAGATTGTTTTACTGCCTTTTGATGGAAAACCATTTTTAAATCTATATTTTAATGAAATAAACTTATTCTTTAGTATTGGGACATTGAAATTTACTTTGGATAAATTTTTGGTATTTTTCTGACAATGTTCAATTTTTAATGAATAGTAAAAAATACTGCATTTTACTTCAAAACTGATTTTTCATCTAATTTAATTATATGGATAGATTATCTTTTTAATTAGTTTTAAAGATTAAATAGAATATATTTTTACAATTTAATCCAATGGTGGTCATTGGAATTAATTTTACTTTGAAATTGGACGTAAATTTTTTTCAAACTTTTGATAGATATTGTTTCTAAAAAACTCATTATTTGTTTTGACAATGGGAATTATTTTTAAATTAATTACTAAAATTTCTGTTTTTGGAATTTGGTTAAATGGATTCCATATTTGGTATCATAAGGTCCAAATTATATAATTAATACTCTTTTATTTTTGGACATTATGAATAGTGATGACGGTAATTATCTTTAATTATCGTGATTAATTAGTAAGCGGGTAGTTAAGGGTAATAAAATAATATCATAATAATAACAAATGACCCCAAAATGTGTCCTAATTCTACTGGTTGTGTCATGGCCGACCATGGGATGCCTTGTGCCAAACTTTGGGACCCCATGGAATCACTTTTGGGTGACAGTGACATTTTATTATATTATTTTTTTAAAGGGAAAGTATAACCAAAGTATGTATCATCCATGTAAAAAAAATTTAGTTTTGTCTGTGTAAATGATATCTTAGACTATAAATATTCATTGTAAATCTAATAAGATTTCCTACATCATTATATTTTTTTTTATAATTTTTAGACTATAAATAAATTAAATTTTTTATGACACCATGATGATGCAGCGATTACCTCATTAATTGACGATTTAAATAAAATGAAAATATAATGTAACATCTAAGACATTCAGTTTTAAAATACCTATTTTATGGGTGTATTTCGAACCCTTATCACCTCATCCTCTAAATATATAATTTTGGGACCTTTAAAATCCGAAAAGCATTATATAATAAAGTAACATTTCTTGACTTTCCAAGAGTGCCCCTCCTCCCTCTTATAAACGTACCCCACCTCTACCACCTTACCCACACCTCTCAAGCCATTGGATCAGCCAAAATCTGCTCATTTTATCTCTCCACATCCCTCTATTCATCCTATAAGCCTTACCTTAGGTAGAAAGCTCTTCAAGAAACCCTTTTGGTTCAAACCAAGGGGAGTTACCCGATTTAAAGGTAATGTCTTCACTTGTGTTCTTTTGTTTTATTTTGATTCTCCAACCCCATAAACTCTTTTTATTCCTTTATTTTGTAACAAAACTAGTATCCTAAATATATCAGGATGTTTTTATGAGAAGTATTTGAGCTACACTTACACATACCTCCGTCTAATGGTTAAAGAACATACTGTTTCTGTGGATGGCGAATTTATGCCTCACGAGACGATGATTGTTCAATATTCTTATAACACCTTTCATGGTGGCCTTAAGATGTAACTATATTTATATATTATATATATTATGTTTATTTTTTACATATGGTTCTGTATTTTTCTTTTCTGGCACACCTTTATGGTTTCCATTATGGGTAAACACGATATCTTTATTTTAGGAAGTGCGGACTACCACCCCATCAAAGTGATTTGATTCGTTAATGCCCTATGTGGGACATATAAAGGATGGATTTAATGATATTATATATTATATTATACTTTAATTATAATATAACTTTATATCATTATGATTGCACTCCATTAAATATGAAATATAAATGAAAGTAGCGTTCATGCGTATGTACGGATTACCGTCTCCATGAACGGTGCATTTCATTTCTTACCTCTAAGTGATATGTAATATTATAAATGCATGTATATACTGTATATATATTATATATATGATATCTACATCATGAATATAATTATGTATATAATGGACATTTTACCAAATGAACAACTTGTAATTATAAGAAGTTTATTTTTTGGCTCAGGTACCAAAGATCGACAAAATGACCGTTATTAACTTAAATAATTACATAATGTTCATAACATGATAATAAGTGATATAAAAGGAATAATGAACTTGAAAATAATCTTAAGCAAGTAGAAATTAACTCTATTTTATTATTCAGGAGATTAAAGAACGATAGAGTCAAGTCGAACATGAGGTAAGGGACTTCGTCTCAATCTCCTTTCATTGAGGCATATTTTGTTTTATACACAACTTTCTTTTATATGGTGTATAAACCCCCTTGAATTTTACTTTTATTCAAAAGGGATATTTTTTATATGAAGCATTTTACTAAATGATGAAAGGGAATGTTATTGTCGTACATATGTGGCGACAAAAACTTTTCCGCCGTCGTGACCATTATTTTAGTTTCGGCTTCCTCTAAAAGCCATAACTTTTTTTAAATGAAAAATAAATACCATGTTTTAATTTTCTTTTATTTTGGTATTGAAAATGGTTTTGATAATTGTTTGATTATATCAATGTGTTTTATTGATATCTTGTGATTGAAATGTGAAAATGTTATATTTCCTTTATGCATGTTTTATGTGATACAATTATGTTATGGTTCTTGGGAATTGTTTATAAAGAACGGTGGTTCCATGATAAACTCATGGTGGGTGATCCTGTGATATCTCTCCAATGCATTGGGTAATGCGAATTAGTTAAACTCTGAGGTTTCTCCAAAGTGATTTAGGGAATATACTATGATGGGTACTCCAAACGTAACCATGAGGGTTACTCCCTACATATGAATGTTATGAATGGCCCAAGTTACCTTTATGTCTTCTATTTTCTATGAGTTATTCATAAACCATATGATTTCATGAGGTATGTTTAAGTGCTTATGTTTATGAGTAAAGTATGTTTTCAATGATTCTTATGTATACATGGACTAAGGTTTTCTTTCCATATTTTTATATCCCTTACTGAGCTTTTTATGCTCATCCCATATTTTTGAAATGTTTTTCACAGGTCAAGGGAAAAGTACATGATGTGAAGATAGTGTCGAGGAAGTGTCATGAAATAATCCATGTTTTATTTTTAAAATGTCTCCTTTGATGGGAAAAATGAATACTGTCTTTTATGTAACCACCTTATTGAAATGTGGATTGTAATGCATGATTTATGATATAATTCTCTAAAACTCTAAACCTGAAAAGATCCTCAATGTGTATTCTTGTAAAAACTCAGGATTAAGTAATATTTAAGGCTGGGTAATTATAATAAGTATTTTTTATGTGATACCATTTTTTTTAGAAATGAGGCCTTATAATGTCTTCTTAGGTATAGACTGGATATCCACAGTTTATTCCATGATTAAATGTTTTAGGTGGACATTGTAGTGTGCCTGGATTAATGGAACAAAGATTTCCTTTATGGTTAAAAAGGAAACCTTGGTAAATATGGATGATCCTAGACATAAGATAGTGAAACCAATTACTCACTAGTTGGATTGCATGACTCTTAGTGTGTTGGATACTTTGAGCTATGAGTTTCGTATAATGGTGGAAATGTATGAGGACCTATTTATTAAGGATTTACCAAGTTTACGACCCCATCATGATTTATACTTCTATATCGACTTTTATCCTAGGATGGAACCGATATCTACACTAGCATATCACATGGACCCCTTAGTTCGTTGAAATATGAGGATGGAGTCGGTGGAATTGCATGATAAAGGATTTCTTAGACCCAATGTTTTTCATTGGTATCCCTAGTATTATTTTCCAAGGAGGACATGAGCTTGAGGTTATGTGTGGATTATCGATTCTTGAATTTGGTAACCATGAAGAATAAATATCCCCTAACAAGTATCAAAAACCTTGTTGATATTTTTAGACATGTACGATGGTTCTCGAAGATTGAACTCAGGTCAGTCTCTCACCCACTACGAGTACGAGATGATGATGTACAAAAAATGACAATATGATGTTTTTATGGTCATGATGAGTACTTTTTTATTGTTTTCAGTGTGACGAACACTGCATAAATGTTCATGGGACTCATTAAAAAAATATTTCATCCGTTATTTGACTTTTTCATAGTGGTCTTTATCGAAGAAATCCTAGTTTTTTTGACCTTCGAGGAGGAAAACATGAGACACTTGAGGATGGACCTAAATTTTTTTTAAGAGAACCAAAATTATGGGACACTCTTTAAGAGTATGTTTTAGATTCAAGAGGTAAACTTTTTGGGAAACACTATCTCACAGGTTGGAGTAGCTGTTGACAAATGATTGTTGAGTCAATTCTTTGTTAGGAACCACATAAGAGTGCTAGAAAGGTGAAAACCTTCCTTGGGTTGGTAGGGTACTATCATATGTTTGTGCCTAACTTCAACATAATTGTAGCACCCATGAAATCTTTGACGTGGAAGAGAAATCCTTTTATATGGGTGGTAAATTTCCAATACTAGTGATTTTATGAGCTGTGATGGAGGCTAACAAGTTCCCACATCATTATATTTTCAATGGAGAGAATAAAGTATGTAGTGTTCTATGATTCACAAGAGACCATAATATGTTTTTTGATTATGTAGGGGCAAGAAATTATTACCTATGGTTCACGATATTTAAGATGACATAAAAAAACTACAAAACCAATGATCACGAGTCAGTAATGGAAGTATTTTATTTAAATATGTGTTGACAGTACCTGATAGAGAGATGTTTTTTCATCTACTATGAAAAAAATATCCTTATGTACATATTCTCTCAAAATGATCTTAACTTGAGATAGAGGAGATGGCTATAGTTCCTCCAAGACTATGATAATGATATTTTCTATACTCTTGGGAAAGGGAATGTGGTGGAAGATGGTCTCAAAAAAAGATCTTGTTCTCAATTTTTGGATGGCGTGTTAGAGTAGTTATCCTGATTACAATTTTCATCATGGACAAGGATAATGATTCATATCTTCAGTTGATGGTTGGTACCACACCACTTTAACAGTGAGTCAAAAATTTTTAGCATGGAGATACCAACTGTGATACCTTATATACTCAAGTATCCATCGGACATGCTCCTGATGGATATTATGAAGGTGGGAAGCACATTATACTTTTTATAGGATGGATGATGGTACCTTAGACATTGTAAAAGAAGATGTTTTGAAAGTTTGATACATCCCATTTGGAGGTACGTCTAGGTTTGGAAAATAAGTACAAGAACTCTGATGTCAGTTTAGGTGGCCTTATATGATGAAGGGAGTTGTAGAGTTTGTCTCTCGAAGCCTCACTTGTCAGTAGGTAAAGTCAGAGAACTAGGTCGTTGAGGTTCCAGAGTGGAATTAGGATGAGATCTAAATGGATTTTGTTATGGTCTTGCCACATATATCTTGGGTACATGATTCCATTTAGGTGATCATAGACTGACTCACAAAGGCATCCCACTTACTAGCTATTCGATAGTAGATTTCAATAGAGATATTGGGACACCTATATGTGCATAATATAGTAAAAATACATGGAGTTTCCTCAACAATCATATCTGACTATGATTATTTATTCATAACTTTGTTATGAATAGGATTACAAGAGGATTTCGAGACTCAGTTACGATTGAGCACAGTGTTTCATTCCCAAACAGAAGGCCAAACATAGTAGACCATATAGGTCTTGGGGGATATACCATGATATTTCATGTCATACATTGGCCATATATGGGAGGATCACCTACCTATTTTGGAGTTTTCATATGAAAATAGATACCAATACCCCATTGGTATGAAATCATTTGAGGCATTGTATGGGAGACCCAATAGGTCACCACTTTGTTGAACTGATCCACGTGAGTTGGTACTCATGGTTCTAGAGATGGTATGTGCTATGAAATATAAGGTTAAAATCATCCAAGAGAGGGTGAGGACCACACAAAACCTCCATAAGTCTTATACGGATTGACGAAAAATACCCACAGAGTTCTAGGAAAGAGACCATGTGTTCTTGAGAGTCTAACCTCAATGTGGATTAAAGATATTTGGCTGTGAGAGGTATTTTTCTCCAATATTCATTGTTCCCTTCCAGCTACTCCGTATACTTGGCATGGTGGAATAATTATTATACGTACCTCAATAGTTATACTAGGTATATGAAATCTTCTATGTTTCACAACTATGAAGGTATGTGCATAACCCTTCGCATGTTATCAACTGGGGTGAGATGGATATCGTTGATGGATCCACCTTTGTATAGTACTTGATGGATATAGAGGATCACTAGGAGATGATATTTTATAGTCATTTGATTCCCCATGTGTGTGTTTAGTGACATCATGAGAATCATATGGAGAGCACCTAGGGGTAGGAGATCTATATGTAAGCCCAGTTCCCTCATCTTTTTAGTAGGTTTTTTAATTTTCAGGATGAAAATCCCTAATGTGGGGAGAATTTAATGTCTTATATTTTTAGTGTATTTTTTTGGAAATTATATAAACTATTTTTTAGATGACATGCTAAGACGACATGTGATTCTGAGGTTTGGTGTGACTAGAATTTTTTTTTTGAAATATATTAGTTATATTAAATAGCCAATTCATGCTAGTTTTCTAAAAATGTTGACTAAATTATAAAAAATTACCCGGATCAGAAATATGAGAGAACCATTGAGTAAATAGTATGTTTTTTACCCTAGGAATGACATAATATTTTTTGGAATATGATTTTCAGGAAAAAAATTCCAAGGTTCAAAAATAATAAAATAAATTAATTTAAGATTTTCTTTTATTTTGTTTAATGCAGTGGCCTTCTTCCTTTATAAACATACAACTATAGATTTTTTTCTTAGTGTCTCCCGCTAAAACATGGAGATCATGGAGCTGTTGGAGGAGAGTATTCCTAGATAAAAATGATGGATCAAGATTGGATCACGATTCATTGCAGCAACAGAGTCCATAGATCTCATCAATAATGAAAAAACCGTCGTTCTTCACCAAAGATCGATCCAAACACTAGGTAGGGAATTTTTTGTTTCGATTTATTTCCCATTCTTGATTTCAATGATGAAAGTGAATTAATCAACTAATAGATTGATTTATAGATCATTTGTTTTGAAGGATAAGTTTTATTATGGATATTTTTATCGAGAGAATTCTTAATTATTGATATCTTCATTATTATTATTATGGAAATAAATCCATATCAACATGAAAATTTATTAATTTCCATTCATCATATATGTTGTTTTAATTTTCTAGCATAGTTCTTATTTGACCACGAGCATTCATTGTTTAGAAGAGGTATTGAAATACCCCAATCAATCAAACGTTTCATAGCCATTTATTGGCATAAAATTCCAAAATTAATTATATGGGATAAAAAATACATGATGATGGTGTGATGGTGTGATGATGGGGACAGTATAGGATCAGAAGGCAATAATACCCAATTTTTGTGTTCTTTATAACAAAATTATGAGCGATGAATAAATTCAATTTTTGAGCAGATTTGATTTCATTTTCCATATATTGGTGTTAGAAAGGACAAGATGAACCCATAGCTACATGTTTCAGAAAAGGTAGAGGGTCTGATAATGCATTGTATGATGTAGATGTGATCCGAATGGATCTAGAAAACACTAATAAAAACAGCATGTACTTTATTCTACACATCTTGTGGGAACCCAGGTTATCACGCTCAGGTTTCTACCAAAGTTAAGGATCACACTATGTGTGACCCTTGTCACATGTCTTCTGACCCCTTATATGTGACTAAACATGTACTTTTTAGAGTACAAAAACATGTGAAAATGTACATGGCGAAATGGAATTACATGTACTAGTGCACATTTCTGGATTAGTGTACAAGGGTTAGTACATAGACAAGACATCTGGACACAGACATGGATAGGAAAGATTGGGAAGATACCGTGTGTCTCCACATGTTGTTTACTACTTCTACACACTATGAATTTGGAGATTATATTATGTGTGAGGCTCTTCCACATGGGCATGAATGGGGAAATCTTGACACATCATGTACCCCATGGAACACCCCATGAAACCCATTCAGGGGTGCTTCTGTCTATTCATTTTCTTAGATAGGACCAATATTGGTTGAGTGTGTTTCCCTTGGTTGTTTTCCTTGAGTGTACAATAAATCATTACATCCATATCACTAGATTGTTATCCTCTATAGAGGCTGAGTCTCAGATAGAGTTATGGCATCCTTCTATGAGACTGGAGTGTGATCCTTTATCCTCCTTTGTTACCTAGGTAGAGTTTCTGGAATTAATGTGGAATCCCTAAGTAGAGAATTGATCCTTTATCTAGAGGCCATATCTGTAAGGTTTTTGGAATCATTTTCATTTGATCCCTTATGTATAGGGTTGGTCTAGATTGTGTTTGAGTTGTCCACTAGAGGTTTTGGGCATCACCCCTATCTATGTATCAAGGTCTTCCTAGACCAAGAATATTTCATTATATAGGGAAAAATGATCTATGACTCATTGTTGAGTGTATCCTTTGATAACATTGATCGTGGAGTGGATTCAATGAGAATGTTAATTTATTCAAGTAGAATCTTATAGCTGACAGTTGGTTTTGACCGCCTAGTTAAGCTGACTATACATAGTTCTTCATATTTAGTTTTTTTGGGGTGTCCAACTGATTATTGTTATACCCACCCATTAAAGGGATTTTTTCTACATGTGTTGTGTCTTATGAAGATGATGACAATTTTTTATTTTGATTTTGGAGGATATGGAGTGGGTGGAGTGTAGCTAGAGTTGTTATATTGAGGTGTTTTACCGAGAGCGTGCTTTTTAATTTTATTCCTCACCCTTGGAGATGGTTGGGCTCCTTATAGTTTTTGGTTGAGATTGTATTTGGACCATTTTTTCACTTTTATTACATTAATATCACACTCTATTGTAGGATCATATATGTATGAATGAATTGTTTTAAACATCTTACATTTCATATTTGTGTGGGATTGGAGATGTGTACCAATGTACAAGTACATTAAACTAATGACTCCAATTTGTGGGATATTCCTACTCAGTGCTGGTAACCATCCCCTCGTCTATTGGAGGTGGGTTTGGGGTAGTCATGGGTTGGATCTTAGAGGGTCGGGTTGTGACATAATCATCAAGACCACCATTCAAAAATTATGATTTTATATCCATATTTTTTAACATCATTGTGCATAAATAGAAATAAAAAATATGATTATTTATATCCTTTTCATAAAAGAAAAACTCTCATAAAAATAAATACCTCTAATCTATGAGTAAACTTTTTCAAAAAAATAATTATTTATTTCTTACAACATCACCATATTCATTTTTGTTGTTCTGGAAAAATCACATTGTATGGATAACATTATTTCATTTGATTTTAGAAATATTTCCTAAGTATTATTCTTTTATATATGTTCTATCTCTTTATTCATAGTCTGAAACCACCATGGATGCTAAAAATCATAATTCATATATTTTATCACAACTTTTGAATACAAAAAGGAATGTTTAATAACTTTTTATGTTCTTCCAATTTGGAAATTTTGATGTTTGATCACCAATAATGTTTTGAGCTTCCACTTACTTCCTCATCCTGAGATGATATTTTTGAGATTCTTCCTCCTCACTTTAAATATTTGAATCTGATTCTTCTTCTTGGGTAGGATTAAAAATTTTTCCATCCTTTTTAGAGTCCTTATTAGAAATTATTTCTTTCTATTCAACTTACCTATCTTAATCAGTTTTTTATCTTCCTCATCTTTTTCCAAAAAAATCACTTGAATAGATTCAACTAATATTCCAGAATCTCTGTTGAAACATTTATATCCACTTTATCAGGGAGCATAATTAAGAAACATTCCATCTTCAACTCTCTGATAAAACTTTCCAAGGTTCCAACATTTATTCTCAATGATGCATTGAATCCCAATAACTCTTAAGTGTTTCAAACATAATGTTTTGTCCTAATAACATTCATATGGATTCATATATTAAGATGTCCTATAAAAACATTTATTATGAATATAAATAGTAGTGATCATGGATTTCCACCAAAAGTAATGAGAGTGATCGTGTTCAAGTAACATAATTCACCCCATTTGAACCGTACTTCAACTCTTCCTTTTAGATGCACCATTTTTTGAGGAGTGTATAGTATACTGAACTCATGCAAAGTTCCACAATTCTAAAGATAATTTTAAAAATATTCATTTTCATATTAAAAACCAATGTATATTCTCAAATTCTTCACTTAATACTCACATTCCTTACCATATTTCATCATGGAACTTTTAAACATTTTCAGAGCATCTGACTTATGATTCATATACATAACACATTAATGAATGTAAAGTAAACAATAAAAAATTATGAAGTAATTATCTCAATGATATTATTTTTTTCTTATTGACCCAAAAATATCAGAATGAATAAATTTCGGAGGTCATTTTAACAAATCTAAACTTTATTATGCACAGAGCTTGTTATCTTTCCCTTATAAAAAATCATAAAACACCAATCACATGTTCTTGTAATATTAAGAATTCCACAGACACTATATCTCCTTGATAACATTCTCATGTTTCTCTAACACATGTGTCCTAAAATTTTATGCCACAATGGATTATATTCCACCAATATTATGTTACAAATTTTTTTAACCTCACCATCTTGGAATAAGTTTCCATTTTTACATCAGCATTTTGTAACTATATTTAAATATTCCTCACCTTTCATAACAAAACCATATTTTCAGAAAATAACTTTGTTAACTTTACCAAATATTTGGGATGTTGGGATATTCTTAGTCAGTAGTTTTTATCCCACCCGCAAACAAGGATTTCATAGATTTTATCAACTCTTCCCCAATGATTTCCAATCCAACATCTTTGATTCTTAGAGATTCATTATTAAAAAATGTCACTATTTCATCTTTGAATCCTTTCACATTCTTCAATAATTTAATGTCTTTTATCAAATGAGAAGAACTCCCATTATCTAATATCCATGACCATTATCCCTTTTTATCTTTGAGATTATTTTTTATAGTAAGATATTTTTCATTCCCATTATCTTTCGTAACATTCGGGTTATGATAATTGTTGACATATGTTTTCTTTGCTGGTAACAAAACCAGACATCCTTTTGAGATATTTCTAGGTTTTTTATATTATTCACAAATAGTTTCTAGATTTTGAAAGCTATTTTCAATATTCAAACCATCCTTATCGAGTTTTTTTAGAGAATTATTCTAATAAATCTTAGTTTAGAGGATTGAATCCCACCAACCACTTCCTTCTATAATTTTTGGAATTGTAATAATGTTTTTGATTGAACCAACACATATTTTCCATGTTTCTGATTCATCTCTAATACCTGCTATACCCATGTAAGGAATATTTACCTCTTTAACTTCTATATTGGCCAAATTCATGAAAATGTTTCTCAAAAACCTTCTTATATTTCTTATAAGAACATTGTTGACCACCAAACTTTCTATTATCAACTATAACATTATTCCTTAGATCAAATTTAATTTTATCCATATCAAAACTAGAAGTAATATAAACTTTTCCAAACTCCATATTTTTAGAAACCTTTGACTTCTCGACATTGCTGGGATTGGAAATATATATATCTTTTCCAAATTTCATATTATCTGGAACAATTTTAGATTTATTCTATACCATTTATAGTATATTTTTTTGATCCTTCTTAGTTTTATCCTTTCCTGATCATTCAACAGCTTCAAAAATAAAATACTTGAAACTTGTAACCCTATGTTTATATTAATAATGTTTTTTTATGAGTTTTAATTCATATTATTTAGAATTCATCTTAAATTTTAGGTGCTAATTATGATTCTTTTATTTTTCAAGAGATTTATTTATTTTTACAATATCTTCCAAAAACATGAATTTATCATCTAGAAAACATTATTGATTTTTTATTGAAGAATTTTCATTTTTCAACTACTTGATTTATTTCTCAAGCCTCCCAATATTTCTTATACATTATTTCAATTCATACTTCAGATAGAATTCTAATTGAGTTTCTTCTACTTCCAAACTTCTTATTTCAAACTCTTCATTATTAACTATTATTGTAAAACTATTATATCTACTATGATTAGTAGATTTTTCAGATTCAACTTCACTTTCTGATTCTTCATCATCTTTAGACACAAATATTCTCCTTTTTTATTTGGAGAACGTTTTATCTTTTGAATAATTTTTTTTCATGTCAGCCTATTTCATTAATGATATTTTTTTCTTTCTATCATATACCTCACTATCCTATTCATTTTTATATCAAGGAAAATTAGCTACAATGTGACCAAAAACTCCACTTTCAAAAAATTTCAATGGTAGTTTACCTTTATAATTACCTCTACCTATTTTCATATTTTAAGAAAAAATGATAATGATTCATCTTGATTTTTATTTACCTAATTTTTTGAATAAAAAATCAACAGATTCATCTTTTTCATGAATATTAAAATGTTTTTATTTTAGGGTAGATTGGAAATAAATTTCTCAATCACCTGTTTTTTTACCTTCATAACTTTTTCCCTCCTCCTTTCATATTCAATGAGGGTGCTACGAAAATAATATATAGATAATTAATCTAGATCTCTATCTTTCAACGAATAAAAATTTCCATCAAAATTATTGGTAATAATTCTCAAGTTCATTTCAACAATAGTATAATCTTATAACTTTTCAGCAAGACATCTGATAGTGCGGACAATGTCATTCACCTTGGTAAAAAATTCACCAACTGATTCCTATACACCCATCATGAGATATTCATAATACAAACTCTAGATTTTTAATTTTCTATTTATTAATTTTTTATTCCCTTTATAAATTTTAATCAGCTTTTCCCAAACACCTTTGGTAGTAGAAGGACCCTTCAATCTTATATAATCACTTTCATAAAGTGATGAGAGTAAATAATTTTTTATTCTATTATTCTCAAGATTGTTCTTATCAACAGATGTAAGAGGAACTTATACATCAACAAGAGGAAATAAATCTGTTGTAACTTCAATAAAATCATACCCAAGAGACATAAGAAAAGGAAACATTCTATATTTACACATGTGATAGTTCTTACCATCAAATACTGGAATCGCCTTACTATTCACAAAATTCAAATTCTCCATCAAGACTATTTCTTCCAAAAAATAACCTTAGAGTAATGGAAGGGAATAATGGCTCTTATAACAATTGTTATTCCCCAGCCAAAATCTATGTAACACCAAGAGGGGGAGAGGGTGAACCAGTTACATCATTTCCTTTTAATTTTATTTTATTTATAAATAACATTTTCTTCATATCAAAGAGTTATTAAATTTTTGAAAAAACAATCAAACATCCACATAAACACAAGAATTTAAAAGTTTTACTACTCAAATATAGTTGATACATCCTTGGTATGATATAGAAACAATATGATACCATATGTTCTACTACAAAACAATCCTGTCATATTTATATAATGAGTAGGATATGATATTAAAATCATATAGGACTATATTCAATAAAATAGTGAATGTGTTTCAAGTAGAATGAAATTATGTAATATAGTTTGTGTAACATGTTATGAAACTTTCCCCAGATTCATTAAAACATGTTACGATGCTTCCTTTTTCAACATTTAAAAAATTAAACTTCAAAAAAATTCTTCGCTTTCCTACCGAACTACATGTGAGATTTTCCTGGACATTCTAATGATAGTCATTATGATTTCCCAGTTGGATATTCCTAGACCGATTGCTCAGTTCAATAACATATTTCTAATAGAATGTGGTTGAAACAATTTTGAACTAATTTTCCTCTTTACAAAAATTATAGTATGATTACTCGGTCTTATTCTGGAAACCCCTGAATATGATCTTCCCTTTTCCCTTCTATCTTGTGAACTTACTCAGTAATACTCGATCCAAAAAATACTCTCTAGAATTATTCGGCACTACATATTATATCTATGTCACATATGAAAAATAATTGTTTTAGGAAAGTATACTTTACTTCCGTCTATTTATAGTTGACCCAAATGTGGTTTGAGTGGGATTTTGTAAAATTTTCCTACTCAACCAAATTTCCCAAAACAAGAAATTGTTCTCCATTTTGGATAAATTTTTTAATTCTTAAATTCTTCTAAAATATTCTCATTTCTTCTTGAATCTTCTCAAATATTATCTCAAATTAAACTCACATAATACATTCTTTAGAAGAATTAGGTTGATTCCAATTTCCATTATTATTTTCTAATTATGTTGATAATAAAAAATTATTCATTTGGCTTCTCTGCTCCAAAAAATTATAAAAGTAGATTTTTTTTAAAAAAATCTTACTTAATTTTTTTTCTTCAGTATTAGAATCTGATTTATTTTATTTTTCCATAAACATAGTGTAATACTATAAAGATTAATGTAATTCATAAACATCAACCTCTTACTTATTCAAACTTCTTAGAAAAAAATTCCAGACCCCCATTAAAAAAACTTTTATAAAACCTATCTTTTTCTTTTCTTCAGACTGATAAAGTTATTGGTGTCAACCCATGTACGAAGGATTAGTCTCTGCATCATGATAATAATAGGTGTTAGCATCTTTCTGATTACTCTTGACTAAATTGACATAAAAAATCATAGATGATCTTTCCTCTTGACCCAATTGAAAAAATGAACAATTTAACTTGAACAAAATGGTTGAATAAATCATTGATCATTCTATGAATTTCTTCTATGTATCGGTAAATAATTTTATTTCTTCTTCTATTATTCATTTTTCCCAATCACTTCAACAAAAAAACAATTCTAACTCTGATTCACTCTTGTAACCATGAATGCATCTGATGATCAGTGTCAGGGCCAATCTAGTGATCATTTGAACACCACATATAACGAACCCGTGATAACAACTTTAACTTCAGAAACTTATTTCCTCTTATGATTATGATACACACTTCCACTATTCACCAAATTATTTTTCAAATATTTGTTTATTTTTACTTATTGGTCTGAATGAAAACCAATATCTTTATAAGTTCACATTTTGAACAAAAACTTCTCAGCCCTCAAACAATTCTGAATATGGTAATCTCACTCAAATGGATAGAGAATGGAATTTTTTGTCTTCAAAAACATTTTATTCTAAAAAAATCATGGAATAATGAATTTATCATGATTTTGAAAACATTTATGATATATTTAGACATCATCTGAAATAAATTAGAAAGTATTTTTACTTTCCATTCATTCTAGTGACATCATTCATTGCAAACAATCCCCAATATGATTGGATGCACTCTTCCTCCCTAATCCCAAAAAATTATTTCCTCACATGTTTTAAAACAAATTATTATTTTGAGTACTAAAAAATAGAAAAGAATCATCATATTTTCACCAAAATCCATTAGGAATCCAATTATCATATTAAAATTGAATATTCATTCTAGACTCAAGGTGAGTCTGATTGACCTTTTCATCCAAAATACTTCTTCCCAATACAATATAAATTCATAATCATTGTGAGTCCAAATTCATGATTACAATTGTGAGTATGATCAATAAAAAATAAAAAGTTAGGGGATTTATTCTTCTTTGAAATTTCCTTGACAACAAAAGACAAAGAAAACATATTCTAGAATCCAAATAAACATATTTATAACATTTTACAAAGATATACAAGGGATTTTTATTATTTATGGAGGATCAAAAATACATACCATAATCCAACATGATCGGACAAGAGGAGGGATTTATCTATGATCAGGACAAAGATCTTCATTTTAATTTGTTATTTCATTCTCAATGATTTTTTATTTGATATAGGAAATGATGCTAAAATTATTTTTTAATGATATAGGGTATGTTAATTATTGGTTAAAATTAGTTTTATTATTATTATGAATATTTATATTTTTTTATCATTCACAAAACACCATTCAAATTCTAAATTCATTTACCTTTGAAATTATATGGTAAATAAAATATTTTTCATAAAAGGATCTGTGTGAATTTTGTTGATGGTTGTTTGAACATTGAAATAATGATCATGAAGAGGTGGTGGATGCAAAAATAAGTCACAATGTTCAAATAATAGGTTTCTTCTTATTCCCTACAGAAAGGAGATGTTAGAGAAGATAATGTGGGACTCATATATCACACTTCTTCATAGAAATTTTGGATTCAAGATGGAATACTGGGTTGAATGATTTGTTATCAAAAAATAATAATTTATAATGATTTCTAAAGGTTTTAATTGGGGTTATTAAATTAATTTTTTAATTGGTAAAAAACCATTTTTTGTCAGATACCGATGTTTGGTTGAATTTCATAGTCTTATATGGAATGATGACCTTTATATGACATAATGTTTTGTGTGTAGAGTCTATATTAGACTGACATAGAGTGGATGCTTTTTTCTATTAAAGTATTTCTTTATAATTAGATGAATCCAATTAAATTGATTATGTATGGAATATTTCTTTCATAGATAGCTATGTTCCATGTTTTTTAGTGCATGGAACTCCAAGACAAAGGAAGTATGTGTGATTGTGATTTCTGGATGGGGTTGTTTGGTTATATTCATTGAGGAGCTATTATTGTTTACTTTTTATGGATGAAAAGTGTTAAAGGTTGGGATGATATAGTTTAATGGATAATTATCAAACAATATCTATTACAATTTTGGGTTTCAGAGCTATGTGACCTCCATAGTGGTAAAATAGTAAATTTATCATAGCAGACATAAGAAAGATTATCCAATGGCTCAAATATTTATGGGGTGTATTTTTACCCCAATTTTAACAACCTTGGTAATGATTGATTAAGTCAATCCCATATTTATTATTAATAATGAATTAGATAGTTATATTTGTTATAAAAATGTTTCTTAATTTTTAAATCCCAAAAGAAATAGTTTTACTAGACTTTTTTCATATAAGGTTTTTATTAAAAGTTTAATTTATAAATTATAGAATTTTAATTTTAAAAAATGAATTTCATTTTTGAAATCTTAATTTCAAAATTAGCTTATAGTGAAATTTTGGGATTTTTTTGAAAATATTTATTTTCTATTAAATAGTGACAAATATTGATTTTTATTGAAAACTAATTTTTTTTGCTTAGAATTTACAAATTTACATTTTGATGTTAAACTTTTTCAGAGTATAATAAGTTATCTAATATAATTAATTATTCTTTTATGTATTCTATAATCAATTTTATATTTTAATTTGGTATATAAAATTTTTTATACATTAAAATGCATTTTTTTCTAAAATCCCATTTTTTATCTTGTTTTATGGTTGAATTTTATATTAAATTACGCAAATTCGATATTTTTAATCTTAAAAAATAGATTCCCTATTCGGAATAATGAAGTCCTAATTTGGTAAATATGTCCTTTTTGGGGCGTTATGAATAGTAAATGTAGTAAATATTTGATACCATGGTAAAGCTAAAATGGGTTAATTATGTGTAAAGAAAAGTCATAAGGACTCAAACATAACTATTACCATTTATTAATATTATTAGAAGATTATATTTTATCCAAAATAATCCAAAATTCAAATATATAACCTTTTTTCCATATGGTAATGATTATGACCATTATAATACTTTATGTAAACAAAAGACAAAAATTTCATTCTCACTATTTTATTTTTTTCAAAATTTTATCATATGTATATAAAGATGGTATGATCAGTTTTATATAGTTATCAGAAATATAACTGATTTTTATATAATTTTAATTCACTTTTAAAATTTTTTATGGTGATATAATTACCTTAAACTCTTATTCAATGCCCTTGTAATATTTATTTAATTAAAAGAAAAAATTATTATAAAATATTAAAATTAGTTTAATTTAAGTGATATATAGTGTATAAAAAATTATATACTTATAACATATCTGATGTGTTTTGACGTTTACATTCAAATTATATATTTTTCTTGAGGTTTGAAAGTAATATTAATTACATAGGGTAAAAAATCAAATTAATGATATTTCATAATAAATAATGTCTTATTTAATGATTTAAAATTCCTAAAAATATTATATTCAGGAATACTAATGGTAAATGTATGATAACATCAACCAAAATATTTTTATTTTATATTTTCCCTTTTATAGTATTATTCTATGACCGTTAAAGAGTAAAAACATTAATATCAAGGTAATTATCAAAAAGGGTTAACGTGGGTTAAAATAAAATGATAAGGGTAAAAAAATCCCCTAATCTGGTCCAATTTTATTTACTGATAGGATTTAGAATATTTATCAACTGATATTTCAATTTTTATCAATTATGTCCCATTTTAACTAGAAAAATAAATTATATTATTTTAATACATTAAGAAAGGACAGAGTTCCCCTCCCCTCTCTTATAAAAGTGAACCAACCATCCTCTTTTCATCGCACCTAAAAATTAATTTTTTTTCATAAAATAACTTCCAAAATCACTTATTTTCATCCCTACCCATTTCAATAGGCCTTGGTTTGTTCATAAAACCAACATAGAAAAGCATTTTGTGTAATCCTTAAGAGGTTGTCCAAAGAAAAAGTATAATTCATATCAAAGGTTTTTATTTTGTTTTTTTCAATACATCCTTAAAATTTTATTAAACCATGATGATGTAATTACATAATTATTTACCATATATTGATATGTTTTTTTGTTAATATACTAACCATTATCCATTCCCTTCATTCATCAAACGTGAAACGATACCGTCATCTGTGAGTACAGTGGATTACCAGATTGCGAAGTGATGTTATTCGCATCCAAATCACAACATCTCATGAATGATTATAATGATTTATTAATGTTTATATATATGATATTAATGAAATATTTATCTCTCTGGAGAATAAATATATAATCTATTTTCATAAATTTTAATTCATGAATAATGATAACGTCTTTCATGTGTATGCGTAGACAACCACCTCCATGAAGAGATGTGATCCATTTTTCATCACCCCACTACATGGATGATATATATATAGAAATAATGTTGTTCTTATTATATAATTATAATTATATAATTATAAAATAATACTTACGTTCATTCCATCATAGTTGTTGAATAATAGATATGTTTCTTTTGAGTACATAGACCAATCGTCTCCATGATTGTGACGTCACACATTTTCCATAAAAATATTTTATGGTTTGTTTTAGAAGTATAATTTATTTATAAAAATGATAATTATATCATGATTATTATTATATATATGATGAAATAAATACCTCTTTGACCATATTCAACCACCTAATGTTTGTTTGAACTTATGAGATGATTATCGTCAAAACAACCGATGTGAACATAATTCATTAAGCAATTTATTATTACATGTTAAAAGGAATAATTATCTTGAAAATGGTTCTTAAGAAAGTAAATAAATAACATAATTTTATTATTCAGGAAGAAAAATAACGTACTTGAGGGGTGTAACTAAAGGTAATGTGATTTCTTTTAAAAAATCATCTTTTAAAGATTCTCTTCTATGATTTTTTCTTCCATATCCATTTTATAATTAATTTTTAACGAATATTCTTATTTAGGCATAAATGGATGATATATTTCATTTTCACTATATTTCATTTTATTTACAATGTTTTAATAAATCAATATTTTAGGGTTTTACATAAGAGACACATTACTTTAAGAACCTCATTTAAAATTTTTAAAATATTTAATTTAATTTTTTTTTATTTTCCATTTACATTTTCCAAAATTAATTTTATGGATATATATATATATATATATATGGAAATTAATGAATTATCAAGTAAATTTTAGGTTTTTAATTTCTTTCAAATTATATCAAAAGTAATCTTTTTATAATTTTTTTAATTATAATCTTATGAAACAAAGAAAAAATGAATCTACATTTTTAACATATACAATGTCAATGAATTCTGCTGCTACTAAAAAAATTATTATATTTTAGATTAATTTATAAGATTTCATATTTTATTCAAATGGAAGCACTCATTTCCAATTTTATGGGAATTTTATTTTTAAAAATATTGTTCTATATTTAAGTAATATATAAATTTCTATATTTTTTTTCTTATTGGTGTAATTATTGTTTTTATGATTATTTTTTTGAGTTATGATTATGTTATGGTTCATAAGAATTATTTATGATTACAAGTGACTTTAGTATAAACCAATAATGGGTAAGACCATGAAATCCTTCCAATGCATGAGGTAAGATTTATGATGGATGTTGACTATAATGTTTATTTGATTTGTAACCATGAAAGTTATTATCTTTAAAACAATATAGGTTATTAAATTTATAACATTTTATGTTATTAAATATGTAAGAGTGATGTGGAAATGATTTCACATGTTACCTATATGATTTATCTATTATTTTTGGGGTCATTTTATGAAAATATTTTGATTTAAAAAAGTTAAAAAATAATCTTATCATTTAAAGAAAATTATATGATACTTCTTAAGGGATGAAATTATAATGTTGTGAAAAATATTTCATAATATTTTCATGATTCCAAAGAAAACATTATATGATTAATTCTTCCTTTAAATATTTTTAAAAATTTTTGATTAAATGATTTGGGAAGAGAAGATTATTTATTGGGTAAGAAAATATTTATTATGAACTTAATTTTTATTTTGGAATGGAAATTTTTTATAAGTATTCATGGAAGAAATGTTTATTTCATTATTTTTATATCCCTTTATAATATTTTGATCACATCTCAAATTTTAAAATGTTTTTCATAGGGTTTTATAGATAATTAGGGATAAGGATGAGGTCAATATGAAAACTTTGAAGTTTTATCATTAAAAGAAAACATGTTTTATCAAAAACGTTTTGTTTTATTGAAAAAATAGATACTAAGTGGTGGTTTTAACTTTGTGATGTAATATATATTTATGTATGGGAGATTACCTAATTATATAAACTCTAAACCTAAAATATCTTCAAGAATGAAATAAAATGAATTATTTTCTAAATACACCATAATATGTATAGTTTAAGTCAATGTACTTATAGTTGGGATAAGGGAAAAGGTTTAGGGAATATTAGAGGTCAGGATAATGTATATTTGTGAAATGAAGAGATTTTAATTGATGGTTATCATGTCATATCATTTGAATATTAAAATTTTTCTTTATCTAAACTATATCTACTCATAATGTTTATAAATATATGAATAATAGAAGAAAAAGTGGGAAGGAAACAATAGGAAAATATCAATACCAATTGGTAACCTAGAATGGTTTGAATAGGAAGAGATAAATCTATCACTGTGATGGATCATTTGATTCAAGATAATAGTGGTGGTGGTATCCATGCTAGAGAGAAGACAAATATACCGTAGAGGAACATTATGATTGGGGAACAGTTTATGAGACAACACCATCCTGAATTCAGTGGATATTTTGAGCCAATGGTAGATAATGTATGGGTTGAAGGCCTAGAAAATATATTCGATTTCATGGGTTGTTTGGATCATTCAAAGAAAACTGTATCTAATTTTCATTTTGAAGAAAAAACAAATTAGTGGTATAGAATATTAGAGAAAGAGATGAGATTTAGACATGGAGTGGGATGCATTTAAGAATATTCTCAATGAGAAACAATATCATAAGGATATTTGAATTAGGATGAAAAAATAAATCATAAAATTAATAAATAATAAGGAATATTTGCTGTCCATATATGAAAACAAATCATCTGATTAGAAAGGTATATAAAAATTGTTTCCATGATATTGATAGTAAAACTAATAAATTTTGATTAGTATTAAATAAATGATATTAAAGGGTATTATCTTCCTATTATTTTAAAAGTTTTGAGAATCTTGTTTGATGTTCCAAGGTGGAAATTCAGTTTGTAGATGATCTGGTATTCTACAAAAAAACCAAAAAAAGTGTTACAGGAGGAATAAAATGTGAAAAAAACCATCACAAAAATATGAATGTAAGAAAATTAATTTTCCAATTTAAAATAGTTGTTGTAAAAATTACCAGTGTTAATGTAATGTAAAATTTAGGAGGTGATTCTAATGTTGTAATTCGAGACATAAGGCTCATGATTTCAATAAGACGGTTCTTGGAGATGTTAAGGAACATTTTTTAATAAGTAATTAATTTTTTTTAAATTTATTGAGATGGGTCAATCTATATTTGAGAGTCTGAAGAAGAACAATAATTATGGAAAGCATCAAGACTATAAAATAAAGAGTGTGGTGAAATATTTTATACCTACTTCATCCGATTTTGGGCCATTGAATGAAGTAATAATATGTAAATTAATTTTTCATTAAGATTATAAAAATGTATTTTTTGATTCTGGGTTAACAAATTCTTGGAATTCGGAGAATGTTTTTTTAAAATTAAAATTCAGTCAAAATAAATGATTACAGAACTTATTATAAAACCTCATAGAGGAATTACTGATAAAAAAGAAATTATAATAATATTCCTTTTGATTTATTTGTAAATACCCTATCTAAAAACCTAATTTTATTTCCCCATGTATAGATTTCTATAATTAGGGGTATGGATTGTATCTCTAATTACCTTTTTAGGAATTAATTTTTAGGTAATGAAGTTGTTTTTATAAATATCGATCATTTTAATTCAAGAAAAAATTAATAAATTTGGTAAGACCTCAAGAAGATGTAAAACTGTTAAAATATTTAAATGAAATTTATCTTACACATATTATTGAAAATAAGGGAACTATATTGGTTAATGACATGAAATTAGTAAAATAATACATATATTTTTTCCATGATGTGTTACCTCATGTTATACCTGATCAAGAAGATGAATTTACTATTGAAATAGTTCCTAATGCTATGATAATTTTAAATCTACCTTATCAAGTGGCTATAGTTGAACTTATAGAATATAAAAATAAGTTGTAGGAGTTTCTTTAAAATAGTTTAATTCATCATAATACCTCACTATGGTGTGATTTTTTTTTTCATCAAAAAGAAATATAGTTCCATGAGTATTTTCATTGATTATAGAGATTTGAATACATTTATTTTAATTAATAAGTATCCATGGAATCATATTAATGTATTGTTTTATAATATTTAGGGAGATCAATGTTTTTCAAAGGTTGACCTATGGTCTGGATACCATCAGCTAATGGTGGAGGAGGATGACATTCCAAAAATAATGTTTTGGACTAGATAATGGAAACATGAGTTTGTGGTTATTTTCATTGGGTTAAAAAATTCCATATCTTTATTTATGGATCATAAAAATAAAGTTTTATATGAATATTTGGATACATTTTTGGTGATTTAATTGATGATATCATGATATATTCAAACTTTTGTGGGGATTATGAGAAATATCTAAGGATTATTCTGAAAAACTTGAATAAAAAGAAGTTATATTTAGATAATTTAGTAAATTATAATTTTAGTTACAAAATATTTCATTATCTGAGAACATCATAAATAAATATGGAATAACAATTGAGAATGATAAAACTAAAATGGTTGATGAATGGAAAAAAACTAAAAATGTTACTAGTATTCATAGTTTTATAATATTTTTAGTTTCTTATCAGCACTTTTCTATAATCATTACACGGTTATCTTTCCCTTTAAATATGTTAAAATAAAATTGATTTAGGTTCTTAATGACAAAGGAATGTGATTAAATTTTACAAGAATTAAAAATAAGTTTAGTGAATTATCCAGTTTTATCCCTACGATCTTGAAATGGTGAATTTTTTATTTACAATAATTTTTCTTTGAGAGATATCAATTATATTATAATAATGAGCGATCGGGTAATTAATTATGCTTAATGTAAATTAAAACCAGATAAAAATTATCATACACTTGATCTTCAACTAGAAGCTATAGTTTTTACTTTTAAAATTTGTAGACATCATTCATATAGTGAATAGTTCATAATAGATAATGATCATAAAAGATTGATATATATATTCACTCAAAAAATGTTGAACATGAGATAAAGGAGATGAATAAAATTGATAAATGATTATGAATATACTATTCATTAATATCAAGGTAGAGAAAACAAAGTAACTGATGACTTGAGTTGGAAAAATAATGATACAATAACAATGTTATGATTTGTACATAACCCTTTAGTTGTTGATTTTATGATTTTTTCCTAGAAGTTATGAATAAATATATTTCCTCTACTTTGTTTTAGGTGTCATTACAATCAACTCTATAAAAATTAATTATGCATGCTCAGATGGTGGATCATGTTTTATAGAAAAATGAAGAATCTATTAAGAGGGACAAGTTTATGAGGTTTAATGATGATAAAGTAGGTGTTATTATAATTGGAAAATGATTATATGTACCCTGTGATTCCTAGATGAAGAATGAATTCTTGAGTGATTCTCATTGTTCCCTATTTTCCATTGACCCTAGAGGAAATAAGGTGTATATAGACCATTAAGAGTATTAATAATGTGATGGAATTCAAAGATATATTATAGAAATTACTAGGAAATGTTTTAATTTTCAATACGTTATAGCCTAATGAGAAATATTGAAGGGGTTGCCTCATACTTTTCCAGTGATAGAGTGTAAGTGGGAAAAATATTTCAATGGATCTTGTGCAATTATTTTTGAGGGCATCATTAGATGTATTGGATTCAATAGGTTAGCCATGTTTATTTCATCCAACCTCAAATTTTAAACCCTCGCTAATTTCCTTGATAATTATATTCACCAATGTGATGTTGTGTGGCTGTTTCTTTTCATAAACGTGATGTTGATCCCCTAATAATTCTACAGTTTCGTCATCAATATTTTATTCATCATCAGGATAGGTAATATCACCATATGAATATGGTATGATCTACATGTGTAGTCAAACCATTAATTCATCATTAATAACATCAATACAACACAGTCCATGCATAAAATTTGATAATTTCATTTATCTTGGATGAAAATTGTTCCTAACATGAATATAGATATAATAAATCCATACTCAAGTACAACTAACCTTCACCGCCTTTATTTAATCCTTACCCATACACTTGATTTCTTTCTATCCCATGATGATGGATTGCACTTTCTCTCTCAAACAATACTTCATACCATAATTGTGGCTCCAAAGTTCTTTCATGGCATACATTTTGAATAGTTATTATTTCATTTTGTTGTTTTATATCTACCCCCCATGTTTTGTAGACATCCATCTACATTTCATGAACTACTCTAAAACAATTATCCCATACTGGGTACTGGTGATCATTTTAGATGATTACTGATCAGAGTAGTTCAAAAAAAAGAAGAGATATGGGGATTACTCTTAAGCATCAAAAATAAATAAGAAATTTTTAGAAGATGAAAGTCAATTTTCCAACTGCGTATTTTTAGGAGGTCACTCATAGAAGTAGAATTATCATCTATGTATTATAAATTTTGACTTTTAATAGGATCCAATGTGATGGAACTCAAATTAAAATATATTTTTTATGAAGTTTTTTCAATTGTAACAGAAAATTTCATATATAAATATACATATCTAGAAACCAAAAAAATCATTCATTAGGTTTTGATAATTTTTTCAGTTTCATTTCTTGTGTTCTCAGTAAGTAGTAAATAAGGAGTATGAGAGGCCAAAAGAGTTTAATAATGATTTGGGAGATGCGGTATTCAAATCTATGGTAGTGGATTTGACGGAGATTAATTATTACCATCCGAGTGGGAGGTATGTCACCATGGAACATGGGAACCATAATGATGGGAGGAAGAATAGTTTGAAAAAGGTAATATAACATATCACCAAGAGATAGAAAGAAGTCAATCACCTAGTTATGGATTAAATTAAGGTAGTGAAGGTTAGTTTTGCAACATTATTGAATCATTATATCACTATTAAAGATAGTAATAATTTACATGAAAGAAGAATGTAATTGAGGACTTTTATTCATGGAGTGTATTATATACTATATCTATCTTACCAAAATGAATCCTTATTTACAAAACCATATTTATGAAACTTCTTTTCATTTTTTATGAAAATTTATTTATGTTTCTTACAAATATTATGGGTTGTATTTTTTTCACAATAGCTGATGGAGATACTATTTTCATTGGTTTCATATAACGGTGGAAGGAGTTTATTGAGTTGGGATGGAATTGTGTAGGTATAGGTAAGAGGGAGAGAGAGACTGTGGTTACCATGATGTTCAGAGCTTATAGATCCTATGTGGGTCCCGAGAGGGATTATGCAATTAGATCCATCAGGGAAATAATAATATGATAAAATATAGTTAATCATATAATTGAAAAGTGTCATTACATGTTGAGGTAATTATATATCTATTTATAAATTAATTATAAAAATCTTTTTTTGATCCCCCTCTTCTGGTTCTATAATTTTTCGTTACTAATGTAATCTACAGTTTTCATTGGATATGAATTTTTAATAATATGAAAAAATTATTATTCATAAACTATGAGTAAACAGACTATTTTTTCATGCCATCCACAAGCTTTTGCTGTGCCCAAAACCAATATGAATCATGTGGATGGTTTTTAGGAAAATTAGAGCATGAAAATGTTTTAATAGATGAAATGGAATCTCAGTGGATTGAATTAGGAATCCAAATAATGGATGGATAATTTCAATGACTTCATTACTGAGAGAGATTTCACACAAAGCAATGATGATATAATTGATGGAACATGGTTTTCTAGGTTAGGGTCTAGTTATTAATGGCTAGGGGTAGAATTTTAATTTCCTATATATTGTTTTTGGGGTTATTGGAAGTAGTTGAGAATAATAAATATGGAAATAAGTTTTAGTTTGATGGGGACTTCAATTTACCCAATCATATAACACAACTATTTTGTTGATTTTTTCCTTGGCCTTATGGTGAACCATCCATAGGGAGTCATCTTCCTCTAAATTCTATTAGATTTTTTATAATTCTTCTTGAATATCCAATGCCACAACTACCAAAAGAATTGTTGTTGTTGATTATTATATTTTTTCATTCTAATGCTTATGATTTTGATCGATTGATGATTTCAATAAGAGAGTCACATTACTATAAGGAGGATTTAGGATTATTGGACGATGATGGAGGCATGAATGCATTCATTGTAATTTTTAATGTAATCTCTTATTAATTTGGAGTAGGATCATTTGAACAAAAATAATAAGAACAATATTTTTTGGTATATATTATAGGAACACAGAGTAAAATTAAAGGAAGAAAAAATAAAAATGTTTGTAAACATAGTTTTGTTAGATGAGAGTGAGCAATATCCACATGAAATGCTACAGAATGAGTAGGAAAAAATAAGTTCTTTTTTGATTTATGTATTTGATAGTTTTCTCCTAGATTTCATAAACTTGAGTATTATTATTCCATCCCAAAGCAGAAGAGTGTGATTAAAAATGTATTTTATTTATCTATCCTGGCCTAAAAACATATGTTCACTGACCTTAATGTATGAAAACATCCTTCTCTTTCATCGAAACTATTGTCAATAGATGAAAATAATGAAATATAACCAATCATTGAATTTTATTTGTGAGGAGATGAGATGTATGGTTATTTAGGGTTAAAAATAACACAAAAATGTAAAATAAGGGCTAAAAAATATCAAACAACAATAGAGGAAATCTAGAAAATAATGTAAATTGAATTCTAGCATTGATTTTCCTAAGGGAACATAAAGGATTTCCACCGATAGGAAGGGAGTTCTGTGAGATCATGAGAATTGAGAGTGATAGAGCTATGATTACAGTTCTTTTAAATAGATCATGGACAATTTTAATAGTGATTTCAAAAAAGCATTGACAAAGATCCCTTTTATCACTGCTAAATTGATTTGTGATGATAAATGGGATATTTATCAGCTCTGGTTAAGATTTCTTTTAGAATCACTTTTCTAGCACTCATAATGGATTTATAAGTATAATTATTTCAAAAATATATTATAAATTTATAATGATTTAAATATATATAATTATTTTATTATAATGTTATAAATACTTATTCGAAAAATTATATTTATGTATTTTTAATAATTATAACTATATAAATTTTTTAAAATAGTAAATATACATTAATAAATAACTATATTTATACATATTTATTTAAAAATATATTTTTATTATTATTAGTAGATATATAATCTTAAATATTTTCATTTTAAAAATGAGTGAAATATAATAGTTCAAAATGAGTACACTTTAAAAATATTGAAAAATGGACATGTTTTATTAATTAAATATATAAATTATTTTAAAAAAATTAATATATATTAATATATTTTTGTAATGATGAATATATATTGAAAATACTAACAACTTTGAAATCAATAAATTTTAACATATGATAGGAAATTATCATATTTAAAAGAAAAATTATATATAAAATATATTAAAACAGAACAAATAATACCCTACGAATAATAGTAATCAAAATAACTAAATAAAATTAGCTGATTAAACACATTATATATTAAATGTATCATGTTATAATGAATTTTTAAAATATAAAAAAAATTCAAAAAATTATATAATTAATATGTATATGTGTTTTTATATAAGATTTAATTAAATATATAAATATAATTGTGTGTGAATTCTATATAAAATTTCATTAATTATATATATATATATATATGAATTATATGTAATAAATTACATTTGATATTTGTTTGGAGACTCTAATGATTATGTATACATTTCTGAATTTTATCCTATTACATTGTACTTCCTATTTGTTATATATTATTCCATCATTTTCTATCATTATGTGTTCCAGTTTTCTCCCCTTCTTGCCATGGATCGAAGGTTTTTATTACTACCATTCCACTTATTACCATTTACCTTGGCTTGTTAAATTTCTGTATCTGATATGTTCTACTATTTTTATTTCATAACTTACTATACTTACTTGTTTATTTTGTTCATGTTTCATTTTATCATTTTTTAGGTTTCCATTCAACATTAGTTTAAACAATCAGATTTAAAATTGGGATTTCAAGAGATAATAATATATTGAACCTTCTAGATATATTTTAAAATGTTTCTTCCAATGAATGAATCAGTATTAAGGAAATTTTTAGAAATGTTTGTTTGTTGATTTTCAAATGATAAAACCTTTTTCAGATATTATATCGAAAACTAGTGTTTTTTTATTGTCTTGATTAAAAGGAAATTCATCGACTCTTTCGTAGTATCCTACTTGGATGATTATGATCACACTATACCTATAAAACATTTATTTGTTATACTCATTTTTTTATAGGTCAAGTTATAGGTTTCTAGGGAGGTTTAGTTTTGGGAACTTATCCCTCTTGTTTTCTCTTAGAGCAGATTATGTTTTGGAATTTTTTATGGTGAATCATTTTCAGGTTAAGGTTTCATTTTAATTATCTTGTTTAATTTTACATGGTATATTTTATAATTATCATATTGTGGATTCCATGTCAACTTTTTTTCTTTATAGTAATCTTGTGCGGTGTTTGGGAGGTATTGGGTTTGAGTCTCCCCAGATTCATATATGTTTGTGTTGTGTGTGATTTCATTGTAGCATTTTAATCCCCCTGATCATTCTTGATAAACATATATTATATTATATTATAATATAATTATATTATATTATATTATATTATAATATAATATAATTATATTATATTGTGTTTATTATAATATATTATATATTTTTTTTTATTATATATATATATATATTAAAATATTTATTTTTAATATATTTTCAATATAATATATAATATATTATAAAAAATACTTATATTATAATAGATACTATATTATATTATAATATATCATAATATAATAAATTTATTACAAAAAATTTAATATAATAATTCTAAAATGTTACAATGTATTTATAATGAATATGATTAAATTTAATGAAGATAAATATAACCATATTTATATTTATAAAAAACAAGATCCTATATATTATTAAATACAATATATTTATATATATTTATTATAACATTTTATATTTATTATAAATTTAATTGTAATATATATTTAGTAATATAAATATATTTCAAATTATATTTACTAATATCTATATAAATATAAAGGTATTTCGAAATGGCCTGAAGACCTTCATTTTTTTTTATTTTTGATAATCCACCATTTAAGGGGAGAGGTAGAACACTTATAAGGCCCGAAGGCTTAGAGACAATTACATGACCCATAGGTCTTAGAGGGAATCACCGAGACAAGAAAACTTAGAATTGCTCCTCCACAACATATGTCATGATATCAGCACTCCACCTTCATAGGGCAGGTCGGCTAGCTGACCTATGAAAAGCTGCACAGGACTGGTACCGATGGCAAAGCCATACCCTATCATTCTTACAAATATGGTTAGCTCTCCTCTACTAAATGTGTCTGCCTTGAATCCTCATCAAAAGCCTTGTTCCTTATAGTCAAACTTGTACTTCTGAATTCAAGTGTCCTGAAGGCCTTGGGATGGCCCTATGACCTTAAGGTGGCCTGAAGGCCTTGAGAATAATCTAGCACAAAGGCCTTGGGTGGCCCGAATTCCTTGCAAGACCTGATGATCAAACCGGTGGCCCAAATTCCCTAATGGATAAATCTTTCTAACTACTACAGTACCGAACAATACCTGCTATAGTGCCTGCTACAACGCTGCTACAGTGATGCTATAGTACCCAGAAAATATGCCCCACCCGGATTTGATCTCGGGTCTCTTGGATGCACTTACCAAGTGCTCACCAACCGGGATGAGGCTCATGTGAAAAATATAAATATAATTATTAAATTCATAATTTCATTATATTTTTATAATATCTAAAAAATTTATTATATTTATTATCATATAAATATATTTATTTTTTTATAATTATTACTATATTGTAGTTTGGGTGGAACAAGATTTGTAAACACCCATTAATCCTGCATAAAAAACCCAAGAGAAAATCTTGGTGGGAATTAATTCTCCCAACTACTATTGCAAGGTACTGTAGCATTTATAGTATTCATTTGGAATGGGATTTCAGGATAAAACAGGTATTTTATCCATTGGGCCTATGAGATATCATTTGTGTAAAATATGAGACATAGTTGGACTAGATGAATGGTCCAATGTAAGAGGCAGGTGGTGGTGACAGATAACATGTAGGAATCAATTGTTGGGTGGAATCGAAATAGGGATTTATGTGATGGTGCCTATGAACTATCCATCTATCCACATGTATTTTTTATGTGGGATATATGATTTCCTTTCCAAATGGATATCAATGTAGTGGGACCTAACAGATGGTGTGGTGTAATGAGTCGATGGTGTAGTGAGGCGCAACATATGTGTCATCGGGTGGGAGGATCGAAAGGGAGATGAGTGTTCTAACACATATCAATTATACCTATTTCGACAAAAATATTTGAAATAGTATAGAGGTTTTCCATGCCATGGTTAATTAGAGTCGAACATGATTCCAATATTCTTGGTTGTGGGGGATGCATTTATATTAGTCACATGTTGTGTTGATTACTGAAAGGAGAGAATCTTTCAAATTGGTAACACGATGTGATGACTACTGATGGAGGGTGCATCGTTTGGACTGGTAACATAGTGTGTAGACTACTAATGTAGGGGGGATCTTTCAGATTGGAAACATAGAGTGAAGACTACTAACTATGTGAGGCATAAAACTAGGTACTTGACATGACACCTGCTGCTCTTTTTGTGGGAAATAAAATATTTTCCTTTAGGACACAGGGAATTTGGGCCATCCAATTTCTAATTTCATTGTTCCTATAGGCCTTCTTTCCACACATTGAAATAAAACACATTCATAGGGTACATTCCATTCATTATGTGGAGGGATGATGCTTGAACCACCGGGGTGCCTTAGTGTGTGTATTTTTTGGTATATTTTAATCATTTTTATTTTAAATAATAATAATAAATAATAATATATTTATTTTATACATATAAATATGGTTTTATTATATTTAATATAATTATAAATATATTTATATTTATATTTGTTATGTAATTAGAATAATCATGTAATTATATATATATTAAATGGATACCTTGTTGTGGTTCAATGATTACCTATGTGGTACAAGTCAATGTTTAATATCTATGAAATCTGGTGGATTAGAAGGCTTCAAGTTTGGGAAATGGTTCCTGAATCGCAAGGTGTTGGTGTATGGAGTGGAGCAAGGTTGATGATTATTGGTGTCAAGGTAGGACATCAGAAAGAGTTATTTTAGAAATATTAGGTGGATATTAGATGTTTTGGTGGAAAATGAAAACTATAGAAAAGTTGGTATGGAGGTGTAGGTATGATAATTCATTAATTATAGTAAGCACCTGGTTTGTTTAATCTAGTCATTAGAGAAATTGGCTTGCAAGGGGAGAGCTAGTTCAAAAAAGGGAGGAGAGGAGGTGGTGAGGTTGGGGGTAGAAAATGCAAGCTGACAAGGGTGGTTGCTGAGTGTAGAGAATTTTCCCCTATGGTTCAGCCATCTCTCTTAGATAAAATAGAATATCCCATGTGAAAATGAAACTTCTAATTCTAAACCCATCATTAAATAATAATAATAATAATAATAATAATAATTTATTATATGTGGAGGGGATTGTGTGGGATAGTTTCAAAGTTGGGGAGTCCATTATATGAGTAATTGAACTATTTATAACGGAAATCAATTATTTGAAAATGAATAATGACATAGAAAATAATGATTTTGGACATATTAATTGAACCATAATTTGACTACTACAATTTTTCAACTCTAAGATGACATCCCCCTCTAGTATATTTTTTGTAATCCTGTAAAATGTGTCTAGAGAAGAGACATAGAATTTTAGCTACCATTTCTCCCATTGAGTAGGCACAACACTGAACATCATAAATAACTTATTTTCCTCTTATTTTTAATTTATTGTCCCATTATCTTGGTTTTTTATTTCATCTTCCACCCCAAAAAAGTTTTATTAAACCGAGGATGTCATAACAAAGACCTAAAGAAAACATTTTCAAATGAATAGAAAGATAAATTTGTTCAGAATAAATTTTTAAGTAAGATTCATGATGATATCATTGATAATATTCAAATTTCATAAAAAATATCAAAAATGGAGCTAAACCAATTTTAGTAGAGGTAGTAAAATCTTGGGTCATACATGGGATCCTATAGTACCCCTATGCTCGATAAGATGATACTATTTTCACAAATGGGGTCTTTTTGGTTCCATCTCTTTGAGAAAGGTGTACACCACATCATCCGTAAATATTGTTTTTTGATACTATTGAGACCATATATGGGTCAAGCATAGTCCATTTTAAATGACCTTACATTAGATTCTCACTATTTTTACTATTCTGTTATCATTATCATATCATAATTTATTACATTTTCACTACATAAATGATGGAAAATACAGGAAACATGATTAAGCTTAATGCTTTTAATTCTTCCATCTATAACCCAAAATGTAAGATCATTTTTATATTAACTATATTGGAGGCTTGTAGTGGAGGTTACTATGACCATTTCAAATACATTTTTGAAAATTTTAGATGATGACCAGTCTATTAAGAAGGATGTGTATTTCATTATGTGGATTGATAAGAGTATCTTCCAAAAATATTCCAACTAACATCATGCATCTATTATATTGTGTAAATTTGAAAATATTTAGAAATTTGAAAATTCATATAACAAATCAAATATGATACACCAACCTTTCAACATGAATTACAAGTACAAGGTAAATTCAGTGAAGTATATGAGTGAGTTCCATAGTATTGCTGATTAAATGAGTTCTATTAAAATTATTGTTGATGATGAGATAAAAACAATGATGATATTGAGAACATAACTAAATATGTGGGACTCACTTTTTGTGTTATTTATTAATTCTAATTTAGATTAAAAGATCATTTTGTAAGTGGTAAAAAAACAATATTTAATGAAGTGTTCCAAAAAATGATTAGGGATGCACATTAGAATCAATGGATCTTCCAAAAAAATGACCAGGGGAGAAGAAAAGTATAATGATAAGAAATGGATTAGAAACTAATGAATAAAATCAAGAGTAGGTGTGATCAAAATATCAATCAATATATGACATTAGTATCCACTATTTAAGAAATCTTGAGAACATAATCCATAGGTGTTAGATTTTGAAGGTAGAGAAAAGGAATGAGGAATAAAACCCACAAAATAATGATGATAATATTTTAAATGATGATATCATTAGTATTTAGGAAGATCATGTCAACAATAAAAACCAGGATTCGATATGGATTATTGATTTAGGTACCTCCCACTATATTATATCCAGAAGATATTTCTTCTCATATTGTACTTCAGAGAGCTTCAGTCACATCAAGGTGGAAAATGAGGGTGTGCCCCAAATTATTGGAATATATAATACTTTTCCATATATTAATGCTGAGAACAAGTTACTTTTTAAGGATGGGTGTCATGATCCTAATTTTTGTCTCAATTTAATATCTAATGGAACAATTGATGATGATGGACACATCTGTTCCATCAGTGATGGGAAATGGAATCTTATCAAAGTGAACATGGTAATTTCTAAATGGAAAATTATACTTCTCTCTACCTCATAGATACTGGAATATGTGCTGGATATGTCAATTAATCTATAAAGGAGGTCCAGCCAGATGTGTGGCAGAGATGGCATGGCTATATGAGTGAGATGGATCAGAATTCTCTCCAAGTAGGAAATATTACTAGGAATAAAATATTCCCATTTGTATACATATGATAAATATATAATTTCAAAATAAAATTGGTCAGAATTTCTGGTTATTTTCCATCTTGAATATAAGCCTTTTTATATCTTATACAAACTGATGTTGGAATAATGGGAACTAGGACACTAGGTGGTTCCTTTTTTAGGACATTCATAAATGATCACTATAGGAATGTTTAGGATATTTATTTTAAAAATAAATATCATGTTCATGCGGTTTGCAAGAATTTGGATATGTAATTGGATATAGAAACTCGAATATGATTAAAGTGTGTGCATGTGTGGAAATAATAGAGGATAGTGTCATGGTTCATTTGAAGAATACTAGTGGAGATTCAACAATAGGCGATAAAAATCATTACAATAGACACCTCCATAATGTTTTTTCTAATAGGATAAGTGAATCAATATATGATAGAGTTAGGTGTATGTTCTTGAATGAATATATTCCATACACCTTTTTGGGTAAGTTAATGAAAACTGTACATGATCTGACCAAACATTCTCCATCAGTTCCATTGAACAATAATGTTCCAAAATGAGTTTGAATAGGTAATGGTGCTTTATAAAAACCCATGTAAGTATATAGTAGTAGGCCATTTATATAAATCCAAAAATATAATAGGATTAATCTTTATGGAAAGGGGAAATTGTGTTCCATTTTAGGTTTTACTCATGTTGAGTTTAGATACATACTTTGAGATCCTATTAGCATAATGATCTTTAGAAGTGGAGATTTAGTATTTGTTGAAGATAATATGATTAATGATTTTGAGAAGTATGAAAATCCAAAAAATCCATAGTTGGAGGAAATTCTAGTCATTATGAAACTAGATTCTCCACCAATAGAACAACATACTTAGAGAGATATTCATGACACTTTTGAAACATAATCACTGAGAAATATATCTCAATATATTGATATTTATCCAACATATGATATTCCATAATAGATTCCTACCAATTTAGAGTTGAGGAATCCACCATAGAATGAAAAAATAGTTATAGGTAATCACAACATGAGCATGTAATTCTAATTGATGGGGTAGATCCAGAAAATTATGATGATTCAATCATAAGCTAAAAAAATTGAATAAAAAAATCCTACACATTATTATATGAGATCCATTCACTAAAACCACATATTTAATTTTCTAGAGTTTTGAGATGAAAAGAATGGATTAAAGAACAAGTGGACATAAAAAATTAACGGATACACCGGAACATCACAACCATTCTATAAACCTAAGATTGTTGTGAATTCATTCGATCATAATAATGGTATTGAATTTGTTAAAGAAATTATCCTATTGAAAAGATGTCTTATATCCAGGATTTTTATCGATTGGTGGATAATATCAACCTTGAGGATCAATAAATTGATGTAGTGATGGTATTCTTATATAGATATCATAAAGAGGAAATGGACATGAATTATCAAGAATATTTGTTTTAAAAGGAAATGAAAACATTGTATATAAAAAATGAAGTGTTTATATGATCTAAAATAAGAACCAATGCAATGGTATAATATGAAAGACATATTTTTGGAAAAAAACGAGTATAGAAGAATGATATTTGATGAATGTACTTTCATAAGATTGTTTTCTAATATGGATTTAGTTATTTTATAGCATTAGTTTGATGATATATTGATTATTGGAAGAGATATCACAAGTATTGATAGGTTGAAGAAGGTGTTGAACAATTCTTATGAAATGAAATCATTTGTAGTGGCTACTCAGATTAATTTTATTTTTTATCTCATGAATGATATATTGATATGGTTATTGAAATATTTAACATTGTAATGGTGAAACCAATTATTATTCCACTTGTGAGTCATTCCATACCCACAATAAGCTAGTTTCAATCAATAGAAGAGCTGAAATCTATGATGGAAAAATTTCCCCATCATTCAGTACTTGGTAGATTAAATTATTCTATATTGTGCACTACATGTGATATTTTTAATTTTTGTGGAATTATTAGTAGATTATTATCAAATATAGTTAAGGATCATTGGATTGTTGTTAAATATATATTATGGATAATCAGTGGTATATCTAGTCATTGTTTATGTTTTGGAGATGACAAACTAGATTTTAAAGGATATACAGATGTAGATACAGTTGGAGATATTAACCTGAATAAATATATATTTGGATACCCCATATCAATTATAGGGGTATAAGTAACATAGAAATCATTAAATTAGAAGTCATTTTCCTCATTTTTCCATTTTAGTAGAGTATATCATAATCATTGATGGTTATAAGGAGATATTGTGGATACAAAAGTTTCCATAAGAGTTGGGATAGAGTTAAGAAAATACTATTCCCTACTGTGATAGTAATAACCTGATTCATCTTAGAAGGGAAAGAAATGTTCATTCAAGGACCAAATACATTAAAATTTGATATCACTAGATCCTAAATGTGTTGGAATTAAAATTGATGAAAATTGAGATAATCCACACTAATGATAACATGGAACATAAAATGAAAAAGGTTCTAAAAATTGATGTTGGGAGACTATAAAGATATTTTAATACTAAATTATACCCCAAAATTGGTCTTGTGGGGGTTATTTTTGGGGTAAAATCCCATATTTGGAGATTACATTGTGGGATTAATTAATCTATAGAAAATGAATTTGGAGGTATCCAATTTTGTCGATAGATACATTCAAGGAACAACCCAATGAATATTATGATTTTTCATCATTAAAACGACATCATTCTCCTATAATATTTTTAATCCTCAAATAATTTAGCTAGAAAATTGAAATAAAAGTATGGGACCATTTTTCTAATGTAGTAGGTACCCATCAAAACCATATAAATCCATAGAATTATTCTTTTCATCATTTTTTGTTCATATATAGTTTGTTGTTGGTGAATTTTTCATTAAATAATCATCAAAAAGTAAAAAAAATACACACCCAAGGCCTACATTGTCAAAGACTCAAAATTTTTATCAAAAATGGGGTATTCCAAATCGTGGTCGATTGGGTGACTATTTCAAAATTTCCGATGAAACTAGGAACAACTTCTATAGAAGGATGGTCACTGTATGAAACTATTTTTATATTCAAAAATAATTAAAATAGATTATTCCAAAAAATATTATATAAAATATATCCCAAAACCTCTTTAATTCCTTTAAATCATTCATATATTTTCATTTTGGGATGCATACACCTATTTTATAGCATTAAATTATTAAGTTGTTATTTATAATATAACATTCATGATTAAAAATTATTAATAAAAAAATCCATAATTAATTATCATTTAATATTTTATTATATTTTAATTAATAAATTCATCATAATTCAATGTGTTCAAGCTCCAGACATTCCAATTCATCGAAAAATGAATTAAAACAAAGATAAGTATTAAAAAGAAGGATTACAAAAACAAGCATTAATTTCAGCCTTTATATCTAATTCCATTATGGGAACACAAAAGATTGGTGTAACAAAATACCCCCTTGGGATCAATTCTAAAATTTATTTTTTTTTGAATGCAAATATAGAACCATGTTGTCCTCCCTATATACATGTGTTATGTTTAGAAATTGATCATGGTAGATATCTATACATTTAATCCAATAAGGAATAATTTTACATGGTACAATTTTGATTTTTTTCTTTGAAGCCTCAAATACTAATTTTGTTTCGAATTCAATACAAATGATCTTCCTCCAATATTAAACTGGAAAATTAATTTTCATCATCATTTTCCATGGTTAGGTCTTGTAGATACATCTATTTCCAATGAAATTCTGAATTAAACGTTTCACAAATCCTGGTTTTATAAGAAATTCACCACCACATCTCAAGGGACTGAGTGCTCCTAAATTTATACTATCAATTTTATACTTCAACCATGATGATATTGGTTGGTTTACATCAGATATAATTTAGTATCTATGGATTTCTTCTAATTCTAGCGTGTGTAAAATAATTAAATTGGTGAAATCATTTTCAATTAAAACTATTTGGATAGTAGATTCCCCATGGGCCTCATTATGGATAGTAATTGTTATTGTTTTTTCCCTAGAACCAACATCTGATTACTTTTTGATAATATATGATCATGGTTTTGAATCATAATAAACCCATTATTACATCATTAATTTTATTCTATGTGACATGGTATATGATAATGTCCTAAGAGTAATTATTTTACAGAATGGTCATAATAGTTCTCTTCTATTATGAGAACCCAGAACATCCATGACATTAATCTTGAATTTATGTTCTATATCTCATTGAAAACATTTCAGGGAAATAATTGATTCATATTATCATTGGTGGAAACTCATTGGACTTTTTTTACCTTCTTATGGAGTACACCATTGGTAATATCTAGTCAAATATATTATAATAATTATACCCCGAGTAGGATCTAAAATTTTATATGTGTCATTGGATGATCATATTCACAGACTTGTGTGTTGATCCTTAGACTTTATGATTATTTTTAATGAGTGTTATATGTTTCATATGTTGATGTATTGATGAAAAATATAATGAAATATGTTCTTGGAAGGGTAGGATATGTTGGGAGTGTCAAGAGTAATATTTCATTAATGAATAATATGAGAAAAGATTTTCCCCTTTTGTTATTTAGTTTATGTTATTATCTTAGGCCCTTTTAAAAAAATGATATAGAATAAAAAATTCCATGTACATTGTGTTCTACTTGAATTTTCCATTTCTAATAGTCAAATAATGATACATCAATCACATGGTATGATGGAACCATCATGAAACCATCTTAATTAGAGATATCATGATAAAGGGATTATATTATGTAGTAATAGTCCATATGAGATATTATGTTGTTGCAATATTATCATCATTTTTTGTGGGTGTCTTGACATGCTGTTAAATGATAACCTTGGACTATAGGTTACCTCTCCTATTTAAACTAAGAATGTGGCCAAGAGGGTCACACGGGTAGTGTATCTGAAATCTCTGTTAAATAATATTTTATTTTTAATGGTTTCACAAGTTGAATGAATATTATTCTAGAAAATTGGTTTAATAATTATTCATGTTTTAATGGTCACATATATCATGTCATGAGTTATTTGAGAGAATATTATGTTATCATAATATTTAATAAATATTTATTTACTATATAGTGAATATTATATTTAATTATTTATTTAGTAGTGTATATTGGAGTAATATTTACTTTTTAAATAAATATTCATTATTAAAGGGCTGATAAATACTATCGAGGAATTGTTGACCAAGTTTAATGGTCTGGTGAGAAATAATATATATTGAACATTATTTTATTAAATAATATTTAATTTAATTAAAAATATTAGCACATGTCAAAAAATAATAAATTATTTTTATTAGAGACATGAGGTTCCTCATGGATTTAATAAATAATATGGAGAATTTTTGAAATTATTTATTTCAAACCTAAGAGGTATAAAAACCCAATTATATTATTTTTCAAGAGAGACAATTCATCTTTTTGTGCAATAAAATACAAAGAATCCTCTTCAAGACCTAGAGTTCTCCCTCATCAAACAACGCCCCCAATAACATTGCGGGATATAGGATGATTTTTTTTTGAATTTGTCTGAAGTTGATTTTTTGGGGTATAGTGAAAAAATATTGTTTTTATAAAAACCATATATTTCAGGATATCATCCTAATATGAATATTTTATAAAAAAATATTAAATTTATTGAATAAAATTTAACTAATTATATACTGAAAATATCATATAAATAAAAATTAATTAATATATATCATTTTTTATGTCATGATAATTATAAAAACATTTAATTATATTAATTTAGAGGTTCTGCAACATTGGAGTTGTCAAAATATGTGTAATTAAGATAGTAATTTGGAAGGTATAAGTATTTTATCAACTATAATAGAAAAATTATTTTCTAATCAATGATTTCAATTGATATTTTATGTATTTTAGAATTATATAATAAGATAACTATTCAAATCCTTACCCATCATTTAAAAATGGTACGAAATTTCAAAAGAATAAATTCAATATGTTTTGATGATACATATGAGAACATAAATACACTATGAAAGGTTTTAGATGATAATATTGATGAATAATAAATTATTTTATAATACATACCAAGAATATGTTTGGTGTGTATAAGAAATAACTATAAAAATTTAATTTATATAATTGTTAAATAGTGGGGAGTTTGTGATAAATATTTGTTGATGCATAAAACTCTCAGTTGATTTCTTTGTAAAATAACTATAACAATCCCTTAATCTATTGACTGCTCTATTAATGGACTCATAGATACCTCTTTATAGCCTTATTTCACAGTGAGTTTGATTATAAATGTTTCTATATGTGTTTTTACATTATTTATTCGAAAATAAATTTTCCACTTTATTTTATAAGTGATTTTCATACACTAGATCCTCTATTTTACAACTCTAATTTGACTAGGATAGACTTCCACTATCATAATCACACCCCAATCCAAGATTAATTCACTATGAGGTAAAAATATTCATAAATTTAAATATAATAAATGAAATGACTAGTAATTAGTTAAATCAAGAGATTACTGTTATCATTAACTAAACAAAATATTGTCCCAAAAAATGATTTAACCTATAGTGATCACAATAAAAAATGTAGTGAAAATAGGAAGAAATAATACTTTTCCAACATTGATGATGTCTTAGTATCCAATTTAGTGTAATTTTATTCATAAAATATATTCATCAAACTCTTTACTATGTATTAAAAATTTTCTTTATATTTTTTAATTGCAACTAGGACTTCCCCCTAAATTTTGGATTTTCTAATGCAAAATAATGTATGAAAATTAGTGGAAATTAGATGATAGGCCGATTTTCTCTTACCTAGGGAATTTTTGAATCACTCATTCTTGGTGAAACATGATTCCTATTATATATGGGTTTATTGGATTGATGTTGAGTTTAATTATCAACTTGTAAAGTATATTTGTTTTCATGTCCCTCAATGACTCTAACTAGTTAAAACCATTCTCTATTGAATTTATCAAATAATTCATCATTTTAGTGGAACAAAAGGGATGAAAATAATCCACCAAATCAATTAATATAAACCTTAAATTCTTATTCTATAAATTAAAGATATATATTTTATGAACCTATATTGTAATGTGTATATTATTTTTTAAAGGTTATTTTTATATATGCTTTGTAATTTTTTGATTTTTATAAATAAATCGATAACACTCAATTGATATACTAAAACATAACCTCAAAAAATGGAACTATTTTTTCATCAAGTAAATGTGAGCATACAATATCCAAGAGTAATTGGTTCATCTGTAAATAGAAATGTTGCTGGCCAATACACATTTTTATAATGAATTAAAAACTCAAAATGGATGGGTTTTTTTTTCATGAAATGAATTTAATGTGTCTTTTATTTTTATTTTCATGTGTGAGTTTATATTGAAATAGATTTGTAAATTTAAAACAATAATCATTGGAGATAAATTAAATGAATTTTGAATGGGGGATTTTGGGTTTTGATCACCCTGGTGATCATGATAAATTATTAAAAAAAATCATTAAAAACATAACCAATTCCCTAAACTCCACTCTCATAGTAGCTAAGGACTTTCTCATAAAGTCATCAGTCCTCATGAGGGTTCACTTGTACCTTGTAAGTAGTGTTTATATGTATTATCTATTATTACGTTTTTTACTTCATCAATTTAATTATCATTCCATAATATGTATTTATCATGATTTAGTACTAGGTTTTCTTCTCTATTCTCAATACACCACCATCTCCCCCTCATAAATTAAAATTTGTATAAAAAGTTACAATATTATGTGTAAAAACATAAACAGTCACATATATTGTTTCCACATGTTTTGAAATATACAATCTAACATATCCCCATCATCCATTATATAAAATGATTATCCTAGAATATATAAAATATAGAAAACGATATAGAGAAAGTGTAAATCTCCCATATATGTGGTTGACCAATTATTCAACTTCAGATTTAGATCCTCTTCACAAAATCACAATAAAGGATGTATTAACTCATCCTGAATTGTATAATTCAACCATTATACCAAACCAAAATCCTTACAACCAATAATAATTTAATACTTATCAATATCATGTATAATAAATAAATTAATCAACCCTCATTATTCACACCTTTCATTCATCCACAAAAAATCCCAATAATAAATATAAAAAAAAAGCCTTCGACCACACCATTTAATGAAAAACACTCCTCATAATATATTACTCACTAAAAACATTCTTGAAAATAACATTAAAAGAAACATTAGTTAAATTAATGATAATTTTTCATTTAAACCAAATCATTTAAAACTTTTGAAATCAACCACATGTTTCACAGAAAAACTATCCATTTTTTTCTAAACAAATGAATGTATCCAAAATATTTAATTAATACAAAGTACCAAAAAACAGAAAATACACATTATAACTTTGCTAAGGATACCCTATTATTTTTTAATCTATATAAAATTTATAAAAATTAAGGATTGTTAATTTATTTAAGAAAATATATTTCGAAAAAACCACACCAGCTTTTAATGAAGTCATGTCTACATCATTAAACATCACTTCACACATTAGTTCACTAATTCAAAAGAATATAATAGATGCTAGTTATAATGATATAATAAATTAAAATAATAAAAAATACATACATCTAATGTGTGAAAATCAAAACTACATTATCATTCAGGTTAGGTAATGAATAAAACCAAAAAAATGAAATTAATTAATTTAAATGTTTCAATTATACCAATATATAGTTCAATTGACTAATTTTATTTTTAAAATATATTTCCTATATCTGTTAAATTAATTATTAATGATTTTATAAAAAATTGAGTATTATGGTTATTTTTCCATAGGTTGGTAATGATTTTTTTGTTGAATACAATCAAAGACACTAATTTCAAGTAGATTATAACTATTTTTTTATTTGATAATATAATTTAATATTGGTTCTTATAACTGAGTTTTATTTTACAAAAATTGTAAAACCCCATTTTTGGAGTTAGGTCTCAAAATAATGAAATTATTATTTTTAAATGGTAATGTTTTATCTCTTTTGACTTGTTAAAATAGTACTATATTATATTAATAATAGGAATAATATGATGGGAACAACAGAAAAAATATCACCATGAAATATAATCATACGTTATAAGGAAAATTAATGCTAAATCTAGAAGTATTATAGGAAATATGTCATTCAAAATTGAATATATAATTTTTTTGAATTATTTTTTTTATTTTCATGCAAAAATATGAGTTTAATATTGATGAACATTTTCATTGATTGTTTAGTCCACTTGGCCAAATTCCCTGGGGGGGGGGTGAATCAGGGTATGGTATATTAAAACATTCTCCCTTTTGGATCTTGTTTCATTGTTAGACAAAACACAATTATCTCTTCCTCCCATGGAATCATACAGACTGATAAGAAATCATGCACAAGACATAATGATTTTTACTTGGATCACCCTCACTGGGCTACGTCTAAGGAGCATACAACGACAATGTGCTGATGTACCTAATTCACGAAGGCTCTCTTCCAATAATGAGTAAAATGTTCAGAATAGATCTTCTATGCCCTAGCTCACTACATTTACAAGGTTTAAGGTCTTCTCACTGCATTCCTAAGGGTCACTCCCTATGACTCTTTCTATGGATCACTACCGATGGAAGGGGTCACAATCTTCCTCTTCCTTCACTCACTTCTGTTGGAAAATAGTCTACTAATAGTTTATGAACTTATAGGTCAAACACAATTTATCGACATTTATGTCCCTTCATTTCCATGAATTCCTGCATCCTAAACTATAGGTAGATGCTATGTTGAAGTTCAGTTTTCAACCATAGATGAAGTCCACCTTCCTGGGTACTACTAGGTACTAGGAAATACTTTCAAAAACTTATTTGAAGTTTTGTCAAGCTTCCATGAGAAAACCGCGAACCACATTCCTCTCCCACGTACTGAGAACCAAGTTTGGTATGCAAACCACCTACTCAATGTAATACTGCCTCTTCTGCAAACCTCCTCTAACCATGAACTGCCTCTTCCATGAACCTCCTTTGTCTATAGACTACCTCTTCCGTGAACCTCTACTTTCCGCAGACTGCCTCCACCTTCGCTATCACGTACAACTACCATGTACCGACTCTTTTCCACGAAATGTTCTTTGTTTGTAGACTGGCTTTGTTTTCGCATACCAGAGCTCCTCCTCCACGTACTACTTGAAGAATTCTACCTCTCGCATACTAGATATTCCTCCTCCATGTACCGAGACAAGACCTTCTATGTACCGGACTTCCTCCCCCGCGTACCAGACATCCTTTGCGGGTTAAGAAACCCCCCCAAAACCTTTAATGTAATTCCTTTCGTGCAAACCACTTCATCTTTCGTGATCCTCCCTACACGAACTACCTTAAAGATTCGCCAAATTCCCGAGGCAATGTATGATTTCTAAGGATATTCCATCTCCACAGTAATTGATGGGATTATAGTTTCTTATATAGGAAAAGATACCCACTTAATCTGCTAAATCCAGATTTACCTAATCCTGATTCGATACAGCCCCCACCACATACTGAATCTTATTCCACTATTATCCTCAATCCATTCACAAAAAATTTTACTATGTGCTCCACATACCACCTTTTCTCCCACACGGTCGACTTCATCTGCTGACTTCAGTCCATCCGTGTAATGCATTGCCGCTCAGCCGAAAACAATTTTTGGTTCCGCAAACTGCATCCATGTACCGTTCCCACTGCCTGGTATGCGGCTGCGTACTCTTCCTATACATGGTAAACAATCCATGTTCTGGGATCCTCATTACTCTTCATTTTTTGATTTTATTTTCCATTATTCACACAAATTCCCAATTTTGAGGCCCCAAAAGTTGGAAAATATTAGGAAACTATGCCACCTTAAAAATATGTCTTCGGAAAACACCAACCATTCTCATTTGTGATAATCTAGCTTTGTCAACAAACATAATCACAACCAAAACATTCCTAGGTGACACCTTGAGGGTGTTTTTCCCAACAATGATCAATGTTGTTTTCTATGAGTATAAAAAATAACGATGGAAGCACTGTAAATTGGGAAACCTGAGGCAAAATTCTCTGACTATTTTTAACCTTTTAGTTTTTTATATTTCAGAAGGTATAAATATTGAACCTTTACTTAATTACATGTTTTGTTACCAATTTTAATTCATGATAAAAATATCTCATATTTATGAGTCTTGTTCCTTTAATCATAATTGTGACTTCAAAATACTGTAATAATTTATACAAGAAAATTCCAAAAATGGAACAAACATCCTATGCATCATCAATGATAATCCCTATAAAACATGATTTTAAATATTGAAGAGTCCAAATTATCTCTTTTAAACCGATTATTTGAACTGTTTCACCCTAGCGTTAATTGAATTCTCTTCTATGAGTTATATGTAATTAATTAAATGTTTTTTTTCAACTTTCTCTTAGTGATAGATAGTACCTCTTGTATAATTTCTATTTTTTCTATCAAACCTAATACACAACAACTCTTGTTTAAAAATTAATCTTCAATTATATACACATAGTACACATCCTTAACAAATATATATATTCATCATGATTGATTCCTGAAACAATTATTTCTATCTAATATAGATCTTTATTGAAATCCATGTTCCTAAAAATGCTTCTCCCCTTAAAATACGTAGTTCCCTTATAAAATCTATTTACTCATTATTCTCTCTTCTCTTATCTATTATAGCATTCCATTTTTACAATAATATATAATTTTAATTACGTATCTAAAATTCTAAATTTTAAAATAATATTAAATTCCAATTGATTTTTCATGAAATCCATCTTTTGGATTTACTTTTAGCAAATTGTAGAAACAAAATTCTATTATGATTGTTAGATTTTGATCCATAACATACATAAGCTATTTTGATAAAAAATAAACAAAAACTATCACAAAATACTTATTTTAATACTCCCTTGTGTGGTATACTCTCAAAATCCTCATCTTGGGCTCTACTTAAATCAGATTGTGCAATGTATCACCAAATCTCCATGACATGAGGCTACTTCTAGATGGAAACAACTATCCACAAAGTCTCCCTACTCATTTTTCTCTATGATTTTTGAAAATATTTGGTCACTATAAAATACAATATGTTTTTTTATTAACCATTTGAGTAAATATTTTTAAAATATTTTTATTTCCATATTCATATATTCATAGTGATATTTGACTATTCCAGTGAGTAAACTACTTAGAGGGATCCGTCATGATAATATTATTTTTAATTTTTTAGTTTATTTATATTTTATAAATTACATTATTGTTTGATATTATTATTTTTGATTATATAAAATGGTTACAAAATTGTATAGGATTATTTATAAACTCTAAGGGAATGGAACCAAATAGATTTGGTGAAACTAATTACTTACATAAATTTATAGGTGATGAGCACTCTGCCTGAGATTAATATAAATATTGAAATAAAATCATGTCATTTAGATCTTTTTATTTGGTTATGGACTCTTCTAGAAATTCTATAGGAATGATAAAACAAGAACAGTTAAATTATTCGATCAAGAAAGAAAAGAAAGAAGTTTTACTAGAGTGTCAATAGAATAAAAGAAAAAAAACCAATTTGTCAAAGTGATAACATCTATATTCTCTTTAATTCCACCTGAGGGTGCATAAAAAATGGATGGATGTTTATTGTAACACCCTAGGATTTTATCGCATGTCTCTTTTTTAAATATCATCACTTTGATAAGTTTCTTTTCACACAACACTAAGAATAAATTAACAACAATATACTAGTAATATTATTATCTTAACAGAACAATTACAAAATTGCTGTTAAATTTCATGGAATGATTATTATTGAAAAAATTATAAAATAAATATATTATATATTCAAGAAAATTTTTACTTTATCAAAATTATTTTATAGGAATTTGATAAGAATAAATATAGTTTTATGCATAAATAGGGCTATATTTTTCTAAAGTTAGTTTTATCGCATTTTAATGGTGTACATGGGTTAAAAATAAATGTTTAAACATCTATAATTTCTGTTGAAAAAAATAAACACCATTTTTAAATTTGTAATGTTAAAATTATCTTATGGTAAATTTTTCTTATTTTTCTGAAAATATTTATTTTCTAGTGAATAGTGAAAATTACAGATTTTTATAATACTGTCAACTTCATTATATTAAATATTTTTAAAGATTTTTATTTAAAATAAATATATCCTAAATAATATTTATTTATGAATAATGAAAATTTTCAATCATAATTATATCTTATTTTGGTATATGTATTTTTTTTTGAAAAATTCATTTTCAAGTATTTTTTAGTTCCATTTTATAAAATTAATTTTTAATTAATTTTTTCCAATTCTATAATTTGAATTTCTAAAAATGGATTAAAATTTTTGAATCATAAGGTATAAATTTATTAAATATTCTTCTTTTATTTTTGGACCATATGATTAGTATCTTTGGTATTTTTTCTAATTACTATGGTTAAGGGGGAATTGGGTAATTTGTGGTAAAAAATAGAATTTTGATTAGATAATTTCCATAAAACACTCCCAAATTTCATTTAATTATTTATATTCAAACATTAACAGAAAGGGTTATAATTTTAGTTATCTAATGGATAGTTTTCGAAGGAAATGAATTTGATATTATTAGAAAGACACTAATTTTCACCTTTTTATCTTAAATATATCTTATATGTCCACATGGGGGAAAATTTAGGTAATAAATGAATATAGGTGTCCATATTCCAATAAAAAAACTTATTTTTATGAAATGAATTTATTTATAACATTTTTGGTCAATTTAGATGAGGTTATGATATTTATAATATTTCATTTAATGAAAAGACAGTGATGTCACATAATTATTTTTAATAATTATATTATTTGTATTATTTTGTTATTTAGAAGACATCTTCAACTATTGATATTATTATAAAATCTATAATAATTATCTACAACATGGTATTTTTTAGTGATTAAATAATTAACTTAAATAATTATATGATGAATATGTAGTAATTATTTTATTAATGAAAAAATTAAATAAATGATATTAAAAATATTAAAATAAATATAATTTGAATTAATTAAAGTGATCCATGAATTTTATGGATGGTTATGACATATTATTATTATGTTAAATGTGTTGGTTAAAAGTTATCTTATTCTCTAGTTTTTTTGCTTTCAATGTAACCAATAATATCAAAATTGAATCTAATGATATTTTAACAAAATAAAATTTTATAATTTTTTTTGAAAATTTAAAAATAATATTCAAAAATAAAAATTGAGTATGATTTTGTAAAAAATGTCATATATAATTCATTTATGGCCCAATTGATATTTTATAATTAAAAATTTCTTCATTTTAATATTTAATATTTTTTTTATCATAATGAAAATTAATATAGGTCAACTACAGTCAATAAAAATGATATGGTTTAAAATAAAACTAAACCATGTCAAAATTTTATTGGATAATAAGATTGCACCATAATTTCATCTTATATTAGAATCCATGACCACATGGTAGTATTTGGATTGAGAATGAATATATTGTAATTTAATATTTTGAGGATTTACAAGGGTGCCCCTCACCATAATTATAAATGGGTAGTAATTCCTTCATTTAATTTCACCACCATGAGACTTTTATCTCAACCAATGTCATGAATGAACCCATTGGGTCTCAGGCTGTAACTCCCCCTAGACACCCCCTACCCCCCTAGACACCCTCCCACCCATGGAAAACCCCCACACCCTGGAAAACCCCTACCCCCTTGGACACTGCCTACCCCCTTGGACAGCCCACCCCCATCCCCTGGACACCCCCACCCCTGGTCACCCCCACCCCATGAACAACCCCTACCACTCCCCTAGAAACCCCACCCCCGTGAAACCCCCCCCCCTGGACACTCTCCCACCCATGGGACAACCCCCACCCCTTATACACCCCTACCCCCTTAGACAACCCCACTCCTTGGACAACCCCCCACCTCATGGACACCCTTCGACCCACTGGACATCACCCCACCCCACTAGAAATCCCCCACCCCCTATACACCTTCCCACCCCTAGATAACCCCCCACCCACTGGACCCCACCCCACCCCACTGGACAGCCCCCACTACTGGACACCCCCAAATCCCTTGGATAGCCCCCACCCCCTGTACACCCCACCCAATGGACACCCTCCCACCCACTGGACACCACCCCACCCCACTGGTTAGCCCCCACCCCTGGACTGCCCCCACCCCCTGGACACCCCCAACCCCGTTGGAAAACAGCCACCCCCTAGACCCCCACCTCCTAGACAGACCCTCCCACCCCAGGACACCCCCACCCCTGGAAACCCCCCACCCCTGGACACCCTCTCACCCAATTTACAACCACCCACCCCCTAGACACCCCTACCCGCTTGGATAGCCCCCCCCACCCCACTGGACACCCCCACCCCATGGACAACCACCTACCCCCTTGGACACCCCAACCCCTGGAAACCCCCTACCCCTTGGATAACCCCCACCCCCAGACACCCCCACCCCCATGAAACCCTTACTATGCTCTTCCAAAGTATGAAACAAGTAGAAACCGGACCAATAGCAGACCAAAACTAGACCAGAATTCAAACCAGAAAAACATCAGAACTAGAAAAAAATAAAAAGATCCAGAGAAAAATTAAAATTTCACATTTATAACATTAAAAAGATAAAATTTCAACTAAAAAAAACCTAAATCCATTGAAAAAAACTATGAAATACACAATTATATTTACAATTTGAAAAATTACATTTTACAATACAAACATACTAAAATCCAATCAAACCTGAAAAATAATTTGACCATTCCACTAATATGTGTTTGATCACATGAGAACTATAGGGTTTAGGGTCATGAAACAACTAAAAATTTAATGTATAGTAGTTAACAAGTTTAATGAATAAATCAAATGTAATATTATGGAAATGTTTATAAGGAAATCATACCCGGTCAAACTTTACAAGTGTTACAGTTGTAATTATTTCATACATAAATCGTAAAATATAATATCCACATTCGATGATGCCTTGTTGTTCATGAAAATTATGTTTAGATGAGTGTCCATTCAAAATATCATTTTTTTGTAATACAATGAAAAGTAAAAATTATAAATGGATATTTACCTTTACTTTTACATATTTGATCTTGGCACTCATTTTCTTTGTTTTTTCAAAAGTATACCCATACACTATTATAAAATAATACGAATGGGATAAATTTATAATTAATTATAATATAAAATACTATTATGAAATTGATACATACTTTTCCAACAATATCTAAAAACTTTCCCGCACATCATTGGGGACAGATCATATCCAATAAAGTGTTTTCCCACATGGAAAAAATATAACATCCAATGATCACTAATATAATATAAAATTTAAGGTTATTGGTATTTTATGTTAAAATATAATGAAAATATTTCCATATATATGTTTCATACACTCACAAAAAGGCATCATCCAACACTGCCTGATTATACTCTGTTCAAATCTTTCAATAACATAAAGTGTTCTTTGTCCGTCATCCAATGGATGCCCTTCAAGGGAAATCAATTGCAGGTCAATGAATCCATAAACATATGTCCTCTAATTCTTATAAAACATGTTATAAATATACCTAATACAAAATACATAATTATACATTTTTAATAAATACAATGCAAGGAAAGGTGTTAAGACTTACATGGAAGAAATCTGCACCATGTTGAGGCCCAACTTATCACTAGTAGCAAGCTCCATGATATCATTTTTTATAATCCCCACATTTATTTCTTGTCCACAAACATGAGATTCCACAGGAAACTCATAATGAGTCGCCATCAAATTTGAATATCTTAACAATCAGTCAAGACTACTAGAATCTATATATGATGTCATAACCATTTTTCTTTGTTATTTTATATAAAATATTTCTTTACCTTTGAAGTATTCCTTAAAAAATAAATAGAAAAATATATTATTTTTCTAAAGTTAATATTTTAATAAAAAATAAAATGAAAGATATAACATACATACCTCTATGGTAATGAGTCACAGATATCTGGATAGACAAGCATAAAAGTAGCCGAAACTATGTAAAACTGTCATAAATTTATCTATAGATAATGGTAGTCGAGCTGATATATCTATAATATCCAGTACAGTGACCCAATGATGCTACAACTCTTACTATTTATGAAGAATTGTATCTTTTATACAATATACCAGCCCATATGAAACTATATGATGGTGAGGATCATCAAAATACAACTCACAATAAGTAGGAAGCTATGGTGGATAAGTAGGATAAAAAATGGGGTCTGTAGGTTGAGGTGGGGGAGTGGGAGTTGCTGGTAGAGGTGGATGATAAATAGTGGGGTTTGCTGCGGGAGGTGGAGGAGTGGGAGCTGTAGTCTGAAATTGTCTTTGCATGTCTCCAAACATAGACTGTACCGACACTCTAATCTTTTCCCCCATATTTGAATTAATATTATGAACTTCATCCACCATGGATTATATTTTTTATGAACACCCACACTAGAAGAATGTGAAAAATGTGGAAATACTTTTCTTATTGATACACCTGTCGGATATCCTCGTACACGACTGGGGTTTTTTGGCTTTCCCAATGCTGCATATAAAATACCAAGCCTCCCAACAGCTGTAAATACCCCCTGTGAGTTCTTCTCCTCAAGATAATCCTGTATTAATTAATTGAACATTTATGTAATTATTCAAATAATATAAAGAATATAATTAACTTAAATAAATATAATAAATATCTTTCAATCCTCTCATCTACGATTCTAGATTCATCCAAAATATATTGTTCCTTTTTACACATCTGATCTGTCTTCCATTTTTCATGTCTAGATGGAGGGGATTAAGGGGAAACCTCTCCAGAGCTTGAAGACTTATCTATTAGTTTTTTGTAAATTTTCCTCCATCATTTGTTCTTCCAATAATGTATACCCTCCCTGAGATAAACATTGAGGGTATACATTTTTAGATTGGATATCCTGATGAGATGTCATTGTTTTCTATAAATTACGAATAAGAAATCATTAACAATACATTAATAAGACCCTTTATATAATAATTATTATAAAATTTTACATTTCCCTTACCAATAATGAATATTTTAGTCTACCTTTGACATATTGCATCCATTTTTCTTCATCTATGAAAGGATATATATGACATGTATTGTTATGATTCCTATGACCAAAAATAAAATCAGATGTGAGGGTTGATTTGAAATCCCTCCATCTCCTAGAAGCCATCGATAAACATTTCTTCCTAACTCATCCAGTGTCAGGAATTTCAAATGTCATCTGATAAAGAAGGGGTAAAACATATCATACTAGAAAAATTTAAAGATTTGTCAAACAATAGAAAAATATCTTACCAAAAATGTCTCCCACAACTGGGATATTATAGTTTTGTCCAAACTTCTCCAACCATCATACAAAATTCTTACTTTTCTTTTACCCTGAGTGGATACAAAACTCTAAAAATATTTTTCATTTGGACCTCTAGGAATATCATTCCCATAAAGCTCAACCAGTATCCTCTGGTCCTCGCTATAGACAAGTGATAATTTTGGTAAACGTGTGAAGCCACATTTACCAACTCTAGAACTCTTCTTTTTCATTATGGGAGCACATAAGAAAGATTAGGGAACATCAAGAGGAGCATGAGAATGTTCCTCCCTTGAGGTATGATCATGATTCTCATCTATAGAATCATGTGGTTGATCAACTGATTGATTTTTCATTATCCTTAAAATAAAAAAACATTAGTTCAAAAATATAAAAATTCAAATATTAAAATACTAATTTAATCAAAAAAGTAAAAAAAACTAAGTTACTTAATATTATACATGGTAAATTTGGTAATCCTGTTAAACAATGGTAAAGATAGTAAAGATGGTAGTGTAATTTTTATTCAGAAAAATCAATAAATATATAAGCTACATAAAGGTAAACTATGGTAAACTATGGTAAACATGGTAAACATGGTAAAATAATTTTTATTCAACAAAATAAAAATATATATAAGTTACGTAATGTTTAACATGATAAACAAAACAAATCAAAATTAAAAACAAAAAAATATACTTATTTGTTTTTATATGTTTTTTAATAAAGAAAAAAGTTATAATATCTAACATTTTATGAAAATAGTAAGTGTAAAAAAGAAATAAACATATGTTACCTTTAAAATTAAGAATGTATAAATGGAATTTTTCCCAAATTCCTTTGTCATCATCGTTCCTTATGACATAAACCATGTATTCAACATGCTCATAATTATTTTCTACTATTCACTCCATAGAATTAGGGATATATCATAAATCACCATCTTCATCAAGTTGATTCTCACCAAAATATTTTTTTTACCTTATAAAACCATAGACCAATGCATAATTGATCAACTATATAGAAAATCTGTTTTTTATGTGCTGCAATTATAAAAGAATATATTGTGTCTTCCAATCTATTCAGATTAACAACTGTCATTCAAAATTAATCATATATGACACTATTGTTACCGATAAACCATTTGCAGTTAAAAATAGTAACGTTAATTTTATAGTAATCAACCTTACATATTTATTCAATGACTCCATAATATGAATTTGATGCAGAAATTGGGTTTTTTTTCTTTAGAACTCGAAAAATGCATTGATTTTGCAAACACCAATACACCACTATATTGAACTGCACTTTTGTTGTTCTGAGCTTTCGTGTAAAATGTATAGCCATTAATATCATACCTAGACCATGTTATCACATTGTAACTTGGACCACCCAATAACCATCTTAATGTCTCTGATACATCTGATCTATCGATCAAGGTCTTTTTAAACCATCACAATTTTTTTTGTTGTGCTCATTCAAAATCCACATTTCTTTTTTCTTTGGATGGCATTGTTAAAAATACTTAATATGAAATGTGATATATAGTTGACCATATGATATTTTTTTCAAGATGTATAATTATACCTTCTTCATCTGTTTAGTTGAAAATGATTTGATTTTCAAGACACAAATCCCGCTACCCTAATTATTAACTCATTCATGGTGAGATGGAGGCAAACCTATGTGCTCCGCCACAACCATGTATCATGTAAAAAACTCCAAAAACTCAACATAAATATACTTTTCTACAATGGAGGCATCAAGTCGATATGGATTCTTAACATAACCCTTCAATATTTTCATATACCTTTCCAAAGGATGCATCCATTGAAGATAAAGTGGTCCACAAATCTATATTTCTTGAACCAAATGAACCATTAAATGCACCATTTTATCGAAACAAATATGGAGTAAAATACATTTCCAATTGAAAAAATATAGAAAATGCATCCTTTTCCAAACTATTAAAATCATCCACATCAATTACCTTATTAAAAATTAAATTGAAAAAAAACACAACTTCATTATACTCTTTCTGACATGGATGAGAAATATTCCACGCAATGCAACTAGTAGAAGTTTTTGCATCATGACATGAAAATCATGATATTTCATACCTATCAAATCTAAATCCTTAAAAGAAGAAAAAATTTATACATTTGAAGAATAACCATGAGGCACATTGATATCATGAAGACACTGAAAAAATATAATTTTCTCTCTCTTGTATAATTTATGACAAGTCGGGGGAAGAAATGTTCGTCTTCCATTGAAAGTGGGAGAGAACTCCAAACGTATTCCAATTGATAGTAATTCTAATCTTGAATTCAATCCATCATTAGAATTTCCATTAATATCTAACAATGTTCCAATCAAACTGTCATGGATATTCTTCTCCACGTGCTTGAAATCAATATTAAGTTTCAATTCATGATATCTCCAATATGGTAGATAAAAAAATATTGACCTTTTCTTCCCAATATTTCAATCATTACCAAATTTATGTGTCTTTCTGAATGACACATCAAGGTTTTTCCCCATCTCAAAATACACCTTAGGGGACAAAGGTTTTGGAGCAATATCAAATTCTTATGGGCCATTGAATTCCCTTTTTAGTCTTCTATAAGGGTGATCCATAGGAAAAAAAAATTCGATGACCAATGTATTCTATTTTCCTCCCATGATGCAATAGACAATATGAAGTCTGTTGTTCGCAAATTGGATGTGCTTTATGCCCCTTAACAGTGTATCAAGACAAATTTCCATATGCTGGGAAGTAATTTATAGTGAACATAAGCACTACATTAAGTTTAAAATATTCCATTTTATAATAATCATACACCCTAATACCGTTATCCCATAAAAGATTCAAATCATAAATCAACGGTGACAAGAAAACATCAATATCATTTCTTGGTTACTTCAGACCAGAGATCATTATACCCAACATGACATATTTTCAATTCATACAAAATTTAGGAGAGAGGTTGTAAATTATGAATAAAACCGGCCATGAACTATGTGTGATACAGAAGGTTCGATATGGATTCATTCCATCTGTTCATAACCCAAGTATGAGATTTCTAATATCATTTCCAATTGTAGGATACTGATCATCAATTTTCTTCCATTCCGGACAATCAACTATATGTCATACTTTTCCATCACATATCTTCTCATTAGAATTCCATCTTAACCTTTTTTCACTATGTGAATTAGAAAATAAACATTTCAAACAATGAATTATAGGAAGATACCAAAATACCTTGGAAGGTTTATTTGAAATCTCAACATCAGCCTGTGATTTTTTTCAACTTATACCGTGATGTCCCAAATTTAGGACTCTCTAACAAAAATTCATATTCCATACTATATATCATACATTCATTTGGACATGCATGTATTTTCTTGTATCCCAATCCAATCAGCCGTAATATTTTCTTGTCCTTATAAAGTGAATCCGGTAGATCATTATCTTTTGGAAGAATGTCTTTCAAAAATTGAAGCAGATCTATAAAAATTTTGTTACTCCAACCATGTTTTTCCTTTAGGTTAGTCAATCATAAAATCGCCAAAAAAACTGTAAAATCAATACAACAAGGATATAATGTTTTTCAGCATCACCATATAGACGGGAAACTGTCAGTTCTCTCTCTATTTGTTCTACTACAAGATCACAAATCATTTGTTCACTTCCATCAGAGTTACCATCATGAAAATCATCATTATCAATTGATCTAACATTGTTTCTAGTTTCTCCATGCCAAATATAAGGGTTGAAACTAGGATTGAAGCCTTGAAAAATCAAATGTTCATTGATTCCTCTACTTTTCAACGTCTTCATATTCAATGATTTCATGCATGGACATAAAAACATTTCACTTATTGTAAAATTTCATTTAGAAAATTCCAAAAGGCATCAACACCATCCTCATATTCATTAATCATTCGATGTGCTGTAATCGAAGTTCAACTCATTATTACCTATAAAAAATATCAAAATTATACATCTTGTTAAGATAACCCAATTTTGTATTTATATAAAAAATATCATAATTTGAAAGTAATTTTTTTTGAAATATAAAACAAATATTCGTATTTGAAAAATATATGAATAAAAACGATTTTAAAAAGAAAATATAGTTATATATAACAGTTTTATGTTCTACATGGATCTTTTATTCTTAAGGTACATAAAGAATACATCCTGGTGAAACCGGATACCAAATTCACACTTCCATAAAAAAGAAATATGAAGTATAAATATTAAAATATGTATACATTCACTATAGAAAATTACACCTATCCCAAAGATTTGAAACCATTGGGATAGAACCTAAAACCGTTGGAATAGAATACCATAATGATTTCACACACTGTTGGCATGATGGTCATTTCAATAGACCTATACCAACGATTATATAGGAACCACTGGTATAGACTACCTAAAGTTAAAATATTCCAATAGTTTCAATGAAACCGTTGGGTTATATTTATATATATATATAAAGTGGGTTTCCAAGGGGGTAGGGGGCTGTCCAGGGGGTGGTGGGGGCTGTCCAAGGGGGTGGGTGTGTCTAGGGGGGTGGTGGGGGCTTTGCAAGAGGGTGGGGGTGTCCTGGGGGTGGGGGAGTTCTTTCTAGGGGTGAGGGGATGTCTAACCCACTACCTCATTGGACACCGCCCTCACCCCCTTGGACACCACCTGGACACCACCATCAACCTGGACAGCCCCCACCCCATAAAAAGTACCCCCATCCCTCTAGATACTCCCACCCCTAGACACCCCCACCACCTAGATACCCCCTACACCCTTGGACAGCCCACCCAACCCCTGTACACCACCCCCACCCCCTCGGAACCCCCACTACCCTCGGCACCCCCACCCCTAGAAACCACCCCCACCTCCTACCCCCTTGGACACCCCTGGACACCCCCAACCCATGGACAACGCCCCCACCCCCTGGACACCACCCCCACCCCCTAGACACCCATGCCCCCTTGGAAAGTCCCCTCAGCTCCTAGACACCACGCCCACCCTCTTGGACACCCCCTAGACACCACCACCCCCTTGGACATCCCCCCACCCCTTGGAAAACCCCCACCCCTCTAGAAAACCCCCATCACTTGGACATACCCCACCCCTCCAGAAAGTCACCACCCCCTAAACACCCCCGCATCCATGAGGACACCCCCAAACGCCTTGGACAACCCACTAACCCCTAGAAACCACCACCCTACCCACCTGGACACCCCCACCTGCTAAATATCCACCCCTCCCGACCCCCTAAATAGCCCCTACCCCTTAGGACACCCCACCCCCTGGACCCCCACCCCAACATACCCCTTAACCCCTTGGATAGACCACTCACACCCTAGAAAACACCCCACCCCCTGGACATCCCCCTCACCCCCCAGTCACCACCCCCACCTCCTAGACACCCCTACCACATTGGAATTCTCCTCACCCCCAGGACACCTCCCCCACCCCATTGGACACCCCTAGACAGCAGCACCCCCTTGGACAGCCCCCACCCCCCTGGACAACCCCACCCCTCTCGACAACCCGCCACCCCTGGACGACCCCACCTCTGGACACCCCACCCATTGGACACCCCCTAACCCCTTGGAAAACCCACTCACCCCCTTGACACTACCCCTTGGACACCCCTACCCCATTGGACAACCCCCCACCCCCTAGACACCACCCCCACCCCTTTGTTCACCCCCAACCCCCTTGGACAACCCCCACACCCCCTAAACACCACCCACCCCCTTGGACACCCCCTAGACACCCCCACCCCCTGGATAGCCCCCAAACCCTAGACACCCCCACCCACTTATAAAACCCCCACCCTCTTTGAAACCCCCTGTACATGTACACACAGATGATAGAACACACAAAAATCATAAATTTTCATGATATCACATCCATGGTTTATTTTACGAGAAAATAATTTATCATGGTATAAATGAACACTATGAATCATACCATGATAGTAAGAACAATGATATAAAAATAACATATCAAAAAGTTAGTTCAGGGCAACACAAAAAATAAGAACTGAAATCGAGACATGTGAGACTTACTTGTGTGTTTTCAATTAACCTGATAGATATGGTGATAATAATGATGATGAATGATGTTGGAAAAATGAGGCTGGAGGGCACGAATTTATATAATCATTTCTATGTTTTCTGTTCAAGAGAGACGAGTCGTAGGCTATCTAATAGAAGAAAACAGAATGACTGAATACATGGCACAATAAATCATTTAAAAGTTTTATCACGTCTGTTATTTAATAACCAAGGTGATAAAATATTTTTTTTATTTTTATATCATTGGTTATTTAATAACCGACATTGAAAATAATTTATCACATCGGTTATTTTATAACTGAAATTTTAAATGGCGATTCATCACATCAGTTGTTTTGATAAACGATGTGATAAATTGATGAGATTTTCATTATGATGTTGGTTATTTTATAACTGGTGTGATAAAGTTCCCAGATTCGATATTTCACATCAGTTATAAAATAAACGTCATGATAAAGCTAATATCTGTATTTTTTACATCGATTATTTTATAACTGATGTAAAAAAATGATTTTCATCGATTTATCATGTCGTTTATACAATAACCAATGTGATAAATTGATTTTTATAGATTTTTATGTCAGTTATATAGAACCGAAGTGAAAAATGATGATGTGTTAAATGTTTTTCCACTAGTGAGATGGGAGGTTTTGCCTAAGGTACCTACATTCACACACATGCAAACACCACCATGAAATAAGACATTGATAAAAAATTAGGAAACTAAAATTCACGAATTCATCTATACCAAAACTATGTAAAAAAGAATTAATTAATTCATAAAAAGATCAAAATACACACCCACTGAAAACAATAAATGCATTCTACTAGCTTAGAAGGGTAGATCATTGTAAAATTAAACTATTGGAAAGATCATCGTCTCTGATCTGGTATACACCTCTGTTCATCTATCTCACTAAGCTCTACCTCCCCCAGGTCTTCTGATGACTCCATTGAAAAGCCTATGATCTTGGCATGGCACAACACATGCCGAAAAATCCCATGAAGGTACGAGTATAAAAACTATTAGTAGGAACCCCAAAAAACCAATTAAAGATGGGAAAAAACTAAAAGTAAATAGTCCGGTATTCCTAGTTAGAGGGAACTCAGTCATGAGAGAAACCCCATCTCAATCAATCCTTAGGTATGCATGAATATTTATATTAGTATTTGATGTCAACCCAGACATGTTAAAACCCCATAAGGACACCTATAATCATCCAGATATACTATAATTAGACTCAGAGTCTTTTGATTTTTTGAACTCATTGCATGCTACAAGATTGTACTCAATTCTCTAAAGGTAACCAAGAATGAGTATCACACACTCCATGAGCTCAATCATCCTAATACATTATGTGGATTCATAGATTATCTAAACATAAATGATAGCATGATGAAATGGACATAGGATGAATCCTTTATAAATCTTAGGTGGGTTTACCTTTATCCTTTGTTCATTCATTTTGAAGGTTGTTCAAGAATTGGGGATTCCAACACAAAATAAAAAAATCCCAACAGTAAAGTAGTGTACAAAAATTTATGCCTCTCCAAAAAAAATATTCTGATAATGAAATTCCTAGAGTTATGGATTTATTATTCTATTTTCATGGTTTATATTTTCATTTTATATAATAATTAAGATAAATTATTAATACATTACATGGTTACTAAAAAATGTGAGAAAAAATAATTTAATTATTTTATCAAGTCTTTTAGTAAATATTAATGTTCCAATAGCCCTCACAAATTGAATAATAATGTCTTATTGTGTTAAAATTCTTGTGGAAATGATCCCTATTTCCATTATTATATATTATAAAAAGTCCATATAAATTATATTAAGGTATTCATGTTGATATTTATTCCATATACTAGCTCGATGTACCATGATCTATTAAGTGAACTCTCTAATCTAGAAATCATAATTTGTATTTTCTCAACACCTGCCTCCAAATTCTTATAGAGTCAAAAATACTATTAAATTTACTAAAAAATGGAAAATTTGACCCACTATCGTTTTTAGTAGTTGTTGATAAGTAAATTCTCCCCTGATAAAGGCTTGAATACACAATTCAGATTAAGGAAGCATATTCTGACATAATATTTGTTTAAAAGATTATATATATTATATATAAATTTCATTATTTTACACATTTATAAGTCTTGTTAATATTAATTTTATTTTACATAAGTGAAAAAAAATGTGTAAATAAAATTATATGAATTATTATTTTATTATATTGCTTCTAAGAATACTAGTTATAATTTTTTTTATTTTTTTAATGAAATAATTAATCCATAAAATAAAAAATATACATAATATATAATGGATACATGATTATTATGATATTTTCAGACTATTTTTTTATTTAATAAATGATAAATAAAATATTGACCATGTGGGATAATTTTAAATTTTGGTCTTGGATTGAGTTCCAGCATTCCACTTCTATCTTTTGTATCACCAGGATTGATTTCACCTTTTCACCCTCTTGAACCACCACTATGTTCATGAGAAATTTATCCTTGCATATGATTTAATCACATGTGGTTGAGGGAAACCAATATAATGGTTATGAAGTTTACATAAAAAAACTATAGAAACATAGGACCATATATAATAAGTTGATGGAATGAAATATATACCATAATTTAAATTTAATTAAATTAGTTGAATCCCATTAAAATAATAAATTAAGATAAATCAAAGACAAATATAGGTCGGTCAATCTCAAGATCTTCCCTGCATGAAACAAATATTCATTTATTAAACTATCATTAATTTCAATAGTTCTTAATTAAATTATAATTCACTTGATTTAATTAATTTCATTTTTATTTTAATCAATTAATTTATTTTAATACTCAGCCTAATAGTCCTTAATATTCCAATATGATATAATTTTATGAAAATTTTATAATTTTATTTTTAAATTTTTTTACTATGTACACAATTTGTGATTTAAGGAAACATGGTTTGTTCCTTTATGACCTACCAAGTTCGTATTGTGGTTGTATACTATACACTGATTCATCATTTAGAATACATGTCATGTTATGTAATTACACGTTGTGTACTTTTAATAAATGACACACTATCACATGTTAATTTACATAGCATGTAATGATTTTAATTCAACTAGAGTAGTCCGTGTTTAAAGAGTATACATAGTAAATATTCCTAAAATATATATAAAATAAATTTAGAATTTAATATGTAATAAAAACCATCACATGGAATATGCTTTATAAAAATGATACACTAAAACCTAATGAATACATCTAATTGAGTAAATAATAAATTTTTATCTTTTCACATAAATTGATATGATACACATTATGTATGATGTATATACATCTTGTAATGACATCATCCCATGATTGTGATAGATTATTAGGTATTGGTTGTTTATATCTGTTCAGGACACTTGTGATTTATGTGACATGTTCACCAGATACAAGTTTGGTGATCTTTGAGTTGTGTGGTTTTTAGCCCCCATTTTGTGTACTAAATAAATAAAATGTTTTTAAACTATTTTTTTTCAACAAAAAAAGTCAATGAATACACTACAAGTAAAAAAATTACATGGAATATAGTCTGGTAGACTGTGCGCCCAGATGGAATGGCCAACACGTAGTGTGAATTACTTCACTATATGTGTAATTACTACACAATGACAATTATTTCTCATATTTCACCTCAGTTTTGTTTACTTAGGTACACTGTGGGTACCAATGGTATATGAACTATGTAATCTTGTGTTATCTCACTAAAATTCAATGCACCTAAAAATGGGATCTAAAGATATTCATCATAAATAATTTTTTTTATAATATTATTAATAATTAATAACGGAATAATATATCTCAATAATTATATTTCAAAGAGTGAATTGAATAAATTTGAAAGACAATAATAAATTCATATAATGATAAATTAATTAAATAATTATAAATTTTAATGTGAACCATTTGATACAACATATTATTTATAGACATATAAGAATATATTATATATTTAATTCCCATCACAATATTTTCTAAATTCAATGGATAATATACACTGTTCTTGATAGTGAATTTCATGATAAAAAATTCCAATGATTATTGAAAAATAATATTGAACCCACGATTGGTTCTAATACACATTAAATTTATAATTAATTTAATACTAAGAAGAAATATCATGATATTGAGTTATTCATTCTAGACATGTCTATATCATATGAACATTTTTTATTTAACATTCAATTTAATAGAGAGGACAAAAAGTAAATCCCCTCTAGAAGTGATCCACATGCTATCCATTGATCTCAAAATGTCACCAGTGGTACTCTGAGTGTCAAAGTGGTTGTAATAATCATCTAGTGGATCGTTGTTAATAAATAAACTTATTTAATTACTCTAAAAGGATCATCTATTTCCCTATCTCACTTTAAAGGATGATGATGGAGGAGGACATTCTCTGAAGTATGAGAGAAAACCACATAGAAGTTCTTCATTGGGATAGAATTCTCTATGGTGGAGAGGTGTTGTTCCCAATGTCTATTAACTCTCTCTAAAATGGCATAATATCTTATTTATATACACATGTCTAGGGTTTTATATTAATAAATATCACAGGGACACTAAATAATATATTAAACTCGTAATGAACATCATTCCACGTATCATAACAATTTAATTATTTAATTTCATAGAGTGTGCTACACTGTGTAATGATAAATATTATATTATAGTAAGGTAATAAAATATATAATTGGATCAATAAATTATTATGTTCATCATATTCGACATTTTTATATTTTCGGAATAAATATTTTAATAAATATAACTCATTGAATAAATAAAAAAGTAAAAATTATATTCATGGCCTATATATTAAAATACATATTTTAAAATTCAAATAATTAAATAAATTATTTTTTAATAAATAAATTTATTTTTATTACCTCATGAATTATAAGTAATAAATAAATATTACATATCCATTTAATTAAAAAAATTACTTGTGAATAAAAATTTATTTAATAATTTCAATTGAAAAATTGTTAATAAATATAAAATATCAATCTATAGAATAATATTTATTCTAAACATTAAATATATATAATATTTACTTCAGATCAATGAAAATACTTATTGAATAAAACTATAAGATTTTTCTTAGGTGGAAATGGGAAGGTTATTCTAACACTACAAAAAAATAGTACATTAGAGGGTGTTATTTAGAGGGGGATCTACTCAACCCCCTCAAAATTCATTTTCTATAACATTAGAGCAGGTTTTTCACAACCCCGTCTAATCATCAAATTTAGAAGGGGTTATAAACCCTCTATAAATTTATTTTTTATAAAAATTAGAGAGGTATTATGCACAAACCCCTCTAATATAGGGATTTAGAGGTGGTTATAACAATAACTACCTCTAATATAGGGATTTAGGGGTGGTTCAAACCACCCTAACCCCTAGACACCCACCCCATCACACCCTTGTTGCAACCCCACACACCCCCTAGACACCCCGCACTAATACCCTAGACACCCACCTAGCATGTTACATGACACCCCCTGACACCCCGCCATGACACTCGTGCGCCCCCTTGACACCCCACCATGACACTCGTGCGCCCCCATGATAGCCCGCCCGAATACCCGTGCCCCCCTTGACACCCCTCCCTGACAAACCAACATGCCCCCTTGACACCCCCTATTGACTCTCGCGCCCCCCATGACCCCCCCCCCCCCTATTGACACCTCAGCGACGCCCTCACAACCCAGCGTGCCCCACTGACACCCCGCCCTGACACCCGCGCCCCCCTAACACCCACCGTTGACACCCCAGCGCACCTGAGAGTTTCGCTAGGCCCGTGGCATAAAAAAATATTCCTACGGGTTTCGAACCCTAAAACTATTCCATCCAGCGCACAATAGAGAACCACTAGGCTGTGTGCGCTTAGGTGTATAATATACACTACATTAATTTAATTATATCCTGAAGTATTATATATATATATATATTTGTTTTTATAAATATAAAAAATATAATATATTTGTTTATATACAATATATTTATCTGTAATATAATATATATTTGTGTATGATATTTATATATAATATATATTTATGTATAATTATAATATATTTGTGTATAATACACACACACACACATGTTTGGGTATATTTAATATATATAAATAAATATTTATACATATATTAATAAATATATTAAATGAATTCATATAATTGGAAATATGTCATTCAAAATTGAATATATATATATTTTGAATTATTTTGGATTTTAATGCTAAAATTTGAATTTAATATTGACAGACATTTTCCTTGATTGTTTGGTCCACTAGGATGAATTCCTTGGGGGGGGGGGTGAATCAGGGTATGGTATATTAAAACTTTCTCCCTTTTGGATATTGTTTCGTTGTTAGACAAAACAAAATTATCTCTTCCTCCCGTGGAAACAAACAGACTTATATGAAATCATGTGTAGGACACAATGATTTTTACTTGGTTCACCCTCACTGGGCTACATCCAAGGAGCATACAATGACAATGTGTCAATGTAACAAATTCACTAAGGCTCACTGACAATAATGAGTACAATGTACATGATAGATCTTCTATACCCTAGCTCACTACATTTATAAGGTTTTGGGTCTGCTCACTACATTCCTAAGGGTCACTCCCTATGCCTATTACTCTAGATGACTACCGATGTAAAGGGTCACCATCTTCCACTTCATTCGCTCACTTCTCTTGGAAAATAATACACCCATATTTCATGAACTTGTAGGTCAAACACAATTTATGGACATGTAGGTCCCTTCATTTACATGAATTCCTGCATCCTCAACTATAGGTAGATGCTATGTCGATGATCAGTTTTCACTCGTAGATGATGTCCACCTTCCTTGGTACTACTAGGTACGAGGAAATACATTCGAAAACTGATTTGAAGCTTTTTTTAAGCTTCCTTGAGCAAACCATGAACTAGATTCCTCTCCTGCGTACTGAGTACCGGGTTTGGTATGCAAACCGCCTGCTCAACATAATACTGCCTCTTTGGAAATACTCCTCTATTCGAGAACTACCTATTCCTTGAACCTCCTCTATTTGTAGACTGCCTCTTCCATGAACCTCTACTTTCCACAGACTACCTCCACCTTCTCTATCACGTACAACTACCGTGTACTGACTCTTGTCCGCGAACTGTTCTCTGTTCACAGACTAGCTTAGTTTTCGCATATCAGAGCTCCTCCTCCGTGAAATTCTTGTGTAATTCTACCTATCGCATATTAGAGATTCCTCCTCCATGTACCAAGATAAGACCTTCGGCATACCAGACTTCCACCCCTGCAGACCATACATCCTTTGCGGGTTACAAAACCCCCACAAACACCTTCAGAGGAATTCCCTTCTTGCGAACCACTCCATCCTTTGTGATCCTCCCTTCACGAACTACCTTCAGTCTTCGCCAAATTCCCCAAACAAAGTATGAATTCTAAGGATATTCCATCTCCACAGTAATCAATGGGATTATAGTTTCTTATATTGGCAAAGATACCCACTTAATCCGCTAAATCAAGATTACCAAGTCTAGATTCGATACAACCCCCACCGCATACTGAATCTTCTACTACTACGAACCTCAAGCCATTCACAAACCATTTTACTATTTGATCTGTGTACAAAATTTTCTCCTATATGGTCAACTTCCGCTGCCAACTTCAGCCCATCCGTGTACTGCACTGCCGCTCAGTCAAAAACCGTTTTTGGTTCCGCAAACTGCATATGCATACCGTTCCCATTGCCTGGTACATGGCTACATACCCTTCCCAGACATGGTACACAATCCATGTCCTGGGATCCACATTCCTCTTCCTTTTCTGATTTCATTCTCCATTATTCACACAAATTCTCAATTTTGAGGCCCCAAAATTTAGAAAACATTAAGAAACTACGCCACCTTAAAAACCTGTCTTCGACAAACACCAACCATTCTCATTTGTGATCATTTGGCTTTGTCAACAAATAGAATCACACAAAAAACATTCCTAGGGGATACCTTGAGGGTTTATTTCCCAAAAATGTTTAATATTTTTTTCTATTAGTATAAAAAATAATGATGGAAGCACTGTAAATTGAGAAACATGAGGAAAAATTCTCTAACTATTTTAAATTTTTTAGTTTGTTTATATTTCATAAGATATAAATATTGAACTTTTAGTTAATTCCATGTTTTGTTACCAAATTTAATTCATGATAAAAATATCTCCAATTGATGATTATTGTTCCTTTAATCATAAATGTGAATTCAAAAAAATATAATAATTTATACAAGAAAATTCCAAAAATAGAACAACCATCCTATGCATCATCAATGATAATCTCTATAAAACTTGATTTTCAATATTGAAGAGTCCACATTATCTCTTTTAAACCTATTATTTGAACTATTTCACCCCAACATTAATTGAATTCTCTTATATGAGTTATTTGTGATGAATTAAATGTTTTTCCACTTTCTATTAGTAATAGATAGTTCCTCTTGTATTATTTCTCCTATATCTATCAAACCTATTACACAACAACTCTTGTTTAAAAATTAATCTTCAATGATATACTCATAGCACGCATCCTTACCAAATATATATATTCATCTTGGTCGATTCAAGAAACAATTATTTTCATCTAATATAGATCTTCATTGACATCCATGTTCCTAACAATGCTTCTCCACTAAGAATACATAGTTTCCTTATAAAATATATTTACCCAGTATTCTCTCTTCTCTTATCTATTATAGAATTCCATATTTACAATAATATATACTTTAAATTGCATATATAAAATTCCAAATTTTAAAATAAGATTAAATTCCTACTGATTTTTCCTGAAATCCATCATTTGGATTTCCTTTTATCAAATTATAGAAACAAAATTCAGTTATGATTGTTAGATTTTGATCCATAACATCCATAAAATTTTTTGATAAAAAATAAACAAAAACTATCACAAAATACTTATTTTAATACTCCGTTGTGTGGTATTCTCTCAAAATCCCCATTTTGGGATCTACTTCAAATAGATTGTGGAATGTATCACCAAATCTCCATGACATGAGGCTTCTTCTAGATGGAAACATCTATCCACCATGGACCCCTAATCATTTTTCTCTCTGATTTTCTAATTTCTTTGGTCACAGTAAATTATAATATGATTTTTATTCTTTTTATTATCCATTTGAGTAAATGTAGCACCCCAAAAATTTTATGGTATATTTTTGTTAAATACATTATATTCATCACTGTGTTCCTTTGAAACAACACTAGGTTATTTAGGATATAGTGGAAACCTAGACATTGAATATAAATTTTCCAATTCTATGTTTTGAATTTGAAAAAATGGTCATCTAGAGTTGTGGTCAGTAAGTCATTTGGAATCTGATAGAACAAACTTGATTTTTAGTGAATATTAACATACCCTTATGAATAGTAAGATGAATAGTAATATGACTCTAATGAATAGTAAATTTTATTATCATTTTATTTTCTTAAGGATAGAATATATTAACATCTTGGTTAATGATTCATTTTGATAAAGAAGTAGTTGTTGAATTAGAACTGTTAACTTATGAATTAACTATGCTTTTATTTAAAAGATAAATTAATAATATTTAGAAAATTATATTTCAAAAATGGACTTCACTTTTGAATTCTACACATCCAAAAATGGTAGGGGTTAATTTTTGGGATTTTTCTGAAATTCTTGAATTTTTGATGAATAGTGAAATATGGTAAAATATTGTATATTCAATTTATCAGTTAAATACACTATTCATGACATCACAAGTGATGCAAGGCCACTTGTTTTGAACTAACATGAACTTATAACTATTAGGGGTCACATGAAACAACACTATTTGGTTGTCTTGAGACAAATAATAAAATAATGAATTAAATATTAAAAATATACCCCTCTCCTCCACTATAAAAACCCCTCACCACTCACTTTTCTCTTCACTACCCAAAGCCTTGATGCTCCTCAATTTTCTGCCAAATTACCCTTCCCTAGTCACTCCCCATGACCAGAAATCTCTTAGTCTTTCCAAAAGATAAAAAACCCTTCCCTTAAGGACTTTCTCAATGAGGTTATTTCAAGAGGTAAAGCACCCTTCTTTTTCATTTGGTTTCATTTCAATTTATATTATTTTTCTATCCTCTAATCACATCCTCTTTCCAAATGATAATGATAACTATATTAACATCTATATAATGGATTTATATCATGTTAATTTAAGAACCAACATAATTATTCTTACTCCCTCCCTTTTATTTTATAAACGAAATCGACGTCCATGAGGTTCCAATTTATAATCTTCATGGACGATGAAGTTTCGTTCTTCAATTTATTCTTCATTACTGGTCATGAAACCATATTCGTGGTTCAAATAGCCTATAATATATGTTTAATAACCTAATTAATATTTAAGAACCAGAATTGTACCTATAATTAAGTTATATGAAAAAACTAGTTCAAAATATTCCAAAAACCGCCGAATAATCGATGTGGTGGTCATCTACTGATTCATCCTCATTCCATGTAACCAAATGATATAAATGACCATTTTAAATTATTTATGTTCATTAATAATATATAATTCCAATCTTTTAGATTTATAACCATTACACAGGAACTTCATTACTTAAAAACTAGTGAACCGAATATGAAAATAAAGGAAACGAACACTCCAAAACGACGAAATTCAATACAACAACTTATCAATAGAGACATAAATGAACTAACAAAAATTATGTAAAAATAAATACATGTCTAATGTGTTCGGAAATAAGTTATTAACATGTATAATTTCATATTCCAGAAGCTTATGTATAAGAGTGGAACACGTTTGGAGTTAAGGTAAGGGGTTCTTCATCTCACATCTATTTTCGCGAGATTTTCCATATTCACTAGTAGTACTTTTGTATGGTGTATTTATACTGAACATTGATGTCACATAACATGAATATATTTATCTACATGGTATTAAATCTATCATTTTTATGTTATTAATTTTGGGGCATACGAATCATTTGATTAAAAGTGTAAGGGGTTTCTCATGTCACTTCCATTTCTGTGAGATTTCCATTGTTTGACAATTATTCATTATATTTGGCATATGTGTACTTCAATTTGATATATAATAACATGATTATATTTATATTCATTTTATTAAATGATTCACTTGATTTTTGTTAAGTTCTGGTCATATGGTTCAACCGATTACATTGTGGTAAGGGACTTTGTCTCAGCTACTGTTTTCATTATGACTATCTTTGTATTGTACATCTAATAATCCTTATGTGGTGTACTTACTGCCCATTTGAGATCACTTTTCATTTGAAATTATATTTATATTAAATATCCATAATCTCATGTCATGGATATGATTGTTGTCTAAACCATATACCATTTTACATACGGTTTTTTGAAAAGTTATTTTAATTTTTTGATATATTGGTGAATCTGTATACTCTACTCTATATGGATATTTAAAGGGAATATTTCTCTTTAATTGAATCAATGTATAAGGAATGATTTGGATATGAAGTGGTGGGTGGGGTCTGCTATAGCCCCTCGATGCATCGGTAGGTCTCATGAGACAAAACAGTTTGGCGACAAACCCTTCGAGTTTGTTTCCAAAATCAGACAGGTTTCTACCCACATAACTAAACTGTTTTTACGGTATTATGTTTTCATGTGCTATATACATGAAGTCCAGTTAATAATCATTATATTTATTCATTATAAGTTATTATTATTATCCATGAGATTTTCACTATGAAAAAATCTATGGATGTAGTTTCATTCTCAGTATTAATGGCATTAGTTTTTTATTTACTCACTATGCCATTTTGTTTATGTCAGATTGATTATGATTCACTTATTATTGTACTCATGCTTCTGATATTTTTAATCCTTACTGAGCATTCAAGCTCACCCCTTTCATTTTCTACCTTCGACAAGTGATGAAGAGAAGGTCTTCTTTTGATTTCCTATGGATGCAGTTTTTAGTTTTTTTATGTACTGTATTTTGTAACCTTTACAATGTAATTTGAGTTACATCTATGTATCTAGTTTCTTCAAGAATACTAAACTAATCTTTCCTTTAGGATTTTCATTCCTTATAACCAGGACAATATCACAAGTAATGCACCGGCTCCAACCTAGTGGGGTCGGTGTGTTACAGTTGGTATCCGAGGAAGTTTAGTAGAAAACATGGAAACTAGAGTAGGAAATTTATAGTAGGGAATAAAGCCCAAAGGTAGTATTTGAGGATAAACATACAAGAACGTCCTGGTATTTTGGTAATGAATAGATTATGTGAATCCTTCTAGAAAATACATCCCTGTCTGGATATGAGCAGGTAGAGGTGGCTCTAGAACAGAGGTACCTAGGAGTGAAAGCTCCGACAAGGAGTTTCAGGCTTGACCTAGGGTATCCTGGTACATGACAATGAGACTTGCTGCACTCTCGGTTACAAAACTCCTGGGGGATATGCTTAGGATAATTCATATTTTTCTTTAAAAGCCATTATGAATGAGTTAATGTAAATTTTTCCTCAGAGGAACCTTGTTTATAAGATTAGCTAGGCATAGAATTTCAATCTATGTTGTGTGATTTTCTGTTTGAGATTCATAAAGTAATCTAGTGCATCTAATTATTTATAAATGGCATCTAATGGAAGAAGGGGAATCAATACCTGTGTCCAAGGTAAGGATCTCCCTACTGAGAAAGTCAACACAGTCAACGTTGGAGCAGATTAGATCATGACAATATTGGGACAAAGGAATGTCGATTAGTCACCCTCCAAACACCAAAATATGATTTAGTTTCAAACCTTATCATCATACATATGACTAAATCTGATATAATTATCGGTATCGATTGGCTGTCAAATTATGATGTGAGGATTTATTGCAAGAAAAAGGAAGTTACAATTTTTGAAAATGGTGTAGAATATCTTATCTTTAGAGCAGAGACTTCACCATCTGATTCTTATCTGGACCCACCCCCAGTAGCTCTATTTAATGCAATTCTTGGAGAGGAAGAGAACAAAATATATATGGGTGAGTAAATAAATATTCAAATTGAATATGTGCATATAGTGAAAGAATACATTGATGTGTTTCTAGAGGATTTACCTGGACATCATCCTAAGCGGAAAATTGAGTTTTCCATTGAATTAATTCCTGGTGTAAGACCTATATCAAAGACCCCATATAGAATAGCCACTGTGTAGTTAGTGGAGTAGAAGAAACAACTAGAAGATTTGAGTAACAAAGGATTTATTCGACCTATTGTTTCTCCATGGGAAGCCCCAGTCTTGTTTTTAAATAAGAAAAATGGATCCATGAGGCTATGCATTGGTTACAGAAAAATCAATGCTATTGCAATAAAGAATAAATATCCTCTACCCCAGATTGATGATTTATTTGACCAACCTCATGGAGATCAATACTTTTCAAAGATTTACCTTCGATCCGAATTTCTTCAATTGAGTGTGAGTAAGGAAGATATTCGGAACAAAACATTTTGAACTAGGTATGGGAATTACAAGTTTACAGTGATGCCTTTTGAAATAATGAATGCACCATCTATTTTCATGGATTTAATGAATAGAGTTTTCAAGGAATATCTTGAAAACTTTTATGTGATATTCTTCAATGATATCCTCGTATACTCAAAATCCTATGAAGACCATGAGAGTCACTTGCGAGTTATTTTGGGAACTCTTAGAAGAAATGAATTATATGGGAAGTTTAGAAAGTTCAAATTCTAGCTTCAATCAGTTTATTTTCTAGGCCATATTGTCTCAAAGGATAGAATCCTAGTTGATCCTATAATGACAAAGGAAATCCAAGATTGGCCCACACCAATAAACATAACTGAGGTACACTATTTTATTGGTTTATCAGGTTATTATCTGTGTTTCGTGAAGAATTTTGCCCGACTGGTTAACCCACTAATGAAGATCACACGAAAAGGGGTTAAATTTCTTTGGACAAAATATTGTGAAGAATGTTTCGATGAAATTAAGAGAGGATTAGTCAATTCTCCTATATTGACTCTACCATCGGGGAATTACAGGTGTGTTATTTATAGTGATGCTTCAAAGAAATGACTCGGTTGTGTCCTTATGTAAAATGATAGGGTTATTGCTTATGCATCATGACATCGAAAAATTCATGAGAAAAACTATCCTACTCATGAACTTGAGTTAGCTGCTGTAATCATTGCTTTGAAGACATGGATACATTATCTGCATGGTGAAAAATGTGATATTTATATAGATCACAAGATTTTGAAGTATATTTTCACATAGAAAGAACTCAACATGAGGCAAAGGAGATGGCTTCAACTACTCAAGTATTATCATTGCACAATACACAGCTACCCCGAGAAGGAAAATAAGGTGGTAGATGCTTTGAGCAGAAAAGATCATGGAGTTTTGAATAAGATGAGAGTTGAAAGGGATCCTATTTTCATGGATCTAGTAAAGATGGATATGGGAATAACCATTGAAGGTGAAACATCAATTATTTTTAAAATGGTTGCCAAACCATCATTACTAGAAAGGATAAAAAGCTCTCTGGGTAATGATGAGTAATTTCAAAAGAAGATTAAAGATATGAATGATGGGAGATTTAGTGACTTCGTATATAAAGATGGAATTTTGAAATCTGGGAGGAGACGTTGTGTTCCCGATATTCCTGATCTAAAACGGGAATTTTTGGATGATGCTCAAAGTTCCAATTTCTCTATACACCCTGGTAGCACTAATATGTATAGAGATTTGAAGGAACATTTTTGGTGGGACAACATGGAGAGGGAGATTTCTGATTTTGTTTCAAGATGTATGGTTTGTCAATAAGTTAAAGCTGGAAGGCAACAACCTGGATAAGTATTGCAAACTCTTCCCATACCTGAGTGGAAATGGGATAATATAACGATGGAATTTTTCATGGGACTACCAAGACTCCTAGAATGAACAATGAAATATGGGTCATTATTGATCATTTTACCAAGTCAGCACATTTTCTTGCTATAAAAGTAGATCTACCACTTGAACGTCTGGAAAGAATATATGTTAACGAAGTTGTGAGACTTCATGGAGTTCCTCTATCAATTTTTTCGGATTGTGATCCATGTTTTACATCATGATTCTGGTAAAATATCCAAAAGGCTTTGAATACTGAGCTTCATATGTGTACTGCATATCACCCTCAAACTGACAGACTGTCTGAAAAGACTATTCAAACTCTGGAAGACATGCTGAGATCATGCTCTCTTGAATTCCTAGGTATGTGGGATCAATACTTGCCTTCGGTGGAATTTTACTACAAAAATAGTTTCCATTCTAGTATTCAAATGGCTCCATTTGAAGCATTATATGTAAAGTGATGTCGAACTCCAACTTGTTGAGATGAAGTTGGTGAAAGGAAACTTATAGGCCCAGAACTTATTGAAGAGACCACGAAAAAGGTAAAAAGAAATACAAGCCCATATTAAAGCAACCCAAAGTAGGCAGAAGAGTTATGCTGAAAACTGGAGAAAGGACTTGGAATTTCAAGTGGGGGATCATGTATTTCTGAAAGTATCTCCATGGAAGGGCGTCTGAAGGTTCAGCAAGAAAGGTAAACTTAGCCCTAGGTACATCAGACCATTTGAAATTTTGGGATGAATCAGTGTAGTAGCATACCGTTTAGAGATACCGCCAAATCTCTCTAGAGTTCATGATGTGTTCCAAGTATCATTGTTAAAGAAATACATGCCAGACCCAACACATGTACTCACATATGAAGGAATAGAACTGGAACCAGATTTATCATACTGTGAAAAGTCCATCAGGATTATGGACACAAGGGAGCAGGTATTGAGAAATCGAACAACTCGCCTAGTAAAGGTTCTTTGGAGAAACCAGAATATGGAGGAAGCAACATGGGAACTAGAGGATTTCATGGAAAAGAACCACCCACATCTTTTTGGTGGGCTACAAACATAAAATTTCAAGGGTGAAATTTCTGAAGGAGGGAATAATGTAGCACCCCAACATTTTATGGTATATTTCTTTTAAATAAGTTCTATTCATCACTATGTTCCTTTGAAACAATACTAGGTTATTTTGGATATAGTCGAAACCTATCCATTGAATATAAATTTTCCAATTCTAGGTTTTGAATTTCAAAAAATGGTCTTCTAGAGTTATGATCAGTAAATCATTTGGAATCTATAGAACAGACATGATTTTTGGTGAATAGTAACATACCCTTATGAATAGTAATATGAATAGAAATATGACCCTAATGAATAGTAAATTTTATTATCATTTATTTTCTTAAGTAAAGAAGATAATAATATCTTGGTTAATTTTTCATTGTGATAAAGAAGTAGTTGTAGAATTAGAACTGTTAATTTTTGAATTAAGTATGCTTTTATTTAAAAGTTAAATTAATAATATTTAGAAAATTATTTTTCAAAAATTGACTTCACTTTTAATTATACACGTTGAAAAATGGTAGGGGTGAATTTTTGGATTTTTCTGAAATTCTTGAATTTTTGATGAATAGTGAAATACGGTAAAATATTGTATATTCAATTTATTAGTTAAATACACTATTAATGACATCACATGTTATTCAAGGCCACTGGGTTCGAACTCACATGCACTTCTCACTATTAGGGCTCACATGAAACAACACTATTTGGTAGTCTTGAGAGAAATAATAAAATAATGAATTAAATATTCAAAATATACCCCTCTCCGCCACTATAAAAACCCCTCACCACTCCCTTTTCTCCTCACTACTATAAGCCTTGAAGCCACTCATAGTTTTGTCCAATTACCCTTCCCTAGTCACTCGCCACGACCAGGCACCTCTTAGTCTTTCCAAAAGAGCAAAACCCCTTCCCTTAAAGAGTTTCTCAAGGAGGTTATTTCAAGTGGTAAAGAACCCTTCTTTTTCATTTGGTTTCATTTAAATTTATAATCTTTTGCTATACTCTCATCACATCCTCTATCCAAATGATCATTATAAATCTAGAAACATCTATATACTGGATTTATATCAGGTGAATGGAAGAACCAACATAAATTTTCTTACTCTCTCCCTTTTATTTTATAAACGAAATCGATGTCCATGAGGTTTTAATTTATTACCTTTATGGATGACGAAGTATCGTTCTTCAATTTCTTCTTAATTATTGGTTATGAAACCATATTTATGGTTGAAACAGACTATAATATATGTGTTATAACCTAATTAATATTCAAGAACCATAATATGTACATATAATTAAGATATATGACAAAACGAGTTCGTAAATGCAAAAAACCGCCGAATAATTGAAGTGGTGGTCATCTCATGATTCATCTTCATTCCATGTAAAAAAATGATATAAATGACCATTTCCAATTATTTATGTTCCTTAATAATATATAATTCCAATCCTGGAGAATTATAACCATTCCACATAAACTTCATTACTTAAAAACAAGTGAATCAAAAATGAAAATAAAGGTAACGAACACTTTAGAACGACGAAATTCAATACAATAACTTATCAATAAAGACATAAATGAACTAACCTTAATTATGGTAAAATAAATACATGTCTAATAGGTTCTGAAATATTTTATTAACAAGTATAATTTCATATTCTAGGAGCTTAAGTACAAGAGCGGAACACGATTGGAGTTAACGTAAGGGTTTCTACATCTCACTTCCATTTTTGTGAGATTTTCCATATTCACTAGTAATACTTTTGTATGGTGTATGAATACTTAACATTGATGCCACATATCATGAATATCTTTATCTTCATGGTATTAAATCTATAATTTTTATATTATTAATTTTGGGGCATACGAATCATTTGATTACAAAGTCTAAGGGTTTCTCATCTCACTTTCATTTCAGTGAGATTTCCATTATTCGCTAATTATTCATAATATTTGGTATATGTGTACTTAATTTTGATATATAATAACATTATTCTATTTGTATTCATGTAATTCAATGATTCACTTGATTTTTATTAAGTTCTGGTCACACGGTTCGACCGATTACATTGTGGTAAAGGACTTTGTCTCAGCTGCCATTTTCGTTGTGACTATCTTTTTATTGTGCATCTAATAATCCTTATGTGGTGTACATACTGTTAATTTGAGATAAATTTTCATTTGAAATTATATTTATATTAAATATACATAATCTCATGTCATGGATATGTTTTTTTTCTAAACCGTATACCATTTTACATACGGGTTTTTGGAAAGTTATTTTAATTTTGGAAATATTGATGAATCCATATACTCTACTCTATACAAATATTGAAAGGGAATATTGATCTTGTATTGAATAAATTTATAAAGAATGATTTAGACATGCAGTGGTGGGTGGGGCCCGCTATATCCCCTCGATGCATCAGTAGGTCTAATGAGACAAAACAGATTGGTGACAAACCCTTCGAGTTTGTTGCCAAAAATCAGATGGGTTTCTACCAATAAAAATAAACCGTTTTTACGGTATTATGGTTTCATGTGCCTGATACATGATGTCCAGTTAATAAGCATTCTATTTATTCATTATCAGTTACTATTATTATCCATGAGGTTTTCACTATGACAAAATCTATGGATGCAGTTTCATTCTCAGTATTAATGTCATTAGTTTTTCATTTACTCACTAGGACATTTTGTTTATGTCATATTTATTATGATTCACTTATTATTGTACTCATGATTCTGCTATTTGTAACCCTTAATGAGCATTTTATCTCACCCCTTTTATTGTCTACCTTCAAAAAGTGATTAATAGAAGGTCTTCTTTTGAGTTCCTGTGGATGCAGTTTATATTTTTTTGGTATGTATTGTATTTTGTAACCTTTCTAATGTAATTAGAGTTACTTCTATGTATCTAGTTTCTTCAAGACTACTAATTGGATCGTTCCTTAGGGATTTTAATTCCTTCTAACCATGCCAATATCAGAAGTAATTCACCGGTGCCAGCCTAGTGGGTTCGGGGTGTTACAGTAAACATTTTTAAAATATGTTTATTTCCATATTCATAGATTCATTGTGATATTTGACTATTATAGTGTATAAACACCTTAGAAAGATCTATCATGATATAATTATTTTTAATTTTTTAGTTTATTTATATTTTATAAATTGCATTATTGTTTGATATTATTATTTTTGATTATATACTAAAACGATTACACACTTTTTTAGGATTCTTTATAAACTCTAGGGGACAAAACCAAACACATTTGGAGAAAGTAATTATTTACATAAAGTCATAGGTGACGAGCACTTTTCCAGAGATTAATATAAATTTTAAAATAAAATCATGTCATTTAGATATTTTAATTTTGTTACGGTAACTTCTAGAAATTCTATAGGAATGATAACCCAAGAATAATTAAATTATTCTACCATGATATAAATGAAAAAAGTTTTACTAGAGTGTGAGCAGAAGAAAAGAAAAAAAGACCAATTTTTCAAAGTAATATCATATATATTCTCATTAATTCCGCCAGAGGGTGCATATAAAATGGATGGATGTTTATTGTAACACCCTAGGATTTTATCGTATATCTCTTTTTTAAATATCATAACTTTGATGGATTTGTTTTCACACAACACTAAGTATAAATTAACAAAAAAGACTAGTAATATTTTTATCTTAATAAAACCATTATAAACTCGCAGTTAAATTTCATGGAATGACTATTATTGAAAAAATTATAAAATAAATATATTATATATTAAATAATTTTTTTAACTTTATCAAAATTATTTTATTGGTATTTGATAAGAATGAATCCATTTTTATGCATAAATAGAGCTATATTTTTCCAAAGTCAGTTTTACCTCATTTTAATGGTGTACATGGGTTAAAAATAAATGTTTAAGCATCAATAATTTCAATTGAAAAAAATAATCTCCATTTTTAAATTTGGAATTTAAAAATTATCTTAGAGTAAATTTTTGTAATTTTTTAGAAAATATTTATTTTCTAGTGAATAGTGAAAATACCGATTTTTATAATACTGTCAACTTCATTATATTAAATCTTTTTTATGATTTTTATTTAACATAAATATATCCTAAATAATATTTATTCAAAAATTATTAAAATTTTCAATCATAATTATATCTTATGTTGGTATATGTATTTTTTTCTTAAAAATTCATTTTCAAGTATTTTTTTAGTTCCATTTTATAAAAATAATTTTTATATATTTTTTTTTTCCAATTCTATAATTTGAATTTTTAAAAATTGATTAATGTTTTTTAATCATAAGGTATAAATTTATTAAATGTTCTCCTATTATTTTTGGTCCATATGATTAGTATCTTTGGTATTTTTTCTAATTACTATGGTTATGTGGGAATTGGATAATTTGTGGTAAAAAATGATACTGATTAAATAATTACCATAAAACACTCCCAAATTCCATTTAATGATTTCTATTCAAACATTAACACATATGGTTCTAATATTAGTTATCTAATGGATAGTTTTCCAAGGAAATGAATTTGATATTATTAAAATCAAAGAAAAACACAAAATGTCACTTTTTTATCTCAAATATATCTTATGTGTCCACATGGGGGTAAAGTTAGGTAATGAATGAATATAGGTGTCCATATTCGAATAAATAAACTTATTTTTTTGATATGAATTATTTATCACATTTGTGGTCAATTTAGACGAGGTTATGATATTTATAATATTTCATTTAATGAAAATACAATGATGTCACATACTTATTTTTAATAATTATATTATTTATATTTCATTAAATAAAAAGACAATGATGTCACACCCTTTCCTTTTCTTCTTTTTACAATTGAAATAAAACTATGTGTGATTAAGATATTAAAAACTATTCAATAGATACATTTTCTTCTTTAGTAAAGAAAACCTTGTTAACATACCATGGGGTTATTATGATGTTTTATCCTGATCTAATTTATTGCATATTGAAAACAAGAATGATAAATAATGAGGGATTAAATGAGAAATCCAACAACTGATCAAGTGAGGATGTTAAAAGGGATAATTTTTTTAATTTATTTAAAAATTATACCAACACTTATTAACCCTCCCATCAGTGTTGGAAAAATACCTTGGTTATTATTTTAATTGGTATCAAATTAAGCCAAACCACTATTAGATTTTCATATTTCCATTTATTTAATTTTTTATGTTTCTATTCAAAATAAAGTATGTAATACCAACCTAGAGGGATTAAATCATCAACAAAAAGATTTCCATATCTTTCAAAACACAAAAGAGTATAATGAATAAGTAATAAAACAATAATAAATAAGAATAACCTCTATGAAAAGATTAAGAAAACATATATTTATCATGGTATAAACACAATAATATCAATCCTTGAACTGATATTGAAGACTATATGGAAAAATATATTACAATGAAGTAGGGTAAATCTTTCACATAATGTGTATAAAATATCATACATGGAAATGAGAAAATAGAATATTCTTTTATACATAGTTCTATTGATGAAAAAATATAGGTTGATAAGACCATATCTTAGAATAATTACTGGAAATAGATCCTAAATAATTATATTCCTATTTGATAAAATTATTATAGGGTTTACCCAAATATGTTGCAACATATATTTTTAGGTCATGTAAATCATTTTAGGATGAGATTATCCAATTTTAATTGGATTTATAAATTATTAAGTATATCATGAATGAAAATAAGTTGATGTGAAAAAATCTCACAAACCATGTTGAATCTAAAAGTGGAAGTAATATAGATCTTGATTGTTACTACACACAAATTGATGATTTTTTTATTAAAACTAAAGAGAATATATAATCCTTAAAACGTATATAAGAATAGTTCCATAAAATATAAAATAATTTAAAAAATTCATTGAAGTTGAAAATTTTCAACTGAAGGCTAAGGAAAAGAAGATAACAGAAGACGAAAAAATATTGTACAAAAGAGGTAAAATTGATGAATATAATGATGATTATTTTTTGAATATGTAATGATTTTGTAAATACCAAATAATATCAATATATTCTGAAGAAAACATATAAATATGAGATACGTTAAATACAAGGTATATTAGAAAATCATGGAACTGATAAAGTTGTGTCTTCAGAACATGTCAAGGGAAACTATTACACTATATACAAAAAAAGAGGATTTTAGTGTTGAGGTAATCCAATATGCTAGAAATAACTATCAAATGTTATTCCATAACAAATATTTTTTTGACTCATGGAAGAAGGTACCATTCACATATACTAATAATGATTACCCAAAATCTATTTTCACAAACAATATAGATTTAAATTCAGAAATTTTATGGATAACAATGAATAAAAATGTAAAGGAATAAACCAATACATATATATTGTATGGAGGAAAGTATTTTATGATCTATTCCAAAAAATTGATAAAAAATAATGGGATAAGATCCACAAAAACATTTTTGTAAATTCGTCTATATTATAACTTAATAAATGAAACTAAGGTTTGTTTGATTCCATTTATTGTAATATATTTTAAAATAATGTTAGGGATTTATAGTATAATATTTCCATTTATAAAAAAATGTGATTCTGAATCAAGGGGAACTGGTTTAAATAAGGAAAATATCATAGAATAATTCGAAATGTAAGTCATTCATCAACCATATTTAAAATAATTAGATATGTTTATAAATTGTTCAACAAAAGTGGACTTACTAATAGTGAAATACATCCCAATATTTAGAGGAAACTATTTAATGGTATTAAATATAGAAAACCATAAGTTCCAAATAGATAGTAAGGTAGAAAATTTGTAATGTTGACCTTTAGTTACAACCAAATGAATATACTCAAAGTATATCCAAGAAATATAAGAAGAATTATTCAATAAAAAGAAACATATGTTTATTTTTAGGGATAATATGAAACATCATGGATACTAGTAAATATTCCATGAATCTATATTTTAAAAGGAGGAATATTAAAAACAATATCATGAAAAATTAGAAGAGAAATAGAAGAACTAACATTGTGAAATATGTAATGACCCCAGCTTTTCATACATAGATATTACATGTTTTTTTATTAACATTCATTACAGTACACAAACACATGAAAAAGGATCATAAAGATATATTACCTTTGTAAATAGTGAAACATGAAAAACAAGTTCATAGGTGAACAACATCATCTCCCACTATGTTATTTATAACTATAAACCATATTAGACAAATTATATATAATAGATTTCATCATTACATGGGGAAAAGAAACATAAAAGAGGCTGAACTCAGCTACTTAGTAATGGTAATAATGGGAGATAAGTAAACATAACATGATTATAAAGGAATGAGAACAAGATAATAACATTTGAAAACAATAACATATAAGATAGAGATCATACTGATTGGTCATATTAGAAATACTGGTGGTTCGTTAGGATTGAATCATTAAGGAATCATATAACACGATCCATTAGAGAATAATAATGGCATAAAAAAAAAAAATCAAATTTTGGAATAAAAATAATATTATAAAATCATATACATAGAAGTCATGGATCCTTTCCATGTATATTATATTAGAATAGGTTCACTACCGAAACCATCGTAGAAGTCAAGGTTCACTCCCAAGACTATCAGAGTAGATAAAGTCCCTTAATGAACTAGGTTCCCTCCAAATTCTAGTCTGGTTTATCTCATGATATGACAGTATTTAACCATTCTGTTATAGAAAGATATAAGTCTCAAACATCATATAATTAAAATCATAATTATTTTTCCAAAAGATAAAAAACATCCATCATATTAGAGATCACTAAAAGACATGGGTTTCTTAAGAATTACCTTATCAATCAACCCATGAAAATGAAATTGGTTTCATATGCATTTCATCATAACATAACCTATGTAAAATAAATGGTTTCATAAAAATATTTATATCAAAATAATATACCATCCCATGAAATAATAAGGACAGTAAAAATGGATCATATCCACTGTAAAACATAAGAAACACAGATGTTTTATTGACATTTATGAACAAATATTCCAAAAAATCATTAAAACATTAAAAGAGAAGATATCCATTCCATTTTAAAAAATCATTGTTTTAATATAAAAAATAAAAAATAATAAATAAATTTTTTTCATTGAAAAAAATATTATAAACTTGTAGTTGAATCATTAAATCATTCAGTGTTCATGATGGTAAAAAATTATATTCATGTTGTACACTTCAAAATAGATATTCCATCCACATATTTGGTAAAATTTAGAATTATATCATTCAAAATACAACAAGAAGATTCATTTTAAAATAATTTTTAGAGGTAAATAAGTGTATTAATGAATTTAAAATTTATTATTTTATTTTATTTAAAAATATTAAATAACTTTTTTTAACATGGATATGGCTGAATAAAAATTATCAAAGAGAGAAATCATGTATATTTTTCAGAAAAAATTGACTTCCACTATTGAGAATATAAATAATGTAAATTGAAGTTAAAAATGAATTATCATGAAATAATAAGGTTAAGAAAATTAATGAGTTTCTTGAGATGTATATCACAATATTTTTTCTTGAGAAACATAATCACAAACAATCTTGATAACTGATGAGATTAAAAAAAATCATTACCAACTTATTATCATTTGAAATATTATGCAAAATTAAATATAACCATTAAATTAAAATTTAAATATAGTTAAAATAATGATATTAATTATATAAAATTTCAATGGGAAGTATATTCACATAATGAAATAAGATAGGTGATAAAATATCTTATGTCCCAAAAAAGGAAAACTTAGATAAAATCCCTTACCTTATGTCTCAAATTCCTTTGTACATGTTTTAATGTCATTTATAATTAATATATGTTTATTATAAAAGTATTAATGAACCATACTAATCTTAACTATACCTTATATTATTTACACATTAATTTTTTTTATTACATGTTTATTAATAATTTATTCTTTTAATCCCATTTTGGGTAACTACTTTTTCACTTTTCATGTATATTTTGGTTTTGTTTTTTCTATCCTTTTAGTTTTAGTTTGATAATTAATTAATCATATATATAATTGTAACCATGATATATATATTATATATATTCATTTTAAATTAATTTTTTGTAATCCATAAAAGTTATAGATATAAAACTAACTACATTGTTCAAGGATACGGTAAGTCATATGTACATATGAATGTTATTTACATATTTTAACTGATGAAACAGAATAATGTTAAATAATATATTACCATTAAATAATATTTTTATTTCATATAAATATAATATATTTAAAAATGTTATCCTTATATCCTTCCATGCAAATCATTAGTTAAAAATGAATCACATCACTTCCGGAGGTAGTGGTATATCGTACACACGAATGACATTATCGTGTTATCAAGAGAAGGGAATATAAGAAGGTATATATTATTTTATAATTATATAAATATTATTTTATCATTAATGTATTATATAATAATTAGATACATCATTATATCCATCCATGAGAAGTAGTGATGGATAACCAATTTTTTCAGTTCATGAAGTGGTAGTCTGTCACACACACGATCAATGCTTTAATTTCTAATTTTACAAAGGATATAGTTTTAGGTAATTATCTTAATAGAAAAAATATATTTCAGATAATTATATTATTATATCATCATGGTTTAAAAATATTTGAAGTATGTTGGGAAAAAATAAAAAACACTCGGTTAAGGATGTTGCCTCTTCTTTGAACAACTTCTTTTTATTTACCCAAAAAGTATTCGAAGGTTATATTATCACAATAAAAGGAATATGTGATAATTTAAGGTAATTAGGGAAGTTAATTTGGTTGGTATTGGCTGAATTAATGCTAATTTAGGGTGTTGAATGGATAAGAGAGTGGGTGGCCTTTTATAAGTTGGTGAGAAGGAACACTAGGAATTTTTAAAAAGAATTGCACCCAGATATTTGTCATGAAAAATAGTAAACAATTTACCATTTTATATTATTATAAGATAATAGGTCAAAATATGACCTTATAATAGCAATTAAACATACTTTGGGACATTTTAAATGATTATCATTTTATTTTAACTCCTTGTGAAACACATTTTTACCTTAACCATAGTAATTAAGTTTTTTTTTAATTTTTTATTCTCATTATGGTAAAAACATAATTTTACCTTATTATATAATATTTATTATTATTATTTGAATTATTTAATTCATTTATACATGTTCCATTAATATAATTGGAATATTTTAATATATAATTTATCTTGCATACGTGATGGAAAAGTTTTGTTCAAAACAGGAAAGTATCAAAATAGTAAAAAGGTTTTATATCAAAATAAAAAATAAAATTTATTAAATAGAACTATATTAGTTATATATTAACATAATTTAACTATTTATACTTTTAAAACCATTTCAATAAAACATTTATCCTTATAATATTTTGAAATGAAAATTCATTTTTAAATAATAAACAATATTTGTCACTATTTAATGAAAAATTAATATTTTAAGAAAAAAAATCACCCTAAGATAATTTTTAAAACATGATTCAAAAAATTAAAGTCATTTTTAAAAATAAAGTTACTAAAATTTTCTAAAATTAATTTTATTATTTTTTTTCTAAAAAAAGAAATAAAAGCATTTTTGAGAAAATAATATTTTCAAAACATATAAAGACATCACTAAAATGTAAGTAAAATTTTTTCTATATATTTTTTATGTAAACCAATTATAATTAACATTTAAAATTTCATTATTTCTATTCATATCAACATGTTTTTTGGGTAGATCATAACATCCATATTAAATAGTAATACAAATAGAATACTGTGGTTTGTTAAAACTAACTATTGAATGTAGTGAAAACTATCAATGAAATTTAATTTAATAAAATAATATTTCATAGAATATTGGGGTGTTATATTATAAAAATTTTAAATAGAACTTCACCCTCAAATTTTTTTCACATTTGTGAAAAAACGCATTAGAATTCTTCCTCAATAGACACTATGGTTCCCACATAGCTTCCAAAAATGGGCGGTTTCACAAAAAAATATTTACTAATTGACTGATTTAATTTTGTAGATGATTCTATTTATAATATAGAACCTCCACCAGTTGTTCATTGTAGAAAATATAACACTATTGTTGTATGTACAATGATTTTAGTTCATTTAATGTGTTTGATATGTACTTTCTTAGTAGAGATACATTGAACACATCTTGTATTTGTGAAATTTTTGGGCGATGCACTCACTAGGATAACATCCCAATAAGATCAATAATTTCAAAGGGACCAATATAAATTGGGAATTGAATCCCTTTATTACTAAATCTTGTAACCTTATTCCATGGGGGAATTCATAAAAACACATCGTCACCAACATCATATTCTATAACACACCAAATCAGAATAACTTTTCTGTCAAATTTATGCCACCCTTATGTGAATAGATGTAAAATCATCTACCATTTATTTGGCTATCTTAGGTCACAATATAATTATTTTTATAACTTCATTCAAGCACATTGGACTCTCCACTTTTTTCTATTGAGGGATTCTTAAGGATCCATATGAATACTTCTCTGAAATCAATTGTTGTATATAAACACAAGTAGAGGAAGTAATTGATCTAAGTCTCCTTTGAAATCCAAAGACCAAGATCTCATCATATCCTCCAGGTTTCAAATTTTTCTCCTAGTATTTACCTATGTTTGAGGATGATACAAATTGTTAAAACTAAACTCTCTATCAAGATCATGTTAATGACTTCACCATAACATTGAGGTAAACCTCAGATAATGATAAGTCATAATGGAATATGGTACTCCATCAAACCGTACCACTTACTTAATGTATGCCATGTAATTATGATCCATGAAAAAATATTCTCTAGTAGAAATAAATTTATTTATCTTTTTTTAGAGACCAACTGTATCCCATATTGCATTGTTCCTTTAAGATGTTTGGGGGGGGGGGGTCTGATGATAAAATAAATGGTGATATTTTCCCATTTCCACTCTGATATAGGTAATCGATTTAACGTCCCCTTATAAATTTATCTCTTACCTTTAACATATTGAGATAGCATGCATAAACATAAAATCTTTAGGGTACCACTTTTCATATCATCCCACCAGAAATACACTTTCAAATCCCTATACATCATCATACATCCATGATTAATAGAGAATGAAAAAATATAAGAATCCTTTAATAAATCCCTCTTAAAATATGGTATGTTTGGAAACATTCATGTTTATTGACCAATATAATTATTTTATAATCATGTTTAAACTCCTAAACATTTCCTAGCTTCTTCTGTAGCTCTATAACATCCAAATACACCTCCTTAATATTCACATTGATGGATGGTTGAAAACTCATTTTAGAAAGATAATGTTTTTTCTCAATTATTTAGGATGTATAGATCCATAATTTTCAAATATAGAAATATTGGATCTTTTTTTACCCTCATCATGGATATGGTACCATAATCATTTTGAATCAAATAATTAGCCATGTTGTTATATTTCCTAAGGTGGAAATGTATTGAGAAGGCATAATTGTTAATCAGCTCTAACCATCTACGTTGGTTCATGTTCAAATCCATCTTTTTGAGTATATAATTTAAACATTTTTGATTGGTATATAAGTCACAGTTCTCAATGTAATGATTATTCCTCTATATATTTACTAAAAAAATTATTATACCTAACTACAAATCATGAGTTTGGTAATTTTTATTATGAACCATCAATTGTATTAATATGTAATCTATAACCATGTCATTCATCATTAAAAAAATCCCAATACATTCTTGGATACATCACTAAAGATTAAAAACCCTTATTCATTATATGTTAATGTAGGTTCAGGTTCACTATCAAATCATCTCCTAGGTTCTATGAATTTTCCTTCCATTCATCTATATAAATAAACTATCTACCATATGGGTTTACATGGTGAGTGGAATTGATAATTGTGAGAAATTCACCAAAAAACGTGAATAACATCTCATCAAACTAGGAAATATTTGGATCATAGTCATAGTTTTTGAACATGGATATCATTAAAAAGGCTTTTTCATTAATGGATCTACTAATATTCCCACAAATGTGATTATATAACCCGAAATGAAATTGTTTGTAGCCAAAAATCCCAAATTGTATATTTTTTATACATATTCTATTTCCTAATGGTATTTTGTAAAATTCTCAATTGATTTCAAGCTCTATCATTTACTTTTAATGGATAATAATATCATCTATTAACTCTACCAAAAACTGACCAAGGTAATATCTATAGTCTATTTTCATTAAATCCGTGAATAAGGTTGTGGAATTTGTTAGATGACATGGAATCACTATATACTCATAGTTTTCATAACTTATTTTGAATGTTTGTTTCAGTATATCATGCTTATTTTACCTCAATTGATGATATCTGAAAATAAGTTCAATCTTAAAAAAGTATCGATCTCTATGTAGTTGATTAAATAAGAAAACAAAAATGGGGTCTACTATAGTTGTTATTTATTGTGATATTGTTAGGCTACCAATAAATATTGGAATGGACCATAATTCCATTATTCTTTTTTCATAAAGAGATAACGTGTACTGAAAGGTTACAGTCATGGAAGAAAAAATCCCATGTCAAGACACTTCGGGAGGTGCTTCATCAATTCCTACAACTCAATATGGGCCATTCTATAGGGAGTATTTGAAATATTTTTGGAGACATATATGATTTATATTGAAAACTAAACTTCACGATTTAATGTACAACTAATCAACTCATTTATAAAGACCCCATAAAACTCCCCTACAATAGGAATATCATCTATGTTTATTTTCTCCCCACATATGAGATATAATCCCATTTGAATAGGAATCAAAACTCATATAAGGCATGTTATTTCCATAATATTTTAATTTATATCATCACACTGATTGAGGATCATAGCCTGGTTTGTAATATCAAATGAGTCTTCACTTTCTCAACAATTGATGTGTGATTTATATAGATAAATCCAATCCATTTCTTATATAATATCAAATTAAACCAAAGTAAGAATGAAAATATTTCAAATAATCACATTCCCATAAACCTCAATAGAAGAGGAATCATATACTTTAGGTGTGATCATCATACCATTATTGGCTTTCAATTTAAATTGTATATTTAACTTTGTTTTTTGGAATCCTGATACCATTATCAAATTCTTTAGATATAAAAGTATTGGTAGATATACACTCAAATAAGACATTAACCATTTTAGAGTGGATGATAAGTGTACCTTTCACTATTTCATTATCTCAAACCTCATTAAAAAGAGTAATTTCATGTGATTTACCCATGTCACTCATCTTAAATGGTAAAAAACATCAATAAAAACCATTACCCTCTAGATTTGTGAATTGGTTAGCATATTGACCATACTCATTGAATTGAAACACTAGAGCATGGGTGGTTCATTATCTGAAGCTTTATATCTATTATCATCCTTGGATGACTTTTTCATATCACATAACCATTCTATTTCCCTATGAACTTCCATTCCACAGAACAAACATTTAAAAATCCCCTTGATAAGGATTCATCCATATTCCCTTCCACACATAGAGTATGATGGAAACCCCGTATTCTTCTCTCCATGTTTCTTAGTTTTTCCCTTGAACTACTATTTTATTTTCATATCAAATCAATTTGATTAATGTGTAATTATAATATAAATTTACACCTTGAGATAATGTAGAATCATTTCTTCATAGATTCTAAATTCCATTAGGGCTAACACCTTATTCACTAAATAATTAATCAACCTTAATTTTAGGTAGGATTATAATTCCAGAAGTATACCTTACAGTTCTTGTAAAATTTTCCTCATTTATATGAATGGACTCATAATCCATCTAATTTACCTCATGGAATTACTTCTCTATTTTTTATAATGAATTTTAGGGAAGTACATATTGGAAAATAATCATTTTAACTCATCCCATACCATGGATTCAATTTTATGTTGTTGACTTTTATTTTAGATGAGGTTCCACTATTTATCCACTTCACCTTCTAAACAATATGCATCCAATTTTTTTTCAAGATCAAAATATTTTGAATATAAAACATCATTTTAGTGGTATTGATTCATTTATCTAGATCAAGATTATCATTAGAAAAAGTAAAATATGGTGGATGTTTCCATATTTAGGACTCAAAAGAATCTTTTTCCCTCCTATTCTCATTAGTAATTTTTTGCATGATTGATATATTGATTAATTTTGTAAGCATTATAATGATATTTTGAAACTTAAATCCCCTAAAAATACATTTCTCAGGTGGAAAATGATTTTATTTTCCATTAAATGTAGTATTTACATGTTTAATTTTGATTATATCCATAAAATAAAATTAAAAAGTTTAGTTTTATAAACAATAATCATAGTGGGAAGACAAAATCGTGGAAAATAATTTATTGGATGTCTAAATCAAGACACCTCCTTTTAATTCCCTGATAAATAATGTTTGACATAGGATATTCATGATGAAAAACTATTAAAATAAATCTTTAATGTTCATAAAAATGTAAATTAACAATATAATATCTCCTAGGAGTGTCAAAATAAATGCACAGTAAGGTTCGTTATCATGTTCCATGTAATTATTGAGTCGAGACCAACCTACTTTTTTTAGATTTTTTACCCCTAGTAACATATATGATAGAACTATGTCCAATTTTAGTATACAAAGAGTTATTTAATTCTTGGTAAACTACATAATATATTCCATAAAAACAATTTATGATGTTACCATATACATAGGCTTATCCTAAGGGTTTTCACTGATGATTTTTCATCTGAGATTCTAGGGGTTGACCTTACCAGTTATTTGACACCAACTATATAAACCCCTGATTCTCATACATAAATGTTACTTATTTTTTAATGAACATTCATTACATTACAAAAACACACTCATGAGTATCCTAAAGGTATAACGCCTTTTGATACTTGGAAAAATAAAAAATTAGTTCATATGTGACCTAAATCATCTCCCACTAAGGTCTTCAACAATAGAACCCTTTTAAAAAATATAATTAAATATTTATTTCTTCATAAAATAGGGTAAAAAATCATAAGAGAGGGTAATATCATATTCTAAATATAGTTAAACAAGGGATACAATTAAATATAATATGAGATGAATGGTGTGATACTATGAGCCTAATATTTGAAAACCATAACATGAATATCAAAGATCTTAACCATGGGTCTTGGAATGAATATTGGTAGTTAATAATACATGATTGATAATGGAATCAATGAACATGAGCATTGAGAACATATAAATGGAATAATATATGAAATTTTGTCATGTACATAAGCATAGAAACACCAGAGGTTGTTATCATTGGTGAAATTGTGGTATGCACATAAGAATGAGATCACAACAATGACATAAAATAACCCATGGAAAAGAAATGGTTTTATAAAAATATATTAATATAATAATAAAACATCCTAAGAAATAATAATAATGGTACGACCAGATTATATCCCCAATAAAACAAAAGAAACATAAAATGTCCTTTTCTTCATTGAATGTAAATTCCATAAAAAATCATTAAATAATTTTTGAGGAAAATATCCAATTAATTTTGAAAATACTTCATTAAAATATAAAACATGAAAAAATTAAAGAAAATATTTTGTCCAAAAATAACCTTGGAATGTTATAATGTACTCTATAAATAATTTATTGGTCTTGATGGATGAAAATTCTATTCATGTTTTATTCAATAAAACAATGATTCCTTTAATATTGACAATAAATTCAAACAACACAACATTCATAAAATGGAATAAATATTACAATTATTTTTTTTGGAAAATTCAAAAAATTATATAAAAGACTAAAAAATATTATTTTATTTTTACGAAACATCTTTAAAACATATTTTTGAACATATTTATATAGAAGTGAAATCATTTTTGACTGAATAGATAAATAAAGATGATTTCTCTTAAATATTTTCTTCTAGACTCCTAAGTACTTAATGAGTGAATAACTATGGGAAAAAATTTATTATCAATAAATAAACATAAGATAAAAAAATTCATGAGGTTCATGGGATATGGACCATAATATTTGATCATTTGATACACAATCATAAACAATCCTCATGAATGATGATATTGTAACAAGAAAATATTTACATCTTTCGTATATTTTGAATTGTAAGAACCATTAAAGATTAAAATAAAATGAAATTTATTATATAATTAAAATAATGATATTAATGATATAACATTTCAAATTTAATTTTACCCACCATATACTATAATATAGGTAGAAATTAAATCTTAACTCCCAATGAAATAAATATTAGAAAAAAATAAATTACCTTAAGTCTTGATATCCTTCATACTTGTTAAAACCTCATTTATAATAAATGAAAGATGATTATACATATATTATCGAACCATTATCATATATATCATACCATATATGAATTATTTATTAATTTCAATTACATTTTTATAAAAAAATTATTGTTCAAATCACATGTCAGGAAATAAACGATTCATTTTTCATGTATGTTTTAGTTTGTTATTTTCAATCCTGTTACATTGATCATGATTTAATAATATACACAATGATAAAAATGATATAATTATAATATATATTCATTATATATTTATTTATATTAATCAATAAAATATAGATATACTATATGAAATACATTATTCATGGATACGGTAGGCTATATGTACACATGAATGTTCTCTCAATCTATTAATAGATAAGACTTTTAAAAGATAAATAATATATTACCTTCAAAGAATAATTTTTTTATATAAATTCAACATATTTAATAATTTTACCCTTAATAACTTCTATGAAAATCATTATTGAAAATTAATCATTCTGTTTCCTGAGGTAGAAGTCCAACATACATAAGAACAACTATATCATATTCTCTATGAAATGGAAAGTAAGTAGGTATATGATATATTATAATTAAATAATAATTATTAATTAATATTCATTATATATAAAAATTATATACCAAACTATATCCAATGGTGAGAATCGGTGATGGAAAATGAATTTCATTAGTTCGCGATGCGTTAGTCTGTCGTACACATGATCAACTGTATTGTTTCAGATCTGAGAGAGGAGGAGATGATTTTAGGTCCTGAAATTTACATAAAAACATCTAATTATATATAATATAATAAATTTATTATATAATTATGGTTTGATATTATTTTAATGAGGGGGGGGGGGAACAAAAAATAAAACAGTCGGTTATGGATGTTACGACTTCTTCAAACAATTACTATTCATTTGCACCAAAATAATTCCTAGGTCGGATTTATGAATAAAAAACATTATATGATTATTTAAAATAAGTAGTGATGTTATTTAGGTATTTATTATCTTTAAAAAATGTGTTTTTGAGTTTTTAAATGACAGGATATGGTGTGGCCTTTTATATGTTGGGTAGAGGACACACATTGACTTTTTGGAAATAAAGAGTCACTCCCACATTTTTCTATTGAAAAAAGACACCAAAATGGTCTATTTTCTTATCATAGACGATATATGGTATATATATGAATATAAAATAATAATTAAACATGTTTTGGGTCAGTTTTAGTCCTTATCTATTAGTTTAACCGTTGTTAAACTTGTTTTTATCCTATCTGTGGTAATTAATATTTAATATTTTTTAATATTCAATATGGAAAAATATTTACATATAATATAATATAATTTATTATAAATAAAAATATTTAATTAATTTTTATAAATTTTTTGTTCATAATATTAAAATTAATATTTAAAACTAATCCTACATATGAGATAAAAAATTAGGTTTCCAAAGAGAAAAGTTTCAATCGTTTATAACGTTCTAGAATCAACATCCAAAATAAAATTGGTTACAGATACCTGTATTTGTTCAATTGAAACATAATTTTACTAATATTACTTTTATAATCATTTAAATAAAAAATTAACATTATAAATTATTTTAACGAAAATAAATTTTTCAATACAAACCACTATTTCAAAATTCATTGAAAAAATAATCTTTAATGTAAAGTCCCAAAAATTAAACATAATATAATTAAAAAAATTTAATAAAAAATGAATTTAATTAAAAAAAATTCATACATTTCAAAAAATTACATTTATTATCTTTTCATCAAAATAAATAAAAGCACTTTTTCAGAAAATAGTATTTTCAAAACATATAAGGACTTCATGAAAATTTAAATAAATTCTTATCAACATATTTTAATTACATAAAACCATAATCTTAAATGTTTAAAAAACATTTATTCCTATTAATACTGCTAATTTTAATGGCTCGTTCATACCATCAATTTTTAATAGTAATATAAATAGTATATTGTGGTTTGTTAGCACTCAGTGTTTCGTGTAGCATACTCTATCAAAGAAATAAAATTTAATTGAAAAAAACATATTTCATAAAATATTTGTGGTTTGAAAAAGTATTACCTTACATATCATGTGGAATTTGAAGAAACTTGACAATGCTTTAATAGAATGAATAACTATTTTTTGAGCTTACTTAAAAAGGGAAATAAAATTAGAAGATGACCATGTAAATATTATTTTAAAAAGAAAACATAATTCTCCAAATAAGTGAGGTGTTGAGTTTCATGAGGTATTATCATAAGATAATATACCAATACCTCATGATTTTTTATTTTTGAGGTGTAAGAATGTTAGACACATCATAAATGATTCTTTAATCACTATATTATCATAATAAGAGATATTTAAGACCATTAAAATTTCACCCTGTGATTCATGTGCATTGACTGATCATGTTAGAAAAATAATATCCCAAATAAAGATATAATTAATATATCTATACATCCTAAATATTTTATTAAATGCATGAAAGTTATCATAAAAAATTATATTAAACATGGAGCAGAAAAAGAAAGAGTATCATTGGAATGAAGAGAACAAAAATTTTGTTTCTCTTACTAATGGGAAAGGTGGTTACACATTATTCCCTTATCATTTTTTTTGTTTTATTTGGGTTATCGCATTTAAAAAAATTATAGGTGAATCTAGTTCTCAAGGAGATAACAAAAAGTATTAATATGCCAGAATAACTATTCTATATATGATAAAAGACACCATAATGGTATTTTTTATTAATAGTTAAACTAAATAAAATAATAATAAGATATATACCATGATTATGTTAAAATTGAGTCCATACTTTAAGTGGCTTTGTATTTTGATATGTTTCTATAAGACTGTAATTCACATATAAATCTGATTTCTTGATGGTGTTTCAAAAATTATCTTTGAAGAGGTATGTATTCCTATTCTACCAACCTTAGATTCTCAATAATAAATTATAATATTAAAGCATGGAAATTTATTATATAAATAAGAAAAAATATTGGGAAATTTTAGTTTATGCTAGGAATAATTTCTAAAACCTACCACATATATTTTGAATGTTTTTTACTTGTATTTTGAGATAATTATAAGATCTTAATTTTTAATTATAATTAAACTATGGTTATCAATTTTTTATTATTTGGTTTGAATCTAAGGGAATATAAATAGACCATGAATGATTTATTTTATTTCTTATCGGTTCTCATCTTTTTATATTGATTTATGGATATCTTTGTTTTCTATATAATTCCATCTAGTTTTTAACACCATGAATGGATGATGTTGAATTAGGGTGGAATGATTGATGGAACATTTCATAAGTATAAAATTATACCATACATTATCATACAATTTGAATTCATTTTTAATAAGGGAGAGAGAAAAATATTAAATAAGTCAATGAGAAAAAGGTAAAAATTAATGATGAATTAATAATAAGAATTTATAATCATATTTGAAATTATATTTGAAATTTTGAGTAATTTTTCTTCATTTTAAACATTGAATGATAAATATCTTAAAAAATTTGGTAAGTGTTATTTAATTTTTTATAAGTGGTCTAAAATGATTTTGTAGGTTTATGAGTTACTTTAAAGGAATCTGAAAATAGTCGAGAATATATGTAATAGAATCTATATATGGAGATTTATATCAATAGATCCACACATAGAGGTTCATGAATAAATATTAACATATTAATAACCACATAAGGTGATTTGATGTATGAAAAACCATTTCAAGGGATTCACATTAGTGCTAATCATGTAAGGAGATCAATGTGGTGATGAATCAGAATATAAAACTCATTCAACCATATAAGGGGATTGATATATGGAAGGTTGATGTAGGAGTGGAGCTCGATGTAAGAGTGGTGACATAAATATATCCATGTCATATTAATTGACATAAATATATCCATTTACGAGGATCAACATAATATTTATTTAAATATTGTGTATTTATTTTAAAAATTTAAAAAATTATTTATTTTGAATAAAAGGATAAATTACGATGATTCCTGGTATCTGTTCTATAATTATTTATATATCACAACGATATTGTTACTCATTTTTATTCAAACTAAGAATTAAAAATCAAAATTATGGTGATACATGTGATGATGGAATCCATACAAAAATTAAAATTTCAACATCCAAAGAACTACAAATGGTGTGGATTTTTCATATAAGTTAAAGTTGTGATATTTCAATATCTCATGGGGAATTCAAGATAGAGTCCTTATGAGAATATATTTATATTACATTTATGTTTTAAATTAGATTTAAAACACCTAAATTAATGTGGGACATAAGGATTGCATTTTTAGAGTTTCATAATGTTGTGGAATATTGAAATAATAATATTATTGTTTATGAATATATATTATAAATTATTGTTAAATGTGATATGTTTTATAGAATTATTAGAAAAAATATTCACTACTAGAAAGATGAATATTTTTAACAATGAGAGAGAATAGCTAAGGACCATGACCATCAATCTATATAATTATTATGAAATATTATTTGTAAGATTATTTGATTGTGGTGGATCTAGGTACTTTATTCTGAGGAGTACGAAGACAATTTCATGTGGCATGCTCTATAGTAGGATTTATTCCATTGAAACATATGAGGGGAAGGAAAAATATGTAATACTATTGATTTATAATTTGATATATTTATAAAATAATATATAATCCTTGATAATGAGGATTAAAATGGTGATTTGTTGATCTGATTCAAATAGAATAGTAAGGGAGGAATCTGGAAGAACGTGGGGTTTCATTATAAATATCTCAATAAAAAACCTGTGGGAAATATATTATACCTACACATTTAGAGAAGTTGATAATACCCTTTCAAACCATATATATATAGATAACCAAAAATCTTTAGTGATAATAACATTTTTATCCCATTAAATGGTAGTACACATAAAGAAGTAGGCTCTCGCACCATTCACTATGGTTGTATATGTTCTTGTGTACTGGTTTCCTATCATTTCACTTCCATATAGGTGTGGATGTAATTCTGTACAGTTTGTCTAGGATTCAATCATTCATATGGGATTAATTCAAAATGAATGATTTATAAAAATAACAAATTGGTAATAATGATTCACCCACCCAAACATCCCCCCATCATTTATGCACCATAATTGATCTCAAATCTATGATTGATTAGATAACAATGTGCCCCTTGATATTATAAAATTTATAATGTAATCATGTAGAGTTCGAGTTCTATAAATAGTATATTTTTCTTTCCTTTTGTGGGAATAAAATTCATGTGTGGAAAAACAAAATGTTATCCTATATTATTTTAAAATGATTATAAGTTATTTATGATATTAGATAGGGATTTAAATCTATTTTTAAAAATGAATCTATGAAATTTTTTGGAAAAATGATACATGGAAGTTGATTGGAAGTAAAGAAATTATATACATGTATCTTTATCAGATAAAGGGTGCAGATTATAGATGGGGCTATACACTTGTTAAGATATGTGTAATTTTCTAGAAAATGTGTATGAAAGAATTTTCATGATCAATTAGGCAAAACTAAAATTTTATATATTTAAATGTAAAGATATTATAAATGATGAATATGATATTTTGGACGAATAATTCACCATGGTGAAGGATGTATTTAGTAACATCATAGGTTTTAGGGACAATATATAAGACACTATAGTGGTAAAAATTTAATGATAAACTTTTGAGATTGATTTTATCCAAATTTTTATGGTATAGAAGTTAGAGAAAATCCTACTTTGGATAAGTAAACGAATTCTATTTTAAAAATTAAAACCTGAAAAAAATTTATTTTGAATAATTATACAAAATAAGAGATGTATTTTAAATCCATGATTTATTTTAATATTAAATAATATGTTGATGAAAATGTAAGTGACTCTAAAAATGATACTCGGAATGATCAGGCTCTGAAAAGGTTTTTTTGTTAATCTGAAAAATTATTTAAAAAATATAAAGGAAATAAAAGGGAAAATTAAACTAACATTCATTATGTGTCAAATATTTTGGAATACTAAAATTTAATTCTGATAATGAAATAATATTTTTGGAGTATGATGATCTAGATTATAAAGATAATCCTAAAAAAAATCAAAATATATTTTATCTAAAGAATAAAATATATGTAATGATTGAAAAAAATTCATGAATTAAAGTATATGAACATGTTTAGTAATAGGAAAAGAAAAAAATTATTCTTTCAAATAGTGATTATAAAGAATATTATTGTACAAAATATACCAAATTCATTCCACATCTTAAAAAAACTGAATAATTCTAAATAAGGGAAGAGTTAAATATGAAATAAAACAATATATAGGATGTATTGAAAATTGTACTAGAAATGTTCCTTGATAGAAACCCAAAACATAATAAAGAATGAAAATATGTCAAAAAAGAAGTTAGTAAACTAAATAATCATGAAAATATATTTCACAAATATAAGAATAGACCCATTGAAGAGATAAAGGTAATGAAAGTAATGATGTCAGAATAAGAATGAATTTTGATGAAATATGAAAATAATATGGATTCTCAATAATATGACCACAATATGGTTTTTTAATGGTGTACTAAGGATAAAAATACACTTATAAATATGACTTATGACTCTAATAAATCTTTGGATATGATGGTTTTTCCATATAAAAATACTAAGTAGTTTAATACATCATCTTAGTAAAATATGCATATACTATATTAGAAAAAAATGAAATCTTGATTTTCTAATATTGGAGGTTGGGATACATATTATAGGTTACCCTATAGTGATATAAATATCAAAAATAAGACTCTGATATAGATGGGAGTTGAGAACAATGAGAATAATAAATTCACATCAAAACTAGATCTAAAGGGGGGTTAAACTATAATAATGTAACAAGAAGAATTTCATGGAAAAAGTCAATAGTTTCAGCGAAAAACATGATTTGAAGGATATTATTTATTTTTTGACACATATTTTTTTAAATAATATGTTTTTTGGTATAATATATCTCTCTATTACAACCAAAGGATTCTTGTGATATGGGGGATATATCATGAAAAAAAACAAAAAAAATTGTGAGGAATTGTAATGTAAAGGGAAGAAATTACATGGTACCAATCCGAAACATCTTTTACAGAATTCCATAGATCTTTAGACAAGTTGACAAGAAAGTTCATTATATATAAATTTTTATGGCCACATTTTTTAGTAAAAAACAATTGATTTCTAAAATAAAGACGACTCAACAAAAATCCAAATATGAAAAAATCTCACATTTTTTATGTTTTAATAAAATATTGAATGAAAATAAATTCATTGATACTTGATATTATATACTCATCACCCATGATAAGATATTCCTATATCATGAGAAATATTAAATAACATGATGATGGTAATATTGAAAAACCTAAATTAATTTTTTTTTAAATTCTAATGATTTATTCTAGATTTTCAATTATAAAACCCATTTATTTAAATTTTTTGTTAAAATAATTAATAATCTGAATTATAGAATAAAAATTGGCCAAAACATGAAAATATATTAATTTTGGAATTTTGACATATTTATAATCACATTGGGTTTTTAAAAAAAAAATTAAATTATAAATCCAATTTATGAAATTATTTTTTTAGAATTAAATAAATTTTGGGCTAAAACTTTTCCTTCTAAACCAGAAGCTAAATCCACAATTTGGAAACCAAAAGATGGTTCACAAATTGGGAATTGAAAACAATTAACATATCTAGGAATTTATGATTTAGGTACCCTATCTCATAATTATAAAGACTACATATGTTGAATTTTGGAGGTGAGACCCACAATACATTGTTGAACAACTTTCATGAGGGTTTCTATTCATTAGAGACCATTTTCAAGGATAGTAATGGATGCGACTGAAGATATGGAATCTAGAGTGCCTTCTTGGGAAGAATAAATTCTTGACATAAAAAAACATAACACTACCTAAACCTATCCAAATATTTCTATTTTTTTATGTGATACTCCAAAGGAATTTAAAAAAAAACATTTAGGTAGGTGTACACGCATGAAGTGGCACTTTAATGGGAAAAAATGAGGCATATTTCGATGGAAAATTATGTCCAATAAAAGGAGGACATCTCCTATTTCCAAAATCATTCCAAAAAATCCCATACCATCAGTAGACCATTAAGGAGGATATGTCCACCATAGAGCCATATTTCACCATCTCATTCCTCTATCATTTCATCTTATTCCTCATTATTTTCATAAATTTTTTATCTTCTAATTGTAAATTAGATTTCTAATGATTTCATGCATTCATATCTTTATTCCCCCTTTTCTCCTTCTTCTATTCATTCTTATTCTGTAATAATAATAATAATTACAATTAAAATTATTATTTATTTTATTATAATAATTATTAATATTATAATAACTATTCTTAATATGAAATTATTATTTTAAAAACATATTTTCTTGTTTCTATTGTTCTTAATCAAGTAATTTTTATATTAATTATTAATATTAATATTATTTTTATTTTAAAATTATTTATTAATATTATATTTCATTTCATAATATTCTTTAATTATATTTCTCTCCTTCTCTTCTCATCCCCCATTCTTCCATTTTTATTTTATTCATCCACCATTCCTTTTTTATTTTATATCTCATCTTATTCTATCCTTCCAACTACCATAATTGTAATATATAACTCATAAAAATGAAAGTCTGTCCCATATGAAAATCCTGGGGGGGGGGGGGGTCAAGGTGTTCTTTTATTTTCCTTACCTTTTAAATTTATGTTTATGACAAAACTGGTTAGATTGCATGGTGAGGAAAATTTCAATAATTTGATGACTACCCAAAAATGATATGGAACTCAATATATTTTTATTAATTTTTTTAAATCCCCTTTCCCACTCTCTCTATTGGTTTACTTTTCATATGATAATAGTAGTGATAATCAGTTGATTAAACTGCATTGATTGAGCTAGGTCCTTGTTGATAAAACCTCTTGGACCAAGGAGTTTTATCCACCATGAATTCAGGAGGTAGTGGAATTAAGAGTTCTTATGAATTCAATGTTATTCCATAATTTAAAAATAATGAATTATTGTCAAAAAATAATATTTAATGATTGGATTATTAAACTAAAATCAATCACATAATGTATTATATCAAATAAACCATAAACCAAACCCCAAAATCAAGTACTGTATTTGTAACTCATTTAGTATAGTTTATATGTTACATTAAATTATAATTTTTATTTTATAAAAATGTATTCAAAACCCCAAAAATATTGTTATTTTTTTCATAAATTAAAAAGAGAAACAATAGAATATAGAATAGATAAAATAGATTATCATAGAGAACCAAAATGAATGGCTTCTCAAATTTGATGAACTCAGTCTTCCACTGTGCTGCATTTGGAAAAGTAATATTTCTTTGGACCACACCCGATGATAGGTGTGCAAAAAAACTAGCATTGTTTCCAAGGATCAAAACAAAATTTTCATACTCTTCTATTTTAACAATTTACAATGATTTTATTTCATTAATAAAAATATAAACTAAAACAAGTCCATTGTGTTTACATATGATCATTTCTTCAATTCATAGAACAATTACTCTCAGCTGCAAGAGCCATCAACTGAAGCACCTTGGTCTATAGAATATGGTGTTGAATTATGGGATTGACACATCAGGGTGGCCTAATGACAAATTTGTGATAAGGAGGAATGTAAGGACCGCATATAGGATCTCAAGGAGACCCTAGAGAAACCAATGGGTAAATTATTAGCAAAATAACTCATTGAATTCATGGATTACATCCCATAATTCAATTAAGAAGTGGCCAAGACATAATAATAGCGTCCCTAAGCTCCTCCCAGGACTTATAAATATGTTCAACAAGAATAATTCAAGGTGAAAGTGTCAGAAAATGAACACAAGTATGATATTCAAGATCATGATTATATGGTGCAAGATCTCCAAAAAAAAGATTGGATAACTGTATATTTCAACAATTCATTAGAAAAACATGAACCTAAGTATAATCCTAATCCAAATTATGAGTCACTTGTCTCACATAAGGAGTTCAAGGGGGGAATACTTTCTTACTGAGAATCATGTGGTAATAAAAAAACACTAAATGAAATTTTGAATTAATTGGATGAACTTCTTAATCTCCCAACACATTTTAAGGAAAAATATATTGAATCACTAGGGGAAGACTCCCACCCAATTGGTAGATTTTGAAGTAAAAATAGATGATAATATCTAACTGCCTCCATCAACTAAAAATCTACACCAAGATGCAGTCTTCATGGAGGTAGAAGTTTAAAATAAACAAATTTAGGAAGTCAATATTTTCTAAATCTCTATTTCATTTGATTTTATAAAATATTAATTGATTATTGATTCTTACTAATTTAAAACTAATGATTAAAAACATTATTGTTCTGCATTATAATAAGAATAATAACCTAGTTTTCCACCTATGGAGTAACAAATGGAGCTGCCTGGTTTTAATGAACATGAATTGGAGGTGCCCCATCTGGGGATCCATGAATCTAAACATAAGGAAATCAGAAAATAGGCTTCTCATTTTGAATGGTAGAAATTACTCATTAAAAAGTCACATTCAAGTTTTATTCAATTATAATTAGCTACATATTTTCCCTTCGATCGATCAATATAAGCAATCACTATGAATCCCCCACTAGAAGAGAATAAGGTGGTTACACAAGTAATAACCACGAAGGAGGATGATTCATACTTCTATTTACCCCCACAATTAAAGATATAACTCATTGTGGAGGGGGAATATTTAGTGTACTCTATCAGTGGATCATTTATCAAGAATAGGGATCAATCCCAAGCTGCAAAAAGGCACATGTGGTTGTTCAAATCAATGAAGATTCATCCACCATCAAATTTAGGATAATATTTTGTACTTACCTATAGAGGAAATAAAAATTCATGGCCCATATGGGATATCATACAAATAATTATCCGTTTTAATTCCTTTATTATAATTTAGATTTCAATTTCTTTTCATAGATGTATCATAGCATAAAACCCACTTCCACCTAATCATTTTGAGATTTAACGACATGATTATTGTGTTTGATTGTATAGTTATATTTTATTGGATAATAATGGTCCATGGGTGAATGAAATATTGAAATAGAAGGAACAATTTTCCTAGGAAAAGGATATAACATCTCATGTTATATCTAATAAACTCTCTATAATTTTGTCCAAAAAATGTTTTTAGATCTAAAGAAAAAATTCCGTTACCATTATTGAAATATGATTTAATTACGTAATCTAGGATACCTGTGTTTTTTAGGATTCCTATGATTCCATGATATAGATATAAATTTTAATAATACTAAATGAGTAAAATTGATAATTAAAATTTTAATGTGATATGTGGATAATAAAAGGAGGACTCGTGATTTGAGGAAATTAATTAAACCATGTAAATGAGATTTCCCAACCATTTTTCATTATTAGAAATTTCTAAAAAACATGTGATTGATTTTTTATTATTTTTCATTCCTTGAGTGATTTTCCCAAATCATCTTTACTATTCCCAAGTGGAATTCTTGACCAAGTACATCCTATTATATTCTTGCGTATATTTCATGTTTGATCTTGGCACAAGTCACCTACTATAAATTGAATTTGAACATTTCTAATATGTTCCTATGAAAAAATTAAATTATTGAGGCATCCTTTTGAAATCAATCATCCTTAAAATGAATCCTTAACATAAATCCATATTTAACCCATAAAGAAAATGAATGATCTTGTTATTAATTAGCCATGTTTCAAGCTATTATCATTCATTCTTTCCCTCATCTTAGTAAATTTGTGATAAATTAAATTTTATTTAAGGGGGTGAAGGGAATCGTATATTAAGTTATAAAATTAATTTTATGGTGAATTTTTTCGGGGTAATATTGGGAGAATAATTATTTTTTGATTTCTTCAATAAACATGTTTGTTTTCCATTGATGAAAAAAATTGAAGAATAATTCCCTAGTTGTGACATTAAATTTCATTACCCTTTTATTTTTGATATCATTAATTTTAGTTAAGGGAGAAACATCCTCCTTGATACTCAATTTTGGAAGCATAAAATCCTACAAACTATATCCCTCAAATTCATTTGAACCTCCATTGAATACCCCTGATGATTTTATGTGTAACATATGTTTACAATGTGGAAAAATTAGTTCCTTTACATGCCGAAGGATATGGGTCATGTTGTAAAGATTTGAGAATAAATATAAATGAATATTAACTTATGTTATGAGGGAAAATATTTAGAAGTTAGGTAAATCAGGACATGAATTGTATCATAATAATCAATTTAGGAGCCTAAATGATTCAAGTGATAAGTTACATCATTTTTCAATAGGAATATATAAAATATATGAATTTATTGTTTCTTTTGAAATTAATAAATTAAAATAATATTTTATGTGACATTAAAAAAAAAATTAGGCCTTGATATCTATTTTATTTTATTATATTGAAGTTTTAATATTGATGACATTGATATCCACTTTAGCTAAATGTTGAGATTTCATGCTTGAGGACAAGAATTTTTCAAGTGTCTGGGTATTGAAGAGACCAAAAAATAACTAAAATTTTAAATTCAAATAATTATTATTTATTCATAATTTTCAACTATAAAACCCATCGATTCCATTTTCTTAAATTAATGGGTAATTTGGAGTGCAGAATGAAAATGGGAAAATATAAGAAAATTGTTTTAGTTTGGAATATTGACTAAGTTGTAAAATCTTTGGTATTTTTATTATAACATTTAATTTATCCATACAATTTATGTGATTATTTTTTTAATATTTCATTATTTTTTAGATACAACATTTTATTCTAGACCCAATTCCATATCCACAATTTCAAATCCCACAACCAGCTCACAAGATGGGACTTGAATACTGTTCATATTTTTAGAATGATTTGATGTTTTGGCCCTTTCTCATAATTTTAAATACAAAATATAAAGAAATATTAGAGAGGGACACAAAATAAATTTATGAACAACATTTATTAATGAATACACATTTGAATCAACCTTTTTCATAGCTATTAATGCATGTGAAATAGGTGATATGGAATACAGAGAGTCTATCTGGGGAGAATAATTATCAAAGTAAAACAAACATAACACTCAATGAAAATTGAGAAATATTCTAAATTTTTGATGGGATACAAAAAAGAAATTTTTTAAAAAAATTCATGAAGTATTTCACATGTTAATCATCCATTTAATTAGCCTAAAACAAGACAACCTTTGACGGGAAATGCTGGCCTATAAAAGGAGGACATATCCTCATTCCCAAATAATTCCAATCCATCCCATATAATCAATTGACCACTGAGGAGGAGATCTCAAAAAAGGAGGAACACAACACCGTCTTATTCCTCCCCCATTTTTTTTCTTATTATTCATTTTTTTTGTATATTGTTTTTCAAAAGATGATTTATATTTATAATAAATTCATTCATTATAAAATTTGTTAAAATATATTATTATTATTATTTTCAATATTATAATTTAATAATAATTATAATAATAATACTATTAATTAAAATTATTATTATTATTATTGTTGTTATTATTATTATTATAGAGTTATTATTATAAAAACATATTTTCATAATTATCTTGTTCTTAATAAATTAAAATTCAATTAATGATTAAAATTATAATAATAATAATAATTATTATTATTATTATTTCAAAACTCTTAATAAATTTTATATTTTTTAATTTCCCCTTTATTTTATTTTATTTCACTATATCTCTCACCCTCTCTCTTCTCATCCCACATTATTCCATTTTTATTTTATTCATCCCATATTATTTATTCTATTTTATATCTATTTTTCTTAATTTCATCCCCTACCACAATTGTCATATCTTACACTCGGAAATGAGAGGGTGAAATTAAGACTTGGCCTGGGGGGATGTAAAGGTGTTCATGAATTTTTGATAAAATTTAATTTTGTGTTTGTGATAAAATTGAGTATCATGCATGGTGAGGAAAATGTATCTGATTAGATGGATTCCCCAAGTTGAAATATAACTCAATTTATTTCTATTCTATTATTTAATTCATTTCCCCTATATCCATTAATTAAATCTACATATGATAGGAGTTGATCTAATCAATGTATGAAATATCATAGATTGAGCTGGGTCCTGGAAGATGACACCACACAGACCATGAAGTGTAATCAACCCTGATTGACGAAGGATGTGAAATTAAGTGTTCATAGAAAATCAATGATATTACATTATTTATAAATAAATAATATTTTTATAAACATGTTACTTCTTGTTTGGATTTTCAAAATGAAATAATAAACGTAAAGGAGAACCATGATTGAACCTTAAACCAATCCCCAAAACAATCTAATTTCTTCCTAACTCATTCTATATATTTTACATGTTAGTTTAAATTATAATTTTTCTTCTAATTATAAATTTACTAAAAACCCAAAATTATTTTAATTATTTTATTCAATTAATAAAATAAACATAAATATATAGCTTACGTGAAATATATTAAGACGATGAACCTAACTGAAAGGCTCCTCATGTGAGATTACCATGGGCAGTCCCTGTGATGCACTAGGAAATGTAATATTAATTCTGACCAACCCCATGAAAGGCATGAGTAAACTATGGATTTTGATAAGGATGTATATTTAATGATTAATGTAAATGGATTGGTTGAAATTGGTCCACAAAAGTTGAATTTTTTTGAGGTTGTATTCGATGATAGAACCAACCATTATTTTCTATGTGTTTGGTAGCTCTGTGGTAAGTAAAATGAGGTGATTTTAATGAAAAAAGATTTCAAAATTAAATTTTATTTATGAAAAATGGATCAAAATATGTGAATGATACAATGGGTGTTTAATTTAGATGATATCTCCTAATGATTCATGATATCAAAGTGGTAGATAAGACAATAATATATGGCATAGAAGACTTTACATTATTCGTAAAAAACCCTGATAAATGTTTCAAAATAAAATATTCTGAGATATTTACCCTAGAAGAGAAGATAGAGATATTTTTTTATAACCTATCATAAGGGTGATATTTTCCATGAAAATCATAAAGGAGTCGAGATACAGTCAAATTTACCTCGTTATTTTACTCACGTGGATCTTTATATTCCCATGAGACACTAGTCTACTAGAGGTGGCCTATATCTTATCACATTCATAGATGAATTTATAAGAGTGAAAAGACTATTTTTAATGTAACACATGTCATAAGTAGTGGAAATGTATAAACTCTTCAGAAGATAGGTCAAAAGAAAACATTTTGTTCATATCAAGATGCTAAGGATTGGTAATGGGAATGAATTTACAAGGAGTTATTTTGAATCCTTTCCTAAAAATAAAGAATTTTATCTCACTGTAGTCTCCCACACACACCATAGTTTAATGTATTAATTGAGATGATGAGTATAGGTATTTCTAAAAAAAACTCGAAGATTTCACTATATGAATCATACATAAATAAATACTTTATTAATAGTATGTTTCAAATGAAAAACCAAACTAAAGTAAAAAGACAATAATATATTTTAAATATTATATATGACCATTAAAATAAATACAATAAGTAAGCTCCTATAAATTGGAATAAGTGCATAACCAGCAAAAAAAAGTAATAAAAAATGAAATTTCGAAGCAGGGACCTTCCTCTTAAATCCAAATTATCAACACTCAAAAGGGAGTTAACATCGTTAGGTTTTTCCCTTGATAAATCCCATGCTGAACTCTGGAAATTACAGGTTGAGAAAAATTGTATATGTGTGAATTTAGGGATTATATAAATTTCTACCAAATCCATACAAGTATAACCACCACCCAAAAATGGAACATGATCATGTCAGATTTTTTGGCCTTCGGTGGAGATCATAAGGGGTAATGAAAGTATAAATATATATTACACCTAAATTTAATAAAAATATTTTATGTGTATATATATGATGAATTTATATACTTTTCAGAATTCATTTTTTCAAAATTTAATTTATTATTAAAAAAGTTTTTTAAACCATTTCTATTTTTTTTCAAGAGAATGTTTAATTTTATTGAATAATATTAAGATATATTATCATTATATTAAATAGTAATTTATAAAAAAAATATAGATCATATATGAAAAGTCTTTTTCATAAAAACATTTCTATATATTTTATGTTTATAATAAAAAATAATGTTTATAAATTTTAAGATGTGAATTTGAAAAAATTGACAAAATTATTTGATTTATCATGGATATATTATATTAAAAATAATTTTTTAGCATTTTCTAAATTGTATAATTTCTTGTCGAAAAAGGGGGTGTTTTAGAAAATATAATTTCTATGCATTTATCACTATGTAATCATAACAAAAACATTTTCAAAAACATTAAATAAATAAAATATTAATTTAATTAATAACTTTATTATTTTTAATATTATTACTCCAAGGATAAAAAATTATAAATATTTTTAGAATTAAATCAAAATTTTACATTCATTTAAATAAAAGAAACTGTTTTGGCCTACCCTTAAAATAAATTATTTTCAATGGGAGGTTTGGTTTTACATTTCATTTGAATACTCTTTAATTTTATTCAATTTATAATAAATCAATTTATATATTTAAAATAATTAATGATGATATGTTTATCATATATATAAATTTAAAAGTTTGATAATTTTTTTTTCAAAAAACTGTTATACCCATTTAAGAGTTTTTATTTAAAACAAATAATTTCATACCTATATAAATATTATTTAATAAAAAATTTCCAATTTGAAATATATGTTTCAAATTATATCCTTTTGAATATTTGAATTTTTTCATTAAATTTAATTACTAAGGTTTAATATTAGTTACACTAACAAAAAAGTAAATATATTGAAAAGTATTTTATTTAGGAAAAATGAAAAAATATTTTAGAAAGATGTTTAAAAATGGATTTTTAATGTATGTATCAACCAAAACTCAAATAATTTCTTTATTTTCCCATTTTTAATACTTTTATCCTTGAATAGTGAAATTAAATAATCAAAATTCAATGGGTATATTTGAAACTACCCTACCCTTTAGTTATAAAAATTTACACTTCCTCCACTTAAATAATTACTTTTGTTTAGTTCCTCATTAAAATCTAATAAATTACTCTATATTTTACCCTATATCTTTTAAATAATCCCTTGGTTCCTCATAGTTATACCATTCCCTTCAATTTCAAGGGGACTTCCAAGGAAAGATCAATTCCCCATCGTAAGTATTATCTTCTTTCTAATTCTTTCTCCTTAATCCCAATCCAAATACAATATTAAAACAATAATAATATGATGAAATCATTATCATTAATATAATGATATTTTTTTATTTTAATAATACAACATTTATTCATGCATTTCTATATACATAGAAAAACAAAATAACTTCAAAATTATATGTGCACAAACTACCACCTCTAGGAAGAATTGATTTTCATTTTCCTTATAGTATTCCATTCCTCATCTAAAAATCTTAAAACAATGTTTTAGATTATAAAAACATTAAAATCATATCATTTTTATTTTTTTATAATTATATTAAGTCAAAATGAAAAACAACTTAACTATACTCATAAATCGAGTTAATGTGTATTCATGTTTAGGTAGGTTTAACTGACTATATAAAAATTACTATAAAAATCAATAATGGATGAATATATGATGATAAATAATGATATTAGTATACTTTAATAATAAAAAATTAATAATTTCGTGGTTTTTAATATTTTACATAATTTATTATTAATAAATGATCTTCACCCACCAAAATTTCCATAATAAGTCATTATCAATTCAATTTTCAGATTACATAACCAAAAAAATATTGAATGAAATATGAAAATATTAAATAAGTAAAAGTTATATATCAAATAAAATAAAATTATATGTCAATAATTAACTTGGTACCAAATTATGGTGATGATATCAAAAATATTAAACATGCACAAAATAGTAAAACTTATTAACACCCAATGGTCATAATATGCTATACCTAATTAATGTAGTGACGATAAAAAAATACAATAACAATTATAAAATGGTAATATTTATTATATTGGACATTAAATAGGATATTATTTTATTTATGTTTGTTATATTGGATCATCGAGTTCATTCTAATATGTTGGGAAGTAAGGTTACAGTTTCGTTCTCTCAAATTTGAATCTCTGGGGACATGTTTAAGCAATATACTAGGATTCTGTTTCAGTTTTGTAGATACTATCATATTTTAATTTTGTATAATTAATTTTTTTTATATTTCATGATATTAAATTTTATATTTAATGTTAGTTATTATTTGTGGTTTTTTATATGTTTCAATGGTTGTAAGGGTTTTTCATTTCAACTTATCTTTAACAAGACTAGTTTTATGTTTATGCATCAATTTCATATTTCTAGGTTTGATATACTACCTTGTAATGTACATGCACATACTAAATGATTTTATTAAGGATATTTATAGAACCATATGGTTTCAAATCATCCAATTTCATATCATTTGAAAATAAATAAATATTTAAAGGGTTTTCATGACTCAATTCTCTCCCATGGTATATAGTCACTCGTATCTATCAATTATTTTTCACTATTGATACATTCTATCATATGATAATTATAGTATATAATTATACCATATTTTCATGGGAAATCACTTTTCACAAAAAAATATTCTTTCTTTATAATCGTAATGATTCATTAAGAATCATTTATGTTATGAATAATTCCAATTTTTGAAAATGAATATTCCTTCAATCTTGATGATTTTACTTTCCAAAAATGTTCTCTTTATATTTTGGAAACTAAATTTTATTTATCACTAGTTAACCATTTTCACCATTATTCATTTTATAATAAAATTTTCATTAACCTTTTACCATTTTTTGTTTTCAACAAGTTTATTTCAAAATTTTCAAAACATATTCCTCCATCCTTAAAAAAAACTAGTTTTCAATACACATTATATTTTCATAACTATTGTGTTTTTTTATGGTTCCATTATTGAATTTATTTTGAGTATAAGAAGCACTTCCTTATTTTAAAAACAATTTTCCTTTTTCAAGTCTTTATTTTTAAATATTATCTTATATGTAAACATTTTCAATGTATTTTCACTTCTCTTATTTAAAAAGATAAAATATTTTAAACTACCATTTATTAGAAAAAAATTATAATAAGTTTTTAAAAAATAATCTCTCTCTCTCCAAAAAGAAAATTCAAATTTAATTTACACTTCAGCTTTTATAAAATCATTTATAAGGTTTTGAGATAACTTTTGTATCTATATATCGATTTTTTATAAAAGTATTATCACTCATAAAGTGATGGTTTGATAATAAAATATATGATATTAAGATATTATTTATTTTGGAAAATTAGAGTACTATTATAATATATTTAATTGAGTTCATATTATGCGATTTGTTTAAAAGTTATAAGAAACCCATATTTTTCTTCACGGGTTCTTAACATGATAATAAATGTTAGATTTTCACGTGGCACATAAATGTATGGATTGTGAGATGAGTGGGAACTATATATACCCCAAGTTCATTTCATATTGTATTATACCTGATGAGATATAAATATTGTATAAATTTGTTTTCTAGTAGATAGGTTCATAGTGGGTGATTGTGATAGATTTAGTTATACTCAAAATTTTATGTGTCAATATATTGGTGGGTAACTAGGTACATAGGGATAAGAAATACTATGTTTATGATTGTAAAACATTTTTAACCTATTTATAATATTATTCCATGTTTTAATTACTATGAAAAGATTTTAAATTATTCCATAATTTCATATCATTCTCACCTGTTTTGGGTTATTTCTATGTATTTTGAGTCAAGTCATAACATTAATACATACTAAACATTCCAGTTATGATCTTATGCTTATTTATTATGTTTTATAATGACCACATATTATCTTATGATTTCTTAATAATATATTTAACCCTTAATAAAGTCATATTTCATGATTATGATCTAACACATCATGTTATATTCATCCAGTTATTGAGAATACGAGGTCACCCCATTCTTATGTTTTAATTCCCTTAGTTATAATGATTATTCGTTCATGTTATATATGTTTTAATGTGACCAGATGAGATTAATTATGGATAAATTTTTACTAGTGTAGTAAAATAATTTGTTTCTTTAGTTAATTTAAGAGGCACAAAACCTTTCTATCATTGGATTATGTGATTATTTAGGAAATTTATTATTTAAATATTGAGATTAATTTATTATTTATGTCATGTTTAGAATGGGTCACTTCAGTTGGAATCAGAGTATTATTTTGTTTTTTGAGACTTTTTATTTATTTTTTATATTAATTTATTTAACATTTTTATTAGGTTTATAGAACCTAAGTAATAACCCTATATGGGTGGATAAGTATATAATGATATCCAAGACTATTTTTAAGGTATTGATTAGATGGTCTTCTATATAAATACATCTCTTTATGGACACTACAAGTGGATGAAAGCTCTATAACATACATAAATTGGGGTAATAACCCTAAAAAGGGTGTGTTGGATGTCAACTCAATTATCACCTAGTGAATGATAAAGATACCTAACAGCACACATGCTTAAAAATATTCTTGTGAAATTATTTTGTTGATTATATGCTCTTTATGAACCACTATGATGGATTAATTTACTTGACACTTTGAGGAGATTAATTTAACCATATGATATGGGACATAGAACAACATAAGATTTATACAGTTTGAACTAAAATAATAATGGGATAACATGGAAATATAAATTAATGGGAATTTTTAAGGTTTAATTCCTTTTTGAATTATTATAATATCAATTTGTTGTAAATTTTTCATCGCTCATATGAAACCTTTTGTTTCAACTAATGGATGGAACTGGGAGTAACCACGAGTGCAAGGGACAATGAGATGATTACCTCAACGAACTCCCCCATAGGTGTGGGAAATTTAATGACAAACCTTGGGATTATTCCATGTAGATATAATAGAATATGGTTAAAAATATGAACATAGTTGGAATCATAATCTCATTAATGGAGTGAAATAAGGAGTCCCATGAAAGATCTAGTGAGGGGCATGACGAGGGAAAAAATGTTCCATTCCCTATATGTCAATATGTCTAAATAATCACCAATGTAATTTTATTATGGTTACTAGAAGATGTAATAATTATGGATCAGGGGTTCATAAAGACTCCAATTATCATAGGAAAATTAAATTTTTATCCGGTATGATAGGAGGGAAAATATGAATCCAAAAGAAAAAATAATTGTATTATCCCTTTAGTATAGAAATCAAGGACATTACCCAAGTAAATTTCATAAATATAAATAGAATTAGAATGAGTTCCATGGGTAACATCCACCAACTTTATTTTCATTATCTAATAAAATATTTAGTTATATGAAAATTTCTTTTCTAATTTAAGATTATGAGAATATAATTTATATTATGGATACATTAAATGTATATGATGTAATATATTAACAACCTAAAATTAAAATCTATATTCACATATCATGGTAAGATTACCCACTATATCCATACTACTAAAAATGTATGGGGGAGGAAATATAAACCAATATCCACTGCAAATAGATCTTATTGTCACTTAAATATTTGATGACACAAATGAATCATCTTTATCACCATCCATCAATTCAACACTTCTGCACAAAATACTTGATTTTTATATAGATGTTTAAAAGAATATTCCAATGGTGGAAATAAGATAAAACAATCTTCTTCAACTAGAACTTTCACAGGATAGAGTGGTCATGAATGAATGGAGGTCACATAGTATTATCAAGGTAGGGAGAAGTTCATGAAGGGGGGTTAATTCCTCAGAAATCATGAGCCTATATTGTGTGAGTGAGAAATATGTTCGGTCTTGTAAGGCCTTGTTTGGACATATGAAATTCCATTGAGAGTATACATGGTGAAACATATATCCCCTAATAACATTATCTGACTAGGTTTTATTGAGTTGGAAGTGCCAAGACTGGGGTAATAGGTGGGGGAAGTGATGGGTGGTTATTAGTTGAAGCTAGTTTTTCTCAATAGAGATATAATTGAGAGGTTATAATCTATTACATTGAAGATGGATACCCTGAAAAGATTGTATATATGTATAAACATAGATCTTAATGAGTCTTATACAGGGGAAGGGAATTCTTCTTCAACTTCATCATTCAACCTCAACTTTCAAACTACACTGCCATGTTGAAGAACCATGGGAGATGATAGATAGGTGAGTTTGTTTTATCTATTATAAAAAAAGGGAATCACATATCTTTTCTAAAAATAATTTATGATAAACTATATTTTTAGGTATAAACTATGAACTCAATGGAAAATAGAATAAGTCATAACACTAATCAATGAGAGGAATTTAATGAAAATGGTTGGTTAGAAACAAAATATTAGGACAATGATTATTATAAGTTTATTGTTTTTATTGTTACATCATAATAAAATTAAATTTTGAGTCATATTACAAATACCCTTTTAGAAAGTAATAATTAAAATTGTGAGGACACAATTTATTTATGTGGGGAGAATGTAATGAATTAGCATTTCACTATATATATTATCCAAAAATAAATATTTTTTAAATAGTTTTATACATAAGAAAAACAAAACTATTATGAAAAAACATGATGTAATCTATGTATTAGATATGACCATTAAAACATTGCTTACATTTTAGTAAGAATAAATTGAAGTAAAAATACCACAGAACTAATAAATAATAAAAGAAGAAATGGCATCCTTATACAGGAGTCTTACTCATGAAGCCAACTTTTTGAACTTATAATGGAGGTAATATTTCTAAGGAAATCCCTTGATAAATCCCATGTTAAATTGGAGCAATTATGGTTTGAAAAAAACTATATATGGGAGAAGACTAGTCTCATAGATATTTCCATAAGAACAATGTTAGCTAAAACGATACCCGAAATAGCTACCATATCTAATTTAATTAATAGGTACGACAAAAATACCATAAGGGGTTTTGTATGTATAAACTTGGATTATATATAAATTTAATAATGTATATATATGCAGATACAAATCATGATTTTATATAATTTTCAAAAAAACATCATATTCACATCATGGTTAAAAATATTTTTTTTACAAATTGGAATTTTATATCAGAAAAATATGTTTAATTTTATTGAATAATAATAATATATATTAATAATAGAATAAATAAATATTTTTTAAAAAATATAGTTAATATAATAAATTCCATTTTCTATAAAAACTCATTTCCCTGTATTTTATATTTTTATATCATGGATTTATTATCTTATTATTATGTTTTGATAATTTTTAAAAATGATTATTTTTAATAAAAAAATATGGGATTTATGAAAATTATAATTTCCATGATTTTATCACTATGTATGAAAAACCTATAACATTTTAAAACCACTAATAAAATAAAATATGAAATTATGTAACAAAATTATATATTTTTATATATTAATTGTACATATAAAATCTTTTCCAAAAATTTTATAACTTTTGAAAAATGTTACTTTAATACAAAAAGAAACTATTTTTTTCCTTCACTTTAAATAAATTATTTTCAAACTGAGTATTTTTATTGGGCTTATTAGGAAGCCACATGGAATTTATTAAATTCATAATAAATAATTTTATTACTTTAAAATAAGTAACTATGATTATTTTATAATATATAAAATTTTATATGTTTAATATCATTTTGTTCAAAAAATAGTTTTATGGTTTTTTATTTTAAAATTAACTTTTAAAACCTGTATAAATATTATTTAGTAAAATTTTTCTCACATTTTAAATAAAATGTTTAAAATTATGATATTAGGATAACTTTAATTTCTTACCTTAAAATTATTTATTACAGTTATAAATTAGTTACCATTATAAAAAAGGAAAAATAGTATAAAAGTAATTTACTATGGGGAAAGGCCAAAAAAATTTAAAAAATGTTTCCAAAAGGATTGTTCAGGTATGAATTGACTAAAAGTCACCCCATTTTTATTAATGATTATAATCCCATGACTATTTTATAGTGAAATTAAATAATTGAAATTCAAGGGGTATTTCCAATACTACCATTGTCTTCACTTATAAAAATGCAACACTTACACACTTAAAGACTTACCTATAAATTTAATCACTTCTTATAAATATACATTTTAGTATCCACAAAACCCTCTCCCACTAACTTAATCCTATGTTCACTTATATAATTCTTAATCCACTCAATTTCATGGCGACTTCTAAGGAAGGACCACATGTCAAACATATGTATTATCTACATCCTATGTATTTCTTTTTGATCTTACTCTTCCAAATATCGTATCTATAAAAGAATATGATGGAATTATTATCACTACTATACTAAGATATTGTTATATTTCTTTTAAAACCCTTAGTTATGAATTTCCATAAATGTATAAGCACAATTTAAGGTCAATTACGCGTGTTAGCGGAGTATGACCTTCATGAAAAATAAATTTTTCATTTTTATTCTAGTTTTTTCATTAGATACCCAAACATTATAAAATATGATTCACCATAAAAAAAAAATTAATATCATCATGCATCTTTTATAATGATATTATTTCAATAAGAACACCTCCTTAATGATACTCACCAATCGAGTTAAAGTGTGTTCATGTTTTGGTCTCTTTAACCACATACATGAATGATGATTTAATATCTGATCATGGAGGAATATGGAAAACTAAATATAAATATTATTATATTTTAATATGAAAAAAATTATTTTATAGATTTTTAGTTGTTATATAATATATTATTAATATAGATTCTTCAAACACCAAAATTAATGAAATAAGTCATTATCTATTTGGTTTTCACATAACATAACCAAAAAACCTATGGACTGAAATTATCACATTCTAAATCAAAATATGTTATATAATATAGAACCATATATTATATATAATTAATTAAAATGGTATCAAATTCTTAGAAATGATGTCAAAAGTTTTTAACATGCACAAAACAGATAAATTTATTAACTCCCAAAGGTCATAATATGATATAACTAATCAATATAATCATGAAAAAATATAATAAGGATTATAAATGGGCAATTTATGGACTATCTTTTTCATTGAAATTTTTATACAATATTTAATGATTTTAAGTGGATTTAAATTAATAATGGAATGTAATTAAATATTTTACTAATATAGAAAATATCATAATCGAAGTATTAATTTGGAAGAATGTAAATAAAAATGTTGATTTTGAAGGATTAATTTTACTTAACAATTATTTTGAATTTCACTATGTGTATTATGTTATTATATTAAAAAAATAGGCCAACATAGATATCCCTCAACTAGAGGTCCTATAAGCCAAATATCCATCCCAATATGGTCCATCTGACCAAGAAAGCCCCTTGGGAGAACACACCGAGTATTAGGAGTGGAGTGCTAGCCATGTATGGAAGAACCCCCACTGTAGAGTATGGGTCTAGTAATGTGAAAGCCTATTCATGTTAGAACAAGCTCATATATTGTGTTCACGGTGTTTTAAGGCATCGATCACCCACTTCCATAGAGTTATAATCCCCAGATGCCACGAGATAATATATATGGAATTACTCAACCATGCTCATGTTTAATGTGGGATGGCGAACACATGGGTACTATTAGTAAATAAAAAATATAATTTTACTACTTTACAAATTTGACCCTTCCACCTTAGACATTTCCTCTTCTTAAAGTTCTTCACTCGACACTATCTACTGTTGTCTGCAACTTGCTGGAGATGCCATAGCAGGCACATGGAGAGTTGGATGTTGAACATATGACCATTATCCATGCCCAATATAATTATAGATCAGCTCTAAGGTTCTGGTGGAATAAATGATGCCCAATTCTAAGGGGAATAAATCTATGATGATAATAGAGCTTCATCCAGCCACTATAATGGTCGGGTCACTTCGGTGAGGGGTGATGTGTATCCCAACACCATTTATTCAAACTCTGTGCATGGGATATCCAAATAGAAATGGATATAATAATAAAAATTCATTGGATAATGGAGATTTCATTTTAGGTAGTTGTGGGATTTTTAGGAAAATGGAAGCTATGGCCATGGATCACTACCTATACCATTTCCATGAATTTGTAAATCACTAGAGTTTGGAAGTTATGCATTTGAGTTGACACTACACCATGGGGTTATCAATATTGAAGTGATGATATTTTGAGAGAGAAAATGCATAATAGTATGTTCTATCATAGGAGTAAATCTAGGAAATACAGGATTTTATATAGGTAATGGTTAACATTAAATATAATATTTTGACTATTTATTGCAATATGGACGATTGAGCCTCAGTTCAATGCATGTAGAGCCATGTAAAAGTGAATAATTCTATTGATTAATTTATCTACCCATGCTATATTATGATTCTAAACTATTTTTTTTGAGTGCAATGTATTTTTAGAGATATCGATGGTTGTGATCTAAAAAAGGATTGTTTGACCTACTAAAGATAGATAATGGGTACATAATATTCAAAAAATGATAACGAGGGGAATATGACCTAAATAAATAGAGATTATTTCTTGTAATGACATCGGTCCTAGTATCCCTAGTCAATGGTAATGATATTAAATTAACACTAGATACTGGGAACCACATAATAAATTACTGAATAGTTTAGTTGTCTTAATGAACAAGATTTGTACTTTAATCTCAAATTATATTTGAAAAAAATACACCAATGATTTATATTTGGAAACACCATTATTCCCAATATAATTCATTATATGTAAATCATAAAACCCTTCCTGTAATCCTGGGGAATGAAAACATAATAATTAGTGAACTCAGATGCCCAATAATGGTGTGCATACAATGGATTCAAAATAGGGCAGGAATAATATGGAATAAACACGTGATGATGAAATAATTCCATATAAATAATCACAAGATCTTGAAACTTATCCATTGATATCATTGCAACTCAAATAATCACATGTTCATCAATAACTAATTTTGAAATGATGGAATACATAATTTCATACATCAAAAACTTATTCTTGAGGCCTTATTCAAAGATATTTGAAAATTCCAAGAGGGCCTTGTGACAGTAAATCTACATAAATGTGTAAGTAATCTACCAAATACACAAGATTTTTTGTATCAGGACGTATACTGATGAATCAAGTGGATATGCTGGGACCCACCCATAACTTACAATGTTCAATTCATTCTTCATATGAAATGGGTGAAACATAATCAATTTAAATATTCATATTGAAAATATATGATACAAAATTTTAATACGTTCCCCAAAAATAAACATAATCCTAAACCATTGATTCACTAATTCTTCATGCATATTTTTATGTATTTTATTCATGAATTTTAATTTATATTAATTAATAATTCCATTAATTTCAGTATTTTATAAAAATGTGTCGATTCAAAATTAAGAAATTAATTTTTATTAAAAGTAACAAAAATCATGATTTTTAAAATTTAGATTTTTTAAGTGATTATGTTGAAATTATTGTTTGTGTGTTAAGAATTTTTCAGGTTAAAAATTAGGCCAACTCATCATCCCTTAACTCTGAAGGAAAAAGGACTCCTAGTTTTCCCAATGAGGGAATGCTGGATATGAAATACCAAAGCAGATGGTGTCAATGTGATAGGGTAGATGGCCGTATGGGGAGGATCCCATGTAGTGTGTGGTCCAAGGCCCACACAAGTCATGGGAGTAGGAATATCCCATGTATGTGGGTGAATTATTGCGAGAGACCATCCCCACTGCCAGCATCCAAGTTGAGATAAATGCAGAATGATTAATATACAAGTATGAAAGGTAACCCACTTTTTTACGTGGAACAATGCAATTTGGATGTTGTTCATATTATTTAAATAAAAAATAATCATTTTTAATCACACCCACATCCTCACCACACAAACACATATCGACTCCACCACAACCACTTGACCTCATCATAAGTCTTCTTCAAACACATATGAACGACTATGGGAGGGGCTGGTGAGCTCGATTTTGAGTATATATGATCACTCTCTATGATCAAAAACACCATGAAAAACCATGGGAAGCTCATATGATGCCAATGAATCTTGTTTTGAAGAATATTTAATCCCATTCAAGAAGAGGGTCTCCCTCCAACAACATTTAAAAATGGATAGATTAAACAAGGAAGCCAGCATCACTGATACCTTAGTTTTGTTTTTGAATTCACTAAGATAATTTGATAGCAATTAATCCCCTCTGATGGATGTTTCACCTTGAGAATACAAAATCGATATTGGTGATATAAATAGAAATAGCTACACAAGCCTTGTAAGACATGGCTATGTGAGAATGGGGAAATATGGCAACATGATTCTATGGGTGACCACTAAGAACCACTGATGGTGGATAATGAAAAAATTCACGTTGTGTTCTACCCTTGATAACCGATAGAATATTTCATGACATAGTAGTACCATTGAGGTCACAATTTATCACTAAAATGGTAAGATTGTGAAGAGGACTAGGAAAAAGATAGAACATTATCATATGATAATGTACCATAAGGGCATGATATATAATGAACACCCATTGTGCATTGGTATATGGAATTTTATCACATGTTTTTCTACCAGGATATTGGAATGGTGGATCATTCAATATTATAGTATATGATGCTGCTACCATGGTTGAAGAATTACTAAAGAATAACACGAGTAGTAGATGTATTCTTATATTTTGGAATGGTAAATTAGGAAATATCATTTAGAACCAATTGTGGATATGGATTGGAAGTTTTATTGGGTACTAATTATAGATAAATATATACTACCATGTGTGATGTGTGGCTACTATGAAGAAGAAGTCATATGGGGGAGGGATATAAGCCATATTAACCACCATTTTTCCATGGTAATTTATAGATAATGAAGATGTGTGGAGTCAATTTTCACTCTTCCATGGGGAATCTAAATATGGAATTCTCAATACATGACTAAATTATACCTTTAAGAGGATTCTCTATACTGTTTTGATCTATACCGTGAAAAATGGGTGTTGAACTAAGGAAGAATGGTTTGGTTTAGGAGGAAGAAGTTATATTATCAAAAATACCCCCATAATTAATACTATTGTGATGATGTACCATTGTGTAATGGTGGAAGATTCTACTATGCGATTGGTGGTAGATACTAAATGGTAGAATAAGGAGTGTTACCATTGTGAATGAAAAGGAAGATGCTTCTACCAAAACTATGGAATATGAGTCTCAGATAAAAATAGGAAACACCTGATATATCATGATATTAAACACATAAGTCTCCAAAAATATACATTCAATGTCTACCGAGATAATGGATGATGTGTAAAAGATAGGAATGAGGGAGATAGAAGGGATTCCTCTAATATAAAGACAAGTTTTTTTTTCTCACAACAAAAAATTATCATAGGATCACAATGGACTTCTTCTTCTATGATCTATTTTCATTTATTTTCTTCAATATTTTTTATTTAGTATATATTAATATACATTTCAAGAATGTTGTTTCTTGTTCAATGTGTTTCCTTTAATTATTCAATTATATTTATTAGTCTCCCACTTTCCCTCTCTAATTACATTCTTTTTCATTCTCCCATGATGTCCTCTTGCACCCAGTAATGAGTGACTAACCTATGGCTTGGTATTAGTGGAGGATACATGTTTTCTAAGATATATGAATTTTAATTTATTATTTTTATATATTATATGGAATTGTTACGAGAATAGGATCCAAGAAGGGGTGTGATTATGAGGACTAGTGCACCCTGAACAATTTCTTAAATAATATTAAAATATTAAATATCATGCATGAATTTTCTTCCAAAAAAGTTGAATAACATCTAAATGGGTTATTAGATCCGAAATCCAAGGGAACCATTGCATTCTGAGTATCTAATTTACATTATGTGGGGCCTTACATTTACTGGCGCCGGTAGACTGTGAAAATTATGTTTTTAGACATGTCAAGAGATAAAATAAAAGAAGGATTATTTTATCAAACATTATGTGAAAATGTAGCAACAAAATACTTTTTAGTAAACCTTTTCAGGTAATTCAGGGTTATCATCAAAGCCCTGTATTTCCTCTAAAAGGAGGAGAATGAGATTTCTCCAATTAATGAAAGTGAATCAGGGATCGATGATGGCGTGAAATCCATTAATCTTCAATGAAGGATCCAAATTCCTGGTATTATAGTTGTTTATTTTTATTTCCCCATTCATGATTTCTACGATGATGATGGACTAATCCATGAATAGATTAGCCCGATGATTGATCGTGTGTTGTAGGATGGATTTGTTGTGGCTTAGTTGGATTTGATTCAATTTTTTAACCCAATCCCCGGGAACTTGATCATTGGACAAGAACACTTAGACAACAATTATAAAACCATTGCTAAGGGAATTTATCGCCTTATTCTTTGCGTTCTATTACTTTGGACCCTCATGGCCATTGTTCGACATTCCTAGAGGTTCTGAATGATATCAGACCCCCCCTAATTGGAGGAAAACCAGCATCAATTTCCAGATCAGTGTAGATTGGGTCCAGAGGAGCCTAGATATGAAACTCATTCAATTTTCATACATCGTACATGGTTTGGTGGTCCACAGAAGGGACCACCAGTGTGGGTCCTTCATGGAGGTCTGTCGAGGCATGGTGGTAGTTCCATCTAGGAGAGGTGGTAGTGGCTGGAGTGGTATGCAGTTGCTAGAGTGATATTGGTTAGAGTGGTTGTGGATAGAGGCAGCATTATGATGAAGTCATTAGGTCCTAGAGGGATGCGGCAGGTGGACCTCATGGGATCCATGTGGTACGGTGGACACAAGACAAAGCGAGGAATGGTGGAAAGAGCGGAGCCACGAGTGGTGGCTGCAGTGTGTGAGGGAGCATAAGATATGGAGGTAGTTACTGTATGGGTTCCATGAGCCAGTGGGGTATGGCGGAAATGACTAGGATGCGAAACTGGAGCAGGCCTGAGTAGTGGGTTGGATTGGAAAGTGGGCCAAGGTTTGTCATGCTAGAGTGGAATAGATTGGGATGGGCCGAATGGGATGGGATGAAGAGGTGGGTTGGTCCCATACTAAGCAGGCCGGTCCTAGTGGGTTGGGTTGACCCATTAGATAGGGTTGGACCCCCTAGCGGTCGTACAGGGTCAGAGACGACTGAGCATCTGCACTAGTATAGAAGTTGGTGGTTAATCCACCACCACAATAGATTGAGCTTCCATGGTGCAATTGACTGTAGGGGATTCCAGACAAGGCAGTCGATTGTGGTAGTTAGTGGATCAGTTGTATGGTCATTAAATATGTCTAATGTCCTTCCCCAATCTGAAATCTTCAATCACCTGTATCTTGAAAACTTTGAGTTCGTTTGATGAACCGTTTGGGGGTGTTGGGACCCTTGTGATGATATTTTCATTTTGAGATACCCTAAGTGAGATTTTTGGAAAGTGTTCATTTTACCTAAAGGCATTAAGAGTGAGTTATCCTAGAACAAGCAGGATTTGAGTAGAGTCATGTGGCTGGATGTGGCCTTGAGACGACATGAATTTCTAAGACTCCTTGACATACCAATATTATATTTATTATTGAGACGAAATGCCTTATCAAGACTATGTGTCTTATTGGGAATGAGTGTCTCATCAAAACTATGTGTCTTATTGATGCTGGGTGTTTTGTGGATTCCATCAGATAATTGATTTTTTGTACTATAGACCTATACCTATGTGAGATAACTATGTATCTTCTTTGTGTAATATTTTCTTACTTTTTTGTTGAATAATTAGTTTACTTATTTTTGGTGAACTTTTTTTACTTATTTGTGGTATACATTGAGTATTTTTTGTGGTATACCTCAGGTATTTCATTATGGTATACATTGTGTATTTAAAAGTGGTATTCTTCTGTTATTTTGGGGTGTCCTACTGGGTTTGGTTTTACTCACCCTTGAACATGATTTTCCTACACATTTCATGTCTTTTGTAGATGAAAAAAACATTGATGTTGTCCTAGGTAGACCGGGTCTAGGTGGATTATAGGGAGACAGATGGTCGAGGTATTCTCCTACGACATCAGACAATCATCCTGTACCTTTAACTTTATGTATGAGTTTTCCTTGATGAGTTTCATGGACCGGTGCATTCACTATTCTAAAATCCCTTTTTTGGTGGGAATTTATTTTTTCCTTATTTAATTTCATGTTTTCTACTTTCATAATCATTTGTGGGTAAATTAATATAATACATTCTTCATTACATAGTGTTTTTATATTTCATTATTTTGGTCTTGGAGATGTGTGTGTATATACAAGTACTTTGGAAAATTCCTCCCATTTATGGGATATTCTTTCATGGTGTTTGTCTCCATCCCCTAGACTATTATAGGTGAGCATTGGGTTGTCACATATATGGCCCCTCTAGGATGTGTCGTGATAGAGTTTTATCATTGGAATTTCATCTTAAGGACCAATAGTCTTTGAGATTGGTTTGGGGATACAATGTTAAGTGTAATGAGTTTAGATTTCAGGCTAGGGAATCCTGTGTTGGTCTGGAAATTGATGTATCCATACATTAGGACTCTAAATTATACTATTTAACTCGGTAAATTATGACAATGGTCACAAGAAAAATAATCATACAAGCATCATGTACGATTTAGGTGTGATCTCATGTCTTTATTGATTTATCTCACCAGGTAGACTCTATTTAATGCACTATATCATTTTCAATTTTAGTGGTACTATAAATAGGTATCCATCTAAGATTCCATTACATTTTCATGAGGATGATCTTCCTAGTGATGACACATCTGTAAAGGGGAACATACTAAATATGGAAACTGCGGGTGGTTTTCCTGGTGTAGTGCCACCCATTGAGAAGTAGCTACTACCTGCACTACTAGGTGAGGATGCACGCAGAATGAGCACATTGCATGGGTTTGAGAGGCATCAACCTCCATGTTTTTTTGGTGAGCCATACCCCCATTTCTACGAGTATTGGTTGGAGTAAGTTACACATTCTTCCACCTTATGAGGATTCCTTTAGACCAGATGGTAGTCCTAGTCACGAGTCTTATTCAAGGCTCAGTGGGTTGATGATGGTGCTTAGTGACCCAGAAACATAATGATATGACTCTATCAAGGGACTTATTTGAGTTCAATTTATATAGGATTTCATTCTAGATATGTTATTCGCAGTTCCTATACATGAGATTCTATATCTATTGTAGGGTAGTCAGATAGTGATGGAGTACTCTGCAAGATTTACTGATATTTCCCATTACTCAATGATATGGGTTGATACCCATTATTCATGGCTTAGAACATCAATAAGGGATTCAACCATGAGATCAAAGAATACATGATATCCCTTTGCATTCATCCGTAATATGTGGAATTGGAACAATATCTACAAGTAGAGATCTTTCTAGTGAATTAGACATCAGTAATGGGAGCTAACATCAGGTACTAGGTAGCATATTGTTTTGCAGTAGGTAGAATAAATTAGTCATAGGTACCCAAAAGGGTCAGGAACTCTAGTGGAAGACCCCAAGACATAGGATTAGTGGTGTGGGGATATCAAGGTAGAGAGATTCCACTAAAAGATATACTATGTTACTCATGTGGTGTTTAAGGAAAATCATGGTCATGATTGCATGAACTTTCATACTACTGTTTAGGATAAGATCGAGGTAATTTGAAGACCATGTCATAAGAAAAATCAGGGTCTTATATAGGGTGGCATACATAGAAGTAGAGCAGGTAGGGATGAAGGATGTGGGAAAAGGATTGATGTATTACCACCACCACACCTAGGTGGTACACGATAAGCTTAGAGATCTAGTGTATTGGGACAATGCTAGCTTCAAGAGATAGAGGATTATGACCTGGATACTCCATAGATGATAATATTTAAGATCTATGTATTTTCAACCTTAGTTTTATTTTTTATAGACATTGGTGTCAGTCATTCATTTCTTTCCACAACCCTTGTTCAATACTGGGAGTTTCTGGTGGAACTGTTGAGTTGACCCTTATGTTTATATAATATTATAGGAGGGGATTATATGATCATACACTTGAGAAAATTGTTTAACCATGCATAAAAAGGAGAGTGTTTATTTTGGGATCCCTTGGTATTGTCATTGAGTCCTTACAACGTCATCCTCGGTGGACTAGTTATTTATAATCCATGCACAGAATGACTGTTTTAGGCACAAAGTGTTATGTGTCCAAATTGATAGGGACAAGTTTTCCTTTGTCGGTGAAAAGGAAACCAAAAAAATTTAGTATTGACACATAGATTCTAGGGTACAACCAATCACTAATTAGTTTTCTAGCATGACCCTCAGTGTCTTGGATGATATGATTCCTTAGTTTCTTATAGTGGTGGAAGAGTACTAGGATATCATTCCTAAGAATGTTCCATGATTTCAACCCCATAAAAAGGTAGGGTTAAGCATTAAATCTATTCCCAAGGATGAAACTGATATTCACACCTGCATATTTTATGGATCCTGTAAAGATTCGTGACCTAAGGGTGAAATTTAATGTCTTAATGAGGAATGGCTTTGTGAGACACACTGTTTCACCCTAGGCAGCCGAGGTTTTGTTTTCCTAGAATAAATTCAAGAGTTTGAGGTTATGTGTGGGATTTTGGTTCCTGAATGAGGTGGCTGTGATGAAATACTATACACAACCACATATCCATAACCTATTTGATCTATTGAATGGGGTGTAGTGAATCTCGAAGATAGACCTAAGATATGTCTATAACTAGATTCAAGTACGAGAAGTGGATATACCAAATATTGCTTTTTTGCTGTCGGTATGACCACATTGTGTACATGGTGATTCCGTTTGGCATTACAAATGACTCAGTAGTGTTCATGGGACTCATGAATAGGATCTTCCATCCTTACATAGATCAATTTGTGGTATTCATCATTGATGGCATTCAAGTGTACTCATCATCTGAAGAGGAGCATGCATGACACTTGGGGATTGTCCTTAACATACTCTGAGAGAACCAATATTATAGGATTTTCTTGAATTATCATTTTTAGATTTAAGCGGTCTATTTTCTAGGATAGGTCATTTCAGACGCTAGGGATGCAGTGGGTTCAATAATGATAGAGGTAGCGCATGGTTAAGAACCACCCAATAGTGTTACTTTGGTGAGGAGTGTCATTGGTTTGGATGGGTAATATAGGAGGTTTTTACCCAACCCTTCCAAAGTATAATCACCCATGATAGAGTTGACATGAAAGGGGAAGCCTTTTTTGTGGACAATGAAGTGCTAGTATTGTATTTAGTAGCATAGGTAGAGATTTATGAGCGCTCCTATATTGAGATTTCCAAAGAAGGGTATCAAGTAAATATTTTTATTTGATGCATCATGAACTGGAATTGGTTATGTCCTCATACAGGGGAATGTGGTGATTTCAAATTATTCATGCCATTTCAGACAACATTAGTAGAACTACATGACCCATGATCTTTAGTAGGTGGTGGTAGTATTTGCATTGAAGTTGTGGGGACACTACCTTTTGGGAAAGCAGATTATCATCTACTATGACTAGAAGAGTCTCAAGTATATCATCAGTTAGAAGAATAAAAACTTCAGAAAGAAGAAATAGCTAGAGTTATTCTTGGGATATGACATTGAGATTGTCTATACTCTTTTAAATTGGAATGTTGTGGAATATTTTCCTAGTAGGAGATCGAGATCACGATTTACGAATAAGGAGTCATAGAAATTAACATCATTTTAGATATCATTTTTAGATGGAGATGAAACATCTTACCTCCAATCAATGGTTTTCATTCCTACACTCATTTAGTGAGTTAGGGAGGCATAGCTTGGGGATTCCAAATGTGAGACATTATGTGAACATATGTCCACAGGGCATGCCCCAATTGGATATTCTAAAGGTGTAGAGAACATATTTATTTTTAGAGGATGCATAGTGGTATCAGTGGTGTTACAGGAGTAGTTCTTGAGAGAGTTTCAAACATCCCATTTTTCCTTACATCCTGTTGTGGAGAAGATTTACCAGGACATCTGATGTCAATTTTGGTGATTGGGGAAGAAAAAGGAAGTGGAAGAGTTCATTTTTTGATGCCTAACTTGTTTGCAAGTTAAGGATGAGAACTAGGTTCCAGTGGGTTTGACTAAACCACTTATAAATCCAGAGTGGAAGTAGGATGGGATATCTACATATATTATGATAGGGTAACCACATACATCTATGGGGAATGATACCATCTGGGAGATCCTTGACCGTCTCACCATGTAAGCCTACTTCCTTGCGATTCTATAGTAGAGTTTAGTAGAGAGATTCAGACACCTCTACATGCAGGATATAGTTGAACACCATGTAATTACAACAACGATAGTATCATATATTGATTCTAGCATTACATCACAATTCTCTAAGGGATTAAAGGATGAGATTGGGTCATAGTGGTGCTTGAGAACAACTTTCCACCAAATGATGGGCGGCCAGACTGAGAAGACCATTTTGGTTCTCGAGGACATACTACATGATTGAATGATATATTTTGGTTGTAGTTGGGAGTATCCCCTACTTATAGTAGAGTCTTCAAACAACAACAACTACCATTACACCATCAGTGTGTCACCATTTTATTCCTTGTATGGGTGACCTGACAGGTCATCGCATTATTGGATGGACTCAGGAGAGTCAACTCTCATGCTCCCGGAGTTGGTTCAGGTGACTACAGAGAAGTTTAAGGTCATCCAAGTGCTTATGATGACTACACAGAGCCATCATATGACTTATTCTTACATGTGATATTGGCCTTTGGAGTTCGAGGAGGGAGACCATGTATTTCTTCAGCTCTATCCTTAGCATGGGATATAGAGATTTGGACAAGGTGACATGCTATCTCCGAGGTCCATCAACTATTTCTATAAACTACATAGAGTTGGAGAGGTGTAATACCAATTATCTCTACCACCAAAGCTAGTGAAGGTTCACAATGTCTTCCATGTATCACCATTGAGGATATACATACATGATTCGTTTCACATCATTGATTGGGGAAATATGGACAATGATGATGGGGTGACATTTGTGGTGTACCCAGTAGATATCTAGTATTGATAGGAGTAGATCCTTCTTGGGCATTCAATACCTATGGTGCATGTTTGGTGGATGAAAGAGAATCACCAGTAGATCACATAGAAGAAGGGTGCTCAGATTCTTACTTAGTACCCCTATTTGTTGGACGATGATTTTATTTTTGATTTTGCTGATGTAAATACATAAGGTGGAGAGAATGTAACATCATGTAATTTCCATGTATTATTTTTATATATTACATGGGTTTACTAGGAGACTAAGTGATGAGATACTAGGTGATTCTAAGGCCCAGTGTGTGTGGAACAATTGCATTAAGTATATTAAAATACTAAGTAGAATGCGCACACTATTTCTTAAAAAAAGTGGAATTACATCTAATTGGGTTTCTGAATCAAAAATCAAATGGTACCATTATATTCAAGTAGTGACTTCACCTTCGGCAGGGCCTAACATCTACCAGAATGGGTTGAATGTGAAATTTAATTCTTTGGAAATTTAAATAAATAAAATATGTGATGTTTTATTTTATTTAACTTTATACGGTGATGCAGAAATAGTTTTATTTTTAATTAACCTTTTCAGAGAAATTATTTTTATAAATATAAACCAATAATTCCTCTGAACATAGTATAAGAAACTCTCTCCAACAAATGTCGATGAATCGAGGATCTATGACCACATGAACACCCTTCTTCATCACAAAGGATAGAAATTCTAGGTAGGGATGTTATTTCTTTTAGATATACTCATTCTTCATTTCTATAAATAACATGTACTAATCAACAATAATATTATCCCGTGGATTGATCATGTATTGTAGGAGAGATTTTTTTCTAGTTAGCGGTATTAGATTTAATTTTTTTCTAACCCAATCCCATAGATCATGATCATTGGACAAGAACACATAACCAAAGTTGTTAAAACCATTTCTATATGCATTTCTCCCTTTTCTCTATGCATTCATCACGGTTGGACCATTATGGCCATGGTTCGACTTATTGGGAGGTTCCAAACGTTATCGAACCCCAGATTGAAGTAAAACCTAAAGAAAATGTCCAAACTATGTATATCGGGATCCATGGAGCCCAGATCTTAGTCCAATTCAATTTCTAGACACTATATGTGGTTTGGTGGTTCGTGGAAGGGACCACCAGTGTGGTTATGATGAGGAATAGTGGCGGAACTGGAAACCTGTGGCTTCAGTAGCTGAAGTGGCGTGTAATAGATGGAGAAGAGGAGGTTGGAGTTAGTGGTGGTGAGAAGAGGGAGAGTGGGACATGGTAGGAAGACCACATGGGAGCCACATGGTGTAGTAGTCATGGGAAATGGTGAGGCCAGTGGGTCTAGAGTGGAGTAGTATTTAGAGCCATCGAAGTACATGGTTTCCGAGGATGTGGAGGCGGTAACCTCATGGGAGCTATGCACTAGTGGGGTGTAGCATAAATAGTTGGGACATGGAGATCGAGTGGGAAAAAATGCTAGAGAAGGCCAGAGAGAAAGAGTGGGCTACGGTAGTTGGATGGGTGGAACTAGACACACCAGTGAGGTGGTTCATCCCCAGACAGAGTTGGCCGGGCAGACATGTCGAATTGGTTTGGACCCCCGACGGTCAGACAGGGACACAGTCGACCCTTAATCATTGCGACCAAGGAATCTCTCATATAGTATACTATAATAGCAGCTTGATCTGTTATGCTGTGGTCAACCATGGGGGCGAGAAGACCAAGTAGTCTACTACCATGGTCGATCCATAGGCCCAGTGCCCTTCCCCCTTTTGAAATATTCAAACACCCATAGCATTCAAACCATGCGTCTGTTTGACAAACTGTTTGTGGTGTTGGGACCGTTATGATGAAATGGTAATTTTGAGATACTATAAGTTAGTTTTTGTGAATGTATAAATATGACATAAATTCTTTAGGTGCTATTCCTCTCATAACGATCATGCTTTGAGCAGAATCCTAAGGCTAGTTATAACCTTCAGACTACATGAATTTCTAAGACTACATGACTTACTAAGACTAAATGTATTTTAGAAGATATGTGTTATATAAAGACAACATTTATTATCAATATTTAGTGTCACAAAGAGACTATGTGTTTTATTAATACTGGTTGTTTTTTTATTATTTCAGATAATCCTATTTTCCAAACTATAGAACTATACTTGTGTGATCTAACTATGGATCTTTTTTTTGGTATACTATTTATAATTCTTTGTGTTATACTTCATGTACTTCTATGTGGTATAAATAGTGTACTTATCTGTGGTATAGTTCATGTATTTCTTTATTTTATAGTTTTTTTATATCATTGTGGTTTACTTTGTGTGTTTATTAGTGATATTCCACTGTGGTTTTTGGGTGTCCAATATAGTTTGGTTTTACTCACCCCAGCACGGGATTTTCCCACATGTGTTGTTTCTTGTGCAGATGAGATATTCTTTGATGGCATCCTAGGTGGACTAGGACTAGTTTATATATACCAAATTGTTGAGTTTTACTCATACAGCTTTAGACAGTTGTCCAGTACCTTTCCTATCAGGTAGGGTTTTTTTGCGGATAAGATTCATGAACTTGTGCATTCACTTTTCTAGAATAATTTTTGGGTGAGATTATATTGTGGCCCTATTTAATTTTTGGTTTTCTAATATCGTACTCTATTGTTGTTATCATATTAGTATTAATGATTTTTTACTTATTATTTTTACATATCAGAATTTAGGGCCTAGAGATGTGTGTGTGTGTGTACATGTTATTAGGAAAGTGCATCCCATTTTTGGTATATTCCTACTTGATGCTAGTCAACATCCCCAATACTATTGGAGGAAGGCTTGCGGTAGTCATTGAATGGGTCCCTCTTGGATAGTTAGTGACATGTTTCTTGAATTATGTCTTTAATTGTTTAACATTTTATTTTTGTTTTACAATAATGGGGGAGAAGTGTATGGATGTGGAAATTTTCTACAACAACATGGATCTCAAACTCACTTATATTATTTCATTAAATATTTTCCCTTAATTACATTAGACATGAACTCTTCATATAATGGAGTTAACATATTCATTAGATGAAATGAAATTCAATGAATTCCAGTCTAGAAATATGTCACACTCTCAACTGAGGTGTCCCATCAACCTTGACTATTAGAGTATTTAGAATTATGTTTTCTTAATAATTCAAGGTTTCACATACCCTAAATTTAAGAATAGTATTTTAACAATGATATTTCATAACTACATTATAATTCTATTTAAATTGCAATTAAAGCATAATGAATGAACTAAAATATGAACATAAACCCCAATTACATTATTTTCTAACTGCCATTCTAGTTTTCATTGAATGTTAATTTAGAATTTATCATTAATTTCATGAAAAATAAAAAAAACAAAAGAGATGTATAGTTAGGTAAACTAATGTGAGTATGTGAATAAACTATGTTCTCCGGAGGAAACATTTCCCTAGTCAGCCACAATTCTACAGTAAGAAAATATTAATAGTATTTTTTTCACACCACCAGATAGGGTATTTTCAAAATATATCTCTTTATCTTGAGATCCATGAAATTTATTTCTTATCATATTATTTTCATAATCCTTAGATAAAATTTAATTTTATAATAATAACCTAAAAAATTCTATTTCAATGACGTTTTCAGAAAATTAATTCCTTAATTCATGGAATAATTACTAATAGATGTAGGACATAGAACATGGGGTACATAATTTGGAATAAGTCCTATAAATAAGGGATGAAATTCTCACTTCATTGGTCAACCAGGTATCAAATAACAAATGGTTAAGACTAGAAATTCACGAATGGATCAACATGGTCAACAATGTCCAATCCAATTATGTATGGCTTGAGTCCATGAGGAATGTAACATTGGTTATTCCTAATTAAACTAAAGAGATATAGGATTTTGAGTCCATAATTGAAGAATATTTGTAGCCCAACCATCTAAATGATCATATATAGGCCTTCCATAAAAAGAATCAATGGATTCATGTTGAGGATGACTTGGTTGTTGAGAGAAGATTGGGGGATCAAAAAGATCTGGAATAATTTTTGAAGGAGTATAATGTGGAACATGATATTTATATCCATTATAATGTATATTACCTATTACCATTCTATTTGTCACCATCCATTGATGAAGAAAACACTCATCTGGTGAAATTTTATGAAAATATGGAGGAGACTGGCTACCTGCCAACATCCTATTAAATCTGACATTAAGAGTCACTTACCATTGAATAAGATATTAATGTTGTACTAAATCAATTATTTTAACTTATCTTAAACACTCTCTAATTTTATTATACTCAATATGAATTGAGTATTAAATCGATATGTTTTCAATTTTCATATTCAACTTACTCTTACTTTTTCTTGGAGGAAGAAGAATCATTTTAACATGAAAAAGTTGAGGAATAAATAGAGTTTCCATCAATTATTTCATATTAATTAGAGGGATACCATGTCTAAATTAATGTGTTTGAGACTAAGGAAAAAACACATAGGATTTAAAATTTTAAAGGGTGAAATATATTTTTTTTCTATATGTTTAAATTCTATCTTATTAATATTACAGTATAAAAATACCTTTGAAAATTCAATTGATGCAACCCAAATTGTTCAAGAACTTGACAATGTAGTGGAGGAAATTTCACATGTACAAACTAAGAAGGATGATGATCCAAAAATCATCCTATATCCTCCATTAGAGATATAAATTAGTGTATAGGGGGTGTTTTTGGTTAAATATATCCAAGTATTCCTCATAAATAATGAAAATATAGAAGAAGGTAAAATCCTCAATTTATTATTTAAATCTATGAATATCCACCAACCAACAGGATATAGATAGAAATTGATACAAAAATTCAGTTGGTAGTAAAAATATTATTCCGACATGGGGGATCATTCCAAGTATTATCACATTTAATTATTTCTAGGTCTTCAATTTCATTCATAGTAATTAGTTTAGGATCCATCCTAGACCCTTATCATTCTTAGATTACTTTGACATAGACCTTATGTTGTAATGATTAATTCACTTTGTAATGTCTATGATGAATTAACGGATCCCCAAGATATAAAGAAGAAGAGAGGACTAAATCATCATATTAATAGGTAGTTCATTATTACATTCCTTATAATTATCACTCCCTAAATCATTCTGAAAATTCCCTTTTATGCTGGAAAATAAAGTATCTATGTAAAACATGAAATTGTATTACCATACATTTAACTCTATTTACATGACTTATTGAGGATACAAGATTTACTTTGGAACTATATGAAGTATTTTTTTATAATTTAATTTTAATGAAATTGTATGAGAATGGTGGAAAATTTAATTATTACAGTGAAGTATGAAAAATTAAAATGAGGACTCATGATTTAAAGGAATTAGTTAATTCATGAAAATGAAATTTCCCTATCATTGGTTCACACTTTTAATTTCTAATTTTTTTGAAATTAATTTTCATTATTACTAATCCCATGAGTGATTTTACCAAATCAAATTTCCCATTCCCAAGAGGATTTCTTGACAAAATTAATTCTACTCAATCTTCATTATATTTTTCGAGTGACCTTGGTGAATTCCAAATACTATAATTTTAATTGGATCTTGTCAATGCTATTACTATTTAAAATACACATTTAAAATTATTGATAAATTTTTATTAATAATCCATTATCCTTCAAACCAACTTATGCATTTATGCATGTTTATCTATATATCCCATGAATGGCCTTCTTATTAATGATCTATTATTCATTACATTTTTATACATCCCTACACTCCTCTTAGGATTTTGATGGTTTTTTAAGTTGAACTATGATGGTGAAGGAATTAATGGGGGAATGATTCATTAAATTTTAAGGAAATGTGTGGGGGTACTACATTGGGAATTGAAAAATATTTTTTATTCATACATTGAACACTCATTATTTTCCCATCCTCAAAAAAATGAAAAAAAGAATGGTCTGGATAGGATAATTTTCACATGAGCCTGCGCCCAGTTGGTGAGGTATCCTTAAGTTCATCTATGAGACCCAGGTTCAAAAACAGGAAGAGGAATATTTCTGGGGGCACTGTAGCAGTACTGTAGTAGATTGTACACCGTGCAGCTACTGTAGCCGAACTATACACTGTGCAGGTACTGTAGTAGAACTATACACTGTGTGGTACTGTAGCAGGAACTGTAGTAGTTACTATAGCGGGTAATGTTTGGAACTATAACAGCTAGAACTATTCACCTTGGGCCAATGGTTAGGGATTGGAGTCCTTAAGGCTTTCGGGCCACCCTGGACTTTGGGTCAGTCAGGCTTTTATGCCACCATTAAGGCCTTAGTGCAACCTCAAGGGCTTCAGGCCACATGAAATTTCACTAAACTGACTCTACAAAAAAGGAACAACCCTAGAAGAGGATTCAGAGCTGGTGCACTCACCAGAGTAGAGACAAATGGATTGTCAGAATGAGAGGGTATGACTATGCCATTAGGACTAGCCTGTGCTTTCATAAGAAGCCTAGCAAGATGGCCATACAAGGGTGGAGAGCTATTATCATGATACAAATGCTGGGGATGGGCAGTTTCGTGTAGATTGTCTGGTAGAATTCCCTATAGAATCAGGTCATGTAATCTTCTAATCCAACGAGCCTTGTAATCATTGAGCCTATGGGACTTGGAAGGGTTCCCCCTCATCCCTTAAAAGGGGGTTTACCAAAAATCAATAAAAAAGAAGAAATTTGGGCCATTCAGGCATCATTAATGTAATGATGATTTTATCATATGTGGTTAGGTGGTGGATGTGAGGTCTAATAAAACCATGTAATTTGAAAAAAATAAAATGAAATCTAACAAAGTTGTATATATATATATATTAATGAAATTCCAATTCATTCATTATACTTTCATTGATCATAACCATTCATTATGCTCATGAAGTGGTTGTCTTGACTTTTAAGTGGATAAAATTAATTTCACTTTTACTTTGTATATTATACTTTATGATTTAGATATAAACCTACTTGTTGAGATGTAAAAAACTTTAACATCAATTTATACCATACTTATGTCTCAAAGTAATTCTAAAAAAATTGAAAAGACCTATGTATTTTATTTTATTTTTATCTTTTCGATTTTTTAAAAGTAGTTCCTTTGTAATCCAATGGATACATATAATGTTAATATGACTTGAGAATAACTCTATATAAATTTATTTTATTATTGACAACTGACAGAAAGATTTAGATCTTGAATTGGGATGTTTAATAATAAAAATTTTGGAAGCATATATTAATTAAAGGATTAGTCCCACAATTTTTCAATGGGAAAAAGTAAAATTTATAGATTGATTAGTATTTTGAAAAATGAGATGTAAAATTGTTAGTTTATGTGGATCTTGAAAATTTGGATTTCCAATTATAAATATTTTATTTAATTTCATAATAATGTAGATTTTGGTAGCATTTGTACCCTCTTAAATTCAATTTTGAGATTTAATTCTTGAGGAAAATCATAGATTATATGTGGGGGTATTTGACGTAGTCATTTTTCATGAATATAAAATTGATTTTTCTTCATAATTTATAAAAAATATAAATTATTAATCCCATTTATTTAAATGTTTTATTAAAATGTGGAAATTTAAAATTATATAATTATTAAAAAATAAAATGAATAAAAAATTTCTCTCTTGAAAGTACAATTTTATTTAAGATATTATATTGAAATTCATATATGTTTTTAGACTTTTTATGGTAAAACATTAGAGTAAATCATCATGACTCAAACCTATGGGAATAAAGATACATAATTTTACTAAGGAGGGTCATCTATCCATGTAACCGAAAATGGGAAGGTTGTCATGCAGCAGGAGAGAGGGTCACATGAGAAATTCCCATGTCATGTCTGGGGAAAGGCATGCCTTGGAAATGAAAGAAGGAATGACCCACGTATGTTGGTGTAATGTTTTAGGATCCCATCCCCACGTTAGGATTATAATATGAGATCACTACTTCTTGATTAATATATTAGATTGAAGGATAATATTATTATTTTTTAGATAAGAAAATGTTTCTACTGTTCATTTTTTAAATCAAACATCATCAATACAATTCACATCTATGTCCTCATCACTTAGATACTTCATGATTCCATCACCACCACTAGATGTCATTGGCCGCCTTTTGAAAACAGATTATATCATCCATGGAAAATTATGGTGAGTTTAATCTTGAGAATTTGACCATTTTTTAATATCAGAACCACTGTGAAACACTATGTGAAGTTTGGGCGATTTTAGTGAATCTTTTTTGAATAAGAATGAATCATATGAATGTAGAGGGTCTCCACATTTCCATTATGATGGGTGGATGGAATAAATGAGGATTCCTTCTTCTTGGTTTACATAGTTGTGTTATGGATTCATGAGGATAATTATACAAAATAGAAAGCTCTAGGATTGAGTCTTAACTAATGGAATACACAATTCACTATATGGATATAAATAGAAACAACTTTTCAAGCCTTGGAAGATTGGAAAATGTGAGAATGGAGTGAATTGAATGTTTTAGTCCATTGGAAACCCCAATGAAACACCCGTGGTGGATGATTAAATAGTAGATGTTGTGTTATAACATATAGAAACAATGGATTCATTCGTGAAAAGGTAGAACCAATGAGGCCACAATTAATCACTGCAATGGTAAGACTAGGAAGAGGCCTAGGTAGAAGATAGAATGGACAAATGATATGATACAAAAAGGTAAAGGTAGATAATGAACTATTGTAGAGACCCGAAGCTTGACGTACATGGACGTTACATTACTTTTGCAGAATACTTAATACATAAAAAAACAGACGCACAAGGATCGTAATAGTTTAGTGTCTTTGGAAACTTGGAACATAATCTTCTAATCGTGGTGAAAGATCTTCAACATCTCCCAAAAAGATCTTCCTTTTTTTACCTAAAAACTTTCTTTATATCCTGGGGAAAATAAAACATAAAAGGGTGAGCTCAAATGCTCAGTAAGGGCAAAAAAAGAAATATCAATCACATCATATACATAAGAACATAGCTTTTGTAAATATTAACCTGCAAAATAAATCATAATTTTATAACATGGGATAAATCAAAGTAGTAAATGTAATCCCAATAATCAAAACTTAAAACATGAAACTTTGTGGAATACACACATAATCATAGAGAATCATTCCTTGTTAGTCAAGACTCAATGCCAAGACTATCTTAGTGGACAAAGTCCATTTCTGAACCGAGTTCACTCCTCGTTTCAGTCCTGTTTCACTGAACTGGTTTAACCTGCCGTTCCAGCCATGTCTATCTCATGAGATATAAAATCATTACACAATGAATTTGAGGGAGATATAGGTCCCACCCATCTCAAAATGATACCATTCTTATGTGTGCCACAAAATCATAAACCATACATCATAACATAACCCATGTAATAAAAATGGGAATCTTTAAACAACGTGACATCATAAAACAATTCATATATGATAGAAGAATTCATAAAAATAATCCCATCACAACATAATCAAATAAATGTAATAATAGTGATGAAAATAGAACCCTTTATTATCTTATATGGAAAATAATTTTGATAAAACACTTGAACTCCATTCTTGAGGAAAATATCCTTTTTACTTCAAAAAAACTTTTCCTTTCTTAACATGTCATACAATTATAAACTAAATAAAGTTCATTAAAAATAAACTTGATAAATTTTAAAGGATTCTTCTTGGAAATAATGTTTTAAAAATCCATTCATGCTGTATAAGTTAAAAAAACATTCTTCGTACTTTTGTCGGAAAAGTCAAAAAAAGTACCTCGTATGAAAAATGACAAAAGATTCATTTCATATCTTTTACTAAAAACTCACCAAAGGGTAAAATAGGATTTTAAAAAAATTTATTTGGATGGAAATAATATTACATATTGAGGAAACATGGATGTGGATGATAAAATACACCCCAGTAAATACCAAAGTATAAACCATCTCTGATAAAAATGAGATTGTGATATTTTCCCTTACCTTAGGTCCGATTTGCTTCGTAAGTGTTCAAACATCCATTATAATGAATTAAATAATGTCATTGACTTGTTCCAGAATCATACTCATTGTTATGATATCATATATGGTTCACTTATTACTTTAGTTTACCCGTTCTTTTGTAAATTCCATGTTAAAGAGCTTTTTGGGTAAAATTGTTTTATTTGTCGTCCGTGTTATGACTTGTAATTATTAATATGATTACATAGATCATGATTAATTAATTACATATTATAAAACATGATTTATATATAATATATATTCAGAATATACATATATATAATAGATCAGTAAATGGAAAGAAATACACCGTTCATGGAGACGGTAGGCCGTACGTACGCATGAATGCTGTTTTCGTTTCCTTATTGAGTTGAATGGAATTAAGTAGATGACATAAATATATATACACATAAATAAAGTATCATTATTATGTCATATATTTCATGATTACTTATTATATATACTTTATAATCATTCATGAATGGTTAACGTGGAGAATGAATCTCATCGCGTCGTGGAGACAGTAGTCCGTACGTACGCACGAGCAATGATATTGTTCTCATGACCGTGGAATTGTATTTGAGTGTACGTATACTATTTCATAATCAATATCACTTTACAATAATCATATATAGTTATTATGTACACCATTATACCCATCCAAGTAAGGTGGTGGTGGAAAATAGATTACACCACGGCGTGGAGATGGTATTCCGTACGTACGCACCCGCGGTGATTTCGTTTTCCATAGGATGGATAGATGGTGAAATAGGGTTGTTTCATACTTATAATAACATATCATTATATGAGTGATACTGATGTTATTACTTCATAATGAAACAACCTAATAAGAATAAGTGGAAGTAGAAATAAAGTTGAAAGAATCTGTATCGGACATTACCTCTTCTTTGAAGTGCCTCTTTGAGATCTCCTTTTAAGGAACTAAAATTGGTGTTTGAGGAAGACCAGAACCTCTAGGATGTTTCTAGGGAAGTTTAGAAGAGAATTTGTCAGGGTTTTTCCGAGCTTGAAGGCTCAAAGTGGTGTGAGGAAGACAGGGAGGGGGTGCCCTTTTATAAGGGAGGAGAGGGGGTCCTTTGGAAAAACAAAAAATATTATTTTATTATAAAGCCAAATTCGGTTTTAAATAGCTCCAAATTTAGTTATTTTGAAGATAAGGTGGGGATGGGTCGAAATAATCTCATCAAATAGAATTTAGACATGTTTAGGTTCCTATTTTAACCTTATCATTTATATTTAACTTTAAGTTAGATAATTTTACTTTTACCGTGTCTTTTTGTGTTCTTACACTATAAGGTTAATAAACTTATATAAGAAGCCAAAAGAACCCCAAGATGTTTATTATTAATATATATAACTTTATATAAGTCATGTGGCCGAACCTTAGATTTTTAGGAATAAAATAACAATTAATAATATAATATTTGTTTTAAAAACTATTTTATGTCAATTTTGACACTATTTAGTAATTGGTTTTTTTAAAAATCATAAAAAAATTATTAGTTAGAAAAAAGTTAATTAAATCAATAATAACATGTCATATTAACCTATAAAATTAGTTTAATTCATAAAAAGTCTCAAATTACATTTATTTTGGTATTTATAATATCAATTATGTCAATATTTCATTAATAAGATAATTACTGCATCATCTTTGTGTCATAAATAAATTAAATTATTTAATGTCTAAAAATTACAAATAAAATATAATTATGTAGGAAATATATTTATATTTCTAATTAATATTTATAGTCGAATTTATCTTATGTATAACCCTGTATTAAAAATGATATACTTATTAAACTTTGATTTTAACTATTTTAACCCTTCTTTAAATAAATTAATAATAAATGTCATAATCAAATCCAAGTGGGAATAAATGGTCATATTGTATTACTAAGGTTGTTTTTGGTCGACTTAAACTTATAAAATAGAATTAGGACATGTGTTATGGTAATAATAATAACATTTTTACCCTTAATTACCCTATTTACTTTTAACCGTGGTAAAAAAGTAAGAAGTTACTATTCACCAAAAATTATTTTCATCACATTGAACCACATTTTACTTACTGACATCAACCATGTCTCTAATATTTTTTGAATTCCACTCAAAGAAGTGGGAAAATTAAGTTTTATGAAAAATTCATTTTTTTAACTACCACTTAGTGGTTTCACTATTCATCAAAAAATGAAAGTTTCCAGAAAAATACCAAAAATTAAGCCTAAGCTATATTTGATATTATGAAATCAAAAATGATGTCTATTTTACCAAATTAAAAACATATCAGTTGCATTAAATAATTTTAAAATTAATTCCCGTCGTCAAAACAAATATCGTGTTCTTAAGAGATAATAACTATGAAAAGATTGACACTTGCTTATGTCTGGTTTAAATGTGAAATTATATCCCATGACCAAAATTGTATTAAATTGTAAAAATATATTCTAAATATACTTTAAAACCACTGAAATTAATAATTTATCACTATTAATTATTTCGATTAAAAAGGTGGTTTTTAATTAAAATTTAGTAATTTTCACTATTCATCAGAAAATGAAATTTAGCCGAAAAGTACCAAAATTTCACCCTAAGCTAATTTCAATATTCCGAATCCAAAAATGAAGTCCATTTTGAAAAATAGAATTTACAGAATTTCAAAAAGTGGTTATTACTATTCATAACGGCTAGTTTTAATAATATTTTAATAGCATATCGTTGTTTAGTGAAACTCGTTATTGCGTACTACACACACTATTGAGGGAGGTCGCGATTGCGTGTAATGCAAGGCAAGTCAAGGATGTGTGTTGTGAAAGCTCCTTTTAGTGTAGCATACAACACATGACATTAATGAAATTAAAAATAATATTTTTCATAAAATCTCTGGGTGTTACAACTATCATTGTGAAATGGTAAATAGAAAAGTAGAACATGATATGCTAGCATGCTGTTGTAATGGTGTATTGTGGAATGCTATGATAGATGATATTGCTATCATATATAAAAAATTATTCAATAATCACACATGGGTTGATGTGTTCTGATATTAAGGAATGATATATTTGGAACTACCATTGAACACCAACAATTAATGAGGATAAAATTTTCAATTGGGAACTAATTTAAGATCATGATATTGTAGAAATATTATGTTGAACAGATCATCTCGAAGAGGGGTCTACTCCATTGTAACGTTTTCTTTTACATGGACTCAAAAAGTTGAAGAGGATGTATATATATAGTTTTCACTACACCATGGTAATTATAAATATTCCAGTGTTGATCGTTTAAGGAATTATTCCTTAAAGGGGATGCACCAGGGAATTTTGAGTTGCTCAATAATGAATTATTGTTAAACTAAGGATGAATGGTTTGGTTTTCAAGGATGAAGGAATACCATCGTGATGATATCTATTAAGGAACAATTTATTTCGAAACCATGATCTAGTTGTAGATATTGAATGGTATCCCAATGACTGAAACTAAAGTAAAAAATCAACGATAGATGCTGCTTCCATCACTTTATAATACGAATCCAAGTAAAAAATAAGAAACCCCCCATGAATATAGATATTTAATGAATATAATATTAAAAAATATACATTCCATGTAAACCAAGATAAAGGATGATATGATGGACATATAAACAATTGATATTTAAGGGATTCTCCCATTATAAATACTGAGGTTGATTCCACCTAAAAAATAATCAGAGGATCACACTGGAATGGTGCTTCCATGCTCTATTTTCCAGTATTTTTTTATAGTTTTTATTTAGTTTCTTTTAATATATAATTCATGCATTTTGATTCTAATTAAAAGTGTTTCCTCTGTTACATCTACTCTGTTCCCTTTCTTTTTCTTTCTCACTATCTCTCATTATCTTATTCCCCATTCTTCAATTATGAACTCTTACACTTGAAAATTAGTAACCAACCCAAGGAATCTCCTGCGGGGAGGGTAGTAATTTTCTAATTTTTTTAATTCATTATTTTTTATTTATGTTTGTCTTTAATGTGTGGTGATGTTTATGGGTGTTTCAATTTTCCCCCACAACGTAAATCTATAACTCCTTTATATTATTTTATATAAATATTTTCTCATCCTTCCATTAGATATAATCTATATATATATTGGAGTTGATCCATTTGATGGATAAAATAGAATACAATGAATCCTGGTCATGGAAGATTCCACACTCTCGATTGTGGTGTGTCATCAATATTTATTATAAAAAGAGGGGGAATTATGGTTTCTTAGGCATTAATTATATCACAAAAAAAATTATGAATATTATTTTAAGGATGAGATTTCATAACAAAATTATCTAAAAATATTCAATAAAATAATGAAGAATAATGAAGGAAAAAAATACAAACCTAAAGGCCTAGTACTTTATTTTCTAACCCATATTCTATTTTTCATTTCATGTTACTTTATAATTTATCATTGATTTTTTAAAAACAAAAAAAAAAGAAGTAGACTAAAGTTAAATGAAATTATTAATATAATAAACTATAAATATCAGCAAAGTAGATAACCAAGGTTAGCAATATTGCTGCACTGGGAAAATATAAAAAGTATTATTTTCCAAACCACGTGGTAGGATAGTGTCATCCATCCAGTGTAATATGAAGAGTGGTATCAAAATAATGTATCTCTATTTAAAAAAATAATAAACCATATAATGAAATAATAAGGATGGAATCATTACTACATATCCCCATCAGAGCATATATATAATGTGGGTTTTTATCATTGATGAATAGAAATACTGAAAAATGTCATTGAAAAAATCCTTGATGAACATATCCTTTTCACATAAAAAATATATTTTAAAAAACAAAAAATTATTAAATTTTATGTAGAAAATATTATTTGAAAAGAAACCAAGAATCATGTAAAGGATGATTCACAAAAATTAGTGTTCATGGTAATGGTTAATTCTTTACAAGTTGTATAAGATAAAAAAATCCATGCCACACTCTTGTAAAAGGTAAATAAATAACTAAATTAGAAATGAAAAAATATTCCATTCACACCAATTTGTAACACATCAAAACTGGGTAAAAATTTCTTTAATAAATCATTTGGATGATTTTTAATACATTCTTGATTTTTTTGAATACATGGATATAAAAGAAAACGAATTTTCGATCGAATATAGAAATAATGATAACTTTTATGAAAAACATTTTCTCAATAATTTCAATTAACAAATAGATTTAAATTGTATTATTACATGAAAAAATAATGAATAACTATTGTAGAATAAAATAATTTTTTTGATATATAAATATCAAACAATTCCTCTAAGAGATAGTAAAATATAAGGAATCATGAGTAATGATGATATTGTGAAATAAACCCTTACCCCTTTGGTAACTTTTGCATCATAATCTCCAAGAAATGAATAAATTAAAATTAAAAATTAAATACCATGAATAAAAAAAATTCATGATTTATAATTTTAATTTTATAGTATGTAAAACATAAAAAAATGTAAGTTGTGAATATGGCACATGTATCACAGGAGTTAATGTGAGACAAGAAAACCCTTAGATCAAGTTTGACGTCTTATGTATGTGTAAGATCATCATGTATAACAAGTATATAATAATTATAAATATACTATAGGGATATAATGATATATTTTTTGGCATATAATATTTACTTGTTATAATTTATCACATTGTTATTAACAATTCTTTGTTAAAATCAATGTTATGGGTAATAACTAATTGATTTTTATGTATGTTTTAGATCAACTACTCAAGTCCTTATACATTGATCATGGTTACATAATATTCAAAATTTTAATAATTATTTAAATATATTATATATAATTTATATATAAATATATATGTACATTTATCCATAAATGTTATATGTTGAAAAAATGAATTACATTGTTCATGGAGACGGTAAGTCATACGTATGCTAGAATAAAGTTTTAATTATCCAAATGATGGAGAGAAAGAAAGGAAAATAATAAAGAACCTTTAAATGATCATTATTATAACATATAAATAATATTTATTTATTAAATCAATCCATATTAGTATCCACATGAAATACAAATAAAAAACGAATCACAATTCTTCCTAGTTGTGGTCATCCACACATACGCACGAGCAATGTCATCAGGTTACAATAGATTTGAATAAGTAGGTATATATGTTATTATAAATCTCAAATAATATTACTTCATAATGATAATATATATTCATTATTTACATCTTTATAACCATCCAAGTTAAATGGTGATAACAAACGAATTACACTACTATGTGGAGATGGTAAGTTTTACTTTCCCATGAATAATATTTTCACTCTTTATAGGATAGAAAAGTGATTGAATTTATTTATTCAGTAATTATAATAAAATATTAGTGTATTTATGATATAGGATTTATTATCTATGGATGGATATGACACTTAAATAGGAATTAGATGAATAAATAAACTTGAAGGAGTCAGTAATGATGATTACCACTTCTTCGGTAGAATTCCATTATATCTCTATTTAAGGGGCACATGGTAGTTTTTTTAGAATAAAAATAACCTCTATAACTTGTATAAGTGTGTTTATATTATAATTTTTTAGGATTTTTATGAGATATATGGATCAATGTGGTGTGAATAAATGATAAAAGAGGGGCACCCTTAGAATTTCTTAAAGTATTAAATTCACATAAATTAAATTTGAAGTCCAAATAAATACAAAATTATATAATTATATTATATGATGATTAAATTTCTAAATAATGTCTTCTAATCAAATTTGGACACGTTTTACTTCTATTTTCAAATTATCTTTTAGTTTCAACCTCCATTATACATTTTGATGATTAAAGTAGTATTAAGGGTTCCATCCATTAAGGGTCATTCTTTTTACCGCACAAAGAGAAAACCCCATAAATAGACCATGGTTAATGTTTAAAACCAAATACTATTAGTTTTCGATGAATATTTTTTTTTTATGATTTTAAAATTATTTAATAAAATATAATTTCATAAAAAGATCATTAATGTCATTTTGACGCTATTCACGTAATTTGTCTTTAAATGAACTACGAAAAAGGTTGAATTATAATATAATCCTTTAATAATTCCCTAAAATTTTATATAGTACTATAAAAATAATAATATAAAATAATTCATTCAAATAATTATAATTTTAAAATTGCTAAAACATTTATTTAAATTTTATATTAATTAATTAAATTATTATTTGGTGTTGCTCTATAATTTTAATTGATTATTTTTTCAATAATAAATGAAAATAAATTACCATGATAAAAAACAAATAGTTTTCAAATTAATATTTATAAAAAACACATCCTTTATTTAAACATATTTTAAACAAGTAATGTTAAAAAAAATAAAAAGGAAGACATTTTTTTAATTTTCTTTATATAAAATAATATAAAGGGTCAAAATCATGGAAAAATGGAAAAAGTGAAATATATTAAACAATTGGATGATTTTTTATGAAATTTAATATTTAAATAAAATTAATTTAAGTGTTATGGTTATTGTTTAGTCCTTATCATTTTATTCATAACCTAGATTACTAGATGTACCTTTTACCATGGTAAGAAAATTTGTTAAGATATTATTGATAATTTTTATGTACCAAATTTTGAGACACTAATTCTAAATATATAATTCTTTTTCTATTATTCAATTTCTATATGTTTCATAAATTAATTTTAATATAAATTTGTAAAATGAAAAAACAAATATTTTGTAGAGAAATAGTTTTCTATTCACAAAAATGTACATATACAAAAATCAGATATAATTAATATTCAAATAATATTATTTATATTACATCTAGATAAATTATAATTATATTAAATTGAGATAAAATTAAAATACTAATGACAATTTTTAGAGAAAATAAAATGTTTGTACTAGAAAAAATAAAATTTTTAACTATTCACTAGAAAATCATTCATTTCAGTAAAATATAAAAAATATACCCCTTAGATATTTTTAATATTATTCTTTCTAAAATTATATTATTTTTATAATATAAACTTATTATATGATCCATAAATTAATTATAAAATTTTATCACAAAAAATAAATAAAAATCATTTATGCAGAAAATCTATCTTTAAATAATAAAAGTAATTATATCCTAAGAATTAATCAATGAACTTAAATAGTGATTTTTAATGTCATATATTGTAGGTGTGGGTCAAGATCCTCATCCCATTTTATAATTTTCAGATTTTGGTGGTTGGAAGAAATTCATTATTGATCATTGGAACTAATTTTTAACATTTTCTATGAACCAATGAATTGTTTTTTAATTAGTTTAGATGCTCAAAAAGTTCCTCGATGTTTTGGATGGGGTTCTATTGTGTATTTGAATAGAATCCCAAACATTGAAGGGTTTACAAACTAGGAGGAATTTTTTTTGGGAAAACAATGTCACTCCTAGAGAAAATAGTGCAACCCTCTAGGTGCTCTGTACATGGTTTTCCCAATCCATGAAGGAGGAGGTGCACGACCCTGTAAGGCTGATGTTGTTTTCATGAGAGTATCATGCATGATCTCCATATAGTTTTGATAATTGTGTGGGATAACCTTTTGGGGTGACCCCTTTAGATAGTGAGTGTCACACATTTAGTGCACGGTTAGAAAACTTTTATGGCAGAACCAAGCACCTCATTAAAAAGGAAAATTTACCACTTTTTACTACCTTATTTTTACCTTCCTCCTACTCTTTCTCATATATTTCTCATTTATAAAACCTCCACATAATGGGATGTCCTCCATTATTTCCTTATTCTATGTTTTAAGCTCATTTTTCTATCTCAGATACAATATTAAAGTTCTCAAGTCCATTGGAACCATGTTAGTAATGCCTAAATTCCACTTATCAATTTTATTCCATACTATCTTCATATAGAGTGATAAATTTGTACGATTCATTCTACCCAATTTTTAGGGTGTTCTTGTAAATTGGTGACTTATTATGAGCCAACATTAGTTATAGGATGATATTAGATGACGAAGCATCTAATATTATGAGGTTCATGGTGCCAAGAGTTCTCATTATTTAGATCATTTTTGGGGGGTGAATCTTTGAGAGTTCCATTTGGTTGTCTGAGGGAAACCCTGTGAAATTAAATTCATACACATAATTAATTTATTGAAACTATGAGATGCCTATGGGAATGATCCCCCTAGTATATAAATTTCTTAATCCTAGAGATAGACTCTAGACCCTTGGAAGATTTGGTCAGGGTGTTTAGTTATTTGAATTGAATAATTAATATTACAAGTGAGGGATTCAAGGTAAATTTATGGGATTGGACTAAGGATTATGATATTTATGACCAACTATATTTAGGTGATGCATTTTTCATAATGGAGAAGTCCTATATACTTTCGGGTATTCTGATCATTGGTTTTGTGACTTGGTCGTTATATTGGGGCGATGAGGTTATCAGAATACAAGCATGGATCATGTGATGTTTGATTGTGTTGACTATAAGATTTAGTGAAATAGTTATAAGGGAATAAGTAGAGTGGATTATGTGTCTTAGGTAAATTTTCGGTGATTTCCTCTCATCGTGATTTGTGGACATACCATTAGGTTTTTGCGCACACTAATAAAACTATGATAATGAGGTGGTGTTCACCATTAGTGTGGGTAGATGCCTCCATTAGATGTTGATTTTGATTGATTTGACCATAATTATGTTTTGAGGTACTTTTATTAAGAAAGAAATGTGGTAAGTACAAAGCAATTAGTTGATAATGTCAAGACATGATTTGGGTGATGAGGCTCAACTTGCATTGAGGCCACTAGGTGAGGATTCTTTAGGCGGATGGACATCATCATTCCATAGAACATCAACTATGGAAAGGATATTTATTTATATTTGGAGGAAAGATATAATTGTGCCAAGAGATGATGGGATTTAAGCCGATGGGAACTTTCAAGCAGGGGTCTGAGGGACTAGGAATTTATTGTTTGGAAAAGCATTCGGGATGTCAATTACATGATGATGGAATAAGGTTCCATCTAAAATTTTAGAGGTGGGACATGAGGGTTCACCTGTGATTATTTTTGAAAAAGGATTTTTAAGTCCTTATTGTATGGATCCTCACACTACAGTTATTTCAGATATGGATGATGCAGGTTAATTTCATCTTTTTGGTTGTTGAGAACAAGAGAGGAAGATTATTTACATTGATGTCAAGTCCCTTCTTTTATTTTTAGTCCACCTACTTTATCAATGATGAAATTTAGGCACTCTTTAGTGGTGGCTTACGGAGATTATTCTCACACCCTACACGAGCCCTTCAAAGACACGTGTAGAATTTTTTCTTCGTTAATCAGGTGAAGGGTCAAGATTAGGAGTTATAAATTAGTGGACATTTCATCATTTTCTCATGGGATTCATTGAAAGGGGAATTAGAGGTTCCTACATCATCTATAGTTCACCATTTTGGGACTTCCTACATATATATGTGCTCATATATAAGTAAATACTGAGATCTTCCTTGGGAGAACCTTCTAATTTATTACTATACTTCAATCCATGTTTGGTTAGAAATGGTATTTTTTAGTTTATTATTCTATAAATTGTTTAATATTAATTGTATTATTTATTCTTCTATATGCATGTGCTTCTTCAATGGTAAGTTTCTAGTCCTGTGCCTTGTGTTCTTTCTTCTCTGATACATTATAATTATATAGACCATTACTATGTTCATCAATTGAGGGTGTACTCTCCTCACTATCACAATTTTACACAATAGCAGTTAGTTTTCATCCTTTGTCATGCAGGGAGGTTCACCTACGACCCTGTGGATAATTAGACCTGATCACTATTCTGGTGAAAAAATAGTCCAAGGAACAAAAAATTGAATCAAAATAGTTTCTTCTTCTTATTTTTAGGTCATTATATATTCTTAACGGTAGTATGAAGACTTTAATATTATCAAAACATGGTTTGGAGCTTGTGTTTGGGTGTTTGTAGCCCCCAGCATGAGGGAAAAACCAAGTGTCTAGGGGTGGTAATTTCTATTTTTATTTACACATTATTCTTTATATTCTATTTCCACCATGATTGGTGCACATGGGTGTTATTTCTATATGCTTTGATGTGTTACACTTTGTCTGGTATGGTATGGGAGGATTTTTTTAGAACCTTGGCCTAGTATAAAAATTGTGGTTTTTTATGATTCCTTGATACACACATAGAATGATATGAACGAATGTATATCAGATTAAAATTCTTTTCACCAACATTGGGAACCTAGATTATGCTAATAGAGTTTGGGTTGCATTACACGTTAATAAAGGAAGCTGAGTAGTGTTTTCCTACCAAGCCACTCTTTTACATCATTCTACTCAACCATCCCAGGAAAGTGGTTCCAATGAGATACATATGTAATGATTTGAGATATGCGATATATGTATATTTATATATGTGGGCTTAGATATGGTAGGATATGGTAGTGATAATGATATGGGGTGATTTTGATAACTAGGTGGGTGGTCATGGTCATCATATTGAGGGGGCTTGTTTTGTGAAAATGGGCACAACCTGAGTAATTTGGGGATAATCTATTTAAAAGGAAAAAAGGAAGATAAAAAATGTTTTCATTTGTATCCTTCTATAGGGAAATCATAATCAGATACCTCATATTGAGAGGTGAGTCCTTAATATGATGTGGGTAGGTGAGGGGACCTAAGGCCAACTTTAGATGGGTTAATTGGATCTGATATGGGTGTGTAAGGGGATACGAGTGTAGATTTCATGAGATGTCGTTTCGATAAGGGATAGTAAGGGTACAGAGTTTGTGCTATCTATTACTTCTTTCCCAATCACGTATATATATATATATATAATGGTGTTCTAACCATGTTATTGGTATTCATTGGGTTTCAAACTTGGAGGACTCTGATGGAGAATTAGGCATGCAATGATTTAGTGTCATAGGAGAAGGAATATGTAAATACCCATGAGGGTAAAGATTATTCCATTATGGGTTAATATGATCATATGACCTTGGTAAAATCTCTTGTAAATTCACCAATATAGGTGTGGTATCCAGTATATTTGAATGCCTTCAGGTCATGGCTAGACAAGAAGCTCATAGAGTGCTTGGTTTAGGTCATCTTAGGGATTCATGAGGTGCTTAGGGAATAGAGACTTCTATGTAATATCAGACATGTGAGCTTCTAATCATGGAACCCACCATTATTTCTATGTGAGGGTGGACCAAAATTGGATGAGTACTTGATAGAATCATTTCAAACCAACATAGACTAGCTTGAGACACCCCCATGGTAGAGGTTGAAGATGGATATAAATATACTATGGGGAATGAATAAATTTTTTTGGTTTTTAAACGTTATAGAAGGAATGCATGGGGGACTTTCTTTCAAAGAAATTTATTCCATGTTCTTCAATCACATCTTCCATGAGATGTTAAGGGATGAGAGAGATTGGGCATTCTGGAGCCTATAGTAGGGTGACCAATCCGACATGGACTATGTAGGCAATTTCAAGGAGTTGTCTTATTTTTTACCTGGTATGGTGGGAGATGACACCTAAAGGGTGGGGAATTTAAAGGATTGTTTATGTAACACTATTCAAGTGGAGGTGTCATTTTTTAGGTTTTCCTCATTCTGAGAGGACCTGAATCGGGTGCAGATAGATTAGGTAAACTTTAAAGACTGTTCTTAATGTATCTGGGTGACTGTACCAGGTGATTCTAGTGGTGATTCATCATATAGTATGAATAAAATACAATATGTTACCTATCAAAGAGTTTAGGCCACAAAATTGATTAGACCATTGAGGACTGGATCGTTTATGGTGTGATTCCAGTGAGGGTATTTGAGGAAAGTGTGGATGCAATGTGGGTAAACAATGACGGAGTGAAGATTCTGTAGACAGGTTGGGAATATCCATTGGTTTTGTTGAAATCCTTCCCAAATAGCGGATAGTTAGGGACCAACACATACATAGGGTTATATGTTCAGACTGGAAATGGTACCAGGATATGGTAGTTGTGGTTCAACTACATGTGGATGTTGTGGTAGAGACAACAAGACCCAATAGTGGGGAAGGTGGCCAATGGGTGGTGCAACACTACATGGAGGTCTTGCTTCAGTCCATGTGCATTATATTATTCCCCAAGAGTCATAGTAGACTGGCGACTCAACGAAATTCAGAAGAACTCCATGGATGTTACCGGGGAACTTTTTATATTTGGCATGGCCCCTTTTGTACGCATGCCCATTTTGGGTGAACATGAAGCACATGATGTATTTTTGGACTAACAAGATTCTTGATAGTATGTTGGGATCAACTAATATTCATTATGTTATATATATATATATATATATGGTTTTCAGAACTAAATTTTGTTTATAGGAATTGATATAATGTGGCATTTATATGAGCTTCATTGGAATCTGGGCAATGATGCATTGTGAGATTAGTTGAGTTGCATAATAATCGGGGTATCAGGGTGATGTAGTATTTATGTAATGTCTGAGGCACCATGACTTATTTGGATAATCTTTTGAAATAAGGGACCTCATAGGTTCTATGTGCGACATGGTAAACGGGTGTACATTAGCTGAGATATAGTACATGAATGGGAGAAGATGTTACACATGTATGATTTGAACACCCTATGAGGTGTACAAATGATGATGTGTCATAGGATGAATTTGGGTCCAGGAATAGTCCATGGACTATCAGTTTCATTTATGTTTTGGAAAATATGTGATCGGGGTAGGTAACTCTGCAGGTGGGGATCAACTTGATATATTTGGCCTATGACATAAGGGATAGGGTGGAGCAAGTTGAACATTGTGATATTGGTATATTTTTTACTCTCTATGATACTATTTTATATCTTGAGATGAGAAATTTTAAGGAGGGACAATTATAACATCCCAGATTTTACGAGTGGGTCAAAACCCTTAACTACTTAGAATTTTAATATTTTTTTTGTCAGACCAACATCAATCATGATTATAATAACATAATTATGAGATTATCTTGGACCTAATGAATTTTTATATATAATATAATATGCTCAAAAATTTCCATTGGGTTTTTGGTTGGGTTATATGTGTTTTGGAGGCCGAAATCAGACACATTGAAGGGTGTGATGACTAGGGCACAAATTTTGTAAAAAAATGTGACTCTTATAGAAAATAATCCGCCATTTATGGTGTAATTTAGATGTTTTTATAAATCATATATGATGGGGTGCATGTTTGTGCAATTCATGTACTTTTCTAAATAGTGGCATGCACATAGTATCTGCGTAGTTTGGAAAATTGTGAAGGATTACCAGGTGAGGTGACCCATTTGGATTTGGGTGTCACCTAGTTTGAGAATGATTATCCAAACCGTGTGAGCCAACCATTCACCTCATTAAAGAGTAAAAATTACCACTTTCCCTCCTTTCTATTTCTCTTATTCATCATCCTTTCTCATCCATTTCTCATTCATAAAACCTCCAAGATATTGGAGATCCTCCCTTCGTCCTCCTTCTAGGTTTTGAGATAATATAGCCATATGATCTCTAATCATCAAGCCATCTGGTGCATTAAAACTATATCCGTATGGCCTTGGATAATTTTGTCTCTTTTCTTCCACTATCTCACCATAGAGAGTGATGAATCCTTGGATTCTATTTTACCTTATTTTTTGGGAATTAATCAAAAAAATTTATTTCTTCAAAAACATGATCATGTTAGAGGTTGATATCATAAAGCTTATCCTCTAAAAAATGAGATATTCGGTGCCTATATTTCTCATGATTTTACTCTTGTTTTGGGGTTGTGTCTTTGAGCGCATCATTGGGTTGTCTGATAGAGACACAATGAAATAAAATAAAAAACCATAATTAATTAACTGAAACCATGAGATGTCTATGGTCATGATTCTTCATGTCTACCAATTTTTTAAGCCCAGTGAGGGGAATTATACCATGGGAATATTCGTTTATGGAATTTAATTATTTAAGTTGAATTATTTATATTAATTTTGATAGTTACAAGGGAACATCACGAGCATGAGACAAGGACTGAGTATGGGATGACCTCCTTGATTTAGGTGATGCATTCATCGATTAGGTAAAGGCCTAGATACTATGAGTGATGTGGATCATAGATTAAGAATCTTGGTCATCATATTGAGGTGCTGATGTCATTAGGTTATGAGAATGTCTCGTGTTATGTTGGGTGGTTATTGACCATTAGAATTACATTCACTATAATATGGGAGTGAGGATCTAGGACGATGAGTATTAGGTACTTAATTGTTGATTTTATATCATTATGATTGGATGATGCCCCATTAGAGTCGAGCACACACATATATGACTTAGATGATGATGTGTTGTTTACCACTCATGTGGGTAGAGGCCTCAATTAGATACAGATTAGGATGGCATTGAACATCAATATGGTTGGAGGTTTGTTCCTTAAATTCCACTTGGATAGTGGGGATCCATCAATTTTTGGTGTTGATACTATTGGTTGGGGGATTAGGCTCTCTCTACATTAAGGCCCATGTGCCTAGATTATTTGGGGGGTTGATTATCATTATTCTTTGTGACGTTGGTTTTCAAGAAGATGGTGATTTTTAGTTAGAGGAAATATATCGATATTCCTCTTCTTGTCATATTTTGAGCTGACAAGAGGTTTTGAGAAGGGGTCCGAGGGACCAATTATTTTCTATTTGGGAATTATTCAGGATGTCAATTTCATAATGATTTAACAAAAGGTTGAGTGATATTTTATATGTGGGACCCTAGGGATCACCTGGGACGACTTTCGGTTAAGGAAACTTGGGAATTATTATAACGATCCTTGGAATACAATTATTCGTTTGATCGATGAAGCTGGATAATTTCTTCATTGTGGATATTGAGAATAAGATAATTAAATTATTTATATTGTTGTGAATTTCCACTTTTATATATTAATAGTATACATATATTATAAAATATCTATTTTAGGAATACGTTGGTGGTTTCCTATGAGATTATTCTCAAACACTACATGGGCACTTTGGGAAACATGTGGAAAATATGATTCTTCGATCAGGTAAGGGTCTAGGCATAGGAGAAAGACATTAATGGTCATTTAAAACTTTTTTCATGGGATGGATGGGAAGGGACCTTGGAGGTTCCACCATCAGATAGAGTTCATTAATTTAGGTATCCTTTGGAATCAGTATGCTCGTATATATGTACCTACAGATTTCATCCATGGGAGACCCTTCTAATTATTGACTTGTATGTCCATACTTGGAAGCATGTTTAGTTACAAATAGTACCCTGTAAATTTTTATTATAAAAATTGTTTATTTTGAGTTCTATTATTGCTTCTTCTATCTTCCGGTGATTCCACTATGGTGGGTTACTGATCTAGTGCCTTATAGTAATTCTTTGCTAATGGGTTATATTTATATATACCATTACTATATTCATAACTAGAGGGTACATGATCCCAAATATCACGTCTTTATTCTATCCCTGTCTATCAAAATACTTTGATGTATGGGGAGGGATGCCTATGGAGTAAGGGATAACTGTCCATGAGCACAGTTTAGGTTGAAAATAGGCCAGGGCTCTACATGATGGTATTTTAAATATTTCATTATTTTGTTAAAAATATTCATATTGACGAATTCAATGGATAAGTTATAAATTTTATAAATAATTATAATTATTTTATGGTTTCTTTTAGATCTTTTTTTCATGTTGATATGATATTGAACCTGGTGTGGTTTTAAAATATCAGGGTATTACATTCCCCCCTTCAATAAACTACATCTTCACAATTTCATCCTCTAGAAGGTAATCAATTATTTTTAATTTGAAACTCTTTTTGGAAAACCCACATTATAAAAGGGTTTAAGAAAACATAATCTAAAAATATGGTTAAGGGAAGTATAAAGGTGACCACAAAAAATAGATCTCCAAATAGGAGAAAATTAGTAGGAAGTGAAAATATGTGCCTGTAAGAGATTACTAATGGAGATAAATTAATAAAGTGGGATAGAGAACATGGTCAAGAGAAATTTAACCACCTGAAATCCATAAATAGTTGATAGGTGAATAGATTATCATTTAATCTTGAATAAATGTAATAGAAATTTTTTTCAAGATCCTTTTCCTATATTTTATGAATTTCTTAACCATATGGAATAATAACATAAGGAAAAATACATCCTTTAAAGTAATGACATCATCTTTCAATAAATTTTCACAAATATTTTATCTTATTCTGAAAGTGGTTTTTATCCACGATGAATTTTTTATACATAAAGAACTGAAATCAATTTATAATGGATTAGATAATCTTAAAAACAATAACAAGTTATTACACATATATTTAATGAAATAAAATATTAATCATAATTTAATATAATTCCCAAAATGAATAAACATTCATAAAAATAAATAATATATTAATCCTTAAAATTAATCAATAAAACCAAAGTTTTGACATACATAATTCCTTAAATAAATAACCCTATATCTGAGATAACATTAATAACCTCAACATGAAATATTTTTTAACCTAAATGGTTATCTGATTCCCATCATATTATAACACTAAAAATATAATAGAATTCATTCAAAATCATCCTTTACATTAAACCAAAACGTTATATATACCTCAAACCAATAAAATATCTCCCATAATATTATTAATCTCTTCCAAATAACAAAAATTCAATAAATATAATCCAATAATATATTTACAAAAATCAACATAATATTTATACATCAAACCATTTATGTAAAAGAAATGTAATACTAAATAGGCCCTCACATATGACAGTAGTAGTCATCAAACCCTTATCACCCTTCGTTACTAGGTTCAAGAAATGAGGCCTATCTAGACGTGATATGTTTTCACCCGAAATATCAGATAAACTTCTTATAAAACTATAAAATTATAATGAATATATAGAAAATCCAAAAAATTATATTACTAATAAAATATTCTTTTTTCAATTAATATGGTTATTTATATGATATATTACAAAAATTCAATAACTATTTTATCCAAAAAAACAAAAAATAACTCATCCTCAAAAATCACTTTAACCCTAAAGGTTCTCAATAAATATAAACTTATTTCCCAAAAATATATAATCATTATTCCCAAAAAAATCTTTTTATTATAACATATAATAAACCAAAGGATTTCATTCCCATAAATGTCTCCCAAAATAACCTTAATCATGTTAAATTCCCATTACAAAAAAAAATAAAAATGGGTATAACAGACATTAAAATTATGAACATCCTTAGACTTATCATCCCAAGATACTATTGTTTTATCTATTATCAAACATAAATTAATGGTTATCAATACCTCAATAATTTGTTTTCCAAAAGTATTAGCTATTTACAAAATTGCATTTCTAGGTTATCGGTACCATCCAACATATGATTTCATATCCATAAAGAAAAATAGTTTTTGATAAAACCTTATATGGTTCATGATAATTATATCCATAATATCAATGATATAATACTTCAAAAACATAATTCTAGAATAAAAATAAATAAAATTATCTATACTTACACATCAATGATTTCAATAGCAGTTCAACTTCCTTGTTATTGAAGATAACATTTGAACTATGATCTGACTCAGATAATTCACATATTTTCCATAAATAATAAATTGAACTATAATATTTTTTATATAACATAATTCAATCCCTTCCATCATGCACTACACTTTTACTTGATAATTCATTGACTCCTTTTCTTCATTTTGACACTTGAAACATTTTCTAATTCCATTGATACATTATCTAAGTTGAATCTATCCACATTACCAAAATGAATCAAATTTTCCATTCTATACTCCAGGGTATTCAATACTCAAGCTCTTAAGAAAATTGATCCCATTATTCATTCGTGAGTTTGAGTGATGGATGAGATGAAAGTTTTTAATCATATGTTGTGATAACAGATTTGGAAAAACAAGAAAAAAATTCACTCCATTAATCATCCCATTTGTATTCTTATAATGAACACATTGTCCATAATATTCAATGCTATCATAACTCATTCAGGTTCCTCTTATTTACTAAAACAAAAAATCATAGTATGAGAAAAAATAAACATAAAGGGAGACCTCATAATCTTTACCTTATAAAAAAATTAGGATGTTAACATTTAATTAGACTTATCATAAAAGTATGTCACAAGGTTATGTTCCCTAATATATGTTTTCCTAAATCTAGGTTACAAGGTTTCTGATAAGTGTTCTCCAATACCAACTATAATTAACATAGCCTTAGTTTCCATGAGTTGGCAGTTACATTATTATATTCACATTATATACAATGAATTTTATCCCGAAGGGATGAATAGTTTAATAGTTTTGGAAAACTGGATAAATAATTAAATCTTACACAATTATTGAAATCATAAAATTCAACATATAATTTATTTAGAAACACCATTTTAACTTTAGTATATACTTCCATATTGACCACAAAAAACATCCTACAATCCTATGAAAATGAAAAATAAAAAATGTTTGATATAAAATTCCCAGTAAGGGCATGCATACAGTGGAAGAAAAATATGGAATGAATATTATTGAAAGAATAAATAATGGTAAAATAATTCGATTTAAATAATATCATGATATCAAAAAATATCTAAAAATATCATAATATATCAAATAATCAAATGGATGTCATTAACTAATTTTATAATGATGGAATTCATAATTAAATAAATATAAAACATACTCTTGAGACCTTGTGCCAAGACGTTTGAAAATATTATCATATTCTATTTCCAAGATATCTACATAAATGGGTATGACCACATCTAAATACAAAATCAATTTTGTCACATAAGACCTATTAATGAATATAGGGGATATAAATAATCCCTACCATCACATACTAAGTCCAATGCATTCCTCATATTAATTTGGTGATATATAATCTGATGGTTCTCGGAAATGTAGAATCATGCAGTGGTGGGTGATATATTAAAATTTAATTTAATAATCATTTTATATAACCAAGAGTGAGGAAATTGAATGTCAAATTTAAATTTAATTTTTTGAATATTTGATGAAATAAATACATGGCCTTAGGAACATTCTTCATTGGTGAATGTTGATCATCTAAAAGGAAACATTAAGATTACCTTCATTGTACAATGATGATCCAGGTGGATAATTCCTCTTTTAGTGATCCACATGAACTCCTATTATTTCCGATAAACACCACTCACTCACCTGGTGCATACACAATGATTAAAATATATTTCATTGTTCATTCTTGATTTATCATTTTTTGGACATGAAAAATCCCCCTTTCACTTCCTGTTATTGGGATGGAGAGAGACGTATGATTTTACGGGGAATTTTTTGTGTGAAATAATTCTCTATTTTCAAATTCAAATACTCTAACAAATAGATATAGACATCCATTTATAGATTTAGTTTATATTTTAAAATATTAGTTAATTGCATACTCGATAGTAAAAAACATTTATTACCTTTAATAAACCCCATGACACATAATAATAATTATATTTTTTCTATTTTTCGGTGTACACCAACTTATGCGATAACATATATTATGTAATGGTATTGTTAATAAATATTTTTCAATGAACTTAGTATTTGTCCATTCCAAATCCTCCCTCATTTGTTGAGTAACTAAAAAAATATTTTATTCCTAAATAAATATTTTATTCATAATATAAAAAATAAATTCTTATTATAATATTCTAAAAAATAAATATTTTATTCAAATTATGATGGATAAATATTTATATAATTTATTAGGTCAATATAATAGAAATAAATTTTATCCTTAGGCTTATGAATAATATTAATTTCATTTAATAAACACAAATAGATTTTATTCAAGAACAATATAAACACATAGTGTTTGACCCTATTGGATTCTTTCTCATTAGCCTTAGGTGGGAATTCCTGAAGTTCAAGTTTAATATATATCAGTTGGTTAAGGAACCCATGATAATGAACATAATGTATTAATGTTGAAAAATACAAACTAACTCTCACTCTATAATATAATCCATTTTTCTTGATATATCATCATAAAAGTTACACATGTGTATCACTAACCGATATTCTTGATATGTATTTCATTGACTTTATGAAATAAGCATATCATTAATCCATGGATATTGAATTTAAATCTAAGGTTATATTCTAATCTAATGGACGAGATAACATCATCTATAAAGATACAAGGGAAAAATCCTTCATCGACATATTCATTAATGAAATGTCACTCATGACGCACCCAACGTATTCAAATTCTCCATGAAATGAAATCATCAGGGTTTTCGAAATACATCAAGGTACTTGAGTTTTAAAATGCATTAATAATAATCATAAAGTATAAGGACCATCACACATGCACATATATATGAATATGTGATGACACAAAATCATACAAATTTACTATTGGAATGCTCGTTCTCAAAATATTCCATCTTGGATATAACAAAGTGAGAACATAATTTGAATAATCCTCATATGGTTATGATTACATTCACTAGATAGTCTACGTAATATGTGTCCTAATATAGTACGTTATCTAATTGCTTAACATTATTTGAGAATATCATCATATTACATCAAGGTTCTCATCAACGAATGTATATTCTATGAACTTATCAATGATACATATACTCTAGGGAATTATTACATTAGAGTTATGTTGAATAACCAATGTAATCTAAAAAGATGTTTTATTAAAATTAAACACATCAAATAATTATTTAATCAACATAAAATTTTTTTATTCCTATGACACAAACCCCAAAATAATCAATATAAAACTTTGTATTGAGAAAACATAATAATAAATGATAATACCTTCCCCAACCAATAATCAAAACCATAATCCATCCAGATTAATACGATGGAAAATATAAAAATTATAAACCCCCAATCAAACTGATCTAAAATCACCCAAAAAATAATTATGATGGTATCATTACTACATATCCCTAGTGAATCATAAGTACAATGAGGGCTGTTTTAATTAAAGAATAAAAATATATTAAAAATTACATGGATATATTCTTGAGGAAAATAACATTTTTCACCTTGAGAAACACTTTTAAAAACTAAAAATTTCCTAAATATTATAAAAAAAATTATTTGAAAAGAATCTTGGAAACATGTTATGTAATCTTCAATGAAAAGAGTTTTCGTAATGGCCATTAATTAGATGCATTTAATATAAGTTAAAAAAAATTTATTTCACACTATTGAAAAATGATCAAAATGTACCTCACATGGAGAATTACAAGTAAATTAATTTTAAAATATTTTGAAAATGTAATCAATGGGTAAAATTTATTTAATAAATAATGTAGGGAATTTATAAAACAATCCTGAAAATATTTTTTTAGAAAACATGGATATGGAAGAAAAATTCTTTTCGATCAAATAGAGAAATAAATTCTTTATTGATTAAAAAAATATAAATCATTTTTAGTACCAAAGAGAGAAAGTGGTATTATTACATTAAAATTTCAGGAATAAAAGTAGTAGAATAAAATGTTATGGTTTTAATAAATAAATACTTAACCATTACATCAATGTATATGTAAACAAATATTTCTGAATAATCGTGAGATTTTGAAATAAAACCTTACTACTTTAGTAGCTTTATTGTAATTCCTTGACCCTAGTTACCCAGAGTCGAGGCATTATTTTAAAACATTGGAATGATTACAAGGAATCATGTCCCGAAGGACTGATCCGTTTAGCAGCCTTGGAAAATAGATTACGTACATGAATGTTACATTACACTTTATAATGTACAAAATGACATAAATATTCCCTTAATAATTCCATTATTCCCTTGGATTAACCCTGCATATCAATCACAATACACTTCTTGGATTCCTGGAAAAAATAAAACATATAAAGTGGTGAGCTCAAACGCTTAGTAAGGGTAAGAAAAAGAGCGGAAACTTTCATAAATAAACATAAACATTTTAGGAAATGTATAACTAAAACAAAAGCCTTTTAAACTTGAAATTCAGCATAATATTGCATAAATAAAATGAAATAATTCCATTTACTTATTCACATGGATGTTATACAAGTCTAATACTCACATGAAATATCAATAACCACTTTCATAATGATGGAATGCATAATGCTAGAGTCTCATAACCACATAGTCAAGGCATTATGCCAAGACTAAAAATAAGATTTTGTCAAGGCCTTGTGCCAAGACACTAGTTTGTATCATGAGACCTACCAATGCATCAATGAGCTACAGCGGGCTCCACCCGTCACTTACTATGTCCAATGCACTCCTCATATGAAAAGGATTAAACATAAAATAAACATTCATATGAAAACTGGATTACTAAATGTCAATACTTTATCCATAAACCATGAATGGTATAAAAATAACACATCCACAGTCAAACATATCAAAAAACCTTCAATAAAATATGGAAGTTTTGTATCATAATAAATCAACTTCTAATAAGCTTAAAATCAATCAAAGGATGTTGACATAGATGAAAATGTTTTTCAAACTCTTTGAGAGAAATATACCTTTTTCATGAAAAAATTTAAAAGTTACAAAAATTATAAAGGAATACATTTAAAGACATTTTTGAATCAAAGTGTCCCATACCACATTGAAACTTTTGAAAGGAATCAACTTTTTTAAAACATTCATGTCCATATAAAATAAATCCTTAAAAACCATTTTGAAAAGATGGAAATTAATGAGAATGATTTAGAAGAATAAAAATTTAAAACATTTAAAATGATGTTTTAGTCAAAAGTCACTTAAAAATAACCCATTTGAAAACTCTTTTATGAAACATGGACATGGAAAATAAATATTTCCCAGTAGATAGTTATGTAAAAACAACCTCAGATAATAAAGAGATTGTGAAATTAACCCTTACCAATTTGGTAACTTATGAAAGAGACACCCTATGAAAGAGGTATCATATAATGAATATGTAAATACAAGAATATAAAAGTTTACTACACAAAGAATACAGTTATGGTATGTAAATACACCATACAAAAGGTAATAGTGGAATTATGGCATGAATCTCACGGGAATAAGGAGTGAGATGAAAACCCCTTACCTTGCACTTTCCTTTAGTCAAGGGTACGTTTATACTTTTATAGGAAGATCATAGTATGTTATTAAATTATACCAGAAACATATTAATATTTATGATATCATAAATTATTCATTTATTACTTTATACTACCTATTTAATAATAATTTCCATGTTAAATTAACATTTCAGGTAATAATTGCTTTCTTTATCGTACGTGTTTTAACTTGTTACTCTTGACTGTATCACTTATATCAAGATTTAAGTACATCCAGAATATAAAACATTATTTATATATCATATATATTTATAATATAAATATGTATAAAAGACATATATATGAAATGAAAAACACCATTTATGGAGACGGTAGTCCATACGTACGCATAAACACTGTTTCCTTTTTCATATCGTATTGAAAGAAACTAAGTGAATAAGATATTTGTGAGTAAAAATATATATATATATATATTTATATATCTCAAGTAGAATTATTATTTCATATATTACATACTTATTAGTAATATATATATTTTTATAATCATCGATGAATGGTGAACGTGGAAATGAATCCCATCGCGTCGTGGAGACGGTAATTCATACGTACGCACGAGCGACAATATCATTTCCTTAATGTTATGGAATTGGATGTTATATTAATTTTACAGAGAAATTAGAATATTATTTCTATTATTTATATACATATTACTCATCATTATATCCATCCAAATAACATAGTGTTGAATAAAAAATTACACCACTGTGTGGAGACGGTAAGTTGTACGTACGCACACATGGTGACATTATAATTCATAAGATGGATTGGATAATGAATATAGTTATGCCATATTTATAATAACATAAATGTATATATAAGATACTTGAGTTATTATATTATAATTTAAACAACAAAGAAATAGTAATCAGAAGAATAAGAGAACTTGAAAGAGGGTGGTGAAATCATTACCTCTTCTTCGGGTTCTTCCTTTTCATTTGATCAAAAGGGATTCTTAGGATAGATTTATGACCAAACGAGGGACTCTAGGATGAAGTGAGGGATGTTTAGAGGATATTGTTTCAAGGTTTGGCCAAGTCAAATGTCTTATAAGGCTTGAAATAGAGTGGAGGGGGAGTGCCATTTTATAAGAGGGGTGAGGGGCACATTAGGAAAAACTTAAAATATTATTTTATAATAAATTCATTTTCGGTTTCCAATGGCTCCAAAATGAATTATTTAAAGGCTAATGTGGGGATGGGTCGAAAAAATCTCAAAAAATATGTTTTAAAAAGGTTTATATTACTATATTAACATTAACTTTTAGATTTAACTCTTAGTTAAATTGTTTAACTTTTACCGTGTCTTCTTGTATTCTTACTATGTATGGTTAATAAACTTACTCTAAACATCCAAGAGAACTTAAAGTGTCTCATTAATGACATACATAATATTATTTAATCCCTTTTTCCGAACCTTACATTTTTAGAAATATTATATCAACCAATAATATAGTATTTGTTTTAAATATTAATTTATGTCAATTTTGACACTATTTGGTATTTTGTTTTTGTGAAAGTCATCACAACTTGATTATTTCAAAAAAGATACATCTAAACATAAATATCATGTAATATTCACCTATAAATTTCTTGGACATCATAAAAACTTTGAAATTGTATTTATTCTAATATTTTTAATACCATTTATTTGATTCTTTCATGAAAAAGGTAATTACTGCATCATCATTGTGTCATAAATAAATTTATTTATTTAATGATAAAAATTATAAATAAAATACCATGATGTAGGAAATATTTTTAGATTTATAATGAATATTTATAATCTAATTTATCTTATGTATATCCTTATATTATAAATGTTTTAGTTGTTAAACTTTGATTTTAACTCTTTTAACTCTTCTTGGAATTAAATAATAATAAATGTCCTAATCTAATCCATGTGGACCTAAATGATAATATTTTATTCCTAAGATTGTTTTTGTTCTATATAAACTTGTCCAATGGAATTAGGACTTGTGTTAGGGTAATATTAATATCATTTTTACCCTTAATTACCCTATTTATTTTTAACCGTGGTAAATTAAAGTAAAAAAGTTACTATTCACCAAAAATTATTTTTATCTCATTGAACCACATTTTACTCACTGATATCAATTGTGTCTCTCGGATTTTTGAAATTCAACTCAAATAAGCGGTAAAATTATGTTTTATGAAAATTTGTAAATGCTCCTCGGAGGTGGGTAAAAGACGGTAAAAAGATCAATAATATTTTGTATATCTAAAATTTATATAAAATGACTCCAAATAATTACATTGAACTTATATAGGTATTATATATCTATTTTGACCAAAAATAAATTTATATAAAATAAATAAATATTTAAATAAAAGGTTGGTTTTAACCAATAACTCAGTGTTTTTCACTATTCATCAAAAATTGATAGTTTTAAGAAAAATACCAAGAATTAACCCTAAGATAATTTTGATATTCGGAATCCAAAAAATGATGTCTATTTTACCAAATTCAAAACATATAATTTGAAATAATTAATATAAAATTAATTCTCGTTTTCAAAACCAAAAAGCGGGTTTTTAAGAAATAATAACTATCAAAAGATTGACACTTGTTTATGTACAATTTGAAAGTGAAATTACTCCCAATGAACAATATTTAATTTAATGGTAAAAAATATAATCTAGTTATTCTTTAAAACCGCTCAAATTTATAATTTAACACTATAAATTATTTTGATTTAAAAAGATGTTTTTAGTTAAAATTTAGTATGTTTCACTATTCACCGAAATATGAATGTTACGAGAAAAACATCAAAAATTCATCAAAAATAAATTTTTATGTCCTGATTCTAAAAAAGAAGTTTATTTTGTCAAATTTAATTTATAGAAGTGTCAAATATTTGATTTTAAAAAGGTTCTCCATTAAATGGTGGTAAAATTTCATTTTTTAAAAAATACTTCCTTTACCTGAAAAAATGAATTTGTTCTTATATTATGTCTAAGAAACTCATCATATGGATTCTAAAATTATAAGTATTATATAAAATTGAAAAGTTAGTTAATACTATTCATATCCACTTTTGAACGACAAGTTTTGTAAGTTGTGATGCGCTTGAATTCGGTGTTGCGTGTAGTGGAAGTTATTGAATTACGTTGAAGAAATAGCGTACTATGAAATCTTGGGGTGTTACATTCTCCCCTCCATTAATAAATTGCTTCCTCACAATTTTAAATTGTTCTTCGAAAATAAAATGTTGAAAATAGAAAATACCTTTATGGGAAAACCCACATGGGAAATTGGGTTAATAATTTTTAGTCTTAATAAGAGGAAAAGGGGAATGAGAATGTCACCAACAAATTAGTGTTTCGGGTAGGAGAACATTGGTGGCATTTATAGACACATAAATAAATGTAAATATTTATAGGGACTGATTGAGGTAATCAATCACAAACAAGTGTAAAATTGAGGGCCCCGAATCCATCAATCTATGATGACTTAAAATATCATTAGTTCAACAAAACATTAGTTATTAGGATAACATATTTCTAGTTTTAAGATCCCTTCCCTTATGTTTAAGGATTAATTTCTTCAAAGGATGAAAAAAAGTATACTTGGCAAGCAGTTTTACATCCTTTAACTAATTTCTAACACAAACTAATCTTTCACTCTAAAAGATAATGGAACTTACAAATATTGTATTTATCCTAATCGTATAGGGTTCCAAAAATAATGAATTTATAATTCACATATTAGAACTTTTAGAAAAAACTACATTATTCAATCTAGGACATCACTTGGGTCAGTGATAGGTGATACAACCTTGCCTCCCTTCAGTTGCAGGTTCATGTCTCGCAGCCTTGCCGGAGGTGACGGGTTGGCGCCCTACCTCCTAGTTGTCCTTTTTATGGTAATCCAAAAATAACCTTAACAAAAGTATCCAATTTCAAACTTAATTTATTCCATCCTTTTGAATTATCCAAAATACTTATATCCAAACTCTCAGTCCTAAGATTATACGGAAGTTAAACATAATGAGGATCCTTTTTTCCAGGTAATAACATGTGAATGCCTTCATCATATATTCTTTTACAACACCACAACATCCTAAATAACCAAAATCAACAATCTCTTTTTCCAAAATCACTACCTCATTATCAAGACCATATTTTGGATTACCATTCCTTCAACCATTTATTTTCGAAAAATTTTAGCTTACTATTAAGTCTCTTTTCTTAGAACCATATAATCTCAAATCCTAAATAAAATAGTACTGCATTACAATCCTTATTTATCTCTATAATTCATGTAACCAGTATATTGTTGAGACAAAACTCAAATGAAATAAGTCTATAATAACAACATAAGAACACTAGTCTTTCTTCTTCATCTGAGGTAGTATCATAACATGATTATTATCCAATAACTTCATTTGTGGTATAATCTTAGAAATGTGATATTGATTTTCATAGTGTCTCAATTCCATGAAGATGAAGCATTTTACATTTGAAAACTTTTTCGTACCATTGAAATCACATACTTGGTGTCCTTTTTCTCCACATGTATAAAAAAATCCCATTCCCATCAAGCATTTACCAAGGTGATTCCTCCCACATTTGTCACATGTTGGAAAATCCTTCTTTCTCTTATTCCTTATATCCATATTTCTTTATACCATCCTCTTTTCTCTTTATTCCATTCAAATCAATAGGATTCAGAGAATTCTTTACTAATCTTATGATAAAATTTATTCATATGATGATAATACATGGGAGACTATTTCTGTTATAAATGTTGGCTTAATACCATGAATGATATGACCCTTCATACTCTTTGTATCATATGTATTGTTGGAGTTCTCATTCCTTCTACGGAGCACCATTTATAAACAATGACATACACTAAGTCAGTTTATAAATCACAATTCATAATTCCAAACATGTAAAATACCTATCATAAATTGAATAGTTTAAGCATATAATTCATAATAAAAAAATGTTTTCTTTGAGGAGGTATATACTCATAAACCCTTTATAGTGGTTTGTAATGAAAATGAGAATTATCCTAAGAATATCCCCCAGGAGTGTTGTAACCAAGAGTGCAGCAAGGCCGGTTATCGTGCAGCAGTTCTCATTCGAGTCTAGCTCAAAGCGGTGTTTTTAGTTTTTACCCCTAGGTACATCTGTGCCAAATCCAGCTCTACCTGCTCGTATCCAGACATAGATGTACTTTCTTGTAAAACTCATAAAATCTATACATTACCAAATTTCTATGAAGTCATTTTATACTAATAAAAAAGTCTATCTTAGGTTTACGTGATCTAATCAGAGTTTATTTAAATCTGGCTTCCAATGTTATTTCTAAACTTCCTTTGATACCAACTATAACGCCCCGACCCCAGTTACCCATATTCGGTGCATTATTTTAAAACATTGGCATGATTACAAGGAATAACCGAAGGATCGATCGGTTTATCAGACATGGAAAAGAGATTACATACATGAATGCTACATTACACTTTATAACATACAAAATAACATAAATATTCCTTTAAGAAATCCATTATTCCCTTGGATTAACCCTTCATATCAATCACAATACAATTCTTGGAATCTTGGGAAAATAAAACATATAAAGGGGTGAGCTCAAACGTTCAGTAAGGGTAAGCAATACAGCATAAACATTCATAAATAAGCATAAACATTTAAGACAATGTATAACTAAAACAAAATCCTTTTAAAATTGAACTTCAGCATAATATGTAAAAAATAAAATGAAAAAATTCCATTTACTTAATCAAATGGATATTCTACTAGTCGAATAATCCCATGAAATATTAATAACCACTTTCATAATGATGGAATGCATAATGCCAGTCTGTCATAACCAAATAGTCGTGGCCTTGTGCCAAGTCTACAAATAAGATTTTCTCAAGGCCTTATTCCAAGACACTAGTTTATCTCATGAGACCTAGAGATGCATCTAGGAGATATAGTGGGCTCCACTTGTCACTTACAAAGTCCAATGCATTCCTCATATGAAAAGGTTAAAACATAATAAAAACATTCGTATTAAAACTAGCATACGAAATGTCAATACTTTATCCATAAATCATGAATGGTATAAAAATAACACATCCATATTCAAACATATTAGAAAACCTTCAATAAAATATGGATGTTTTGTATCATAATAAATCAAATTCCAATAAGCTTAAAAACCATCAAAGGATGTTGACATAGATGAAAATATTTTGTAATACTCTTTGAGAGAAATATCCCTTTTTCATGAAAACTTTTAAAAGTAAACCAATTTATAAAGGAATAAATTTAAAGAAATTTTTGAATCAAATTGTCCCATACCACTTTGAAACTTTTGAAAGGAATTAACATTTTCAAAACATTCATGTTCATATAAATAAATCCCTAAAAACCATTTTTAAAACATGGACATTAATGAGAATGATTTAGAAGAATGAATATTTAAAACATTTAAGATGATGTTTTAGTAAAAATTCCCTTAAAAATAATCCCTTTGAAAACCCTTTTATGAAACATGGAAATGGAAAATAAATATGTCCCAGTAGATAATTATGTAAAAACAACCTCAGATAATAATGAGATTGTGAAATTTACCCTTAACAATCTAGTAACTTATGAAAGATACACCCCATGAAAGAGGTATCATACAATTAATATATAAATACCCATAAATATAATTTTATTACACAAATAATACAATTATGGGCAGTACATACACAATACAAAAGGTAATAGTGGCAATATGGCATGAATCTCACAGGAATAAAAAGTGAGATGAAAACCCTTTACCATGCACTTTCCTTTAGTCGAGGGACCGTTTAACCTCCTGTATGAAGATATTATTATGTTATTAAAGTATAACAGAACCATATTAATATTTATTATATCATAAATTATTCTTTTATTACTTTATACTACCCATTTAATAATAATTTCCATGTTAAATTAACATTTCAGGTAATAATCGCTTTCTTTATCGTATGTGTTTTAACTTGTTACTCCTGATTGTATAACTTAGATCAAGATTTAAATACTTCCAGAATATAGAAAATTATTTATATATCATATATATTTAGAATATAAACATGTATTATAGACATATATATGAAATGAAAAACACCATTTATGGAGACGGTAGTCTGTACGAATGCATAAACGATGTTTCTGTTTTAATCTCGTATGGAACAGAACTAAGTGAATAAGATATATTTAAGTATATATATATATATATCCATTAGAATTATTATTCCATATATTATATATTTATTATTAATATATATATTTTTATAATCGTTGATGAATGTTGAATGTGGAAATGAATCCCATCGCGTTGTGGAAACGGTAAATCGTACGTACACAGAAGCGACAATATCATTTCCTTAAAGTTGTGGAATTGGATGGTATATTAAATTTACAAAGACATTATCATGTCATTTTCAATATTTATATACATATTACTCATCATTATATCCATCCAAATAACATAGTGTTGAATAACAAATTACCCCACAACATGGAGACGGTAAGCCGTACGTACGCATGCATGGTGACATTATCATTCATAAGATGGATAGAATAATGAATATAGTTATGCCATATTTATAATAAAATAATAGTATATAGAAGATACTGGAGTTATTATTTAATAATTTAAGCAACAAAGAAATAGTAAGTGCAAGAATAGTAGAACTTGAAAGAGGGTGGTGAAATCATTACCACTTCTTCGGGTTCTTCCTATTTATTTGATCAAAAGGAATCCTTAAGATGGATTTCTGACCAAAGGAGGGACTCTAAGATGATGTGATTTAATTTTAAAGGATATTTGGGAAGGGGTTGTCCAAGACAAATGGCATAGAAGGTGTGAAATAGAGTGAAGGGGGAGTGCCCTTTTATAAGAGGGGTGAGAGGCACCATAGAAAAAACATAAAATATTGTTTTATAATAAATTAATTTTCAGTTTACAAGGGATACAAAATGAATTATTTAAAGGATAAGGTGGTTAGGGATCTTAAACCTCTCAACCAATAGGTTTTAGACAGGTTTAGGTCACCATATTAACCTTAACATTTAGATTTAACTCTTAGTTAAATAGTTTAACTTTTTCCGTGTCTTCTTGTATTCTTACTCAATATGGTTAATAAAGATACTCTAAACATCCAAGAGAAACTCAAGTGGCTCATTAATGACATATAAAATATTATTTAAGCCCTTTTTCTGAACCTTACATTTTTAGGAATATTATATCAACCAATAATATAGTATTTGTTATAAATATTAATTTATCTCAATTTTGACAGTATTTGGTATCTGGTTTTTGTGAAAGTAATCACAACTTGATTACTTCAAAAAATATTCATTCAATCAGAACAATCATTTCATATTCACCTAGAAAATTCTTGTATGTCATAAAAACTTTTAACTTTTATTTTTTTAATATTTATTATAGCATTTATTTGATTCTTTCATGAATAAGGTAATTACTGCATCATCACTGTGTCATAAATTAATTAATTTATTTAATTTCTAAAAAATATAAATAAAATACCATGATGTAGGAAATATTTTTAGATTTCTAATGAATATTTATAATAGAATTTATATAATATATAACCTTTTATTAAAAATGTTTTACTTATTAAACTTTGATTTTAACTCTTTTAACTCTTCTTTGATTTAAATAAAAATAAATGTCTTAATCTAATCCAAGTGGACCTAAATGATAATATTTTATTCCTAAAATTGTTTTTGGTTGAGATACCCTTGTCCAATAGAATTAGTACATGTGTTAGGATAATATTAATATCATTTTTACCCTTAATTACCCTATTTACTTTTAATCGTGGTAAATAAAAGTAGAAAGTTACTATTCGCCGAAAATTATTTTCATCTCATTGAACCACATTTTACTTACTGATATCAATTGTGTCTCTCGGATTTTTTAAATTACACTCACAGAAGCGGTAAAATTATGTTTTATGAAAATTTGCAAAAGCTCCTAGGAGCTGGGTAAAAGACGGTAAAAAGTTCAATAAAAATTTGTATATCTAAATTTAATATAAAATGACTCCAATTATTTACATTGAACTTATATAGGTATTATGTATCTATTTTTACCTAAAATAATTTTAAATAAAATAAATAATTATTCAAATAAAAAGTCGGTTATAACCAATAACTCAGTATTTTTCACTATTCATCAAAAATTGAATGTTTTCAGAAAAAAACCAAGAATTCACCCTAAGATAATTTTGATATTCTAAATCCAAAAATGATGTCTATTTTAAAAAATTAAAAACATATAAGTTGAATTAATTAATTTAAAATTAATTTCCATTGTCAAAACCAAAAAGCGGGTTTTTAAGGAATAATAACTATTAAAAGACTGGCACTTGTTTATGTGCAATTTCAATGTTAAATTACTCCCAATGAACAATAATTAATTAAATGGTAAAAAAATAATCTAATTATACTTTAAAAGCAATCAAATTTATAATTTAACACCATAAATTATTTTTATTAAAAAAGTTGTTTTTAGTTAAAATTTAGTATGTTTCACTATTCACCCAAATATGAAAGTTATTAGAATAACATAAAAAATTCATCGAAAAAATTTTTATGAGATGATTCTAAATAAGAAGTTTATTTTGTCAAATTGAATATATAAAAGAGTCAATTATTTGGTTTTAAAAAGGCTTTCTATTAAAAGGAGGTAAAATTGCATTTTTTTTAAAAATACTTCTTTTACCAGAAAAAATGAATGTGTTCTTATATTTTGTCTAAGAAGCTCATAATTTGGATTCTGAAATTATAAGGATTATATAAAATTAAAAATATAGTTAATAATATTCATAACAACTTTTTAACAACTATTTTGGTAAGTCTTGATGTGCTTGAACTCGGTGTTGCGTGTAGTGGATGTTATTGAATTACGTTGAAGAAATACCGTACTATAAAATCTTGGGGTGTTACATTTATCATCATAATCACCATAAAAGAAATACACATCAAATTAAACATAAAATTACATGAGAAAAAGTATATTCATGATATAAAATATAAATGGTTCAGTATATAAACAATATAAAAGAAACATGCGGTGATTATGGAATAAGTCACACATGAATTATAGTGGGATAAAATACTCATACCTCTAGTTCGACCAAATTTTTATGTCTCTAAAAAAACAATATAAATATATAGAATTATTATAAATCTACTTAAGAACTATCATAATATATATTTTAAAATATATAATTTAATTTAAATCGTTTATGTCCTTTTTATCATCAATTCGTTGTTAGAATCACGATTTTGGTTAATAAGGACTTCATTTTTCATGTCTGTTTTAATTTAGAAGTTTCGAATCTTGTAATTTTATAATTTCTACATAATATAAATAAGGTTAATAATATTATAAATATCATATATATTCATTATAAACAACTGTATATTCATCCATAAATGTTATAGATAGACAAATGAATTACACTATTCAAGGAGAGGGTAGGTCATATGTACGCATTAATGTTGTTTTCAATTTATGAATGATTGAAAGAAAGAAACATAAATAATAATTCACCTTGGGAGAATAATTATTATAAAATATTAATAATATATATTCATTACATATATCATTATTACCATCCATATAAATAGGAATGGAAAAACATATCACATCGCTCCATGGATGTGGTAGTCCACACGTACGTATAAGTGACGTTATCAATTTCCAAAAGATTGAAAGACAAGAAGGTATATATGACATAATAATTATATAAGGATATTCATGTCATAAATATCATATATATCCAATATTTATATCTTTATTACCATTCATGTAAAATAGTAATGAAAAAATAATTACACAACAATGTTGAAATAGTTAGTTGTACATACACACAAACGATTTGTTCGGTTTTCATAAGATGGAAACGTGATGGAAAATTGTTTTCCCATAATGATAATAACATGTAAATATATTTATGATACTGTATAAAGGTTCTTATTTTTGGGAAAAAAACTTTAAGAAGAATTAGAAGAATTAATAAACTTGACAAACTTAGTAAATTCAATTGCCTCTTCTTCAGAAGAATTCCTTTTGATCTCTTCTTAAGAGGCCTACTGTATGTATTTTAGAAGGAAACGAACCGATACAATAAGGATAAGGTTGTTTAAAAGTGATTTTATTGGTTTTATGTTCAACATATGGCTTAAAGCAGTGTGAATAGTTGAGAGAGGGGTGTCCTTTTATATGTGAGGGGAGGTGAATTCTTGGAATTTATTAAAGTATTTAATTATAATAAATTCATTTTCAAGTTAAAATGGAACCAATTTCCTATTATTAGATTATAATATTATGATTAGTTGAAATAAATTCATAACATAAATTTTTATATGTTTTTCTTTTACCTTCACCCTTATTTTTAGTTTTAACCCCCGTTAACCCTTTTAACCATCACTTTAGTTTTAATATTTCTCAACCCTTAAGAGTCATGAATGTTACCGTATGTGGAAGAAACACAGAAATGGATCATGGATAATGTTTAAAACCATATTAAATTAATTTTTTCCAATATAAATTTATATAAATTTGAAATCATTTAATAATATATTATTTATTATAAAATATCATTAATTTTATTTTTACACTATTCATTTATTTTGTCTTTAAATTCTTTAAGATGAAGTGGTAATTGAAATATAATCTTCTCATACATCAATAAAAGTTTTCAAGTATCTAAAAAATTAGTAGGACACATTACCTCATCAAAATTATATTAGTTTTATTATTTTTAAAATCATTTATTTAATTATCTATCAATTAAATAAATGATATGTCAGTGTTGCGCAAGTATTTAAGGTAACTATTTATTCCCTATTTAAAAAAAATCATTTTGAAGAAAAAATCATTTATCTGTAAAATTATTTTTTATGACTAAAAATATCATATTTTTATCATTATTTCAGAATATTAAATATAATAAAATAAAAAGAATTCAATTTTTGATATTTCTTTCTGTAAAATAATATAAAGTGTAAGATCAAGGAATAATGTAAAACTTGCCATATATTAAACTTTTTTATGGTTATGAATTATATATAATCATCCAATAAAATTATTCCAAGTGTTAGGGTCATTCTTTAGTACTTAGCATTTTATTTTTAACCTTAATTACTTGATTTACCCATTATTGTGGAAACAAAATTAATAAAGATGTTATTCAAAATTTGTAAAAATAATAGGGAAAAAGATACATAATTTGATCCCAATATTTCCAAATATGGAATATATTTTTCAAGATTCAATTTCTTGAAGTTTTACAAATTAATTTTAATTTAATTTCCTAAAACACTATAAAAAATTGTATTTAGAAAATTTTTTTTAAGGAGAAAATATACTTATACAAAAATATAGTATAATTAATATAATAAATGAATTTAATTACATTATTTCTAATTAAAAAAAATAATTTTTTACGTTTTGATCAAATTCAAATCATAATGATAATTTTTCGTGAAACGAAAATAAAGGTTTAACAAAAATTGTTTTTTAAAAAAATTCACTGAAAAAATCAATCTTTTTAGAAATGTAAAAATAAATTCACTCTATTATAATTTTGATATAAATATTTAAAATAAGATATTATTTTTATAGAATAAAATTTAAACATGTTCCAAAAATTAAATATAATATTTACTCCAAAAATGTAATAGTTATCAATTTTGAATAAAACATATTTCTAAAGAAAAAAAGTACTTCTCTAAAAGGAATTAATCAATGAATTTGTATTGATTAGGTCCTTTATATAATTCATTATTTAGTTAAAAAATTAATGACATCTAATTCAATGTCTCAATTATAATGGTTACATTTAAATAACAATATTGTGTTGTTCGTTTGAGCTTGGTGTTGCATGTTGTATACAGTATCAAATTTAATATTGTTTTAAAATCATAGAGTGTAACACTATTGTTGTGTAGTAGTTCATAGGGAGATCATACAAGGGGAATATTCCATTCAGTTTCATTCAATTTTTTTTTTCTGATGATCAATGTTTTATCATCTTTTATTTTTCTATTTTACTTTTATTCTTTTGTAATTTTGGAATTCTATAAAATTGAACTATTCCACCTATTTTATTACACTATTTTTTCATTCACTATCTTTCCCATTCTCTTATCATTCACAATATTCCATTGTATCCTCTTACACTCATCAATTATTGGCATTCCAAAATCATCACATCAAGAGAGGATATAGGTGTTTCATGTATTCTAATTTTAACTCCTAAATTTTTTTAATCTTGTTGTTGTGAATAATGGTTAAGTGTATGAGTGTGGAGATTTTACACCATGGACATGTTCTAGAAATCAGTTATATTACCTTTTTATATATCTTACCATTCCTCTGTTGAACAAAGTATATTCACATAATGGATTTGAGCTTTTAAATTGATTAAAGGACATATGAAGGATTCATGTCCTAAAATATTTCACACTCTTAATTGAGGAATTTCATCATCGATGATTATAGGTGGGGCTGTAGATTAGTTTTCCATATAATTAAACTTTTCATAAAAAATAAATAAAATTATAGTAGTTCATGATTGAAATTTTAAAATTGGACTATAAAATTGAATTTAAACAATGAACATGAATAATTAAGGAACAAAAAACCAAACATTAAGACCAATTACTTTATTTTCCAACCTCAATCTATTTGAATTTACTATTATTTTAGAATTTTAATTATTTATTTCATTATATTATCACTATTTTATAATATAAAAAAATATTGTTTATGGTGAATTGAAATTAGTGGGTGATTAACTATGAAGCTCTTTAAGGGAGATGACACTGGTTAACCATTATTTTTCACTAAGAAAAATATAAATAGAATATATTTCCATAACCCGTGATAGGTGTGTGTGAAATACTCGGTATGGTTACTAGGGATCCATGTGTTTTTTATTTAATTTGTTCCATAATGTATATATATATTTTCATTAATTTTATAAAAACCTAAAAGAATTATTTTTCCATAATTTTTTAAATATATTATTATTATTATTTGAATAATTAATAATTCGTGAATAATTTAAAGCAAGTTGTTTACAATATTGAGAAATACCTCTATCAAAAGGTTGATTATCTCATAGTACTCATCAAGAAAATTTCAAGGGGCCATGATATTGGACTTTCACATAAATAATCTAAAATCATTGTAAATAAAGTCTTAACTAACTATAAAATTTTTAAGTCTAAATTGGAAGAACCACGAGACCATCCCAATTTCCATAATGATTTCCTAGAGATTTAATCCCTTCTCAATGAATATCAAAATCCCAAGCATTATAAATATTAGATCTAGAACTAAAATAAAAATATTGAATAAATTGATGATTTAGAAGAATTTGTTTATAATCTATGTGTGGAGGATAAAAAAAATTTAGACATTTTCTATAATGAGCACAAATTAAAAAATTATCTCCAAGTCCCATATAATTTATGAGATCCATTACCTTTTTATTTTTCTCTAGCCTTGGAGAGAGGATATCCCATCCATGTGGTGTCATTTGAATAAAATAAAGAGGAATATGAAAACATGACCCAATACCATGAGACCCGACTTAAATAGGAACTTACCACTAAAAATATATTAAAGTTGAAATAACATTGGGAGGACACCTTTTCTTGAACACTTTTTCATCAAATTTTATTCATTCTGAATATAGGATCCCTTCCCCCTATATGAAATTTTCATATTTTACAAACCCTTAATTTTCTAGGATAATGTTGAAGAATAATAACATTCACCTTATGAGGAATATATACAGTTTTTGATCATATTAATGAATTTTTAGAGGAATTCCATGAAGTGGTTTGAGTAGTTGATATTGGAGAAAAAAATACATGCGCTACTAATAATGAAAGTGATAATTTTTATTTTGATTATATATATTTAAATTAAATTAATGTGAATATAAATTATAAATATATCTTTGATTTTTTCAATTGTTGTTTTCCTCATTGAGAATGCACTTTAAAATCAGGAGCTAGTTTCACAAGTATAAACCATGAAGGAGGGTGTTCCATACTACATAATACCCTCCCCATGAATGTTTTATCTTATAGAAAATGTGGTTTATTCTTTTTACTCAACCAATGTAGTCCTCCATAAAAAAGAATATTTGGATTTTAGAAAAATAAACATGTGGTGGTTCAAATCCAAGAAGCTCCATCCACCAACTGAATATGGATGATAGATTTCACTTCCCTTATAAAGGAATTTAAAATATAGGGCATGATTTTGGGATTAATCAAAGAATTATCCCATTAATTTATTTCTTGGAATTTTAGTATCATCCTTACAAATTAGTATATAATGTATCATAATACCTTCATCCTTTTTTAGCTTTACTAACATGTTCCTTATGCGTAAAATATATACTTTATGTTATTTTTCAATGTTGTACCAAGACATCCCTTAAATATAAATTATATTAGAGGGATAAATATTCATGTAAAACAAATATTTTTCTTACATTAATTATATTTTAAACTCCATAAATAATTTCTAAAAATTTAATTTTGATCTGGAAATAAGAAATTCCATTCCCACGCTTAGAATTTATGTTTTACTTGTAATATATTGGAAACAATAGATTATTTGGAACCCAATTATGTAATTTTTAATAATTAAATAATGATGATATTGAATAACTCTGGTGTAGAATTAAATAATTATAGTAATGCATGGATTATTAATTGGTAAATCTTAATATGGGGGAATTGGTTGATTTATGCGGATGAAATTTCAATACCATTTTTTATTCTTGGAATTTATGAAATTCATATGAATTGATTTTTAATTATAATCCATGCCATTAGTGACCATCCTGAATAAAATTTTCTATTACAAAGGTTATTTCTACACCAAATAACTTTCAAAAAATTTAGATCATTTTTCAAGAGTAATCTTTGGTCATGTCACCTTCATGATCTTAGATTAGAACTTTTCAATGCTATGCCTATGAAAAATCACATTTTACATATTTGTGGAATTTTTCTTGTTAATAAGTTGTTATTGAGACCACCTTTAACATTTATCCATTTTTATACCATAGATAAAATGAATCTCCATTTTAGGAATGATCCGTATTTTAATCCATTTATATCCATTCCTACCCTCCTCTTTGTATTTGGTATGATATTTTAAAGATGATGTTTAGGGGTGATAAAATTCAAGGTTAAATGGATTCCATATATTGTGAGGATAAATTGTGGGGATGTATCTTGGGCATTGTGAAATATTTATAATCAATTCATTGTAATTTCAATGTTTTCCCTTCTTGAAAAAATAGAGGGAAAAGTAAAAAATAATTAGTTTCGACTAAGGACCATAAAAAAAAAACCATTACCATACCTAAGATTGTTTAAAATATGTGCTTAGGTAGTGGATGTGTAGTTTTTTCCAAAAATATATTTTAAAAATCAATACAATCATAAAATGTGGTTTGAAAAAAATTGGATAAAATTCATGATGTTGAATTTCTTCCATTGAGCTTAAATTTATCATGACCTTTCATTGAGATTGCTAAGTGGGAGTTGTGATTTTGCAGGTGAGATTTTCATTAGAAAATTATATTTAAATTATTCATTATGTGTTATAAATAAACCCCATATTTTTAGTGGTAATATTTTTAACATCAATTCCTAACATCCTGAGTCCTTGAATTCATTTTAACATTTATTGTAAAGTCCTATAGATTTCATGCGAATTTTGACTTTACAATGTGGATAAAGTAGACCCTTTGGATTATTATGGAACATTTACTATTATAATGATATTATTATAACAATAAATAAATTATTATCTTATGTTAATAGATAAAAATGTATTAAATTAGGTATACCATGAATTTGAATTCATGAGTATGGAATATTGAATTAATTGATGCAGAAGTTCCACCATTTTCAAAGGGTGAATATAAAATACATGGACTGAATGATATTTTAAAAAATGTGTAATTAATTTGTTGTTTTTTTTGAACTATAAAATTTATTTAACATTGATAACAATTATATTTAATTTACATGGAATTTGAATATTGGAACCATATTGTTTCTATTGAATTAAATATTGAGATTCAATGCATTTAGAAAATTATTTTTAATGTGTGGAGGTATTTGATGCACTCATTTTTTCATGAAAAATTTTAAACAATTTTTATGAATTTAAGTGTATTTTAATAAATATTTCCATGTAATTACATGTTTTTTATAGTAAAAAAATTATAATTAAGGAATTAATTTATAATAAAGTGAATTATAATATGGATTTCTATTGATTTATTTCACTTAATAATTTTTATGGAATTTCAAAATGTGGTAAAAAATTTTAAAGGTAAAAATAGAAAAAATATCTATATATCAACCAAAGGGCTTATAAGACCACATAGATGGATCAATATGAGACAAGATGTCAAGAATCATCCTAGATTCCCTATTACCTTGATACCTAAGCCTTCTCTATCATTTACTGAAGGGTGTTCCTAATGCTCACAGGATGGTGATAGGAACCTGGAATTAAAAAACAATAAAAAGGGATTTATCTTTTCTAAAACAATAATGGATGAAGAAGAAAAGTCAGTATTCCCAACACCACAAAGGCATAATGTACTAAAATAAAATATCTAAAACTATACAAAATAGTACATCATCAAAATGCACAATGTGTATCTAGATAAATCCCGAAGATAAACCCATGTAATATGTGGATCACATCTCAATTGTTCACCTCCATCTCTCCAGATCTTGATGATCAAGATCATCAATCCCATCCAATAGTTTCTTTTCAATTTCCCATACTTAGGATAATAATATTTATTAATACCGGGAGTCACATGTAGGGTGTGTGGAATAAATTTCAGTAGGGTCTCACCAAGTGTTCCATAATCAATTCCATGATAATTAAAGTATATTTTCATTCAATTTAAATATAAAAAATAATTTAATGGCACCCAAATATCTTCAAAAAACATTATTTCAATTAAAAAAGATGGAGAATATATCAAACATGCTTAAATGAACATTTTATATAAAAAATTTATAAAAAATATTTTCCATGAATAAAATAGTTCTATAAATTAATGGAATATAATAATTAAATCATATATATAATTACAACTTGTATTAATTAATGGGTTAAATTAGTTTTAGGTAATAGGATCCCCACAATCCTCATTAGTGATCTCAACTCAATATGTACACACAACCTACACTCGGGCTCTCGAGACTCAACTCCCCATCAAAGAAAAAAATCATGTCGGGATATTTTTATTTCAATGTTTTCATTATCAATATAGTTATTAGGATCATATCCTAGCATGATTTTCATAGTAACCACTAAAAACATAGTGTAAATATGTTTAAAACAATACATCAATCAAACATGTTAAAATAAATCATTTCACATCATTTAATACTTCACATTCCAATTGTTCTGTTATATTTTTTGACATGAATTTTCATTCAAAACAATATCATAGGTTTTCATCAAATTAATAAACTATGAAAATAATATTTCAATTAAATGAATTTCCTCACATCAAGGAAAATAATATTACTAATTGATTTCTGTAACAAAAAACAAGGTCTATCTCTACTCAACCTCAATTCCCATTATCCCTAAAAGACATGGCTTTCTCCACCAAGTGTATTATATGAGACCCACTAAAGTTAATAGTAAAATTTCGCCTTATATATGTTTAAAAAATCAATCCCAAAAAGGTTCAAAATAGGTTTCATGTCGATAATAAAAAAACTCGAGGTAAGATCAATCTTTGATAAATATAAATAAAAAATAAAGACATCAAATTCCCTTCTCTATTTTGATTTTAAGGGGAATAGTAATATACATAACAAAATAATGAATCTTTGTATGATGGTTTATTAAATTCATAACTCAGGTTGTTACAAAAGAATGATATGTACTAGTATTAGATAAAGCAGTCACAAAAGATGAAGATATAGTGACAGTACTTTAACAAGTTAATGGACTTGTGTTGGATTCATCTTGAGAAAATCCTACTTCATGAAGATGCTTTATTTACAATGTTTGTGGCTAGAACCCCATAGTAATTGATGTTTATAATTTCATCATATTACTTATTGGAACTGATGATTCCTTACCACAACTCAGAGTAGAAAATAAAGGGAAAACGTTCTATAAGTGGCCTGAAAGACCATATAAATTATTGATCTTGGGTTCCTTGGTGAAACCCTATGTCTATATCCCAATTTTCAACATATGACGCAAGTAAAAGGGAATAAGTTAGGCATTGCATGAGGTCTGTAATTTACATACAATCAAGATCCACTATGGGCCTCATCATTCTTCCTATTTCCTTTAAAGGTACTCATATAATATCCACTAGGTGGAAAAGAAACTCTCATCAACCCTGAATTACTCAATAGTTCAAGGTATCCATCGATGCCCAATCTTAAAACTCATTATAAGAACTTATCCACATCAATAAAACATAGTATTAGATATAAAAAATAAGATCCATCAAAAATATTAATTCCTTCGTCTTCTCATTAGTCCCTAACCCCGAAAAAATAGAATATGATCAACAAGATGATTAACATAATGTGTCATTGCCCTATCACCCTACTGGTGATTGGGAATCTCCATAGTATTTTACAAAACCATTAACTATAAATAGATCTATTTGTTGAAAATAACTATAAATTATTTCCACTCTAATCCCTCGTAAATTTATGATGGAGAAATTCTTATCATGATTTCCTCACTCACACCTTGTGGTTCCATAATTGGAGCCTAAATAAGAACAAGAATCATTACCTATCCAAAATATTAGACAACAAACACCACTATCTCAACAAATATTCCTTGAACTAGAATATTAACTTATGATGGCACATCAAAAAAAATCCTCCAATGGAATATTCAATCAACTTCTAAATGGAATGATTCTATATAACAGAAAAGTATATACTGCAATCATCATTAAGGGTACACATATTAATTGATCAAATTATATTCAAATGAATATAAATTACATCAATTATAAATTATTATTGGGTTTTTAACATACATAGATCAAGTGCTGGGAGAATTCTAGAAAAAATCAAAAAACTACTCAAAAAACCACTCCCAAACACCCATGGTGATTGATGGATCATTATGATGAGAAATAGTGAGGGAATTAATAAGAAATATCTCTTATATACCACTAATCTCACGTAATTTCATAAATTGAAACCCAGTTGAATAGTAACAATATGTAATGATTTAAAACCTATACCTTGGATACTAAATTTTCATGAACCATATTAGATATCTTAGTACCCTAATACACAAACTAAATCTAAAATGGCTTGAAGGTCATTCTTGATCCCCATGAGTTGGATAGTATATCCTTTAATCATACAATAATAAAGTGGTAGTGGTTTTTTTCTCAATACAATGGAAGATAAAAAAACAAGTTAGTATTCTAATTAATCGAAAAGGATAATATACTAGAACCAAATAAGTAAAAATGTACTCAAATAGCACAACATCAAAAGACACAATTTATGTCCCGATAAATCACAAAGACAAACCCATTAAACATGGGGGTAACATATAAACTAGTACCCAACATCACTTTGGGTCCCATGGATGAAGAACACCCACCACCTCTAGGTGGTGCATTTCCATTTCTTGAACATAGAATAAGAAGATCTAAAAACACTTGATGTCAAAGACAGTGCATGATATATAAATAAAAGAATTTTCACACCAAGTTTTATATAATCAATTACATTACAATTACACCATATGTGATTTTAGTCTAAATAAATAATTTCATGGCATGGAACCCACATATTTTCAAAGAATAATGTTTTCAATTAATAAATAATGAAGATATATCAAATATGATTAAATGAAATATTTATATAAACATATATATAATATAGATGGTATAAAAACCGTTCTATAAAATAATGGAAAATAATCATAAAATAAATTATGTAATAGAATCATTCATCAATCTATCAGATACATTATTTTCATATAATATGATCCTCAAACAACTAATTAGTGATTACACCTCAATGTGTGCATATGCCCCATGACTCAATCCATCATGACTCAACTCCACATAGATGAAAAAATCAAGTCACATTAATTTTTTCAAGTGTTTAAATAATGAATACAGTTCTAGGTGTTCATGTCCTAGTGTTGTTGTGTTAATTAACAAATGACTACCCAAGCTTCATGTTATTTGAGACAAAAAACCAATTAAACAAGGGAAAATAAATCATTTCAAATCAATTTATCTTTCAAATTTCAATTTCCCTATTTCAAATTTGAACATGAATTTTCTCTCCCAAACAAAATCATAGGTTTTCATAAATTTTATTGGTTTTTCAAATTAATTTCCATTTAAATGAATTTCTCTTAAATCATGGAAAACCCTATTACCCAAAAATTTCCATCACGAACTATCTTTTCTCAAGCCATTCAATGTCTCAAACCCACTTAAGTGGGGTTTTATTTCAAAAACACATGCCATTGAAATCATACATCAAATACAATTTAATTAAAACATATAAAATAATTTTTAAATAAACATTCGATAAATCAAGAAAAAAAGGCTTTAATTTTGTGGAAGAAATATTATATAGCCACCTACCATTAGTCAGTGAAAAAAATAAAACACCTGAAATGGGAACACCAATGGAGAGTCCAAGGAATGGATGATAAAGAGGAAATCCTAGATAAAATAACCTAAATATAAACACTGATTACATCTAATAAATTGATATCACATCACTTCCAAAAAAGAAAAGCGGAGAGTGGAAGAATATCAAACATAGAATACTCAATGGGTATTAACCGCTAAACCAAAATGTCCTAAAGGGAATAAATTTATCATTGTGAATGAGAGTAATCGTATGGTACTTGGGAGGATCAGTTATAGAATTTATAATAAAATTACGAATGCATCATAATAAAAACCACTGAGCAAGAGGCATTCACATCATAAATTAAGGTTTTAGGGTGTAAATTCATCAAGTTGAATATACACAGAAAAATGTGTTTTTTGGTATAAAATAATAGTCAGTGAATATATGGAATTATACCATTATTTATGGAATAAATATTTTTTAAAATTAATCAATTTTCATAGTTTTTTGAAGTATAAAACATATTCTATAAATATAACATTTAATACGCAACATATTTCTACAAATAGTTCCTCCAAATAGAATCCTTCAAAACCACCCAAACAACCTAAAACTCTCCCAAATCCAAAATATAACCCTCCAAAACACTCAAAAACTTTATACCTAACAACTAATATTTACAAAAATGTACATCCAAGAACTTTATGTTATTTCCCCCCAAAAAATATAATCATCCTCAAAAGGCCTGAAACACAAATAAAAAATGGAAACAATTCTAGAGGCAATAATTACCTGATAAAAAGTAACTTGAAGTGACGCAACTAACGATTCAATACCCTATGGAGATCCCAATTAGTGGAAGGGGAGGAACGTTAGCCATATACCGAGGATACCATGCAGTTGGGCATGGGCCTAGTCCCACACATGCACATGCGGGTCAACATGGGCCAATCTAGTGTGTGGATATTGTGTGTGGACCCGGATCCCTTGATACCATGGTAATATGAGACATGGATGTAAATGGATATTATATATAGTATTTACACTCATTTAAATTTTTTACAGGGAAGGCGTGGTTATTGTTCTTTATTAAAAAATTATTTTTCTGCTTTATACATGTGACCGTTCTACCTCAGAAATGTCCTCTGTTTCTCCTACAATGCTCGATGTTGAGTTTGATAATCTACAACAAAAAATAGATGCCATGGAAGCCATTGAGAGAGATTTATATTGATATTTTTACCATTTTTATGGTTATGTATCACTCTAGATCAGATTTGGGACCTCTAGAAACCTCATTTATTCCAAATTTAATAGAGAATAAATTGAATCATGGAATAGTGCATGGTCTGGCCATTGTAAAGGTTCGATATATTTGGTGAAGAGTCACATACATCCTCATAATGTTTTACCAAATGTTTTTTGTGGTCTTTCCAATGAGGATCAATTATTCCATAGTGAATTCAAAATCACCATGGAGATTCAATTTTAGGCAGTTTCATAGTTTTAAGGAATATAGAAGCTATACTCACAGATCACTACATACTCCATAGCCATGAAAACCAAAATCATTGGAGTACAAAAGTTTTCTTGTTGAGTTTAAAATACACCATGGAGGATCTCGATAAGGATGTTATGATGTTTTTAGAGAAATAATGGCTAATAATTACCTATGTAGTAGGAATAAAGTTTAACCATATAGGTTTTCATATAGGATGTTTCTAATTTTAGAAGAAGTATGAAAAATATATGATGTTGTGGAGGAGTCAGATACACCACATAGCATGAAGATACTTTGACATGAAAAGAATTTTGTTTCTTAATTTATGTTCCCACACCATATTATGAGTCTACATATAAATTTGGAAATCCCAATATTTTTGGATATATTATCAGTGGATATTCGAATCAAAATATGATACTTTAATGAAATAAAGAGAGGTAAAGGATACTGAAGATTCAAACATATATAAGGAGGGGATTAATCCATCAATAAATAATGCGGATTTTTGTTATACCATTGATAATAGGGAGATTATTCGAGAGGCTAATAAATATCTTTTTCATTACTTTTTTAGTAATTTTGTTTTTTATTTTATTTTATACTATAGTTCTATTTTAGTTTCCTTTTATAAAATGATTCATTTTTTTATGTTTTTGTGTTGCACATATTTTTATTTTACTTTTTATCATGATATCTCTTTGTCTATATAATCTATTTATAATTATTCTACCTTGTCATCTTACACTCAATGATGAGTGACCTACCAGAGGGTTGGCCTTTATGGGGACATAGGTGTTTCCTAAATTCTATTTATAACTCTATTTTCTTGAATCTTTTTGTGTAGAATGAGGGTGAAGTGTGTGGTTGTGGTGATTTTCCACAATGACATGGATCTATAAATCAATTATATTCTATTATTTATATCTATCCCTCCATTCCATTGATCATTATCTCTTCACATGGGGGATTTGAGATATTCAATGGATTAAAAAATGTATGATGTAGTCGCGCCCTGGAAGACGTCAAACTCTTGACTGAGGTATTTTAATAGTGGTATTTCACCATTGGGCTATCAAACTATATTTAAAGACATACATAAATAATAAATGAACACATAACCAGACTATTAGATCAAGTACATTCTAATAAAAACTCATTATATTTTCAGTGAATGTTATTTTAGAACTTTCCCACTTTCTATAATTCTATAATAATTTTTTTTAATATAATAAATATACGTAAAATAATTAGATTCAGGTTAATTAAAATTAGTTTGTGAATAACTATGAATCTCCTCATGTGAGACGACATTGGTCAACCATTGTGCTTCACTTGATAAAATATAAACAATAGATTTATCCACACCCCATAATAGGTTTAAATCAATAATATATATGATTAAGGTTCTGTAATATTATATTAATATATTTATGTTTTTCATATATGAGATTATGTTGCATCCGACTAATAAGGGAAACAAGGTAAAGGGGTTATTTATTTCAAATTTGAATCCCTTAAGACATGATTAATTTATACACCATGTTTCCTTTTCAGTGGTATAAATATTTTCCTATTTCAATTTTTTTATAATATTCCTCATATATTTCATGAAATTCAATTTTCTCTTTAATTTTATACGTCTATTGAGGTTTTCATTCAAACGTTACAAAGTTTGTAAGGGTTTTTTCAACTCAAAATATCTTCATTGAGACATGGTTTAATTATATGCACCAATTTCTTATTTCTATGGTTTATATACATCCCAAGAATTTTTTTTTTGTTACTCCTATATTATACATAGTATATTTATAGAATTATATTATTATTAATCATTCAATGAATTTTGATTCAAAAATAAATAATGTTGTAAGGGGTTTGGATGACTCAATTCATATACTTAAGTCATCATCGCTATCCATTCTATATTAAATTTCATGATAGATATATTGTTACCTACAGTGATTTTATGATGTAATTCTTCATTATTTTGTTAGGAAATCATGTTTCACAAAAAAGTCTTATTCTTCAGCGATTCTTATATTTCCTCTAAATTCATTTGAGTTAAGAATAATTTTCATTTAATTACTTATAATTTTCATCCATATCAACGTTTTTACACCCCCCAATGTTCTTCTTTGGATTAGATAAAATAATTTTTTTTATCTCCAATTATCATTTCCCCCATCTATTCCTTTTTAAACAATGGTTTAACCATCCTTTTAATAAGGTGTTTTTTAAATAAAGTTATATCAAAATGTTCAAAAATATCATTATACATCAATTCAAAATAAAATAATTATCATCCATTAAACATTTACTTTTTATAACCATTTTTTACATGGTATCATTATTAATTACTTTTAAATAAATTTAATGTTTTTAAAAGTATATTCAATCATTTTATTGAAAAAATTATGTTTTTAGGTCTATATTATTATGTATTCTTTTTAAAAGGAAATATTTGAAACTATTTTAAATTATTATTTTTCAAACTGGTATATATTTTCACGGCTAATTTGTTATGAATATATTTAATGAGGTTTTCAAAAGTAATCTCTATCTCTCCATAATTTTATTAATATATTTTACAATTCAACTTTTATGACAATGTTTAATATGTTTTTTGGAAACATTTATGCCTCCACTTCAATATTTTCTCCATGTATTATCTCTTATGAAATTATGTTTTTATCATCCTCAATATGATATTTTTTATATGATTAATTTTTAAAAATAATTGTGTTGATATTCTATGATTTCTTATATTTATGTTTTGAGATTTTTTTTGAATACCATTTTTTCAATGGGTTCATTATGAGATAGTTAATATTTGATTTTAAATTTTCACTAAAATGTATGGATAATGATATATATGGGACCTATATCTCGCTAAAATTTAATATGTAAATGATTATTTATCATGACATAAAAATTTTATGTGGATAGGTTGGTGAGTAAATAGTTTCAGAAATGGGTGGTGTGTTGGTATTTACAACTACTCCAAATTTTATGTGTGAATGGGTTGTATGGTATCCATGTTCATAAATATATGAAGACACATGCTTAAGAATGTTACAATTTTCATGTATTTTATCATTTTATTCAATGGTTTCATTACAATAATATACTTTTAATGTATTTATAACTTTTATGACATTTTAACATGTTATTATTTTCTGATATGTCATTTTAACAAGAACATTATTTTATACATCCATAATATTATTATTTTCGTATTATTTTTTTTATTATGTTTTATAATTATCATTTATGGTCTAATGATATCTTATTGAGATATTTAAGTCTTTCTTATGTTCTATTTTATGATTATGATTTTACATAAAAAGTTATGTTCTTCTATTTACTGAGAAACTGAGGTCAATGATTATAACGTTTCTATTCCATAGGTTATTAAATGATCATATGATGCGAGAAATGTATTAAAAGGTATAAAGAAGACTAATTATGGGGAAATGTATGCAAGTGTAGTGATATTAGATGTGTGTGTAGATATTTCCAAGATGTAAAACCTTTTGGTATTTGGGTTTTAATACTATTTGTGAAATGCATTATGTAAACCAATAGAATAATTTATTAGTTATGTCAACATTAGTTTGGACCACTTTAGTTTAAATCGGTTGAAAAATTCTAGATAACTTTGAATCATAAAAAATTATATGTAGAGAAGGTGTGTGCATAACTGTACGTATTCATAATAGGTTCTTAATAATAATAAAATACAATATATCCTTAAATGAAATTTTGGATGAAAATAAATACAAAAGTGATCTATTTCAGTTTCATAGAGAACCCTTTCATGGATAAAAAATGAATCTAATCTGGGAAAATATTACGATATGTCTAAAGATGCTATCTTTATTGGATACTTATACAATGAAAATGTATATAGATGGTGGAATAAAATACATCACAATGTTGTGGACTATAATGATGTGAATAAACAAAACAAGTGTTTTCTATATATTACATATTTTCAATTTTATGTAGAAAAGAGTTGTTAGATTTCTTGGAATGGTAGTGATATGTAGGATAAAACTGAATTAAAACCTGTTAGAAATGATTTTAATCCAAAAACTAATGTGTAAGAGGATACTAAAAATGAAAAATATATCATATTTTAATGAATCTAATGAATTCAATCGATATAATTAAAATCAAAATGAACCTATTAAAATAAGAAGGATGGTAAGTCATATATAGGAAGTTCTAGAAGAAGATTACATTTTGATAATAAAACCTCACTTATCCCTCAAATTCATATCCAATCATTAAATGAACAATTAAAGAATAAAAATTGTACTAGATCTATGGATAAGGAGAAAGGCCATAGAGATAATGATTCAAGTCAATACATTATATTATTACATTATGATAAAAACATCAAAGGGACCAAGTGGGTGTTCTATAATAAGTTGGATGATCAAGGAAAGCACATTGGATATAATGAATTTTTTCTGAAGATATACTTTGATGTTGGAGGTATTTATTTTCAAACACCTATTCTGTTGATTTAATGTTGGAGGAAATCAAAATTTTAAAAGAAACATTATGTAATATAAATTATAAAATTTATTAAAATGATAAAAAATCATCACTGATAAACGATGAGTTGGTAAAATAGGTATATATTAAAAATATTAAGGTTTTTGTTACAGGTAATGTTGTCTCTAAATATTAGAAACAATTGTGTGATTTATATGGGTTGAGTAAAGACCTAATGGCTTGGTATACATGGATATATAGCTATAAAAGAAGGATGAAATTTTCTACTGTAAAACTAGGAAAAAAATCATATCATCCAAATGAATTCATGTATACTAGTTATTATTTTATAGGTATATGAAATCATATTTTTAGGGGATCGAGAGAATTATTTTCATGAATTTTACAAACAAATAAATCCATAGTGTGAGATATAAACCCTACATTTTCTATGATAATTTTTTGGATTATAAGTGATAAAAATTGAAAGTTATATCTAATTTTACCTTCATAATTGTTCTAATGTATTGTTAAAAAATATTAAACTAGTGGATTTTTTTAGTCTTAATAAATTATAGTTTCTACCCTGGGTATTTGAGGCTACTGGATATAGGAATCACTACTTAGATAGTGAGCCCAATTTTGTGGTGGCATTATCCAAGTCTCACATCTAGATTGTGGGGTTATAATATTGTTATATAAGACATATATTTTCTCCCCTATCATAAGGAATATTCAAATCCTAGGATGTGTGCTTAGGGTAGTGTTCTCTGGGAAATAAATATTTTGAATAATTAAGATAGGGAAGACAATATTTTGGTTAAGGGGATAAATATGAAAATCTTTTCAACTAGTATCAAATAGGGTGGGGCATGTTGGACCCTATGTGAAGCAATAAGGGGGAGATTTCTAGCCTCAATTAGTTATATTGAACAACCTATGTGTCTATGGCTATGGGATATAGGTCCCATGGTGTAGCCTATGAGTCCCATGGTGTTGAGGTATTAAGTGAGTCACACATAATGCATGGGTGAGTTCATGGCATGGTATATAGGACTTATGTGTTCTCTCCCATATTACAATATTGTTTTAGGTCATGTGTTGTTAGTCCTAAAATATGATCCCATGGAAAGAAAAAAATGATGTAGTGATCCAATGTGGATAATATATTGATAGTCACACAATATCAATTTTAATTATCAATCATTTCTTGTAAACAAATATCATAGGATTATTTTTCTAAAATTTTGGGTTATTATATTTGTTGAAATAGTTGGTTGACAATGTTTTATTTTTTTATGGAATGATAATATTGTTAAAGTTATTATAGATGATTTTATCATGAAGACGGTGAAAAAAATTATAAGATGATTTTTTATATGTATTAAGTACATACATCACTTAGTAAAGTATTTGGATCACACAATAAGTAAAAAAATCACATATTATTCTATAAGGATCACTTGGTATGTTTAAGGATCACATAATAAGTATACTGATCTATGTAATATTTTTAGTGGAATATTTTTTTGGTGGTAAGTATGTTAATCATATAGTAATGTAAACGAATCACATAGTATGTAAGTGGATCTCTTAATAAGTACAATATCACTTAGTAACTTATTCATATCATGTAGTAACTAAGAAAATAGAAGTGAGTGAATAGGACTAATTGAAGATGATTAATCAAGGTGATGTAAGTGTAGTGGAATAACTGAAGAGAACAAATAATTATGGAGGTTTATTTAGTGGATTAAATAAATTGATGGATGTGTTTCCTAAAAAGGATCCCTTAATGAGTTCATTTGATATAAAGTGGAAATATTAATGGAGAAGACCACCATAGGATATTCAGGGATTCAAAAAGCGGCGCTTGAAGTAGGATAATAAAATTTCACTAAGATAATCTCACGAATTAAAGAATATTAATTGAAATGGAATAAGTGTATATAAATAAGAATATAAGATTTTTTTTAGGATTTCATGAATTTACATCATGATGTTCGAAGGGTGTTCTTGGAGTTAGTAAGCGATGTTTATGTTTATGGATATAAATGTGGATTTTACAAGGCAACTCACAATGTTTTGAAGGATAAGTTCATAGAGAAAGAGAATGAAAGGGTAGATTGTGTAGGATAGTCCATGAAGAGGAGTTTTTAGTGAATATTATTCTATCAGGTTCATTTCACAAAAAATTATTGGAGTTTTTATAATAGTACGGAATTTTATAGTGAGATGTAATCACATAGTTGGAGTATGTAGTGAAGAGTGCTCTGAAAATTCAATTATGTGTAATATTAGATTTCATGTCTTCTTTGAAAACATAGAATAATGGAATGATAAAAAATGAATGATCCATATATGAATAGATTAAAAACAAAATAAAAACATACCTGACGAGTTGTAAGAACACTTTAGTTAAGATGACATTGAGGTCTCATGGGTGAATGGTTGTAAACCAAGAGGGATAGTTAGTATACAAGGCATTGAACATGGAATGATGTGACCATGTAAAAAAATTATATCTGCAGAACTAGTGATTATTACTTCATTTTTTCACATGGACACAATGTCTGTGTGTGCTTCATAGAGTAACTCATTGCTGTTGAACAATGAAAAATTCTTTTATAATCTGTGTGTGATTTAACTATATTCTACCACATCATATTCTATGTATATGTATTAGAAAATAATCAATATTAATGATATGATTTATTCATAAGAGCACTATTAATTAGAACATTATTAAAAAAAGAACACAAGTGTTCCCCTATTAAATTTGAGTTCCATATGAGTTAGGGTTTTGAGAGATTATGTTTAAGTTGTGAAATATGAAACATGTTTCATACACAGATCACCATGCCATGAATCTCACAGTAAAACCATTGTGGTGCCATAAATTGGTATTAGAGGCTCTTTTATCTTCAATAAAATATATTTATTCTAAATTGATATAATCCAGTTCAGGGAATATTATTCTATTCAACTAAAATAATATGGAAAAAATAATTGACGTGAAATAAAAGTGAAGCTCCAAAGGAATTTCATTCTAAGGAACATTGTTTTCAGAAAATGAGATTTATATAAAATACCATATCTGTACTCAAATGAATTGAAGAATAAACAAAATTATTTATCTATTTGTTCTTAAAATGAAACTACATGACTATCGAAGGATCCTAATATTCCATGTTATGTTGGATCTATTGAATATAATGAAAAAATAGTAGATTAAAATGTAGAATCATTATACATATCAAAGATGTCTTATTTTCTACTTAAAGAGGAAAATATGACTCTATAATATGAGAACATTTTTAAATGGTTCCATTTTGAAATTCTAAAATCAATAGTGTTAAAACGGAAAAGCCTCATTCATAGACTAATTTATATGACTATAAATGTGATAGTGAAAAATTATTCTTAGGGAATTGAGTTGGATGAGATTTTTCCATGGTGAGACAGCATAATGATGATTACAATAATAAGAAATTCATTATATGAAGGGAATGATGGATGAAATTACAATATATTTTATTAATCTATTTAAGGATAATATAAGGATGGAATAATAAAAATATTTTCATAAGGAATGTATTTCTTAAATGAAAAAAAACAAATAGTATATTGACATGGTGTACAATATTTCTCATTAAATAAAGGATGAGTTGTCTTTATGGATAACAATATAAACTAATATGAATAGACAACCAGAGACAAAACCCATAAGATTAAGAAAAATAATGTGGATTTGATCTTAGTGAAAAGATAACTAAAACAATTTTATGTAAATGGTAAGAAAAAGTAAATGATTATTGACATTTTTTTCTCGATTAACCTTCAATGGATTATAATGGTGAAATAAAGAGCAAGTATGTGTATCATAAGGAATGCGTGGAATGAATTTCAGGTCCCAAAATCTACCGTTTGTGGGAAAATATGTCATTGGTTATGATGGAGACTCTTGGGAACATGGTAAATGTATTTCTATGAGTGTTCCCAAATGAATGAAAAATTGATAAGATTATGGAAAAAATATCAATAAAGTCTCTAAAAAATGTAAGGCAATTCAAATGAGTACCAAGAAAAGGTTTGGAGAAATGTGCTTTTACTATAGTATGCATGGTCATATTTTTGGTTTTTACTATGAAATATTAGAATAAATTACCTCCCATGAAAATGGTTAAGGATATGAATGTTTCATATAAAAATAGTAGTAGAGAAGGTGTGATCATTTTTACAACAACTCTTTCAATGATAATTTGGTCTCAAGATTGCCTTATTAGCATTTTATTTTACTTAGGTTTGTATAATTACCAAATATTTTTTTAATATTATTTGTCCAATATTATTAAATAAGAGAATTATAATGTTGAAGATATTTGTTTTATTATTATTATTATTACTAGTACTATTATTGTTCTTAATGTTTTTATAGATTATCTTTTTTCCTAGTTTGTAGTTTTTTTATTTATGAGTATTTTTATCATAAATAAAGATAAAAAATCAATATTAAGTGATTATTATTGAAATGAATAGATATTAGAATTATCTACAATTAATTTAACTACATATATGTCTAATTTAGCCATGTTAATGTTTCCTTTTCAATTTTTCATGTTTTTAATGCATTTTTTAGAAAAAAATTCTATTTTTAGTGATATGTTGAGATAAAAAATTCCATTCGAGATTATTTTTGATGAGTTGAAAAAATAAATAAATATCATAAATATATTTAAACTAGTATTATATATATGAATATTTTTTAGCATGACTAATATTAGACCAAAACTAGTGTTATGAATCTACTACAAATTTTAGTTTTATGTGTTTTATATTACAATATTAATTATCCGAAGAAGAAAACTTCAGACAAACATATTTAAAATTAATATTTGAATTATAAATTTCAAAAAAGAAAATTTCTTTAGAAGATCAAGTCATGGAGATTTATCAAATGATTGTTAATGTATAGAAATTTAGGGAAATTAAAATAATAATTTTTAAGTGTAATCTATATATTTCTTTTTTGACAGAAATTATCATGTTCATTATTATGGATACAATTTTTGAATGCATATTTAAATTCAAATTAAGTTTTATTATTATAATTTTTATAGTCAAAGTATTTTATGAAATTTTATAACGTATTTTATTATGGATTTTATCTTTGAATGAAAATAGATATTTAAAAAAAATTTTGTCAGTTTAAATTAATATTCTCTTGAAAGTAAAGTAGAAAAATATTTTCTATGAAAAAATGATATTGAATCTTGTGTCCTTCGGTCAGATTAGTTCAAAGTAATTATTTAATGATTAAAATGAAATAAAAATAGACTTCCTTATCTTCAATTAACATGAAGGATTCTAAATTTTTTCCATAACTTTGGAATCCTATACAAGGATATCATTGATGGAATGGGACTGACACTTGATCATTTCAACAACCCTCTCCCTGAATTAAGAAACTGAATCGAATGCTCTATCTAAGATAGCCTCTCAATAATCCAACCATCACTTACAAAAATTAAAGTCTCTCACCTTTATGTCTATTTCTATCTCTCAATTGTATACATCTTTCAAGAGATATAGAAGATAGATATTGCGATGGATTTTTACCAAGTAGATCATCTCTTCTCAACACTCCATATAACATTAGTTCTTTGGATTCTATTAAAACTAAGAGAAGTTAGTTCATTTATATTTTTTAAACCAAAGAAATTTTCATTCATGGGGTTTGGATAAAATCAAGGAATGCAGTTCTTGGGGTTTCTTTAAAAACAAGTAAGAATATTAACAAGAAATATCTCTCAAATTGAAGGGTGCAGATGTAGGTCACATTGTGTGCTATTGTCAAAATCCTATTCAAATTATTTACTCTCTATTTTAATGGTATACATTATATATTTTTATCATTGATATGTATAAATTTCATAAATTCAATTCAATTTTCTTTTATAATTCATAAATTAATAATATTATTTAATTTGATCTTTATATGTCGAATTTAATTTATCATTTCTTTCTCCATATATTTCATCACATTTATAAATTTATCATATATAATTAATATTAATTTAAAATTATCCTTTTAATTTATCTGTTTAACTTTTAAAATCAATTCAAACCCCCTATTTTCATTTTACCCTACTCTGAAATATATTAGGTATCAAAGGGGATATTGTGTTTTTTCATAAAATACTAGTTTCCAAAATTGATAATAGTTTTCTAGATCTTAATCGAATTCAAATTTTTATTTTCTTAAATGAAATTTTATTTTCAAAATTATCCTAATTGACCTTCTTTGGGGTGAGAACCTTCAATTAATTGATCTAATTACTCTTATTAGAAGGTTCCCATGTCTAAATTTCATATATCAATTTTCTATCACATTTGGAGAATCATTATTCATGTATTTAAGCATTCAAATGAATCATAGTATAATTCTAATGACAATGACATAACTCTCTTTAGAGTTGATATAAAATATATAAATTATTTACATTGTAGATTAAATTAAAATGAGTTCAATCATATTTACTTATGTAAAATGGCACATAAAATATGGAATCTTTAAGAAATATATTATCAAGGAATAAGTGAAGCCATGAAAGTTGAGGAACCAAAGGAGACCACCGACACCAATGCAATGAATTTAAAATCATAAATATGTGATAGCGATGACTTCATGAGAATAAATTCATAAATCTCCTTAAGTGGTTCCAATGAATCTGTCCTATAGTGTTTCATGGATGAAGTTACATTTTTTAGAAATTCTAAATCTTAAAACTCTTCTTCCAACTCTTCACCTTTCACTTCAATTACTCATAAATATTAACATCTAAAAAAATAATATATATTAGTATAATAGTGTTTCATAACCAATCATTCTTAATTCAAATAGATTAATATGAAGTTTAAACAATATATAAATTAAATTGAAACATTTATTAATGTAAATTAGGAATGTAAAAATGTTAATAAAATAAATAGTTCCTTTATATCCAAAAAATAATGATGACCAAGAATAATGATTCATTTATGTTTTAGAAGAATTAAATAATGTTTAATTGGAATGTGAAATACTAAATGATGAAAATGATAAATTCCGAAATGAGATGAAAAGGAAAAATATTGTAAATGTTTCTATAGTCAAACTTCTAGAATCAACTATCATGGATCTTAAGAAATCGCTTTCCAAAATCATGAATGGTAAAAAGAATTTAAGTAATATATTAGGTTATCAAAAATATGAGTGATAACATTTTAGATTTGTTTTTACTAATCATGACAGCATCTTGAGAAATCTATCAAATACAAACTTCATGAAAAATATTTCTAAAAATAAATTATTAAATATATATCTATTTAATGGTAGAGTAGTCTCCTAGAAACATGTCACTTCCTCCACTGCTCTCTACTTATTTCACTATTTTTTCATGACTAAATTATGTCCACTGCGTTCCCTCTCCGAATCGACATTTATCTCTCTCTATAATAGGGTTTATACATCCTACCAAATCGATCTACCATGCATCTGATTACCTAATCTTCTTCGGCCATCACAGTCTGGTTCATCTTATACTGAATTATGGTATTCCCCAAATATTGATCCCTTCAACCTTCACTTCCTCCACTGCTCTCAACCTATTTCACTATTTCTGCATGAAAAAAACAGGTCAGCTAAATTCCCTCTACCGCTCGTTGTTTCTGTTTCCTGAAACTAGGGTTCATACATCGTCTCATATACACCTTCCGTGCATCTGATTCCTTCATCTTCTTTGGCCATCACTGTCTGATTCATCTTCTACCAACGTTTGGTTTTCCCTAATTTTTTATCCCTTTAACTGTTGCTATGACGATTTTTACAACTACTCCAATATACATATACTCCGTCACACACATATTTCTGGTATTCTATGACATTCGAATGTTGAATCATTGATTTAGATAACTGGTAAGTCGTACATCTGTATATTCACAAGTTTGTGCCATAAATATATGAATTTGGGTTGTCGGTGTAGGTCAATATCTGTTATCTACAATTAGTCTCTATATAAATCGGAATTTCAAATAACTTGCTAGTATGGTCGCCTTGTCATTTGGTTCTCCTTTCTTAGTTCATTAAAATATCTAAAATCGTGAATCCCTTACCATTGATGATAACTTACTCACAAAACCATCAGATTTAGACTTGGTCACCAGGTCTGTCATCATTAAGTCATGGAATGTATTGCCTTGTGTCTATCGTGATTTATTTTTAGTTAAAAACCATGTAATGGAAGAATATTACTATAGTTATCCTAATATGATACTCTAGCTACCCCTACCATACATCTGATCAGAATTTTTTATTCAACTATCACTCTTCAGGGATTTTATATTCATTTTCTAATTGCATGAAATTTCAATAGTTAGTTGGATATCAGTATCCTATTACATTTAATCTACAATTCTTTCAATTCCATTTCTGTTAATTAAATAATTATTCTATTCTGCCCTGTATAATTTCTATTTATTAATTTAATTGTATACTAAATGAAGTGCTTTATAAGATATTTTATATGTTACAGAACGCGGTACTTCATAACATTATTATGTTCAACTACATGACAATTAAATAAAAAGATAGGAATTAGAAGAATGGAATCACCATCGACATGTAACGAGGCTAGGATTCAAATAAGACTTCTCAGGCAACAACAAAAAATAGGTTCTCTTACTTTAATTATGTTAACATTATTACTATAAAGATATTTATCAATATACATACATACATATTTACAATATTGACACTATTGTAGGTTTAAGAGCTTTGGAAAATATTAATGAAACTAAACATGTTGCACCCATAGAAAGCACACAAAGAGGATCAGGTGCGCCATTATCACCTATACCCAGTGGTGGTATGTTCATATTATAATGTCTATTTCATTGGTTTTACTTAAATTTTTAAAAATATTAATGTTACATGATCACTAACTATAGAATATTATTATACAGCAGAACTACTCACACCAACTAACAACACGCAAAGATGAACACACATTCTGTTATCCCAGTTATACATAAATGGTTAGTTCCTTTAATTTTTATAATAATGATTAGTTTTAATCGATAATGAAAAACAAATTACTATATACTGGAATGACTAAAAATCTCTCTATTTTATGGTTTACCAACAATCATCTAATGTGTCAACCTTATCTTCTGGAATAAACAAGTGAAGACAATAATCAAATATCATGATAAGAAATTGTTTTCCATACTGTGAGCATGTTTTCATTGTACTAACAATGACTGTGGTTATCATCTAATCCTTGTATTTAACAAATAAATTACACTTATTTATTATTTCAAGTTATAAATAAGAATCCACGAAGGAATATAGACTCAAGAATTGCCTCATCGTCACAGTAAGCACATAAAAGAACACGATTTTTTTTCTATCCCATCAATATTTATTCTTATGCATTTAACATCTACTATCAACAGTTCACCTTATACTACAGCTGAAAACTACAATTCATTTTCAACCAATAGGTAGGAACGTCATCACTTAAAAAAAATATCAAAATTTACTTGTATATGTGACTATATATATACATTATATAATTTTTCATATTATTGTAAACTTTGATTTTTTTCTGACAATGTACTAATAAGTATACAGGTGCTACACGGCCATAAGAGGTTACAAATTCAATGAATCATATATTTATAGAAATATCTGTTACAAGATTTTCTAATATAGATCGTGAATCCAATCCTATAGGTATCTGATGTTACACATTGAATATTCAAAAAAAAAACTTTATGAATATTAAGAAATATTCAACATTAAAACATATGGTAATACATACCAATGCAGATGACACACCACAACTTCGTTCTATGGAACAAACTGGTTAGTTTATCTTCACTATTATATTACTCCATGTAAATGTAAACATGTTCATGATAGTTCTCATAATTTGATATAAAATATGAAAAAGTCTATTCATTGTACTAGGTAAACATGTTCTTGATAGTTATCATAATTTTCTAAATACTATGAAAAAATATTTTCATTTTCATTCAACAACATATTTAGATATTAGAGATCTTAAAAACATTTTTCAGTACAATAGTTCAATATTATGGTTTGAAGAAAGAAATAAAAAATTTAGCAGTAGACATATCACGCATTTCTATTTATGCTACTCACATGGAAGGATTGATATAATTTTACTACCTGCCTGTCCACAATACCTTAGAACATTACTTTTCAACAATACATCTACACAGTCAAGAACATTCAAATAAGACATTCAGATTTAAAACTCAATGTTTTCTTTCACATCAATGAGTGAGAAAGTTGACAAATCTAGGAATTCAGTAGTGCAAGGGATGTTATTGAGAGTCTTGGTGTTTCAAATTTAAAGATATGCCTACTTAAAAACGAGGAAGGGATGCAAAATAATATAACTTATAAACTTCTTATAACATTTTAATGCTCATTGTCGGTGAAATTAAAGATCCAAATCACGAGAGAGATGTCACCATTCAAGGAAAAATTGGTGACTTACAATGAATATATGAGCTTCACCCGTTGTTCCTTCCTCTACAATATCCATTGATTTTTACAGGTGGAGAAGATTGATATTTTGACAACATATTACATCAGGATACATCCTTCATGTCATGAAATACACTCCAAAATGTAATAATGAGAGAGTATTTTTCTTTTCACTTGAAATACCATTACAAATATGATTTGAATTTTCTTTATTCTAGAAAGCATATGCAAAAATTTATTGTAGATTCATATAAAATGATCGAGTCTCAAAGACCGTCTTTTATGTGGTTTAATCAAAGCACTTGAGGGATGAACTATTCAATGGGTTCCAAGATGAATTTCTTAGAGGTGACCGAGATGGGTCTATATGTGGGAAGCGTATCATTTTGCCATCTACATTTATAGGTGGTCCATGATATATGATTCAAAATTACAAAGATGCTATGTCAATTTGTAATTGGGAAGGGTATCTAGATTTGTTTCTATATTTACATGTAATCCTATGTGGCCTAAAATTTACTGATTTTTTAGAGTTAAACATCTTCTCCCATTATACTACCCTCAGATACTGTCTCAAATTTTCAATTTTAAGCAATAATATTTCATGAATCATTTACGAGAGGGACGATTCTAAGAAAAGTCTCGAGAAGTTATTGTACATTATTCCTTCAATTAGGTAGGTTTTCATTGATGATTGATATTCATTCATGTTAATTTTATTATTTTATATTAATTTGACAATTTTAGTTGTTCGTACTGTAGAGTTTCATAAAATATTGTTACCACGTGTGCACATTCTATTATTTCTTTGTCAAAAAGATAATGTTATCACATCAACAGATATAAACCGAATAAATTCAACTAAAATTCTCAAAAAATTACCATCCCAAAACATCATGAGGCAGTTTTAAAATATATGATCCATGACCCTTGTGGTGACGCTAAAATCGCTCTCCTTGTATGTGGAATGGAAAATGCTGAAAGATTTATCCAAAACTATTTTCAGCCCATATGACAATTGATGATGATGGTTATGTAATATATCAGAGAATAAATTTAGAAAGTACTATAGTAATTAATGTAATTTCATTGGATAATAGGTTTGTCGTCCCATATAATCCGGTTTTTCTGTTGATCTAACATGCTCATTTAAATGTTGATATTTGAAATTAATCATCTTCCACAAAATATATTTTTAAATATATAAGCGAAGGTCATGATCATTTCACATAGGAAATATATGACACTAATAGCATCCAAAAGTTATAAAATAGTGTAGATGAGATTAAAATGTACTATGACTACCAATACATCTCACCTTATGAAGATTCCTAGTGGATCTTCTCTTTTTATATCCATTACAGATACCCTCTATTTGACAGGTTTCATTTTCCTTTACCAGTATAGAACACTCTCACCTACACAAATGGTGGAAACAATGAGGACATCATGAATAAGAGATACATATCGTATTCCATGTTTACATCTTGGTTCGAAGCAAATTTGACATACACAGAAGCCATATGTCTTACATATGAAAAATTCCCAAAAATATTTTTCTTCAACTATCGTGATAAAAAATGGTATTTTCACAAACAAGGATTCTATATTGGAAAATTTTACTACGTGCTTCCCACATCAAGAGAACTATATTTTTTACATATACTGATTACAAATGTCAGAGGTGTGACATTATATGATTCTATTAGAGCAGTAAACAACATCACTCATCAAACATTCAGACATGCATGTCCAACTTTTGGACTATTAGCTGATGATAATGAATTTATTGAAGCACTAAAAGAAGTGTTATTCTGGTGTATGGGACACTCTCTTTGATCACTATTTCCCAATATGTTATTTTAAATACCATATATCAATCATATATTATATAGAATGAATCGTATAACATCCAAGATGAAGATATTCTATACATTGAGTTATAAAGGCTACAAATACCAGGTACATTTTTTACTATGTCTGTGAGCTTATTATATATATTTTTATAGTTTTTATTATTAAAAATTTTTAAAATATATTTATTATATTATTAAATTTATCTTTCATATAAAAAATTCTAATTTCAAGAACTATATAATGCACGACGAACAAGTTAAATATCTAGGTAATAATTATAGTTAATATGACCGAAAAAAAGAAAAACATTGACTCTTTCCTTTCTTATTTCTTATATATATTACTAATATTGCATCTCAAGACCTACTTTCACCCGAGAATACTAATATTCATTATTGTTATCATATCAGTATATTTGTTCATTTATCTTAATGAAATCCATTAATTATTATAACAAACAGTGATAATATATGGCATATATTAATTTATGTTATGTAATAGTTTTTCCCTTTATTATATATTTGACACACACATATGATCATAGGCATCAATATGCATTTATTAAAATAGAAAAAATTCTGTGAAGTAGTGGTAGATCACTATTATGTTACCCTCCAATGCTAGTTGCAAATAGTTCGACTGATACTCCACCCAATGGGTTGATTTTAGAAGAACATAATTACAGTAAGAAAAAACTTCATGACGAATACAAATATTTATATAGTAGGAAAACTGTTGAACAAAAATACTACTGACAGTCATTATGTATTCGTTATCTTCTACTTCAGGGTTTTTTATGTGGATTTGGAGGCACTGCTAAGTCTTTTATTTTCAAAGTCTTAAAATGTGAACAAAGGATAGAAGGTTAATTTATTCAGGTAGTTGTATCGAGTGGAATAGTATCATTACTCATACCATGTGGTAGTAAAACCCATTCTAAATTTTGAGTTTTTCTATATATTAACGAGCAGTCTGTTTGTAATGTTCAACAAGGGTGGGATTTTTTGGAACATATACAGTCACCATAATTGATTATATGGGATGAGTCCGCAATGATTCAAAAACCCTATTTTGAAGAAATAGATCATACTGTGAGAGATATGTTGTCAGTAATGAATGAAAACTCTTCAAACATACCATTCGGTGGTTTACCAGTATTCTATGGTGGAGATTTTAGATAGATACTTCCTAAAATACATTGTGGTCAAAGAAGTGACATTGTCTATTCATGTACAAAATCAAAATATCTATGGAAATATTGGAAGGTTATAACATTGAAAAAAAATATTTTTCATTCATTTCATACCAATGATGGTTCTAATGATGCTCAAGAGTTTTCTAGGTGGACTTTGGAGGTTAGTGATGGTCAAATTGGTGAACTCAGCAATGGTGAAGTAGTCATTAAATTTCCATCATGATATCTTCCTTAAAATAATCATTAATCTCCAGTGATTGTAGTTGTTCAGTTTGCATACACTAATATCAATATAAAATTTAGTTATGCTTCTTATTTGAGTGGTCATGTTCTATTAGCACCAACTCGTGAAGTTGTTAATGAAATAAATGACTACATGTTAATTCTAATTACATATAGAAGAAAAGATTACATCAGCTTCTATTTTTAATTATAGTTCTTATACAAATAAGCCTCAAAACATATATACAACATAATTTTTAAATGGTATCAATGACTCTGGGATACCTACACACAAAATTACTTTTAATATTGGTATAACCATTATATTTCTTAGAAATGTTGACCAATCACAGGGTTTATGCAATGGTACCTACAAGATTGTTACACTCTTGGGTGACCATGCCATTAGAGCATAAATTTTTGTTGACTGTCACTCAGGGTATCTAGATTTCATTCCCAGAATAAATATGACACATAGTAAAAAAATTGTCCTTTCAAATTACAAATAAGATAATATCCTTTGGCATTATCATATGCCATGACTATTAATAAATTTCAATGGAAGTATCTTTTATGTGTTTCTTTATATCATTTAAAGCCTATGTTATTTCATGGGAAACATTATGTTGCCATTTCTAGGGTCCAAAAAAGGGTTTGAAAATAGTTGTCGATTATAATTATTACCTATCCTCTGATTAAACAGAAAACATTATATACATGGTAATTTTTGATAACCATTATTAGGTATATTTGCCTTTATTATAATAAATATTTTCAATTCCATTCACTATTGATGAAACATAGATATACTTGACATTGAATAATACTTATTATGTTATAATTATAATCAAGATGAATACACAAGGAATTGAAAAATGTCACACTAAATAACTCATCTGAATGATATTACTATTGATGATGATGAAACACTCAAGATACAAGTCCGTGTATTTAATCTGTGGTGGAAATCATCATCCAAGTATGACATAGTTTATGTAGATATGATCCTTGGTGATGAAAAAGTAATCTAACCTTATTAATGTTAAAATATTACTCACATAATTATGTTACTTTGTACCACAATTATTACAATACATTCTTCGACAAAAATTTTCATGTCATGTCTATTTTCAAAAAATTTAAGTCACCGCTTTAAACTAATATGTTTAGGGGAAAAAAATTCATAGTATTAATAAAAACCATCAAATAATCTCCAATTACAACCCAATCTTGCAAGAAGGGTTCTGCTACACCATATAATACTCTCAAATTTCTCTTAGTCATGGTAGCTATTTGGGGAAAAGGAATTCTTTCCAATTATTCTTCACTTCAATAACTTTTTTTGACCATCTATTGTTCAACTAAAAATGTTTAGTTTTGAATTCACTTATTTGATGACAATGTTCTAAAAAAGTTTCATAACAACAGTTAATAGGTACATTACAATTACATAACATTATGTGACATTCTATTATTATTAATCCCATAATTACTGAATGTTTTGAAACCACACATTCTACTTTGTCTCTAGTTTTATTATTTCCTCAAACATTTATTGGTCTCTAAGTTGAAAATACCTTCATAATTTTATACATATTCCATGTTGTTTTCCTATGTTTTTAAAAATTTATAGATATTATTAGATATCTATGACATTCATACCCAATTAAGTATATCAGGAATACCAACCAAAAGATCCAAATTGTTTTAGAGGATGAGAGGTTAAAATATTTTCTACTAAATTCATTTGACCATAATATTATAGTTAACAACATACATTCTATAATTTCTTACAAAGTCTTATGAATTACTTGTTCCATATGGGGAGAGTTCACCATCATTATGACATTGTACTTTAATAACATCAATTTCTCCTATATAGTACATATCATGAAACTAGTCAGAGAAAAGAGATTGATCTATAAATATTATACCAAACATAGTACCAAATCACTATTACTCTTTAATTTTCTAATGAAATACTCATCAGTTAACAATATTCTAATTTTTTTCAACATATTTTAGCATATGTTATTGTCTCAACTACAATAAATGAATCAAAAATACTAATCAATCTAGATATTCCAATAGTCCAAAATTTACGAAACAGATATCATGTTCCTGATTTTCACTTACATATATTTAATGATCCAATAAATGTAAAACAAGCATGAATTCTCCCTAAACAATTTTTTTTATGTTGTATATTCTGCATTTTTCAGGTATGAGTTGATTAGTAACTCACAGTTTCATAGTCCAACATCAACAAATTCAAATAGTTCTAATATTCCATAAAATTATTGAAATAAAAAAAACAAATTCAGAAGTAAAAAAGTGTCTTGAGGTATGTAATATATTGTGAATTTGTATTTTCCTTATGTAATTTACATTACTGCACAATAAAGTCATAATGCACTTTATATATTAATATCACTATCTGTTTCTTATCCAAAAAAATATTTGATTACCGATACTATACACAAAGTTCAAAACACCTATAACTGGTTTTTTGAATTAGGAAAATATTGTATGATGAAAGTAAAAACTATAAATGACAATATATTATGCCAGAATTGAAAAATATCCCCAATCATCACTACACCTAGGTTTTCATTTTCTGTACATCTTTAGTACTCATTATTACAACAGTATTTTCTTAATAACCCACTACAAAATGTATTGATATTAACTCAATGACTTTTCCAACAGCTATACATTGCAAAAATAGGTGAAATATCAAAAACAAAAATTCTCAGTCCTTCTCTTCAACAAGGTCATGCAATTTATAAGAAAAACAACTACCCAACTAAAAGATACTTTGATAGAACTCATATTTCTTTACTATATTTAATAACAATATTCATGGAATTTTTGTTTTATTATACTCAAACTACCTTTAATTTACTAATTAGGATGATGACGAATTTGGTTTTCTATCAGAGCTAAACGTTTTTAAATCAGAATTGTTTTTTTATTAAATGATGTCATAAGTTACAACATTCAAAATAGTCACCATTCTTCAAAACAGAACGCATACAAAGTTCCTTTCATCAATGATAATGAAAATTTTATAACCAATTTTCATCCAATCATATAGAATTTTCAGGTATCTATAAATTGAAATTTCATTATTGCCATGATTAACCTTATACATTTTTCAAAACAACATTCATTTTTAACCTTATTATATAGGTTCACCCCTATAATGAATCTTCTCTAGTATGTATTTACATTAACCAATTCCAGGAAATAAAAAGTTATCTTTTCCATTTGAATTTATTAGAATACATATACCACATTTATTTAAAGTGCATTTTAAACTTGTCTTCTAGGATACTCATAGCTCCGGATGTCTAGGATCCAAGTACAATAGTGAAAATGGATCTTCTACAACAAATAAAAATGGATCATCTACTCAGATACATGTTTTGTTCCATAAGTATATTTTATTTTTATTACATCATTGGAAGAAACAATAATTATTACTTCCAACTCCATTTACATTATGATAAAAATAGTAACCCAAACTACAATTTGTTCTTCTCAACTAACATTTCATAAACATCATAATTCTGCTACAATTAATTGATTTCTCAAAAAAATTTGCAACCATCTGATTGTAGTCATTTATTCATGTATCAAAATCTATTGACAGAGTTTGATGCTCATGATGCAGATGAAAAGGTCTAGGGAACATAAATAATGTCTCGATACGATGTAGTATTAACAAGCCTTGCCAATGAACTGCCTCCCCTTTTAGAGGAGTACATAAAAAAGAAGACTATGAAAATTTACTAACACTAACTGGACCATTTACATGGTATCTTAAAACCAATATTGAACTAATATTTTTAATTTACCATATGCTTTTTATATTCAACTACTGACTACACCGTAAATAATTTGTACTAGTTACATATTAGTACCCAAAATATGCACACTTATCCTTTCTCTTGAGAAAAGTATTTACAATGTAAAATATTGTCAATTTCTTTTTTAAAAGAAATCATATACATATACAGGTTATAAAAATACACGAAACATACTTTCTGAAGTCATTTTTTTGTATCATACATGTACACTAATGGAAGGATTCAAGAAACATTGATGAAGCATTATTTGTCAGTCCGACCTGCACAATATATGGAAATAACAGCTGCTATTTCTTTATTAGCTTACATAGCTTCTTTAGAAAACTAATACAGCTGTGTAAAATATAGGTTATGTTTCTTATGTTTAAAAATAATTCTATTATGTTATCGTAAGAAATTCAATTGGACTTTTATTTTTCAGATGAAAATTATAATTTTATCTTTTTGATGACTCTATTCTTGGTTTCTGGGATATTAAATTGAGAATTATAGATACTATTCAATATATTCACACATTCTTTCAAAAATGATTATGTTATTAATCATACATAACAATTCAATTCTTCAAATGATTAAAATGAGAAATTGATTCTTTCTATTTAATATCCTATGTTTCATCTATGTTTATAATTTCTACCTATCCCATTCCATAATGCTCAATATCCATTGTCATTAGTCTTCTCTCAATTTCATTTTATCATGAGAATATTCTATCACAAGCACTCCACTCAATTATTTATCTTCATTTTCTTATAATCCTTATATTCATTAGAACATATTAAACTTATTTGTACCAATGATGCATATCTTGATGATTTGAACTAAACATAGATATTATTTTATATATTGAAACATTCTTCATGAAATTATTATTTCATTAATAGTACCTTAATATTCACAGTTACAAATGATTATAAATATAAATTAATTCAATATGTTTTATTTCATATCTTTCAAATATGTTTCTAATTTCCATCTATCACGTTCCATAATGTTCAATCTCTATTATCATTAGTCTTCTCTCAATTGCATTCCATCACGAGCCACTTCCATCATGAGAACCCCACTCACATAATTATCATCATTTTTCTATAAAACATATATTTAGTAGAACACATTATGCTTTTGTAATCAATGATTCATATCTAGATGATTTGAACTAAGACTTATTAGACCTGTTCATTTTCACGGGAAGAGTACTAGTTGTTTTAAAAATTATGGGAATTTAACTTAATGATGTGAATATATGAATGGAATGTATAGTATACCTAATCAAATTCACCTCTATTATAACATTCAAAATTCAATAAAAAGGTAGATTTATAGGTATCTTTTAGCTCACTTGGTTGGACAAAAATCTTGGTATCAAAAGGCACTCCGCATTGATATATTAAAGAGTTATGCCACTGAACTTTGTTAAATTTTCATTGGGTGGATAAGAAATAAATGAAACAAAAGTTTCATTCAATAATGAAGAATGTCTATTTATCAATAGCATAAATCCATCAAAATAAAAATAAAAATAAGAATACATGATGTTTTAAAATTTATAAGATTTGATTGTTTTATATAGGGGATATTGTTTTCATGGTCTATATTTTACTCTCTATCAATTATCCAAGCTTGAATAATGTTCAATAACATATATAGGCATGTGTAATCAAAAACATATTATCCAAACTTGATTTATTTTATTATAATTTATTCTAATATTATGTGATCTTGAAAATATATTTCTTTTCAAAAACATGTTTTAATTGTTTATCTCATGGAATGGTTTTTGGAAATTTCATTTTAAATTTTTATTTAAAATTATTTTCTAATATTACAATTAATTTCATTCATAATAATTTATAATTTTATGAAAATCATTTCAAAATCATTGATAATAAATTCATATTCATTGATGATATATTTATTATTTTTTCAATATGTTAATACATGTTTGAAATCTCATTTTTTCAAACATTTTAAAAATAAGATATTGTTCCTGACAGAACATATCATAAGGCATTGCATTTTAACTTGAAAACACACATACCAGGTACACAACAAGAGAACACCACATAGTATGACTACTGAAAGTAAAGTAGTGTGAACGGAAGGAGAATGGGCCAGTATACAAACCCAACTAAATGAAAGTACATAAAAATGGAAAAATCACTCATGAGGTCATTTACTAAGGATCTGACCTAAAGGGTAGGTACAACTCTTTACTATGGATCTCCACATCAAGTGGTCACCTCCTTACACCGTCTATTCCTAGCTCCCACATCTCGATCAAAGATGTCTATCATCTGCACAAGACATAACAAGGTGTGGGCGATTCCCATGCGAGAGTGAGTATAATAGTACCTAGTAGTGACCTTAACACCCCTGAAGGTCTCCCAGAATTAAAAAAAGTAAAAACCACAGAGCATGATCTCAATCACAAAGAAAAAAGTAAAGGACAACTCACAATAACTATATAACCTAAATAACATGAATAATGATGACTAATCGTATATCTAAATAATTTATTGTGTTGAGAAGTTCCACTACTGAACCATGAAGAATTCATTCCATTTCCGATCCACACAGTATCGTAATTCACTGATCCACATAGGGTCATAAGTTTTTAATCCATGACGGGCCACTCAAAGGCTGGTCCTCATTGGGTCTCTCTATTGCTGATCGACACAGGGTCATAAGTCATAGATAAACACGGGGTTGTAAGTGACTGATCCATGAAGACCCACTCTAAGGATGGTACTCGTTGGGTCATGCTACTTATGATCCATATAGTGTTGTAAGTTATCGATCCACATAGGGTCGCTCTGATTCTGATCCCCCAAAAGTATCTCATCACCTGACAGAAATCCATAATATTACTACCCTCGGTGCGCTTGGGTCCTATGAATTTTTCTCCTGAATCCATCATTCTTACCTCTACTTCCAAAAAGTCCCACAATGAAGTGAACTAGAGAACCTTCATGTCATAAGGGTTCCAATACAATAGAAGACGTGTCAATCAGATTCCCAGTCTGTATGTATTATGAATTTTAGTACTGAGGTCCTAGTGGAAATTGAGTTCGATCTAACCAGGTTGTTATCCAACTTTATCCAAAACCCATGTGGAGTATCTGAAATGTATCGCCTCGTCCTTAGGGTTCCATCGCCATATATTGTCCGCAAACAGACTTACTGTTTAGAAGTTATGACCAATTAAGAAAAACTAGGTCTAATTGGGTTTGGGTCTGGGCCGACCCGACCCGACCCAGTTAGAATCGACTCGGTCTCGTCCAAACCAATTTGGTCTAGTCAGGGATGACCTGACCTGGTCTAGGTCATCCCGACCTACTGGTCTCAGCCCGAACTGGCTGTGCCCAGCCCGGTTCGGCCCTCTAGGCCCGACCCACCCAGTTGAGCATGTGTGGCCTGCCAAGTGGCATCCATTTCCCCACCCTCGAATGGAAGATGTCTGTTTGGTCATTAAACAGAGGCACCAAGATCCCCCTCCACCTGACCGGTAAATTGACGGACCCGTAGATGTGGGTCCATGACCGCTGCGACACACCACCCTCCATCAACGCAGATGCCTCCTGTCAGCTATAGCACCTGAGGTTGCCACTACTTCCTCGTGGTTTTCGGTCGCCAACGGTGCTTCCACTGGCCACCAGTGAAACTCTGGTGGTCCGATTTCTTTGATGTCTGTGCCTACGGGTTTCCAAGGACGTTTTCATTACTACTTTTCCCTTGGTTTAATCTTGCCTCTGTATTTCTCATTCTCCCATGAAGAATGCATAAAAAACGAGATCAGTAGCGGGTTTGGGCCTTGTTTGGATTGTCCCGCACCATCTGCATTAACATTATATTGTTGGAAGAAAATGAAAATAGAACCAATAAAATGTTTTAACCCTAATAAAAACCCCATAAGAACCTCTTGTAGATTCAAGAGAATCGAGGATCAACCCATTAGTCTATTTATCCTCATTCTTCATATGATTCATGAATGAGGTATGATGAATCATTAAACACTTAGAAAGATTAATTTTCCAACCTAGATTAGGTGTATTCCATTGCATATGATGAAAGGGATCCATGTTCAAAGTCATCCATCGAAGATTGTTTTGAGTTCTCCAATGGTCATCGATTGATCACCATTCATCATTGGAGGGTGACATCATCAGCATTTCATTAGAGGTTTATCTCATGGCCTCCCATATCCCATGCCTATGGTTTTATTAAATAAATGAAATGAACCTGCAAATTGGTTCATTATTATGATTCATTAATGAATCCCAATTAATGATCTTATTAAACCACGAGAATTTTGGCTACAAAAAATAGGATTAAGTCATTAAATTTCTCTTATTTAATGCCCAATGGTACACTATGGTCCCAGAATCCATTGCTCAATAGTGGGAGGAGAAAAAATAAAATAACTTGTAGTTATTTTTTTCCGAAAGTCCAAAAATTAACTTCTTCATATAAGCCATTGTTATCGATCTTAAGCTTCACCTAAGTGAATCCCAGTGCTTCAATTTCAATTGTTCTCTTAGAGTTTTAATCCCAACATCGGTTCAAAAGATATAAAATCACGTCCGCATGTTTACTAATAGTACTATAAAAATGGTTCAAAATTCCGTTCCAGGGTCTCCGGGCCTTGGAATCATGTTCCATATATTTTCATAATCTCATAATAATTTCATATAATTAAAAACTTATACGGAATTCCTGGGTCTTTAGATTCTCCCTTCCTTAGGGTTTTACTTACCTAAAATCAGCAACAATGGTCAAGAAAACAAATGGGGGGTACTGAGTACAAATCGAAGCCTCCCACTCCCATGTGCTCTCTAGAAGGTTCTCGTTCTACCACCGAACGCAAACTAGAGAAATTGACCATCCACAAAGGACCTAGTCTTTTAGATCCTCTATCTCTACAAGGAACTCTACAAATGTCTCCCCATCATCAATGTCAAGTCCCCCCCAGTCGATGACATGTGATTGATCATGCATGCATATTCTTAGCTATGACTCGTGGAAAACATCATGAAATATGCGTATCTGTGGGGGAAGAGATATGTGGTAATCCACCTTGCCAATTCTACTGAGAATCCGGAATGGTCCAATAAACATCAGAGATAGCATTTCCCCCTACCAAATCTCCCCAAACATCGTCGAGGTGGGACCCTTAGGAATACATGGTCCCCCTCATCAAAATCCAAGGGTCTTCGTCTTCTGTCTTCATACAACCTTTTCCAACCCTAGGCAGTCTTCATCCACTCCTAGATGATCTGCATCTTCTTAGTGGTATCCCATAGCAACTATGGCCCCATAAGTGTAGACCCCTAGGCCTTTTAGTCATAGAGGTGATATGAATGGTTACTCATATAAGAATTCAAATAGTGCCATGCCTATGGTGGAGTGATAGATGTTGTTGGATGTGAACTCTGCCATGGAAAATTGATCATACCAACTATTACCTCAATCAAGGATGAAAGCACAAATCATTTCCTCAAGTGTTTGTATGGTCTACTCCATTTGACCATCTGTATGTGGATGAAAGGTGGTCCTCAAACATAGATGAGTCCTGAACGCGTCCTAAAATCTCTTCCACAACTGGTATGTAAAACGAGAATCACAATCTGAGATGATCGTCGATGAAACTGTATGAAGCCTTATAATCTCCAGCATGAAGAGGAAACCCAATCCCTACTCTTAGATGGGTATGAAGTGGTCCGACTTGGTGTGCCGGTCAACGATCACCCAGATGGAATATTGGCCCCCAGATGTACGTGGTAGTCCCATCATGAATTCAATGGAGATGCCATACCACTTCCATTCCAGAACTTCATGTAGCTTTGCTAAGCCTACTGGAACCTGATGTACAACATTCACTTGCTGGAAAGTGAGGCATAATGAAACGAACTCTTCCACTGCTTTTTCTATCCCTCTTCACCAGTAATGACGTCGGCAGTCCTTGTACATCTTCTCCACACAAGGATGTAGTGCCAAAGGGGATGTGCGTAACTCCCTCAACACTTCCTCTTGTAGCATCATAAGTACCATGGTGCAACCTCTAAAAAGGATGACATACTCCCCACCTTAAAAAATCATTTTGGAGCATGTCCTGAGGATATCTGAGCAATCGGGTCTCGCAGTCAACATCCCCAAGTTGTTCCTTCCTGACTTGCTGAATGCGTGGGGGAGTGGCTATCATAGACTGATGATTAGCTACTCCATCACTATCCATGACGTATATCTACGAAATGACTAGAATCTCTGTCGTCTCACTCAGAAAATGTAAACCAGGCCACCCACTGAGTGTGCCTGCCACCACGGTTCTATTCCCAAGAGTGTAGACTATCAAAAAGTAATTTTCCTAGAGGAACTCCAGCCATCGCCACTATCTTTGGTTTAGGTCCATCTATAAAATGATTAACCTTAGTCTCTTGGGATCATAGTATACAGTAAACTGCTCACCCATCAAGTAGTGATACCACATCTTCAAGGCAAATACCACTAATTCTAACTCTAGGTCATGCGTAGCATAGTTATACTCCTATTTTATCAATTTTTTTGGGCCATAGGTGATCACCACTCTTTCTTTCATTAGGAAACATCCTAGTCTAGTCCCTAATGCATCATAATATACAACATACCCAACACTGACTTTTGGTAGACTCTTGATGGGGGCCCTCATCATCCTCTTCCTCAGCTTCTCAAAACTATGGTGCCATCTCTATTTCCATTCAAAGGGTTTCCCCTTCTTTGTAAATGAAGACAAGGGTGCTGATACTCTAGAAAAGTCATGTACAAATTTACGGTTTTACCCATCTATCACCATAAAACTCTTATCCTTAGTCACACTCATGGGTGGATCCCAAGCAAGCATTTAAACTATCTCTGCCAGATCCACTACAACTCCAGCCTATGAGATAACGAGTCCTAGAATGTGTAAATCCTATATCCAGAAGTGGAACATTAAAAGCATACCATATAGCTGGTGCACTCATAGTGTATCCAGAACTATCTGCAGATAAGTGGTGTGCTCCTCCACCAACACAAATTACACCAAGATGTCATCAACGAAGACCACCATGAGGCGATCAACGTAAGACTTGAAGATTATATTAATGATTACCATGAAAACTATTGGGGAATATGTCATGTAGAAACGCATCACCAAGAACTCAGAGTGGCCATACCGACAACTAAAGTCCATCTATGTTACATCTTTATCTTGTACCCTAAGTTGATGATATCCTGATCTAAGGTCTATCTTCAAACAACCACTGAGATCCCTTTAGCTGAGTGAAGAGATCATCAATCCTTGTGAGTGGGTATTTTTTCTTCAGGGTCACCTGATTCAACCACCGATAGTCCATGAAAATATTTAGATATCTGTCTACCTTCTTGGTGAACAAAATCATTGCTTCCAATGGGGAAACACTGGGCCTTAATAACCCCTTCACATGCAAGAACTCCATCTTTACCCTCAACTCAAAAAGCTCCTCGGGAGCCATACGATATGTTGGGGTAGATATTGGTGTCATCCCAGAGTAAATGGTGATGTAGACATCGACCTCTCTACAAAGAGGCAGTCCTGTTACATCTTTAATAATGATATCAACATACTAGTTGACCACTACATGATATCTCAGACTCCTCTCGTCAACTTCTTTGAGGGTAAGGCTATCTAACTGATGAGTGATCAGACACACCCTACTCCATGAAATTCCATCAAGATCTACAAAGGATCCCTTATCACCGGTGAAGGAAAACCTAGTTCTACCCTTATGGACACACCACACTATGCACCCAAAATAGTTGATCTGAGCAGAGACTGTTGATAACCAATCTAAACCCAATATGAAATTGTAAGGCCTCGACGCTACATCTAGGATATCCTAGCCTAATCAATAACCTCCTAGAATAATATCACACTATTGGAATGAGTGTGTAATCTTCAAATCCTCTCTTTTATGATAATCTAATAGTAAGGATCGAGATAATGGCTTCATCCAAATCTCTGAGCTCTGAATGAGAGTCATGGAAATAAAAGTGTTGTTGGAACCTGTGTCTATAAGAACTGCAGCTAGGGTGAATTAGACACATATCATTCTATGAATCATTTCTAGTGTGTGGTGTTTATAGGCCTTTGCTGCCTAAATCTAAGCTCGTCCCTTTCCACATACTCCCTGAGGTCAAGGTAGACCACGTAGGGGTGGTGGCAGTAGTACCAAAAATCAGCGCCCACCGCCTACTACACTTCTAGCTCCTCTACCACCCTGAACACCTCCCCGATTAAATATTATCTTCTTCCTTAGTGGTCCCTCAACAGTATATTTATTTTTAGGGTGGTGGGTCTGGCAGTCGCGAGCCATGTGACTCTGCCTGCCACACGAGTAGCACAATCTGCACCTCTACTAACCACATATATCCCGTGAGCTCCACACCTCCAATCACACATCTTGGGGTCGTCCACTAGAAGTTATGGCCCTTTTGGTTCTCTATTTCATCTGCCTACTGCCTTATGCAGATTTCTATGTCGCCTTTCATCTGGTGGTGGCTCTAACCGTTGGTTCCTACACATCTAGGAATCTCTCCACCAATAATGCTCTCTCTAGCACTCTAGACTATGTCGGGATGTTGAGTGATATCAGTGATGCTCTAATATCTAGTCAGAGACCCTTCTCAAATGTATGTTCCCTAAATAAAGGGTCATGTACCATGTCACTGGAGTAGCAAGAGAGGTCAGTGAATCTTGCCAAGTACATGGCCACTGTCAGTCTACCCTGCATTAAGTACAATTGCTATTGAAAACACACAGTGAATAGTTTCCCTGGTATGAACTCTTCCCTAAAGAATCTCTCAAAGTCATACTATGTGAGGGTCACCTCATGGTGCAACTAGAGTATCATGATCCACCGTCTCCATGCTATTCCATGGATGATATTAGCAGTTACGATCACCATTTGGTCTACGGTTGTCTCGAACTAATAGAAAACCCATTCCATAGCCTCCAGTGTGTCCTAAGATACCTACAGAGTTGACTCTCCTAAAAACACAAAGGAATATATCTCTGGAACTCGTGACACTTTCTCAGTCAGCATGAACGGTCTGCTGGTCGGGATGGTGGAAACTACTGCCCTACGGGTGGTGGTGCTGCTGGTACACCCCATGAAGGTACCATCGCTGAATGAGGGCCCTACACCGAAGCATCATCGCTTGGTAGGCCATCATTGTAAACTCTATCTAGAATCCTGGAAAGCTATATACATGGTGGCATCTTGTAAAGAAACAGATGCATCACGATCAATAAGTTATACCTTGTTAATGGACACAAAAGTGATCAAGGGAAAATAATTTTTAATAAAAATGCAACAAATGTTTTCATTTACCGAGTAGGAAAACAGAATTTAGGGTCTTGGTGTATGGATACATCGGTCGCCGCACCAACATTGGACTCAATGAACTAAAATCCAAATTCAATACACTTAACACTATTTCCCCCATTGAAAATACAGACTCTTATTTCTTCTAGTAGAACCGAACTCCCTCTGATACCACATTGTCATGACCTGTCTTTTAGAGCCCATGCCATGACTACCCCAATACTGCCTTCCATAGGCCTAATATTGGTCACTATCACCAGAACGAAATATCCCTAAAATGGGAATACATTGCATTTAAACATATAAACACATAGACTAGGCCCACAACACGTGAAAACCACATAATATAACTACTGAAAGAAAAAAATTGTGAATTGAAGTAGAATGAGCCAGTATACAAACCCGACTTAAAGAAAGTTCAAAAAAGAGGGGAAAACAACACCTAAGGTCATTTGTCAAGGATCCTTCATGAAGTTTAGGTACATCTCATCACTGCGGATCTCCACGTCAATCGATCACCTCCGTACACAATCTAGTCCTGGCTCCCAAATCTCGGTCAAAGCTATCCTCTGTTTGTACAAGACACAACATGGTGTGGGGAAGCCCGTGAGTCAGTGAGTGTAACAACACATAGTAGGGACCCTAAGACCCCCGAATGTCTCCCAGAATTCCAAAAAGGAAAAACCAAAAAGCATGACCTCAATCACAATCCAAAATGTAAAAAATTTCTCGCACCAGGTATATAACAAAAAAACAAAAATAATGATGATTAGTCATAAATATAGATCATTTTATTATGTTGAGAAGTTCCACTGCTAAAGCACAAAGAAGTCATTCTCTTAACAATACACACAGGGTTATAATTCATTGATACACATAAGGTCATATGTAATCAATCCACACAGGGTCATAAGTCATCGATCCAAATAGAGTTTTAAGTCATTGGTCCATGACGGGCTACTCTATGGATAGTCCTCATCGGGTCACACTACTTCTGATCCACACAAGGTCATAAGTCATCGATCCACACAGGGTCATAAGTCCCTGATCTTCAACAAGCCTCTCTGAGGATGGTCCTCTTCTAGGTGTTCTACTGATGATCCACATAGTTTCATATGTCGTTGATCTACACAGGGTCACTCTAATGCTGATCCCAAAAGGGTCCCTCTTCATCTGATACCCAGTCACAAGGTTTCCGTGCTAAGTGCACTTGGGGTCCGTAGATTCTTATCCTCAAGACATTAGTCACACCTCAAATTCCACAAAGTCCCACAAAAATGTATCCCAGAGAACCTCCATGTCATAAAGGTTCCAATGCAATAGAAAACACATCAATCAGACACTCGGTCTGCAATTTATAAGCATTTTAGTACCGATGTCCCAATTAGATTCGAGTTCGATCCAACCCATATTTACTCCAGCATTCTCTAAAACCTAGGTAGAGTATCTCAAAAGGACCTCCCTGTCCTAAGGGTTCTATCATAGTAGATGATTCATCAAACAAACATCCGGATTAGATGTTACAACCCTCTAAGTGAAACTGGGTCAAATTGGGTCCGCGTCCAATTTGACCCGGTCGGAATGACCCGAACCGGTATGGCTCTCTGAGCTATGGGACCCCCCTGAATGGTTGAGGCATGCCGGGCCGCAAGACTCACCCAGCCAACTGGCAGGACATGGCCTGACAGCTGGGCGAGGTCCGTTTCCCCTCCTCCCAACTAACAGAGCCCGTTTGGTCTTCAACAAGTGGTGCCAGTCTACCCCACCTCCCCGAGCTGACCGGTCCGGTGGATCGATCTAGGGTGGGACCCACAGACATGATTCTTACACCACCATGGACGGAGCCACTAAGACTCCTCTGTGGCATGTTGCCTTCCATCAATGCGGCAGACGATGATCGACCGCTTGCTATCCGCCACAGCACCTGAGGGAACCACCCCTTCCTCACAGCCGGAAAGAGTTGGCCACTGCTGTCGGTTTCCTGCACTACTGCACTAGTGGTGTCATGCCAATGGTGCTTCCGTGGGACATCATAATGATTCTTTGGTATGGTTTTCTTCCCTTGTATGCCAACAGGTCTTCTAGGATTATGCATCTATCGTGTGGTCCTCAGTTTCATCATTCCGCCTTATTCCTCCATTTCCCACACAGAACACATCAAAATCGAGTTCAGTGGAGGGTAATAGACTTGTTTGGATCAGACCACACCCTCCTCAGAGTAGTTATATCATGGGAAGAAAATCAAAAGAACACCATGATAAATTTTTAATACAAATCAAATCCCTGCATGATCCTCCCACAGATTCAGGCGAATCGCTGATCAACCTGTTTGTTGTTGATCTATGTACATCATATTATTCAAGAATTAGGTATGAGGAATCCTTAAACACATAGAAAAATTAATTTCCCAACCTAGATTCAGTGTATTCCATTACAGATGAAGAAAGGTATCTGCATTCTAAGTCATTTGTCGAAGTCCATTCTGAGTTCTCTTATGGTCATCGATCGATCATCATTCTTCGCTGGAGTGTTACATCAACAGTGTTTTGTCATATGTTCCTCTCATGGGCTCCCAAATCCCATGCCAATGTTTTTATTAAAACAATGAAATTAACCCCGACATTGGTTCATTATTATTAATCATCAATTAATACTAATTAATGAACTTATTAAACCACGATCATTCCGGTTACACAACGAGTGGATTATGTCATTAAATGTATCTTATTTAATGCTCGACGTTACACTATGGTCCAGCCATCTATCGATCATCAATGGAAAGGGAAAAAATAAAATGACGTTTAGTTATTTTTTTCTGAAATTTGAGAAGTTAACTTATTCGTCTGACCCTTTCTGGTAAATATTAAGCTTCTCCTAATAGAATCATGACATTGTGATTTCAATGATTCCCTAAAATTTTTAATCTAAATGCCGATTCAAAAGAGATAAAACCCCACCCAAAAGTTTAATAAATGTAACTTAAAAAAGTTAAAAAATATGTTTCGGGCTCGTTGGGACTTGGAATCACGTCCGTCAATTTTCATAGTCTCCTAATAATTCTATATAATTAAAAAAAATTATACATAATTTAAGGGTCTTTATAGGAAGGGACCTTTTTTTTGTGGGGGTAGACAAGTTATTTTTGACACTAACTCTCTCGTTCCCTTCCACATTCATACCCCCCTAATCATTTGTTATGTCCTTATAAACGTCATAAAATTTGGGCTCCAACTGTATGGATTCCACCACCTTACAGATCGTAGGAGGGAGGTTTACATCATTAGTTTCCATATCATCCACCTCAAGGACCTTGTTGGATGTTTCACCAACTGAGGTGATCTTTCCACCAACTCTGCATCCTGTAGTGAATGGACCCCTCCCAATGAATCAAAGAAAAATGGTTCGCAAAGAAGAAAAAACAATATATTCATGTAAATGTAAGCATAATGTTTGAGAAAACAGTAGAAAAAACTGTAAAGAAACCATGATTCAGAGAAAAAATTTGATTCCATCGAAGGTCACCTTTAATCTATATGCAAATATCATCCAATGGCTTTATGGAAAACTCCCCTCAAACAACAATTCATGGTTAAATATGATGAAAAACTATGTGGATCCAATGGTTTGTGAAGTATAATTTACCCTATTGGTTTCCAATTAAGAGAATGATCATTGGGTTTTGAAATGGTAGGTGGAGACCAGGTAGCGATATCCATAACACCGTGATAGGGGGATCACACTTTAAGTGAAAGTCAAACGATGACCAATATAAGTAAAAATGTGAACCTGAGCTAACATGTAGATCATTCTACCATGAAGATATGAGATATTATTCTAATGAGAAACAAACCAAGAGGTGTCTCAAATCCATGATTCATATTGTCAACTGGTCTTACAGGTTCCACTTTTTTGAGAATAATCTATCAAAGACATCAACAAAAGGATGTCTTCTACTGAATCAATAAAACAAGGAATGTTCCTCCATCCTGGAGAACATTTTTAACTCCAGGGGTGAATTTGGGACCATCATATTTCCAGCAACATATGTTGAGAATTGGGGATTATATCAATGGAGGGGAATCTAGGGAGGGTGGAAGGATACACGAAGGGTGTGAAATTCAGAATGAGCGAAAGTGATAGTTCATGAAGAGGGTTATCTGCCCTCCCCATTCTGAGAATACCGCGGAGGGGAGGAGGTGATGCTACGATCACGTGATAATTTTTCAATGAAAAAATAATTTTTTGGAATAAAAAATGTTGATATAGTTTTGGAAAAAATTATACCAAGGATGATATATCGAAATGTGCTAATTAGGTTATAATAGGGTCCTTATCCTATGAAATATTAGTGGTTCTGTACTCACGTATAGTTTCAAACTCCCAGAGGACATGTGTGGTTTATTCTCACAATCATTAATCGCCATAATTAATTGGTTGTTTTGAAACACTCTTTAACCATTATCTAATTTATTATCTATCCTTGAAGATGTTTTAATATTTATATAGGTTAAGGAGTTAAACTAAGATTATAGTTAAGCATAAATTAAGGGGAAGTGATCTATTTAAGCTATTTATATGTATTTAATTCTCCCTAAATATATCATTACCTAATTTAGTAGAGATTTACTATTTTGTTTTAATAGTTATTTTATTTAATTTCAGAAATAAATTTTCTGAGGGAGTTAATAAATATGATGTAATTTTGTTGTGTGGGGGGGATTTTAAAATTTATATTATATATTTTTTATTTCATTATGGTGAAAATTGTTTTCAAATATTAATATTTTTTTATTAATATTAATGTTAGTGGGTGAAATTTTAAAATTTATATTTTTCATTTTATAATAATCAAAAAGGGTGAGATTGTTAGAGTATCTCATTGTCACATTATTTTATTTATGTTTTCATATTTAAAAAAAATTACCTTTTTTGTAATTTTAAGAATATTTTTTATTTATTTCTATTTTAGAATAGATTAATAATATTTAATTTACTATTATTATTGTTATTATCATACACAATGATCATAGGGGAATTTCTTTAGTTTAAACATATTATATCAATGTATTTTGATATAACTCAATCTACATAACTCTGAATTGAGAAATTCATATTATAATGGATAGATAAAAAAACGTTGTACATTTCATTTAACTCTATATAAGGACAATTCAACTATTTTTATGTTTTCATTTTGATCTCCTATTTTTTCATGTTTATTTAATTCATTTTTAGATTGAATATTATATCATTTTTTAGTGATATCTTAATCTAAAAAATAATGTTCGATGAATTTTTTAAAGACTTGGAATGATAATGAAATTATCTAAATACTTTTTTCTATTAGTAAGGCTATTTTTTTTATAATGTATAATACTAGAATGGACCTAAAATTATTATGGTGATAAAAATTTCATTATTATTTTTTAATATATTTGAATATTAATTATTAAAAAATGATAAATTTTGGAAACAATATTTAAAATACTAAATTAATTTTTTTATTCTTGAATTTTTTTAACTCTGGAAAATCAATCAGGTAATTTTTTTAGAAGGATATTTGAAATTCAGAGATTTATATAATGCTTAAAATATTTAAATTTTATAATGACTCTCTATTAATTAAATTTGTGGAAAAAATTATTTTGTTTTTTATTATGGATAAAATTATGAAATGTATTTTGAAATTAAAATTTAGTTTTTATATTAAATATTTTATAGTCAAATTATTTTATTGAAAGTAAAAATATAGTTTATTGTTGATCATATCTTGGACCCAAAAATGGATATGTTAGATATTTAAAACATAATTTTTTATGATTATAAATTATTATTTTCAAGAAATCACAATATTAAAAAATTTCTATGACAATTAGAGATTGAAGCTTGTGGCCTCCTATTAGAGTGGTCGATGAGAATTTATTTAATGATTTAAAATTCATGAGTCTAGTATTCCTCAGATTCAATGAAGCCTATGGATTCATGATTGTTCTTGAACCTGTTGGATCCTATAAAATGAGAACCAATGTGGTATGGAACTAACACTTGATAATTTTACCGACTATCTCCTTGAATCACGATGTGAAATCACATAATTTATCCAACCCTGACCCTTAAAGTTACAACCTTCTTTTCCAAATCATAAATACATTCAAATGTGTCTCTATAACTCCCTCTCAATTATATCTATCTTGATATATAGATAGAGTATAGAAATTGTAAAGCATTTATTCTAAGAAAATCATCTTTCTCAATCCTCCTTCTACATTTGATTCTTGATTTTTTTATAAAAACATGTTATTTCGGTTCATATAAATATCTTAAAACCATGTGATGTTTGGTTCACAATATTCCTTCAAAACCAATAGAAGTGGTTCATGGGTTTTATTTTATAATAGTAGATATTCAAAATAAGGCACACCACTTTAATTGAGGGGTTGTCCTAACTAAATTTTGTTCTATCTTTTTTCATTGCATCTTTTTATCATCTACATGCATAAATTTGAATTTTACTCTTTCAATTATTCTTAAAAACTTAATTTACATTTATATTAACCTTATAACAATAATTTAATTTATCATTTATTACTATATAAATTTAATTTCATCAACCATTTGATCTTATTGAAATTATTTTAATTTAATTTTTATATCTTTATTTATCACTCTAATTATTAAATGGAAATTTCCATTTATATTTTACCCTGCTCATATTTAGCTGGTGTGAATAGGGGAAACCATCCTTCATTATATAATGAATCATTCCATATATTTATTAGATTTTGGAAGCAGTATGAAGAATACCTAAAGGATAATATTAACTCCTTGATGATATAAAACTAGTACAACAATATAAAATTATTTTTAAATATAAATTTGGTAAACTCATTGACACATATATTCTACTTGTGCAAATTAACATCTTGAATTTTAAGAAGGATTCACTATGGAAGAAACATTCTATAGTGGATCAATTGGAAAACAGTGAGAATTGTCATGAAGCATGCATATGTAGTTCTAAAAATGTTCCACAATGTAATACATGAACATAACTATGAGAGTTACCAGGAAAAGGGAAAAAAGTGGCACAAATAGAATAACCCAATCAGGCCTTGAATAGATGTGTTCACAAAAAACAAGAAGATGATTTGAAAAAATGAAAGGGTATTAAAAGATACTATTGTGAATGAGGAATCCCAAATAAAGGCATGGTCTATGAAAATAAATTATCAAACAAGGATAAATAAGGAAGAAACAAATACGAGGATAACATGGATCCAATTCGTTACATGTTAATATAAAATTTTCAATAATCATATTGAAGAAAATATATTGATTTTATCATCGAATAAAAGAAAATGGATAACATGTAAAATAATATGTCTAAATAAAATGTATGAAATAATGTTTTTATAATTCACATCACTCAATGTAGAGACATTATAATGGAACAAAAGATTCTTACAATGAATAACGATCCAGAAAAAAGGAGGCTGATAAGATGATGAAATATATTTTATCAAATCTAAAAAGTGGAAAAGGAAAGTGAGTCAATAAAGTGTTGGTCAATCAAGACCATCTTCATTTCTTAACTTGTGGAAGTGAGTGATTCCATATCCCCTTGTGTTTACATTATATCAACATTTTCTGACGTATTGTTGGTTTTGGGGGATATATGATCCATGGTGATGTTATATCAAAATATTTATACTGATATTATGGCATACTTGAGAGTAAAACAAAAGTAATATCAGATCATAAATGTGTAGTGGATTTGAATGATGATATTTCAGTTGATGACATGTGACATTAGGGGTCAGTTTGATGGGTTATTGTCAGGATCAACATATTGTTATAGCATCATACCTTAAAGTTGTGAAATGGATACGAATCAATAAAATGAGTTATCATGATTTATTTTTATTATGTGTAAATGTTTTAACATTTAATTTTCTTATTATATCATAAGATTATTTTTTTAGATAATTCTCAGGATAAAAATCATTACAATATTCCTTGGTGAAGCAGAAAAATCCAACATGGATTCTGAAATGAATATATGATATTTTTTTCTAACAAAAACAATGAGATAAACCTAGTATATGATAGAATAAATCAGTTAATTAATTCTATTAGTGAATTAATATCATTATAAGAATATAATTCAATAAATGGTGTCATTAATCTATTTGTTATCTGCAATAATTGGTATCAATTTCAATAATTCATATCTCCATAGTGTCTATAGAATATTGTAAAATAAAAAGTCGAGAACAGTTCCTTGAAAGAATAATAGTTCAATAATTATTTGATATATATATATATGTGAAATTTAGTGATTTTAATATTGTGTGATCATTTAAATAATTTTATCACTTGATTCTTACCCTAGGATCCAACTCTTTTGACTTAGAGGTATTTTGGATGAACCTTTTCTAAGTAAATATTCCATCCATTGAGATTAAATGAAAATACAACTACAGTAGAAACATGTTTTTATCATCCATTAATACTCAAACATGTAAACATAGAGAGTGTAAAGACATAAGGGGAGAATATATAATCAATTATAAATAATTGTAACAAATAAAGAATTATTTTGAAAGAGTTTTAGATCATAGGGGGACAATTACCTCCCTTTATTAAATGCATGGATCATGTAAAAAAATGATAGAATATCAACACCATTATTCAGATTATTGAAATATATGATTTCATTCAATGACATAAATTCATATTTTCCATGGAAATTGATTTGGGGCAGTTCAAAAATATAATTTAAATTCATCATCCGGTGGTGTATTTTATCGGGGTGGTTTGTTTATTTTTTGGGTATGTAATATAAAATATTGCATATCACTAAGAACTAGATAAGCTTAATATATTATTGATAATTTTTTCTTCCAATAAATTAATATAGATGATGTAGCATCTTAAATATGTGGGTGTTGAAGTGAAGTCTCTAATTGGAATAAATTATGATAATTAAAATACTATAAATCTAAGATAAAATTTAGTTCATCAATCACATACAATGAAAATTGAAATAAAATATCACTATATCAAGGACAAGGTAGAGCAGGGATTGGTGTGTTTTGAGCATGTTCCAACTAAAATAATAGTCATAGACATTATGATGATGGCCTTATACAAGGAATATTTTTAACTGCATCATCTTTAACATAGATTCTAGTCAACTCCCCACACAAGAACATCATTGATGTCAAAATCCCTCTTCATAGGTATGGGTTACTTTTACTATGTAATGATATGTGTTTGTTAATTTTTTTTCTACATTAATGTAGAAAACTTTAGAATAATTGATAAAGGGGGGTAATTCATGGTCATAAATGGGGGAGAATCTATTATAGTTATTAGAGAAATATGGGATGTTTTATTCATCAAGATGATGATAAAGATGTTTGGTCATTGTAGTAATGTTTCAAAGGAGACCATTGGGGTTTAAGATGAAAGTAGTATATAGTGTGTGTTTGTAGAAGTAGTGCGGATAATGAAGTGATTTATTGTTGAATTTTTTTCTACTCATAATTATCACACTGATCTTGATTGATTTGGTTATAAAGTACCGGTTGAGTAAATCATTTATCGATATATGAAGATGTATATTCTGAAAGGTGTTTATAGTAAAATCTATGATATATTTGTAAATATAATGTTTTAGTGATTTTAATATTTTTTCAATGAAACCAAAGGGGGATATTGTTGAGTACAAATCCATCAAGGTGATTTTCTTAACATTTTTTGGTTTTTATGTTTATTAAAAAAGTCGATTGAAAAATTATCATCGTGTTTATTGATAAAAATATATTTGATTTGGTACTAGAATATATTTTCATGAATATGGTAAAAAATTAATTCAAATGATTGTTTTTTGTAGTAAAAAGATACCTTAGGAATGTATGTGGATCACTTAGTAAGTTCCCAGATTACTTAGTAATGTATGGGGATCTCTTGTAATTTATAAACACCATGTATGAAGAATGAGGATCCCTAATGAATTTGAAAGCAATGGTTTTACATATGGTAATTTTTTGAATCACATAGTAAAGTATGTTTATAACATAGTAAGTAAACAGATCATTTAGTAAGTACCTGATCCCATAGTAAGGAACACAAATCACTCAGTAGATATTCTAAGGGAAGTACTCAAATAGGATAATGTTGTGATGGAGAAGTAAATAGATGTAAGACCAATGTAATGAGTGAATAGAAATAAGAGAGAAGGAGGTAAGAATAGTGGAGTAATCAAAGGGATAAAGGGTTTTCATTAAAAAGGATCCATTAATATATTCATTTGATATACAATAGGACTATTAACTCAAAAGATCATCGAGCTATATTTCAAGAGTGGGAAAGTATTTCTCGAAGTGATATTTGAAAATTTCACTAATATAATGAGGTATAAGAAGTAAACTAGGTGATGTGGACTAAGAAATGTGATTTATGTATAGAAAACTAAACATAGAACGCCTCATGTAGGATTTAATGATGGTAATTCATGAATATCAATTGGAATTTTTAGAGTAATTCCTTAATGTTATTGTTCTTAGGGGTGAAAATGTAGTTCGTGAGGTAGCTCATGAAGTCACATAGGTGGAGTACACAAAGAAGGAATTTCTGGGGGAATCATATGTATGGTATTAAATGAAGTGGAATTCATAGTGAATAATATTACATGATGTCATTTTTTAAAATAGCATAGGCATATTTCATAAGGGAACCCATGTTCTTTGTGAGAAGTATACACAATTCTGGAGTATAGAGTTAAGTGTGTTATGTGAAATTAAGTATAAAATACAGTGTAATTCATATCTTGGATAAAAATTGATATTAATGTCAAACTCAATTTTTTTAGTGAAACTTAAAATTATTTATAACAATAGAATAATCTTCCCATAGAGTAGTGTGAACACATTATTTGAAAGGATTGTGAGTTTCTTTGTGTCATTTTTTATACACTACGAGGGAAAATGGTTGTGAAACTGTAACAAAGGGACCATGGGAAAACAATATTATCCATAGAATGTGTGATGATCTGTGAATTTCATCAAATATAGCCAATTTCATTCTGTGTTCTTTTGATGTATCACAGTGTAGGTGAACTAATTAAAATTCTTATGTCTTGTGTGAATTATTTACTTATATTTTTTAGGATTTCCATTTTTATAAGGATTAGAAAATAATTAGTATTATATTTCAAATTATTTGATAAGTAAATTTCCAATATAATTATCATTAAAATATGAACAAAATAGTATTCATTTTTAATGTTAGTTCAGGATTAGTTAAGGTTTTCAATGTTTCAGGTTATGTGGGGAAACAAAAAATGATTTTTGTATCTCAATTCACCTCCCACCAAATCATTTCATCTTTCCTTAAATAATCTTGTGGTTCCACTTAACATGAAACAAATATCATCACATATTCAACTGGGGTTAAAGTTTTCAAAGGATGTTGAAGGTGAGAGTGTAAATAAAATAGGATTCAAAAAACAGATCAGTGGGATTCATTATATTACGACGACGAGACTAGATATTGTCTACGCTGTGAGCCTCTATGCTATATATCCATGTGACTGAATAATTTCCAAATTTTTTTCCGTTAAAATAATTTTTTAATATGTTAATATAACACTGAATTTTGGGTTGTGGTATAAGAGAGGAAATAAATAGAAATTTTATCTATTTATAGATTTATATGTGAAATGTATCAGTGATAATTGAAGATCCAATTCAGTTGATATTTTTCTATTAAGTGAAAATTGTGTGTGTCAAAATTATCATAGAATGAACTCAATTTTAATTAGAACTATAGAGGTTGAGTATACTATTTTTTATGGTTCATGTACACATATGATTTTGACAAAGGAGAAACATTATTATTTGAATTTTAATGTAGAAAACCCACTTAGGATTTTGTGTGATAATATAACTTCCATTAACCATTAAAAAATTTCATTGTGTCTCTATTGTTCTAATTCAATTTTCATTTGGATTCCTTTCATCAAGGACATGGTTTCTAATAACGATATTAAAATAGATGTTCTCCCTACTACAATAAAATTAGATGAAATTTTCAACAAGGTTATCCCTAAGGATAAATTTAAGTAGTTAAGGATGAAAATTAATGTTAAACCTATACAAGACAATGTATAACCTTTTCATGGTCAACCAATCAACGTTGTAATATTTTGTTAAAGGGGGAGAAATAAATTCAATACAATATTTTTAATTAAAATAATATACACTAGTAGAGGTATTTTAAATGTTGTATGTCTATATTTATCATTTCACAATTTTGTAATTGAATTTATTATGATAAGGACGATACATTTTATGTTGTGAGAGAATAGGTTGAGTGGGGAACCATATCACAAAGCCAAAAAATATATTATCAATGTGAGGTGATGTACTCTAAAAAATAGTCTAACTATTAGTGTGGTGTGAAGATGTTTTTCACATTAAAAAGTTTGTTATTTTTTTCCATTATATGAGAAATTAAGTTTTAAGATGAATTTAGATAATTCATCATTGGTTGAAAAGAAACCCAAATAGAGGGTGGGGGTGAATTTACCATTGATTTGTTGACTAAATTGTCATTGTTTCAAACAATGAATGATAACTATCATAGGATGTTTGAGGAGTGTTTTCGAAGGGACTGGATGAGATCTGGAATGGTTTTGGAGGATTCCATGTTTATTTGATATCATATATAAAATGAAAATTCTAGTATCTATATAGGTTTATATAACTAATAAGATTCATGTACGTATATCCACTTATAGAGGTTCATGTATATGGATTAATATATGGAGAACCACTTAAGGGGATTTTAAGTACATAGAGTTGTGTAAAGGGATTCACATAAACTTCAATTATGTAAATATATCAAAAAAATAATGAAGCTCAATATAAGATTCATCCAACTATACATAGGGATTTACACAATAATAGAAGGTGGAAGATTGGATATTCACATATGTTTAAGGACATAAATAGATCCATGTTGTATTCATCGATATATGGATATCCAAATAATAGGATTGATGTAATAATTATTTCACTCTTACGTCTTGATTTGAGGAAATTAAAGAATTATTTATTCTAAATAAAAATATTAATCATGAAGATTCATTTGATATATTATTCAATGATTTATATATCAAAATCAGAATGTGTCTCATTGTGATTCATTCTATGAATTAAATATTAAACCAAAGGTGATGTTTTTGTTGATGCCCATGATATTTTTATTGCTATCCATGTTTATAGGTTAATAAATTTCAATGCTAAAGGGATAAAGCCACCACACAATCACCCAAACCATACACAAACCCATGATGGGAGAACCACATGAACTTTAGCATCCTACGTATATGGGAGAATATATTACCATTATATATCCTATCCCCTAATTAGTCCCTTGGTATTCATAAGAAACATCATGAAAATACTGTTCCATGAAAATCACATCTTGTGCAGAATGATAGAAGGAACCCAAGGTCTACTAATAGTCCATGGGGGAAATGTTTTCTATTTATATCTAGGATTTCATCCATAGAATTCAGCCACCATTTTGGTGGTAATCCCTTACATGTGTAATTTTGGTGAAGTTAATTTTTTATCGCACACACCCTCCCATGTGACCACCGTTTTGTGAAACTGATTTACCAATTGTTTTCCATTACATACTATAGGATTCCATTCTATGAGAGATAGGGATTTTTATGGACAAATAAAAGATAAATATAGAATTATTGTAATTTAATTATCTATATAGATCTTATAAAAATCATGATATAATTATCGATCCCGTGAAACTCATGAGTAAAATCATGTGATGTTTCACCTTTCATGAAGTCTCTCCAGTGATGGTTCATTCACCATCCAAGTGCATATGAATTTTTCTTTGGTGGACTCCCTATTCATATATTTTTAGTATGAGAATTTTTTTATGCCTTTCCTTGTGGGAACTCTCCCTCGCAGCTTCAACATATATCCTAATCCAATGTGTTCTCCCTATGTGCACAATCATTCAGACAATCCTATATCCAAGACTATCCACCCATGGGGAAGATTACCATGTGAATCAATTACCCTCACCTTCCTACCACGTGGAATAACATCATATGCGCTACCTGAGCCCCTCCTCACACCAGCACCCATTTGATGGGTATTTTATCAACCTATGGAATCTCCACATATAATCCCTTACAAAAGTTAGGGTCCAATTTACCTCTAGTTTAACTAACCCTTAGTATTTTATCCCTAGGGTAATCATTTTTAAAATAACATTTTATTTTCCTTTATTTAATGTTAGAACTCTAAAAATGAAAAAAATCAAAGCTTCCCCAAATACACTAGGAATACAATATCATGGAATGCACACCATCATGCTCCCTGTTAGTCATGTAATTTTCTCAAAAACATAACGACAAGGGTCCCTGTCATGGTGACAATAGAGTGGTATCTCTTGAAATGACATGATCATCTTGTCTCCTAATTCAAATCAATGAGCCATGTTTAAATATACTTCCTTATGAGGTGAAATCCCCATATATGTTCTCATTGATAATTTAATCACATTGAATCATCAATGGTATAAGAGAAACCACATATGGGTATAAAATAGTTATACATTGTCCTGATTCATACTCCCCCAATTCCCAAGAAACATTTAGGACCCCCTTTTTAGGTTTAATCCCCAACCATGCAATAATCAATGGAAACCACCCGGATCCACCAAATTATTCATTCTCTCACATGTAATTTCTAATGTCAAATCCCTAACTTATGTTCATAGAGACATATTATCCATGAAATCCACCAAAAAGGTAAATATTCTCTATGATTTATATTACATAAAAAAATTATATTATTATAGAATCATATTTATTGGAAACCCATACATAATCCATGTCCTATCTACCATTTTCACTCCATTAATAAAACAAACTTCCTATTTTCATGATGTAAAACTAGATAATAATGTTCTTATTACACAATGTTAATAAATAAGGTAAAGTAACACTATTGGGCTATAAAATTTAAATAATGAACTGTGTTGGATTTGATTCCTATAAACCAGGATATGTAATATGCCTCTCTAAGGTTAAAACCCAACATCCAAAACAATCTCCAATATTGGTCAACATTCTAGTTGAAATCATACCCCTTACATGGAGTGATAAAATCCCTCCATATCATTACAGAATTATCTTAACTTAAAATATATGAAATAGAATTTTCCAAAGTACCATAAAAACTAAGATGTATCCTGTTTAGAGGTACCGAACTACGTGGTATCTAATTTCATTAATATGGATATAAAAGAATACATTTATAGGGGCTCAATCCTGACACCATGAACACCTAATGCATCCCAATAAGGAAATAAACTTAAGAGTGCCCGAAATTGGGGATTTCACCCCTAGTATTTTAAAACTAATCATCATTAAAAGCATGATAGAGAACCAATTATATATACATATGGTACCATTAATGGATAAAATATGACACATATAAATTTTCATTGTTATGAAAGACCTATGGTGTTTAGTAGTTGTAAACACAAAGGCATAGTTTAAATCTTTTATTGAAATAGTGGAAACCATTCCCACACTAGGATTTGGTAAGGATACATGAAATTTGTCAAAAATATATAACATTTACTGGAAGTAAGAAATAATTCCAACCAGATGGGTGAGACTATCCTAACCTCGCATCCTCTCTAACAACGTGCATTCTGAAGTGTCACTGGTAAAAACTCAAATGATCATCTTCAATTTGAAAAATAATTGCAACAACATTTACATTAAACCACAATGGATTATGTAGTGAAATAAAGTTTCCATAAAAAATAGTATACCTGATGTGAAATCAATAACCAAAATAAGCAATATTCTCAGACGATCGGTCCCTATTTTATTTCATGAAATTATTTTAAAAAAAATGGTAAACCAAATAGTAATCCTTCAACATAACTCATCATTTCACAATGATGTGTTGGTACATTTTGTTTCATGATTTTCATGAAAATGTGAAATGGTAAACCTGATATGACACCTTTAATTGTGATAGTGACCGATCAAAAATACTTCTACTTATGATGTTTCATTAATGACTTTTCTTGTTTATGATTGCTAATCTTTCACAGAAATTTACAAGAAATTTCTACCTTCAATATAATATTAATGGAATCACCATGGAAATATTTTTTTATCACAAATTTCACTAAATATGTAGACTCCATAACCAATAATATGAATCCCACAACATAGTACCTTCAACAATATGTTATGAATGCCCCAGTAAGGGAGTATCACCTCAATGTTACTATCCCCACCATGAATGTGGGGTTTATGTTCCTCTATAATATAATGCCGAATATATTTCTCTACTAACAATGGAAAACTATGATGGAGATGCAGGTGGAGCCTATTTCATCCACAAACCACTTTGGCAGGTTTTATACATTGTGGGAAAATGTTTATCCCCCTTATATTTGGTAAAAAGAGTAAGAGGTCACCTATGATACTATCATCACTAAAAAATCATCCAAGGTATCCCTTTCAATAATCCTCCACCCCCACCAATGGCGTAAGACCTAAAATAACTATTAATATATTAAAAAGACTCCCCAGGAAACTCCATCCATAACCATTAAGGTTCAGTCATCAATTATGAGACCTCTTTAAGGGATAAAACCCCTCTAACACCATGATTAGGTGAATAATCGTATATCATTGTGTATATCCATATTATATTTTTTGTATATCATCATCATACATGAAAGGGATGATCTAGTGGGATTAAACCCTTTCTCATGTTGAAAAATTCTACAAATACACCTAGTTAACAACTAGAGGAATAATATGACATATCCTAGAATCTACCCAAGAGTAAAATTATATCCTATAATTCACATCTGAATTAATACATTTCATATAATACAATTTAAAGGAGGATTAGAGTGGAATAATATTACCAATCTCACTAAGGAATGGCCTAATATCCAAATTACCATTACAGAATCCCCCCCATCGTATTTTAGTGGCGGTGGAGGTGTAGGATAATTTCTTTACCAATACCTTCTAGAGTATAATGCACTCCATTAAGTAATAATAGAAGTTATCATTTGGTATATCCTTGTGGATAATAGGGGAAAGACAAATATTCCTACAACCACTAGAAAAAAAATCTCCTCAACATGAAATGGGAGCTCCCCATGAGTAAAATCATATTCTTATTTCTATTTAATAGGATCATTGTATATTCCAGTGAAGCATTAAGAATCAAATTGGTCTCATATCCCCTTACACAAAATATTCATAGGTATACATCATATGTTACATTAAGGAAGGATCACATATCTACTGATATCCTAGGAGTTTATTAATATATTTTTGAAATTTCTTTATAGAAATATCATTTTTAGGATCAAAGTAGAAGGGATAGGCATCATATTCCAAAAACAAGGAAATATCAATCCAATATTCCTACACATGCATATAGAGTCCATCGGCATTTCCCAATGGTGCCTTCCGATGGGTAGGAATATATTCTAGCTCCTATCTAGGAGGTCCATTGGCATATTCCAATAGTACATAAATAATAATAATGGTCTAATATGTCCATTCCTTTCAATACATGTGATGTGTGTCAGCGTATCACAACATCCACCTAATAAATCCAATGACATATTCTGATGATAAGAAGCAGGTTATATAAAACAGGTTAAAACCATGAGGGTTATTTCCAAAATTTCATAAACCCCATCATTGTTGAAATCTCAATTCATACTGCCTAGGAATTAAGATCAATATGGCCTCATCTGAGGAAATCAAAAAAACTGGATTAGGTTCATACTCTTTCCTTGATCAGTGTTGATGTTTGTGGGCCCCTCTAACATCCTTCGATAGAGAACCTAGAATCTAACCATTTTTATTCTAAAAAATATGGCAGTGGTGATTTTAATGTTTCCCCTAACAATACTATGATAAAAAAATATTTAATTACTCCCCATAGTATCAACCAAGGAGTTCCACCCAATAGCATAATTAAAAATAATCTTGTGAACTTTTCACATTATAAAATATATAAAAATATTCCTCTAGGCTAAAAGATAAATTGGTAATAATTTCTTCTACTTATGAAAACATCTATGAGAATGCCCTCATAGTGAAAGGAATTATTATAATTGAGTATAGCCACACATAGTGCATCATCCCTAACTGGTGACATCTCCTCATATACAAAGGATAAGTAAAATTAATAATAGTCTCTTTGCCACAACAAAATCATCTATCCTTTGATACAACAACAGATATTGTAACCACCCTCCCCTCCTCGATAAGGTATCTTGGAAAATATTTCTCTTGTAAGATCTAGTGGATGAATCTCTTCTAGAATATGAAGAAATAATTATCCATAAAAAATATAATAGTTATGTTCAGGTTTATATGGATTCATATCATTGACAATATGGAATAACTAAAAATGGAAGGTATACATTATCCATTCATGAACCTATGAAAAATTATATTTCATATAATCATAAGTAATTTATCATATGAAGATTATACCATTCATGGTAAGGTAATTTTTCAAAAATACCGCCAAATCATCTTGAAATCCATTTTAGCTGAATGGAAATCAAATCTAGTAAATCGTTGTAAGGATCTCTAGTATGAATTCCTTGTCATATTTTTGAAGATATGAAAATTAAGTTAAATTTACCCATTGGAGGTATGTATCAAAGGTTGGGGTGAATTTGGAGACCTAAATTTCACCATGGTCCTCAGTTATAAATGATTTCTATGAATGTTATTGTGAAATTTAATATCTTTGACAAAAGTCATGGTCCTAATATCTTCATTTCTAGTTGTTCTATCTAACGTGATCCCATCAGTTCCAAGTCACATAGTCAACAAAATTGATGGGAGAAATCCATTAACAGGATTTTACATCATGCATCCGTGAAATACGAACAAACCACTCAACTAAGAAAAGTGAAAACCATGACTATAGGTCCACCATCAATAACACATAGCTCACATGTGAATCATGTGTTTCAACTGAGTCATGCCTAGACATAATCATTGAAAATAAAAAGGGAAATTGAGATATATGTCCCCATATTATTAGGTGTGAAACCCCATAATATGGGATTGAAGAAATTTTCGTCATATTTACCACCACCACCACCCTCAATATCCTAAAAACCGAATAAGTATGGGATATAAATGTGGTAAATATATTTAACCCTATCATGTTGGGATGGGGGTATTTATATCACCACCTTCTTTGTCAAAATAGAAATATATCTTCTCTATACACAAGGAATCATTATAGTAATGTTTTTGAATTACTCCTAGTGTGTGATCTATCCATCTCATTGGTAATGTACTCTGTGAAATAAATTTGGGGCTCCCTTACTATCACTCAATGTAAATCCCCTTTTAGGACTAGGAAATAGGTAATTTCATAAGACACATAGGTTAAATGTTTAATAAAGCCATTAAGAAGAAAATTTCTAGAAATTTTTTAATTATACATCTAAAAATACTCTAAGTATGTTGGACATCATTATCTTTTAGATGATGAAATAATACCCATGGAATATTTCACAATCAAAAAATTTATCAACATCCCCTATTGATTACACAGAGTAAAATATCAAAGTAGAAATGCTTGTGGAGGAAGCCATTATCCGAAATGTAGTTAATGAAATGAAAATTAAATAATGTGTGAATAAATATCACCATAAGTAGAATAAAAATAAATTATTCCCTCAAATATCCAGCTACAACCTCCTCAGTGAGATTCATCCAAAAAAAAGTGAAGGGCATGGAAACATCACACTCACCACCCAATGTGACCAATGATTTCATGATTGTGGATACATTCATTATATATGAATCTATGGAGGATAAGATACTTCAAATTATTGTCATGATAAAATATTATAATTTATTATGACTCCTAGGTGGAAGTTTTATTCCTCTCTAGTAATTTTAAAATATGTTAATGTTGCTCAGCCTTTACAGGTAGAGATTTACCATCCTATAGACTATGGGTATGGTCAACTATTGTACTAAATCAAAGTGTATAATAACTATAAAAAATTTAATCTATTGGAGTGATAGTTACAACCATGGTATGTAATTGATCTGATTCCAAATCTTACTAAATACCTATATCACACATTGGTTGTATGGAAATTTCAAACCCCTCACTTTCCTTATAATAGAGTTTTTTCATAGCTTACTATCCAGACTAAACTTCTCAACTCCATTTAATCTATGTTCTCTCAAATATAATCCATGGATGTATGTAAATTACTATTTTACCTATAGAGTAAATCATATCCTATGAAGGTAGATACAACTCATCCTCTACCAAACTTCATAAATCCATCCTTCCTAAATTTTAGTAGCATCAGGGATCGAGAATGGCATCTATCATACATCTGTTGTGGATCTGTCCCCATGATGGAAATTATTAGGTATAATGTGGAAGAAATAATTTTTTTTCTTCATGTAACCCCTATAAAGGATTACATTTTTCTATTATTGCATTCTATCTTATGTATAATTCATATGATAGAAAGATAAATATTGGAAATTTATCAATTAATTCAGCACTACAATGTGGAAGAAAACATTCATCGATATATCAAAATTAAAAAAAATAGTATGAAAGGGTCTTTAAATACATTTATAGTTGGAAAGTCATGAAATATAACCATTATAAACAACTATCCCATGATAAATTATTAGATATTTGTATGGAAAGTATTTGGGTTGAGCTATAGACACCACTCATTCCATTATAATACATATGTCTATTATAAGAGTTCTTAATTTATTCACGTAGGTTAGATGATGCTATTTGATGTAATATTGAAATATCTCATCAAATTTCATCACCACATGGAAAAAATAAGTTTGAGAATAAGTTTAAAAATTAATGATTTAACTTGTATCAATCCTTACTCTACCCCTTGGAAAGACTGATATAATGTACCCTTTGTAGAGTGGCATCAGAAACAATACCTCCCTCATTGGAAGGGAAAGAAGGAGAAAAGGAAATTTCCATCTAAATGACAGAATGAATAATTTTTCAGAAATTAGTAAATCCTAAGTTATTTCATTTCCTATTTCGATAAACATTTTATAGGATTATCAAAACCCATGAGGATGGATAAGATTCACCTACCTAATCATCCTGAAAACTACTTGTACTATTAAATGCTATGGAATAACATTAAAGAGTGTTATTTCCTTAAAATAAACTTAAAAAAATGGTTGAATCTAGGAAATTGTGTTTTGGAAAACCTCCAGCATATGTATGCTTCATATTTTATAGAATAATTGAATATGAGGGTGAATGGAAACAAGTAGAAAAGAACATGCTCAAAATTATTATGATTGGATGACCAAGAAAATGGTCAACTAAGAACATATCATCCCCATAACAAAACTAAATCATCTAATTGTGGTCGAAGAACTCCCTATAACATTATAAGAATCTTCATTTTTTTCATTATCTAAAGGAAAACATAAATATATCCAAAATAAAAATGATATGGGAAGAAGATCATTAAACCATACTGAATTTGGTTCATACCCGTTCAGATATTATACCCTCAAAAATTGGAGGAAAGGAACTATCCCAGCAATCCTAATCAAAAGAACCATCATATTAAATGGAATTTTCATATGATGAGGTGTTTAAATATATTTCTATCAACTCCATCTACCTATCAGATCCTTTATATAATAAAAATATTTATACATCCCTAAACACTAATTCATAGTTGGGTATAAGTTCATTGGGGTCATGGAGGCTGACGAAGAACACATAAAAAATAGTAATCAATCAAGTGGAATTTTGTCTCACCTAAATCCACAAATTATTTTAATATTTGAAGATAATCATTTAGGGTGATTAGTAAGAACAACATTACTATCCAAAATCTTCAAAGACATTCTCCATTTCAATTGAATTAGAGGATTGATTTTACAATTGGAAGTTATCTAATAAAAATGTGGGAAGAAAAAAGTCATACAAACAGAAAACAATGAAGATTGCATGAAACCTGGTTTAAAGGGAGTAATAATTATAATCAGTATTGACCTCTAAACCCTAAACTGGTGATCAACATCACAATAAGAAGTGAAGGCCCCTATCTCATACATAAAACATCCAAAAATAAACTTTAATTATCATAGAAAATTACTTAATTCTAGATTCCCATTACCTTTTATGGGAACTATGAGAGGTTCTCAATGCATTAGTTTCAATCCCTCCAATATTTTTAGCTTGAGGATACTATGAATGATGTATTTCATGTAGGCTCCAATTTCATTGAATGTCTTCCTATTATAAACTTCTCAAAAAAAGATCAGTATATTTCTATACATGGAAACAGAATATCCTTTTATGTATTTCGTAAAGTTCAATGACACTATTAAAATAAAGGCTTAATTGATAATGGTTTTAGAGTCAATCTAATTCTTTTCTGAACACTACAATGAATCACTATTACAAAAAGTATTTTTCACATCTGCGTTATTAACATCAGTTGTAATTAATTGACTTGAAAAGATAAAAATTTAATTTATCATGTCAGTTATATAATAACTGATCTAAAAAATTAATTAGATTGATTTATCACTTCATTTATATTATAAAAAATGTGACAAATAATGTATCTAGCTTTATCACGGAGGTTATAATATAACCAATTTGATAAAGAAAGAATTATTTCATTACCATAATTATTACTATATAACCAATGATATAAATAATTTTATCTCATTGGTTTTTAAATAACTGACATGATAAATCCTTTAAATTTTTTATGAAGTCTTGTTTTGTGTTATTCCACTATTTTTGATTCAGGAAACTACAACTTAGTCTCTGTCACGTGCAGACCCTACATTTGATTCCTCAATCTCATAGCCTCCAAAATCATTTTGAAATCTTCATTCATCATGTTTTGAATTATAACATCTATCTATATGACTTGAATCTCTCATATATGATTCACACACTTTGATTTCGATCATTCCCGAATGTCCAAAATTTCATTTTTCTATTCCATCATGTATTTCACTATTTCATGTTGAATGTGGTTTTGTATCCTGATATTATTTTATCATTGTTCATTCCCAAATTCTCTTAATCTATGGACACTGAAAATCTCATTTTGCAAATAATTTTTGACCATTGGTTATTAATTATTTTGACTTATAGATAGAAATTAATTTTTTTTGTTGATTTTTTCCAATAGTAATCTACTGGATAATAGATTTTTGATTTCATCTATTTCCTATAATTAGGTTGGATTCGTTTTTTGGGGGTTTTGGAGATGTTTGATGTGGATGGAGGGGTCAATGCCACCTTCTTTGGATAAAAATAGTCAATTTTAGTTGACTGAATAAGAGATGTTATTTGAATTTCTGATAAGATTTACAGGTACGGATTAATGGTGATTTTCAGAATAGTTATCATATATATTTATGAGGTTTTTTCAGTTGAGAATATATTAATTTTTAATCATATGTATGTAATTCAAGTATTTTCCCCAATCCAGTGCTCCTTCATGTGACCTGGTCAGTTGTCTATGTGACCTCAGGTATGCCTCTGCATATGCAAAAGGTTGTTGAATAATAATGAGGTAATGAGTAATATAGTGTGGAGGAAATAAAGTATTTCAAAGTGTTATAATGAGTGAATAAATAAAATAGAAGAGTTTAGTGAATAATTAATATAATATTAATTATTAAATAATAATCCAATGATGGGATAGGAAAATGGGAATATTTCCAAATAAAAATATTATAAATTTATAAAATATGAATGTAACTAATTGTTGTACTCAAATCAATATAGTTGAATGGAATGAAGACTCAAATAATGATTCCAAATACCATAGTGTTTAACCCATTGTTGGACCCATGTCCAAGATCCAACCCATCAATCATGTTATAAATCATTTTCCATTTGTAGTCGAAATAAATCTATGTTTTTCAATTTTATTCATCTTGTACTTCACTATAAATTATTGAAGGTGGTTTAGAATACTATTATTGTTTTATCATTGGTATCCTATAATTTTTATTCAATGATGTTTTCCCTTAAGATACTTACCTTATTTCAAATTAGATTTTTTGAGAGATAAAACTAAATATGGTACTTCATATAGATATGCATACAAGGTCACCTAATCTATATTTTTTATGTATCCTGATGTGTTATAACTAGATGAGAAGATCATTGGGATATTATAAGGAACTTGTAAATCTTAACAATGATGTCATTTGACCTTCTTATGCTTAAAGGATATTTCCACCACCTTCCCAAGACAATCTAGGTTCCTCTCAAAGCTTGTACACAAGAGCATTTTCCATAATACCATTTTCACAACAATCTCATAAGAATGTTAAAAACCATAAATCTGACCCCAAATATTACATGGAAGAGAGAATATATTTCAATTTGATACAATCTTAACACTTGTTAGGATAATACTTTAGATAATTATGATAAAAAATTATGTACAAAACTCATGCTGTGATGGGTTAATAATACATCACAGTAGTGGATGGTGATTTTTATAAATTATTGGTTTTTTTTCTTATTTCTCAATAACGATATCATTATTATTTTCAAATTAGAATATATCTATTTTATATTTCAAAATAATGCTACATTAAAATAATATAAATTTTCATATAAATATAAAACTCAATTATTTGACTATGTTTTCTTTTTAAAAAAATTCCCATGAAAATATTTTTATGATTTATCATTTATATTTAAACTTATCATCCATTATTGTGTATAATTTTTAATTATATTTTTCAAATATGAATATATTTTCTTTATATTTAGAAATTGTGTTACTTTCAAATCATTCCATATTTCATATAAATATAATATTGTCTAATCATAACATGATATATGATTTTGATATTTATAATAGGTTATAATGAATATAAGTTGGTTTGCGGAACATCTAATGTGTGATGAATATGAGGAAGTTGTTGATGATTATTTCAAATTTTCTAAATGAAATTTTCTAGAAAATGACATGATTTTCTATCCATGCCTGAAATGTTTAAATATGAAGATGTTGAAAAGTAAAGGGATCAATGATCGTTTAATTTGTAATGGTTTTAATCCGAGTTACAACCCTTAGATTTTGAATGGTGAAATTATGAATAATTTTAGATCTATTGATGACGTTGCATTTCAATATGGTAAATATAATGATATGGAGGAAATGGTTCATGATATTGAAGAAGAAGAAAAATGTAAAATAATCGACAATTGAGAATCAATATAGTGATGCCGAAAAACCATTATATCATGATTGTACAGATTTTACTATTTCATCGTCAGTGTTATGATTGATTAACCTGATGGTGAAGCATGGTTTGAGTGGCATGATTTTTAAAGAGCTTCTACAATTGTTGATAGACATTCTTTTTTAAGATAGCGATCTTTTAGAATCACGTTATAAGAGCACGATAATATTATGCCTTATGGGATTAGGATACAAGAAAATACATACCACTCTAAATGAATTTGTGATATTTGAGAAGGAATATGAAATTTTATCAGAGTGTCCCAAATGTGGGACATTATGGTATAAGTTGAATGAAAAATCAGAGGCTGATGTATATATTATAGAGATCCCAACTAGTGTATTTTAGTTTCGTCCTATAACTCTCCATTTTTAATGATTATTTTCTAATTCACACGACACAGAAAGGATAAGACGGCACGATGATGTGTGGATATGCGATGGAAAAATACATCATCAAGTAGATGTTTCACAGTGGAAGGAAATTGTTTCACAATATCCTATATTCCGAAATGAAGATAGAATATCAGTAATGGGTTTTTCATAGATGGAATGAATCCATAATGAAACCTCAATAGCATAGATTGTTTCTGGAATGATTTATTGGTAATTTACAACCTATCTCTTGAGTTTTTTATCAAGCATAAATATGTCATGTTGAATTTAATGATCTTAGGGACAAAGAAACCCAGAAATGATAATGATGTTTTCTTTTCACCATTACTTGATGATTTGAAACTCTTGTAAAAGGATGGTATTAGGGTGTATGATTCTTATAAAATTGAATATTTTCAACTGCTTGTATTGATTATGATCACTATAAATGACTTCCAACATATATAAATTTTTATTGATACAATTTTTAGGGGAATAAAGTGTGTCTAATTTGAAAATAACGGACTTCATATTGTCAATTTAATCATGAGATGAAAACGGTATACATGGGTCATTGACTATTTTTTTCTATGGATCAATCTTATCGAATATTAAAAAGGAATTAAATGGAAAACATGAGTTTTATATTTCTACAAAACTATTATCAATTGATGAGTATTTTGAGAGGGTGAAAAAACACGATGTGACATTGGGAAAAGAACATACATATGGTAAGGATAAACATATTTGGATGAAATAGTAAATATTTTTTGAGATACCATAATGGATATATCATAAAGTGAAACATACCATTGATTTTATACATGTGGAGCAGAATATCAAGAATAGTTTGATGGGAAAAATTGTTAGATAGTAAAGTAATGACTAAATATGGGTTCAATGAAAGATTAGACTTTCTATCAATGGGAATACATTTGGAGTTAGCTCCCACTCTTGATGAAAGATGAACATTTATTCCCCCGTTTTGTCATACATTATCCATGAGGTATAAAATTATCTTTTTTCACTCTCTTCATGATATCAATGTTCCTCATGGTTATTCTTCGAATGTAATTTTTTTTGACTCTTTGAAGGATTTTATTTTGAATGGTATAAAATTTAATGATTTTCACATCTTAAAGAAACAACTACAACCTGTTACATTGTGTGGAATATTTCCCATCCATTTCAGAAAGACTATCATGAAGGTGTGTTATTTTTTCAATTAAATTTGTAATAATGTAATTGATCTTGATGCATCGAACATTTTTGAAAATGAAGTAATGTTTATACTTTTTCAGTTGTAATTTTTTTTCTCTATATTTTTCTTATATAAAGGTTCATTCAATGGTTCATCTTGTTTGAGAAATGATGCTTTGTGGACCTGTATATGTACATTGGATGTATCCTTTTTAAAGGTATATAAATATTTTGATGGGGTATGTTAGGAATCTATAATGACCCTAAGACTCCATTGACGAAAATTATATTTCTCAGGATGTTGTGGAGTTTGGTATGGGAAACTCATCTGTGGTGAAGCACATCAGTTTGCCTCCATCTCGCCATAAATGATTTAATAATGTTGGAAAGGGGATTGTTGGCATGAAAGTAAAATTATTGTTAGCTGAAAAAATGAAGAATGTACAATTATACATCAGGAATAACATAGATGATACTCAACCATATATAACACTGTATATTAATTAGTTGAAACAATTCCATCTAAAGGAGAAGGAAATGTGAATTCTGAATGAGCATAACAAAAAGAAATCATTGTTTAAAAAGACCAATCATGGTAAATCAGATGCATTAGAGAAAATATGATAGTTCGTGGGTGGTCCAAGTTTAAATGTGATAACTTGGTATGTGTATGACCTTAATGGATATATATTTCATATGAATATTTTGGACAACAGAAGTGTAGCTTATAATAGTGGTGTATTGGTGTTCACAGAAGTAATGCAATTTTCATGTTCTAAAGAAAAAAACTGATTTTTACATCATGTGATTATTATGGAGTCATTGATGAAATATGGGGGGTAAATTACATTAAAATTAAGGTTATAGTGTTTAAATGTAAATTATTTATCAATAAAAATAGTGTCTATCCGAATGATATTTTGAATGCAACTTGTTAATATGAATAGATTGGAAAACACCTCTAATAATTTTTAATAGAAACTCATGTAAAAAATTTTCTATGTTCTTGATCAATCCAATATCCAGTGGTCCATTTTTTTATAAGGGAAAATATAATATGTTAGTGAAGTTGAACATGATGAAGTTGCTGATGTATGTGAGATCCTTACTCCAATTGAGTGATTAATAGATAATAATTATGAGCAGGTTGTAGACATGGTTTGTTCCATAAGGAACGATCATGAAAAAGTAATTTGGGAAAACAATCTAATAGTACATTCCTAATATTATATGTAACATATTTTTATATATTGTTTACTTTTATTAATACAAAAAAAGTTTGATATTGTATTTGTTTTCTTTATTAAAACACATATTAAAACTAATAAATAGAAATGTTTGTTAATTTTAGTTTAGATTTGTTTAGTTTACCATGTTTACCATTATGTAAATTATATATATATATATATATATATATTTTTGTGACCTTTATTTTAAATCTATATATTAAAAAAATTATCTTTTGTAAAAAATTGATTTATAATAATGGACTATTTTTAATATTCCAACAGTAGTTCTGGATTTTTTTTCATTCATTTACATGACATTTAATATATCATTACTATTATAATTTTTGATAACTATATCAAATAATAATAACAATGTGTTATGTTTTAGTTTACATTTGTGTTACATAATTTTTATTTTTTTGTTTACATTAGTATTCTAATATGTGAATTTGTATATTTTATGTATAAAATGTTTTTTCTTTGATTTGAAGGATAATGATAGACTAATCAGTTGATCGAACACAAACATATGGAGATTACCCTCATGATCATACCTTGGGAGCGTCTTGTATCAACTCAGAGTAAACGAAAATTCAGAATTTTGTTTAATAACATGAGAATTGTTGACAAAACAACACCATCTTAGTTGTGGGAGACCATTATGGTATTCTCTTTTGATATTGTTCAACTAATATTGAAATGTTTATAGTATAATATTTTTTCCCTATTCATTATAAGATGATATTTGATATAATTAACATTTGAGGAGTCTGGTGGAATTTTTTTTCGACGCCAGGTAGAAGATAGAGGGATTTAAGATCAACCCTAACATCTAATTTCATTTTTGGTGAATAGAAATATGATAGTCCAAGTCATATATACCCTCTTATAGATGAAGACACATGGAAATAATTTGTCTAATATAGAAGAGATGAATTATGTTTTGTATGTACAATTTAAACATTTAGAAGTTTTCTTATATTAATTATCTTATTAACGACTTCATAAATATTTCTTATTATTAATATACATGATTCAAAAAGAGCTCATTAGATAATATAAAACAGAAATGTATAACCTCATAGTTTATCTCATGGAGGGTATACTTCATTGGAATAATAAATGACAGCTGAAAATTTAAAAAAACTTAGAGTTCAATCTTCCAACTCAGGAGAGGTTTCCCCTCCACCCTATCCATTTAGACATGAGAAATAGAAGAGGGGTCAGATGAGAAAAAAGAGGAAATATCTTATAGAAGAATCAATTTTCGTAGCCGAGAGGATTGGAAGTTTTTTATTTTATTTATTTTATTCAATTCAATAATTTATTTACTTTGAAACATTATATAATTTTCCAAATAATTTAAATAGGATTTACTTGAGGATCAGAGCGCACATGGAGTATTTAAAGCTAATAGAAGGCATGATATTTTATCTGCTCCATTGGGAATGCCCTAACACCCTTGTTGTGTGTGAGGATACTCGATGCGGGTATCGATATAAAAAGTTTTACAACATTCATTAGCTTATTACATGGAGGGTTTATATAAAAAAATAGAATCTTTCGAGGCTTAAGTTCACAATATTAATGTGATGATGGAAGACAAGATCAGAGCTTTGGTACAATCAATGTTTTAAGACATGCAAATACAATTTGAGATTACATCTCCCAGTCAACCTCCACCAGTAGCCCCCACCCCCACCTCTGTCTACTGACCCAATTTTTATTCAACTTTTATTCCCCCCTCCATAGCTTCTTAGTTATTGTGGGTTGTATATTGATTATCCTCATTATCATATAGTTCTATATGGGATGATATATTATATAGGAGATACAATTAATCATCATCATTTAGAGGTAGAGGATCATAGGGTCACTATACATGATATTATAGATATATTAGTTGGAGTACTGTTACCTACAAATGAGGTGATAATAGTTTGACAAAGTATCAACCACTTTTTAGTTTTCCCATCTAGACTTCTGTGACCCATTACTAGAGAGGTATATGTATTCTATTTATTATATTATATTTTTTTATTTAATTATTTATAAAAATTTAATGTTAATATATTTTTATATTTATTTACAAAAATACTCTAATGGTAAAGAAATAATATATATCAAACACTAATGAGAAAGGGTTATACATCATATTCAGATTATATTAGTCCTGAAATTTTTCCAAGATATTCATTTATGTTGGAGGGTCCCCTAACTTTTCCAAAGGAAGCCCATGTTTTTTTATGTAAAATAGAAGTAGGGTTTCTAAAAAATGATATCATGGTTCTTATTTTAGAGATAAGTTGGAAATCAACATGGTGCATGTTTTTTTCATGTATGTATTTACAAAATTCCTTCCATACATTTAATTTATTGAAAATGTATAATTATGTCTATTTTTTATTAGTTATCTTTATAAAATGTGTGAGAAAAATGAGAAGACGGATGTAAATGGGTTGATGGACACACCGTTGATTTCCCCAGAAATCCACGAATTGGATGATGAACAAAAAATAGTTTATATTGCAGAACGATTTGAATAGAATATAATTACACATTATCAGATGTCTTCTTTTGTTGAGTGGTATAAAAAATATATCTAAAAAATTGATATTTATATTTTAACATAATAAACACTACAATTAAATTTATTTTATATCAGTGACCATTGGTTTTTAGGTGTTTTTTCCTAGGGGAAAACACTTTATTGGATATTATTTGTCCATGGTGATGTGTGAGGAAATTTTAAGAATATGTTGGAAAAGTATGTTTTCATTTCTTAATGGTTGTTTATATTATATTTAATTTTTAATTTATTTCATTTATATTATATTCTAAATAGGGATGGTATTTATTTTGAAATACCACAATGAAATGTGTGCCTAGTTCAAATATTAAAAGTAAAGGGGAATTTCAATTTATAATTAGTACATTTTGGATGTATTAAATTAAAATGATATTTTTAATTGAAAAACTCATTTAAATAGAATTTTAATAAACAATATGTAGTCATAGAATGTAGATATTATGTATTACGATTTAGGTATGAAATAATTATAATATGAATAGTTAAAAAGATCGACCAGGTAATATTTTCATATAAATTATTCCATAATATTTAATTTTTTAATAAATTATACATGTTAACTACTTTATTTTTAATTTCTAGATATTTTATGAACCTCAGCCTTATAGTGAACAAGATTTAAAACACATATAAGTGGAATTTTAAAATTATTTTACATGTCTGATTGGATTTTATATTTTTAGTAAATATTATAATTTTGAATGTTGTAATTGTAAATGATTCTTTGGTAGTTTTTTTGGTTGGATTTAGGTTTTTAGTTAATATTTTAATATTTGAATGCTGTAAATGTGATTGTGTAATTTTGATACTGGTTTTCCTTGTTTCATGTCTGTTTCTTCTTATTTATGGTTTGGTTTCTGGTCTAATGTCAGGTCTGGTTTCTGGTCTTCTTTCAGTTGTTTCATGTTTAACTCTATAGTGGAGAGGAATGGATTCATAAATTATTTTAAAAAAATTAATTTTAACATCGATTATAAAATTACTGACTAAAATAATATATTTTGGTGGGTATTTTATATCAGTTATTTTATAATAGACGTAAAAAATTAATGGTATTGTGGTTTTCCACATTAGGTTTTTTATAACTAACTTGGTATACAGTTTTTATGATAGTTATTTCATTACCGACATGAAAATAATTTATACCGAATCTTTTTTCAAATCAGTTACTAAATAAATGATGTAAAAAACACATCAAGATCAAGGTTCTCTACAGAAGTTATATAAAAACTGACATGGTCGACTATTTTTTACATCAGTTATTATATAACCAAACTAAAAATTTCATCAGGATCGAGGTTTTCCACATCAATTATATAAAAAAACAACATGGTAGACTATTTTTTATATCGGTTATTTATTAAAAAACATCAAAAAATATTAATTCTGAAGCATTTGTTTTGTCAGTTATTAAATAACTAATGTAAAAGAACTCTAAAATAATATTTTTTTATGTATTTTATATTAAAAAACATTAAAATATATTCTATATTATTTTTCTTGAAATGTCACGAGCCTAAATATTATGAGAAAACCCTCAAAAAAGGAAATAAAACATGTTTTATTCACAAATGAATATTTTATATTGAAACTAATTTTCCCCTTCCAACATTAAAATTCAATGGTATAAAAAACTGAATAGAAATTAGTTGAATGGGTTAATAAAAAGAATTAGGTAACCTTATATCTAAATATAAATTTATGTTTCTCACCCAAGACAGGACTATCAATATCCATATAGCAAGTTCCAGGAAGTATATGACTATTGTAGTTCCCACATCTTATCACAAGTGCATCATGTTATTTGTCAATAGGAGGATGGATGTGTTTTATGGTGATCATAATCGATTTTACTCCACTAAATTCTAGTATACCAATGTGGGATTATAGAAGAGACTGAGTATAAAACTAATTATGGATGTTGTTTTTTGTGATATTCCCCCCAATAGTTAGGATGTTTCTTATGATAATCTATTAAATAAACTCAATAAAGAATATGTTCATCACATCAACTAAGTGAGGAAAATTTTCCCTGGTCAAAGCAATCCTCATTTTTATCCCTCAAATTAAATCAACATGAAAATATTTTTTACCATGGTTCAGAATATGAAATTATGATTCCCTAATCATATAATGAAAAAATATCATTATATGTGGATAATATAAAATCTCAACATCATATCCCTCATTATTGTGATATATATTATATCAATCATAATAACATGAGGTGAAAATGATACCACAATGTCTTTAGAATTATGAATCGAATTAGAATACTCTTCAAACTCCTTGTCACCCATCAAATATAAAAATTCTACGATGTCATCTCTCATGTTTAAGGATGTCATTATATCCTTTAACCAAAATGAAAATAGATAGGATGAGGGAATGTTATGAATACTCCTAATAATAATTCCATTATATTGGAAAATTTAGAATTTAGGGACATCCCCTAAAATAATACAAAAAATCGGAATTATCAGTGCTCAAAATGGGATTTAATAGTGCTAAAAAGCACTATAAAGATCTTTGCTTATAAAGGGGGGGGGGGGGTCCACTTTATCAGTGAAAAAAAAAGCGTTGATAAATGGAACCTTTATCAGAACTAAAAATAACTGATAAAGAATGCCTTTAGCATCACTTTTTTAGAAGTGATAAATGCGCTACCTAATGTAACATGAAATTCTGTAGCAACACACCCAAACAAGACCTACAAAAAATTAGCATATCAATCAATCCGTTCACACAGATAAAATATACAGTGGTAGTAAATTTGAGATCAAACGATGGGAATAAATCCATACCTAATGAGATGTAAAAATTATTGATTATGATTATAAAAAGGTACCATTAAATACTATCTCCTCCAAATGATATCTTAAATTTCCTCAGATAAAATATATAAATTCTGTTCAAGGTTATAATCTTAAGAAAAATTTGACTAAGGCATGCATTCGAGTTATTGTTCATGTTTGTTTGTTATGATTAATGTCAAGATTGGATATGGAATTTGTTTATATATTTTGAGTTCCTTTTGGGATATGTTTCCTCTGGACTTTGTGATTTTCACATGTAGATTTCTTTAGGGTAGATGGATTTGGGTGATTTTTGGGACACTTAAGGAAATGTGTTCTTGTAGTTGATGCCTTTATCTTATAGTGTATTGTCTTATTTTCACGCTATTGATAGAATTTATAAATGGTGGGGAGATATATGATTATTCATTGTCTATCCTAGACTCTTGATTAGTATTCATATAGTTATTTTATTGTGGGACACAATTTATAAGAACCCATGTGGGTACACATTCATGGGGAAGTTCTCTATTCATTTTAAGCTTTTACTATTTTACATACATAGGAAAAGGATGGGTTGTATGAATCCAAGTAAAAACCTTGAAACATACCTTTTTGTGGGGGTTGTTAGGAGAAACCATGTAGTATGAATTTAGAGTTTAACTAAGTCATTTTGAGTTAATGGAACATGGTTAGTTAACTATTTTTCCAAACTGTGTAGAAGAGGGTTTCTTATCCAATGGATCCAAAAAAGTTGGTGAATAGTTTGGAAAACAGCCCAACCAGACCATGAATGATGTCGGTGATATGGCATAATTTAAGATATGTCAACCTCTTCCCACCCTTCCCCTTCTCAAAACATAGACGAATATCCCTTTATATAGATAATTTATCCAATTTAAATCCAATATTCTTTTTTTTCTTTCCATTTCGTTCTTCTCCCTCCCCCTTTCCTCTTGGTTTTCATCCCCCACCATGAAATATAGGGATAAAGGCTTATATTTAGGGTGTGTGATGAATTATAAATGAGAGTTTATTGTTTAAGGACTACTTATGATTCTCTGAGGCTTGTATAATTTCCTTACTTCATAGGTAATGACTTTTGGATTGTTTTTCGTACGTCAGTTTCTGTTTTCACTTAAAATTATGTCCAATTTAAACAAAAGAGAGACACTTTGGGTGATACCAGCCACACCATTCCTTGTATTGAGGGGGTTTGACACTTACATTTCAAACATGTCCCATGGATCATTCTCCTAAATATCAACACAATCCTAATGCGTTTTGATGGTTTTCAATTAGTCAATTTTTATTTTCACTTAAAATTCTATCAATTTTTAAACAAAAGTGAGACAGATTAAGTGATAACAGCCACACCATGCCTCATAATAAGTTTGTGTTGAAACTTACATGTCATAAATGTCCCACAGATCATTCTCCTAATGTATAAACACAATCCGAATGCGTATGGTATATTTTTCATAAGTCAGTTGTTGTTTTCACATAAAATTTTGTCCATTTTAAACATAAGAGAGACACTTTGAGTGATAATGATCCCACGTTTCCTTATATTGAGGAAGGGTTGACTCTAAAACGTCCAAAATGACCCATGGATCATTATCATAATTTATAAACACAATCCAAATGCGTTTGGTCAATTTTCTGTATGTCAGTTGTTGTTTTCACTTAAAATTATTTCCATTTTAAACAAAAGAGAGAAACATTGAGTGATACCGGACACACAGTGCCTCATATTGAGGTTGGGTTGAATCATAAAAATACCAAATGACCCATGGATCGTTCTCCTAATGTATCAACACAATAAAAAATAATTTGGTCAGTTTTCCTTAAGTTAGTTGTAGTTTTCACTTAAAATTATGTCCATTTTAAACAAAAGAGTGACACTTTGAATGATACCTGCCACAACGTGGCTTAGATTGAGGGGAGGTTGACTCTGACACATCCCAAATGAACCATGCATTGTTTTCATTAATAATAAAAACTATATTAATGTGTTTGGTTAGTTTTCCATATGTTAGTTGTTGTTTTCACTTAAAATTCTGTCTATTTTAACCAAAAGAGAGACACTTTGAGTAATACCAGTCTTATCGTGCATCATATTAAGGTGAGGTTTACTCGTACACATCCAAAATTACCCATGGATTGTTATCCTAAAGTATAAACACAATCCTAAAGAGCTTGATCAGTTTTCTGTATGTTAGTTGTTGTTTTCACAAAAAATTCTGTCCATTTTAAACAAAAGAGATACACATTGAGTGATACCAGTCAGATTGTGCCTCAGATTGTGGTGGGGTTGATGCGTACACGTCATAAATTACCCATGTATCTTTATCCTAATTTATAAACACAATATTAATTTTTTTAGTTAGTTTTCCGTATGGTAGTTGTTTTTTTCACTTTAAATTATATCCATTTTAAACGAAAATGAGACACTTTGAGTTATACCGGTCACACCATGCCTCATATTGAGGTGGGATTGAATTTTACATTTCACACATCACCCATGTATCATTATCCTAAAGTATCAACCCAATACGAATGTGTCTGGTTCATTTTACCTACGTTAGTTGTTGTTTTCACTTAAAATTCTATCAATTTTAAACAAATGAGAGACACATTGTGTGATACCGGTCACATCCTACCTTAGATTGTGGTGGGGTTGACTCTTACACATCACACATGTCCCATGGATCATTTTAATAAAGTATAAATACAATAAAAACGTGTTTGGTCATTTTTCCGTATATCAGTTTTTGTTTTCACTTAAAATTTTGTAAATTTTAAACAAAGGAGAGACACTTTGAGTGATACCAGCCACACCGTGGCTCGGATTGAGGCAAGGGTTGAATATTAAACATAAAAAATTACCCATGTATCGTTATCATAAATTATCAACACTATATGAATTCTTTTGGTTGGGTTTCCATATGTCTGTTGCTGTTTTCACTTAAAATTTTGTCCATTTTAAACAGAAGATAGACACTTTGAGTGATACCGGTCACACTGTGCCTGTGATTGAGGTGAGGTTTACTTGTACATGTAAAAAATGACCCATGTATTATTCTCATAATGTATCAACACAATCTGAATTCAGTTGGATGGTTTTCCATTTACCAATTGTTGTTTTCAATTAAAATTCAATCCATTTTAAAAAAAGAGTGGCACTTTGAAAGATAATGGTCACACCATGCCTTTTATTGAGGTGGGGTTGACTCTTAAATGTCTAAAATAACTCATGGATCGTTCTCAAAAAGTATCAATCCAATATGAGTGTTTTTGGCTAGTTTTCTATATGTTTGTTTTTGTTTTTAATAAATATTTTGTCCATTTTAAACAAAAGAGAAACACTTTGAGTGATACTGGCCACACCATGACTCATACTGAGGTGAGGTTGACAAATACACATTAAAAATAACCCATGAATCATTCTAATAATGTATAAAAACAATGAAAATGCATTTGGTCAGTTTTCCACAACTCAGTTGTTGTTTTCTCTTGAAATTCATTCCATTTTAAACAAAAGAGAGACACTTTGAGTGATACCGGACACAACATGCCTCAGATTGAAGTAGGGTTGACTCATAAACATAATAAAATGGACAATGTATCTTTATGATAAAGTATCAACATAATAAGATTGCATTTGGTTGGTTTTTTGTCAGTCAGTAGTTGTTTTCACTTAAAATTCTGTCTATTTTAAACAAATGTGAGACACTTTGAGTGATACCGCCCACACCATGCCTCGGATTGAAACAGGATTGACTAATACATGTCACAAATTACCCATGGATCATTATAATAAAGTTTCAACACAATCCTAATGTGTTCGGTCAGTTATATGTACGTCAGTTTTTGTTTTCACATAAATTTCTGTCCATTTTAAACAAAAGAGAGACACTTTGAGTGATACCGGTCACACCATACCAATTATTGAGGTGGGTTTGAATCTTAACCATATAAAATGACCCATTTATCGTTCTCCTAAAGTATCAACACAATCTGAATGCGTTTGTTCAGTTTTTTGTATATTAGTTGTTATTTTCACTTAAAATTTGGTCCACTTTAATCAAAAGAGAGAAACGTTGAGTGATACTGGCCACACCGTTCCTTGGATTTAGGGGGGGGGGGGGTTGGCTCATACATGTAGAAAATTTCCCATTAATAGTTATCCTAAAATACCAACACAATTCAAATGCAATTGGTTAGTTTTTCATATGTCTTTTGCTGTTTTCACTTAAAATGTTGTCCATTTTAAACAAAAGAGATACAAATTCAGTGATACTGGTCACAACGTGCCTTCGATTGAGGTGATGATGACCCATAAATGTCATAAATTACCGACGGATAGTTATCCTAAAGTATCAACATAATAAAAATGTGTTTAGTCTTTTTTTTGTATGTCAGTTTTTGTTTTCACTTAAAATTCTGTCCATTTTAAACAAATGAGAGACACTTTATGTGATACCGGTCACACCATGCCTCAGATTGAGGCAGTTTTGACTCATAAACATCACCAATTACCAATGTTTATTTGATAAAATATATCAAAACAATCCAATTGTGTTTTGTCTGTTTTCGGTATGTCAGTTTTTGTTTTCACTTAAAATTCTATCCATTTTAAACAAAAGAGAGACACTCTAAGTGATATCGGCCACACCGTGCCTCAGATTGAGGAATGGTTGACTTGAACATGTCAAAAAGGACCCATGAATCTTTCTTCAAAAGTATCCACACCATCAGAATGTGTTTGGTCGGTTTTTTATATGTCAGCTATTGTTTTCACATAAACTTTTGTCCATTTTAATCAAAAGAGAGACAGTTTGAGTGATACCTTCCACACCATGCCTTGGATTGAGGAGGGGTTGACTCATATACATCACACCGGACCCATGGATAATTGGCCTAATGTATCAACACAATATGAATGTATTTGGTCAGTTTTCTATATGTTAGTTGTTGTTTTCACCTAAAATTCATTCCATTTTAAAAAAAGTGAGTCACTTTGAGTGATATCAGTCACACCCTACCTTGAATTGAGGCGAGGTTGACTTGTACATGTCCCAAATGACCCATGAATAATTTTACTATATTTAAAACATGGATGTGTTGGGGGAGACTGTATGGATGAAGGAGGTTCCAACAATGTACATTTTTATATTATGGATAACCAGAAAACATACAATTTCTTGAAATGAAAATGTTCAACACATGGGAATCCATTTTTCATATTGATACTCATACTACAATCAATTTAGGGTGGATAAATTTACTCATCTTTTCTTCTAATGTGAGTGGGAATGCATGATATAATGGTATTTTGGGAATTTTACTAGTTTTTCTTATCCAAATCCCAAATAAAAGTGGTTCGTCATTCTTGCATGTTGTTGGTTAATTTCATCTATAAAAATGAACAAATGACTAATTGAAGATAGGATTTTTTATTTAATAAAAATTACAATTTTCCTATGAACATTTACATACAACAATGTTTCATCCTTTGTTCTCCATGAACCCCTCTCAAAAATGTTCGCCAATTGTAAACGTCCCCAAGTAAGATCTTTTGGATATTTGTGTACAATCTTCTATCATGTATGTGGCCCACTCATTTCTGAAAAAATATATACCATCTTTTGAATATGAGGATTTTTATAGTCAGATTTGTACTAAAAAATATATAAATAAGTAATTAATAAATAATGTAAATTAAATAGTAGATGTTTTTTGAAAATACCACTTTTGGGATGCTAGTTTGTTGATGAAAAATGATCTCTCCCATAAATTTACAAATATTATTTCCACATTCTTTATTGTTTGTTTGTTTTGGACACTGCAAAAACATTGATCATTGGGAGAATATGTAACTTGTTTTTATATGTGTTTGTATAGTGAAATTTTATTATATATACCCTGAGACTTGTCCAGAAGTAGTACTTGCTCGCCTCCTTATGCTTAGCCCCTGTCCTCATTCCTTTTATAGATGATATTGACACACAACCCTATCATAACAGAATCCTCAATAAAAGATAATATAAATTATATAACTTTATTTTTGGACCTAGAACGTAGGATTTAGGGTCATACAGATTCAAAAACTACATCATGTGTGGTTGTTTTTTTGGATATCATTGCATTGAATCTATAAAATAATTTTTTGGAGTATCCAATTTCACCGCTATTAGCATCCAATGTTTCCTAAAAACAATAAAACGAATAAGAAATTAAAAAAGTAACAATATAATTGATATTCTTTAATCGTATATTTTTAACCCCTCATGGTTTGTATTAGGAAGATTCTGTCATCCGTAATCTTTCATTCAAATGATTTTAGCAAGACTTTCACTATATCATCCATTTTGGATGGCTCTAATTTTGTTAGTTGTGTTGATGTGGTATGAGGACTAACGAGTCTGAATATTGGATCATGGGAAAATTCCTTAAACTATTTTTCATATATACACCATTCAATAATATAATATTCATTTAGTCATAATTAGAACATTATATCAGCTTTTAGAAAATGAATTCATGAAAACATACCTCATATATAAATTTACAACTGTGATGCCTAGCTAACTGTATTCAAATATTTCATTTACATTTTCAACAGCAACGAAATCTTGAATTTTCTCTCTGTATATATTCTTAAAAAAAACTATATGACTACTATTAATTTTTAGATCTGTATTTATATGAGTCTTCAATTCTAGTAAATGTGGATAGATAACATGTGGTGTTATTATGCATTCATTAGATCTTTTGGATCGGTTGGTCGATCCTTTAGATTCTTTTAATCCCACATTTCTTGGCCCCCATTCCCTTTCTCCATCTATAATAACATTAATTAGTACATGACTTATTTCCATTAATTTATAAAGGTTTAGCTTGAAAAAAATAAAAATAAATACCTCTTGGTCCACATGTACTCTTACAAGATGTGACGACCATACAATGAATACCCCAATATCATTTTCGACCATATGAATATCAACATCATCAAGTTGAATTGGAAACTCTGCATTTGGATAATAAGATACAGTAATCATCACTTTCAGTTGATCTGTTGGAAGTGGTCTATTATGCAGCTTGTCCTCTGGGATGTTGAACACTATAGCCCTCACTATAAGGTCATTGGTGGGTGTTGATAGATATAAATCATAGCCATCATCACCCTGTAGAATATTAGTATAGGAAAAGTATCAGTGTTTTTCTGATTCACATTTCATGGGAACAATTATTAGAATATTGATTACCATGGCTAAGACAGCTTTTTAAGGGGAATGTCTCACCTCAAAGCTGGTGGGGGGTGGGGCAGGATTTTTACATGCTGCTTGTTCCTGAGTTGTGTGTTCTCCTTGATTCCAACCAATAAAAGTTACTTGAAACTCTCCCTACCATAGAAATTATTCTTTAATAGTTTGTAGTCCTTCTCTCATTTGCTTCATTTCTTCATTTTTATCATTCATTTTTTTTCAAAATATACTTGGGGTGTCACCCCAAACACCGCACCTCTGACACGACGGTATTGTTCTGGCCACCTCGAAGTTGTAGATAATAGGTTTTCATCTTCTATAGGAGTTGTTGATTCCTATGATTATCGGATATAAGAAAATAAGTATTTATTATTATATAATACAAATTTAAACCAAAACTTTTTATCGTGTCATACTTAAACATATTTCCCACACTTTTTGTGTGTTTTCTTCTACTAGCTTCGCTTAATTTTTCACACGTGCCTCCTTCCATAGCACATGATGTGGGATGGAAGTGTCTTTGGCCTATACTCATCAATATACATATAAATATAGAAATATAATTATGATGTTTTTTTCTTGGAACATAAAAATATTACTATAAATTTAAAATACGTACCATTTTCTTTTCCAATGAAGCGTACCCCATCCATGATTTATGATAAGGGTATGATGGTTTTGAGGCACATTCCTTATTTTTAGCACCGAGTTGCTGTTTCATAAATGAAATATTGACAATCAAAGTGATCAATACACGTATCCTCAAACAATGTATTATCACCCACAATGTACCTCAAACTTCTCATCCCCACGACGGACAATAAATGCATCCCATGCTTCTTGGGATATCAAGTGAGCGTAGAAAAGGGGTGGGTGTGGGATTATTTTATATTTGGGATATTTCATGTGAAATTTTGTTATAATAGTGTGAAAAAATCTATAAATACTTCCTACAAACCTTAGTACATAATTCTTCTGTAAATAATCTACTATAAACGTACTCTGCAATGGATTGAGAAGAGTAAGACACTGTTTCATTATTTTATTTGCTAGTAAATTAAAGAAATAATAATATAATGTTACCATTATTTCTTCCCAGATCGCAGCCTTCATCCCAGACACAACATGGTTCCATAAATCTATGTTAATCAACATGTGTTTCTAAGTGACAATTACAATGTAACTACTAAACATAGCCTTGTTGGGATTCACATGTTGGCCTCATGCATTCCATCTGACATCAAATCTGATGCCTTTTCTTTTTTGCTTTCAGAATGTTGGATAACTCCGTAAAACTATGATGCACTTGTGTTTTCTGTGACATCGGTCCTTCATCCCTGACCATTTCATATATATCAACATCATCAATATGTTCATCTAAAATGGTAGCAACGACATGTGGTGATGGTTTTTGTACCTCAACACTAGGAGTAGAAATAGGTTCATAAACTTGTTGTTTCTCTCTACTGTGAGAAGCAGCTACAGCAAAAAAAAACATGAGAGACTTGTTCAGCCTCGAGGTTAAGAGAACTAGAATGTTCAAAAGTCATTATCTGCAAATGTGGTGGAACAATTAATTTAGATTACATAAATTTAGTAATGATAAGATAATAACATGAGATAACAAGATCTATATTACAAACAAAATATAACATGTTTATTGGACTCTCTTTATTTTTTTTTCAATGGCTGAAGGGATTTGACACCTCTATCGATTATCCAAATCCCTTCATTGTGATCTCTATATGGTCTTCTTCATTATCCATATTTGTAATAATATCTTATGATACATAAAATGCAGTTTTATCCCTTACAGTAGCTACATTCGCCTTTTCTCTATGTTTATTTCATCATTTATATCACCGATCAATTCAGTGACATATAAAATGTTCTTCCAACTCCTCTAGAGTAATTTTTCATGAATAACAACAATGTAAACATGGAAAACAGATTTGAGAAGGATCCTTTGCATGATCTTTTGTAAACTTGATGAACTCTTTCACTCCATTCTCATACTCTATTGTGAAACGATTAACATCCATCTGATATTTATTCATCTCCATCATATTTGAATCTAAAATATTATTATTTATGATTAAAATAAACAAAAAAATACTTCAAAACATATTAAAAGAGAAACTCTTCCTTATAATAATAGAGATTAATAGATCCTTACCACTTTCAATTAAAACATTTCCATGATGTCATTTAAATAATTTTTCTTTCTCATTAAAATATGAATCAATCGAAAGAAGGCTCAGTGAACCCCAATTTTACACAAATAAATTCCTAGAATTTCAGGAAATCTCAATTTTTCAAAAAAAAACTATTTTCTATTTTTACTCAGACAAAAAAACCTTCAAATACATTTTCCTTTACCCACACATTTGAAAATTTTTATTTTTATAAAACAGAAGAATAGCATACAGTTAATAAAACAACTTCATGGTTGACCCCCCTTTGCAAAATCAAACATGAAACAATAATAATTTCAAAAAATTCCTTTCATATTTTTACAAAATTACAACTAATATTTAAATATTCAAAAAAATCCAAACAAGCTAATTTATTTTGTTACCTTTTTAAAACCTATAACCAAACCCATTTGCACCTCTAGTGCCTTTGAAAACATATTTCACACCTTTCAAAAAACCCATAATACCCATTATATGAAGTATTAAATTACAAAACACAAAAATCAAAACCATTACTATTATTAAAATTCATTTCAAACACATATCCATGCAAAATAATAGAACCAAAACCACCTAAATAAGTCAACTATCCACCCCAAAACTCACCAAGTCACATTCACAAAATAATGCGTACTGTGTAATATCATATGAGTAGAAGAATATAGATAAATGGTACCCCACACCACATGTCTGCTGGTATGACACTCTCACACCCAAACATCACACATCCTTGAGCTCTCATTTCTTTCATATACTATATTGACCCACAAGCAAGGTGACATCACATATCACCCTTAAACACCAGGGCCATCAAATACTAATCACTATCATATCCAAAGTAGTAGGGTATTGTGAACATGTATGAAATTAAATTTTTTCCCTCCTCCTACATTTCATGGATGCCTCCTAAAACCTCCCCATAAGAATGATCATATCACACATTTCCAAAAAACTCCTGGGCCACCACCCCACAAGCATGGTCACATCCTGCCGAAAAACACCTGGGCCACCACCCCGAAATCATGGTCACATGTCCCCCTAAAAAACATTGGCTACCACAACCACTATCTATTGAACTAATAATCCATAAGCCATAACAGCATGTGAAATACCTACCTCGCCTGGAAAAGAGAACATCAAAGAGAAGGTACCCAAACATATTTCCTCCTCACTGGATGTAAGGAAAAATACCGGTCAAGTGACTATTTATGAATAAAAAAATAGTTATTGATATGGTAAGGTGCATATATAAATCACGAATAATATTAAAGTATATACATATAGCCACAAACACAAGAATAACCTGTGGGTTTAAAACAAAATTCTAACCAACTCACAACATTTCCACTATAGTTTGAACCTCTAAATGCATAACACTACACAATAATCAACAATCCTCATTTCCCATTTCCAAAATATTCACATTATCCATCAAATTCATTTCATTATTAACCATCAACCACATTTAACGACACAACATTCCATTTAATTAATTATCAGTTGATTCCATACCATTATCCAAACCAACCCATTGCATTTAAATTTTTATTAAAAAGTTATTAATTCCATCACTACCCAATAATTTAGCACAAAGAAAACATCACCTCACCACCTCAAAATGCATCACCAAAAAAGCACCTCAATACCCAAAAAATCACCCCAACAAACCACCTCTTTGCCCAAAAATCATTGTCAACAACCATTTTCCACACATTTCCCAACAACACATTGCCACCCCACATGCATGACCACTCGTCACAAAAAATAAATATCATTTTACTGATTTAAAATGGGTCTTTGATCAAATTCCACACTATTTTTTAAGGGCTTTATCAAACAAACCCTAATCCAAGGGTAACCAATTTATTATCCAAATGTAACTGGTAAGATAATTTCAGTATTAGGTTTATATCACAATAATCAAAACAAAATCAGCAATCACATAACATATCATTGAGTGTCCATAAATCCCCCAATGGCCATAATTTTCAGTTGAAAACCTATCTTGTGCAATCATAAAATCCTAAAAAATAATAAGGCTGTAAAAACTGTGAAAATAAAACCCCTTTACCATTTAATTTCAATTTGTAAATTCTTTATCTTTTATTAAGCCATCACAACCATCTTTTATATATTAACATGACAATAAACACCTTCTCTATAAAAAAAGAGAAATGATGGTTTCCATACATCAATGAAGCATTACAACTCATTAAACACCACAAGGGGAAAAAGAAATGTCCTCCAACCACAACCACACCATGAGAAACCACTAATCAACGTACTAAACCAAAAAATCATTAATACATAGCCTAAACACACAACACAACCCAAAACAAACTAAACCGCCCTAGTGAATATTAGAATAATAACAAAAGGAAACATATGAGGATGAGAAGAGAAATAACTGATGATTAAAGATAGGATGCCAAGAATCAAGCCTTGTCAAAAGGAATCCAAAAAACTTGAAGTAGGGTTCATGGGGAGTAGGGTCCAACAAGGCGGTGGAGTAGCATGGTTCATGGGTAGGAGGATCCATGGAAGGAGATTATGGGGGAGGATAAAGAGTATGGTTCGCGGTGGAGTAGGGAAAGAGGCCGAAGTCCGGCAAAGAGAAGATCTGGGGGGAGGGGATTTTTCACAGTGGTACAGTACCCTGAGAGTTTGAGGGAACAATAAATAGAAGAACTATGCACCCAATTTTATAAAATGGGACTATGGTTTTTTAAATTATAGAAAAGAGCTGATAAAGCGATCCTTTATTAGTTCTTTTGAAGCACTGATAAAGGCCCCATTTATCAGTACTGAATTTTTAGCCCTGATAATGGTTTCCTTTATTAGTGTCGTTGTAGTGCTGATATAGGGCTTCATTATCATCGCTAGAAAATCACTGATAAAGGGAACCTCAATCGGCACTTTTAATTAGCGCTTATAAATAATTACCTTTATCAGTGCTTTTTTCATAGCGCTAATAAACGATGTTTCATCCCTTCCCCATTTTTGTAGTAGTGCCCTAAATGTTCATGGAATATGAAAATGGACTCATATTTTATTCCAAATCAAAAACCACCCCTTGTATCAAATTTACAATTATATTGAAAATAATATAATATAAGAGATGATGGAATATATCATATAATCCGCTTTAACATCTGATGAAGGTGTCTCAACAGAAATTTATGAGTTAAATGAAATAAATCATGGGATATAGGAAGAACCATGGCCTACATTGATTAGTGCTTATGTGACCCTAGATGAACAATAAGAATACAAATCCATCTTGTAATAGAACCAAGATGTTTTTTTCTTAGAACTATATTGTGATTCCTAACATGTATCCTATTGTGATTTCTCATCAATTGGTACTATCAGAGGACTATTATGGTTACAAAAAGGAGAACATTATAATAAATCCTACCCATTCCACAAAAGCTGAAGAGTAAGATGAAAATTTCATAAAATACTATTTTAAATTTAGAGGTACAATATTAAACTTGTCTACACAACTTTTTCACCACTAAAAAAGAAGAATTGTCAAATTTGGGTCTTCATCGACTTTGGAATATCAATTTACATTTCCCAAAATATAATTTTTGGTCACGATTATGGGATTTATTATTGATGGAAAAGAATAATTTTGAGACCTCTCTATTAGAGATGGATATTTCGTATAGAACCAAATCTGAAAGGACCATAATGAGTAAGAGTTACCTACTTTTAAAGCATCTTAATGGGTGTTTTATTATGAGGTTAATACTTTGGTATTAAAAAATATCAGTTCCATATTTAAACAATAAATACACCACATATTCAAACCTCTTATGGGAATGATCATGGAGGGTTATAACAACAATTTAGTAGCTAAATCCTAGTCGTAGTATGAACATATAATAAATATGGAGGTATTTCGAAATAAAATATAGTACTGGAGCTTGAAAATAAATCCCCTGTAATGTTCTTTTTTCATGAAATAAAAAAATGCTAGATTCATGGTGCACCATCATGCTATAAAAGTTGACCCAGAGAAGACCATAGAGATCCTTAACATTGCACTTGTTAGATACCAATTTTTCTGAATTGTATAGTATGTTAATTTCATTATAAAGATCTTGTTTTACAATAATGGAAGGGCCAAAAGGGGTCATGGATTTGTTTGGAGTGTTTTTTTATTGGGTTTTTCATGACCCGCCTACAACAAGATGAGGGAAGGGTCAAAATATTTCCATAAACATCCTTCCTAAAGATTATGGAGAGATAATGACCCTCGAGACCTTCCTTCAATAGGCCCCAAATAGGAAACAAGAACCAAGGGTATATAATCACACGTAATATGGAAGTAATTACCCTTTTTATTTATAATGATCAAGAGATAATTAGTAAATCCCAAAAAACACCAAAACTTGAACTAAAATTAAATCTAAAAAAATTCATTCCAATATGAATGTTATAATAATAAGTGTTATAATGTACAAGAAAACTCCAATGGGAAGTACCAAAATAAAAATAAATAGTAACATCAAACATCCCAGTGTCCAAGAAAATATGGTTAAACATAGTCCTCAAAGTCCTCCTAGAAACCTGAATGTAGTTATATATATATAGGGCGAGAATACACGTATACTGAGTAGGGAAAACCAAAATCTCTCATTCACAAGTGGGGAGGCATTCTAATGCCCCATGAGAAAAGGTGATAACCAAAGATCATAGCAAGGATACTATCCACTGATCCCAACCAAGGCACACTCCCTAAATAACATAAGCCGGGAAAAATAATTGTAATAACACATCGATGTTTGGGCACCCTAAACTACTTTCTCACTTGTTATAGAATACATCTGATGCATCAGAACTCCCTCTCCATTCTCACTGTAGTCCCACTGCCATAACCCACCCGCACACACCTGGGCTACCGTAACCACACATCCCACCTGAAAAAACCTAGGTCACAATAACCACCCAAAACCACACCCGCAGAAACCTGGGCTAGAACAACTACCACCACACACAATGACACCAGGGCTCGAACAATAACTTCCACACCCGAAGACACTTGGGCCTCATTCCGAAGACACTTGGGAAACAACCTGCCCGCACATAGCTAGGAAAACCCACAAAACTAACATCCCCAAAGAATCTTGGGCAATAATGGACCACATGCCATCATAGACTGCCTAAAGAGTCTTGGAGAGTCAAGAAATGGATCATAAATAGAGCTAATAACCAGCCACATATAGGAGTGTTGGGTAGAACTGAAGGTTCCGGGCGTAGTGAATGTGTGGTTAGGCCGGGACCCAACTTGGATTTTTACCATGATCAATGATTACCCCAGAATCAATACACTGATGAATTCCAGTCTCCAAGGAATATAATTAAGGATTTAGATAAATAAATTATAGGCCCAAATCCTTAGAGATGATCTTGAACATAATGTTTACAATTAATTTAATTAATTTCATAAAGAAAAATAATACATGTATCTTTGGATTTTTTTCTTCATTGTTGATATTGATCATATGGAATGACCCTTCTAGATTATCTCATTATTCTTGTAAGGATACAAACTAGAATCCCTCTAGCGGTGATCCACACATGCCCCGATGGCCTCCGATCGACATCACACGTTCTCTGGGTGCTAGCGGGCGAAGAGAGTGTCTTATATCGGTCGTTCTTGATCACCTGTTCTTCGGCCTTGAAGAATGTCTCTTCTTCTTGAGAGGGGAGATAAGAAGATTTGAGAGAGAAATTGTTTGGCTCCACAATTTTCAATTCACCAGGCATGTGGTGTGGTGTCTGACACAATAGGAATACTTGCCTATTTATACACATGGAATTTTAGTTACAATAATTTATTGCATAGGAAAAATTAAATACATTCATGAACTAAAGAAAACCCATGCATTTTACAATAATACCACATCATTAATTATTGTTAGCCAACTTGCGCAAATCAGAATTATAAATAAATTTCTGCGTCATAAAATTATAGTTGCGTTATTTTAAATTCTTCCAATTAGTTAAATAACTATTTACCATCTTGCAAATAATTATTTTTCTACTAGGCTGACCTTGGTCTACTCGAACTCCACTTCCATTTATTGAATAACATAATAAATAAATAAATAATTTATTCTCTTAAATAAATATTTTATTTTAAAACATGTAAATTAATTTTTATTAAATGTTCAATAAAATAAATAAATATATTTTATTTAATTTATTTTATCATTTTTAATTGAATATAATTATTATAAGGTATTGAGAATAATATTTATTTCATTAATTAAATTCAAATAGAATTTAGCCGAGACCACCCAACACACTTAGTGTGTGACCCTCTAGGATTTGTTCTCCTTTGCATTAGGAGGGCTTGCATAAATTCCAAGAGTATTGTCTAGCAATGGGTCAAGGAACCCAAGAGAAGGAATGTAATGTCACAACAATGACATCCATATATGAATGCTCACAGTGTAATATAATCCCATTGTCGTAATATCTCATCAATAAGGTTTCTTGATTTTGTCATCAACTTTTATGCATGATACATTGTTCTATGACTACCTAAAATAAACTCGTCGTTTCACAATAGACATGGAATTTTTCACGACAGTTCTATTTAAATCAAAGGGTAGAGAGATCAACTTCCATAAATGGAAGGGACAAATCCTTCCTTGACTTATCCATTAATAACATGCCACTCATGACGCACCCAACATACCCTACTTCCCGCAAACTATCTGCTTGACTGTTTTCATCTGTAAATCAAAATGCATACATTTTGACACATATTAATGATAATATTAAAGTCTAAGGATGATTAAACACGCTCGTAGATCGAAATATCTGATGGCACCAAAACATGCGGAATTACTACTAGCAGGTCTATTATTATAATCTTTTATCTTATAGATTACCATGTGCGAACTTCATGAGAGGAAGTATCATCTACTTACGAGTACTCGCACTTGATACTCTGCATGCTATGTGTCCCATCATAGCATGTCATCCAATCGTAGAACTATATTTAGCAATATTTTTATAGCATTTTAGGGTTCTCATTATAGCGGGGAACTGCCCTGACCTTATCAATGTAACAAATAATATATTACCTTATAACATCAATGTTATGCATAAAAATGAACAACATGTAATATTAAATTAAATATCCATTTAATTAAAGTAAAACCAATTGGTTCTAGGACACCAAATCTTTCAAAATACCACTCGAACTTGAGCTAACTCCCTACAACTATCAGTCCGCAAGACCTCAATGATGATCATGTTTCTGCTGAGTCCGGGTTTTAGTCATGGGGTCATCCATGTTGTCTTCCATATAAATACTGATCACTACAACTTCAACTCTCTAAGAAAAATCCCTCAAGAGATGATACTTCCAATGTATGTGCTACGTTCGTTAATGTGATCTTGGCTCTTTTGTGAGAACCACCACTACAGTATTATCACATTACAGTGTGATGGGATCTTTACTACTAGGTATCACATCTAGCTCTTGGAAGAAGCTTCACATCCAAACTAATTATTTATCTTCCTCAAAAGTTCCGATATAAACATACTCAACTATAGAATCTATGACCACACTCTGCTTTGAGCTCCTCCAGCACACTACACCTCTATTCAATGTGAATATGTATCCCATTTGTAGCTTTATGTCATCTTGATCAGTTTGTAAACACGCAACTGCATATCCTCTGATGACTAGTTCCTCATCTCCTCCATAAACCAAGAACATATCCATAGTACGCCTCATATAATTTAAGATAGTCTTGACTGCCATCCAATGGCAGTCACCAGGGTCAACTTGATATATTCCTACCATACTCAATGTGTAGGTGACATCTAGACTAGTACATAGAATGACATACACGACTGACCGAATCGCTAATACGTATGGAGTCCTTGCCATTATCTTTCTTTTGACATGTGTTGTATGACACAATTTCTTGGAATGATGAATTCCATGTGACCCTAGCTATAATCAACTCTTAGATTGTTCAATACTAAATCTCTTCAGTATCTTATCAATGTATGTACTTTTACTTAGGCCCAACATTCTATTGGAACTATCATGATGTATCTTCATCCCAATAATATACTCATCATTGCCCTAGTCTTTTATAGAGAATCGTTGATTCAACCATTATTTAATAGATTGTACGATTGGTATCTCATTTCCAATATGTAATATGTCATAAACAAATACTATTAGAAAAACCATTACACTCCCAATTAACCGTTTATAGAAAAAAGCCTCACATTCATTCTTGATAAAACCAAATTCTTTTTTTGGCTTCATCAAAATGAATGTTCCATGACCTGGATGATTTCTATAATCCATAAATGGATTTATGCAACTTCTAAACCTTATTGGAATCCTTTGATGTCACAATCCCTTTAGGTTGAGCCATGTAGACATAATTCTGATGGTTCCCGTTAAGGAATTCTATTTTGAAATCCATTTTCCTAATCTCATAGTCATGGTAAGCTATGATGAATGTTTAATTCTGATGGATATCATCATTGCAACTGGTGAGTAGGTTTCATCATAGTCAATTACATGATTCTATTTAAAACCTTTTGCAACTATTCGTGCTTTATAGGAACTGACTAGTCCTTCCATGTCCAGTTTCTTCTGGAATACCCAATTGAAACCAATAGGCTTTACATCAACTAAAGGATCTACCAAAATATAGACTTGTTTTTGGTACATTGAATCTATTTTAGAATTCATGGCTTCTTGCCACTTAGCAATGTTTTTTCGACTTACTACATCCTTATATGTTAGAGGATCATTATTATAAAATAATAAGGAGTCTCTATCATCAGTAACTAGAAAACCATACCATACCTTCTCTCTAAGATCTCTTGTACTCCTACACAGTACATGTGTCTCTATAATAGATTCTTCTTCTATGGGGATTTGTGGAATCTGTTCCTGCACCAACTCTTGTGTACCTTGATCCTTGACATCATCGAAGTCTATCTTGCTCCCACAATCTCTTTTAGATATTTTCTCCCTCTCAAGTAATATGGAATGTCGTGCCACTATAAACGTTTTCCGGAGGGGTTATATAGTCAATATCCCCTTCTTTCCATGAGGTATATTATAATGGTACACTTTTATCCTCGGGGTGCAAGTGTGTTACCTGAAGAGGCCATAAAAAATGCTTCGCTACCCCAAACATGTAAAATCAATAAGACGACTTTTCTTCCACTCTAGAACTATTATGGAATACCATTATCAATTTATTTGGAACATGGTTTATAATGTGTGCCAGTGTTTGTAACGCATAACCTCAAAAGGATAATGAAAGACTCTCATGACTCATCATTGATCTCACCATGTACAATATGGTGTGGTTTCTCCTTTCACACACACCATTTCACTGAGGTGTGTTGGGAAGAGTGTGTTGGGATATGATCCCAAAATCCCGTATGTTATCTATGAAGTCTTGATTAAGATATTCTCCACCTCGGTCGGAATAGAGTTTCTTTATCTTCTTACCAAGCTGGTTCTCAACTTCTTTCTTGTATTCTTTGAACATATCAAAACAATCCAAATTGTACCTCATTAAATATATATATATCCATATCTACTGAAATAATCAGTAAAAGTTATGAAGAATGAGTACCCTCCCCTTTATTCAATTGGAAATGGTCCACACACATCGGTATTAACCAATTCAAGAAGTTATTTTGGCCTTTCACCTTTCCCACTAAATTGGGATTTGGTCATTTGGCCTTGTAAACAATCATGACATACACCAAGTGGTTTTAGTATAGAATAATATAAATATCCATCTTGATGTAAACATTTCATGCATTTCACATTTACATGGTCAAGCCGGTGATTCAAAAGATTGGTGTGGTATGAGTCATGTGAAGTATCTTTGACATCGATTTCCATTACTTGGTTTGTGTAATCCAACATGTAAATTACTTTGTATAAATGTGCCCTATGATAAAAAATTATATCTTTGTAAAAGAAGAAACATTCATTTCCAAACATGAAAACAAATCCATCTGTATCTAATCGGGATACAAAAATAATTTTTTTAGTAACAGAAGGAACATAATAAAAACCTTTTAACACCAAGATCATCCAAGTTGGAAACATGAGGTGGTAGTCCCTAACAAATACAACATCATGTCTAACACCATTGGCTTCTCATAGTTCTACCTCCCCTAAATTAATCATCCAAAATCAACTTGGTTCATGTATTTGGTTACATATGTGAGAACCACAAGCTTTATCTAATACCCAATTTTTAGAAATAGATAGATTTCATTTGATAACAAACGCACCTAAAGCTTCACCTTTATTCTTAGGCTAGGTATAGTTTATCATCCTGTGGCCATTATTGTCACATGTGAAACAAAAAACCTCTTGCTCATTTGCCTCCCCTTTGATTATCCTTTTCTGGGAAGGTCATGAAGAAGCTTTGGGCTTCAATCTCTTTGACTTCCCTTTCTTCTTATTCACTATATGGATACAAGGATTTTCATGATTTATATATTTTCCCATTGGGAGAATGAGGATAAGAAGAGTAGATAGAGACTTTTCAGTGTTTTTCATATTGAAATTGACAACAAAGTTAGAGAGGATCTGATGGAGTGATGCGAGAATGAGATACATTCCCTATTATTTGGGAAGTTTAAACCCTAGATCCTGTAGGCGCCCAATGTATCCAATGAGCTTGAATGCATGTGGCCCAACTGGGGAACCTTCTCAATGATTACCCCCAAAGATTTCCTTAGAGATCTCAAACCATTCCTATCTTTCTATCTCTTGATAAAGACCATGGAGGTGCACGAGCATGCTATAAGAATCTACATTTTCATGAGACATCATGAGCTCACTAGACATTGATGATAGAATCAAACATTGAACGTCAACCAAGTCGTTCATATGTTTCTCATAGACCAAGAAATCTTCATCAATTTCCTCTTTGTAAGGAGGATTAGGTAATGCTAACTCCAGCATTTAAGTCTTCTGTTCATGGCGTAGGATAACCCGAAGGTGTCTAAACCATTCGTAGAAGTTACTATTGATGAGGATGTTGTCTCTATCTAGAATAGATTGTACGGATTGTATGGTTGACAAGTTTATCATTGTTATTCTACAATTAAAAGAGAAGATCATTAGTACTTTCTTGATTACATTTTATAAGAAATAATAAATTTTATTAAGTCTCCCACTATTTTATGACGTCTTAATAGCCCTCACCATTGAAATTGGAATGTCTAGTTTCCATGACATTCTAGTGGCACAGATCCATATTACCCTTCTCATAACCCCAACAAGGGTTGGTCAAGATATTAGAAGGTATTTAGGTAGTCATGTCTTCTTCAACTACAGGCTTGAAACTCCTTGATATGTTAAGTGGACCCCCCAATCCTAAAATAATGACTTTGGATTTCCTGAACTCTTGTCTCCAATATTACACCATGTCTTGAATGGGCTACTCCTCGTGAGGTAATTTGGATAAGTAAACACAAAAACTTTCATAAGGGCTTCGTGTATAAAAGTAAGTGTCCGATCAAGGGTTGGTCAAACACATAGTTTTATTTAGTTTTTCCCTAAATCAAGTAACATAAGGCATGTTCTAACTTAATATTTTATTTGAGGGATTTTTATCTCTTATGTGTGAATTGATTATTATAATTATCACAGTCTTTTTAATATTATATTGAAATTACTTAAGTGATTAAAAATGTCTTGATAATATTTACTCATAAGTCTAGTTTATTTTTGTTCAATCGTCCATTCTTGTTTAATTCAATAATTATGTGATCATGAAAACACATCCATAATGATAAAACATGAAACAAACAGAAATTAAATAAACTAAATGTAAGGATCATGAAATTTTATAATGGTCTGTTTATCTAGAAGTTGATTAACATACCCTGAACTAGTGGAGAAATAACTTGAACCTTCTGGGTTTGTGTTTACACCTTCCACCTATCCTCCTCTATATCTCCTGGGTTTGGTTTTGTCTCATCTCTAAATTGAACTGCCTCCACTAGCTTGGGAGTTCCATCCAGCACATATGCCTTTTTTAACTCACATGTATGTGAGGGGTAAAAAGGGGGTCTACATAAAATAAACCAAGGGCACACATGCCCTACATATTAATGAGGAGACGTCTCGCAGGCGAACAAATTTAATTCAAATAAATAAATTAAAATAAACCATCCACATACAAAGGTCATGGTCTAACTCATGATCATCCATACATGCAACGATATTTATGCATAAGTCAAACTAGAAATAAATTCATTAATCATTATTGTTTAAGATAAAAAATTCTCAAATCAATTAATTATCATCTTTAATTAATAAATCCTTTTATCTTAACCCTTTTCTGAATTTCCTTGAGATTCTCATCTATCATAATTTTATACAAATAAATTCATTTAAAATTATATTTGTATGTAACTTGTACATTGGAGGAAACCTGGTTAATTCCTATTCCTAACTAGCCAATGAGTATAAATGAACATTACACTTATGTTAAATTAAACACATATTTAAAAAACACCTATCACGTGTTGTTACTCAACTTTATTCATGCATAATGGTACATGTCTCAAGGGTTTGTATAATTTAATTATAAATTTTAATAAATATAAATAATTTGGATGAGTACACGATGTGTAGTTCAATCTGCACGACATGTATTATTTTCACCATCTATCCAAAGTATACACTCAGGGAAATTACGTGTGAGTATTTTTCGAAAATCTTCAAATTACACAACATGTCTAGTGGGCCACATGTCGTGTATTTCCTCGTTACACGGTCTCCAGGTGGGCAACCTGTGTACGGGGTACACGGTCCAACCCTATCCCGAAGGGACTACATGTCGTGTGTATTGGGCCACATGGCGTGTAATCCTGAAACAACGTGCCATCTAATCCTGGTTAACACACAGAGTCATTTAAGACATAGAAAGACTCCAACACACGGCTTGATGTGGAAAACTGGTCTGATGCATTGAATCTTGACTACACGACATGTACTACCGAATACACACCGTGTGTTCTGGTGTTGTATGGCCAAGAAGCTTTAGCACATCAAGACAAAATCCTATATTTTATTTTAATCATAATTATAAGAAAATACCATTTTTTAAGGTGAAAGAGAAATAAAAGAGGAGGAATAGATCTCGAGATTCATATTGGAAGAATGATTAACATGAATTGAAATCACAAAATTATTAAATATATAATTCATCAACAAAATATTTAAATAATTATAAACTATGATGTAACCCCTCTAATACCACTTGAAGGTTCTGGGCGCAGCAGAAGCATGGTTGGTTCAGGACCGAACTTTGATTTTTCCCATGATCAATGGTTATTCCAGGATCAATAAGACAATGAATGGCAGTCTCCATTAAATATAATCAAAGAATTAGCTAAAGAAGAAAGAGGCCTAAAACCTTAGAGAGGATATTTCACATCATGTTTATAATTAATTTAATTAAATTCCTAAAGAAAAATAATACGTATATCTTTGGTATTTTTCTTTGTTGATGATGTTGATCATCCGTAATGACCCTTTCAGATTATCTCATTACACTTGTAAGGATCCAAACTAGAATCCCTCTAGCGGTGATCCACACGCACACTGATGGCCTCTGATTGACATTACTTGTTCTCCGGGTGCTAGCACGACAAAGCAAGTGTCTTGTATCTGTCATTCTTGATCACTTGTTCTCTTTCATTGAATAATGTCTCTTGTTCTTGAGAGGGTATAGAAGATGATTCGAGAGTTAAATTTTTTGGCTCAATAATTTTCAATTCACCAGGTGTGTGGTGTGGTGTCTGTCACAATAGGTGTACTTACCTATTTATATACATGGAATTTCAGTTACAATATTTAATTACATAGCATCAATTAAATAAATTCACGAACTTAGAAAAAATAGATGCATTTAAAAATAATACCGCATCATTATTTATGGTGCACCATCTTGTGCTAAATGGAATTATAAATAAAATTCCACGTCATAAAATAATAATAGAATTATTTTAATTTGTGCCAAAAAGTTAAATAATTATTTACCGTCTTGAAAATAATTATTTTACTACTAGACAGACCTTGGTCCACATGAACTCCACATCCATTTATTGAATACCCGAATAAATAAAAAAATAATTTATTCTCTTAAATAAATATTTTATTTAAAAACTAATAAAAAATATTTATTAAATGTTTAATAAAATAAATTTAGATATTTTATTTAATTTATGTTATCATTATAACTTGAATAAAATTATTCCAAAGTCTTGAGAATAATATTTATTTCATTAATTAAATTCAAATAGAATTTAACTGAGACCACCCAAAACACTTAGTGTGTTACCCTCTAGTATTCTTTCTCATTGGAATTAGGAAGCTTTGCCTAAAGCCAAAGAGTAATATCTAGCAACGGGTCAAGGAATCCATGAGAAAGATCGTAAACTCACAAAAATGACATCCACATATTAACACTCAATGTGCAATATAATCCCTTTGTCGCATTATCTCATAAAGTAGGTTTCATGATTGTGTCATCAACTTTTATTCTTAATATGTCGTTATTTGACTTTTTGAAGTAAACTCGTTGTTACACTATGGAAATGGAATTTTGTTTGATGGTTCTATTTCAATCAAAGGTATGAGATATCAACTTCCATAAATGGACGGGACAAATCCTTCCTTGACATTATCAATTAATAACATACCACTCCTGATGCACCCAACGTACCCTACATCCCGCAAACTGTCTACATGACGATTTTCCTTAGTAAATCCCAGTGTGTATGTCATGACAAATATTAATGATAATCATAATGTTTGTGGATAATTACACATGATCAAAGATAGAAATACCGGATGACACCAAAACATGCAGAATTCCTACTAGTGGGTCTTTTCCCATAATCTCTTATCTTGGAGATTACTAATTGAGAACTTCATGAGAGGAAGTCCCATATACTTATGAGTACTCGAACCTGACGGTCTTCATGCTATGTGTCCCATCATTTCATGCCATCCAACCACATAAATATAATTAAGAATATTGTTATAGTAATTCAAGGTTCTCATCATAGTTGAAAACTACCCTGACCTTATCAATGAAACTCATACTATAGGACATTATTACATCATAGTCATGAAAAATAATAAAAAATATGTAATAATAAATTAAATATACATATAATCAATGTAAAACCAGTTGGTTCTAGGAAACAAACTCTTACATGAACACCCACCCCCCTGAAATGGGTGTGTTCGGCATGAAGATCTCAACTTGGGTGTGGTGAGAATAAGAAACATAAGAAATAAATTATAAAAATAAGAAAAAATCAGTCATCCCAACCTAGGGGTTCCAAAACCAACCAATACACAGACACCATCATTACTATTCATTCATTAGAAGCACGCCAACCACAACCAAGTAACCACCCATTGCCAGAAAAAAAATTCCCCATTGAACCCATTCTTGTTTACATATTCATGTGATCCCATTTAAATAATTATTCACTACCAGGAAAAAAACTGGCATACCCACAAGGCAAGGAAGGAAAACCAACCAAGTAGAAAATTAAGCATTCACACCAGGTTCTCTTGTAAATTCACAACAACAAAAGGGATCTGTGGAATACCTCAATGTGCTAGAACCAAACCAAGCCCCAACATATGACCCCAAACAGACTCAAATCCATAAACCAAAAACTCCATAATAGGGGATCCCATCACCATCCACGTCACCCCACAAGAATCAAGTAGAACAACTACACATGTTACCATGATAGAACAAGGAAGTTTTTCATATTCAAACACACCATTCATGAAGTTCCTTCTTTCTGTTTGGATATCTAGGGTGTTCAATCAAGGATTCTTGTTCACCGGACATCCATTTAATCAAAAAAGTTTTCTTGATTAACCAATTTCCATGTTAAACCATCCAATTATCATAGAAGACAGGGGTTCAGTAGTGTGTAAGGAAGGACCAACAACGACCATGATTTTCAGTGGACATAAGTCCATACAAATAACAACATATAATCAAGGGTAAAAGAGTATAACATCATCATCAAACATGCCTCCTACTTATTTAAAATACCCTTTATTATCTTTGTTATGGTTTGGTTTCACCCATCCCCGAAGAAAACATTATCATACCCACCCCACATTATACACACTAAAGAGAGAGGAAGGAAAAACCCAACTTGGATGATCAATGATCGAGGTTTTTCTCCACGTTCCAAGAACTGGGTATGCATGACTTTCTGGGGTGGAACTTTGAGGACTCCAAGAGTGATCAGAAGGGGATCCATTACAGGCACACCACTAGCCGTGGGAAGGGGGACTCCAAACTCACATAGGAAAGGAAAGAGACCATACAAGGGGAAGAAGGAATCCCTGTATGATAAAAGGTGAGATCCTGGAGATACGAGATTTGAATTCTTGAACCACTTTAAGGGAATATAGTGGTTTATCCATGCAGTTGCGTGGTTATATATGATGGAATTAATGGTCATTTAATAATTCTCATTGGAGAGGGGGCCATAACAGCTATGAGTTAAAGGGGTTCCCTTAAAGAGAGAAAAACATGTAACATGGGCGGAACAAGAAATCATGGGAAAGAAGGTGTGACACTGAGGTAAAAGCCACACGTTTTGGTAAGTCAAGGGGCGCCCGACTCTTGGAGTATTTTAGATATCATTTATGGGATTTAAATGGATTTAAAGGGGTATTAAAACACTTTTACATCAAAATAAACATTGTGGAGGTGGAACTTGGAAAACAAGAGAAACTGAAAAAAAATGGTGGGACACCATTTGGTGAGACACCGTAATGGTTCCACCATCAAAATTCCACTGGTTCAATGGAAAAATATAAGTGATGCCACCATTTTCATGTGTGACCACGATGGTGTGACCATTATGGTTCCACCATCACGGTGCCCCTATCACGGTGCCGCTATCACAGTGCTACCGTGACCAGTGCCACTGTTCGGTGGAACCATGTTTGTGGAAAAGTACTGGATCAGGAGGGTCCAATCCATTACATCAGAAACCTATCAAACTATTATCATCCCCATGAATTTAAAACTTACTGGAAAAATAGGTCCAGAAAACCCTCCGTAAGATACCTTTCAGGAGTAACCCTCCTCGATATCTATCACCTGAACAACCACAAATACTCTAATGCTCCACCAGAACACCTCTTCAACATCTAAGAACATATCTCCCTCATAACGATCAAATATATAAGCACTAATACAACTCTTCTCAAGAAACCACACAAAAATATAAGGGCCTCATTGTCTAGACATATGGGTTAGTGGGTCCCTTCCTCCATGCCAAGATACTATACGCTTTGGGAGTGCACTGACTCTCCCGTACGAGTTTATTCACATCCACCTTAATTCTTCTCGATTAGGTATTAGGTCCTCCCATCCCCACAGTCAGGACTCTTCACACCCATCCATAGAATAAGGAAAACAACACATTTCATAGTTAACAAGGTCATGCACTACATCACAAATAATTACAAAACAAAACTGAACACAAGTCAAAAAAAGATCTAGGTACTGGGAGCGCTTATGTGCCTTCCGTTACAAGGTACTCACCTCGTGGACACCATTCCTGCATAACACACAATCCAAGGGAATGGTTCATCCACAAATCACCTTCTCCTCACGACCACAGATCATCATTGGTCTCTCTATAAGCGTCACATCGTCCTCGCTATCTAGAATCCCCCAGTCAAGGTTGTGCGAATCTTTGTGTAGACACCAACGAATCTAGGAAACACGGAAGATGTCTTGCACCTTCTGCAATGGTGGTGGTAGTTCTAGCTGATAAGCCACTTCTTCAACCCTTCTCAACACCTTGAAGGGTCCAATGAACATGGGAGAAAGATTACTTCCCCTATAGAAAATCTGTTGCCCACACCAAGGGTATACCATCATGAACATGTGGTCCACGACCTCGAACTCCAAGGGTCTCCTCCTATGATTGACAAACAACTTCTACCGGTCTTGAGCCTCCATCATAATCTCCCGTATAAGCTGAACCTTCTCCGTCGTGCTCTGCAAACCTATGGGCCAAGAACACTTGCTTCCTTGACCTCTGTCCAGTACACGATTGAGGGACACGACCTCCAGTACAAGGATTCGAATAGAGGAATTCCCATTGTAGAGTGATAGCTATAGTTGTAGTAAAAATCTAATAGAGGAAAGTTTCATACCCACAATCCCGAAAGACCAAAACAGATTCTCGTAGAATATCCTCCAACATCTGGATGGTCTACTCTATCATCCCAACTTTCATGGGGTGGAATGTAGTGTTGAGGCATAACTTGGTGACAAAAGCATGTTGAAATCCTTTCCATACCCATGAGGTAAACCGGGTATCCCTATATGATACTATGGACCTCATAACTCCATGAAACCACACCAACTCATCCACATACCTATATGTTAAGGCATCCACTACACTCGTCTACTTGATTTCTAGGAAGTGAGCTGATTTCGTTAGCTGTTCCACCAATACCTAGATAGCATCGCATCCCCTTGAACTCTGGGTAGTCCCATGACAAAATCCATTGAGATTTCGTTCCACTTCCACTAATGGACATTTAAAGGTTGCAATAGGCCTCATGGGACATGGTGTTCAGTCTTCACCTGTTGAAACATGAGGAAAGTTTCCACAAACTCTGCCACTGCACGCTTCACCCCATGCCACCAAAAATGACCCCTCAATCCCTGGTACGTCTTGGAAACTTTTGGGTGTAGTACCAGGGGTGAGTTTTGGATCTCACCAAGAAATCTCTTGTGCATTTCCACCAGGATGAACATCTTTCCCTGAAACAACATTTGATTCTTCTTGTCTTCCCACTGTCCTCCTAAAGCCTCACCCTGGCTAACATGAACACGCATCACGTCAGCCTCTATGTCCCCCCACTAAGACTTCTCCACCTGTTGAAACAGAGAGGACTGCACTTTCATCTGAAACAAACAGCCTCTGCCATCACACACCCTTGAATCCTAGTTTAGGGTAGCCAAATCCTCTATCACCTACCAATCATATACCAATTCTTTAATGACTTCCTTCTATGACTTCTTGCTCAAGGAATTGGCCACCATGTTCCCCTTTCATGAGGTGTAGGAAATTTTGAAGCCATAGTCCTAAAGAAACTCCATCCACCTCCACTGCGGCAACATCATGTCTCACTGAGAGAAGTTATACGTCAAGATCATATGATTCTTGAAGACCAAAAAGTTCTCCCCGAAGAGGTTGTGCCGAAAAAACATTCGTGCGAACAAAACCGCTACAAGATCCAAGTCATGGGTGACATAGTTACACTCATGGGGATATAAATTCCTAGACCCATAAAAGGTCACCCATTTCTATTGCATCAACACCCACCCCAATCCTTGTATTGAAGCATCACAGAACACATCAAACATCACCCCTATACTTGGAACATCACCAATAGGGCACTAACAAAATTCCCCTTTAGATAATTGAAGGCTTCCTAACACTGCTCACTCCACACAAAGGCCTAGTCCTTTATGGTCAATGATGTCAAAGGAGATGAAACTCGAGAGCCAACAGGCACGAACCTCTAATAATAGCCTGCCAAAACATCGAAACTACGCACCTCCATCACATTATTAGGTGCTTCCCATGAAAAAACTGATTCAAACATTTAAATGTGAACCAATATTACCTACACGGACACCACATTTCCATGTAAGTGCACCTCTCGTGTCCAGAACATGCACTTGGACAACTTCCCATAGAGCAGGTGCAGTCGGAGGACCCCTAAAACTGTTCTCAGATGCTCGGTGTGGTCCTCCCCTGATGTTGAGTAGATCTAGATGTTATTAATAAACATGACTAATAACCGGTCCAGATATTCTTGGAAGATGGATTTCATGACTCCCATGAACATGGATTGTGCGTTCGTAATGCCGAACGACATGACCACAATATCAAATTTTCCATATCTGCACCCGAAGGATGTCTATGAGATGTCACCCTCCTTCACCCTGAACTAGTGATATCCTGACCTCAGGTTGATCTTAGAGAACCATCCTACCCCCATCAACTGATAAAAAAACGTTGTAGATCCTCGAGGGGGGGGGGGTAGCAATTCTTGACTGTTATCTTGTTCAGTCACCGGTAGTCAATACACAACCTGAGACCACCATATTACTTCTTCGAAAACAAGATGAGAGCACCCCATAGAGATGTTATTGGTAGAACAGAACCCTTATTCATCAGATCATGAATCAAAATCCATAACTCTTGTAACTCAGAAGGCACCATCCGATAGGGATCCATCGAAATCAGATGTTCACTGGGTTGCAAGTCTATCCGAAACACAACCTCATGTTGAGGCGGTAGAGACACCACCTATCCAGTGAATACTTTAAAGAACCCACTAATGATCCCCAGGAAATCCATCATATTAATTTCTACAGAATCCACTGAAAGATCATCTAACAAGGACTGAAGGGGCTCCACTCACCCTCAACCAACCTAGAAACCCCACTCGCAGACGAAAGTCACACGTTGTCCATGCATATCTGAAAACATGACCTTTCATCGGAAGCATTCCATTATGGCACACACATAGAACAATCATAAAATTCCTTGAAGAATATCATATAGAATTATTTTTAGAAAAATAAGGTCCCCACTAGACTGATGTGTTCCAAACATCAGTCTACATCCCCGAAAAACATGAGACATGTTGGTCTGGCCTCTGACTAGTGTTCTCAAATCTAGGGCTATGGTATGTCTCTCTAAGTCTAGACCCAAAGCATTGTATAAACTAGGGTGCCTCAAAGGTGTGTGAAGCTCATGAATCAAACAAGGCACAATCAAGAGTGCTAAACAAGATGATCGTAACTCGAACAACCTTTGGCTCTACTGGAACTGCTACCTATACGACGTGAAACTGACCACGCCCAGCTCATCTTCCCCTTGGCTATCAGACTCCTCCATGACCAAGCCCTGGTCGAGGTCCCTGAGTAGTGTCCTATGGGTTGGACTCATCCTGAAATATATTCTCCAGAAGGAGTGGGAGCTCACTGTCCCAACCAATGCTGCTGAAAGGGTCTGGTGAGAAATTGCTGCTGCTAAGGTGGGAAATGAACCCGCCCACCCCTGCTATAGTACACCCAATCTGGGAACTAATTCTGAAAGATCCCACAACATCCATAGATGAATCATCACGGTCCTAGGCCAGCACAGAAGGGGCAAGGACTGGGAGATCAAAACTATAACTGCTTGGGACATCCCCCCATTGGCTGAAAACTAGAATGCCCTGATGCGGGAGGCCTGATGCTAATGGGCATCCCCTTTAACAAGCCCAACTGGATCCCCTCTCATAGTACACCTCCCATAATGTGCATCCTCTCCACCACTTCATCCTTCTTCTGAACCTCCAAGTCCATTTGTAGAGTGAAGGGAGTGACATTATACTGAAGAGAAGGATAGAGTGACTCCAAAAAACATCTCGCCCATGAATCCTCATCCATTAATAGGTCTATAGAAAAATGAAGTAGATCCTTGAACTTGATCTCCAACTCCCTCAATGACATACTCCGCTACTGAAGGAAGAGTATGTCCTACCTCATCTCATCCTTCATTGTGGAAGAGAGGGATTCCACCTAGAACTAACTCTTGAAGTCATTCCATGAAACCTCAGCCTCCCTCTTCTCCCCAAGATAGAGTGTCCACAAATGAAGTGCCACTCCCCGCATATTGAAAATAGCCGGAGGAACCCAGTACTCCATTGGAGCCTGAATCAATCAAAATTCTATCTTCATCTCCTCAAGCCAGCTCTCTTTCTCCATGTCTGATATACTGCCCTCATACTTCCTGAGGGTCTGATACTAAATGGCATGAAGCATCCTTTTCCACTATTCATCATCCAATCTATCATCCCTCTTCATATTAGCCAAATCAGCCTCTTGGTCCTCGATTTACCTCACTACTTGTGGCTCCCATATTAGTGGCATAGTTGCAAAGTAAACAAGGAATTCCTAAGCCTGAGTAGTGTAGAATATATCTTTTAAATATTTCTTAGACTTTTTATTTTTTTTAAATCCCAAAAATACCCAAGACACATAAGAACAAAAATCATTATCATGAATGTTCCTTTCTAAGGGTCTTTACCCTGCAATTAGTGTAGCCTCACTTGGTCATTTGGTAGGTCTAGAGTCCATGCATCCGATCATGGGGCCCCTAAAATACAATGTCCTAGACCGTGTTCCATGGAATATTTCTGTAACACCCCGACCCCAGCTTCCCAGAGTCGGTGCATTACATCGTAACATTGGCATGATCACAAAAGATCAAGTCTCGAAAGACTGATTAGTTTAGTAGCCTTGGAAACACTAGATACATTCATAAGTCTTACATTACATCATAAAGTAAAACAAAACTACAACATCTTCTCTTCATATCCCCTTATATTATCCCTGCTGGTCATTCATATTATACTTCTTCACATCCGGAAAAATATTAAAACATTGAAAGGGGTGAGCTCAGATGCTCAGTAAGTATAACAATATTGCGGAAGCTTTCATAAATAAACATTAACATTTAAGGAAATGTATAACTAAAACAAAAGCCTTTTAAACATGAACTTCAACATAATATGGCAAAATAAAAATGAGATAATGCCATTTACTTATTGACATGGATATTCTACTGGTCGAATAATCACATGCAATATCAATAACCACTTTCATAATGATGGAATGCATAATGCCAGACTATCATAACCACGTAGACAAGGCCTTGTGCCATGACCACAAATAAGATTTTGTCAAGGCCTCGTGGCAAGACACTAGATTGTCTCATGAGACCTGCCGATGCATCAAGGAGCTATAGCGGGCTCCACCCGTCACTTATTAAGTCCAATGCATTCCTCATATGAATAGTTTTAAACATATCATAAACCATAACATAATTGTATCACATAAAACAGGCATAAAGGAAACATAACTTTTCCACATTTAAATCACTAGATATCAATAGAACACATTTATATAATAAAAACTCTTTAAAAACCATCTTCAATACCAAAATAAAAGAAAGTTAAAACTTTGCATTTATTTTTTATTAAAAAAATGATGGCTTGTAGAGGAAGCCGAAACTCAAATAATGGTCACGGCGGTGGAGAAGTCGTTGTCGCCGCATATGTACGGAAAGAAAAACATTCTCATTTTGTCGTTTAGTAAAACGCTTCGTATAAAAAGATTCCTTTTGAATAAACGTAAAAGTCAAAGGGGTTTATACACCGTATAAAAGAAAGTTGTGTATAAAACCAAATATGACTCAATGAAAGGAGATTGAGACGAAGTCCTTAAAAAGATAATTTTTAAAATAAAATAGATCTATTATGTGTATTCACTATAGGTACACATAAATAATACAAAATAATTCATAATAATATCATGACGTAATTGGAAAGTAGGAGATTAACCCAAAGAATGAAAGTTGGGTTAAGAAGTTCCCTTACCTCATGTCCGACTTGACTCAACCGTTCTTTAACCTCCTGAATAATAAACTGGAGTTAATATCTACCTTATTAAGAACCATTTTCAATTTCATTATCCTTTTTATATCACTTATTACAATGTTATGAACGTTATGTAATTATTTAAGTTAATAACGGACGTTTTGTCGATCTTTGGTACTTGTGTCAACAATAACCTTCTTATAATTACAAGTTGTTCATGTGGTGAAATATCCATTATATCCAGAATTATATTCATGATGTAGATATCATATATATCATATATATCCAATATATACATTAATTCATAATATTACGTAACATTTAGAGGTAAGAAATGAAATGCACCGTTCATGGAGACGGTAAGCCGTACGTATGCATGAACGCTACTTTCATTTATATTTCGTATTTAATGTAATGAAATCATAATTATATAAAGGTATAATATAGTTCCAGTATAATATCATATATAATATCATTTACTCCATCCTTTATACATCCCACATATGGCATTAACGATTCACATCACTTTGAGGGGCGGTAGTCCGCACTTCCTAAAATGAGATTATCGCGTTTTACCCATAATGGAAATCATAAAGTATGCCATAAATGAGAAATACAGAAGAATAAGTAAAACATAAATATATTATATATCATATATAAAAATATTGACATCTTAATGGCCACCTTTGAAGGTGTTATATGTGTGTTGAACAATCATCGTTTCGTGAGGCAGAAATTCACCATCCACAGAAACCGTATGTTCATTAACCATTAGATGTATGTGTGTGTAAGTGTAGCTCGAATCCTTCTTATAACAACATCCTAGTATATTGAGGATACTGGTGTTGTTACAAAAGAAATTAATAAAAAGAGTTTAGGGGGTTTTAGAAGAAAAATAAAACAAAACAACATTAGAAAAGACATTACCTCAAAATCGGGTAACTCTTTTTGATTTGAGCCAAAGGCTTCCTTGGGAAGAGTTCTGCCCAAAGTGAGGCTTCTAGGAGTAAGAGGGGGAAGTTGGGAGAGTATTTTGGCAGAGGTCGGCCGAGCCAAATGGCTTGATGGTGTGAATAAGGTGGGAGAGGTGGGGGCCTTTTATAAGTGGAGAGGAGGGGCACTTTTGGAAAGTAATGAAATGTTACATTATTACACAATTCTTTTCAGATTATAAAGGTCCCACACTTATATAATTCGTGGCTAAGGTGATAAGGGTTCTAAATCTACCCATCCAATAGTCTTTGGACAAGTGTAAGCCTTGGATTTTACATTATCTTTCCATTTTATTTAAATCGTTAAATAATGAGGTCATCGCTGCATCATCATGATGTCATAAATAATTTAATTTATTTAATGTCTAAAAATTATAAAAAAAATACTATGATGTAGGAAATCGTTTTAGCTTTCTAATTAATATTTATAATCAAAATTTGGACTTGTGTAACCCCACTTAAAAGCTGTTTTAGTAAAACAACTCATGTTTGTGTCAATTTAATTTTAACATTAAAGAAATATATATTAATGTCATTTTCCAACTAAAGTGGCTCCATGGGGTCCCCAAGTTGACCCATGGGTTGTCTTGGTCGGCCATGACTCATCCAATAGGAGTAGGACAAGTGTCAAGCTCATCTCATATTATTAAAACATTATTTTTACCTTAAACTACACTAATTACCTCTAATCGCGATTAAGAACTTAAAAGTTACTATTCACCAAAAAATTATTTTGATCTCATTGAACCAAATTTTACTTCTTAATGACAACCATGTATGTCGGATTTTTGAAAATCAAATCATAGAAATGGTAATATTTCATTCAAACGAAAAATCAGTTATTTAACTACCACTTAGTGGTTTCACTATTCATCAAAAATTGAAGTTTTTCAGAACAATGCCAAAATTTCACCCTAAGCTATAATTGATATTCCGAATTAAAAAATGATTTCTATTTTACAAAATTCCAAACATATAAGTTGCATTAATTAATTTTATAATTAATTCCCGCTGTTACGACAAATAGCGTGTTTTTAAGAAACAATTTATATCAAAAGATTGGCAATTGTTTATGTCCAATTTCAATGTTAAATTAATTCTAATGACCACCATTGGATAAAATGGTAAAAATATATTCTAATTATACTTTAAAACCACTAAATAGTATAATTTATCACAATAAATTATTTTGATTAAAAAAGTTGTTTTAAGTATTTATCACTATTCATAAAATATTGGAAGTTCTCAGAAAGTTACAAATAATTAAACATAAGATAATTTAGATATTACGAATACAAAAATGAAGTCCATTTTGAAATATAAACTTTCTATAATTTTAAAAAGTGGTTATTACTATTCATAATGGCTACTTTGATTTGTCGCGGTGTTTTAGAACTCGAAGTTGTGTACAATGCAAGCTATTGCATTATTGAATGAAAAGCGTATCATGGAAGCTCGGGGTGTTACATTCTCCCCTCCTTCAATAAATTGCGTCCTCGCAATTTGAGATTTTTCTTTGTAAATAAAAGTTTGAAAATAGAAAATACCTTTGTGGAAAACCCACATCGGAAATAAGGTTAATAAATATATAACATTAAAAGAAAGCAAGATAAGTACAAAGGTCACCCGATATAGCCCATTCTAGGATTCTATGAAAATATGGATATGGAGGAGAAACAAACCATCAAGGTCTGATGGAGAGTTATAGAAAACAGGATTAGGAGAAAGTTTAACTACAAGAAAATCAAAAACTTGTGATTGGTTAAACGGTCATTGAATCCCCAGTTGGAAAAGTTAACCGAAAAAATTTTTGTTTTAAGTTACCTTTTATAATGTTGAGGAATTTATTTAGGATATTTACTAAGAACATAAGGGAATATACATACTTGTTATGTATAATTTCATTCGTTAGTAAATTTTTACCACAAACCCAACTTTTACTCCAAATGGTAACGGAACTCAAAAATATTCTATTTATCCTAATTGTATAAGGTTCCAAATATTAACACATACCATTTAGATTAGAAAAACTATTTTGTAATAACCAGGTACATCACGTAGTCCATTGGTAGGCGATTAATCCCAATCGCACTATGGTTATGGGTTCGATACCCACAGCTTTGTCCGACGCGATGGGTTGTCACTCGGTCTGCGTGTTGTCCTTTTTATAAATATCCAAAAATAAACTTAACAATAGTATCCAATGTAAAATATAATCCATTCCAACCTTTATAGTTATCCAAAATACTTCTGTCCAACTCACAGTCCAGATTTTATGAGGAAGGTAAACATAATGAAGCTCCCTTTTTTTCCTGCGTAACAACATGTGAACACATTCATCATGTATTCTTTTAAAACACTGCAACATATTGAATTACCATAAATCCTTATTGATTACATTCATGATCCCTTATTCCTTATAGAAAACTAGATATACTCCTTCTATCCAAAAATGTATACAAATCATTAATCAGTTTCAGGGATGTTAAGAATATCCAACATAATTTATCCGAATCAATCATGTCTTATTCCAAAATCACTATCTTGGTATCAGAACCATATTATGGTTTATCTTTCTCTCAACCATATATTTTCCAAAAATTTAACCTACTTTGGAGTAACTTTTCTTGTTTCCACACAATCTCAAGTCCTAGATGAAATAGTAATGCAGTACAATCCTTATATACTCCATAATTATTATAACCAGTACATCATTGATACAACACTCAAATTACAAAATTCTTTAATAACAACATAAGAACTCTAATCATTATTCCTCATATGTGGTAGTATCATAACTTTATTATTATCCAATAACATCATTTGGGACATACTCTGATGATTTGGACATTGGTTTGCGTAGTGTCCCCAATCCTTGCAGAAGAAGCATTGTACATTTGAAACCATTTTCTTACCCTTGCAGTCATGCACTTTGTGTCCTTTTTCTCTACACTTATAACAAACTCCCATTCCCTTTAGGCAAGTTCCATGATGTTTCATCCCACAATTACCACATATTGGAAAATTCTTCATTCCCCTCATCCCTTTATCCATCATTCTCTCTTCCATCCCTTTCATCTCTTGCTTCGTTTCAAAGCCATAGGACTCAGAGAATTCTTTACTTATCTTATTAACACATGATACTATTTCTTCATATGTTGATAACACATGGGAGACTAATTCCTTTCGAAATGTTGGCTTAATACCGTGAAAGATACGATACTTCTTACTCTTTGGATCATACGTATTGCTGGAGTTCACATTCCTTCTACTGGGCGCCATTTCTATACAATGGCATAAACTAGGTTAGTTTATGAATTACAATGAATAATTCCAAACTTTTAAAATACTTAAAGTAAATTGAACGGTTTATGGATATAATCCATAATCATAATAATGTTTCCTTTGAGGAAGTATATACTCATAAACCCTACATATCGGTTTGTAAAGAAAATGATAATTATCCTAAGCAAATCCCCCTGGAGTGTCGTAACTAGGAGTGCAGCAAGGCCCGTTGTCGTGCACCAGTTCCCGTTTGAGTCTAGCTCAAAGCGGTGTTTTCGGGTTTTACCCCTAGGTACATCTGTGCCAGAGCTGCCTCTACCTGCTCGTATCCAGACAGGGATGTATTGCTCGGAAAACTCATAACATCTCTATAATACCAAAATTCTAGGAAGTTCTTCTATACTAATCCTCAAAGTCTATCTTTGGGCTATGTTCTCTAATCAGAGTTTATCTAATTCTAGCTTCCAAGGTTAGTACTAAACTGCCTCTGATACCAACTGTAACGCCCCGACCCCAGCTTCCCAGAGTCGGTGCATTACTGCGTAACATTGGCATGATCACAAAAGATCAAGTCTCGAAAGACCGATTAGTTTAGTAGCCTTGGAAACACTAGATACATTCATAAGTCTTACATTACATCATAAAGTAAAACAAAACTACAACATCTTCTCTTCATATCCCCTTATATTATCCCTGTAGGTCATTCATATTATACTTCTTCACATCCTGAAAAATATTAAAACATTGAAAGGGGTGAGCTCAGATGCTCAGAAAGTATAACAATATTGCGGAAGTTTTCATAAATAAACATTAACATTTAAGGCAATGTATAACTAAAACAAAAGCCTTTTAAACATTAACTTCAACATAATATGGCAAAAGAAAAATGAGATAATGCCATTTACTTATTGACATGGATATTCTACTGGTCGAATAATCACATGCAATATCAATAACCACTTTCATAATGATGGAATGCATAATGCCAGACTATCATAACCACGTAGCCAAGGCCTTGTGCCAAGACCACAAATAATATTTTGTCAAGGCCTCGTGCCAAGACACTAGTTTGTCTCATGAGACCTGCCGATGCATCGAGGAGCTATAGCAGGCTCCACCCGTCACTTATTAAGTCCAATGCATTCCTCATATGAATAGTTTTAAACATATCATAAACCATAACATAATCGTATCACATAAAACAGGCATAAAGGAAACATAACTTTTCCACATTTCAATCACTAGATATCAATACAACACATTGATATAATAAAAACTCTTTAAAAACCATCTTCAATACCAAAATAAAAGAAAGTTTAAACTTTGCATTTATTTTTTATTAAAAAAAATGATGGCTTGTAGAGGAAGCCGAAACTCAAATAATGGTCACGGCGGCGGAGAAGTCGTTGTCGCCGCACATGTACGGAAAGAAAAACATTCTCTTTTTGTAGTTTAGTAAAACGCTTCGTATAAAAATATTCCTTTTGAATAAACGTAAAAGTCAAAGGGGTTTATACACCGTATAAAAGAAAGTTGTGTATAAAACCAAATATGACTCAATGAAAGGAGATTGAGACGAAGTCCTTAAAAAGATAATTTTTAAAATAAAATAGATCTATTATGTGTATTCACTATAGGTACACATAAAGAATACAAAATAATTCATAATAATATCATGACGTAATTGGAAAGTAGGAGATTAACCCAAAGAATGGAAGTTGGGTTAAGAAGTTCCCTTACCTCATGTCCGACTTGACTCAACCATTCTTTAACCTCCTGAATAATAAACTAGAGTTAATATCTACCTTATTAAGAACCATTTTCAATTTCATTATCCTTTTTATATCACTTATTACAATGTTATGAACGTTGTGTAATTATTTAAGTTAATAACGGTCGTTTTGTCGATCTTTGGTACTTGTGTCAACAATAACCTTATTATAATTACAAGTTGTTCATGTGGTGAAATATCCATTATATCCAGAATTATATTCATGATGTAGATATCATATATATCATATATATCCATTATATACATTCATTCATAATATTACGTAACATTTAGAGGTAAGAAATGAAATGCACCATTCATGGAGACAGTAAGCCGTACGTACGCATGAACGCTACTTTCATTTCTATTTCGTATTTAATGTAATGAAATCATAATTATATAAAGGTATAATATAGTTCCAGTATAATATCATATATAATATCATTTACTCCATCCTTTATACATCCCATATATGGCATTAACGATTCACATCACTTTGAGGGGGCGGTAGTCCACACTTCCTAAAATGAGATTATCACGTTTTACCCATAATGGAAATCATAAAGTATGACATAAATGAGAAATACAGAAGAATAAGTAAAACATAAATATATTATATATCATATATAAAAATATTGACATCTTAATGGCCACCATTGAAGGTGTTATATGAGTGTTGAACAATCATCGTTTCGTGAGGCAGAAATTCACCATCCACAGAAACCGTATGTTCATTAACCATTAGATGTATATGTGTGTAAGTGTAGCTCGAATCCTTCATATAACAACATACTAGTATATTGAGGATACTGTTTTTGTTACAAAAGAAATTAATAAAAAGAGTTTAGGGGGTTTGAGAAGAAAAATAAAACAAAACAACATTAGAAAAGACATTACCTCAAAATCGGGTAACTATTTTTGATTTGATCCAAAGGCTTCCTTGGGAAGAGTTATGCCCAAAGTGAGGCTTCTAGGAGTAAGAGGGGGAAGTTGGGAGAGTATTTGGGCAGAGGTTGGCCGAGCCAAATGGCTTGAAGGTGTGAATAAGGTGGGAGAGGTGGGGGCCTTTTATAAGTGGAGAGGAGGGGCACTTTTGGAAAGTAATGAAATGTTACATTATTACACAATGCTTTTCGGATTCTAAAGGTCCCACACTTATATAATTCGTGTATAAGGTGATAAGGTTTCGAAATCTACCCATAAAATAGTCTTTGGACAAGTGTAAGCCTTGGATTTTACATTATCTTTCCATTTTATTTAAATCGTTAAATAATGAGGTCATCGCTGTATCATCATGATGTCATAAATAATTTAATTTATTTAATGTCTAAAAATTATAAAAAAAATACTATGATGTAGGAAATATTTTTAGCTTTCTAATTAATATTTATAATCAAAATTTTGACTTGTGTAACCCCACTTAAAAACTATTTTAGTAAAACAACTCATGTTTGTGTCAATTTAATTTTAACATTAAATAAATATATATTAATGTCATTTTCCAACTAAAGTGGCTCCATGGGGTCCCCAAGTTGACCCATGGGTTGTCTTGGTCGGCCATGACTCATCCAATAGGAGTAGGACAAGTGTCAAACTCAACTCATATTATTAAAACATTATTTTTACCTTAAACTACACTAATTACCTCTAATCGCGATTAAGAACTTAAAAGTTACTATTCACCAAAAAATTATTTTGATCTCATTGAACCACATTTTACTTCTTAATTACAACCATGTATGTCGGATTTTTGAAAATCAAATCACAGAAGTGGTAATATTTCATTTAAACGAAAAATCATTTATTTAACTACCACTTAGTGGTTTCACTATTCATAAAAACTTGAAGTTTTTCAGAACAATGCCAAAATTTCACCCTAAGCTATAATTGATATTCCGAATTCAAAAATGATGTCTATTTTAAAAAATTCCAAACATATAAGTTGCATTAATAAATTTTATAATTAATTACCGCTGTTACGACAACTAGCGTGTTTTTAAGAAACAATTTATATCAAAAGATTGGCAATTGTTTATGTCCAATTTCAATGTTAAATTAATTCTAATGACCACCATTGGATAAAATGGTAAAAATATATTCTAATTATACTTTAAAACCACTAAATAGTATAATTTATCACAATAAATTATTTTTATTAAAAAAGTTGTTTTAAGTATTTATCACTATTCATAAAATATTGGAAGTTCTCAGAAAGTTACAAATAATTAAACTTAAGATAATTTAGATATTACGAATAAAAAAATGAAGTCCATTTTGAAATATAAAATTTCTATAATTTTAAAAAGTGGTTATTACTATTCATAACGGCTACTTTGATTAGTCGCGGTGTTTTAGAACTCGAAGTTACGTACAATGCAAGCTATTGCATTATTGAATGAGAAGCGTATCGTGGAAGCTCGGGGTGTTACAATTTCACACACCAAGAATTCATAATACTGTTTCTCTACCGTCCCATTCAATCATTACTGTGGATAACTCCAAAATCCATCATATCTCTCAACCATTCCCTCTGATACCATTCAGTCATGACCCTCCTTCACCAAGATGAGGGAAGGGGCGACAGATTACCAGACCCATCCCTCTTCAAGTTGAATGAGATAAAATGACCCCCAAGGACTGCCTTCAATAGGTCCCAAAGTGATAACTAGCCCTAAGGGTATAAAATCACACATAATATGGAAGACATTACCCTTTTTATTTATTAGGATTGTGAGAGAAGATAGTAAATCCAAAACAACACCAAAAATATAAGTCAAATTAAAGCAAAGACAATTAATCCCCACAATAATGTTCTAATAATAAGTGCTACAAAGTACAAGAAAACTCTAAGGGGAAGTACCAAAAGAAAAGAAAATTTGCCACGCCAACGGTCCCGGTCTTTGAGGTAATAGTGTCCGACACGGTCCTAGAAGTCCTTCTAGAAACCTGAAAGAAGTTTTATATATGTAGGGTGAGATTACAGGTATACTCAGTAGGGAAAACTAAAATATCTCATGCACAAGTGGTGAGGAATTATAATTCCCCTTGAGAAAAGGATATGAGCAAAACACCTAGCAAGGAAACAATCCACCCAACATCACCAAGGAAAACTCCCCAAACAACACAAGTCAAGTAAAATAGTTTTAATAACACATTGATGTTTGGATACCGCACACCACATTCCCACTAGTTTTTGAAGACATCCTATGTGTCAGACCTCCAACATGATTCTCACCGCTGTCCCACTGCCATACCCAGCCCTCACACACCATGGCTACCACAACAGCACATCACACCCAAAAACACCTAGGCCACAACAACCACACATAACCATGCCCACAAACACCTGAGCCAGAACAACTACCACCACGCTCAATGACACCTGGGACCAAACAAATACTTCCATGATTAAAGACACCAGTGCCTCATCACGAAGACACTTGTGAAACAACCAACCTGCACACACTTAGGGAAACCACAACAACTACCCTACTTGAAGAATCATGGGCTCTAATGATGCTTAGGCCATCATAGCCTACACGACGAGTCTTGGGATACTCAGGAAAGGGAGCAGAAAATAAGTTAATAACCAGCCACTCATATGAGTGTTGGAAAAAACAACCTCCCCCATGAAATGGGGGTGTTCAACACGATGTTCTCTACTTGGGTGGGGTAAGAATAAGAAATATAAGAACTAAATTATTCATATAGGTAAACCAACACTAATCCTAACCTATGGATTCCAAAACTAGCCCATACACAAACTCACTCGTTACTATTCATTCATAAATATCACAACAACCACAATAAAGTCACAACCCATTAACATAAAACAATTACCCACTGAACCCATTCTTGTTATCATATTCATGTGATTCAACATAAATAATTCTTTATTACCGGGAAACTAATAGGAATAGACAAAATCTAAGGATGGAAAAAGAACGAAGCATAAAATTAATCATTCTCACCCAGTTCTCTTGTAATGTCACAACAACAAATGGGATCCATGAGATCCCTCAAAGTACTAGAACCAAACCAAGCCCCAAAATATGCCCCAAATGGCCTTATATCCACAAAATAGTAACTACACAACATATGATACCATCCCCATCCACGTCACCCCACAAGTATCATGCAGAACAACAATAAATGTTACCAAGATTGAGAAAGGGAGTTTTTCATATTCAAACGCACCATTAATTATGTTCCTTATTTTTGTTTGGTTAACCGAGGTGATCACACAAGGATTCTTGTTCACTGGACATCAATTTGATAAAGTGAGTTTACATGATTAACCAATTTCAATGTTACATCCATTCAATCACCACAGAAGACATGGGTTCATTAGTGTGCAAGGAAATACCACCAACGACCATGATTTTATATGGACATAAGCCCATATAATTCAAAACATAAAAACAGGGGTAAAAGAGTATAACAACATCATCAAACATGCCCATTCATTCTTTTAAATCCCATTTATTATCTTTTTTAAGGTTTTGTTTCATCCATATTCAAAGGAAAAATTATCATACTCCCCCTGTATGATACACAATAAATAAGGACTCAGGAAAAACCCTACCTAGATGATCAAAGATCAATGTTTTTCTCCATGCGCCAGGAACTAGGGATGCGTGGCTTGAAGGGGTGGAACTCTGAGGACTCCAAGAGTGAGCAGGAGGGGCTCCAGCAGAGGTGCACCACTAGACTTATTAAGGGGAACTCTAAATTAACCACATAAATGAGAGAGACTATCCAAGGAGAAGAATGAATCTCTGTGCGATAAAAATTGAGATCCTAGAGTTAAAAGATTTTTATTCTTAAACCTCTTTAAAGGTGGATCATGGTTTATCCATGAGGATGGTTGGTTAAACATGATGGAATTAATTATCATTTAATAATTCTCATTGAAGAGGTTTCCATAATGACAATGTGTTAAAGGGTTTCCTTTAAACAGAGGAAAATGTGTAATAGGGGTGGAATGGGAAAGCATGGAAAAAGGGTGTGGAATCGATGGAAAAGCCACATGTATTAGTAATTCATGGGTCGCTTGGATCTTGTGGGATTTTATATATCATTTATTGGATTTAAATGGCATTGAATGTGGAATTACAACACTTTTATGTCAAAATAAACATTACGGGGGAAAAACTGGGAAAACACATGAAACTGGAAATAATGGGTGGGACACCATTTGGTGAGACACTATAAGGGTTCCACAATCACGGTTACACCTTCATGGTGCCACCGGTTAGATTGAAAACTATAACTGGTGCCACTGTTTAATTGTGTGACCGTTACATTGCGATCATTGTGGTGCTACCATCATGGTGCCACTATCATGGTGTTTCCATGACCAGGGTCACCGCTATGGTGCCACCATCACAATGCTACTATCATGCTGCCAACATGACCGGTGCCACTCTTTGGTGGAAGCGAGTTTTTGGCAAATTACTGGACCTGGAGGGTCAATTCCCTTTCAGTTTTGGGGGTTGGAGTTCCAGTTTTGGGAGATAAAGGGTGAGGCACATGGTTAGTGATTTTGTTTACTAATAGTGCACCTCAACTATACCAAGTAGAGAGGGTGAATCATGGTTTTTCAAACCATGAAATTGTTTCAAAGGAAACATGGAAAACCAAAAACTTATTATAGGTTCACAATTTGTGATTTTTTAATGGTTTTTTTAACATTGTTCCTAGACTGTGTGGGGTGTGGTCATTCAAATAGTTCTAAATGCATAATTTTTGTGTGGTTTTTCATACTATGAGAATAAACCATGTGATGTGTGTGTAAATGGGAAATTCATATCAAACAATTTGTGAATAATTTAACTAACTATCTGACCAAATTTTGTGCCCATTTAAAAGGTTAAAATTACACTTTTACACCTATTTTCATTAATTATACAACACATGTTTTAAATTATCCCATTTTGTAAAGTATCCATGAGAGTTCTACTTATTTCACTATTTATTAGATCCACCTCAATTAGACTCTGATATAATTATTTATTCTCACATTGGAAACTCACTGTAAGGATTACATCACACATTCATCCTTTTTGTATTTTCTTATCTATCATTGGTGTCATCCTTGTGTGGCCTGTAACATCCAGACCTTGGTTCTAAATGCTGACCCATGTAATAAACACAATACCAAAAACCAAATAGAAGATATGTAATTCCATATATGTGTCATGTTTCAATATGAAAAAACCCAAATAAATAAAGGCAATAAAATTTCCCAAGAAGGTATTGAATCATATATGGTTTCCTCATCCATTTCCCATCCCATATCATCCATCTGACACTAGGCCTTTTCCCATGACTTTTCCTTTAAGCATGTAATATATTTTGGTTCCGATCATGAATGAGGAGTAGGGTTTTGGTACAATTTATTAGGACACAACCAATGGCGTCTAAAATAACATAGAGCCAACAATAGTGTTTTAAGTTGAATAAAGAATAAATACCCACAATAAAGTAAATATTTTGAATTTTTTTCAATTATTCTTTATTTATAGAAATATACAGTCAAGTTACCACGAACACCTAAAATCTCAATACCTTCTTCATCCAATGTTGGAGCCTAAGCTATCCCCAAGGTAAATCATGTATTTGAATTCAATTGTTTCCATTCATTATTTAATGTCTCACCAGAAATCCATTGTTACAATTAATTTTTTCAATTCACATATGAATTACATTTTTACCATTCATTGTCTCAATTCAGATATGAATTTCATTATCTCAATTCACATATGAATTTGTTACTGTTACCATTAATTTTCTCAATTAACATTTGAATTACATTTTTACCATTCACTTCCTAAATTAAAATATGAATCAATATCACAATATAAAATATACCATAAAATCCATTAATTAATTCACCAGTTAATTAATCTGATACAACTGTTTCATATTAAACACTATTCAATTACTTACTTCAAAAATTAATTAATCAAATCCATATCTTTAATTAATTCAACAATTATATAATAACAACTATATCATTAATTAATTAAAATATTAATTAATCACTTCTATCCCGTTATTTAATTTGAAAATTAATTTATCCCATCTATCTCATTATTAATTCAAAAATTAATTAATTACCTTAATCCCATTAATTAACTAAATTGATTAATTAATATAATTCAATCAATCAAATATTCACAATAATCACTACAAATTAATTCAAAAATTATTTAATTAAATTTTAAAATCCATAGTATCCCCATAATTAATTCCCATATTAATTATCCCATTATAATAATCTCAATATCACCACAATTAATTAAACAATTAAATTTTTTAAATCAATTAATTTCATATTCCAAAAAATTCCTATAAATTAACTCAATAATTAATTAAACATGTTCAAAAATTTATATATTCCCAAATTCACAATCCCTTAATTAATTAATTCCCCAAATTATTTTATTTAAATTAAAAAAACTAAATTTCTAATCATTCAATATCATTTATAAAACTATCAACACATAAATCAAATAATGTCATTGGGATTTGAATAATTGACCGCCTTCCTCAATATTGAGGATATATTATTATGATTGGAAATCCAAAATTTTCGATGAATAATCATGTAGAACCAGATATTGATTCAATTCCAAGATCCATGATTTTAATAAATAAAAATCTAAACTACCTAGATTGGTATCTAGAACCAACAATAGGTAACATCCCTCTTTTTACCCAGAATGTGGAGTAAGAGGGTTAGATATATCTATTTATGGTGAAACCACATACCTGGAATGGTACACATCTTAAATCTCCTCATCGATGCGCCAATAACTGAGGTCTGGAGCCCTAAGAATTCATCGGGGAACTGCCAAAATGAGAGGAATCAAATATGTCTAAGTAAGAGTCAATTTTGGGTTAAAATTCTGGGGTTCGGGATAATAAAAAATAATTTTCAGGATAATATAAATCATGTTTAGGGTTTACATTAACTATGTTCCTTAACTAATAACCTCATCTAGGGGGTTCATGGTTTATCCTTTTTGGGTTAACGGTTTGAAAAAACTTCGTTCCATCCATTTGAATCCCCTTGGATTGGGTTCACACTATTTTCTACCTTGGGGTTCACAATTAGGGGAAACCATGCTCCAACTGTGTTGTACCCCCTTTTTTACATTTTTCCTAAATATTCGTCCAAAAATACCCCATGATAAAAAATTAAAAGATCTCAATACAAGGAAAATGATTACTTGTAAACAAGACTGAGACATCTCTAGGAAATGTCGAGTTTTTACAATCTCCCAAGCATATATCAACCCATACTCGAGTTTTATTCCCAATAATATATAAGATTATAATCTAAAATGATTGGGCCCTAGATCCCTCATATACATATCTCTACCACATGATTCTTCATGCAAATTTCCATGTTTCCATAATACATGAACTATCAACACAATCTTCCAGGAGGCACGTTCTCACTATGATCCAACACACGTATTAGTTTCTCAATAAATCATGCATTTATCTAAACCTCAACTTCATCCACAAAAATCAAATGAGAAGCGTTGGGGTGATAATAACAATGTTTTAACACAATAAAGAATTCATGATTTGAAGCATATCTCTATAGAAGTGTCAATCAGTATGCCACGAGCCCGATTCTATCCAAAACCTCAACTTGATCAACAAACCTGTGTTCTAACCATCCCTGCGAAAAATACTATAGTGAAAAAATTAAGGCAACACCCAAATGAATACACTATCATTTTCTATGTATTATGGGGTCATCGACCTTGATTAACATATGACATATTTCTACTTATAGCTAGGACAAATTATTCTGAATCAGTTGAACCTACTGCAAGGTATCCTACAAAAAACTCAGTCACAATAACTCTATCTCACATACCTCCCTTAAACATAGAGTTGATCTACATTGACTACCATAAAGTTCCTCGTGTGGTTACACCTTTATAGTATCATGAAAACTGTTATTATAGTAAAAATACAAATGTTCCAAGTGCTTCCCTCAATACCCTCTAATGTCAGAGTCGCATGCTCGAAAATATCCTCAATCACCTCTATAGTATGTTTTGACTACCAATCTATCTATGGGTGGAAATACATACTGGAAAAACCCTATGTATGAATAACCTTATATAATCCCTTCTAGAATAATGATGTAAAATCTGAGTGATGGTCTGAAATTATAGTCTGAGGTACCCCATTAAGATAAAATACCTCTCTATCATAAAAATATCCTAGATTATCCATTGGGGAATTCTCTTATATAGGAATGAAATTCCCTACCATTGTAAAACAATCAATAATCACCCAATTAATGTCATTATTCAAAGGAATCCTCTAGAGACCCACCATAAAGACCATGGTAGCATCATCCCATTTCCATTATGGAATGAAAAAAAATTATATCAAGCCACCTATTTTTTTTAATCTTATTATTCACCTATTTGATGGTGTATCATGGTGTAACAAACCTTAATACATCCTTTTTCTTGTCTAGGCACCGAAACTATCGTCATAGGTCTAAGTATATTTTTCTTCACACCTGGATGTACTGCCCACATTGGGGGATGCAATTGATGAATTATATCCTCCCTAATGTTCATAGGTATGACTACTTGTTTCCCATCATAGAATATCTCATCCTCATCTATGCTCCATTCTGAAGGTGACTCTTAATAATTAAGGATTTCGGTCAATTTTAAACATTGTGGATCGACATACTGCATATCCATGTTAGGTATAGAAAGCATATAATCTTTTGAAAATGACATGAGAGTCATTTAATCCCAATCCATCCAGACCCCAACATGCATCTTAGCCAACAATGTCATCATTTACCACTCATCACTGGTCTCCTAAACCACCCGACTCTGAGTTTTCCTAATCAAATTTTCAGCCACATTTTCACCTTCATATGTGTATAATCTAGCTCAAAAAATGACTACATATACTCAACCCACCTCTACTTCCGGATATTCAAATTTCTATGTGAAATATTATAATTCAATCTCCTATGAATAGTATACATAGTATACATCTAACCCAATAGAAAATACTACAAACACAATAAACCATAAACCATTTTATCTATCTTGGGGTTGTACATTGTTTATTTTTATTCATGTTCCTCACACAACCAGGACACATATTCCAAAAAATTATTTCCTTTCATAAAAAACATTACATGTTCTATTATAGAAGAATCTCAATACACCATGTACTCCTCACATAGATTATGTAGGATTACGATTGTTGTTGATGTAAATCACATCAATAACTCATATAAACCATTCACACATACTCTAGACTATTCAATATTTTACCATTATGGATTAATCTGAAACATGGTGCTAATAAATGTAAAAATTCCAGGATGAACCTCTTATAATATACTAGTTACCCCATAAAACTATTGACATAAAATATTATTCTCGGGATGCTTCCAAGAAACCACAACATGAACCTTCTCTGGGTCCACTAACACACCTTCATCCAAGATGGTGGGTTACAAGAAGTGTACATGACTAATCCATGACTAAAACTTATATATATTGGCTTATTGAAAATTATCTCTCACTGTACTCGGGATAATGTCAAGATGTAGGGTATGATCATTGTGAGTCTTGGAGTACAACAAGATGTCATACAGAAACACCAGTTCATAATGATCAAGGTACATATCGTAGATTCTATTCATCAAGGAAATAAATACTGAATACGAATTCATCAACCCAAATGACATTACAGAAAACTCATATAGTATGTACCTACATCTAAAGGAATTTATCTGTATATCAGATGGTCGCACTATCAGCAGATTATAACCAAAACTAAAGTACATCATTGAAAAGACACAGAATCCCCCATCTATTAAAATTAGGAATTAATACCTAGAAAAGGATACCATTTCATAATAGTATCCCAGTTCAACTTCTTGTAATCAACCCATAATCATATACTCATATCACTCTTGTTTGAAAACAACACTGGATATTCCCTTGTTATAGTACTCATACGGATAAAACCCTTATCCTCAAACTCATCTGACTGAGTCTCGAGATCTATAACATCATTCAATGCCATTATGAATGGAGTAATAAAATTTGGGTCCGCCTCTGGTATGTGATCAATTATAAATTCTAGATCTCTCTTAGGTGGAAGCCATGAGATGCCTTCATGAAATACATCCTGAAACCATTCCACTCGTGATGTAATAACATCATGCTTCAAATTCTCATCATCCAAAAATATACTGAAATCCTTGGTGGTATGATCCACTGATTTCTCATGAATATACCCTTCATGGATCATCTTGATTTCCCACTCTCCATGGTGACTATAATTTCCACCTTTATGATAGGTAAAAGTCACTATCCTCCGGAAAAAATTTCTATTTGATAAGTATGCTACTAACTAGTCCATACCCATAAATATGTAAAATCTAGACATTTCTTGAATGTAAGGATCCCACAGAAATCAATACTCCCCATTCTTAAGAGAACATCCCAAGTGTAAAAATATGTCTATAGACCGTACTCCAATTATTGTATCTAACTTCATCACCAAACTATTGAACTCCATTTCTAGGATTAAAAAACTCACAAATTTTTCAGAAATAAAATAATAAGATGAAATAGTAAAAAATAATGAACTATATAGAATAAAATCTACAAGAAGAGTACCTCTAATAGTCAGTAGTTCAACCTCACTATCCCCCAGTGAAGGATAAATTGAAGGCAACTGTCCAGCCCCCTTCCCTATGATGAAGTCTGAGTCCAATGAGTTTCATCAATATGATGATATGGGAACTCTTTCCCAGAAGTACCACATCCACTACCTCTATCTTCATGTCCATTAGAACTCCTTATTCCAAACTAATATGGTGTAGAAGATCCCCATCCCACACTCTGGTTCAATCTTGCTCTTCCATTACTACATGTCTGTCAAGTGTTCTTGAAAAAAATTTGTAGATGTCCAATCATACCACAATATCATAACTCTCTTGGTGGTCATGGATAATGTCTAAGATAGTGTTGTAGCCTCTTTTACTGGGGGAAATGAACTCAGGCAAGATCCGGAGTAAATAATCCTTCCCCCTGACCACTCTTACTACTAAGCCCATAGAAAACAACCTTATAGGGATGATTCCTTCTCTCAAAATACTGAACTATTATTCTTTATGAAGAAACCCTCTATCTTACACTAGAATGATCCTAAAAGTTCTCCTTATCTATGAGATCATGGTCCACCACCACATCAAATTTATTTAATTGGAATATGTTATCAAGATACTTAGTCTCAAAATTTAGTCTGTCCCAGAAAAACCAAATTATATCATTGTCATCCCTTTGAAATTTTGGGACAATGTTATTCAAATATACAAAGAATCCATGATATTTCATCACAAAAATACAATCCTATGTCATCCACTTGAACTTAGCTTCTCTCCCCTTCCATAGTGTCTTGAGATAAATTTTATCTGGGAACTTCTTCAAAAAAAGTCCTTATTCAACATACCATCAGCCTCTCTAGTCTGAGCCTAAACACCCCTCCAATAGTTTTCTAATCATAATAGCATATAATCTGAATCCCTGACCATCTTCTCATAAATAACCTCTAAATGGTCATGTATTTTTTAATGGATTCATTCTAGAACACTTCTGTAACGCCCCGACCCCAGCTACCCGGAGTCGGTGCATTACTTCATAACATTGGCATGATCACAAAAGATCAAGTATCGAAAGACCGATTAGTTTAGTAGCCTTGGAAACACTAGATACATTCATAATTCTTTCATTACATCAAAAAGTAAACAAACTACAATAACATGGTCTTCATAATCCTCACTCATATCCTCACTGACTATTCTTGCAAGTCAGTCATAATACACTTCTTCACATCCTGGAAAATATTAAAACATTGAAAGGGGTGAGCTCAGATGCTCAGTAAGGATAAAAATATTGCGGAAGCTTTTATAAGAAAACATAAGCATTTAAGGCAATGTATAACTAAAACAAAAGCCTTATTGAACTTGAACTTCAGCATAATATGGAAAAAGTAAAATAAAATAATGCCATTACTTACTCTCATGGATATTCTACTAGACGAATAATCACATGAAATATCAATAACCACTTTCATAATGAGGGAATGTATAATGCCGGATATTCTAAAACATTTTGTCAAGGCCTCGGCCAAGACGTCTAAAATGATTAAGGCCTCAGCCAAAACCATAAATCAAATTGGGAAAGGGCCTCGGCCAATTCCACGTCTAGTTGTCTCATGAGACCTACCGATGCATCGAGGAGCTATAGCGGGCTCCACCCGTCACTTATTAAGTCCAATACATTCCTCATATGAATAGGTTTAAACATATCATAAACCATAACATAATCGTATCACATAAAACATGCATAAAGGAAACATAACATCTCCACATTTCAATCACAAGATATAAATACAACACATTGATATAATAAAAACACTTTCAAAACCATTTTCAATACCAAAATAAAGGAAAGTTAAAACTTTGTATTTATTTTTCATCAAAAAAAATGATTGCTTGTAGAGGAAGCTGAAAATCAAATAATGGTCACGGTGGGGGAGAAGTCATTGTCGCCGCATGTGTACGGAAAGAAAAACATTCCCTTTTTGTCGTTTAGTAAAATGCTTCGTATAAGAAGATTTTTTTTGAATAAATGTAAAAAGTCAAAGGGGTTTATACACTGTACAAAAGTAATTTGTGTATAAAACAAAATATGCCTCAATGAATGGAGATTGAGACGAAGTCCCTTAAAAAGATCATTTTTAAATAAAATATATCTATTATGTGTATTCACTATATGTACACATAAAGAAAGTATAAATACAATATACGACATAATGACATAATTTGAAAGTAGGAGATTAACCCAAAGAATGGACGTTGGGTTATGAAATTCCCTTACCTTGTGTCCGACTTGATTCGACCGTTCTTTGTCCTCCTGAATAATAAACTAGAGTTAATATCTACTTTATTAAGAACGTTTTTCAAGTTAATTATACCTTTTATATCACTTATTACAATGTTATGAACATTATGTAATTATTTAAGTTAATAACGGTCGTTTTGTCGATCTTTGGTACTTGAGTCAAAAATAGACTTCTTATAATTACGAGTTGTTCATGTGGTGAAATATCCATTATATCCAGAATTATATTCATGATATAGATATCATATATCTCATATATATCCAGTATATACATTCATTCATAATCTTACTTGACATTTAGAGGTAAGAAATGAAATGCACCGTTCATGGAGACGGTAAGCCGTACGTACGCATGAACGCTACTTTCATTTCTATTTCGTATTTAATGGAATGAAATCATAATGATATAAATGTATAATATAATTCCAGTATAATATAGTGTATAGTACCATTTACTCCATCCCTTATACATCCCACATATGGTATTAACGATTCAAATCACTTTGAGGGGGCGGTAGTCCGCACTTCCTAAAATGAAATTATCGCGTTTTACCCATAATGGAAATAATAAAGTATTCCACAAATGAGAAATACAGAAGCATAAGTAAAACATAAACATATTATATATCATATATAAAAATAGTGACATCTTAATGGCCACCTTTGAAGGTGTTATATGAGTGTTGAACAATCATCGTTTCGTGAGGCAGAAATTCGCCATCCACAGAAACTGTATGTTCTTTAACCATTAGATGTAGGTGTGTGTAAGTGTAGCTCGAATACTTCTTATAAAAACATCCTAGTATATTGATGATACTTGTGTTGTTACAAAAGAAATTAATAACAAGAGTTTAGGGGGTTGGAGAAGAAAAATAAAACAAAACAACATTAGAGAAGACATTACCTCAAAATCGGGTAACTCTTTTTGATTTGAGCCAAAGGCTTCCTTGGGAAGAGTTATGCCCAAAGTGAGGCTTCTAGGAGTAAGATAGGGATGTTGGGAGAGTATTTGGTCAGAGTTTGGCCGAGCCAAATGGCTTGAAGGTGTGAATAAGGTGGGAGAGGTGGGGGCCTTTTATAAGTGGAGAGGAGGGGCTCTTTTTGAAATATTGAAATGTTACATTATTACACAATGATTTTCGGATTATAAAGGTCCCACACTTATATAATTAGTGTATAAGGTGATAAGGGTTCGAAATATCTTCATACAATAGGCTTTGGACAAGTGTAAGCCTTGGATTTTTCATTATCTTCTCATTTTATTTAAATCGTTAAATAATGAGGTCATCGCCGAATCATAATGATGTCATAAATAATTTAATATATTTAATGTCCAAAAATTTTAAAACAAATACTATGATGTAGGAAATCTTTTTAGCTTTCTAATGAATATGTATAATCAAAATTTGGACTTGTGTAACCCCACTTAATAACTGTTTTAGTAAAACAACTCATGTTTGTGTCAATTTAATTTTAACATTAAATAAATATATATTAATGTCATTTCCAACTAAAGTGGCTCCAGGGGGTCCCCAAGTTGACCCATGGGTTGTATTGGTCGGCCATGACTCATCCAATAGGAGTAGGACAAGTTTCAAGCTCATCTCATATTATTAAAACATTATTTTTACCTTAACTACACTAATTACCTCTAATCGCGATTAAGAACTTAAAAGTTACTATTCACCAAAAAATTATTTTAATCTCATTGAACCACATTTTTCTTCTTAATGACAACCATGTATGTCGGATTTTTGAAAATCAAATCACAGAAGTGGTAATATTTCATTTTAACGAAAAATCAGTTTTTAACAACCACTTAGTGGTTTCACTATTCATCAAAAATTGAAGTTTTTCAGAATAAGGCCAAAATTTCACCCTAAGCTATAATTGATATTCCGAATTCAAAAATGATGTATATTTTACATAATTCCAAACATATTAGTTTTATTAATTAATTTTATAATTAATTCCCGCTGTTACAACAAATAGCTTGTTTTTAAGAAACAATTTATATCAAAAGATTGGCAATTGTTTATGTCCAATTTCAATGTTAAATTAATTCTAATGACCACCATTGGATAAAATGGTAAAAATATATTCTAATTATACTTTAAAACCACTAAATATTATAATTTATCACTATAAATTATTTTGATTAAAAAAGTTGTTTTTAAGTATTTTTCACTATTCATAAAAAATTAGAAGTTCTCAGAAAAATACCAAAATTTCAACATAGGCTAATTTCGATATTACGAATCCAAAAATGAAGTCCATTTTGAAATATAAAATTTCTATAATTTTAAAAAGTGGTTATTACTATTCATAACGGCTACTTTGATTAGTCGCGGTGTTTTAGAACTCGAAGTTGCGTATAATGCAAGCTATTGCATTATTGAATGAGAAGCGTATCATGGAAGCTCGGGGTGTTACATTCTCCCCTCCTTCAATAAATTGCGTCCTCGCAATTTGAAATTTTTCTTTGAAAATAAAAGGTTGAAAATAGAAAATACCTTTGTGGAAAACCCACATCAGAAATAAGGTTAATAAATATATAACATTAAAAGAAAGCAAGATAAGTACAAAGGTCACCCGAGATAGCCCATTCTAGGATTCTATGAAAATATGGATATGGAGGAGAAACAAACCATCAAGTTCTGATTGAGAGTTATAGAAAACAGGATTAGGAGAAAGTTTAACTACAAGAAAATCACAAACTTGTGATTGGTTAAACGATCATTGATTCCCTAGTAGGAAAAGTTAACCGACAACATTTTGGTTTTGAGTTAACATTTATAAAGTTGAGGAATTTATTTAGGAGATTTACTAAGAATGTAAGGGAATATACATACTTATCATGTAGACTTTCATTCTTTAATAAATTTTTACCAAAAACCCATCTTTCACTCTAAAAGGTAATAAAACTCAAAAATATTCTATTTATCCTAATTGTATAAGGTTCCAAATGTTAACACATACCATTAAGATTTGTAAAATTATTTTGTAATAACCAGGGACTTCCTGTAGGCTAGTGGTAGGAAATAAAGGCCTGTCGCACTATGGTTGTGGGTTCGATTCCTGCAGCTTTGTCCGGTGCGATGGTTATGCCCCACCCTGCAGGTTGTCCTTTTCCTAAAACTATAGTATTATAATATTCCAAAAATAATATTCATAAATATTTTAACCTTTAACAATACTATCCAAAGATCAACTTAATCCACTCCAACCTTTATAGTTATTCAAAATACCTCTGTCCAGACTTTCTCTAAAAGGTCTCTTAATTCCAAAATCAATTGTAACATCAGATTCCCCAAACAATGTAAAGTTTCTCTTATTGTCACATACTAAAAATATGATTAACATCATCAAATTAAAACCTTAATTAAAAAAAACAAGTACTGCAGTACAATCCTTATATATATCACATTATTATTATAACCAGAATATAATCCTTGAGTCCAAAAGCACCAATACATTAATTATTCCACCTCAACTGTAGTCACAGCATAAGATTGGCCTTGATCCCTTGGCCTTTTCTGAGGTAAGTTTCCCTGACGCTTAGGACATTCATTTGCATAATGCCCCATTTCTCTACAATTGTAGCATTCAACTTTGATAGCCTCTTTCTTTCCCTTGCAATCACGAGCCTGGTGACCCTTTTCTCCACATTTATAACAAACTCCCATTCCTTTTAGGCAAGTACCAGGGTGATTCTTCCCACAATTTTCACATAATGGAAAATCCTTCTTTCCCTTTTTCCCTTTATCCATCTCTTGTTCCACCGTTCGCTTCTTTTCTTGCTTTTATTTAAAGTCATGAGACTTAGAAAATTCCTTTTCTGTCTTGATTGCACACGAGACAATATCTTCGTATGTTGAGAAAGATTGTGATACTAAAGCTCGACGGAGAAATGGTTTTAACCCATCAAAGAAACGATCAATCTTACTTCTTGGGTTACGTATATAATCTGCAGCATACCTCGCTAACCTTGTAAAGTTGGCCTCATACTTTGTGACATTCTCATCCTCCTTTTGTCTCAGACTCAGAAATTGCCTTTCCATATCTGCTCGATGGTCATGAGGAAAGTATTTTTCTAAGAACATCTCTTTGAACTCCTGCCATTCCATTTTTGTTAATTCATCATCCTCCTTTGTGTTTTGAATTAGTGACCACCATTGATCGACATCTCCAGTGAGGCGGTAAACTGCCATGACAACATTCTACCTTTCACTACTCCCCAAGGCATGGAATATTTTCTCTAAGGAATTTATCCATTGCTCAGCTACTATAGGATTTGTACTCCCATTGAAGGTTGGCGGTTGTTGCCTCATGAAACGGTCTAGCATTGATCCTCCACGTTGCGGATCAGGGTGCTCCATACGAGTAAGGTTGTTATTCATAACCTGCGTGAGTTGTCCCAGTACGGTGAGAAGCTGATCAGCACCAGTTGTATCACTAGCTCCACCATAATTATCCTGAGCAGGAGGGAAATCCCTACACGGAGTGCGTGCATTGATACAGTTTCCATTCCTTCCACTAGGCGCCATTTCAAAATAATGGCATAAACTAGATTAGTTCATGAATCAAAATACATAATTCCATACTTGTAAAACACTTAACATAAATTGAACTAATTATGGATATAATCCATAATTATAAAAATGTTTTCTTTGAGGAAGTATATACTCGTAACCCTTCATAGTGGTTTGTAAAGAAAATGGGAATTATCCAAAGCATATCCCCCAGGAGTGTCGTAACCAAGAGTGCAGCAAGGCCCGTTGTCGTGCACCAGTTCCCCTTCGAGTCTAGCTCAAAGCGGTGTTTTCGGGTTTTACCCCTAGGTACATCTGTGCCAGAGTCGCCTCTACCTGCTCGTATCCAGACAGGGATGTATTTCTCGGAAAACTCACAACATCTCTACAATACCAAAATTCTAGGAAGTTCTTCTATACTAATCCTCAAAGTCTATCTTCGGGATATGTGCTCTAATCAGAGTTTATCTAAATCTAGATTCCAAGGATACTACTAAACTGCCTCTGATACCAACTCTAACGCCCCGACCCTAGCTACCCGGAGTCGGTGCATTACTTCGTAACATTGGCATGATCACAAAAGATCAAGTCTCGAAAGACCGATTAGTTTAGTAGCCTTGGAAACACTAGATACATTCATAATTCTTTCATTACATCAAAAAGTAAACAAACTACAATAACATGGTCTTCATAGTCCACACTCATATCCTCACTGACTATTCTTGCAAGTCAGTCATAATACACTTCTTCACATCCTGGAAAATATTAAAACATTGAAAGGGGTGAGCTCAGATGCTCAGTAAGGATAACAATATTGCGGAAGCTTTTATAAGAAAACATAAGCATTTAAGGAAATGTATAACTAAAACAAAAGCCTTATTGAACTTGAACTTCAGCATAATATGGCAAAAGTAAAATAAAATAATGCCATTACTTACTCTCATAGATATTCTACTAGATGAATAATCACATGAAATATCAATAACCACTTTCATAATGAGGGAATGTATAATGCCGGACATTCTGAAACATTTTGTCAAGGCCTTGGCCAAGACGTCTAAAATGATTATGGCCTCGGCCAAAACCATAAATCAAATTGGGAAAGGGCCTCGGACAATTCCACGTCTAGTTGTCTCATGAGACCTACCGATGCATCGAGGAGCTATAGCGGGCTCCACCCGTCACTTATTAAGTCCAATACATTTCTCATATGTATAGGTTTAAACATATCATAAACCATAACATAATCGTATCACATAAAACATGCATAAAGGAAACATAACCTTTCCACATTTCAATCACAAGATATCAATACAACACATTGATATAATAAAAACACTTTCAAATCCATTTTCAATACCAAAATAAAATAAAGTTAAAACTTTGTATTTATTTTTCATCAAAAAAAAATGATGGCTTGTAGAGGAAGCCGAAAATCAAATAATGGTCACGGCGGTGGAGAAGTCGTTGTCGCCGCATATGTACGGAAAGAGAAACATTCCCTTTTTGTCGTTTAGTAAAATGCTTCGTATAAAAATATTCCTTTTGAATAAATGTAAAAAGTCAAAGGGGTTTATACACTGTACAAAAGTAATTTGTGTATAAAACAAAATATGCCTCAATGAATGGAGATTGAGACGAAGTCCCTTAAAAAGATCATTTTTAAATAAAATATATCTATTATGTGTATTCACTATATGTACACATAAAGAATGTATAAATACAATATACGACATAATGACATAATTTGAAAGTAGGAGATTAACCCAAAGAATGGAAGTTGGGTTATGAAATTCCCTTACCTTGTGTCCGACTTGATTCGACCATTCTTTAACCTCCTGAATAATAAACTAGAGTTAATATCTACTTTATTAAGAATCTTTTTCAAGTTCATTATCCCTTTTATATCACTTATTACAATGTTATGAACATTATATAATTATTTAATTTAATAATGGTCGTTTTGTCGATCTTTGGTACTTGAGTCAAAAATAGTCTTCTTATAATTACGAGTTGTTCATGTAGTGAAATATCCATTATATCCAGAATTATATTCATGATATAGATATCATATATCTCATATATATCCAGTATATACATTAATTCATAATATTACATGACATTTAGAGGTAAGAAATGAAATGCACCGTTCATGGAGACGGTAAGCCGTACGTACGCATGAACGCTACTTTCATTTCTATTTCGTATTTAATGGAACGAAATCATAATGATATAAATGTATAATATACTTCCAGTATAATATAGTGTATATTACCATTTACTCCATCCTTTATACATCCCACATATGGTATTAACGATTCAAATCACTTTGAGGGGGCAGTAGTCCGCACTTCCTAAAATGAAATTATCGCGTTTTACCCATAATGGAAATCATAAAGTATGCCATAAATGATAAATACAGAAGCATAAGTAAAACATAAACATATTATATATCATATATAAAAATAGTGACATCTTAATGGCCACCTTTGAAGGTGTTATATGAGTGTTGAACAATCATCGTTTCGTGAGGCAGAAATTCGCCATCTACAGAAACTGTATGTTCTTTTACCATTAGATGTAGGTGTGTGTAAGTGTAGCTCGAATCCTTCTTATAACAACATACTAGTATATTGAGGATACTGGTGTTGTTACAAAAGAAATTAATAAAAAGAGTTCAGGGGGTTTGAGAAGAAAAATAAAACAAAACAACATTAGAGAAGACATTACCTCAAAATCGGGTAACTCTTTTTTATTTGAGCCAAAGGCTTCCTTGGGAAGAGTTCTGCCCAAAGTTAGGCTTCTAGGAGTAATAGAGGGATGTTGGGAGTGTATTTGGGCAGAGTTTGGCCTAGCCAAATGGCTTTATGGTGTGAATAAGGTGGGAGAGGTGGGGGCCTTTTATAAGTGGAGAGGAGGGGCTCTTTTGGAAAGATTGAAATGTTACATTATTACACAATGCTTTTCGGATTATAAAGGTCCCACACTTATATAATTCGTGGATAAGGTGATAAGGGTTCGAAATCTATTCATCCAATAGGCTTTGGAGAATTTTAAGCCTTGGATTTTGCATTATCTTCTCATTTTATTTAAATCGTTAAATAATGAGGTCATCGCCGCATCATAATGATGTCATAAATAATTTAATTTATTTAATGTATAAAAATTATAAAAAAAATACTATGATGTAGGAAATCGTTTTATATTTCTAATGAATATTTATAATCAAAATTTGGACTTGTGTAACCCCACTTAAAAACTGTTTTAGTAAAACAACTCATGTTTGTGTCAATTTAATTTTAACATTAAATAAATATATATTAATGTCATTTCCCACTAAAGTGGCTCCATGGGGTCCCCAAGTTGACCCATGGGTTGTCTTGGTCGGCTATGACTCATCCAATAGGAGTAGGACAAGTGTCAAGATCATCTCATATTATTAAAACATTATTTTTACCTTAACTACACTAATTACCTCTAATCGCGATTAAGAACTTAAAAGTTACTATTCACCAAAAAATTATTTTAATCTCATTGAACCACATTTTAATTCTTACTGACAACCATGTATGTCAGATTTTTGAAAATCAAATCACAGAAGTGGTAATATTTCATTTTAACGAAAAATCAGTTTTTAACAACCACTTAGTGGTTTCACTATTCATCAAAAATTGAAGTTTTTCAGAATAAGGCCAAAATTTCACCCTAAGCTATAATTGATATTCCGAATTCAAAAATGATGTCTATTTTACAAAATTACAAACATATGAGTTGTATTAATTAATTTTATAATTAATTCCCGCTGTTACAACAAATAGCGTGTTTTTAAGAAACAATTTATATCAAAAGATTGACAATTGTTTATGTCCAATTTCAATGTTAAATTAATTCTAATGACCACCATTGGATAAAATGGTAAAAATATATTCTAATTATACTTTAAAACAACTAAATATTATAATTTATCACTATAAATTATTTTGATTAAAAAAGTTGTTTTTAAGTATTTTTCACTATTCATAAAAAATTAGAAGTTCTCAGAAAAATACCAAAATTTCAATATAGGCTAATTTCAATATTCCGAATCCAAAAATGAACTCCATTTTGAAATATAAAATTTCTATAATTTTAAAAAGTGGTTAATACTATTCATAACGGCTACTTTGATTAGTCGCGGTGTTTTAGAACTCGAAGTTGCGTGTAATGCAAGCTATTGCATTATTGAATGAGAAGCGTATCATGGAAGCTCGGGGTGTTACAACATCTATATCAGGTCCACCCTCACTGGTAAAATTCAGAGGGTGTTCTAACTGAAACACCCATATAAGATCATAAATACTCTTCACCTCCCACTATGGACCACATTCCCTAATCTTCATGAAGAAATAATATTTATCCTGAAACTTCTCCCTTGCTTCCTCATCCGGAATTATTGGTGCCTTAGGATCTACTATTGGAAGATAATTTCAATCCATAACCAATTGATATCCAATCAATAAGCACCATCATGAAGGCATATCTCTATACTTCCAAACACATAACATAGGAAACATTCCAAACATCTTCATATTTTAATAAGAGGTATTTCAAAAAATCCATAATAGGTGAACACCCTAACCTCTCCTCAAGGATAAAACTAAGGACCTATCACGACTATTAACCATCTTAAATCTAGTTCATGGTTAAAAATGTGTATAGATATTCTCATTATTCATGTTCATCATTAGAAACACATTTATTTATATCATGTATCATTTTGATTTCATACAATTTAATAGTAGGAAGCATATTAAATTCATTTTAACATGAAAGGAAAACCATTTCAAATTAAATAATCTACCTAGAACCTACTTTTTCATGCGCGATTAAAATGATGCATGTCTAATCATAATCCCATGTTCCATGAATGATGCATTCAAACTCAACTGTCATGCCTTACCAAGCCAAGAGATAAATATCATAAATCATGAGAAACAATAATCAAAACACACAACATGTTTTTTAACCAAGGATAAATAACATCCAACTATAACAAAAAATAGCAATAATGTTAGTCCCAAAATTGGTACTTGGGTTCTCCCCCATACATTAGTTGGCTAATACCAAGCATGAGTTCATGAATAAAGCCCAAATCTCCCTACAAACATATATATAAATCCAAAATAGTTGGAAAAAATAAATAAATAATACTGGGATCTGATACCACTTTGTTAAATCCTGACCCAGGTGTCATGCCCCGGAGCCCCGAGCTGGTCAGTAACATGACGTCCTGTAAGCCTCCCCGCACACCAGAGGCTACCAACTAGTAGTGAGGGTTTAATATTTTTCATTGGGATACTATACCCTCTTTATCAAAATAATAAAATAGAATAAGTAAATATAATAATCAAATAATATAACCAGAACAACAATACCAATCTAACATGATGACCAAAGTATGAAATTACACTTCCACAAACAAAATAGTAGATTTTTCATGCTAAGTACATGTCAAGCAGCAATAAGAATAAAAAAATAAAGACACTAAAACATCCCAAGAGGTTTTGGAATCATATTCAGTTACCTCATACATTTTCTATCCCATATCATCCATAAAACACAAATCCTTTTTCTTTAACCAATAATGCATGCATAAAAACTATTTGGATACTGATCAGGTAGCACAAGTTGGATGTGAGTACAACTTCTTAGGCCCCACCAACGATATCTAAAAATAATATACATCCGATTATAGTGTATTAAATTTTATAAAGAATAAATACCAAAAATAAAGTAAATAGTTTACATTTATTTAGTTACACTTTATTTAACCCCCTAAACCATCAGGTTCCCATGGACACCTGAACTCTCAATACCTACTTTGGCCCATTCCGTAGACTGATCTATCCCCAAGGGATATCATTTATATGAATTCCATTATTACTATTTATTATTTCATGTCCCAAATTAATTCCATTGTTACCATTAATTTTCTAAGTTCCCATATGAATACCATTGTTAACATTCTTTGTCTCAATTCACATATTAATTCCTTTATTAAAATTCATTTCCTCAATTCACAGTTGAATTCCATTGATCCCCTTCATTCTTTCAATTCAAATTTTAATTCCATTATTGTAATTAAATTCCTCAATTCACACATGACACAATATCACATATATCACAACAAACTATTAATTGATTGAAAAATTAATTACTCCAATATAATAATTTCATATTCAAAAAAATTACACTAATTAATTGGACAATAAATTAATCACATTCATCTCATTAAATAATTCAACAATTAATTATTCACATCTATATCATTAATTAATTAAAGAAATAATTAATCACAACAATAGAATTAATTAATTTAACAATTAATTAATTAAATATATTATATTAATTAATTAAGAAATTAATTAATTACCTCAATCCCATTAATTAATTCAATCAATTAATTAATCCAATTCAGTCAATCACATATTCACAACAACATCTATTAATTAATTATATAATTAATTAATTCAATTTAACTATCACCAATATCTCCATAAATAATTAAAAAATTAATTATCCCACTATATTAATCTCATTATCAACATAATTAACTAAATAATTAATTATTTGAAATCAATAAAATTTCTGAATCCCTTCAATACACAATATTTAATTAAAAAAAATTAATTAATCATGTTCAACATTCTCAATATTCCAAATTTCACATTCCATTAATTAATTATTTCACCAAATTATTTTGTTTAAATTTAGTAAAATCAATTTATAATCATCCAATAGAAATTGTAAAATTATATAAACATATTTGAAAACATGACTTTGGGATTTTATTAATAATCCACCTACAATAAGATTTATGATATTTTCTCACTAACAAAAATCACCAATTTCATAAGAACAATGATGTAGAAAGATATCTTGATTAAATTCCATGATCCAATATTTAAATGAATCAAGATATAAAGATCCTATATCTAGATATATTTCCAAAATTATACAAGAACCCCCTTTTTCTATAAAGATGTGCATGTGGGAGAGAGGGATCTAATCAAGAAGAAACCACATACCCAAGATGGTGCAGATCATCAATCCGCCATTCGATTTTATAGGAACATAGGTCATGATCCATAGGAATTATTTTGGGAAACTAAAATAATTAGAGTAATATAATATGTCTGAGTTAGTGTTGATTTTGGGTTAAAATAGGGGTTTAGATATTAAAATAATTATAAGGTAAACTTAAATTCCATACATGATTTGATGGGTAGAGGTGTATAGTTTCCCTAACTTTTGTTCCGCAACTATTCACCTATTCTAGAAGGTTCATGGTTTGTCATTTTAAGGAATAAAGATTGAAAAACTCTGCACCATTCATGTAAATATCTTATGTTTGGGTAAACATTGTTTGTTGGACTAGGGTGTACGATTATGAAAAAAAGTGTTCCAAGTATTCTGTTAAATATTTCTTCCATTTTTATCAAATTTTTACCCAAGAATATAGATGGTAAAACCCAAAAAAATAATACTCAACACAATGGGAGAGAGTACCAATAAACAAGCCTGATATATATTAATTAAATTTCAGGGATTCACACAACTTAACATACCATATATTCTAGTTTTTTATGTTTTCATTTCCCACAATATAGCCCAAATATAAGGCCAACAAGTATTTTGAGTCTTCTATGTGGCTTAGGTAGGTGGTTTATGACCTTTATTCAAAAGTATCACCATTGATATTTTATTTGTTCTGCATTTTGTTCATTACAAACATTTCCCTAAAAAATGTAATTCATTTATTGAATTACTAATCCATTATCGTGACATATTATTAAGCCATTATAAACCATTGGATATTGAAAAAATCAACCCAAAAAACATTAATGTGGGTTTAACTAAATTTCCTTGTTAATAGATCTTTAACTATAAGAAAAACCCCTCCTAGGTTGTGAAATGATTGATCATTAGGTAAACAACATACTATAAAAATTACAACTACCCATTAGGTGTATTAAAATTGAAATTTAAAGAATTGGTTGGATCTAATTAATTACAATATGAATTGAACAACTTACATGATCCTTTTTATGACATTCCACTTATAAATTTTTTGGATAGAAAATAATTTAAAACCATTAAATGTGTGGCATGAATTCAAAAAGCCTTTGATTTAAGACTGATAATTCCATATGCGAACTAATTAGATTCAACATGATTCATTGATGTGAATTCCATGTGGTACACCCCATAGGATTAAGACATTGTAGTAATTGATGAATGCCTCACCTTTAACTTATGCCCTATGGAAAACATAAAATACTAGGGATGATATCCTGTGGTTAATCCCAATGTCTTTAGAAAAGGAAGACCTAGGGTAATCCCATTGGATTATAATAAATCCAACTCGTATCATAGAGATAATTACCTTAGTTCTATTCTAAATACTTATAACATTAGTTCCAAGGTTCCATCCACTGAATGACACCCACAAACCAAATGAATAAACATCAAGTATTGATCACCATAAGTTGGGAGAACTTCCAAAAGCCAAGAATTCCATGGTTCATCCATTAAAAAATATGGGAATTGTGTCGGAATTCATAGTCATGAAAATTTGATTCCCTGGAGTTACTATTAAGTTAACTCTTGGGAAATATGAATTGAGTTCCATGATTATGTACATGTTACTTATTGAGATACATCCATCTTAGGCTGAAGCTTGTATGGTCAAATGGGTATCCTAAGTGGAGCATGATCTTTTTAAGGTTATATAATTCATCTACCATTTTACCTAAATTATAATTTCATAGCAAAATAGTTTATCCTCAAATACTATAATTCATTAGAAAAAATTATGGGTGTAATTTAATATTTTACTCACACATTTTCTGAGCTTTTATTTAGTACTGATATAGACTTCATAGATATAAGAAATCATAAAAGGATGTTACCATCTAGTGAGATCCAATATACTTCTTTGATGAATTATAGGATAAGAGAGTCTTTTTTGTCTATGGGATAATCATGGTGTTTATCCCTTTTTATTTTTTTTGTATTTTTTATTGCTTTGTACTAAAACATGCTTGCTCCCTATTTTTTTAGCATCATTACATCATTTGAATTTAATTAATTTTACTACCTAATATTAACTAATTATTGTTGGGATGGTTTCTTTTTAGTACCCTATTATTATATTCCTCTTCTTCACAATTTATATTTCATTATTATTATTTAGCATTATGATTCAATCTAATAAACTTGGTATATTTTCCTACAGTATCACCATAGATCCTCACTTCTAGTATGTATTCTCTGGCATACATGGAGGTGAAATTGAGGCCACGTAGACCTCAGGTTCACTTACATATAAAAAACTATGCTTCAAACATCATATAGTTGTGTTATTGGATTATTTTCATTTTTATTACTATTTTTCGATGGTAGATAGCAGACTAGGATGTGTTTGAACTATGTAGTAATACATAAACGGGAGTAATGAACTCACTTGTGGGGGAAAATGTTTCCCAATATGGGAATTGTTTTTCTGAATTTCAACTATTATAGTCACACTACTTAAACTATTAATTCATGAAAATGTTTTATGATGATACATTTATGAATATTTACCCTTAGAACTGTATGGAAATGGATCATCACTTCATGCATCATTATATTCATCTAGAGGTGTATGTTAAATACATATTCCATTCCCTGAAAAATTCATCACCTATATTAGTTATTTCTTATTACATGTTCCTTGATTTCTATGATTTTAATTTCTAACATTTATTGAATTAAAAGGGAGGAAATAATGGGTTACACAAAGTGTCAACATCCACCTATATTGTTTTTAATATATATCTTAATGGTGTCACCATGATTAACCAATTAAGACTTTTTTGATCCATGGAACATTAGTTACATGGGATGAAACATTAGTTTATTGTGAATAAATGTATTTCAATTGAAAATTAATTTTTTTGGAAATTATAAATTGTTTATGGTGATCTATATAATTCGACCATCATATATGGACCTGTTACATCCTATGATATGATGGAAAAGTCTGGTTAATGGTACATGTAATTCCAATTGTAAATTATAATGCTATGTATTTATAACATGGGTATTGAAATAAATATAAAAAAAATCATTATATATATATACATACATACATAAATACATATATATATATACTTACTAAACTCTTTCTCTAAAATGAATTCATTTGAGTAATTTTTTAATTAAAGTTATTCTTTATTTATAACATGGAATTATAACACCATATATGTAAACCTTTATGATTAAAACATGAAACCTCACCTTATAATATAATATTAAGAATGGATTGTTTGTTCATTATATTTCACATATTTCTGATTTCTTTTTATTTTAGTTTATTATCGAAAATTAATTAATATTTTTAATTAGGTATTGAGGTGTGACATTGGAATTGTAGATATTTTCCTCCATGATGACCTTAGGTTGAGCACACAGAAGGTTTCAATAACCATACTCCCAAGGTGGTGGGGCCTAAACCCTTCTGTGTTACTCGTATAGTGATACATTTTTTAACCCAATATTGCACCATTTATAATTCATAGACTAGGAACCAATGATAAAATTTAAATGATTTCTTACTCCTAGTACATTCTATGGAGGGATTTCCATGAGCTGCACCTACTATGTTTTAGCTAAGGGAAAAGGCCCAATAGCCACACCAACCTACATTATTAGGGGAAGGATGTTCCCAAGTGGATGATAAAACACTTTATTCCTTCGAAAAAATAATTGGGTATCTAGATAATCCTTTAATGAGGAGGTTGAAGATAAAAATATATATTCATTGATGATCCTTCAAGAGGTGGTGGGATGTTATGACATAGGCATATCATCAGTAGGGGATGATTTGGAGGGACATCCAAACTAATTTCTATTATTAATATTTCCTAGTTACCTGGATAACCAATCAATCTAGTGAGTACATAGTTTAGGGAACAATGTATGTCATGGAATACTAAGATCCCTTCATTATGTTCTAGTGTTATTCATGCACTCTTGCTGATGACTAGTTATCAAGGGAGAGACGTTGTGAGGATGTGCATAGATATGACATCCAATCTCAGGTGAAAAATTGTAGGCATACTAACTTTATTGAAATGGTAAATCATTCCATTATTTATCATCGTATCTTAAGATAATTTAAGGGTAAATGGCACTGTGCTCTAGTAGATATGCTGGGATGTGGTTTATCTAGTAGGTTGAATTTCCATCTTGAGGATTGTTGAAAGGGAAGTTGTAGTCAGAGTGTAAAAAATAATAATTATGTGTAATTCCATTAGTTTGGAAGGTAGGGTCACATTAATACTATTGTGATAGGGTCCTAGTAAAGTGTCAAACATATAGATGAATATGACATATTTTTTGTTTGTACAGGATCTTTCCACCAATTCCTGGTGACATAGTATCTTCACCAACTCTAGTTTTTGGATCAAGATCAGTTTCTCCATGATAATTTGGAAGTAGGAGTATTGCTCATTGATCAAGATGAGGAAGTGGTCATGGTCATAGAATCCAAAATTTTGATGTGAAGAACTAGTATATTTGAGTTTCGCAGGGTGGTTAGTATGTGTCTTTTGTCCAGGGATCAAGTAAGTTACATGCTGTGCATCCAAAACCTGAGGAGTAAAGATTGAGGCCATCAATAGAATGATGTACAATCATAGTAGCCACGAATTTAGTATCCATTTTTTATGTTTCTTCTTGACACTCGTTATTATTTATGATTGAAATAGAGAATATCATACTCGAGATAGAATAATTTTTTTTGGGTGATGTCTCTTGATAATTCATTATGAGTAAAGTCCGAAATTGTTTTCCAATGCAAAGAGTGTTCTCTTAGTATTGGAATCTCTCATTTTATATGGATGATTTTCATCATAAATATGACAGTATGTGACATAATTTTTATTGTAGACCGGTTAGTACATTATCAAGAATATATTACTATTATCGCTAGATTGTTTCCATATCATAACCTAAGGGGTGTGGCAATGTTTAAAATGGACAATTTGTTTTCCATGTTATTCTAATTGGACCTAAAAAACATGAGAAATTTGGATTGTTAGTTTAGACATCCAGTTTTTACCTAGATGATCGAGGTGTATGATAGGATATCACTTCTCTAGTGGTATAATTATTCAGAGATGTTTCATCTAATAACTATTATAGGCTACCACTTAGAGAGAGGTATATTTCATTATTGATAATATTATAGGGGTAGATACATTGTCCATTAATTTATATAGGATTTATCCTACTTCTCTTCTGAAACTAAAGAGGGAGTTATAGGTCCTAGAAGAAAAAGGGTTTATATGAGCCAATATTTATAGTTCGGGTTAACCTATGCTTATCACTAAAGAGGTATATGGTAACCTGAGTATGTTGGTGGGTTAATGGTTCTTAAATCATCTTACTGTTAAGAACTGGTACCCACTTCATCATATAGATGTACTATATGATCAGGTCTAGGGAGTCTGTGTATTTTAAATGATTCATTTGAGATCAAGCTATCATCATGTCTAAGTTAGACCCTTGGAAATACTTTGTTCCCAAATATAAATAAGATATTGCATTTATGAATATTGGGTAATTCCATTTGGTCTAATGAAAAAACATTTTTTTTTTATTTTTTTACCTTGAAGAATTTGTTTTTACACTTGTACATAGAAGCCTTTATCAACATTTTTCTGGATTAAATATTAGTGTACACTTAGAATAAACATGATCATGCAAAACATATTGATTTTTCCCTAAGAAAACTATATGATCACCAACTATATTTCAAATTTGGATAAACAATGTTCACTTATTTGGATGAATTATATCTAAATCATGATTATCAATGGATCTAGAGAGGGTGAGAGGCATTTTTTCATGTGAGTAGAACAAGAATTTTTCTGGTTCTGGAGTTTCTTAGGAAAATATAGTTACTATCAGTGATTTATCCAAAATTTATCATTACTTGAAACAAAATTATTTCCTTGAACAAGAATGGTGTAACGTTCTCGTCGTATGAATCTTGTGAGATGGCCTTTCTATAATTGAATGGAGGAAGGCCCTCCATATTTATCCAAACTTTTATTGAACATGGATAAGTTTATATAGTGTATTGTGAGGCAACGTGAATGTGGGATGGGAGATATTTTTATCCATGGGGAATTATTTGTATAGTATGGGACTCATGAGTTGAGGCCTCATGATTTCAATTACCCAAGGCTTGACCTCAAGTAATCAGTGGTTGTTTAAACCTTTCATTGATAGAGACATTACTTGTTGGGAGATCAATTCAATGTATAAATTAACAATAAAGGCCTCAAATATATATTCAACCATCATGAAATAAACCCCCAACAATAAATATGGGTAGAATAATGTTAGTATATTGACTTTGAGCCTTATTAAATTTTAACGATAGGTAATGTAGTAGTTGTTGATATGATATTAAACACTCAAACTCAAGATATTCATAAAGATAGTAGTGAATGGAAATTGATAGACCTTTTGTATATAATGCATCTAGATGTTTAAGAGTTTCATGAAAAGTATTTCCTCATATCTTTATAAGTTTCTTATTCACATCTGAATCATGTGTAGAGGAGGAAACATTATTATCTGTAAGGATTAGTTCTGAAGGAAATTGTATTAGGTGAGGACTCACTCCCTAGTTAGGTGATCTATGGGGATGAAATCTTACATATTTGTGGGAATATGTAGTCACTTGAAAACATGGGAGAGATGTTTATACAAAAATATCATGTTTTTAAATGTTAATTACATCCAAAAACCACTAATATGTACCCTTAATTATTTCATCATTATTGGTGTTCATGGATGAAAAAAAATAATTTGATTTTTTACTCGATGTTGCACTTGTCATCCAGAAAAGTAGGAACACCAATGGCCTACAGGTATATTGTACACATTAATTTTTTCATATTAGAGATGATAGAACATCACCTTAGATTTTTTGATGGGGTTGCTGATGTAATCTCAATGAAGTGATGATTTGTGGGTGATCTTGGATAGGATAATGAAGGTCACCCACTTCTTGCTTATTCATGGGACCTTATCCGGGGATAAACATTGATGAATTTATTTATATGATATCACACACTAGTATGGGGTTCCACATAAGATGAAATTGTATATAGATTGTTTCATTGATTCTTTGTTATAGAATGGTTTATTGAAGACTATGAGTTCATAGGTCATTCATAGTACAACATATAACCCATAGACCGATGGTTAGTCTGAGTGTACAATAAATATACTAGAGGAAATCCCTCGTCCATGTGTCTTTGATTATAGACTCTATAGGTTAAATTAATTTTCTATTGATACATTTTATTTGTAATAATAGTTTCCAAGATACTATCTTGATGGCTCTGCAAAACATTCTCTAAAATAGTACCCTTTATTCACGTCTATGTTGGTTTGAGGCTTGGGAGGAAGCATTATTGGGACCTCAACCCACTCATCATACATCGATGTTGGTACAAATAATTAGGAGACTTATAGATATATCTCAATCTATGATGATTTTATATTATTATAATCATCTTGAACCTATAGATTTTGAGGCGGTAGATTGAGTTTCCTTTCAAGTATCATGTAGATTGGATAATTGACGGATTCAGAGGTATGGTAAGATATAACCAAGATTATTTGGACCTTTCAAGACCTTATATGGGGTTATTCTTGTAGTATATCAGATATATAATACTATTTTTATTATGGATATGAATGAATTATTACATGTGTCTTAGTTCCATCATTATTACACTAACTAATATTAGGTTTTTGATCTGGAGGAAGTTGTGTAAGATATTAATTCTTCTTTTGAGGAGTATCTGGTTCATATTGATGATTGTAGCACAAAGACACATTGAGTTTTCACCGTTCATCTAGTTTCATATCAATGGAATAAAGGCCAGGTATAATATGTGGCCTAGGAATGAGATTCTGATATACATGCTTAGTAGTCAAATTTATTAACAAATAATGCTTAACAAGCCCATGAAGGGAAACTTGGGGATAAGTTCTTTTAAATATGGGAGGTTATAAGATCCCAATTTTTATTAATGGTATATATTAATTTAATTTGAATCTAAAACTATTTTCTAAACATAATTTATGTTCCTAATGTAATAATAGATGTTTTGAGAGCATTCATTCTTCGTTTTGGGGACAATGCTCTAGTATCTAGAGAGACAGAGTGGGGTTCACTTTTATCACATAGCTTTCACTAACTGATCTCTTCAACTATGCAACATAGAGAGGGTGAATAATAGTTTTTAAAATAATTAAACAAGTTATTTGAAACTATTAAAAACTGGTAAGTTATTATATGTGAAACATGAATGGTTTCCACATGGATTTTCTAAATGTATTCCTAGACCATGTAGGGTGTGGAATTTTGGACAGTGATGAAGGCACAGTTTTAACATAGTTTGTCTAAGCATGTGACAGAAACATGAAAGGTGTGTGAACATGGTCAGTGGGTTTCACATAGTTGGTGCATAGTCTGAATAACCCTGAGACCAAACCATGCACCCATTTAAAAGGCTAGAAATCAACCTTTTACACATATTTCAATTAAATATAAATAATCCCATTCATTATCACATTTTTTCATAGTTTCCATGAGAGTTTTCTCGTATAACACTTTAATTATTATTTTTATCATCATCATATGGGAACCAATTTTACCATCATTCATCACATTAGTGATCTCTTAGTAAGGTCAATTCTCATCTTTCTTCGCCACCCAGTTTTATTCAACATCTTTGATAATGTTTTCATGCAATCCAAATGTACCCTATTTTATGTTCGTTTGTTTGGTTTGATGTGTTCTCATGTTGCTACCAATATAGGAGCCTGATACTTGATGATTATTCTTTTATGAGTCATATTTAAATAGTCTATGATCATTCCTTATAATTATCTCCATTTAGAAAACTTTACATTGTACCACACACAAATCTTTTCACGGGTTACTCTAAAAATTAAAATTCTTCAATTTAATTCCTAATCCTACACTATGACATGATATGAGACCCCTAGACACATTTTCAAGTTATAGATGTCAACCCAAACAACCATTTAGGTCGTTTTTGACAAAATTTTATAGAATTAATTCATTATCTATAATTTAATCCTCTCTTAGGGAGTAGTCAGATATCTCTTTAGGAAACCCCTTATACTATGTATTTAAACCACCCCATGGGTGTTTTAATGTCGATATAAAATTAATTGGTTGAAAATAAATAATTAAATGATTTATTTTACACCTTAATTTTTACATGTGAATACTTATCACTTATCTATTGATAGTATATGAAAAAATTTATTTACCATTAATGTGTGGCATGCCTCGAGTAAGACTTAGAATTCCAACCGAGACTGTGTTGGGAAAAATCATATAATTCCACATGTTTCATTGATTTGAATTCCAACTGGTACACACACATGGATTATGAATATTTATTACACAATTAATTACTCATCTTGATATTAAAGGATTCATTCGACTATTCAGAAAATATAAAATTATAGGGTTGATCTCCTTAGGTTTTGTTAAATGTCATTGGAAAAGGAATTTCTAAGATCAACCAACTGAATTCCAATACATTCTACTAAACATTCAAGTACTATTTCCATAGTTTTTTGGGAAATAATTATTATATAAATTCAGAGGGTACATTCATCAGATTACACTCAAACCCAAATGGATTAACATTAGGGATTGATCAACACAAGTTCAATCGACTTCCAAAAGTTAATAATCTAATGTTTCATCCATGGATTCAAAATGGGTGCATTTTGGGAGAATTATTGGACATGATTTTTGGATTCCTAGGAGTGATTATTACAAGGAAACTTGTTTTATATGACTTGAGTCTCTTTATTACAAATAGGTTACTTTTTCAGAAAAATCTAGTTTTTGATGACGTAGGTATTGTCATTATAGTATCCTAAGTATAGACCATGATCTTCATGGTTTTATAATTAATTTATCATTTTACATATTTTATAATTTCCCACCACTAATTTTTATAAACATAGACTTGAATGCGTGATACATCATTGATGGTGACCTACTTATTTTTACTAAAACTCTATCATGGGAGTCGTTTGGTACCTAGATAGAATTCATGGATATAGAAAAGGATAAAGGGGAGTGCTTGGCCATTGATTCTATTTCTATATATTGGTTGAAGTGTGGATTCATTGAATCGAGAAGGCTCGTTGGATGGGAATGGAGTTCAATAATTGGTTTTTATATATATTTTAGTGACATGTAATACTGTATGCATGCTACCTAATTTTTAACATCATTATATCATTTGTATTAAATTATATTTACTGCCTTATGTCATCTTATTATTATTTAGATGGTTTATTTTTTTCTACACTATTATTATGTTTTGCTGCATTTCTATTTTAATTTAGTTAATGTTATTTACCATAGTTCTATACTCTAATAAAGAGACTATTGTGTACCCACTGTATCACCATACACCATCACCGCTTGTCAGTGGCCTCTAACCTATGGGGAGTTTCACATGAGCCCTTGTAGTCATTAGGTTTGATTATTTATGAGTGGTCTAGACCCAGGACATCAAAACACCTACTTAAAGACAAAAATAATTGAAACTGATTCAGTTACTCCATTCATTGATTAGACTATATAAAAAACCTTATTGTAATGTGAAAACCTTTCATAATAATGATAAAAAGGGATCCACCTAATTGGGGGATGGGGATTGTCATAATGTTTATTAAAATGTCAAGAAATTCCTCCTAAACCCAATGAAATTAATTCTTCTTATGTAAGGGAAGACATTGTCCTTGTATGTGGTGATCTTGTAGTGATTGTTGCATAGAATAATATCACATGTATTGAAAATTTTCATTATTTTATGAGCATTACTATGATAGATACATAGACTCAGTACACTGATATTGAAAATAATTGTTTGTATTAATATTCATGGTATATAATTTTATGAACTTCCTAAAAATAATTATGTTCACATTGAATCCCATGAAAACCCACTAAAGTGAATCCTATGTAATATAATGCTAACTATTTATCATGATTGGTGGATGGTTATCAAACAATACTTTGAAAATTGATTTGTAACTCGAATGGTAGTTAAAGGGTACGAACTAATATATTTCTTCACAATACATCTTACCTTAGTACCATTCTTGGAAAATAAAGAGCACTCTAACAAATAAGTCTTCATCATCCATGAAACTCCATGGATATGAGAGAGGCATTTTTTTGGTCCCTCCAAGGGAATCATTGGGATAATAATGCATAATTCAATGATTAATATGATTATCTTGGGAATCATGATCATATACCCAATAATTTTTATTCATTATTTCTTATATCAATAATAATGGTTCAAAATTATTGAGGAATACTACTATACCCCTATTATAATTCTAGATACGGATCTAGAAAAACCAATGGCCTTCTTAAGCATTGGCAGAGAATCATAATGGGGTGTTAACTAAATTAATGATGAATATACAATTAATTAGTTACAAATAAATAATTTTCAATAATAGTATAAAGATTTATTGTGGAATTCCAATGATAACAAATTTTTCTCATATTCCATGTTATAATAATTTTTCCACTGATGTGTTCGAAAATGTATCCACAAATCAAGAAGATCTAAACTCGGATGAGAGAGTTATCTAAATTGATTATAAAAGTTTGTTATCCCCATTTATTAGTTATGACATAAGTGAAATAAATGAAATAAATGCTTCCCCAGAATTGGGTAATATCATATCCATACTGATAGATTCCATGGATATATGGATGTTTCCAATAACAGACTTTCTCTAGAATGGAACCCTTCTTCCTGGTCAAGATAAGAGGTAGAAAATTTGTCATAGGGTGGTGAATTTTATCATTTATATGAAATAAATTCATATATTGTTCTTTATAAACAATTAAATGAAGGCTTTTTCCTTAGATGAATATAAGGAGGACAAGTCATTATTGTAATTAAAGAAGTAAACGATGGTTAATATAGTTCACATCAATCAATAACTAAGATGACCTATCGAATCATAAGGATTAGTTGTTATTGGTATCAATGATTCAGTAGTGTTGGAGATCACCATAAACACTCATTCAAACCAATACATGATAACATCATCTATAAACCTGAAAAAATATTAAAAACCATGAGATATTCTTGGTCTTTTATCATTCAAAACATTGATTTTATGGGGATATTTCCCCTATCTATAGACAAGTAGTCTAATTACATACATAATACCAATACATTCTTCTCCAAATAGGCCAAGGTTATATCCCTTAAGATATTTAGTAAAAATAAATTATCAAAATTATTAATTGATAAATCATTACAATATTTGGTGTCCCGTATAAAATACTGACAGATGGTGTCACTAAATTTTTTTCTTATAATATCAAAAGAGTGTTTTGATAATAAAACATATAGTCTATAGTATCATCCCAATATCATGCCACAGAATATTGGAAGATAATGATCTTCTGAAACATTCTATCAAATACTCTTTGTAAGAAAGTGGGATGGTACAACAATTGTAGTCCAAAATGACTTCTTAATTCCTTGGGTATTATCACACTGCAACCCATACTACTTTTAAAGTGTCCCCATATTCTCTAGTTTGTGGGGTAAAAGTATTTTTTCCATTAATCTCCATCTTATCCCAGTTTTAGTCACTATCTAAAACCATTTTTCTAAATACGAGTAGTCCTAATGGTGGATTAATGAGTTTGATAAACTAGATGAGAATTGGTTGAACACACTGAACAACCTATATTTCCATTAAAACATTGTCACGTGAGCTTTCCAAAAAATTGTTTTTATATAATAAAACAATGAAGGGTATTTTATCACATAGAGATCATATTATATCTTGGAATAAGCCTCTAAAACTAAATACAAATTATTAGGGGCCTTTTGATATACACAAGGTCTAGTCGATAGATCATAGTACCTAGACACAATTTTTGGAGAGCATATAAAACTCACAACCAATGTAAGATATCTGAAGACATACTTTTCATGAAATTTTAAATAATTTCCTAATCAACACTATAAGATGATAAATTTTTTAGATGACATCCAATTCATTTGAAACTAAACTGTATACTGTAGGAAATAGATTAGTGACCTCAAACTATGTTGATTGTGAGTTTATTTATGATATTTAAACTATAGTTATTGTTTATCCTATCCCAATACAATATAATGTTCTTTTGTGGTATTCTAAAAATGTGTTATGAAGAACTTTATATTTCTGGATTTCTTTTATTTTAGGATACATAGTGATATATAGATCCTCTAACTAAATCGCATCTATGAAATTCATCTCTTTTAGTATCTTTTCTTGCACGAGCGCTAGATCCATGTCAGATTCCCTTTTCTATGAGAAAGTCTGATGTATATAGGTTGTTTTAGTATACTATTCAAAATCCATATGGTTATTCATTTTTATAGTATATGTGGCTCAAATATTATTGTTACGAGATACATATTGATACCAATATTAGTTATCTTATTTATGAACATAAATATCATTAGTCATTTTCTTCATGACTAGGTTTCACGTATTTCATGTCTAACATCTTATAATTTCTTGAATCCATAGTAATACCACCAATCCATTTTCCACATCATATTAACTAGATATGTTAATAATCATATGTATTTATCATATGAAATTAAACAACACAACATTCAACTACGTTCCACATGACATTAAATTGTATGATAGTTAACTCCATAATAAATGCCATTAAACTGAATATCATCCAAGTGTTATCACATGGTGTTAAATGGAATTACATCCATGTATTTGTCTCTTGATGTAAAACTGCATGAAACCCAAGTCCTTCTCACATAATGATTTTCTGTACGAAATCCAACTCCTCATTTTATGATGGTAAACTTCCCAACATATAGTCCATCCATCCTTACCAAAAACTACTCAATATTAAAAAAGGTGTATATTGTTACTTATTATTTAATAATTTATAGAGATGTCTAGAATATATACTACAAACTCAAAAAACACTATTAGTTATTTTTTAATCCATTCCAAAGGACTACAAAAACCCAACCATTGGTTATCCCAGGTCTAAAACACTATATCACCCTTTTTGATATCCCTTTCTATAAGTCACACATATTGTCTCATGTGTCTAATATTTCCTTCAAAATTCAATTTCTTTTTGTAATTATTATATCCGAATTTAATGGAATCCTATGTCTTTATATGCATACATACCTCATTATGGCTCTATATACATTACCCCAATATGGCCTACCAACCTTAGGATATCTTTTTCCTAAGAAATTGTTCTTATACCCCTAGAATGTAATGACATCATTGTAGTGAAACTCATCCTTTGAATGTAGTTAGTGGTCATATATTGTTTACACGTCCCATATCATTATTTATAATACAAAAAACCTTGACCCATGATTTTTGACATTATCACTCACTATTTAAAAGGAGTGAAGGTGCTCATTTCACATAAAATGAAATTAGGTTATTGTTTCACACATCCCTATCATCTCCAGAGTCCAATAACTATGAAAAAAATCTATATCAACTCAGCCAGGAGATTATATATATTTTCACTTGGCTCCTTCATTAATGTAAGGATTTACCTTACCCTTGTTAGAAAGATATTCTGACACATTGATCTATATGTCATGAACATAAACATTATGCTCCACTCTATGGATGTCTATAGTATAATTCCTCTATCAAATCACGTAAAATGATTATTTTAAAAAACTATATTTTGGTTGTGTCACTTTTTTTCAGGACTATCATTACGTTAAACTATGGGTATCCATAAGAGATATTCTATTAAAGTAATGGGACATCTATTTATATAAAATTTTACCTTATGGTTAAAAAATGTGATATCCCACCCTTTCGTATATGAATCATGTCCCTAAACATTGTGCAAATTAATCAATGTTTTAATACCTTAAACTCTATCCCTTGATGATCAAAATCTTAAAACCATAAAATACGAATTATGTCGAGATGAAACATGTGATGAAAAAACTCATAAATGAAATCCAATGAAAAAACAAACTCTCCACTCAATATTATATTCACTTTAATGGATGGAGTATAAAACATTATATAAAAGACATAAAAAACAACAACAATTATAGGGATTTCTATATAGACCTAGAAAAAACGGATTCATTCCCATCAGACCCATTGGTCCAAGAAAAATTTAGAGATATTTTGTGAGATATTTTTTTCCCAGAGTGGGTGTTCCAAATGGAATGGTACAACCCTTAGGTTGAAATAACCATTCTTACATATTTTGTTCCTTCATAATCATAATAAAATTCACAAGTGGATAAATACTTTCATATCTTCATGGCTATCTGTAATGAGAATATATGTCTCCAGGGGACAATTTTTTGGATATGAATTCATAACGGCAAATATGATTTGAATATTTACCCCCAATATGGTGCACCAAAAAAATCATGATTTTTTCTTAATACTAAGATCCCCTAATATTTTTTAACTTGATGACACTAAAATTGAACAATTTATTTGAATATGGTTAGTGATCATCCATGGAATGTGTATCTTGTCTCATCATCCCTGATTTAAATATCATTGATTGTGTATTAGAATAGCCAAAAACCAATTATTCTTGTTGGTTTAGTACCCTTGGTGTTACACATCAATGGATTATAACCATTTTGAGGTAAAATGTTGAAATCTCATTCTTTTACCCTTGAACAGTTTTTGTCACATGACACTAAAATGTCTGACATGATAGTCTAAATATCATGACTATAATCTAAATTCACCCCATTATGAGGAAATCTATAATAACATCAAGAACCAATTTACTTTTACTTTTTTTAAACCCAAACGAGTAGACTTTCCTCCTAACATTTTGGTAAAATATATACAAACATAAACTATAGAGAAATAAAGTCAAATAAATATTTCCCTAAATTGTAGAAATAAAAATTAAAAAAATTTCAATATAAAATATCAGTAACCCTCAGTCGAATCACTATGAAATAAAAATATGTGCACCATTTTTTGAGTTGATTTTCACTCATGATGTTGGAATTTATACTCAGAACATGATAGCTTCTCCCACATTGTTGTGAGAACCACATCACTATTGGTTCAGAGTTTTGTAATAGAAAATATTACCTACAGTGACCTATTTTTCAAAACCATAAACAACCCCTGGAATTAATCATGGTACTTTACAGGATGAAAACATGAAAATGGAAACCTTGATAAAATCCATGTATCCATTCCCTATAATTGCATCTTGCATTGACTTATAAAAAGTAAGTATTTAAAATATGAAATAAGAACAAAAGAATTTATGTAAGAACCCCACCAAGGGGAACCAATGGAAAATAAAAATTCCTTCCTGCTATGTCGCCCCATAAGAGTCTTTGGAATATGTTAGGTATAAAGAGAAAAAGTTAATAATGTAATAGACAAATACTTTTTGGGGTACACTATATGTTCTTGGAGGAAGTCAATTAAATCTTTCTTGTTCCCTTGGGATTGGAAAATGATATAAATTTCATAAAATATATATGTTTATGTACACATTTTAAATTAAATATGATATAACCTTAGGATTCATAAATCCTCTTGAACATTGGAATCCTTACTTTGAATTCCCCATTTTTACCCCAACATGTTGAGTCATAATTTATAGTTGAATGAACTAACTATATTACATGGTAATGGAACCTATGATTATAATCATCCATCAAACATGAACAATGTGAATTAATCATTATCTAAATGGAAGAAATATATATTAATATGACGTGTCCTATTATTATACAAATATATGATCTATGAAAATGATAAAATCAATTACAAACAAAATGGCAAACATTTGTTTATGATAATTACAAATACTCTTATACCCATCTATGATTCATACCAAGGAGGAAATAATCCATATCCAAATAAACCAACACTAGTGTATAATGGGAGAATAGATTCCTATACTCATTTGTGATCCATTGTAACATCCTTAGTTTTAAGAAAGAAATTCTATGTTCAATACCATACATAACACATAAAATTATGCATAAAAAATAATTAAATTTTATTTTTTAAATTATTCAATTATAACCTAGACGTCCAAATGGAGGGAATGAATAGTATCAATTGAATTATGAAAATACAGTTTACATATTTTTAAATTATTATTAATTTTTTACTAAATTTATTAGAAATGGAATTCAAAACCAATTGAATATATAGGATGTGTTTTTATGAAAACATATTTAAAACGAGAATAATTGTGTTCTTAAAATCATATCATTCTTTATAGAATTTTATTTAATAAAAAATATGTATTAAATATTCAATTTAATATTTTAAATTCATCATATATGTTTTCTATATATGAAATAACCAAAAAATCAATTTTTTTGAATAATTGATGTTTTATTAGAAATACAGTTTTTCCACCTTTTGATGGAGAACAAATTTTAAATTTAGTATTGACATATTTATATGTTATATTTGAAAAAATATTCTTCTTTATATTTGGTGCATAAAAATTTACTATGGTGTAATTTTTTATATAGTTTTAATAATTATCATCTTTTGATTAATAATAAACAGACGGTAAATGTTAATTGAAAAAATCTTTTTATATCGAGAAAATTTATATGATTTATTCATATTATTTAATGTTTTTAAATTAAAAATATAATATAGTTTTAACATTTAATCTAATTTTGTTAATTGGATGTAATTTTATAATTTAATTTTATATAAAATCATGTCAATCTTTTGATAGTTTTTACTTCTTAAAAACATGTTTTCTGGTTTTAACAATAAGAAACAATTTTAAATAAACTTCTAAATATTCATTATTTGGAATTTGTAAATGTGGATTCCATATTTTGAATTAGAAGTTCCAAATTATTTAAATAGATACATTTTATTTGTGGACATTATGAAGAATAACATTATTAATTATTTTAATTTACCATGGTTAAAGGCTAAATCAGGTAAATAAGGGTAAAAAATAATATTATAATACTATAAATCTACCATAACATGTGTCTTAATCCAATTGGAGGTAATATTTCATGCCACGATCATATTTGAGGAGAATTTAAGAGCCCATGGATCCACATGGGTGTGATAATGTCCTTTTATAATATTTATTATAAAAAATCGAAATATAACATAAACATGTATCTCCAAAATAAAAAATTTTATAATATGGTTTATATAAATGATCACATAGACTATAAATTTTAATTATATATCTAAAAATATTTCTTAAATCATTGTATTTTATTAATAATTTTTATACATTAAATAAAAGAATTATTTACGACCCAATGATGATGTAATGATTTCATTATTAATGTAAGATTCAAGTAAATGATATTATAAATATTAAAATAAATCTAATTTCAACATTATGATTGAATAAAATATGTTTTGGATGACATTGAAATTTTAATTATGAGTTAATGCCTTTGTACTACAGTAATAATGTTTTAATGAATTTAACAAACAAATCAATTACTAAATAGTGTCAAAATTGACATAAATGAGTTTGTAAAAAAACCTATTTTATTAAAAATATATAATAGTTCTGTAAATATAAAATTATTTAAATTGATATATAGAGTTATAAAAATAAAATAAAATATATTCTTTTGGTTTGATTCGAATTTTATTTAAATATATTAACTATATATTATGAAGATTCAATAATTCATTGTAAGAGTTAATGTTTTTAATTAAGTGTTAAAGCTGAAACATAATGTTAATTTTTTGACACAAAAATTTATAAAACATATTTATTGAGGGGATTTATATCCATCAATATAGTTTCCTATAAATTTATCAATTTTTTTTAACAATTTTAATTCACAAATGAATTTATAATAAACAAATATTTCATGACATCCTTAAAGTGCCCCTTCTCCATCTTATAAAAGGCCACAAACTCTATCCACATACTCAGAACTCTCAACTTCTTTGTCTAGTAAAAATTATTTTAAAATAATATCCCAATATACTTACCTTACTTCGAGAAACCTAACATTGGTAATAAAGAAATTCATGAAATCATTTTGGCGGAAATCAAAAGGTGTTACCCAATTTAAAGGTAGCATCTTCTCTCAAGATCATTTCCATTATTTTCCTTCTCCACTACCTATGATTTTCTTATTATATGATTACATAACAATGATAGTTTCCTCAATATACTAGTATGAGTTATGTGAGGTATTCTATCTACATTTACACACACCATTATCGAATGGATACAAACATACTATTTCTCAGTATGCGGAACTACTGCCTCACAGAACGATGATTGTGAAATTTTATCCTACCACCTATCATGGTGGCCCATATGGTGAAAATTTATTTATGTATGATATATATGATATTTATATTATCTATATTATTATTTAATTTTTATTTAGAACATACCTTTATCCTTTAATGTTGTATAAAAACAATAATTTCATTTGAGGAAGTGTGGACTACTGCCCCCTCAAAGTGGCAAGGCCCATTCATGCTATACATGGAATGTATAATGATGTATTTGATGAATATATGTATCATATATAACATATATAGTATAATTTAATGATAATATATATATATATCAATTAGTTTTAATTATTTTAATATGATAAAAAATGAAAGTAGCGTTCATGCGTACGTACGACCTACACTCTCCATGAACAATGCATTTATTTTCATATTTCCAAATATTATGGATTGTCATAAATACATACATACATACATATATATGATATTTATATATTATTTAAATCATGAATAACATTTTTTAGATGATGGATTTATGACTATAAAAAAAATTGGTAATCATAACAAGATCATTTTTTACTCCAGTACATAATATCGATATGAACATAAATAATTAAATAATTGTTATAAAATGGTATTAATTGATTTAAATGGAATATAAAACATGAGAAAAAGGTTATAAAAAAGTATAATTTTTTTTAATTATATTATTTTGGATGATAAAGAACGAATGAGACAAGTTATACTGAAGATAATGACTTCGTCTCATTCACATTTCATTACGAAATATCATACTATCATACACATTTATATACAACACTTTCACTAATTACATCATGAATTTGAATAATAAAATTATATTTAATTTTTTTTTATATTTTAATTCCTTTATGATTTGTATTCAAGTGTTTCTTATGTGGTAAATGAATTATCCACTTCTTTTTTCCTTTCAGGTTCTCTTTTATGTAGTATGTATTTCCGGTTTCCCTAAAATGTTCTTATTTTCATTATATTTTATTCTTATAATTTATTAAGTTTAATTTATTAATTGTATACCCTTACCAACTCTTTTTTAATTTTTTTCTAAAACCATGATGCATAGTTGTTATGCTGCATAATTTTCATCTCAAAATCACTCTCACACGAAATTCTCTTATTTTATTTATGTGTATACCCAAACATATTTAATTTCTAGGGGTATTAATAAAGACATAAATATTATATATTTTATTTTTGAATTTACATATGTAAAACCCTCATTCCCTTTATATGGTTTATAAATGACATAATGATCATGTTTATAACCACTTTTTAAAACGCCATGATTTTCATATGAAACCCATTTCATTTCTCCCCTTTGGGTTTTTTTGAAATGATTGATTACGATCTATGTGGAAAACATTAAAATAATTACATATCAATTGATCACCCTGATAAATCTCTAATACATTGGGTAATGAAATTAATCTGTGGAGATGACATGTTTTACGATACCTTGGGGAATAATGTTGGTAACTTTACGATATCTTAGTGAATAACCGTGGTAATATTTACAATAAATTAGTGAATAACTTTGATAATTTTTATGATACCATGGTGAATATCCTTGTTAATTTTTATGATACACTAGTTAATAACATTGGTAATTTTTATGACCCCTAGGGGATGGACTTTAGTGATATGAAACCTTGGGGATGAACCATGGTGATATGCTTATGAATGTATAAATGAAATGTTGTAGCCACATTTTCATGTCATGATCCATGAACATATTTTTTATATTTCTATTTATCATGCCATTATGAATATCCTCATGTAATTATACATATCTCTCAAGATACCATGGAATATTTATCCCTTATTTTTCCTTACTGAGATTTTGATGCTCATCCCATGTTTTTTTAATGTTTTTCTTAGGTTATAAAGATGGGTTTGAGAAAGGAACAATTCCAAAATATATATTATCATGAAAATAAATCATGTCAAATTCATGGAGTTTTGTTTTTTTGAAAATTAATTATAGTGAGTAAAAGAGTCTACTTTGAAAATTTTGAGTTGTTATGTAATAGTTATGGCCTAATTATCTGAAACACTAAACCTAAAAAATCCTCATTGTGAATTTCATGACATAACTCGAGATTATGTGACATTTATGGATGGGGGGTTATAGTTTGTATCAATGTAAATGATTAGACAACTTTTGGGATTTGGATTTTTGGATAACCACATGGTAAGTCATTATGTCTATTTATTATGTTAAATCCTTGTTTTATAACTTTTTCAGATCATGGAATGTCGGTTACAAATGGAATGAAGATTATCACAAACAAAATTACTATATATTCCTAAAAAATGTTTTGAAATAATTTTTTCAAAGTCATGTCTAGATGATTCTGAAACATTTTCTATTATACAACTCACTTTTAAGATGTTGTATGAGATATCAAATACCACCACTATCCCTTGATACCACAATGGATCATGGGTGGTATTAAATCATATAATATTTTCTCTATATTCTCATATATTCATGATAGGTAAATATTATCAAGGAATATTCAAATATTTTACCTTATCACAAAATTTTGCAGCATATTATTATTTGAAAAAAGGTGAGAATGAAGGAGACACTTATGTAACCTATTTATATATTCTTTTAAAATTTAGTATTTAATCACATACTTATGGTATTTTAAAAGGTCCATTTATTTAAAGTTACAACTCCAAATCGGTCAGAATATTTTATAAATATATAGTTTTATTAGATTTTTTAAAATTATATGTCCAACAATATTATTTTCCAAAATTATTTATCAATGAACACTCATATGACACATGTTGTTCAAGGTTCATTTGGATAATGGAAGAAAATGATTTTGATGAATCTATAAATTAGTGTTTCAATGAATGGACCTTTAATCTATATGAATTAGATGATGATGAAACCAGATGGACAATATTATCCAGGTATGGGGTTCTTTCTATTGAGAACATTTTTATTTTACCATATACATGTGAAATAAAAAAATATCATTATATATAATACATCATGAGTTATTATGTTAAGGTATTTATGATTTGGGGTAAAAATGAGAGGTATAAGACAATAATTGAGGTTAAAACATGTAAGTGTTATTTTTTATGTTTTATATAAATGGATTACCCACAAGATGGATGAAAACCTATCACATCCGACAAGACCGCATGAATCGAACCCACAACCGAAAGGATACAATGGAACATCACCTACCACTAACCTATGTTAAGTCAATGGTTAGTGTGAATTAATTATTTTTAGTTAAATGAGTTTATTAAATAAGAATATGTTGACTTTGGAGACATATATTTTACTGAATTGATAATCAAGGTATTGGAAAATGATTTGGGGGATTATGTGATAAATGTAATTTTGGAAGATGTTCACTATTTTGGGGACATTATTATTAAGGTAAATAGAATACTATTGAGTTTTATATGATCATTAAATGTTGAATGATTTAATTATGGTCTTATGATAATTTGAAATGATTAACCTTTTTTCGAGATCATGGGATTTGGTTAATTACATTTTGGTATGAGAGATTAAGAGTGGTTGATGTTATTTAAATATAAATGTTAAAATTTATCTTGGTAGATTATGTGATCAATTCCTCTTGAATTTTGGGTTTCAATATTAGTTTGGATTATTTTGAGGAATTTTATGGAAAGTTATTTTTTAATGTGATTTGTTGAACATTCGTATTGTTGGATGAATTTTTGATATTGAAGTAGTTTTTCATCATATAATGTTTATTATTTTTGGGAATTACCTTATAACAAACATATCTTATTTATTATGATTAAATTTTAAAGATAAGAGAATAATAAAATTAATATTTTTTGGAATATTGATTATATGAAAATTAACATCGATAAAATACTCATTGTTTAGAGGAATTGATGAGGGTTTAGTGGAAGTTCATCAATGGATGAAATTCATCTTGACTAGTAAGTAAGATTTCTTATGATCTTAATCACGCTCATAAATCAATTATTTATATTTATCAGAAGGAACATAATTTTTTTCCATTTTTATTTTTCCTACTGAGAAATCCATAACCATTTAACCCATCACACATTTATAGTTTTTTGATTTTTAATATTCTCTGGATCATATTTTATATCACTCTCCATCAGAAAAATATGGTTACATTTTCATCCATATCAATGTTTTTGTACAAGGAATCCTAGTATGTGTAATCTAGGGTGACTATTGTAGTTCTATTTCTTCATTTTACCGTGATATTTTTATTTACTCTTTTTCAGATGTGGTATTTTAAATGAAGCTCCCATGACTTATTTTAAAAAAAATTAGGAAGAAATTTGAAAATGCGGGGAATGATGTAACATCATGAGGTTAAAGAGTGAAACACTTTTTTCAATATCTTACATGATACTATACATCAATCTTAAACAATCAACTAAATATTATTATTTAAATGTTACTGTTCTAACATATCTGTTGGAATGGAGGGAATTAATAGTGTCCACTAAATTATGATAGTATAGTTTACACATTCATAAATAATGAATCATTGATTACCAAATATATTAGAAATAGAATTGAAAACCAATTTAATATAAAAGATGTGGATTTATGAAAACATATTTAAAAAGTGAATAATTGTGTTTATAAAATAATATCACAATTTATAGTTTTTTATTTTATAAATATGAATGTCATATATTCAATTTAATGTTTTAAATTAATCTTATACGTTTTCTAGATATTATATAATAACAAATTCAATTTTTCAAAAAACAATTACAATTTTTTCTAAAAATGAAGTTTTACCATCATTTGTTGGAAAAACCTTTTTAAAATTAGTTTTTGATATTTTTATAAGTTATATTTTACAATAATAATATTATTATTTAAATTAAGGATATCAAATTTTACATTGAATTAATTTTTGATATTTTTATGATAAATATAATGTTTTGATGAATAGTAAAAATATTTTAAATTTTAATTGAAAGACACAATTTCTTTCGTGATAATTTGTATGGCTAAAAAATATTATTTAATATTTTTAAATTATATAGAATATATTTTTATAAATTATTTGCATGTTGGTCATTAGAAGAAAATTGACATTGAAATTGGACATAAACACTAGTCAATATTTTGGTTGTTTTTTACTTCTCAAAAAGATGTTTTCTAGTTTTGATAGCGGGAATTAATTATATACTAATATCTTCCTTTTAGGGGGTTTGAATTTGGAAATGTGGAATACATATTTTGAATTATATGGTTTTAATTATTTAAATATGTACCTTTTATTTTTGGGAATTATGAATAATAACATGAGTAATTATTTTTATTTACCATGGTTAAAATGAAAATTATATAAATAAGGATAAAAATTATTATTATAATAATATAAATCCACCCTAACACATATTTTAATCCTCTTGGATGAGATATTTCAGACCATGATCATCTTGGGGTCAAATTGGGGACCTCATGGAGATACTTGGGTGAGATAATGATCTTTTATAATATTTTTTTTAAAGAAAAGGGAAATATAACAGAAACATGTATCTCATAAATAAAACAATTTTAATCTTGACTATATAAAATATATATTTGAATATAAATATTTATTGTAATGATAATAATATTTCTTACATCATGGTAATTTTTTATAATATTTAAAAATTTAAATATGTAAATTTATTAATGATACAATGACAATGTAGTGATTACATTATTAATTAATGATTCTAATAAATGATATTATAAATATTAAAATAAATGTAATTTTAAAATTTTGATTCCATACACTAATGTTTTGGATGAAATAGACATTTTAGTGATTTCTTAATTCCTTTGGTTAGATGGAATCAAGTTGTTATGAAATTAACAAAATATCAATTAATAAATAGAGTCCCAATGGATATAAGTGAGGTTTTATAAAAAATACTCTTTAACTAAATGATTTATTAGTCCTAAAAATATAAAATTAGACCAACTGACTTATATAATTTTATAAATTTCATTTATTATCTACTTTTTATTCTATTCACATTTTATAGTATTTATAGTAACCATATATTAGGAAAATACAAAAAGGAATGGTAAGAGCTAATGTTTTTAAGTAAGGGTTAAAGCTAAAATATAAGGTTAAATTTGGGACAAAATTTTTTATAGAACCTATTGGATGGGATGATTTCGACCCATAATCATCATTTACTATAAAATTATAACTTTTTAACTGTTATAATTTTAAAATAAAATTATTATTAATTAATATTTCAAGAAATTCAGAAAGTGCCCCTCCTCTCTCTTATAAAATGCCACCACCTCTTCTAACTTACATGCACATCTCCTGCCACTTGGCTCATCCAAATTATAATTAATTATGTTCCAAACATCCCTCACTTCCACATAGAATCATTTACTTGGGAATAAGGAAATTCAAGAAAACCTTTTGGCTCAAATCAAAAGGAGTTACCTGATTTATAGGTAGCATCTTCTCTCAAGCTCCTTTCCTTTATTTTTTGTCTCCACTGCCTATTAACAAATTATTCAATTATTATATAACTCCACCATTATAATAATTATAATAGGATGTTTTTATTTGAATGATTCTATCTATTCTTACACACACCACAATCTAATGGATACAAACATACTGTTTCTGTGTACGGAAAAATACTGACTCACGAAATGATGATTGTCCAATTTTCTCCCACCACCTATCATGGAGGCCATTATTATGGAACTTTATTTATGTATTATATATTTCATATTTATATTATATTTATATTTATTTATTTTTCATTTAAAAAATAATTTAATGCTTTCCAGGTTGTATAAATATTATAATTTCATTTGAGGAAGTGTGGACTACTGCCCCCTCAAAGTGATATTACTCATTCATTCTATATATGGAATGCATAAAGGATGGATTTAATGAACCTATGTAACATATATAACATATATATTATAATATAATTAATATATATATATATATTTATAAATTAGTTTTAATTCTTTTAACATTACAGAAAATTAATGTATCATTCATGCGTATGTTTGGCGTACCGTCTTCACAAATGGTGCATTTCATTTATTATCTCAAAATATTATTGATTTTAATATATATATATATATATATAATATTTATATGTTATTTAAAGCATGAATATCATTTTTAGATGACGTACTAATGACCTTATGGACAAGTTTTAATATTAACATGATAATTTTAGACTCAAGTACCGAATATCGACTAAACAACCAATATGAAAATAAATCATTATGTAATTTTTATAATATTGTAATAGGTGAAATAAAAGGAACATAAAAAATGAAATAGGTTCTGAAATATTTAGAAATTAACTTAATTATATTATTCAGGAAGATAAGGAATGAACGAGACATGTCAGACTCAAGGTGAAGTGACTTCACCTCAATATCCATTCATTGAGGCATATATTGTAGTTAAGCACCTTTATATACACCACATTTACTCATTTTAATAGGAATTAGTATATTACCATGATATTTAATTTTTTTATAATGTAATTCCTTAATTATATGGGTTTATGGGTTTCTTATTTTGTAAGGGAATGCTTTACTTCTCCTTTCCTTTCATGTTCACTTTTAGGTACTATGTCTTTCATGTTTACATAAAATGTTCTTATTTTCATTATATGACATAAATATATTGTATTATGAGTCATTAATGAATAGGATACCTTTTTCCCATATTTTTTTAATGTTTTCTAAAACCATGTTGCATAGCTGTTATGCTGCAGAATTTTCATCTCAAAATGTCTCCCTTTTTCTCATGAAATTATTTTATTTTATTTATGTGAATACACAAACCAATTTCATTTCAAGGGTTATTCATGATGAAGTAAAAATTATATAATTTAATTGTGAATTTACAAACATAGAACCCTCATTCGGTTTCCATGGGTAAGAAATGACATAATGATCGTGTTTTTAATCACTTTTTAAAATGTTGCAATTTTTATATGAAAACCATTTCTTTTATTCTATTTTGGTTATTTATGAAATGATTGATTATTATTTTTTTGGATCACCTGATAATAAATTCATATCAAGGGTGAGTAATTATAGTGATCTATGTAGGATCGAAATAACAATGTAGATGCTCAATATACAAGCGGGGGGGGGGGGGGGTGGTGGTGAATAGTACACTTTAAAAATTCCTTTGGAAACTTTAAAGTTGATTAAAGATAACTGTGTTTTCCTTATACAAGAAAAAAAATCTATGTTTAATAATGTTAAACTAAGAAAATTCACAACTCCTCTAATCACCAACTGCAGAATTGAAACCAAGGATTACAATATAAGATTTTACCTTAAAGCGTATAGAACCTTAAACTAATCAGAGTACAAGTGTAAGGAAATACAAGAAGGTTATACTTTCCTTACAATACAATATGCAGTGAAAAAACAAGTAGTAAAACTTCAAGTAACAAGATATGAATCTTTAAACACAAAGAGAAGGTTTTCCAACAAACTTGGACAAAGTTACCTAGATTCATACTTTCAAGCAAGTCTGTCTTACCCACACCAGGGTAAGCCCTTGATACAAAGATCAGAATCTCTGTCTTTCTATCCCTGCAATCCCTCAACTTCAAGGTAGTTGGAACCTCTGTTTTCCTCAGCATGGAAGCCCTCGAACTTCAAGGTAGTCAACACCTTTGTCTTCCTATCCCCGGAAGTCTTCGAATGTAATCAACAACATCCGGAGTCGCACCAAGCTATCGGAATGAGCGGTTCAGTACGCACAAGGCATGAAAATATTCTCTCTCTAGAAATCACCTTAACAACGTGTGTTATCTAGATCGATCAACTTGTTAATTTATTTTTTTGAGCTCTTTCAAAAGAGATCCTATTTATAGGAAAATTCCCAACGGTCGGCTCCCTCTTCCAATGGTCATATTTTCCATGAAATTCGGAGGGACCTATACACATGTAACTCAACCAACAGTTAATTAGAAAAAGAATAGACGACATCGTTTTATAACAAAGTATGTATAACTGAATGTACGACATCTTTTTGAAATGAAGCATATAAGTAAAATTTAATCAATATTTCTGAGTGTAAGCAAGTTAAAAGTTCAGAGTCTAACCAAGATGAAGTTTGGAGTCCATGTTAAGTAATGTTTGGATTCTGTTTTATAGGAATTCAGAGTCTGGTTTCACCAGAGATCGGATTATGAACCTGTAGAGTTTGGAGTCGAACATCTTAAGAGTTCGGAGTCGAACTGCTTAGAAGTTTGGAGTCGAACTTCTTAAGAGTTTGGAGTCAAACTGCTTAATAGTTTGGAGTCCAACTTCTTTAGAGTTCGGAGTCGAACTACTAAAGATTTCGGAGTCGAACTTATTAAGAGTTTGGAGTCGAACTGCTTAAGAGTTCGGAGTCGAACTTCTTGAAAGATCGGAGTCAAACTACTTAAGAGTTCAGAGTCGAACTGCTTAAGAGTTCAGAGTCGAACAACTTAAGAGCTCGGAGTCGAACTTCTTAAGAGTTCGAAGTCCAGAATTCGGATTAGAACTATATTACAGATCACATCCAGAATTCGGATCCTAAAAAATGAATTTTCCAAATATTTTCATTATATAGATCTGGAGATTTGGTTATGAATCCAGTTTTTTAATTTAAGAATAATATTTCTATGTATAAGAAAATTTAGGTTAAGGTAAATTTCATTAAAGAAGGAAATTTTCCTTATTTGAGTAAAAATAATATTTGCTTAAGTATAAGGTGTTTGTGATTTTCAAAATAAGAAGGAATGGAAAAGTCATAAGGAAAAACTTATTGACTCAAAAATATCCCCCTTTTTGGAAAGCATAAACATTTTTTCAAAAATTCTTATAAGGATTTTGAAAAATTTCATTAGACTTTGAAAATTAAAATTTATCTCCCTTTGTTCATTGATAGAAATGAATACAACTAACTCCCCCTTAGGCATTGAAACACTAAGGATTGTATTCTGGGTTTATAGAGTAGAGTTATCATTATTGTAGGAATGAAAAAATTCGTAGTGGGAAACTCCCCCTTTCGTTAAGGATATTTCACTTAGAAATTTTTCATTTCTCCTCCTTAGGAGTAATTCTTTTTCCTTCTCCCCCTTTGTGATTTTCAAACTGAATTGAAGGTAATGGAAAATAAAGTATGGAACCTGAAACATTAGTATATAACACAATACAATCAACCAGATAACCATTTAATTAGAGTTGGAGAAAAAAATTTATAAGGAAAGACAACTACAACAAATAATCAGAGTGGGTTCATTTGTCTTCCTTTTCCTTCGGAATGAGCTTCTTTAACAAGGAATTGATTTTCTTCAAGTCTCTTTGATATTCTTCTCATTGCCTCTACAAGGCCTTTACCTTTTCTTCTTGAGTTTTTAAAGCCTCTGCCTGAGCCTCCAAGGCTTCTTTCTGCAACTTTATTATCTCATCTTGCTTTTCCATCTTCTGCTGAAACTCCATCCGGAAATCTCTTTCAGTTTTCCAATTTTGAGATACTGAGTTAAGCTTCCCATTCAGATCCTTGAACTATGGATTCCAGAAATTTTGCTCCTGGGCCAACTTCTCACAAATCACATTAACACTTTTATCCTCCATTTCCAAAGCATTTTGAACTTCAGCCTGAAAATTCTCAAAGTGAACTAAATATTCATCAACTCCCTTAGACCACTTGGTTACCTTACTGCAGGACTTCCTATGCATGTCATAATCGATCAAAAAACTTTTCTGTTCAGCTTCCAACTTCACAAACTTATCCATGATCATGGATAAAGAATCAGATTTCTGAGTCATAGATTTTTTCAGCAACTGGCATCTGGAATCTTTTGTTGGAATAATCGGAATTGTGTCCAACAACTTTCTCAGAGATTGAACCACAAAATCATGCCCGTGAGATGATGATTATGAATCAGAAACTTTGCTTGGAGATTGATCTTCTTCATCTTGCACCAACTTTATTCTAGAGGTACCACCAAACTCTTTCCTCTTGAGTAGATCTTTTACAGGTGTCTCCATGAGAGATTTCTTCCCCTTATCAGATTTCGAAATGGGTTCCACATTAGGAGATACTTCCTCAGATTCAGAAACATGAACAATCTAATCTTCATCTGGTTTCTATTTTTCTTGACCTTCCTCAAGAAAATTCCTCTCATAGGATGCTTCTTCATCATACAACACATTTTCTTCTTCTTCTTCTTGATGTTTCTTGCTAGCTCCCTCATCTCCCTAAGCTGATGTAACTATCTTTGTGGATTCAGCCTTATCATTGTAGTTCTCTACTTGCTTGATCAAAGTATCTAGATCTTCACTCTCCTCCTCTTCTTCTTCTTCTTCTTCAACTTCTTCCTCTACTGCTTCAGCAACTTCTTTTTCAGCTTCTACAGAAATTCCATTACCCTTTTCCGTTTCCGGAGTGACATAGTTCATAGCCGGAGTTTCGGGTAAAGAAGTTTCAACACCAAAAGTTTCCGGAACTGGAAGCATTTCGGAAGCCAACTCTGTATCTTTTAGCAAAGATCGCACGACTTCTGCTTCAGACACCTTCTTTCTCATTTTATTTTCCTTTTCTTATCTCTCTACCTCCTCAGCAACTTTTTCCTTTAATGCTTTAGCCTCAGCATGGTCCAGACCGAATTGAGGATCCCCTTCCTTCCTCATTTCTTTATCTTCCCTCTACTTGGCTATTACTTCATCCGTATATGTTTTCTGCTTCTTCGACATGGGGGAGCAGATTGAGTTTCCTTAGCCTGAGGAATTTCTTCATCAGTAACCACTTCCTTAGCCTTCCTCTTCTTCCTTTTCTTCTTTTATGGTTCCAGAGATTGTGTTTCATTTTTCAACTGCTTCAAACTCCTCCACAGATAAGGGGTAAAATTCTTCGGTTTACTGTGAAATCCCATCTTCATCCTCTTAAGAGTATCATCACTGACTAGCATGAGCTTGCAATTCCGGATGTTTGATTTGCAGGATACCTTGAAAGATTATAAGCATAGAACTATTAACTTAGATAAAAAGGTAGGAAACATAATAATCTGAGCTCTCAGATTTCCTTCTTTGATATTCTTGATCGTAATAAAGACATGCCTTATCAGATTTATCTTTCTTAGATTTACCAAGAAATCTAATACATAGTTATCACTCTTCTTCAGATTGTCATTATCTCCTCTTCTCGGAACTAGAAAACCTTGCACCCATAGTTGGAGAATTCTATTGTTCGGAGTGAGACGAGAAATATTTATTGTTGAATCATCCTTCATCCCAAGACACTTCAGTTCCTTCTCCTTATTGAAACTCCCTTGCAAATCCGGAAGTTTGTGAGAGAAGAATTCAGATTCTCCCTCATATAATAGATCAACCAGGCTCGCTGTTTTAGTGTAAGAAAGTTTATAAGTCTTCCCATAAGACTTGAAAGAAAACCTCTCTCTGCCATCTTCCACCCGGAAGGAAACAGACTCATAAAACTGTATATATAAATCAGTATAAACCGGATCCTGTTTATCTGACTTGGCTATGCAGTCATCTTCCCATCCATTCAGTCTAATATTCTTTGAAATAAGATAATCAATCTTATTAAAATCCGGGTGAACTAGCCTTTCCCTGAAAACTAACCACTTTGAGATATGTTTCACAGTTGACATATCTTGAGAAGTTGCTTCAACAGACATTCGGAGTGAAGTAAACTGTAGGATTCGGATCGGCTTCACAAGGTTTGGAACCGGCCTTAAGAAGATCAGCAGAGTTTCAGGACGCAAAAGCTTAAAATACCGATGTGGGACGAGTATCGGGGTCCCCTTTGTATAGGCAAAGAATTTGATCGTTGGTCTTCCAAAAACCATCTAATGGTTGAAAACACTTTCATCAGATCTAACAGTTGAGAATAATTCTACAAGGAAAAATTTGACTCCGACCTTTTGAGGTTTTTAAAGAAAACATTCAGATTTGAGGAAAAATTTGAATCCGAACTCTTAAAAACATGGAAAATACCAGTATGAAAAATTTGATTACAAAACTATAAGTAAGAAAATCATAACTTATGGATTAACAATAAATATTGTTCATAATTGGAAATATTCTTCTTGAAGGAAAACAACTTCATTATGAAAACAACAGTATGAAAAACTTGTTACAAAAACTCCAGTACGAAAATCTCGTTACGAAAATTCCAGTACGAAAAAAACTCAATTCCGAAACTTATCAGTATGAAAATTCCATTCTGGAAGTTTTTAGTATGAAGACCTCCATTTTGGAAGTTCTCATTCTGAGAATTTCATTCCTGAAAATTTCAGTTTCAGAAATTTCCAATCCGGAAATTTTGGTTTCAGAAAATTCCATTCTAGAAGTTCAGTTCCGAAAGTTTTTTTAAAAAAAAATTAGTTACACTAACTATAAAATTTACTCCCCCTATAAAGAGGAGTTTATTACTGTTAGGAGAATTGTTCAACAAGAAGTTAATGAAGAATGATTACCTTACAATTATCATTCCTAACTTTTTTTTAATGTAATCAAATCTATCAGAGGGTAATGATTTTGTGATAATATCAGCATGTTGATCTTGCATTCCGATAAACTGAAGAATGATATCTCATTTAAGTGTGTGATACCTAAGAAAGTGATGCCTAATATCTATGTGCTTTGCATGAGAGTAATGTACAGGGTTCTTTCTTAGGGAAATGGTTCTTGTGTTATCACACAATATTTGTGTCTTAGTGAAACTCAAGTTATAGTCTGTGAGAATGTGTTGCATCCACAACACTTGAGCACACCAACATCCAGCTGCTATATATTCGTCTTCAGTAGTGGAAAGTGCTATAGAATGTTGGTTTTTTCAGGACCAAGAAACTAATGAATCTCCTAAGAAATGACAAGTTCCAGATGTACTTTTTCTATACATTCTACATCCACCAAAGCCAGCATTATAAAATATTTTAAAAAAAATCATTTCCAGAAGTATAAAATAATCCTAGATCCATGGTTCCCTTTAGGTAGAGAAAAATTATTTTTACTGCCTTTAAGTGAGATTACTTAGGATTGGATTGATGTCTTGCACATAGGGACACTGAAAACATTAAGTCTGGTCGACTAGCTGTTAGGTAAGGTAGACTTACTATCGTACCTCTAAAAGACATTTGATCTACTGATTTCCCAGCTTTATCAAGATCTAAAGAGTTTGAGGTACAAATGGAAGTACTTATACTCTTAGTGTTGTCATAACCAATCTTTTTGAGAATATCATTAATATACTTATGTTGAGATATATAGGTTCCTTCTTGTTTTTGAGAAATTTGAAAACCAAGGAAAATTTTTAACTCACCCATCATACTCATTTCAAACTCATACTTCATAAGACATGCAAAAGAATCAGTTATAGATTGCTGAGTTGAACCAAATATGATGTCATCAACATCAATTTGAACAATCAAAACATTTTTCCTATCTTTAGTTATAAAAAGGGTTGGATCTGCATTTCCCTTAAATTTGTAATTTTGAATAAAAAATCATGTGAGTCTATAATACAATGCTCGTGGGGCTTGTTTAAGATCATAAAAAGCATTGGTAAGTCTAAAAACAAGATCAGGATATTTTGTATCATCAAAGCCAGGAGGTTGTTCAACAAAACATTCCTCTTGAACATAACCGTTAAGAAAAGCACATTTCACATCCATTTGAAAAAGTATAAAATTGAAGAATTCTGCAAAGGCAAGTAGAATGCGAATAGATTCATGTCTAGATATAGGATCATAGGTTTCTTCATAGTCTATTCCATCTTGTTGATTATATCCTTTAGCAACGAGTCTAGATTTATTTCTTACTATGACTCCATTTTCATCACATTTGTTTCTGAAAACCCATTTTACTCCAATAACAGAAGTTTCCTTAGGTCTTTCAACCGAGGTCCAGACTTTATTCCTCTCAAATTCATTTAGTTCATCTTGCATGGCTTTGATCCAATCATCATCACCTAAAGCCTCATCAGTGCTTTTTGGTTCTAATTGGGAAAGAAATGCTAGATGTTCTACTTCATTTCTTATGGAATTTCTAGCGCTTACAGGTTGATTTACATCACCAATGATACTATCACTAGGATTTTTCTTAAGAAACACCTGATTTGGGTTTTGTAAAACTTGTTCATCAACATAGGGTAGAAAGTCTTCTTGGGTAAATATTTCAGAAGTATCTTCTTGAACATTTTCTTTATCAGAAGGATCTTCTATCAAAGGTTGAAAATCCATTTTTGAAAACAAATCTGAGGATGTAGGTTGGGATTGTTTAAAAACAAAACGATCAGACTCATCAAATTTTACATGCACTATTTCTTCAACAGTACAAGTGTTTTTATTAAAAACTCTATAAGCCTTAGAAGTTGTGGAATAACCTAAGAATATTCCTTCATCTGATTTTGGTGAGAATTTATGTAATTTATCTTTAGTATTCATAATGAATACCTTGAAACCAAAAACCTTGAAGTAGGATAGTCTTGGTTTTCTACCATTCCATAACTCATAAAGAGTTTTATTAAGAGAAGGTCTAATCAAAACTCAATTTATAGTATAAAAAGAAGTATTTACTACTTCAGCCCAGAAATGTCTAGCTATAGAATATTCACTCAACAAGGTTCTAGTTATCTCTTGAAGAATTATATTTCTTCTCTCAACTACACCAGTTTGTTGAGGAGTTTTAGGTGCTGAAAAATTGCGAGTAATACCTTTCCTACTACAAAAAGTTTCAAAATCAGAATTTTGAAATTCTCCTCCATGATCACAAGGAATAGTTTTCAGTGGAAGATTTTTCACATTTTTAACTTGTGCTCTAAAAATTTTTAAATAAGAAAAATCTTCAAACTTTTTTGCTATAAAATAGACCAAATTAAATCTGGTGTAATCATCAACTAAAAAAAACACATAGTATTTTCCTCTAATACATCCAGTTTGCGTTGGACTGAAAAGATCCATGTGCACTAACTGTAATGCATCATTCATTGAGACTTCATCAATTGATTTAAAACTAGATTTATGTTTCTTGCCATAATGAAAAGGATCACAAACTTTAGAAGAATCAAATTTAAGCTCCGGTAGATCCTTAACTAGTTTCTTCTTAGAGAGTTTATCTAAGTGTCTATGGTTACAGTGTCCTAGTCTTCTATGCCACAGCCAGGAATGATCTTCCATTGCACTTAGGCAAGGTAAATCTTGGCTCCTTAGGTCTTCTATGTTCAATGTGTAAACATTATCTTGCCTATTGGCTGAGATAATAAATTCTTCCTTGGAATTGTGTACTAAGCACTTATCATTCCTAAAATTTACAAGGTACCCTTCATCAAATAACTGACTTATGCTAATGAGGTTGTTCTTAAGACCCTTAACAAATACAACATTTGAAATAAAAGTTTTACCTAGAAGAACAATATTACCAATACCAACAATTTCTCCCTATGCATTATCTCTGAAAGTTACCTTTCCTCCTTTCGTTTTGATAATGTTTTCAAAATAGATATTGTTACCAGTCATCTTCCGGGAACATCCACTATCCATATACCAGGTAATGTTGTTGGTAATTCTTCTTTTCTTCCTGAAAACAAGAAAAGAATTAGACTTTCGGAATCCAAACTTGCTTGGATCCGGAATTTCCAGACAACAAAATTTTAGGAACCCGCATTTTCTTAGAAAAATAAGATTTATGAAAACCTATAGATTGGGTTTTATTTAAATAACAATTCTTTACCCAGTGACCACCACATTGACACTTGATACAAAATGGGGAACATTGTGGAATAGAGTAGTTGTTACTAAAAATTGGTTTTCCATGGGTATAACCAAATCCGGATTTATTTATTAAAGGTCATATTTGAGAATACATTTTATCCAAATTTTCCTTACCATGGGTAATGTTTGACAAACACTTCTTTAAGGAAAAAATTTTGGACATGAGTTTGATAACAAAGTTTTTATCTTCAAAATCATTAGATTTAGAACTAGAGCTAGGCTCGAAAAAATTTTTCATAGAAATTACTTTTTCTAACTCTTTAGAAAGTTTGTTCCTCTCAGAACTTACTTCCTCAAGATTTTTTGAAATACTTATAAAATCATCATTTTTCCTATCAAGATCTTTGGAAAGATCTGATATCTCTTTTGTAAGAATATAATTCCTATAGTTTTCCTTATCAAGTTTCCTATTGTGTTTAGAGTTCTCAATCTCAAGAAGTTCAGAAAACCTAGAAACTTCTTCATAGGTAGGTGAAGTATTTTCTTCATCAGAAGAGGATTCTTCGTCCAAGGAGTTATAATACCTACTATCATTAGTATTTAAAGATACATTGGACAATGATTCATCATTTCGTACCTTAGCTATAATGAAATGATTTTCAATAGGTAATCTGGCTATAAGACCATGATTCTTCTTTCGCGAAGATTCATAATCAGAAGATTCATCTGAAGAGTCACCACCACTGGCACTCCAGGTGTCATTTCCTTTTAGAACCTTTTTAGCTTTTGTTCTGTAATACTACATTCTACTCCTTTCAGAATGCCTTTCTTTCCTTTCTTTATTTTTGAGTAGAGGGAAGTCTGGTCTAATATGTCCAGCTCTTTTGCATTCGTAACAAGTAACTTCTCTATCTTTCCTATCTTTCCTTTCCTTTTTCTTATACTTGGATTTGAAATTTCTCTGGCCGGCTATCTTATTCATCATTCGAGCAAGATTTGCTAACTCATTTTCTGAGATCTCACTTTCACTAGAATTTTATTGAACAACCACCTTCTTAGACTTGGATCTGGTTACTCTCTCAGGAGTCTTAGCTTTCATATGATTTGATGTAGTTATAAAAGAAACAGTTCCATTCCAATTCTTCTTTTTGATGTTGTCAGCATCTCTCTTCATTCTGCTTTCATGTTGGAGAAGAGTTCCAAATAGCTCATCAAGAGAAATTAGAGTGACCTTCCTGTTCTCAACTATAGCTGTTCACTTTGATTCCCACTCATTGGGCATAGTATCAATTATCTTATCTACAAGGGCTACATCATCTAACCCATTTTCTCCCATAGACTGTAAGCTGTTGACTATAGTCATAAATCTCTGTTGAACTTTTCAGATAGGTTCACCATACGGAAAATTGAATCCATGGTATTCATCTCTAAGCATAGATCTCCAAGTTTTAATTACTTTAGAAGTGCCAAAGTGTGTAACTTCAAACTTCTTCCAGATACAATTATCCTCTTCACAAGAAGAAATTTGGCTATATATATTTCTAGTCATTGAACATAGTAAAGTATTGCGTACCTTATAATTGAGTTGATACTCTTTCTTTTTCTGTTTAGTAAATGTTCTATCTTCCTTATCAGGAATTTTATAATCACTAGTAAGCATAACAAAACTGTCCACTCCAGTGTTGATAACAAAAGCCTTCATTCGATCTATCCAGTATTCATAGTCATTTCCATCAAAGATTGGTGGTCTTGTAGGATTTATATTATCTATAGAACCAAAATTCATTCCTGCCCTACTAAAACAACTTGGGAAACCAAACTAGTTAGTAGAAAAAGTTCATATCCACAATGTTCGGAATGATAAAGTTCAGGATGACAAAGTTCGTAATGACAATGTTTGGAATGACAAAGTGAGCAACAAAAAAACTTATACGTGAGTATGAGTATTTCAGAGACCATCTCTGATACCAATTGTAGGATTGAAATAAAAATATAGATTCTCAATATACAAGAGGGGGGGTTGGGTGAATTGTACACTTTAAAAATTCCTTTGGAACCATTAAAGTTGATCACAGATAACTATGTTTTCATTAGACAAGAAAAAATTTCTATGTTTAACAAAGTTAAACTAAGAAAATTCAGAACACCTCTAATCACCAACTGAAGAATTGAAACCAAGGTTTACAATATAAGATTATTACCTTAAAGCGTATAGAACCTTAAACTAATCATAGTAAAAGTGTAAGGAAATACAAGAAGGTTATACTTTCCTTACAATACAATATCCCGCGGAAAAACAAGTAGTAAAACTACAAGTAACAAGATATGAATCTTTTAACCCAAAGAGAAGGGTATCCAACAACCTTGGATAAAGGTCCCTTGATTTATACTTTCAAGAAAGTCTGTCTTACCCATACCAGGTTAATCCCTCGATACGAAGATTGGAATCTCTGTCTTGCTATCCCCGCAAAACCTCAACTTGAAGGTAGTTGGAACCTCTGTCTTCCTCAGAACCAAGCCCTTGAACTTCAAGGTAGTCGGCACCTCTGTCTTCCTATCCCCGGAAGTCCTCTAATGTAATCACCAACATCCGGAGTCGCACAAATCAATCTGAACGAGTGGTTCAGTACGCACAAGGCATGAAAAGCTTATCTCTCTAGAAATCACCTTAAGAACGTGTGTTCTGTAGATCGATCAACTTGTTCATTTCTTTTTTTGAGCTCTTTAAAATGAGCTCCTATTTATAGGAAAATTCCCAATGGTCGGCACCCTCTTCCAACGGTCATATTTTCCATGAAATTTGGAGGGACCTGTACACGTGTAACTCAACCAACAGTTAATTAGAAACAAAATAGACTACATCATTTTATAAAAAACTGTATATAACTGAATTTACGAAATCGTTTTGAAATAAAGCATATAAGTAAAAGCTAATGAATATTTCGGAGTGTAAGGAAGTAAAAGGTACGGAGTCTAACCAAAATAAAGTTTAGAGTCTATGTTAAGAAATGTTCGGATTCTGTTTTATAGGAATTCGGAGTCTGGTTTCACCAGAGATCAGATTCTGAACCTGTAGAGTTCGGAGTCAAACTTCTTAAGAGTTCGGAGTTGAACTGCTTAAAAGTTCGGAGTCGAACTTCTTAAGAGTTCAGAGTCAAACTGCATAAAAGTTTGATTTCCAACTTCTTTAGAGTACGAAGTCGAACTACTAACGATTTTGGAGTTGAACGGCTTAAAAGTTTGGAGTCGAACTTCTTCAGAGTTCAGAGTCGAACTACTATAGAGTTCGGAGTCAAACTGCTTAAGAGTTCAGAGTCGAACTTCTTGAGAGTTCAGAGTCAAACTCCTTCAGAGTTCGGAGTTGAACTTCTTAAGAGTTCGGAGTCAAACTCATTAAGAGTTCAGAGTCGAACTTCTTAAGAGTTCGGAGTCCATAATTCGGATTAGAACTATATTATAGATCACATCCAGAATTCGGATCCTATAAACAGAATGTTCCAAATCTTTTCATTATATGGCTCTGGAAATTTAGTTATGAATCTGGTTTTTGAATTTAAGAATAATATTACTATGTATAAGAAAATATAGTTCAAGGTAAATTTCCTTAAAGAAGTAAATTTTCCTTATGGGAGTAAAAATAATATTTTCTTAAGTATAAGGTGTTTGTGATTTTCAAAATAAGTAGGAATGGAAAATTCATAAGGAAAACCTTATTGACTCAACAATCTAATGACATGTGTAAAGAAATTAATCCCTATAGATTACAAATTTTATGATACCTTGGTGAATAAACATGGTAATTTTTATGATACCTTGGTGAATAACCTTGCTAATTTTTATGATAACTTGGTGAATAACCTTTGTAAATTTTACGATACCTTGGTGAATAACCTTGTTAATTTTTCTGATACCTTGGCGAGTAACATTGGTAATTTTTATGATACATTGGCAAGCAACTTTGGTAATTTTTAATATACCTTGGCAAATAACCATTGTATGTTTTAAGGTACCCAAGTGAATAAATTTGGTAATTATTATGAAAAATTGATGATATAACTTGGTGATATGACACAATGTGGATATACCTTGATAATATTTTTTTATGAAAAACAATATTAAATTTTGTAGCCACATTTTCATGTTATGATCCATGTTCTTATTTTTATAATTTTCCTTTTTCTCATGCCTTTATGAAAGTACTCATGTACTTATTTATATCACCCAAGATCACATGTCATCAGTTTCCCTAGTTATCCCTTACTAACCTATTAATGCTAATACCATGTTTTTTAATGTTTCCAATAGTGTATAATGATGGTTAAGATAGAGGAAGAATTCCATATGAATATTTATCAATAAAATAAGTCATTTGATATTCAAGGGGTATTATTTTGTGAAAACAATTACTGTGACTAGAACAGTATGCATTGTAAATTTTGAGTTGATCTATAATAGCTAAGGCATAATTCTCTAAAATCCTAGACCTTCAAATATCCTCAATGTTAAGTTAATTTGTAACTCAAGATTTTGTAATGTTTAAGACTAGGTCCTTTTATCCATGCCCAGGAGGAAACCATCCACATCTTAATGGACTAATTACAGTGTTATAGTGGTGGTTTTTATGCCTATACACATTTATGAGGAACACCTAGGTGTAAATAGAATTTTATTAAGTGTTTATGAATCATGATAAACTTTTTATATTCTATTTTAATGTTATATTGGTTAAAAAGTTTCTAGTTATTCCTCTTCAAAATTTTCATAGGCCATTACGAAGTGATATGTGGAGTAAAAATGGAGTATATTTATATATTGAAACTAAGAAAATTATTAAATTAATTAATTAAGGAGATGATGGAGGAAGGTATATAATTTTTAATATCTCCATTTAATTACATAAAACAATTAAAAATAAAATGATCAGATTTTTGTTTAATCCATCATCATTAGAAAGTCAAGTAACATTTGTTAGAATTAACTGGGAGATTATTGAAGGATCGCCAATCAAGAAGCTTCATATTCATCATGTGGTTGATTTTTATCAATGTTAGTCTCCAAATATCTATTCTATCACTCAATGGGATTAATAATCTTGATAAATTTTGGCTGATATAGATTCAATTCTAGTACATGAACCTCATATATTGAAGTCTATAAATTCTATGAAATTATCTAATTATGAATCCATGTTTATTTTAAAATAAAATGGTTCTACACTTTTATGGATCTATATCAAATGTTCTTAGGTTGAACCAACATGTCATATGAGACATTTCACTAAGAGTATTGTGGTGAATTCCTATTTTCATAGGTATTGAAACAAGTTATAGGGTATCACTAGAAAATAGATGGTAATTATTTCACCATCATTAAAACCAATATCATCCAAGCTTATATCCTTGAACCCTATAAGGACCCATACATAAAAAGTTACTCAATCTTGAATTTTAGACGTAAACATTAATTATTACACATTTAGTATCTATTTGAGATTAGTGTTTTATATAATTCAGATATCTTACATACATAACATACCACAATCATATAAGAGGATACTACTAAAAAGAGTTTCCATATTTTAAAACATATAAAACATTAAAACATAAAGCATGATTTATTTGAAAACAATCCATATAAAAAATCATGAATCCCTTATTTCTCTTACCCATCCTTATATCATGATTTTTTTTAAACATTGGATGAGTATAAAACTCTATAAGGGATATAAATATAGAATGTGTTAGTCATGTGATAACATAAAAACCAATAGAACCCATAATCATAAAATCACATATGCATTGAATAATCATGTAGATTCCTTGGTAAATATTTACCATATTAGTATTAAATTAAACCTTCCACATGGAATAACCCTGTGGTCAACTTGTATCCGTAGAGTACTCAATGCAATGGGAGTTATAATGGGGCTCACCCATCATATCTATAGCTATAATGGGCTCATCCAAACATATCTTGGGCTTTAATGGGATCAAAACAACATATCATGAGATACAATGGGATCAAAATAACACAAATAATATCAAAAAAAACATATCATGGTAATAAAGTTTGATGAAATCAGGATAAACCTCTCATACCATACACATAAGAAACCAATCCTTTTGACATTTATAAATGATATTTTTAAAAGGATTTTAAAAGGAAAATCTCTTAAAAATATAATTGGAATGTGAATTAATTTAATGGATTGGATAAGTGTATACATTTTAAATACACATAATAGTATATAATATATATTGAAATTCATCACACCAATAATCTTAATACCACATAATTAATAAAGAAGATTTTTAACCGAAAGAATGGAATTTGGGTTAAGAATTCCCTTACATATGGTTTTTTCTTACTTAAAAATTGTTTAAGAAACAGGTAAAATGGTTAATAGAGTGTAATTAATATCCTATAGAATCATATTAATCTTAATAATATCTTATATGATCATTTCATTACATCATTACACCCTTTAATTATTAGTATTTTTTTATTGCACTGTTTTGGGTGTGTTCCTTTACATGATTTCCATGATTGGATCATGATGGATATTCTTGTTGATTTGAAGTGAAAATAAATAATTGGAATGGGATGGTATTTAAATATTTTCATTACAAAAAATTATTCCAGTTATCATTTGTTGTTTTGAGAGGACGATCATTTAGAAATTAAAACGTTAATTTTGTTCATTTAGATCATTTTAGTGGTTCCTTGATTATAACAACCACATTTTGTTTTGTAAATTAAAACCATGTGTTGAATAGAATTACCAAACCATGGATGAATAATAACACATATATTATAACCTGGTTCAACCATAAAAATGGTTTCATGGCCTTACTTGATGGAATTAATGCAAATTGCGATGTCGGTAATTTAACACATCATAGACAATGTTTTTATTCATTGAATAAGTGGGATAGGATAAAAATAATGATTTTGAATTTTACATGAACTTGAGAAAATATAGAATATATAAGATTTATGGGGCTTTCGTGCCTCTTGTATTAGAGGATATTAGGAAATAAGAAAATAATGGAACTCGAAATAAAAGAATAGTTGAGAAATCCTTTACGAATCTTCAGCAGCCTAACGCATCACATAAAAATTAATAAACTATTTTGAAGAGAGAAAAAAGGGTATGTAATCATTCACTCCTAATATGGAATGTAATAGTGATATATAATTACATATCCCAACATAATACAATTTAAATTAAAATATTATAACATAATAATAATTCTTTGAAAAAGTGAGAGATTTTGACATGAAAATTATGCAGCATAAGAGTTATATCAAAATATATTAAAAAACATTAAAAAAAGAGGGGACAAGGGCCACCCATCCAAAAATTAATCATAAAAAAGTATATAGAATTAATAAGATGAAAAGAAGAACATGATATGGATTTTTGAATTCGATACCACATAAAAGAGAACTCGAATGGAAAAAAGAATGAAGTTGAGAATTCTCTTACCTTGAAGAGTAACTCCTAGAACATGAAGGTTGGGACCTTGTGGGATTGAGTATACCCTAAGAGGACTCATAGGTAGGTAAGGAGGCCAAATCATAGTTGATGAGGAATTGGGAATGAATTTAATGAATGAATGGGTTGGTATTTATAGCAAAAGTGAGGGATTATTTTAATAATTTCCAAGGACACATCATTAGTGGTATTTGAAAAACCATGGGATTTCCCATGGTATTTTCCCGTTGTATTAGCCACTTGGGACACCACACGTCTAATTTAATGGTAAAAAAAATTATCAGATTTATTACATCATTATTACATCAATAATGATGTCATTAACACATCGAAACTCAAAACTGTATTTTTACTATTCACCAAAAAATCAACTTTTTTAGAAAAATCCCAAAAATTCAACCTAACACATTTTCGATGTGTAAAATAGAAAAAGAAATCAGTTTTTTGAAAATAATTTCCTAAATATTATTAATGTAATTATTATATAAAATCATTCAATATTCCATAATTAATAATTTTCAAACTATAACTGCTTTTATATCACATTGAAAAATTAACCAAAATATATTTATCTTAAATAATTATGAAAATAAAATAATATTACAATTGAAATTTCATTAGGGTCATACTACTATTCATATTACTATTCCTAATGGTATATTACTATTCATCAAAAAAACAAGATGGTTCCATCAGACTCTAAATAACATTCTAAACAAATTGTAGATGTTTTTTTTCAAAATTCAAAACATTGAAGCATCAGAATTATGTTTAAAAGAGAGTTATAAAAATCCACTTAAAACAATTTTTTGTGAATTTAATTTTTTTTTTGGAAAAACCTTGGGGTGTTACATTATCCCCAAATTCTAGAAATTGCATCCTAAGAATTTTATTTACTCATTAAACAAGTGAAGGTACCTTTACCTCGTATAATTTTCAGAGTCTCATGTTTCTTATTCAACCATGTGTTTTCTCCAAAAAAACATTTATCTGGTGGATTACCTTATTTTCCAATACCTGTTCTCCTCGATTAGGTATCTGAACTGCTTTCTCTTCATAGGAATGGGTCTCTTCCTACTCAATTGCTTCTCGGATGAAGAGATGAGTTGAATCAGGAACATTCTTTCTCAACATCGAAATGTGAAAAACATTGTGCATTTGAGAGAAAATATGAGGCACTGCTACTCGGTATGAAACTGGTCTAACATTATATAGGATTTCAAATGGACCGATGAATTGTGGACATAGACATCCTTTCTTACCAAAACACATCCCGCTTTTCCTAGGAGAGATTATAAGGAAATCATGGTCACTTACCTCGAATGGGAAATCATCCATTCTGTTATCTACATAACTTTTGCTCATTCTTTGAGATGTCCTCACGATCTAATAGATTATCTTCAATTTATCATCCACTTATTCTATTAATTTCATCCCCATCATCTTTTATTCACCAACTTTATCCCAAAAATACGGAGTTTGACAATACATCCCATACTATGCCTCAAAAGGTGCCATTTGAATAATGGAATAAAAACTACTATTATAAGAGAACCCAGGTAACGAAAGGTGATGATCTAAACTTCCTTGATAGTCCATTGAACATGTTCTAAGAATATCCTCTATTGTCTGAATCATTCATTCTGACTACACACTAGATTGGGGATGAAAAGATGTACAGAAATTTAATTATGAGCCCAATTACTTTTGAAGCCCCTTCCAAAGGTTAGAAGTGAACCTAGGATACTGATCAGATATAATGGAAAAAAGAAATCCATGTAACCAGACAATATCTTTGAGGTACATCCAGGAAAGATGATCTATAAACAGTGTATCTCGAATAGAATGGAAATGTGTAGATTTATGAGATGATAAAAAATAAGTCAAATATCATTTTACCCCAAGAAGTATTAGGTACTCCCACCACAATGTCTATAGATATATTCTTTCATTTCCACTCTATCACAGAAAAAGGTTGAAGAATCCCCTTCGGTAACTGCCACTCTACTTTAACCTGTAAACATGTCAAACATTTCATAGTAAAAACTGCAATATCTCATTTCATTCTATCCTCCCAATAATACTCTTAAAGGTATCTGTACATCTTAGTACTTCCAGGATGAACATAAAATGGATAACTATAGCTTCAAATAATAGATCTTTCTTCAACTGTGAATCACAAGGCTCACACAACTTTTTCCAAATCATAAAACACACTCTTTATCATGTTTAAATTCTGGAATCTTACCCATTTTAACCAACCATAATATTTTGTGTAGATCACAGTGTTTCTTATACACTTGTTTAATTCTGTCTGATAACAGTGACTACAATGAAACTTGAATCAAAATATATGTATTCCCTACATATACATCTTCTAATCCAATGTTAATCAAATCATAATCCAAGGGATCATGTTCTAAACATAACATGGTTAATGATGTATGTTGTTTTTGACTCAAGTAATCCACAAAATTGTTTTCTATTCCTAGATGGTAATTTATTGTGCAATAATAATCATTTATTAGGTCAATCCATCTTCTCTAACTCATGTTTAATTCCTTTTGAGTGAATATATATACTTTAAACTTTTATTGTTAGTATAAATTGGACATTTGGATCCGTATAAATGGTGCCTCCAAATTTTCAATTGAAAAACCACAATTTCCAATTCCAAATCATGTATGGGATAATTAAACTCATGATATTTTAGTTTTATTGAGTAATAATTGATTAACTAATCATTCGGAAATAGAATACAACCAAGTCCCTTCAATGAAGCATCACAGTAGATGATAAACTCACCAATTTGGGAAGGCAAGGCCAAAACTGAAGGATTCACCAATATCCTCTTCAGTTCCTGAAAAAAGACATCAAATTTTTCTATCCAAAAAAATTTCCGCCTTTTCATGTTATCTTAGTTAGCATGCTAGATAACCGTGCAATGTTTTTTACAAAATTTCGATAATAACCTGCTAATCCAAGAAAACAGCAAATATCTGTAACATTTTTAGGTCTTGGGCATTCAAAAACAACTTTTGTTTTGTTAGGATCAACAATTATTCTATCTTTATTTACAATGTTCCAATGAAAATAAATCTGTTTAGACCAAAAATAAAACATACCGAATTTTCCATATAGTTTCTTTTATTTTATGGTTGGAAAAAAACCCTGTACATGTTTTTCATTCCCCTCTTTACTTATATAATATTCCAAAATTTCATCAATAAATACAACCAAAAACATATCCATGAACACATGAAATATTATATTCATAATATCCCTGAATACAATAAGTTCAGTAGTTAACCCAAAAGTCATAACTAAAAATTCCTAAATACCATATCTAATATGGAACACAGTCTTCGAGACGTCTTCATCCTTTACTTTCAATTGATGCTACCCCGACCTCTGGTTAACCTTCAAAAAATATTGTGATACCTAGAGCTGATAAAAACAATCATTGATATGAGGCAAATGATACTTGTTTTTAACAGGAATTTTATTCAAGGATCTATAATCAATGTAAAGTCTCAATGAAGAGTCTTTTTTCTTAACAAACAATAAAAAAGTTCCCCCTAGTGAAGAACAGGTTCGGATGAAGCCTTTATCTAATAATTCCTACAATGGATTTTCTAATTATAGAAGTTCCATTTGGGACATTCAATAAAGAGGTTTTAAAATTATCTATTCATTAGGAACTAATTCAATTGTATACTCAACCTCTCAATTATGAATAACTGTAGGAAAGTCATCAGAAAAAACATCCAGGAATTCATTTACCACTAAAACATCATTTATTTGGATATTTTCCTAATCATCAAAAATATGAACAAGATAAGATTCATTTCTATATATTAACAGTTTCTTATCATCCTGATATGTTATTAATGGCATGATATCATTCTTGTACACAAATAAAAATTCCTTCAGAAAACAACTTCCTTATCTCTAGAATCTATCTTATCATGAAAAAAATAATGCCAGACCATACCTAGAATAACATCAAACTATACTAGAGGCAAAAAAAATGTTTTTTAAATAAACAGTTTCCACAACCAATGATTATTAGATTCTTATAATTTCTTTTTTCAAAAATATTTCCTACCGATGTTTTACCATGAGATCTGGTTTCATTTCAAGAGGTTGAATTAACAATTTTTCCAAAAATTTCACAGAAATGAAAATATTTGTAGACCTTGAATCAATCAACACATTATAAAAATCATTAAAAAGAATCAATGTACCTGATACCACCTCATTTGACTGCTCAAAATCTGCTGAAGTAGTTGTAAAATATTTTACCAAACTTTTCTTCTTCCAATCTTGTTGATTCCCTCCTTGAGTAACTAGTTTCGGAAAAACATTAGCCAAATGACATAATTCCATACATTTAAATCATACCACCAAGAAATTTTATTAGTTTTTAGATAATTTTCCTTTCACTCATGAGACATGTTTATAATAATTCCAAATCAGTAGAATTTCATAGAATTTACAAGACCTTCACTAGGATGTCATTTACTGAATTTTCCACTTGAAGGGAAATTCATTTTCTTACCTCTAGACTTCTTTGAAGAGTTCTTCCCCATTTCTTTCCAACATGACCGCTTCTTATTAATGTCATCACGAGGCACATATGTGTCATTATACTTCATATAAAATTTTTTAGCACAATGAACAAGCTTATCATAGCTTTCAAACTCTCGTGAAGCCAAAGAAATTTGAAAAACAGTTTCAAACTAGAGTAAAATAAATTAATTTAAATTTCAAAATCCAAGGTAAAATCGGGTACATACATATCCATTCCGGTAAAATTTAATTCATATGCCACCACAAAAATAAAAATATTTCTACTTGAGTTCCAAGAATTTATTTTCCATTTTTTGTCAAACAGTTTTGGGAAAATATTTTTCCAGAAAAAGGATCTTAAAATAACACCGTTGAAAACTATCAAGATCATCTATTTCTCTCATATTATTAACCAGAGAACACCATTTATTGGATTAGACTTCCAAAATACTAAGGTCTAGTATTTCATTTTGATGTTCTGAACATCCCATGACAACATATATCTTTTCTAGAGAATTTTTCCATCCTTCAGCTATCAGTGTATCTGTGATTCCAATGAATGCTGGAGGGTGTTTCCTCATAAACTTCTCCAAAAAAGATATGATTATTAGTGTTAGATCATGTTACTCTATATCATAGATACCACCACAATTTATTTCTTGAGTCAACTAATCCATTGTTGTCAAACACTGCTCGGTTCTGATTCCCACCATTTCAGGCTACCGATTCGAGCATACATCAGGCTCTTGGTGCCTTCCAACTTCTGCTTCCAAGTTTTTTATGAAAACAACCATTCTGAACAAACATCACTTACAAAAAGCAACATGGTAATCCTTAAATTCTAAAACATTTATAATTAATCTTAGAGTAACAAATAGTTTTGGTATTATTTAAATATCATCCATCCCGGAAAGTTATCTAAATCATCCTTGGTACCAACTATAATGACTCCGCCATAAAATGTTACACAATGTTAAATTTTAGACAAAAAAAATACATTATTACATATTGAGGATCTTTTTGAGTTTATATTTTTTTATAATCAGGATACCTTACAAACATAACATACCACGATCATATAAGAAGATAATAATAAAAATATTTTCCATTTTTTTCATAATATAAAACATTAAAACATAAAGCATGATTAATTTGAAAACACTCTATATAAAACCACATGAATCCCTTTTTTATCTTAACCATCCTTATATATTGTGATAAACATTTTAAAAATATGTGATGAGTATAAATCACAGTAAGGGATATAAATATAGAAATCCTTAGTCACGTGATAACATAAAAACCTATGAAACCCATAATAAAAAAATCATATGCATAGAAAAATCATGTAGTTCCCTTGGGAAATATTTACCATATCACAGTTACATTAACCCATAAAAATGGAATAATCCTTTTGTAAACTTCCATCTCTGGATTACCCAATGCATTGGAGAGATATAATGGGGCTCACCCTTCTTATCTTCAGCTATAATGGGCTCAACCCAACATATCTTGAGCTATCATGGGCTCAACCCAACATATCTAAGCTATAATGACCTCAAAACAACATAAATATTGTCCAAGGAACAAATAATGGAAATGAATTATCATAAAATCTGGAGAAACCTATCTTGCCATACACATAGAAAACCAATCCTTTTGAAATTTATTAAAGAGAGTTTTAAAAGGAAATTCCCTTAAAAATATAATTGTAATGTGAATTAATAGAATATATTGGATATGTGTATGAACTATAAATAACCACAATAAAATATTATATAAATATATATTAATCACACTAATAATTATAATACCTAATAATGAATAAAGAAGAAGGTTAACCCAAATAATGGAAATTTGGTTAAGAATTCCATTACCTTGAGTTTGTTTTTCTTAAAACATATTAAAACCACTGGTATAATGGTTAAAAGAGAGTTATTAATATCCTAAAGAAACATATCCATATTAATAATATAATATAAGATCATTTAATTACATCATTTATGCCTTTAATTGTTATTATTTTGTTCTTCGCATTGTTTTGGGTGCGTTTCTTTTCATGATTTCCATGATTGGTTCATGATGGATATTCTTGTCGGTTGGAAGTGAAACTATATAATTTGAATGGAATGGTATTTAAATATTTAATGTACCATAAATTTTTCCATTTATCATTTTTAATATTTATATTATGATGGTTCATAAGTTAAAACATTAATGATGTATGTTTAGATTATTTTAGTGGTTCTTTGATAATAGAAACCTCATTTTGTTTTATAAATTAACACCATGTGTACAAAATAATTCCACAACCATGGATGCGAAATAAAACATATATTATAAACTAGTTCATCCATAAAATTGGTTTCATGATCAAACTTAAATTAATTAATTAATATTTAAATTACATTGTCCACGATGTCGGTAATTTGACACATCACATCCAATTTTTTATTCTTGGATGAAGTGGGAGAGAAGAAAAATAATGATGATGAATTTTCCATGAACATGAGAGAATATATAATATAAATGATTTATGGATATTTCATTCCTCTTGTATAAGAGGATATGTAGAAACAATAAAATAAAGGAACTCAAAATAAAAGAATTGTTGTGAAATCCATTATGAAAAGTCAGCAGCCTAACGACGTCACATAAAATATCATAAAATATTTTGATGAGAGAAAAGAGGTTATCTCATAATTTATAAATAATATGGAAATTAAGGGTGATATTGAATGACATGTACCAACATAATACAATTTAAATTATAATATGATAACATAATAAGTGTTCTTTAAAAAAGAGAGAGATTTTGAGATGAAAATTCTGCAACATAACAGTTATGCAACAAGATTTTAGAAAACAATAAAAAGAGATAGGACATGGTTCAACCATCCTGAAATTAACCATAAAACATATTATTTAAATAATAAAATGAAAATAAGAACACGGTATGGATTCTTAATTCAATACCACAAAAAAGAGAACTCTGATGGAAAAAAAGTAGTTGAGAATTCTCTTACCTTATAGAGTAAGTCCTAGAACATGAGGGTTGGGACCTTGGGGTCTTGAGAAAACCATGGGAAGACTAATATGGATTTATGGAGGATAATTCTTCTTTGATTTGGAATTGAGATGAATTTAATGAAGCAATGGGTTGGTATTTATTTCAAAAGTGAGGGAATATTTTATTAATTTCCAAGGGACACCTCATTAGTGATATTTGCAAAACCATGAGCTTTGACATGGTATTTTACCATGTTATTAGCCATATGGGACACTTCACATATTATTTTACAATAATAACTTGACCATATTTATTATATCATTAGTACATCAATAATGATTTCATTAACACACCGAATCTCAAAACTGTATTATTACTATTCACTGAAAAATCAACTATTTCAGAAAAATAAAAAAACATCACCCTAAACATTTTTGGTTGTGTATAATTAAAAAATGAACTGTAATTTTTTAAAATAATTTTCTAAATATTATTAATTTAATTTCTAAATAAATTCATACTTAATTAAAAAATTAATATTTTTAGAACTATAGCTGCTTTTATATCACATTGAAAAATTAACCAAGACAACATTATCTTAAAGCATTAATAAATTAAAATAATAATACAATTTACTATTAATTATGGTCATATTACTATTCATATTTCTATTCATAAGGGTAGGTTACTATTCACCAAAAAAAACAAGTTGGTTCTATCAGACTCGAAATAACTTATCGAACCCAATTGTAGATGATTGTCTTTCAAAATTAGAAACATATAATATTAAAAATTTTGCTTAAAAGAGAGTTATAAATATATAATTAATACAAATTTTTATGAATTTTATTTATTTTTTTAAAACCCATGGGGTGTTACAAACCCAGTATTATTTTTCCATGTGTTGGACAACAATGAGATAATAAATTAGTATATGTAAAACAAAAAATCAGTCATGGAATAAAAATAATTAATATAACCAAACCATTTTTCTAAAACATTTTTCTTACAAAAAAGAAACCATTTTTGTAACAAAAAAATTATATATCCATTTAAGGAAAAAATATAAAGAAAAAAATGGAGGTCAATGAGGCTACTACAGAAAATGAAAAAAATGTCTAAACAAATGAGGAAGATAAACTTCACTATCAACATGGGACTCTAAATACAACACCATGAACCCATCAACACCTTCATATAAATAAAGAGTGGTTAATAACCCTCCAATGATACATAACCTAGGAACCTACAAAAAACATAAAGACATTATAACTTCCAGTATATGTATATTTGGTGTGATCTAGAGGCTGGTAAGATTGAAAAATGAGTCCAATAAATCCATCTTATAAATAAAAAGTTAACTACATTTATAGTAATGTTAAAATATTTTTTCATTTGATTTTCCACTAAAAATGGAAAATAAAAAAACAATTCCTTAATTAATTTATTAAAACAAAATGCTTATAAAACATGCATAAGGGTGGAATTTCCTAGGTAACCTTATTTCAACACCCAAACATTGCAATTTAAACAACTTTCATTAAAAAAAGAAGGTTTTTAGACCTTCTATTTTTATTTAAAACATCCCATTTCATAAAAAAACTCATATCATGGATTGAAATATTATCAAAATAAACCTTTCACAAGGCTTGAATTTAAATCAACAACCTTTTCCCTCTTCAAAAAAGATAACACACACACACAAAATATACATGACTATAAGAAAGATAAAAACATAACAAAATAAAAATTCATGGTGAGTCATAATAAAATGACAATAATTAAACCAGGAATACATTTTTATAACAATTATAAAAAATGACCAATACAACATATCATGTTCATAACACGAGAATATAAACTATCATATAAATTAAAAATTAAATATTCAAATCATACAATGCATTTCCTGAGGAAATACCATATGGACTAATGGGGCAAGTACTATACATGTAATCGTGGACCAACTTATAAAAGGTAATATATCAAAATTCTCAACTCATGAACAAATATTAATTTTTCTCATCACAAACACCCCAATCCAGGTTATAAATTTCAATCAGGGGCTACTATCTAGTTTGTAAATATAATATTCAATATCCAACATCCCTTGAATCCCCACATAGAGGACCTAGGTTCCTCATGTTAAAGAAAATGAAGGGTACCACTATTGAGTTATTTTCCATCACATGAAAACCACATATACCAATGGAAATAAAACAAAACATTCATATGCCTCCCACCTCAAACACATCCCCATCATTAAACATCCCCCAAACCAAACCACATAACCTGAAATCAAAATTCAGATATCTATTCATATATGATCACTCATATAAATAAGGGACAATAAAGGGGATCAACTAGGGTGTAAATGTCAATTTATAAATCTATGTCACTCAAGGTGAAAAACGAGATTTATCTTTTAAAATTTTGAATTACATATTTTAAAACACCATTCAAACAAATTTTGAAAACAAAGTTAATTCAAACAGAAATCACCACTATCACCAAGGAATAATGAAAAAATCAATATAAGTAAATAACTAAAGAATTCCAACATCGGACATACCCCTCTTTAAAGAAAAATGGCTTTGTTAAAATAATCGAACACCATTATATGAAATAATGATAATTTTTATAGGTTTTACTTTAGATTATTTTATGGATTATTTTAAGAGTCATCAGTAGAGATGGGGTGAGATATTGAAACATGTTGAGCCTATAATGGATAATTGAAAAATATTAAAAATATTAATATTAGATGAAAGAAATTTTCCAGAAAAGGGTGATTAACTCCCGAACATAGGCTCTGATGACCACTTTTATGATACCATTGGCTTTGAATAATGGTTTTTACACTATATGTGACATAATCTATGTCATTGTTTGGAGTTGGTCATGACCACCATTGTGGGAGAATAAATAATAAATAAAATTGTATTTAATAAAATATTGAATTAAAATAATAACATAATAATCCCATATATATACGCTATTATGGAAAATTCTTAGGGTTATCCAGATAACCTAGAAAATTGAGAGGTGTTTTTGTAGTGGGTCATTAGAGGAGATGTTGGAAGATGTCACTAGGTCGAGATCAAATTGAAGATCATTACTCCATCAGAGATCATTGATTTCATCAACGATGGAAACACATGATGTTTATTCATAAATTATTATTCAAAACTCCATGTAAGATGTTTTATTTTTTTATTCCAATTATTTATCACTGTCGAATGAAGATAAATTTGAGAAATAAGAATTGATTCATGCATCGATGTTTGATTTTATTTACGATTAATTTTATTTATTTCATGGTTTATCCCACATTGTTCATATAATTATTTGATGATGAGTCTGGGATGAAAAAAAGAATGGACGAGGTTCATACCTTATGATTAAATTTTATGTATTTCTCCCCTATTTCATTACACATTCATAATTAGTATTTTCTTTTGCCAATGGTTTGATGAAATTTTCATTATTTGTTCATTAGGTGTAATTTCAACAGTGCATCAGATTAGTAGTGTCGGTGAGGTACATGATCAAGGGTATAATCAATATATAATGAAGAATATATATTATCTATGGTGTATTAGAATGTATTGATGGTTTTCGTTCAACCTAGTTTGATGTCATAAATAGAGATGATGTGTGTGGATGATTCCCAAGATGTTTTGAAGGTCGGATCCCCGTGATTGGTGATGGTGAGTGTTTAGTAACCCAAAATCATTTTTTTTCACAAGGATTGTGGTGGAAACATCTCAAAAATCGATAGGGATAAGAACCATTGGGATTTGTAAAATCTTGGGTTCACATAGTGTAATCCGTAAGTAATGTCTTGTGGGTCCCCCTTTGTGGTGTGTTGTTTTCCATTAATAACAATGCATCACACACCATGTGAAACCCGTCACACACCATGTTAACCATGTTGGTGACTTTTTGTGTAAAAAAGAGGGATCAAAAAATCAATTAGTTTTAGGTACACAGACATGTCTAGATAACATGGGAAGGTTAATGAACTTGAACATGGATAGAAGGAATGGGAAAGGTTGTAGAAAATCTATAGATGTCTCTTGTTATATGTACATTCCATGTATGTAGATTTTTATATTTCTTTTGAGGGAGCACCACATGGGAAGACTAGGTGTTGTATGAACATGTTGTGTAAAGACAATACGTTTTGTGTACCCCCATTTGAGTGTGTTTAGAGCTCTTCATTTCATTATTATTGGAATAGTATCAGTTGAGTGTGTTCCCTTGGTCCATCCACTCTAGGTAACATTACATAATTACATATACATCTCTGTATTGTGATCCCATCTTGAGGACGAGTCTCAGATAGAGTTTGTGGGGTCCCCTTATGAGCTAAGAGTGTGATCCTTTATAATTTCTTCTTATACCCTAGGTGGGGTTTGGGGAATCTCGTGACCTCCATGTGTTGTCTATTGATCCTCCATCGAGTATTTCATTCGAGTAGGGTTTAGGGAATCATTTTTATATTTATCTAGATTGTGTTTTTCCACTAGTGGTCCTTGTTGTGATCCACTAACTTAGTACTAAGGTCTTATTTGACTAGTGAATTTATTGGGTAAATTCCAATTACAATGTCCTACTATATGAGAGCCTCCAATTATATCATTTATTGGTGAGTGATATCTCCTAGAATAATAATTTCCATGAATCTTCAATCAGAATCCAGTGGCTAGTTGTTTAGTAGTGACCACCATGATGCATGGTATCCTTCTATATTATATTTCGGATTTGTTGTTTACCAATTATCACTATATAATTGTTATGAAATGACTACTCTTTATAATTAATGTTTTGTTTGTTAGGGTTTACTAGTATAATATATTTATGGGATTATAAATGTATAAATGTAATGGTTTTAGTTGTTCTACATTTCATAATTGTATGGGAATTGATATTTTTGTGTGCGCATAAAGGATTTAGGATAATGCCTCCCATGTGTGTGATATGCCTACTCAACACTAGAATCTAGGCCCTGGCCTAATGAAGGAGGGATTCAGGTAGTCAAAATTTAGGCCCTATCAGGCTAGTTTATGAAGGAGTTGTATCATAGGAACATTATACCTTAGGATTGAACACTATGTGATTGCTTGGGTTTTATGGAAACAACTTTCATTGGTCAAGTTGGGATTTCTGGCCAGATAATTCTGTGTTATTTTCGGTGAAAAAGGTATCAAGACACTAGGACTATGATCACCTTTTTTTCAACACTGTACATTTTTTCATCGGTTTCATCATAGAAATTGTTAAAATAATAATATAGGAATTGGTTTTGGTTTTCTATTTCCTTATTGGGTCATCGACCTAAATATACCTTTTGACCCTAGCACAACTTTTTTATTTCAAAATTCTGCTGCAAGGACACCAAGTTTGGATTACACTTCATGATCACAAGGATGATCCCCTGAGTGATGGTTCTTTAGTACAATGTCTTGTACTAGAGATAGTACCTATGAGTAGTTTAATTTCTATAAAACCACCCATTGGGTAGTAGTAATCATTAGAAATTTTGACTAGGGTTGAACATATGCTGAATGTGTAGCATGAGTTCCATAGGTAGTGGACTCCCAATTTTGGGGGGGAAATTCAGACCCATAATAGGATGGTTACTAGGTAGAGGTAGTCACTTGAGTATTCAACCTTGTTATGATTGTTTTAGATCATATTTAAGTCATATCGGTGTGTCTTCAATATGGGTCTATTTGATGATTGTGGAGTTTGGTGTCTCAGTCACATGATGAGACTTCTCTAACTCAGAAAGATTTCTAGGATCTTCTTAGGGAGGAGTTTTATCAATCCATGTTGTGATCAGTGATCATCAAGGAGATTATGCATCTTCACAAGGGTAGTATTACAATGAAAGAATATTCAACAATATTTATTTATTTCTAATGATACTCCATTGATATGATGTAGGATCTACTCATTAAAGAATATACCCTCGATCCAATATTACTCTAAGATATCTTGGATTAATTGATATATCTTAGTATTTTCACATATAATGGATTTTTGGAGTGGGAGATTGTGGTGGAGAGTTTTTTGGTAGACCATGTAGAAATAGTGTGTTCTAGTAGTGGGCCCCTATGAGCTATGACCTAAGTAGAATGTAGATGCTGATAGTCATAGGGATCCAAGCATTGAAAGTGCTTCAAGATATGATCCATGGATAAAGGATCAATGGTACATGGATCTCAACATGGATCAATTCAGTCATGGGAGATATTTAATTTCTCTTGATATTATTAGGGAAAACTTGATTGGGATTGTCCAACCAGTTGTAAATCTAATTGGGAGAATGTTGAGTGATCATTAAGGAAGATACATAGTTAGGGTTATAAAGGTATGTGGGGTAGGGGATGTGGTAGAGGGGATGGTAGATCAATTGGAGGGTGTCTATGGTCTGACCTATTGCTACCACTACGCCCTGGTGGTCTACATCTGGCTCAGTGAGATTGTGTTTTGGCGTGAGTACACATATAGGTTTTGGAGTCTTATAAACCCAAGGCTCTAAATATGATATAATGTATGATCTATTTATTGTATACTTTGTATTCCGGTTTATGGAAACATGTATTCTTAATTCCTTTATTTCCACTTCTCTAGTTTGGGACATAGAGACCCCAATTGATCTTTCTTCTAGACCCTTTCTAATGGAGACTCAAAAAGGAGGTGACTTGGGAATGGAAAAATATTTATGATAGTGTGTTTTAATTATTGGAGGTGATATAATTGTATGGGATCAATTTTTAGTTTATATTAGGTCATAAGATGTCATCATAGGTATGTAATGGCTATCTATAGTTAATACCCATATTGACTGTTTTAGGTGGAGGATGTGATGTGTCTACACAAATGTGATGAGTTTTTTATTTGGTGGTGAAAAGTAAAAAATGAAAGAGAATAATGTGCTCATGTATAGGAGAGTATAAGCAATTAGTCACTAGTTATCTAGAACATCCCTTAATGTCGTGGATGTTATGGTCTACTAGTTCACTACGGTGGTGAAGGCGAATTAGGGAACCTTTCATGAGGATGTTACAATATTAACACCCAACTGCGAGTTAGACTTCTAGATTTACATATACCTTATGAGCTCCCTGATATCTTCACCGTCATATTGGATGGCTCCAATAGCGTTTTTTGAGATGAGGGTACATTTAGAGAACTTATAAGAGAAGGGATTTATAAATCCCTGTGATTCACCCTAGGCATCCGCAATATTATAATCAATGATGATGGTTTGAAGGTTGGGGTTATGTGTAGATTACTAGGGCTTATAACTGGTGACCATAAAAAATATAAATCTACTATTGAGGATCTAATACAACTTCGATCAATTGAGATAGTTTGGATAGTTCTCGAAGATGGAAATAAAATCAGGCAATCACTTGTAACAATTATGAGATGAGGATATATTGTAGATGATATTAAATATAACTATGGTCACTATGAGTTATTGGTGAATCCTTTTAGTGTGATGAATTCTTTATAATTCTTTATGGGAATCATGAATTGAATCATTCATCCTTTCTTAGACTTGATTATTTTTGTCTTCATTGATGATATCCTAGTTTACTTGGTGTCCAAGGAGGAGGATATGAGACACTTGAAGATAGTTCAAGACAACCTCTAATACCACCTAAATTATGGAAATCTCTCAATGTGTTACATTTCAGCTTGATCTGTCCAATTACTAAGACATTTCATCACATAGTTTGGAGTGGAAGTGGATCTCATGAATGTTCAGTTACTATTAACTTGGGAGCCACCGAAGAGTGTCACAAATTTTGGGAGATTACATGGGGTGACAATGTACTATCAATGGTTTGTACAGGATTTATATAGAGTGGAATCACCCTTTAAATCCTTGACCTATAATGGGGATCCTTTCAACCTAGAAAACCTGACTGAGTAGACCATTCATGTCATAGAAGACATGTTGTAGGCATTCATGTTGGATTTTTGTAATATTTTGGTGGATCAAATTCCCTTGGAGGATTTTTTATACAACAACAGATACCATTAATCCATTTTTATGGAATCATTAATGTCCTTGGATGGATGACCCTATAGGTCAACACTATATTGGACTGATCAAGGTGAGTTGTCATTCATGGGCCTAAAGTTGGTGTAAGCTGTGATAGATAAGGTTTTAATCATCTATTAGTGGATAAGGACTGAACAGATCCAACATATGCCATATGTAGACTATGTACTGTGGACTCTGGAGTGCGAGAAGGGAGACCTTGTGTTCCTAAGGGTCTCACCTTAAAATGGATTACATTGGTTTTTATGGGGTGGAATTCTATATCCATGATTCGTTATCACTTTTCAGATACATCTTAGAGTTGGCATGCTAATGTACCTCAAAACTCGACCCCCATAGTTAGACTAGGTTCATGAAATATTCCATTTTTCATAGCTGTGAAGGCACATGGATGACCTATCACATGTTATCAACTGTGTCGAGATGGGAATTGAGGATTGAGATACCATTTCTGAGAACCCATTGTTGATGGGGGATCAGTAGGTGATGAACCTTAATGGTTGAATGATTCCCCTAGTTCATGTCTAGTGGTAGGATAGAAAATATCATAAGAGAATATGGTAATGGGAGACAGAGAAGTGAGCCCAGTAAAATCATCTTTTAATATCTTTTTATCACATTTTGGGATGAGAATCCCTAATGTTAGGATAATGTAAAGACACTCATTTGCCTATGTATTATGTTAGAAAATTATGTGGATTATTATTGGATTCAAGTGCAGAGAAGACTTGATATTTCAAGTCCTAGGGTTCCCAAAATTGGTTGTTGAAAAGTTTTGAAATTAATAATATAATGTAGATGAATTATTCCTTTAAAATTATAATGACTCCCAAATAGAGTATTGGATCAGAAATATATGTCCTTTATTAGGATCATAGCATGGATTTACCCAAGGTATGACATAATCTATGTCTACATCGAGAGTTGGGCTTGAGATCCTTCATTGGTGAAGAATTAAATAAATTTAATTATAACTATTTAATTATTCAATTGAAATAATATATAAAAAATATATTATATATATAGTAATGTGGAAGGTTTTCAAGGTTATCTACTTAAACCTGTAAATTTAGAGGATCCATTTGAGAGGAGGTTTGGTGGAGATCTTCTCAGATGACATCGTATTGGGATCTGATCCCAAATAATTGCACAATCAGAGTTCATGTATCTTGGAAATGACACCAATAAAAGACTATTATTCATCATTGATCGATCAAAAATCTTGGTATGTTGTTTTATTTTTCTGAATTAATAATATTATTTATCGTGGTCAAATTCAGATCAATTCCATGAACAAGAATATATTCTCCCATCAATGGTGGATTTTTACAGTTGATTTGATCTGGTTTTTTGTTAATACCTCCACATTTTTATAATTCATTTATAATTGATTGAGGCTGAAAATAAAAAAAAGACAAATTTTTTTATTTATGTTTATAGTCTATGTATTTCTCCCCTCATTTCATAGCATGTTCAACATTGGTATTTTATTTTTTAAATAGCTAGATGAAATAATCATTATTTGATCATTGTAAGACCATTAATTGGTTAAAAAAATCAATGTCGCATTTGAGTATAGTGATTGAGGGTGAGTTCAAGGGATAATGATGAATAAGTATGATTGGAGCTAGATTAGAATGAATCAATGGTTTCTATTCATCTGAGAGTGATATAATAGATATAGATTGCACATGCAGATGATTGCCATGCAGTTTTGATGGCTAGATCCCAGTGATTTCCAATGGAGAGAGTCATCCAACCCTGAATCCTTATTTTATACAAAGTGTTTTAATGGTGACGACACAAATTTTGATGCATAGAAAAACCAACGGGATATAGGAAAACCTAGGTTACCTAATGTGTAATCCAAAATTTCATGTCGTTTAAAAACCCCTATGCAGAAAAAGGTTTTACATAGAGAATAAAATACCACACATCGTGTAACAACTTTCACATACTATGTGAACAATTCCAGATACTTGGAATGTACAGAGGAGGGTACACATACATCAGCGGGTTGGGGTACACAGATACAACCCGTGTACGTGGGAAGAACCATCTACTCAGAATTGGATAGAAAAGACATGAATGGATCCTACATAGGACTATATGTTTTTTACCTTATGGGAACTCTTTATATATGGATTATTACATATTGTTTTTGGATGAACCACATAGGAAAACTATGGCCTGGTTGAACATGCCAGGTACCCCCAGTATAAGTTGTACACTACCTTTTTATGGTGTTTGGATCCCTTTTTTCCATCGATATTGAAGTAGTATAGGTTGAGTGTGTTACCTCTTTTAATCACCTTGAGGGTAAAAAAAGAAATTACATACACATCTTTATATTTTAATCCACATTGGAGGATGATTCTTAGATAGATTTTTTGGTTCCCCTCTTTGAAATCAGAGTGTGATCCTCTATCATTTCATGATATACATTAGGTGGGGTTTGTGGAATTGAAATGACATCCATATGGGGTGGAATTGATATTCCATATATCAATCCATTTTAGTATGGTTTTCTGTATCAACGATATACAATCCCTTAAATAATGGGTTAATTCAGATTGGGTTAGTGGTGTCCCCCCAGTGATCTCCAGTGTGATGCCCTTTCTGGGTATCGTGGAGTTCAGAGACTATAATGTTTTATTAAACATTATGACCTATTGGATGAGTGTATCTAATGATATCATGTCTCATGGAGTGTGTTCTCCAAAATTGATCATTTCCTAGAATCATAGAGTTGAATCGAATGGCTAGAAGTTTTGTTGTGATTGCTCGGAGGCGCGGTGTCCTTCAAGATTATATCTAGGTTTTTTATCATTTATTTTTATATCATTGTTATGAGATAACAACAATTGATTTTCCATGTCTTTCAGGGTCCTACTGGGTATTTCTATATTTAACTCAAGATGGGAACTTCCATCATGTGTCATGAATAAGACAGACGACAGCCCATTCAATGATGTCTTGGGAGGATAGGGAGTTGGTGGAGCATAAATTGGCTATCCATATTGATTTTTTTTCAAGTGGTGTCATTTGATAGTAGTCCTCACCTTCTGATAATGATGGAATCTCTTTAGTTTCATTTTGGTCTTTCATATGGCCCCATATTTCTTTTGGTACTTTATTATCATACTCTTGTTGAGGGATTTTAGGTGTATACATGCATTGGTATAGTTTCTTTACATTCAATCATAGAATGGTCTCAGGGATTGAGAATATATACAAATAAAATAGTTTATTTCCTCCAATGTGTGTGATATTCCTACTCGTTTCTGGTCTCTAGGCCCTAATATATTGGATGCGGGCTTCGGGTAGTCGTGGTTCATGGCCAGTTAGTCTGGGTCATGACATTATTTAAGAAATTATAACCCTTTATGAGACAAGGAAGATTATTTTTAAAATAATGTAACATGTCATACAATAAAAAGACTCCATTATAAAAAAGTACACTCCCCTATATAAATTCAATTTCACCTAAATTACAATGAAAAAAATAATTATTCTTATTGGAAACTAGAAATGGAAAATTATCAAACACTAATAATTAATAATACACCATTTGAAAATATGTATCAATGAACTAAAACATTAATCCATTATTTCGAATACGAAAAAAACAAAACAAATGTGGAGATCCTTTTATAACACTGAACTCAGTATCATATACCTCATAAAATTGGTTAAAAAAGTTATGAGTTATGAATCTAAGTAAATAATTAATAAAATTCAACGTATTGTAAATACCTACCTCAATTAGCATAAACATGACGACCTCATTAAAAACTACCTGAATCATCCACCTAGGATGGATCACAACCTTGAGATGAAAAAACAAATAAAATCAATCCATATCAACCAACAATAGTCAAACATTTAAATTAAGGTTAGAGAAGAATGGATAAATTTCATGAATCTTGAATGAAAATGATGGTGGAGCCCTTACCCCGTAATCTAGAAGGAATCCCACCACTAAATCAATAAGAATCAACCAAGGAGGGATGCGTAAGGAGGAGATAAACCCTTAATTGGTGTCATTGATGAGGGGGATTTAAGGAGAATAGAAACATAATCCCCAAAACAACTAAAATGAGTAAAATTACCATACCAGAGTTGGTTACATAGTTTTCCAAAGCATGTGGTGACCATGTGGTCCACACCATCCAAAACTATGCAAGCCCCATTCTTTACCCACACGGTTTGAAAAACTGTATAGTGACCATGGAATTTCCACTTCAAAAAATTTAAATGGTTCATAAATTTCACTAAAAAATATCATCAACCATGTGTTTATATGTATGGACCTAGAAAAGATTCAAAAACAAAAAAATTTCCATGGGACACCCCAAACTAATGGGATAAATTAACCATGTAAAATAATAAAATAGAATTTCTTAATGTCATATTTATCCATATTTTCCCACTTTCTATTGCTGAATTTTCATTGAAAACTAATGTCAATGGAATGGTCAAAACCAATGACAAAATGAAAAGACCTAAATGAGGGTCTAATATCTTGAACATGAAACCATGAAAATGGGACATGGGAACTCCACTCGTAGGTAATCCTACTCAAAACTATTGTGAGTGGTTTCCCTAGAACCAACTCATTTATATACATTGATTACCATTACATTTACATTGTTCCTTATAAACATGTGTCTCTATTAACATAATAGTAATGTTTCTTCTTCATATACCATTTTTATGGTCATGTAAATATATAACATGTCGTATAAGAAGTTTATGGAAGTTCATAGCTATAATGTCAACATCATGATTCTGTGACAATTACATTAAACACATGTCATGTGGTTTAGATTCATCATACTGACATGAAATAGATGAGGATTGAATATTACGTTATGGGGGATCATAAGCCTTAATACATGTTAACATAAAGTACCCACTTGGTGATATCAAGTAGAGGAGATATTAAGGACTAGAATAACAATAAATACACCACATCAATTGGGTTACATTTATTGTTCTTTTATATGAGCATGTTTATTGGTCTTTATAATAGAGATAATTATTAATATGTATCATTTTATTAGATAGTTTTATGTAATATATAAACTATAGCATTAAAGTTGTGGTGTGGTAGCTTGAATTAGGTGTGTACTTTTTTCTTTGGAATTAGTTGAATGATCAGGGCATGATTTTTCAATTTTTAAAGGAAGAGATATCTCAGGCCTAATTAATCAAGATGATAGCACTCCTGTTATATCCAGGGTCGTTGTGATTGAAGCTTAGTAATTCTAGTATGGTAAAGGAATAAATAATCAAATAATGGATTATGGTATAGTTTTTTTATTCTATATTAAGAGATATCCTAAGAGAAGGAGATTATATTATAGAAAGCATGTTTATAGGAGGTTTTAAAAGCTATAATATTATTTATCTATTCAAGGGACATGATGAGTCTCTAGATACCTCTCTTGTTCTATGATTATAACTCAATGCTATCGAAATAAGTTGCTAAGGGGTCACACACTAAGTGTATCCAAATGTTCCACATATTCACATGAATATGTGTTTCAGATATAGTGGTCCATTTTCACGAGGGATCGTAAACCTATGAGTGTAAATGGTCACATGTTAAAATAATTTAATTATATTATTATTTTTTAAAATAATTATGATTGAATTTATATAACAGGGTATTCATAATTTATATAAGTATAAAAGTAATAAAAAAAATTAAAATGAACAAAACACATTCAAGGTTCCTTAAATTTTTGTTGAATCATACATGTCAAAAAACGAGTCACCCATTATCATGTGATATATAATTAATTTTACAAGATATTTAAAAAATATTTATTTCAATTATGACACATTAACTACGTTGTTATTGGGTTTATGGGATGTTCTTTATGTGTTATATTTTTTATGTGGTGGAATAATTTTTTTTATGATTTTATCCTAGATATAAAACCCAATTTTGACCTGAAAAATGATCATTATAGGAAAATTCTCGAATTTTCACTCTTCCCAAGATCTCTCTAAAGTTATACAGATAAAATAAGAGTTAAATAATTTTAAATTTGACCAGATTGTCAGGATCCATCCCACATTCATCCCATAATCAATGTTACTTCATAAATAACATCAATTTTCCAGTATATGACCTGTGAATTCATGAATGAGGATTAGGGAGATTTAGTTCATCTGAATAAAATCATGTGGATGAAACTATAATCCCCTTCGTGTTGAGACATACTGAAAATGATAAATTCATAATGGTGTTTTCATACATGGAAGGCACCCTTTATGGTTTCATTCAATTTTATATTCAGGCATATATTAATATTCACATGAACCATGATGAATTTGGGAAATGGGTGTTCTAAATTCAATGTTATTAACTTTAATATGAACATATAATTTATAAATACCTATTTTAAATTCTTCCTCAAAGACTTAGGATTCATTAATTGATATTATAGAGAACATATAATTATTTAAGTCTAAAACATAAAAAATTTCTATTGAATTTTATACGATATAAAAAGCCAACATTGATAAAGTCTCAAGATAATTGATGGTTAATAAATATATGTTCTTATGATCAAGATATAGTGAATTGGAGATCAATAAGCTTATTGTAAAATTTAATAATAATTTATCAAATATAATATATATATATTTGTGTGTGCATATTTATGGGTAGGTATATAATATAATATATATATATATATAATGATTTTATCTTAAAATGTATATATATGAAAAATTATATAATATATATTGCATTCATGCATATATATATAAGACTTCATGAGATTTTTTCTGATTGGGATTCAATGGGAATGGGTGTTGGGACATTGATCGTATGGAATTTTGATTATGGAAACATTTTATCTCCCTCCATCCAAATGAGTGGGATAGTGATTTTTAAATAAAAAACAATTTACAAGGGTGGCATGATGCCAACCCATTGATTGGGGTGGAAACAAGTTAATATATATTTATATAATGGAATAATGTATTTTATATCATAATATATCATATATATATATATATTCGTTGTATATATTTTTGTGTGTGTATGAGGAACCCCTTGGTGAAGCCTACTTATGCTATCGACACCATCCCTAGGTCTTAGCAGGGCCCCCTGACCAGGACTAGATCAGGATAGTGTCGATCCGACCTTCTTGAGTAATTAAACCCACTTCGTGTTAGTTTTTAATATCTGGGGATTCACTTAAAGTAAAAAAATAATATAAAAATTATACTCAAAATCAGAACTTTAATTTAATTGTGTGAAATTCTATTAAATTATTTCATGTGTCATGATTAATATATTTAATTTATTTAAATTATTTTCATGTTACACTAATTTATTAATATTAACCTTGAGATAAATTTTATAGATTTTAATTTTTATGAGGAAATTTAATTTTTTATTGAATGGTCATGATCTGAGACAGACCATCACATGTTTGGATTAATATTATTTAATTTAATTATTTCTATTTATATTTTAAAATTTAAGAATTATTTCATTTTTTAAATCCACACATCATACCCCCGCCATTAAATTTTATAAGTTATCATGTGTCTATAATTAATTTATAAATTGTAATTTTCCATCCTAAGATCCCAATATTTATTTGAGAGTATACTATGTAAGGATTGAAGGAATTAGAAATAATTTGGACTGAGTTATGAACCGATATGAAACTATACATGAAAACCCCACAAGATTTTTTGGGTGCTTGAATTCAAGTTAGGTATTGACTTATTGAATTACAGTGGTTTTTATTTAATTAATTAATCACTCAATGGATTAACTCATAGTTAATATTTAATTTTCATTTCATCATTTATTTATTTATTTTTATCATTTTCAAGGTTAATTATATTGGAAATTTATTTTTAAATGATTGCATTGTATAATAATTAATATGTGGGAAAAGATAAAAATGAATAAAAATGAAGTGAATGTTTTCTATTTATGCACAGTTATATGTGAGCGTGATCACATTGTAACAAAATTAAAACTAGAAAATGAATTTATTCAGCAATATATATTAAAATACATCAAAGATATATTATATCAAAATTCCATTAATCATTCTTGATTTGAAAATAAACCATACATTTGAGGTGCTCATTATCCACATTTTAGTGTGCCTCTAAATAATGTTGAATTCAAATGAGATAACTAAAAATGGTAGAAAATATATATCCATAGCTATCTTGTTGCAACTTTTGTGTGAAAATGTTGATTTAATCAAGGTTATAATTTTCAGAATCTCATAATTCACCCAATAGATCGAGAATCTCTGAGAAAATGTGGTTGGCTAATCAAAATACAAAATTGAAAATCAATAGGTATTGGCTTATACATGGAATGAAATATGAGGATATGTTTCCATGTATATGTCTTAATATAATATTCATGTGACTTAATTTTCAATGTTTGGATGTTGGGAACAATTAAATTTTTTTAAAATACTGAGAGATATTTTAAATTTAAAAAATTGAAAATATCATTTGGTAATAAATATAAACTACTAATATAATAAATTTTATTTTATTTGATAAAATGTCTATCACCACATCCAATTCAATTTCACTATGATCAATATTGGATAAACATAATATCTTATGTGATAGAATCTTCCTTGAGTTGTACAGGCTCTTGCACGTAGTGTAACATTAATAAAGGAAGTATTATTTATTTGAATCACCACTGATTATTTATCTGCCTAAGGGAGAACTAATGGTGGATAAAGAAAATATAATAATTATATATATGATTCATAGTATGTCAACTATGTCATGTTTTCATCTATGTTCAGTGAATAATATTAAATTTATCATAACAAAGATTCCAATAAGATGTTTTCTCATCTCCAAGAGTTATAGAAAGATAGGGATCAATAATAAATATATGAGATATTAAGTGCATTTTATTGTTACAAGCTAGAAGAATGGAGTTACAAATTACATCTTTTACTCTAAATGAATAAGTAAATTGTGAAACTATAATCCCTTATGTTATAATTTGTCTAAAAAGTAGCAACTAATATCATTATTTCCCATTTCCCACAAAGATTTTTCATCATTAATTATAATATTAATAACAATATTAAATCACTCACAACTATTTTTCATTTAGTTTTACAAGTATATATTGATATGAAAAATAAAAATTCTGCTATTCTTAGGTTGATAAATAGGCCTAAATGAATGTCTATGTTGTTAATGACTATGTCCATGTCAAATACAGTTATGCACTTCCCCTCTATGAAGATAAAGATACTGAGGGAGTATAATGAGTATGATGCACTCTATTTTTCTTGTAGAATGAAAATCCTGTAGAAATAGAATTTCACAACATGGAATAAGATTCAAGGTGATGCAATAGCATCACTTATATTTTTTAATGAATGAAATCCATCTATATATATGTTCATTTTCTATTGGATATAGAATGAGGTTCACATATTTATATTAAAATATAGGAACCATGTAGATTCTATAACATTGTAAATCTTAAGTTGGATCTCTAAGAAACAAATGGTGTTAGACTAGAATCATTAGAAGGGGTATATTACCATCCCATTTCACCTAGCGGTTTTTTTCTTATATTAAATATTTTTTGTTATTTGCCTTAGATTACAAAAAACAAAATCACAGTGTCAATCATATATACTATTGGTTTTTATTTCATGTATTGAAATAAATGTTCTCTTTTTTATAAGGAATATATATTTTATAGCATGGCATATCATTAAAAAGTATTTTATATACTCGAACCAAAAAAAAATGTTTTGGAAATTAATGACAAAACCAGTGAGAATGAATCTTATCCTACCCACCAATGGAATATTATTCTAGGTCACATATATGAAAAGATGTTATAAAAAAATAAAATTATAAGGGTATCAATATTCAATTTATTTTAATCCCTTGGATGTATTTCATGCCTGTTTTCCAGGTAAAATTACTAAATCACATTTTAGTGGGAAATGATAAAGGGAAAAAGAACTTTTAGAAATGATTTATAAAAATGTATATGGTCCATTTATAATAGATTTAAGGGGTTAATTTTCTTATTTGAAGACATTAACTTATGGCTATAGTATGTATGGTTATATCTATTTAATGTGGTATAAGTCATATTCATTTCAAATGTTTATGGAATATCAAAATATAGTATAGAATGATCTTGGTAAAATGATTAAATACATTCTCTCATATAGTGTAAGGTATTATCTAATATGTAACATTAATCAATCCATTAATATAGTGTGGTTAGTTTCTTTGATCACCCCTCCTTATACTTCTTAGTGTATTTGTTTTATTTAATGGAGTAATTTTATTAGGCATGGTATTAATGATGATGAGTCATGAAACTCTAGAATTATCCTTTTAGGGATATGAACTGCATATTATAGCATACACAATACATTGAGTAACAACTAATGTAGAGGATGATATTGTATATGAGTTGTGGTATATAATGAATCCCACTTTATCACACATAAATTTGTGAGTATATGATGCATTTTTAAATACTATTCCACATGAAAAATTAACATCTCAAAGCATGAAGTGCATGATTATAGGTTATCCTATGGAGAATAATTGATATTACCTATGTTATCTTGATATATAAATGTGATTATGGTAATAAATTCCATATTTAAATAAATAGAAAAAACATTACAATGGAAGGAGTGGGAGAAATATTTACATTGATAATTTTTAGGTTTTAAATTCAGAAGAGTTTTCATGGGAACAATTTTCAAAAGATACAGTGGGAGATGAATATGTTCCTTAGATAGAAGTATTTCATAGGTTGACAATATAGGTTATATATCAAAATTTGTATGGTTTAATTATCACTGATTTATATGACACATTACTCCTTAAGGATAATTAACATTTAAGTAATGAGGAAGCAATAGATTGAAATGTAGTTTCTAAATAGAACAAATCAATGATTTGTGGGATGGATTACATGTACAAAAATCAAGTCTGTATTTTGGTATATGCTCTAGATAATGTAAAATATATTGGGCGTAAATGGGTATTAAATAAAAAATTCGGTATAATATTTAAGATAAGATCCTATATTGCATGAATAGTTTTGAAGGGTTTTCAGGAACATCAAGGCCTCAATAATGATAAAACGGTCTCACCAGTCACAATATTGAAATCCATAAAAATATTACATGAAATAAAATCCCTAAATAATTATGATAATTTTAAAATAGAGGTTAAAAAATATTTGATAAATGGTATGTTTATTAAAGACACCCACATGACACAAAAGAGTGTTTTATTATTTCAAAGACTACCAATAATTTGTGCAAGATGTAGAGATCCACATACGGGTTAATGTAAGAATGAAAATCATTGACTGTTCAATCTGATGAGGCCGTAAAAGTATTTTTATTCATTAATATTGTAATAAATCCATATGTATAGAAATTTTTTAGTGGTAATGACATACCATTCCTAGTATTATTTTTTGACGATATATTGATTATACAAAACAAATTGAAACTCTTATAGATAGTGAAGAGTTGGTTAAATGAATGATTCAATATAAAATCCATAGACAATGAATCATAAATTAATGATATTGAGATCTATCTAGATAGATCTCAAAGATAGGTTGGTCTAATTCAAATCACTTTTATTGGAAATGTACTAAAAAGGTACACTACGAAACATTCCAAGAGTCAGTTGCTGCCAGTATCACATGGTATCAATTTATCTAATAAGATGTTTACAAAATAATAGAAGGAGATTGAATGAATTAATATAAAATAATATTCTTTAATAGTGGGATCTATCATTTATTTCATGCTATGTACTATTTCTAATGTCACCATTTATTTATGAATAGTGGGAAGAATTAAATATAATGTTAGAGAGCTATATTGGGTGAATTTACAAACAATACTAAATTAAATGATATGAAAAAAGGGTATTTCATAGGTGTTTGGAGTATATGGGGAGATATTATTCAAGGGATACAATAATTTTGGCTTTCAAATAGATCGAGATGATCTAAAATCATAGTCAATCATTATCTTTTTCTTGAATAGTTATGTTGTGATTTGGATAAACTAGAATTAGTCCATGGTGGCCTATTATATAGTGGAATTTTATTATATAATAGCATCTGGTGTCACTAAGGAAATAGTTTAGATATATATATTTTTCTTATAACATAATTTTGTACCTAATACTGGATACCCAATTATAGTTTACTATGATAATACTACCATATCTGTAATTACCAATGATTTTATTTCACAATAGAGGGAAAATAATATATTTCAGTAGCTTCATATCTTGAGGTATTTTACTCAAAGAGGTTAATTCATAGTTAATAGTGTAGCACTAGATGATAATGTGTAGACCCCTTAAATAAATACATATTTTAGGAGAAGCATAATTCTCCTGCGAGAGTTAGTGGTTTGAGAGTTGTTAATAGTTGTATCTAGTGCAATTGGGACTATTAGGAGTGGGTTCCCCAAATCCAACTCTTTTTTTTCTTTAATTACCATTACAAGTTTTAAATTTTATATATACATGTATTTCTCTAACCATTACAGTAATATTTATTCAAAATGTACTATTTGTATGATAATTTATTTATATTATCTGCCATATCAAAACGTTATTGGAATTCCTATATATAATGACAACCTTAAGATACTATGACATAATCCTAAACACTTTTATTATGGTCAAGATACATCATATTGACAAACAAATATGATTCTTAACTATCAATTTATGGTGTCTCATAATAATTAACACTTTTTATCATTATGTCCCCATATATTGATCTCGTATAAAGGAGGTCATATCAATTGGACCGCTAAAATGAAAACCATGTGTTTTTTTGTGTTATTGGTTCTTTCTATCTATGAGTATGGGCAGTGGCCAATAGATAGGAGATCATTATCAATGTATTCCATTTTTCTCATATTTTTATGTCATATGAAAATCATGGAATTGAATTTCTATCATTGTCTCATGAATTGGTTTTTCCATTGGTGGTATGCAATTGGATAAATTATCATGATAGGATTTGTTTCTTCTAAATGGAAGAGACATATTGGGCCAAATTGATCAAAATGGTTGTACCTTTATTAAATTAATGGTTGCGGTTAGTGATGAAAAGTATATCTAGAATGGTTTAGGATTAAATAAAGAAATAAAGTATGATGAAATAGAGTGTTCGTCCTACTTTATGATATATAAAAAGTCAAAGAAATTATAAAACATTGAGCATATTCATTGGAAGTTTTCACGGAAGTTAAATTCTTTATATCTAGAGGGTCCATGATTTGTTTCTAGATACAATTCTTGGTCCATGGGTATGACTCAATATTATCAAGATAAGACCCTAGAGGGTTACACCCTATATGTATCCATAAATTCCTCATACTCAGAAGCATATGAATTTAGAACACAATAGGACCCACATACGAGGGTTAGTGAAAATCTATGTCTAAATGATCATAAGTAAAAATAATTAAATTATATAATTTCTATTTTGAATATTAATTATGTAAATTATTTCTCAAGGTATTAATTTTATATTTATCTATAATATTAAATATGATAATAATATAATTTTCAAATGAACATAACACATTCAATGTTTTATAAATTTTTTTGGGAATCATAAAATCCATGAGAATTGTCTTCCATTTATCCTGTGACATGTTAGTAATGAAAAAAGTTAGTGATAAAATATTTTGGTCACTTATTAAAGGTTATGTAATTTTTTTGTTTTGTTATGGGTTGGTTTTTAAGGGTTATCTTTTTTTATTTCTTGATTTATATTTTTAAGTGTTTACCCTAGATAAAATACCAATTTTTAAAAGAAAATGAGAAATAAAGTGGATTTATAAACTTTTATCTCATCACCATCACTCAATAAATTTATAGAATGAATAAAAGAGAATAATAAGATCAGACTGATCTATCATCTCAGGATTGAGTTCACATTATTTACACCTTTAAAGGGGAATTGTAACAAACTTAGATATCCTATGTTATAACCCATGAATAAATGACTTAAAACCCAGAATCATTACTGACCATTAAGATTACTTATAGAAGGACCCACACGGTGCCTTCAATATATGACATGTGGAAATTGGGTAATTTATATTGGTGTTTTCAAACAAACAATGTACAATTTACTATTTTTTAGATTTTATTCTCCAGAAATCTATAAAATATACTTATCAATCCCAAAAAGTGGGATTTGTGTCCCATACAATGAAAAAGGATTAGATAACACTAAAACCTATTAAATATCCATGGTAACTAGGTCTATATGAAATTGAACATCCTAAACTAAGGAACCATGCCAAAAACCCCAATAGATAAGGGAAACAAATAATGACATAATAATGTTATCACAACCATTTAGATTTAATCTTGAACACTGAATATTTTGTTTAAAATTACCCAAATAAATATCACCATAAAATAATTACATTTCCATCAACCTAATGGTACAAGCTCTAGATTCCCAAAATAGAACAACCACAAGAAACAACAAAATATCTATAAGATATAACTATCCACATAATAGGAGAAACACACCAAACAAAACACCTCATAATGGAATTATGTGGTCCTAAATTGTGGCCAAGAAACTATATAAAGGGAATATCAAGGAAAAGTTTCGAAATAACCATTCTAAATGATCATGAAAGAAAACATCAAATTGTAATCTATCAAGGTTTACTCAGAAAAAAAATATTATCCCCATTAACATAGTCCAAACCCAATACATTACCATGTAATTCATATTTAAAACCTTAAACCATGTTATATACGCTGAAAAATTATACCAATCACAAAAATTATTTATTGATGAACATCATAAAAAATGAGAACACAAGACAGAAATATCTATTGTCCCTTATAAATATAATGTTTATAAAAAAGAGATGGAAAATGCCCAGAAAAAATAGATGTTATAAAATTGTGCACTCCCAAAACAAAAAAATATATTATGTATCTATCATGGAATAAAATCTGTAAACTATTCATGGATCAAGGCTGAGATTGATACTTATTACAGAGACATATATTTAGCATAAGAAACATTAAATTGTGACTGAGATAACCACACTGATATTTAGTTTTTTGGGATATCATAAAATAGAATCTAACATGAATAGACTTCCAAAAATAGAATCACATTACTAACTTTTTCTATCTACTACCTAGATCACATTTATTGAAACCAGGAAGGGTCAAATCGCCTATTGTCATAGGTTTCCATGGTGAAAAATATATAATTATAATAGCCTTATACATCACCTCCCCAAAGGTATTTAAGATATACTAAAATAGAATACTTTTTAGATGTTGATGAAGACCTATAGAAAGGATACATGCCTACTCAAAATAATTATATGAAAACTAAGTATTAAAAGGTTAAATTACTTTTAGACATTCGATATATACATTCACTAATTGTTCACATTGATAGGAACTCATGAATTTTACCACATTTTACATTTTTACTCTCTAGAGATAAAACTACTATATTATGGGGATGTGAAATATTCCTATGGTAGCACCTCAAATGGTTGGGTTAGGATAGTTATATTGTACTAATCTAAGCTAAATACTTTGATGAATCGAGTGGTGAACCTCACCCATGATGATTATGGACTTCCTAGATACAAAAATATCTAATCAATCCTTGATGTAAAATTTTTCAACTCATTGAGTCCTTGATCAATACCAAAAAAATTGAAAACACTTATTTAAAAACTCTTCCATAGGATCAAAAAGTTGACCAGAACATGGACCTTCTACACAATGAATAGTATGGGCAGTGTCATAGACTAGGAAGGAAACATCTGGATTAATAAAATGACTACATGATATATTTCTTTCCTTATATATCAATTATTTTCTAGGGTTATTATTTTAAAATAACACTAAAATGAAACATTTAATTATACCATTGGAGGAACCAAAAAATATATATAAAATCACAAATCACATAATGCTACATCACAAAAACCCTTTATAAACTAATTTAAAAAGTCCCCAATAAAGACTACATTCCATTAAAAACACCACTAAGGGTTCCTAAAACTCCCATAAATGGTTCCACATTGAATTACATAAGACAATTCAATAAAAAGAAATAAAAAAGGAACCCACTTATTGAAAACCAATCTACCCATTGAATCCCTAATACTAAAAATCATTAACCTTTTCATTAAGTAACTCAGTAATTTGAAATTGAAAATGTTCCAAAAATAATTCATGATTTACCCCATGTTTAGTACCCATGAATTTATTTCCTTGAAAACAATTGCAACCCTAAAATCGTCTATTCTACATAAATAATTGGTTCCATAGTTAAAAATCATTTCACAAATGAAACTCAAGAACCGAAAATGTTGTTTTAAAAACAACTCAAATATCAAAGCAGAAAACAATACATAAAAATCATACCTAAAAATCATTAAAACCCCCAAAATATTAACATTATCACTCTAAATAAGCATCTTGAAACATAAAATAGATTAAAAAAATAAAATGATGTAAAACAACATAAAATTATGAACATTACCTACTATGCACAGTGAAGGTGCATGGTTTTTTATACCGTGAAACAATAGTGTGAGTCCCAATGAATGTTTTTGAAAATGATCCATGTATATTTTTCAATATTTAATAGACCATGTGACTTACCCAAGAACACCTAGTATTCCCACTGTTCCACTCTAAAATGAACAATCTCACAAGACATATCATTGGGTATTCCAATAACTCATATGAAAAGAAAACTAGAACAAAATATCTAAAAAGTGAATCATCATAAATATCAAATAATAAATAAAACTCCAGAAAACCAATGAAAATTCAATGTTTAGCATGATGGTGATTATTTTATTCACTCTTATACACTCACAACAATAGTAGCAATGGTCATAACTCTATCTTTCATAGACCCCCAAATAAAAAACATATTGCATACCTTTTTTTAGAAATCCATCATATGTCAAGTCGACCTATCACCCAATCCATTATTCAAAAAGGCCTTTTGAACATTACCAATTTCCTATGAATAGTGATATGTTTATGGGTATCAAGTGTAAAGACATGAAAATTATATCACCATTATTAACACCAATATAACAATATGTACCAATTGGGAACATTACATGAGGTTTTTATTTATTGTACTTATACACCATAATAAAAAACCATTTCTAAAAGAGATCAACATAAAATGGAATAAAAATAATAAAAAAATATCAAATTATTTTTCCAAACACATTTTTCGCAAAAAAAAATTGTGTTATACAATTATTTTAAAACAAATATGGCAGAAAAATAGTAAATTGAAAGAGGACATATAGGCCAATACAATAGACAACCCATCTAGCCAAATAACACCATAAGAGTAACTCTATTATCACTATGTGACTCTCAAGCCACCACCATGAAATTAATAAAAATGAGTTCCCAATGAAGAGCTGTAGAATACCCACCTCCAATCCATGACTTGGGAAACTAGATAAAATTTGAAGACTAAATACCAACAAAATTAATTTTTTTTGTTTAATAGGTAGGCCAAAATGATACCACAATGAGTTCATAACTTTCATTTTATAATTAAACCAAGTCCACTTGATTGAATGAAATTGAAAATTAGGTTTTCAATTCCTTTTTCCACAAAAGTGAAAAATTAAAAAAATATGCATTAAAAAATTTTATAAAAAACAATATTTATAAAACATGCCTCAAATAGGACATTCCATGGTAACATCTATAAAACCCTAAGATTTAAAAAAACACTATGTTAAATATCGTATACAACATGCAGCATAGACCAGAAACAAACCATGAAATATTATTATTTAAATATTAATGTCTTAATTTATCTATTTAATTTGCAGGTATGAATAGTTTTAACATAATTATAAAATATATAAAGGACCAATTCAATATATGTTCAATGATTAATTCTTAGGAAATTATTAATTTTATACTTTAGAAATATATTTCGATCAAATAAAATATCTATTGTTTCTATGAGAAAATGTTATAACTAATTTTTTAAAAGCACAAAATAATTATGTTAAAAAAATAATATCATTTTTGATATAATAATATCAATTTTTTGGGATAAATTGTTCTAATTTTTTTAAAAATATAGATATTCACTGAATATTAAAACAATAACAATATTTATAAGTGTATCATTCATATCATGAAAATGTATCATTATTCATAGAATTCTATCTTAAAAATTATTATTTAATTTTATAAAATATAATTTAATTAATTTTATTCATCATTATGTCTTATTTTCATAGGAGTACTTATTTGGGCCTCAAAATGCTTTATTCTAACAAAAACATTTCATTATGTTTTATGAATATATATTAAAAGTATTTTTTTACAATTATAGAAATTGAATATTCAAAAAATGATTTTATATTTGGAATAAATGGTTCAAAAGTTTTTAAATATGTCCCTTTTGGATAATATGAAAAATAACTTTAGTAATTTTGTTGCCACGGTAAATGGTAAATCATGAAATAGAGCTTAAAAATAAAATGATAAGGAGTATAGAATAAATTTTATATTGGAATTAATTTTGTTTTATTATTATATCTTATCCGTAATCATAAATAAGTAAAAAATATTTCCTTTCTTCATTTTCCATGATTTGGACCCTTTAAATTATTTAATATGAAGAAAAGCCAAAAATACCATTCTCTTAATTTTATTATATTTAAATTTTCGAAATATGGATAAACATAGGATATGTCCAGTTATAAATATTAATTTGAAAAAATGATATTTTTTCATTTTTTATATTTAATTTTTTTGGAAAAATAATTTCCATAAATTCTTGTGCAATAATGACAGATCATTTAGTTATTTAATCAAAATGTAAAATAAATTAGCTTAAAAATATAAAATTCAAAATAAAATAAATGAATTAATGTGTCCCAATAATTTTAAATATATTAATGAAATTTAATAAAATTATTAAAATGACTATATTCTAATTCCCCCTTTTGTTGATTCATTTAAAGTAAAATTATATGAATAGTTAAAAAAGAAATTAATGATATTTTATGACAAAAAAAATTAATTAAATGATTTCAGTTCATGAAAAAATTCTATTCCTCCAAATTAATGGTATTGGGATATGAAATTAAACCATAGTCTATTTATGGGTATTTTCCATTGTAAGGAAACATTCATGACACATATAATATAGAAATTTTTAATATTGGTGTAATTGTCAAAAGGATTAACAAGCGGTTGAAACTAAAACATAAGTGTGAAAACAAGTAAAAATATCAAAATTTTATTTTATGAAGTTATTTCAAATTATAATATTCATTTATTATAATTATCTGATATTTTATCCATTTTAACCTGAAATAGAATTCATATTAATTTAATACATTAATAAATTCATAGAATGCTCCTCCTGTCACATATAAATAGGCACTCCTTCTCTAAATTATTCACATCATTTTGAGCCATATAGATTGACCAAACCCTACCCAAATTTATTTTTAACACTCTTATCCAAGTTATATAGGTTATTTTAATTCCAAAAGTCCTACCATAGATACCTTAAGATGATATCTAAATGAATTATTCTGAAGAAGAGGTAATCATCATTACCGAGTCCTTCAAATTTATGTCTTCCTGTAAATCCTCTTAAAGTTTGGTAAAAATACTAATATAATAAATATACTTATTTGTTATTTTTATTTTGTTAAAACCATATTCTATCTCTATTCCATCAAATTATAAGCGAAAAAATTGTTCGTGCGCACGTACGACTTACCATCTCCACATTACAGTATAATTGTTTTTTCATCACCATTTTAATTAGATTTTTATAAGTATATAAATAATTAATATATATGATATTTTTAATATTAGTATTTTTATATAATTATAATATTACATATAACTTCTTACCTTCCAATCCGTTGAAAAATAATAAAGCTGCTAATGAGAACATGTGGGATATACCACCTCCCCGAAGCGATGTGATCTCTTTTTAATATATATTTTATATGGATAGTAATAAGGAAATATTTAATTAATATATATAATTTATATGTTATAATAATTATTCTATATAGCTTAATTATTATTTACCTTTTTTCCACTCTATAAAAAAACAAAATGAGTGTTCCTCTGAACATACGACCAACCGTTTCCAAGAACAATGTAATTAAAATTTCTATGCCTAAATTATACGAATGAATACAAATGTGTCTTTAATGAATATATATTATATTTATATCATTAATAAAAATCATTATATGATTAAAATAAGACCAATGTACATGGAATGAAACATTAGAACAAAAAAATACAAGAAAAACAAAGCAGTTATAACCCAGAACAGTGATTTTAACAAATAATTTTTAATAAATGGGTGATAAAAGTTTATACGAAAATAATATATGGTATAATATATATTATTATGGTTATATAATATATTATTATAAATTATATATTAGTTATATATGATGTTCTGACATATATGAAGGAATTCAAACCCGGGGTGAAGGTATTCTCATCTCACTTTTACTCCTACAAGATATATGCCATATTAACCACTTTTTTTGGTGTATATAATAAACCATTGATATTTTATATTATAAATATATTTTTATTCAAGGTATTTATTCTTTTTATGTTATTTCATTCAATGGGATCATGTTTAAAAATATACCAAATTATTAAGGGTTCATTTCACAATTTCATCATTATTCATGATAGTTTATGTTTGAGTCTACCTTGCTCAAATTGTTTGATATTTTTATCTAAAACAAATATTATTTTGTTATCCTATGTTTATTAGTGAACTTTTCAAGTAATTTTACCATTTTACTATCTTTTTTTCATTAAATTACTATAAAAATATATTTTTTGGAAAATATAACATTATTTCTCCCTTTGATTGAAAATATTTTTTCTTCCATATCCATTTTTATAAAACTATTTTAAATAATATTTTAAAAATTATCCAGATGATTTATTAAAGTAATTTTAACCCATTTTTTAGTTTCTTCAAAATGGTTTTAATGGAATATTCTTTCAATTTTTCAGATGAGATATTTTTTGATGTTTTTAAAACAATGTGAAAGGAATGTTTTTTTTAATTTGTACAGCATGAACGGAATTAACCATCATCATGAACACTCATATCATTGAAGATTACTTTATAAGTTAAATTTTTTTCCAATTTTTTTTTTAAGATTATGGAATTTTTTGGTCTTTAAAACTGATTTTATAATTGAAATTGGTATTTTCCCCAAGATTTCTACTAATGAAATTTTATTGATATTTCATTTCATCAGGGACGGTGACCCACATTGCACTTATACTTCACTAGGAACATGTAGAAGTAATACCATAATAATTATTTATTTTGATGGATTATGATTATTTTTACTCAGGATGTATGATTTTGATATCATTCATCATATTACACTTGATAGTATTTGATTAGGATTATATATTGGGGATAGTATTAACAATTTATAGGATATTTTTTCAATATTAATATTTAGGTTGATTATGTTTCACCACTATTGTCATGACCTATACCCTGGGGATAGTGTCCTGACAACCCTAACCCTCCATCCATAGGCCAGTGGCTGATGACTAGCACCGAAAAGCCGTATCCCTAAAATGGTAAGGCTTTGCCTTTAAACATGTAAAAACACAATATTTAATGAAAAAAGATGCATCCAAGATGTAAAATACTGTAGTAAATATTGATGAATGTGAAGGGGGACGAAATACATACCCAACTAGAAAAAAATACTAGTACAATTGAAAAGTAAAAAACTGCTGAAAAGTGAAAAGCAGCTCTAGGATCTTCCATCACATATCCTATCTGAAGGGCAGGTAAAACTCATGATCAATAGTCTCTTTGTCACGTAATGCCAAATGGTCAACCTCCGAGCACCATCTAGTCATGGCTCCCTCAGCCTCGATCAATTCTGTATGTCCTATGTACAATAAAGAACCAAGTGCAGGCAAAGCCCATGAGGGGGTAAGTGTAACGATATTCCGTAGGGACCCCGAGACCCCGTAGGTCTCCAAATGTTCCCTGAAGGGAAAATCCAAAAATCAAGACTTCAACCCTACTTAGGTATAAAATAATACATATACCAATGTTATTAAGATATAATCATCTCATACATGATGTAAGAATACCAAAAAAATATCATCACAATGACAGGAAGTACCACATAGGTAAAAGTCTTAGTTAATACAAAGTATCTGCTCAAATCAGGTATTAGTGATGTAAAGAAGTACAGATGATTAGTCATGAAGTTATATCATCTTATTCTATCAAGAGTCACTACTTTAGACCATATGGAGCCTGAACCACATATGATTGATAAGTAACTAACCCCCGCTGACCCACACATGATCGATAGGTAACTAACCCCCCCAATGACCCACATAGGATATGAGCGACACAAGATCGGTATGGGTTGACCCACACAGGATCACTGAGTGCTAACCAAAAAAAGATCTGACCCACACAAGATCTAACCCACATTGGATCTGAACCACATAGGATCAGTGCTGATCCACATAGGATCACTCAGTACTAACCTCCATATGATCTGTCTCCAACCCCCGCCTCACTGCCAGCCACTGGATTCCTCACACCCAGTGCTCTTGAGTTCCATTTAATCTACCCTCGAGATATCGGTCATACCTCAACTGGAACTAAGCTCCACAAATGAGTAACCCAAAGGTCCAACATGCCATAAGGGTTTCAACGCGACAGACATTGTGTCAATCAGACGCCCGATCTGTGAGTTATAAGCATTTTAATTGTAGGGGCCTAGTTGGATTTGGGTTCGATCCAAACCAACCATTCTACAATAGTATCCAAAAATTAAGAGAAGTATACCAAAAAGAACCATCCTGATCCAAATATCCCAATGCCACAGATAGTTCGTCAAACAAACATCTAGTTCTCTGGATATGTCCCTTTATGTGTTTCTGGGCCTGCGTCCAGTTCGACCCACTCGAACTAACCCGATCCATAAAGGGCGACCTGCAAAGGGTGGACTATAATTGGTCATCCCATTTAGGGTAGAGCACAACCCACAATGGGGAATCCCAAATGGGTCGGGTGTGAACCGACCGAGTAGGGCGCGGCCCACAAGGGGGTGGCCTGATCTGCATGGGGTGCGGCCCACAAGGGGGCGGCCCGGCTCGCATGAGGTGCGGCCCACCGGGTGCCACCTGGTCAACATAGAACCCACCAGAGGTTCGGGTTCTGCCTCTTCCACATCTTTGGAAATGCCTTATATCATGGATTCTTCTCATCGGTGGAACATTGGCCACGCCGCCTCTCCTTCCACGACCGCTTGATGTGACGACCACCTTCTCCATCTATCGCGGCCCTCTTCTCACCTGTGGAACTTGACAGTGTGCCATACTTCCTTCATGCCCAGCCAGTTCCGACCTCTCTAATGACCATTGTGGCATTGCGCCACAACCTCCTCTTGCATTGTGCCATGATTCACTACCTTATTTGTAGTCAGTCGAGGCCTCCATGCTAGCAGTCTTTAATGGTGGTGCAAGAATATCAAAATATCGGAGGGTCTAGGCCATGCTAGTAAGGCTCGTGCCCTCCGCATTAGCTAATAAACAAGGGGGAGGATAAAGGGGTTGAAAAAATTCTCTTGAAATAAACAAGAATTAAACCCCTACCACATAAATAATTTGGGGAACGCCCGAGCTTGAAGGTGGGTGGTATTCTTCATTACGGCAATAGGTTCCCAATGACATCGCTCATACGTTGTCGTTCGATTCATGGTTTGGTGTCACCCATCACATCCTGCTGAGATCAGATCTATCCTCTAAGGGTTCGACATCACGACACTCATTCATCACTTCGTTGCTTGGTGAAGCTATGCTGACACCTCTCCCCAAGATCCATATAAATAGGAGAGGGGAGGGTATGTAACGATGTAGGGAATTAATGGGGGCTCATTAATCGGAACCTTCCTAATTTTTCAATGACGTCATTACTTAATATTGACATGTCAATCCATTTATTGGCTTGACACATCGTTAGTCCCACCATCCTCTTGTTCGTTGGTGGGGAAGAAATAAATTAAAATAATAAAATTAGTTTATTTCATTTCTTTTTAAAATTCACAAAACATAACTTTTTCTCCATACCTACTGCAATCAACGTAATTTCTCACTTAAGCGAATCTCGGCACTGCGGATTCAACTGTGCCCATAGATTATCAATACGAGCAGTGGTTTAAATGTTAGAAAATGTTTCTCAAGCATTTACTGAAAGTACCTTAAAAATGGTCATAAATTCATTCTGATCACACCAGGCCTCAGAATTAGGAACCTTCAATTTTAGCAGACTTGTAGAAATTCCATATAATTAAAAAATATTACATCAAAAGTCCAACTCTTTACATTCTCCCCACCGTAGGGATTTTTGTCCCCGAAAGCCACAACATAAACCAAGGAAACAAATTGTGGTACTGAGCATGAAACTAAGCCTACTACTCCTATGTGCTCCCCTGGAGGTTCCCATGCTACTAGAGAACGCGCACAAGAGGTATCACCCACCCATGAAGGACTCGTTCTTGTCGATCCTCAATCTCCATTAGAACCTCTTTAACTGTCTCCCCATCATTGATGTCCTGATCACCATGGTCGATGTTGTGAGATGGTTCATGCACATATCTCCTCAGCTGAGATATGTGGAAGACGTCACACTCCCTCCCCAACTACGGTGGATGTTGCGAGTAGTATACCACCCCTCCTATCCGCCGAAGTATCATACTTAGTCCAAAAAACCTCATTGATATCTTGAAACCTCGGGGAAATCTCTGTAGTCCCTATCATGGAGTGAATCACATGAATATGTGGTCCCCCTCATGGAACTACAATGTTCTATGTTTCCTATCTGCAGAAGACTTCTATCTACTTAGTGCAATCTTTATCCACTCCTGGATGATCTGCACCTTCTCAGTGGTACCCCATACCAACACTGGACCAATAAGTACTAACTCCCCTGGGTTTTCCATCATAGAGCTGATATGCAAGGTCGACCATACAAAACCTCAAATGGTTCAATACCGATGCTGGGGTGATAACTGTTGTTGTAAGAGAACTCCACCATGGGAAAGTGATCCTCCCAACTACGACCAAAATCATGGAGGCATGCATGAAGCATGTACTCTGGCATCTTAATGGTCCGCTCCATCAGACCATCCGTCTAAGGATGAAAGGCTGTGCTAAAAAATAGCTGTGTGCCTAATGCCTCATGTAATACCTTCGACAACCCGGATGTAAAGTATGTGTCATGATCAGGGATGATCGTCGATGGAACCCCAAGAATTCATACAATCTCTTATACATAGAGGCATCCCAAGCCCTCTACTGATCCCATATCTCAGATGGGTAGGATGTGGGATGACTTAGTGAGTCAGTCAACAATCACCCAACAAGAATCATGTCCCCGGAATGTATGTGGAATCCCTGTCACAAAGTCCATGGATATTCCATCTCAATTCCACTTTGGCACCTTTAGTGGCTATTCTAAGCCAGCTGGAACCTGATGATCAAACTTCACTTGCTGACAAGTGATGCATCGGGAAACAAACTCCACTTCGACCTTATTCATCCCTGGCCACTAGGGCTGATGCTGGAAGTCTCAGTACATATTCAATACACATTGATGTACTGTCAGAGGGGACGTATGGAACTCCCTCAACAATGTAGGATTAAAATATTGATGTATATTCTCAATATACAAGATGGTGGGGGTAAATTTTACACTTTAAAAATTCATTTGGAACCTTTAAAGTCGATTATGGACAACTATGTTTTCCTTAGAGAAGGAAAATCTAGGATTAACAAAGTTAAACTAAGAAAATTCACAACACATCTGATCAAAAACTGGTGAATTGGAACCAAAGTTTACAATATAAGATTCTACCTTAAAGCGTATAGATTCTTAAACTAATCAGAGTAAAATTGTAAGGAAATACAAGAAGGTTATACTTTCCTTAAGATACAATATGCAGTGGAAACAAACATGTAGAAAAACTAAAAGTAACAAACAATAACTCTTTTAACCCGAAGAGAAGGGTATCCAACAACTTTGGATAAAGTTCTCTTGGTTTGTACTTTAAAGCAAGTCTGTATTACCCACACCAGGATAATCCCATGATACGAAGATTGGAATCTCTTTCGTGTTATCCCCGCAAGCCCTCAACTTCAAGGTAGTTGGAACCTCTGTCTTCCTCAGCAAGGAAGCCCTCGAACATCCAGGTAGTCGGCACCTCTGTCTTCCTATCCCCGGAAGTCCTCGAATGTAATAACCAACATCTAGAGTCACACGAAGAAATATGAATGAGTAGTTCAGTATGCGCAAGGAATGAAAAGATTCTCTCTCTAGAAATCACCTAAACATCGTATGTTCTCTAGATCGATCAACTTGTTATTGAGATCTTTCAAAAGAGCTCCTATTTATAGGCAATTTTCCAACGGTCGGTTCCCTCTTCCAATAGTCATATTTTTAATGAAATTCTGAGGGACCTGTGCACGTGTAACTTAACCAACGGTTAATTAGAATCAGAATAGATGACCTCGTTTTATAACAAACTATGTATAACTAAATTCATGACATCATTTTGAAACAAAGCATATGTAAGTAAAAGCTAATCATAATTTTGGAGTGTAAGCAAGTCAAAAGTTTAGAGTCTAACCAAAAAGAAATTTGGAGTCTATGTTAAGAAATATTCGGATTCTGTTTTATAGGAATTCAGAGTCTGGTTTCACTAGAGATCGGATTCTGAACTTGCAGACTTCAGAGTCGAATTGCTTAAGAGTTCAGAGTCGAACTGCTTAAGAGTTCAGAGTCGAACTACGTGAGAGTCTGGAGTCGAACTAATTGAGATTTAGGAGTCGAACTTCATCAGAGTTTGGAGTCAAACTTCTTCAGATTTCAGAGTCGAACTACGTAAGAGTTCGGAGTTGAACTTCTTCAGAGTTCGGAGTCGAACTACTTAAGAGTTCGGAGTTGAACTATTTGAGAGTTCAGAGTCGAACTTATTCAGAATTCGGATTCGAACTACTTAATAGTTCAGAGTCGAACTCATGAAAGTTCAGATTCCAGAATTTGGATTAGAACTACATTACATATCACATCTAGAATTCGGATCCCAAAAAATAGAATGCTCCATATCTTTTCATTATATGGCCTTGGGATTTTGGGTATGAATCTGGTTGTTGAAATTTTGAATAATATTTCAATGTATAAGAAAATCTAGGTTAGGGTAAATTTCCTTAAAGAAGTAAATTTTCCTTATGGGGGTAAAAATAATATTTGCTTATGTATAAGGTGTTTGTGATTTTCAAAACAAGAAGGACTGGAAAAGTCACAAGGAAAACCTTATTGACTCAACAATCACCCCCTTTTTGGAAAGCAGAAACATCTTTTTGAAAAAGTATATAAGGATTTTGAAAAAATTCATTAGACTTTGAAATTTAATACTTATCTCCATTTGTTCATGGATTGAAGTGAATACAAATAAATCCCCCTTAGGCATTGAAACTCTAATCATTGTATTCTGAGTTTCCTGAGTGGAATTTTCATTATTGTAAGAATGAAAAACATTGTAGTGGGAAACTCCCCCCTTCTTTAAGGATATTTCTCTTAGAAAATTTTCCTTTCTCCTCCTTAGGAGTAGTTCTTTTTCCTTCTCCCCCTTTGGGATTTTAAAAAATAATTGAAGGAAATGGAAAACAAAGTATGGTACCTGAAACATTAGTATATAACAAGATAAAACCAACCAGATAACCATTTCATTAGAGTTGGGGGAAAAAATACAAGGAAAGACAACTACAACAATAGATCAATGTGGGTTCATTTTTCTTCCTTTTCCTTCGGAATGAGCTGTTGTAACAATGCTTTGAGTTTCATCAAGTCTCTTTGATCTTCCTCTCATTGCCTCTCCAAGGATTTTACCTTTCCTTATTGAGCTTTTAAAGCCTCTGCCTGAGCCTCCAAGGCTTATTTCTGTAACTTTAACCACTCATCTTTCTGAACGAATTTTTTCTCAAGCTCAATCTTGAGATTTCTATCATTTATAAGATTTTGAGCAAGAGAATTTTCCTTGTCATTCAGTTCCTTCACTTGTTGACTTCGGGTACTCTGCTCAATAATCAACTCATATTCAAGATTCTTAACCTTTTTATCTGCTGTGTCAAACGCTTATTTCACGTCATTCTGAAAATTATCATACACATCCAAGTCTTCTTCAACTCTCTTAAACAATTTTTTTACCTTACTGCATGTCTTTCTATGTATATCGTAATCGATCAGAAAACATTTCTGTTCAGCTTCCAACTTCACAAACTTATCCATGACTATGGATAAAGAATCCGATTTCTAATTCATAGTTTGTTGTTGTATCTGGCATCTAGAATATATTATAGGAAGAATCGGAATTGTGTCCACCAACTTTATCAGAGACAGAACCACAAAATCATGCCCATGAGATGATGATTCTGAATCAGAAATTTCCCTTTGAGATTGCTCTTCTTCAACTGGCACCAGCTTCCTTCTAGAGGTACCACCAACCAATTTCCTCCTGATGAGATCTTTTATAGGTGTCTCCATGAGAGCTTTCTTCCCCTTATCAAATTTCGGAATGGGTTCCACATTAGGAGATACTTCCTCGGATTCAAAAACTTGAACGATCTAGTCTTCATATGGTTTCTTTTTTTCTTGAACTTCCTCAAGAAAATTCCTCTCATAGGATTATTCTTCATCATACAACAATTTTTTTGTTCCTATTCTTGATGTTGCTTGATAGCTTCCTTATCTCCCTTACCTGAGGTAACTATCTTTGCGGATTCAGCCTTATCCTTATAGTTTTGTACTTGCTTGATCAAGGTATCCAGATCCTCACTCTCCTATTCTTCTTCTTCAACATCTTTCTCAGTTTCCTCAACTATTTATTTACCCTTGTCCTTTTCCGGAGTGACATAGTTTTTGGCTGGAGTTTCTAGTAAAGAAGTTCAACACCAAAAGATTTTGGAACTGGAAGCATTTCGGAAGTCAACTCTGTATCCTTCAGCAAAGGTCGCGCCACTTCAACTTTAGACATCTTCTTTATCATTTTCTTTTCCTTTTCTTGTCTCTCTAGCTCCTCAGTAGCTTTTTCCTTTAAGTCCTTGGCCTCAGCAGGGTCCAATACGAATTGGTGATCCCCTTCCTTGCTCATTTCTATATCTTCCCTCCACTTGGCTATTACTTCATCCATATATGTTTGCTGCTTCTTCAGCTTGGGGGGAGCAGATTGAGTTTCCTTAACCTGAGGAATTTCTTTATCAGCAACCACTTCCTTAGCCTTTATCTTCTTCCTTTTCTTTTTGGATGGTTCCGGAGAGTGTGTTCATTTTTGAGAAACTTCATACTCCTCCACAGATAAGGGGTAAAATTTTTCGGATTCACTGGAAAATCCCATCTTCATCCTCTTAAGAGTATCATCACTGACTAGCATGAGATTGTAATTCTGGATAATTGATTTGCATGAAATCTTGAAAGATTCAATGCATCAAACTATCAGCTTAGATAACAAGGAAAGAAACATGATAATATGATCTCTCAAATTTCCTTCTTTGATATTATTGATCGTAACCAAGACATGCCTCATCAGATTTATCTTTCTTAGATTTACCATGAAATCGATGACATAGTTATCACTCTTATTTAAATTGTCTTTATCACATATTCTTGGAACTAGAATGCCTTGCACCCATAGTTGATGCATTCTATTTTTTGGAGTGAGACGATCACTTTTAAATGTTGAATCATCCTTATTCCCAAGAGACTTCAGTGCCTTCTCCTTATTGAAACTACCTTGCACATCGGGAAGTTTGTGAGAGTAGAATTCAGCTTCTCCTTCATATGATAATCCAACTAGGCTCGTGGCCTTAGTTTAAGAAATTTTATAAGTCTTTCTATAAGACTTTAAAGAAAACCTCTCTCTGCCATCTTCCATCTGGAAGGAAACAAACTCCTAAAACTCTATCAACAAATCAGTATAAACCGGATCCTGTTTGTCTGGCATTGCTATACAGACAACTTCCCATCCATTCAGTCTAATTTTATTTGAAATAAGGGAATCAAGCTTATATAAATCCAGATGAACTAATCTTTCCCTGAAGACTAACCACTTTGAGATTGGTTTCGCAGTTGACATATCTTGAGGAGTTGCTTTAAGAGACATTCGTACTGAAGTAATCTGAAAGATTCGGATCAGCTTCATAAATTTAGAACCGGCCTTAAGAAGATTAGCAGAGCTTCGAGACGCAAAAGCTTGGAAAAACCGATGTGGTGCAAGTCTTAGGGTCCCCTTTATATAGGAAAAGAATTTGACCGTTGGTCTTCCAAAGTCCATCTAATGGTTGAAAAAACATTGATCTGATCAGACTGTTGAGAATAATCCCGCAAGAAGAACTTGACTCTGATCTTTTGAGTTTTTTAAAGAAAACATCTGGATTTGAGGAAAAACTCGAATCCGAACTTTTAAAAACTAGAAAAATACCAGTAAGAAAAATTTGATTACAAAACTATAAGTAAGAAAATCATAGCTTACAGATTGACTAGAAATGTTGTTCGTAATTGGTAATATTATTATTGATGAAAAAAAAAGTTCCAGTACAAAAATCTCGTTACGAAAACATCAGTACGAACATCTCCATTCAGAAACTTATTAGTATGAAAATTCCATTCCAAATGTTTTCAGTACGAAGATTTCCATTCCGGAAGTTCTCATTCCGAGAATTTCAGTCCTGAAAATTTCAGTTCCAGAAATTTCCATTCCGGAAATTTTGGTTTCAGAAATTTCTATTCCGGAAACTTCTATTTCGAAAAGTTTGAAAAACATAAAAAAAATAGTTACACTAACAATAAAATGTACCCCCCCTATAAAGAGGAGTTTATTTCTATTAAGAGAATTGTTCAATAAGAAGTTAATGAATAATGATTACCTTACAGTTATAATTCCAAACTTTTGTTTAATGTTTTCAAAACTATCGGAGGGTAATAACTTTGTGAAAATATCAGCAAGTTGATCTTGTGTTCCAATAAACTGAAGAATGATATCTCCTTTTAGTGTGTGATCCCTAATAAAGTGATGCCTAATATCTCTGTGTTTTTCACGATAGTGATGTTCAGGGTTCTTACATAGGGAAATGGCCCTTGTGTTATCACACAATATTTGAGTCTTAGTTAAACTCAGGCCATAGTTTGTGAGTGTGTGTTGCATCCACAACATTGAGCACAACAACTTCCAGCTGCTACATATTCAGCTTCAGTAGTGGAAAGTGCTACAAAATGTTGCTTTTTGAAGGACCGAGAAACTAATGAATCTCCTAAGAAATGAAAGGTTCCTGATGTACTTTTACTATCTATTCTACATCCACCAAAGTCAGCATCAGAAAATATTTTTAGAACAAAATCATTTCCAGAAGTATAAAATAATCCTAGATCCATGGTTCCCTTTATGTAGTGAAAAATTCTTTTCACTACCTTTATGTGAGATTCCTTAGGATTGGATTGATATCTTGCACATAAGAACACTGAAAACATTAAGTCTGGTCGACTAGTTGCAATGTAATGTAGACTTTCCTATCATACCTCTAAAATACGTTTGATCTACTGGTTTCCCAGCTTCATCAAGATCTAAAGAGTTTGAGGTACCTACGGGAGTACTTATACTCTTAGTGTTGTCATAACAATACTTTTTTTGAGAATATCTTTAATATACTTATGTTGTGATATATAGGGTCCTTATGATTTTTGAGAAATTTGAAAACCGAGGAAAAAAGTTAACTCACCCATCATACTCATTTCAAACTCAGACTTCATTAGACTTGCAAAAGAATTAGTTAAAGATTGCTGAGTTGAACCAAATATGATGTCATCAACATAAATTTGAACAATCAAAACATTTTTCTTATCTTTCTTTATAAAAATGGTTGGATCTGCATTTCCCTTAACATAGTTATTTTGAAGCAAAAATCCTGTGAGTCTATCATACCATGCTCGTGGGGCTTTTTTAAGACCATACAAAGCTTTGGAAAGTCTAAAAACATGATCAAGATGTTTTGTTTCTTCACAACTAGGAGGTTGTTCAAAAAAAACATCCTCTTGAACATAACAATTAGGAAAAGAAAATTTCACATCCATTTGAAAAAGTTTAAAATTGAAGAATGCTGCAAAGGAAAGTAGAATACGAATAGATTCAAGTCTAGATACTGGAGCATAGGTTTCTTCATAGTCTATTCCCTCTTTGATGATTATAGGTTTTAGCAACGAGTCTAGATTTATTTCTTACTATGCCTCCATTTTCAACACATTTGTTTCTGAAAACCCATTTTACTCCAATAACAATATTTTCCACAGGTCTTTCAACCAAGGTCCAGACTTTATTCCTCTCAAATTCATTTAGTTCATCTTGCATGGCTTTGATCCAATCATCATCCCCTAAAGCTTCATTAGTTCCTTTTGGTTCTAATTGAGAAAGAAATGCTAGATGTTCTATTTCATTTCTTAAGTAATTTATAGTCCTTCCAGGTTGATTTACATCACCAATTATACTATCACTGGGATGACTCTTAAGAAACACCTGATTTGGGTTGTGTAAAATATTTTCATCAACATAGGGTAGAAAGTCTTCTGGGGTAAATATTTTATAAGTATCTTCTTGAAAATTTTCCTTATCAGAAGGATCTTCTATCAAGGGTTGACTATATGTTTTTGAAAACACATCTGAGGATGTAGGTTGGGATAGTTTAAAAACAAAAGGATCAGACTCATCAAATTTTACATGCACTGTTTCTTAAACAGTACAAGTATGTTTATTAAAAACTCTATAAGCCTTAGAAGTTGTGGAATAACCTAATAAAATTCCTTCACCATATTTTGGTGCAAATTTATGTAAGTTATCTTTAGTATTCAGAATGAATACTTTGCAACCAAAAACCTTGAAGTAGGAAAGTCTTGGTTTTCTACCATTCCATAACTCATAAGGAGTTTTATTAAGAAAAGCTCTAATCAAAACTCGATTTATAGTATAACAAGAAGTACTTACAGCTTCAGCCTAGAAATGTCTAGGTATAGAATATTCACTCAACATGGTTCTAGTTATCTCTTGAATAATTATATTTCTTCTCTCAACTACACCATTTTTTTGAGGAGTTCTAGGTCCTAAAAAATTGTGTGTAATACCTTTCCTACTACAAAAAGTTTCAAAATCAGAATTTTGAAATTCTCCTCCATGATCACTATGAATAGTTTTCAGTGGAAGATTTTTCTCATTTTTAACTTGTTCTCTAAAACTTTTGAAATAAGAAAAATCTTCAGACTTATTTTCTTGAAAATAGACCCCAAGTAAATCTGGCGTAATCATCAACTAGAACACACACATAGAATTTGCCACCAATACTTCCATTTTGTGTTGGACCAAAAAGATCCACATGCACTAACTATAATTCATCAGCCGTTGAGACTTCAACAATTGATTTAAAACTAGATTTATGTTTCATTCCATATTGAAATGGATCAAAAACTTTAGAAGAATCAAATCTAAGATCCGATAGATCCTTAACTAGTTTCTTCTTAGAGAGTTTACAAAAGTTTCTAAGGTTACAGTGTCCTAGTCTTCTATGCCATATCCATGAATGATCTTCCATTGCACTTAGGCAAGGTAAATCATGGCTCCTTAGGTCTTCTATGTTCAAAGTGTAAACATTCTCTTGCCTATTGGCTGAGAGAATAAATTCTTCCTTGGAATTATGTACTAAGAACTTATCATTCCTAAAATTCACAAGGTACCCTTCACCACATAACTGACTTATGCTAATGAGGTTGTGCTCAAGACCCTTAACAAATAAAACATTTGAAATCAAAGTTTTACCTAGAAGAACAATATTACCAATACCAACAATTTCTCCCTGTTCATTATCTCTGAAAGTTACCTTTCCTCCTTTCGTTTTGATAATATTTTCAAAATATCCTTTATTACCAGTCATGTGCCGGGAACATCCACTATCCATGTACCATGTATTGTTGTTGGTACTTCCTCTATCTTCCTGAAAACAAGAAAATAATTAGTCTTTAGAAATCCAAACTTGCTCGGATCCGGAAATTCCAGACAACAAAATATTAGGAACCCACACATTCTTAGAAAAATAGGCTTTATGAAAACCTATAGATTGGGTTTTATTTAAGGAACAATTCTTTGCCCAGTGACCACTACATTGACACTTGGTACAAAATGGGGCACTCTGTGGAACAAAGTAGTTATTACTAAAAATTGGGGTTTCATGGGTATAACTGAATCTGGATTTGATTCTTAAAGGTCGTATTTGAGAATACATTTTATCATAATTTTCCTTACCATGGGTAAAGTTTGATAAACACTTCTTTAAGGAAAAGATTTCAGACTTGAGTTTTATAACCATGTTTTTACCTTCAAAATTATTATATTTAGAACTTGATCTAGGCTTGAAAACACTATTCTTAGAAATTACTTTTTCTAACTCTTTAGAAAGTTTTTTCCTCTCAAAACTTACTTCCTCTAGATTTTATGAAATACTTATAAAATCAGCATTTTTACGATCAAGATCTTTGGAATGATCTGATATCTCTTTTGTAAGAATAGAATTACTATAGTTTGCCTTATGATGTTTCTTGTTGAGTTTAGAGTTCTAAATATCATGAAGTTCAGCAAACCTAGAAACATCATCATAGGTAGGTGAAGTATTTTATTCATTAGAGGAGGATTCTTCATCTGAGGAGTTATAATATTTACTATCCATAGAATTTACAGATACATTGGTCAATGATTCATCATTTCGTACCTTAGCCATAAAGCAATGATTGTCAATAGGTAATCTGGCTATAAGACCAAGATTCTTCTCTCCTGAAGAATCATAATCAGATGATTCATCTGAAGAGTCACCACCACTGGCACACCAGGTGTCATTTCCTTTTAGAACGTTCTTAGCTTTTGTTTTGTAATACTTCTTCCTACTCCTTTCAGAATGCCTTTCTTTCCTTTCTTTCTTTTTGATTAGAGGGTAATATGGTCTAATATATCCAGATCTCTTGCATTCGTAACATGTAACTTCACCATATTTCCTTTATTTCCTTTCCTTTTTCTTATAATTGGATTGGAAATTTCTCTGGCCGGCTATCTTATTCCTCCTTAGAGCAAGATTTTCTAACTCATTTTCCAAGATTTCACTTTCACTGGAATCTGATTGAACAACCACCTTCTTAGACTTAGATCTGGTTGCTCTCTCAGGAGTCTTAGCTTTCATATTATTTGATGTTGTTGTAAAAGAAATAGCACCATTCCCATTCTTCTTTTTGCTGTTGTCAGCATCTCTCTTCATTCTGGTTTCATGTTGGAGAAGAGTTCTGAATAGATCATCAAGAGAAATATTAGTGACCTTCCTGTTCTCATCTATAGCAGTTCTCTTTGATTCCCACTCATTGGGAATAATATCAATTATCTTGTCTACAAGGGCTTCATCATCTAACCCTTTTTCTCCCATAGACTGTAAGCTGTTGACTATAGTCATAAACCCTTGTTGAACATTGCAGATTGGTTCACCATACAAGAAAATTGAATCCATGGTATTCATCTCTAAGAATAGCTCTCCTAGTTTCAATCATTATAGAAGTACCAAAGTGTGTAACATCTAACATCTTCCAGGTACAATTAGGTGCTTCGCAAGAAGAAATTTGGCTATATATATTTCTAGTTATTGAACATAGTAAAGTATTGCATGCCTTATAATTGAGTTGATACTCTTGCTTTTCTTGGTTAGTGAAAGTTCTAACTTCCTTATCATGAATTTTATAATCACCAGTAAGCATAACGAAATTGTCCACTCCAGTGTTGATAACAAAAGTCTTCATTCGATCTCTCCAGTACTCATAGTCAATACCATCAATGATTGGTGGTCTTTTAGGATTTAGGTTGTCTATAGAACCAACATTGGTTCCTTCCATTCTAATAAAAAAACATGGGCAACCAAACTAGTTAGTAGACCCAGTTCGTAACCACAATGTTCGGAATGAAAAAGTTCGGAATGAAAAAGTATGGAATGACAATGTTCAGAATGACAAAATTCAGAATGAAAAAGTTCGGAATGACAATGTCTGGAATGACATAGTTTGGAATTAAAAATGAGCAAGAAAAACTTATACTTGAGTACGAGTATTTCAGAGACCTGCTCTGATACCAATTGTAGAATCGAAATAACGATGTAGATGCTCAATATACAAGAGGGGGGGGGGTGAATTGTACACTTTAAAAAATCCTTTGGAACCTTAAAAGTTGATTATGGATAACTACGTTTTCCTTAGCCAAAGAAAATCTAGGTTTAATAAAGTTAAACTAAGAAAATTCACAACACCTCTGATCACCAACTGGAGAATTGGAACCAAAGTTTACATTATAAGATTCTACCTTAAAGTGTATAGAATCTTAAGCTAATCAGAGTACAAGTTTAAGGAAATACAATAAGGTTATACTTTCCTTACAATAAAATATGAAGCAGAAACAAACAAGTAGAAAAACTACAAGTAACAAACAATATCTCTTTTAACCCAATGAGAAGGGTATCCAACAACCTTGGATAAAGGTCTCTTGATTTATACTTTCAAGAAAGTATGTCTTACCCACACCAGGATAAGCCCTTGATACGAAGATCGGAATCTCTATCTTACTATCCCCGCAAGCCCTCAACTTCAAGGTAGTTGGATCCTCTATCTTCCTCAGCAAGGAAGCCCTCAAACTTCAAGGTAGTCGACACCTCTGTCTTCCTATCCCCATAAGTCCTCGAATGTAATCACCAACATCCAGAGTCGCAAAAAGGAATCTGAACAAGCAGTTCAGTACACATAAGGAATGAAAAACATATCTCTCTAGAAATCACATAAACAACGTATGTTTTCTAGATCGATCAACTTGTTGTTGATCTCTTTCAAAAGAGCTCCTATTTATAGGAAAATTTCCAATGGTCAGCTTCCCCTTCCAATGGTCATATTTTCCATGAAATTCGGAGGGACCAATACATGTGTAACTTAACCAATGGATAATTAGAAATAGAATAGACGACATCATTTTATAACTAACTATGTATATCTGAATGCACGACATCGTTTTGAAACGAAGCATATGTAAGTAAAATCTAATCAAAATTTCAGAGTGTAAGCAAGTCAAAAGTTCAGAGTCTAACCAAAAAGAAGTTTAGAGTATATGTTAAGAAATATTTAGATTCTTTTTTATAGGAATTTGGAGTCTGGTTCTACCAGAGATCGAATTCTGAACTTGCAGAGTTCGGAGTTGAACTACTTAAGAGTTCAGAGTCTAACTGCTTAAGAGTTCAGAGTCGAACTACTTAAGAGTTCGGAGTCGAACTACTTGGTAGTTCTGAGTCAAACTTCTTCAGAGTTCGAAGTCAAACTTCTTCAGAGTTCGGAGTTGAACTACTTAAGAGTTCGGAGTCAAACTTCTTCAGAGTTAGGAGTCGATCTACTTAAGAGTTTGGAGTCGATCTATTTGAGAGTTCGAAGTCAAACTTCTTCAGGGTTCGGAGTCGAACTACTTAAGAGTTCAGAGTCGAAGTTATGAATGTTCAGTGTCCAGAATTCATATTAGAACTACATTACAGATCACATCCAGAATTCGGATCCTAAAAATAGAATACTCCAAAACTATTAATTATATGGCTATGGGATTTTGGGTATGAATCTGGTTGTTGAAATTAAGAATAATATTTCTATGTATAAGAAAATCTAGGTTAGGGTAAATTTCCTTAAAGAAGTAAATTTTCCTTATGGGGGTAAAAATAATATTTGCTTAAGTATAAGGTGTTTGTGATTTTCAAAACAATAAGGAATGGAAAAGTCATAAGGAAAACCTTATTGACTCAAAAAACACCTCCTACCATAGCCCCACTGATACCATGGTACATCCTATGAAGAGAATTACGTGATCCCTGCCTTCATAAAATCCATCAGGTCAATGTCTTGAGGATATCTAAGCACGTTGAGCCTCATAGTCAATGTCCCCATGATGCACCTCGCTAACTTGCTGAAGGAGTGGGGGAGTGACTATCATAGAATAGAGGCTTTCTGCTCCATATATATCCACGAAGGATATCTCCAATGTGGATAGATGCTCTGTCAACTCAATAATAAATTGTTGACCAGACCTCTTGCTGAGTGCATCTACTTCCTTGTTACCCATCCCAGGAGTGTATTATATCTCAAAGTCATTGTCCTGGAAAATATCTAGCCATCTCCACTGTCTCTGGTTCATGTACTTTTGAGAGAAGATATACTTTAGACTCTTATGATCTGAGTAGACTACAAAATTCTATCCCATCAGCTAGTGTCTCCACACCTTCCAGGCGAAGATCACTGCTACTAACTCTAGGTCATGGGAAGTATAGTTCTGATCATGATTCCTCAGCTTTCATGATCCATAGGTGATCAATAATCTTTTCTACATCAGGACACACACTAGTCCGGTCCCTGATGCATCTTAGTAGACTACATACCCAACACCCTCTTCTGGTAGACTCAAGACGAGGAAACTCCTTAGTCTCTGCTTAGATCCTGATAAATCTACTGAAATCTCTCCATCCATATGAAGTGCTATCACTTCTTCTTCAAAGATGAAAATTGTGCCACAACTTTGGGAAATTCAAGCACAATTATATGGTACTATCCAGCCAACCTCAGGAAACTCCGCACCTCAGTCACACTCCTGGGTGGCTCCTAATCAATTATAACCTCTGTCTTTGAGGGATCCACTACAACTCTTGCCTCTAAGATAACGTGCCCCAAGAAAGTGGACCGATCATATCTAGAACTAGCACTTCAATAGTTTTCCATAAGGATGTTAATCTCAGAGTTTATCCATAATTATCTACAAATGATAGGTATGCTCCTCCTTTGTCTCTGAGTATACTAAGCTGTCATCGATTAACACCACCACAAAGTGATCAGGGTATGGTTGAATGACCATGTTCATGACTTCCAAGAATAATATTGGGGCATTGGTCACACCAAAAAGCATAACCAAGAAATCATGGTGGCCATACCGACATCTGAAGGTTGTATTCTATATATCCCCATCTCGTACCCTAAGCTGATGATAGCCTGACCTGAGGTCTATCATCGAAAACCAACAAGCTCCCTTCACTTGATCAGAAAAATAATCAATCCTCGGAAGTGGATACCTGATCTTCACGGTCAATTGGTTCTGGTGCCTGTATTCTACACTGAGTCTCAAACTCCCATATGCCTTTTTGGTAAAAAAAATTCTGGCTTCCCATGGAAAAATGCTGGGCCTTATGAACCCCTTACTCTACAAGTCCTCTAATTATACCTGTAATTCACAAAGCTCCGCAGGAGAAATCTGATATTCTGGTGTATATATCGGTGTCGTCCCGTGGTATAGGACGATGTAAATCTCTTCCCCTCTATGTGGAGGTATTCCAAAAACATCATCAGGAAAGACATCGACATAATGGTCCACAACTACAGGATAACTCAGACTCTCAACTTCTACAACCCTGAGGGTAATGCTAGCCAACTAATGTGTGATTGGTTGCACCCTCCTCCGGGTATGTCTATCTTGTGCTATAAAGTTTCCCTTCTTGTTGGTGAAGGAAAATCTACTCCTGTCTATGCAGACACGCCGCACTTTGCACCTAATATTGTCAATCTGTTCATGGATTGTTGATAACCAGTACATACCCAAGATGATGTCGTAAGGCCTAAATGATGCAAATATGAGATCCATTCTGAAGCTCTCACCTCCTAGAGTATGATCAAACTTCCGGAACCAGTGTGTAATCTTCGAATCATCTCTTGTAGGAGTCTCTAGCCATAAGGATTGATCCCACTGATCCATCAGAATCTCCGAGCTCTAAACTAGTGCCATGTCAACAAAGAGTTACCAGAACCTCTGTCTATAAGTACTTCAAATAGGGTTGAGTAGACATAGATTGTACTTCTAATCATCTCTAGAGTGCTATGGTCTTAGGCCTTAGCTTCCCAGAGATGAGCTCATCCTAGTCCACCAGCTCCCTATGGTCGGGGTTGGGCCACCTTGTGGTGGTGTTGGTAGAATCTCAAATCACCACCCACCACCTTCTACACGACCATCTTCCCTTCCATGGCTGCCCACCTGCGGACCTCCTTGATCGAACCTATGCATCGGCCTCAGCGGTCCCTCAACCTCCTTCTGGTCATCTGTACAACATTTCGGGCAATCAAGAGCCATGTGACCCTGCCTGCCGCATGTGTAGCTGTGCCTGTCCATAATCCGAGCTCTTATACCTCGTGAGCTTTAAACCTCTGACCCTATATTATAGGGTCATCCATAAGAAGGTCTGGTACTCTTGGACTTATGTTTCATCTGCCAACTACCAGCTATATATGGCTCTGCTATGTGTCTCTTTTTGGTGGGTCTCACTGTCGGTGCCTGCTCAGTTTGGAAGCTCTCCACCAAAATTGCTCATTCTAGCACCCCATCATGCATCAGTATGCTGAGAAATATCATCGATGCTCTGATCTCATGTTGGAGACCCTACTTAAAGGTCTAGGAACTGAAAAAAGGCTCTCATACAATGTTTGTGGAGTAGCGAGAGAGATAATGGAACCTAGACAAGTACTGGGCCATAGTCATTCTTCCATGCTATAGGTGTAATAGCTTATGTATACACACAGATCATAAGGTCACTGGGATTCACTCTTCCCTAAAAAGGCTCTCCATGTCCACCCAAATGAGGGATGCCTAATCGTTAATTTGGAGAATCATGCTTCACCATTTCCTGACTAGTGCCTGGAAGATACTGGGTGCTAGGATCATCATAAGGTTAGTAGGTGTCTGAACCAAGTGGAATACTCTGACCATGACCTCTATCCAGTACTCAGCCTCATGCGGGTCCATCTATCCACAGAACATTGGAGGCCTCTTCCACTGAAATTCGTGTAATGTGCCCAGTCTGTGTGCACCCTCTTCCGGTGGGGCTGTCGACAATTACTGCCTAACGAGTAGTGGTGCTATTTCTACACCACCTGAAGGTGCTAACACCGTACGAGGGCCCTATAACCAGTCCTCATCGCTCGGTGGGATGTCATTGTGTAATCTCTTAGTAATCCTGGTTGGGCATCTACGTGGTGAAATCCTTAAGGAATACATGTGTGGCATAGTCAAAAATTATACCTGGTGAGCTGACATAATGAAATCACAAGAAAAACTCTTCAAAAACAAACACAATCAGGGCTTCCTTGTACTGAGGTAGAAATCAAAATTCAGGATCCTTGTGTATGGATACGTTAGCCACCACACTAACACTAGTCTCCTCAAACCAAAAAACACACTCATAACATTTAAAAATTTTCTATTTTGAAAATATTAGATTCCATGTTCATTGGTAGAATGGACTCCTATAATACTACTTTTTCATGACCCAACCCCTCGGGCCCTTGCCTTGACTGCCCCAAGCCTGCCTTCCATAGGCCATGGGCTAGCGACTAGAACCAGAAAGGTGTATCCCTAAAATGGGAATGCATTTCCATTAATCCTGTATATACACACAGAGTAGAATGCCAAAAGAGGAAACCGTGGAGTAAAATACTATAATAAAGAGTTCTGAAAGTGAAGGGGCCGTAATACAAGCCCAACTGAAAAAAAGTACAACTAAAAATTAAAAAATAGCTAAAAACTGAGAAGCAACTCCTGGATAATCCACTACAGATCCTATGTGAAGGGTAGTTACTACTCATGATCAATTTTTCTTCCATCACGTCATACCAAATGGTCCACCTATGAGCACCATACAGTCCTGGTTACCTCAGCCTCGATTAGTGTTTTAGGTCTTCTACACAAGACACAACAATGTGTGGGTGAAGCCCATACTGGGGTGAATATAATGAAACTCAGTAGGGACCCCGAGACCCCGTAGGTCTTCTAAAGTTCCATGAAGGAAAAAACAACAAAGAAGGACATCCACCATACATAGGTATATTACCATGCATATACCTATGTTTTCATGATATAATCATCTAATAAACGATAGAAGAATACCACAAAGGTAACACTACAAAGATAGGAAGTAACACATAGGTAAAAGACTTAGTTCAAAAAGAGATTCAGCTCAGAACTGGTATTAGTGAAGTAAAGAAGTAATGATGATTAGTCGCGAAGCTATATCATCTTATTCTATCATGAGGAACTACTTTTGACCATACAGAGTCTGACCCTCAAAGGATCGATAGGTAACTAACCCCCGCTGACCCACATAGGATCTGACCCACACATGATCAATAGTAACTGACCACCGCAATGACAAACACAGGATCTGACCCACACAAAATCAATAGATAACTAACCCATACGATGACACACACATGATTTGATCCAAAAACGTTCAGAATGTGTTGACCCACATAGGATTACTAAGCACTGTCCCACACAGGATCTGACCCACACGGGATCGGAATGCGCTGATCAACATAGGATCACTGAGCGATGACCCACACATGATCTGACCCACACATGATCGGTGCTGACCCACACCAGATCTCTCAGTACCAACCTCCATATGATCTATCTCCAACCTCCGCTTCACTACCAGCCACTGGATTTCTCGAACCTAGTGCACTTGAGTTCCCTATAATCTTCCCTCGAGATATCAGTCATACCTCGAACACCAATTGGTTCCACAAAGGAGTAACCCAAAGTCCAACATGTCATAAGGGCTCCAACATTACAAAAGTTTCATCAATCAGAAGCCCGGTTTGTGAGATATAAGAATTTTTGTTCCTGGGGCCTAGATGGAGTCGGTTTCGATCCAACCCGATCTTACTCCAACTGTCTCCAACTGGTCTATATGTAAGAGGCCAACAAAGGTGGCCCGTAAGGGTGTCCTGACTAGCAAAGGGTGGCCCAGTCCATGTAGGGCATGGCCCGACCATGTAGGCTACATCTCGCAAGGGTTGGCCCAACCTTGTAAGGCGCGACCAGTAAGGGGGTGGCCCGTCCCACGTAGGGTGAGAATTGCAAGTGGGCTGCCAGACCGCTATCCTCCTGAGATGGTGGGGGGGGGGGGTTGTGTGACCGCCGGTCTCCCAAAATCCTGAACGGCTCAGAGGCCGTTTGGTTTGAAAAGTGGCAGTGCCATGTGGTCACCGCCCGATCACTGTGGAATCCACCAGAGGCATGTGTTCTACCTCAGTAGTGGCTTCGTCCATGACATCTTCTCACTAGCGGTGTGCTATTCGCGCCACCTCCCTACTCACTAGCGGTGCACTGGTCGCTTCACCTCTCCTTCCGTGGTCGACCAATGTGCCGATCACCTCCTCCTTCCACTACGGCTGATGAGCCATGGCCCACTGCTCACTAGTGGGTCGCGACGACATGAAAAACTTCCTCCATGGCTGACCGATGCCGACTGCTCTGATGACCACCATGACTTTGTGCTGGGACCTCCTCTTGCGAAGTGCATCGACGCACTACCTTATTCATAGCCGGTTGGTGCCACCACGCCATGAGTCTTCCATGGAGGCACAAGTATATCAAGATAGTGGAGGGTCTGAGTCACGTTAGTTAGGCTAGTACCCTCCACATTATCTCATAAACAAGAGGGAGGATAAACAGTTTCAAGAAAATTCACTTGAAATAATCATGAATTAGACCTCTAACTCATTAATCTATTTGGGAATGTACAAGCTTGAAGGTGGGCCATGTGTTTTTTTCCGCAATAGGATCCCAATGAAGCCACTCGTACACTATCCCAGGGTTCATGGTTCATTGTCAACTGTCACCTCCCACTAGGATCTGCTCCATCCTCTAAGGGTTTGGCGTCATGACACTCCTTCCGCACTTCATTGCTTGGAGAAGTTATCCTGAATGCTCTCCCAAGATCTATATAAATAGGAGAGGGAGAGGGTAATTAATTACATGAGGAATTATTGGGGGCTCATTAATTAGTGAACTTCCTAATTTCCCAATGACATCGATACTTTTGATTGATAGTTCAAGCCATTTATTGGCTTCACACATCATGGGCCCCACACTCTGTGTGTCAGTTGGAGGAGAAGTAAGAAAATAAAATAATAAAATTTTTATTTTTTAATTTATTTTAAAATTTCACCAAACATAACGTTTTCTCCAGACCTAGAACAGTCAATGTAATGTCTCTCTTAAGATAATACTGGTGCTGTGGATTAAACGGTGCCTTCATATTTTTTTCCAAGAACTGGTTCAAAATTTAGAAAAAAACGCTCATTTGTTTACTGAAAATACCTTACCAAAAGTTCATATATTTATTCTGGATACACTAGGCCTTAGAATCAGGCGTCGGCAATTTTTGCAGGCTCATAATAATTTCAGATAATTAAAAAATTTACATATAAAATCCAGGTCGTTACACCTATCATAAGAGGACATATTATTCAATTTGTAGATCTCATTATGGCCCCTTGATTCATTAATAGGCCTCATGAGACAAACTAACTTGGGTATTTGGACGAGGCCATCCCATTAATCTATATGTCATTGAACAAGAAGCTGATGGTATTTTCATATATCTTGGAATAAATAATTTATGGTACATTTCAAATGTCCAATATTATTCATTCCATACTTACAAAATCATATATTCATGTCCCTTTTATTATTTGATGTGATACGATATCCGTGGATAATCTTCTAGATCATGAGATGAATATATGGCATTTTGTGATCCTCATTTATTATTTCCATATTATTCTTTCACTATTCAACTTATAATGTATTCAAACCTGTACTGAGCATCAAAGATCATCCATTTTTTTATTTCCTTTCACCAGGATTCATGGAAGTCATTTATGATTGGTATTTAGTGTTATTCTACAGGTAATACTAGTGTTTCCAAGGAAAATGTTTTGTTCTATTTTATGTTTTAAATTATAATATGATATTAATATATTTATCTTTTTTTCAAATACTACTAAACTAATCAATAAATTAGGATGATATTCCTCGAATACAGTTCCAATATAATAATGGAACCACCAACTTTTGGGTAACATGGTTTTTGGTCGTTATAGTTGCTATTTTATCATGTTTTGTTGAAACAAATGGGAACTCAAGTTTTTAAAAAATGGATTAGAGAACATAACCCCCTAATTAAATTTAAGTATATTCCTAAGTATAAGATATGATAATAAAATACATGAAAAGGTATATTCAAATTTTCCCACTATTTTTTTTACGCCATACAATGATTTTTCGTTTTAGTCAATAGCCGGAACCATGAGGTATCATGTTAAAATTGAATATGTTGAACAATGTGGTGATTATGGGAAACTAGATGGGATGATTTCATGAGTGAATGATATTTTTATTATGGCTAATAAATTTTTATGGTATATGATTAAAAAAATGAACCATAAGCAATTCATAGACTCACCAAAGTAGATAAAGATAGTGTTTTCTGAGATCTTGGGTAGTAAGAACAATGGTTGAAACGAGGGACAATTTAATTCATGTCAGGAATGTGGAAAGAGATTCCTTGAAAAAACATTCAAAGTAATTTTAAAACATTTTATGTGTCGATAAAAATGGCTTAAATAAATGATTTTTTTGGAAAAATTAATAATATTATTAAGGGAATAAATTATGTCAGACAAGACCAATTTTAGTTAAATGTATTATGTATGGGGAATGTGAGAATTATCTATGTAAATTCACTAATCCAAGGGTTAAATCCTTGACCAAGTAAGTAATAGTTGTATGAATATAAATTAATATTAAGGATTGATGTGTTTATATATTAATATTTTATAATTATGTTGTAGATGTATTATATTTATAATATTCTAGAAATTGGAATCATAGACAATATTTGAATTTTTCCTCAATAGTTTTTCTTCAAGGATTTGAAAAAAATATGTCGAATGGTATAATAAACAGGAAAATTAATTCAGTGATATGATGGAATTTTTGGAAAACACATGATTAAGGTACTAATAAACATTGATATGAATTTGATATTGGGATAACCTAGAGTGTATTTAGATGATAAGTCTATGGTTGATCAGAATTTTAAATCCATATATACCCATCTTATGTTTTATTTGATATGATTTTAACATGATAAAGTATATTCTAAGAGAAATTTAGGTGAATAAAACTCTGTGGATTAATACATGTTGTTCTAAAAATGTTTTTTAGGAAGTAATGCATTTATATTTTTTGTGAATAAGAATAATGTTATTGATTACATTTTTGCCTAACTTTTTTTGGGGATAAGTTATTAATGGTTTATTTGAATAAAATAGTTAGTACATATTGGTAATATATCATATAAAAAAACTTAGCAGTTAAAAAATGGTTATTTTATGAGTATAATTATTTTTAAGAATGTTCATCATATTCATTGGAATTTCGTCACTTTAAGAAAATGACATCCTTCTCTATGGTAAATGACATATCACATTTGGGAAGTATGCTGGGATTGAAAATACAATAGAAGCGTGAAGAAAGTGATGTGTATTCCACTAGACTATGTGATGTCCTGGTTGTAATTACATTATTTATACTTAAATAGTTATCAAGATAAATATTATGTTTATTTATGGAAAAATATTATAGGATAATTTTTTTATTTCTTTATATTTTGTGGGGATTGATTATATTTCTAGAGAAATTTTATTTGGTTGATGAATATATATCCTTTTTGTTTAATATAGAGGATAATTTAGGAAGAAAGTTATTTTGTTTTTGAAGATATAAGCTAATTTTTATGTGATAACATTTGAGGATAAAACATTTATTAAGGTTGAAGTTATTATATTTAGTTTGGATATAAGGTTATTTATTTAATGAAAGATCAATGTTAATCCATTGGGTTTATTGTTGAATTTTTGAGATTAATGTACTATTTTATAATATTAAGGTTTATTTACTTTTGTTATAATCATACATTATGATAAACATTTTGGTTTCATTAAATATAGGTGTAACAGACAGTTCTTATTTTGTGGATTATGTGATCCAATATAAGTTGATTTTAATATTAAAGGTACAAAAAATCATCATGAAAACTCATTTCTTGGAGAAAAAGAATTGGTTGTTGTATAAATTGATTAAAGGAATAAAATATACATTTTAAGTAACTATATTTCCTTATGTTCTTATCAAATATGGTAATGTGATTTTTTAATAATATGAAAAGAACATTTGATCACAAAATGGGTTATATTATATTATTCATTATAAATTGATGTCCTTTTCACTGATTACAAATTCATTTTTTGAGATGGTTAATTTTTCCCTAGACATGTAATCTATCACTCCCTTTTAATATTGGTTGGTATTTTTATCAACCATGACCATATATTCACTTCTCACTAATGTTCTCATATTTGGAATCCTAGTTTTGTGGAGACCCTCATTCATACCATTCCAAATTTTTAAGAGGATGTTTTATTAATCCTTTTTACATTTTCGGTTTTCCATAAAATAATATTAAAATTTCCACCCTTTTATTACAAATAAAAATTAGATATTGAAAGGAGGAAATTTATTAATGTGTGGAGAATGTAACACCCTGAGATTTTAAAAAAAAATCTATGTTCAAAAGTGTATAAAACACTTAACACCAAGCGTACATGAAATATGAAATTTTATTATTTAAATATGACCATTTTAACCTGAAAGTTGATTTGTTGTGTATGAATTATTTTAACCAAATTATAAAATATATAATAGACCTACTCAATACATATGAATTGATTAATTCATAGGAACTTATATCTTTAATGCTTCAGAAATATATTTGGTTTTCACAAATGAATTTTATTAGTTTTTGTGAGAAAATATTTTAATTAATTTATATAACATATATAAACTATATTTCATTATAATAATTGTTTTTTAAATTATCATATAAAAATAATCTTACGGATAAATTTTCAGTTATTTCTCAGAAGACAAATTTCTCAATGAATAGTGTAAAAATAAATTTTTCTAAATATTTCATTTCTCTTCACTAAAAAGAATAATGATGATTTTAATAGGATATCAAAATAAAATAATAATTATATAATTATATTTAATATAATTAACTTCATGTTAATCCTCATTATACGTGATTTTGGAATAATTACATTTTTGGGATTAAAAAGCATATTTCAAAAACTGTTCTTCATCATATTCTACTCATTTATATTAAATGTAATTTAAGAAAAATATATATATGCAATCTTTCAAAATTTATTAAATAATTTTTTATCATTGTATCGAAATTTATGAAATATTTACTTGTTATTCTTAGACATTATGAATATTAACTTTAATAATTTTATTACCATGGTGAATGATATAAATCATGTAATTAAGGTTAAAAATAAAATGATAAGGACTCATGAATAACACTAACACATGCCCAAATTTTATTTTATGAGTATATATAATCTGTAACCGAATAAAAATCAAATATATGTTCTTTTTTCATCATTCTAAGACCCTTTTATATTTTAATATATAATTAAAAGTCAAAAATTACATCGTCTTAATTTTATCGTCTTTAAACTTTTTAAATGGGGAAAAAGAGAATATTCTTGGTTCTAAATATTCAATTTAAATAAAAATTATTTATTTTAATCATGGTAAATTATTTTTATTTTTTATTGAAGAAATTATTAATCTAAATATTTACCCAACGCCAATACATCATTTATTTAATTAAATTAAAATTAAAATAAATGATTTAAAAAAATGAAAAATATTTTAATTATAATTATTTAATTCATACCATGAATTAAATAGATCTATATCATATTTTAGTGATTTTATTATTTTTTATAATATTATTACCACATTTTATTGACAAATTTTAATTTTAATTAAATCAATAGTGTAAATAATGGCATTAATTTTAATTTATAGTAAATTATATTTAATTATACGGTTTAAAATTAATAGAAATAATAAATTCAAAAAAATTAATTTTATATAGTTCTAATCATCTCCCATGGTCTTTTTACGGGTCTTTTGACCCCCTTTGTTATCATTCATGATCCTTAAATGATGGGATACATTAATATTGTGATAATTGTCAAAAGTGTTAACGAGGGTTAGAAATGAATGATAAGGGCGAATACAAAAGTACAATACGTAAAAAATTTATGATATGAAAATATTAACAGTAATAATAATCATATATTTTATTGAGATAAATTTATATATATATTTACATTAAATAATTTTTATATTAATTATACACTTTTTGAGATTCCAACAATGTATCTCCCCTCACTTATAAAAGGTGAACCCTTCTCTCAATTATTAACACCACTATGAGCCATAAATCTCAACCAAACCCCAACAAAATTCAATTATGAGAAATATTAAATATGATTTAGATGTTTTTTAAATCTAAAATACCATCCATATATCCTATATGAATATATCTAAAGCAATTATATCGAAGAAGAGGTAATCGTCCTTACCGAGACCTTCATGATTATTTATTTTTCAAATTACTCATAAAGAGATGTACCCATTATAAAAATTAAAAAAATAATAAAAAGTATAATTATTTTTAATTATTTTTATTACACAAACAAATTGATTCTCTTTTCAATTTTATAAAAAGAGAAAACATCATTCATGATTTCTTATTGCTTACCGTCTCCATGTAGCAGTGTACCTAATTTTCCAACAATATCTCACTTATATTGATATAAATATTGAAATAATGAATATATCTAATATTTTTTAAATAAATATTCTTATGGAATTACAATATCTTATATACGTTCTATCATTTCTATCCATGGTAAAACACTACCCTCACTCATGCGTATGTGGTGACTACCACCTCCACCAAGAAATGTGATCCTCTTTCCAATTCAATTTTTTATGGTTTGTATTAAGGAGAGATTTGATGAATATATATTATTTATCTGTTATAATAATTATTTTTGAAAAGTGATTTATTATTATCCTTTCTTTCATTCCATCCTCCAAAAAATGAAAATAGTTTTCATAAGTACATGCGACCTACCGTCTCCATAAGTGGTGTAATTAATTTATATATCTATAAATTTTATAGATGAATATAAATATTAACCTAATTTGTATATATTATATTTAAATCATTATTGACATTATATATATGGTCAAACAATTATAAATTTACATGTAATGATACTACATAACCAAAACATGCAAGGAAAACAAAGACGCTATTACCCAGAATAGTGATTTTAATAGAAAATTGTTATTTAACAGGTCATAAACCATTATTAGTAAATAATATATGGGAAAAAACATATTATTAAGATTTTATTATATATTTATAATTATTATATATTTGTTTTATTATAGTTTTAGAGAAATATGAAAGATGTCAAACTTGAGGTAAAGGTTCCTATTCTTGCTTTTACTCCTATGAGATATATACCATTTTCACCACTTGTTTATACCATGTGGTGCAAATAATGAACATTTGATATGTTATATCATGATTATATTTTGATTATTTATATTTAATTTTTCATTTTTATTTTTTTATTTCATGTGTATTATGAAGTAAAATTTACCAATGTAATATGGATTTATTTCATAATCTCATCACTATTCAAAATTATTTTTGATTAAGTCTCCCAAAAAAATTGTATGATATTTATAAATTAAACCCAAATTTTTCTCCTAACTCTATATATTAATGAAATTTTCAATTAATAGTACCATTTTACTATCTTTTCTACATAAAATGATTAAGAATTTTTTAAGAAGAGATCACTTTATTTATCTCTTCAATAAAAAATCATTTCTCATCCATTTCCATTATTTCTAAAAATATTTTTTGGATTATTTTATTAATTTTACAAATTATTTGTTAAGAAGTTTTTTCCAATGATTAAATTACTAGAAAATACTTTGAAAGGAATCATCATGTCATTTTTGAATGTGGTACGTTTGGAACATTTTACATATTTATAAAAGGAATTGTTTTTTATATTATAGAGAATGTGACGAATTAACCACTATTGTTACAAATAATTACATTGAAGATTCCATTAAAACATTTAGATATTATTTTCAAATGAAATAATTTTATTATTATTCAATAAATTTTTAGTTTTAAAAAGTTATTTTCAAATTTTAAAGGTCATTTTTATCATGAAATCTTAATGACAGGTTTATGAAAGTTATATTAATCAATAAAAAAAACTTAATTCTAAATATTATCCACTGGGGATATATAGTAATGACACCATCCTTATTATTTATTCAGATTTTTTATGATAAAATGTACTCAGCATGAAATATTTTGATACTATTTTTCATATTACTCTGTATGGTTTATGATTAAGATTATTTATTAGAGAACATTATGAAATCTTGTATAAGAGTAATTAAAAATTAATATCTACATTGATTATGTTTCACCCCTTTAATATGAGTAATTCATTGGATTTATTGGGTTATTTTCATGGCCCTCTATATATCCTCTATTGACCTATAGGATTCATAAGAAAAAATAGGCTATTCTCCTAAGGCCTTACCCATTTATAAAGTTGTCTTAATGGAAGGCCTTGATTTTATTTTGAGATGTCATTGTATAATGGAATAAACATATGTTTAATATGTTCATAATTACACAGTCCATCAATTTGAAATCAGTTATTTATGACCATGTGATTATTTGATTTTTTATGATATACACAGATTTGCTTCTTTCACATTAGATTATTTATATGGAATTTTTTATCATTATTTTTTATTCCCATATTATTCCTTACCAATTTACCTTCGAATGAATGAATACCCTTACTGAGCATCTAAGATCACTGTATTTTTTATGTTTCCATTCCCTAGGATGTAAATAAGTGTTTTCTGATTGATGTACAAGGATATTCTAAAGTTAATAACAATGTGTCCAAATTTAATGCTATGTTTTATTTTATGTTTTCATTTGTGATGTGAAATTAATGTTTGTATCTAATTTTCTAACACAAATAAACTATCAGGTCCTTTAAGATGTGAATCCTTATATCTAGTATTAATTTAATAATGTAACTATCGACACTTGGATATTTGTATAATGTTAATTACATCATAATTTAAATAAACAACCATTAACATTTAAAACAACTTCCATTAAAAAAATAATCATGTTAAACCATATCATTTTATTTAATACATACCATTTTGAAAAAACCATCGTAGGTTTTAAAAAATACATAAAATAAACATATCATAAGGAATGCATTTAAATCAACCACCAATTATCTATTTTTGAAACTTAACGCACACATAAAAACCACATTACTGTAATAAAATTCAATAAATAATAAAATAAAATCTATAGAGTATCATAAGAAAATAAAATAATAACAGAAGGAAATTCAAACTATAATATTTCTAAAAAATAGGCTATACATCAATTTATGGTCAAAATAATAGATAAGAAAATCACATTCCAATTAATAAATAAATAAGAATAACATAGGATACATATCTGGAGGCAACGTGAGAGGGACTAATGGGATAAGCACTATACATGAAATATTGAACCATCCTCTACTGGGTTAATGGTCAAACATCTCGTCACCCAAATTAAATTATACTAATGTCATTGGTGACACCCCCTAAACTAGTTATAAAATTAATCTAAGGGATACCCTTGACTCCTCTCTTGGTATCCTAGGGTTATATATTTTATAATATGTAGAGGTGGACCACTATCAATAAAATTTCAATCACATTACAATCATATTACCCAATGGTATTAATGCACAAAAATCTAAAAATTTCCACTTCCAACACACCACCTTAATTGAAAATACCCCCTCCTAAAACACCTAACAATGAATCAAAATTAATTTAACTATTATCAAAATTCTGAAAAAAAATATGGGATAAAAAGGGGCTCAACAAAGGTTTAGACATCAATTAATAAATCAACTTCCCCCAAATCTGTATACAAGATTATGCATTTAAGATTCAGAAACAAATCTTTATAAACCCACATTAAACTACATTTTAAAATGAATATTATCCCGAAGGAAATTAAAAAAATAAACAAAAAATAATTACTAAATCAATTCTTGTAAATAACTAATGAATATTATCATTCAATAAAACCCTTTTTAAAAGAAGGTGTAATATGTAAAACTATGAAACTCATTTATAAAATCAATGAAAAAAACTTATAAAACAAGAAATATTCCCTTAAAAATAAGTTAAAACCTACTGAAATAAGGAAACCCCCTTATAAAAATTTTCACTCTAATTTAGAAACCCAAATTTTACTAAATCACTAAGAAATAATATTTTTCCTATATAAAACTACTAATGATATTTTATCAAACACTAGGAATGCATAAAACACCAATTGAAAAAAAAGATCCATTGTACTAAATAGTTCACCCCATTCTACCAAAACAAATTCCAGAAAACATAGATAACATTTTACAAAAAAACTAGGTACATATAAATCATTAAATTAGAAAAAAAATATTCGTAAACATTAGGAAACCAAATAACTCTTCATTAAAAGGAAATGGAATAGAAACACCAACCTCAAATATAGTAACCATATCACAATCAGAAAAAACCACTAGAATCAGCCACCTAAGATGAATCAAAAAATTATAAATCCAGAATACCCATCATATCAACCATGGAAAACTAAAATCATCCAACCTTGTTTATTAACGTTTGGTTAGATAAGATAAATTGGAAGAAACATGAAATAGAGGGAAATAGGATCCCATACCAATTGACATGGATGGAATCCCACTAATAAAACCTGAAGAACCAACAATAGAGTGTATTATAAGGAGTATAAAACCACTTGGGAGTTTCCATGAATGTGGGTGATCAAATAGGGAAGAGATAAGGGATCCTATAAATACAAACAACTCAAAAAGACAAAAATTACAAAACCCAAGAAGGAAACATGATTTACTCGTATGATTATATAAATTATGTAGTCTCCAATCTAAAATGAAATTAATGTGACATGATTTACCCAAATTATCTAATGAATTATGTAGTGACCATATGATTTCCACTAACTAAAACTATATATGGTATACAGTTTCCACGTCAAGGTTTCATAAAGAGTGTAGAAACCATTAAGGGATATAAAACATTCAATGGCACTATAATTCACCTTGGGAGACCCCAAAACATAATATAAAATATTTTCGTAAACGTAAATAATAGTATTTAATTTTGTTCTATCATTGGAAATGTCACAACTCATCCTAGTGGGGACCATGCCTTGACACCCCAATCCCACTTTCAATAGGCCAGGGGCTGGTTACTAGGAATGAGAAGAAATATCAATAAATTTGAGTAATTGAAAATGTACCAATACACAGACACCCATCTCCAAGCCCAAAAAAAGTTTGAAATGTAAAAACCACTTTGTAAAAAATGAATTCATACCACTATATCCTAACCTATATTGTAAGATACGGATGTAAAGTAATGTAAAACTGGGCCAAAAAAAATCCCACCAAAAATAAGTCTATAACAAAGAGTCGAACCTATAAGTAAAGGTACCGAGACTACTATATGTAGATATAGAAACACAACCCAGACTACCTGATCCTGCAAAGAATTTCCTTGTTCTGTTCCACCTATGAATCTATCCAATGGTCGCCCGCCTAAATAGGAGATGACCTGTTTAAGAAAATCTTGTGGTTGGGTGAGTATAAAAACACCCAATAAGACACTCAAAAACAAAAAATGAATATAAAAAAATAAAGTACATTCTTTTCTACACATGTATATCTCTACAGAACATATAAGAATATCTAGATATACTCTATCCAACACATACAGTGTAGAGACCCAAAGCTTAATGTACATGGAAATTACATTACTTTTGCAGAATACTTAGTGCATAACAAAAACACACACACAAGGACCGTAATAGTTTATTGTCTTTGGAAACTTGAAATATAATATTCTAATCGTGGTGAAAGATCTTCAACATCTCCCAAAAAGATCTTCCTTTTTTTACCTAAAACCTTTATCTATATTCTAGGGAAAAGAAAACATAAAAGGGTGAGCTCAAATTCTCAGAAAGGTTTAACAATAGAAATATCAATCACATCATATACATAATAACATAGCTTTTGGAAATCTTAACCTGCAAAAGAAATCATAATTTCATAACATGGGATAAATCAAAGTAGTGAAATTTAATCCAAATAATCATAACTTAAAACATGAAACTCTATGTCATACACACATAATCATATATAATCATTTCTTATTAGTCAAGACACAATGCCAAGACTATCTTAGTGGACAAAGTCCATTTTTGAACTGATTTCACTCCTCGTTTCAGTCCTGTTTCACTGAACCGGTTTAACATGCCATTCCAGCCATGTCTATCTCATGAGATATAAAATCATTACCCAATGCATTGGAGGTAGATATAGGTCCCACCCATCCCATAATGACACCATTCTTATGTGTGCCACAAAATCATAAACCATATATCATAGCATAACCCATGAAATAAAAATGGGAATCTTAAACATCATGACATCATAGAACAATTCATATAAGATAAAGGAATTCATAAAAATAATTCCATCACAACATAATCAAATAAATTTAATAATAGGGATGAAAACAGAACCCTTTATTATCTTAGATGGAAAATAATTTTGATAAAACACTTGAACTCCATTCTCGAGGAAAATATCCTTTCTACTTCAAAAACACTTTTCCATTCTAAACATGTCATACAATTATAAACTAAAAGAAGTTGATTAAAAATAAACTTGATAACTTGAAAAGGAAGCTTCTTGGAAATAATGTTTCAAAAATCCATTCATGCCGTATAAGTTAAAAAAAAATTCTTCGTACTTTTGTCGGAAAAGTCACAAAAAGTACCTCGTATGAAAAATGACAAAAGATTCCTTTCATATATTTTACTAAAAACACACCGAAGGGTAAAATAGGATTTAAAAAATTTTAGGTTGATGGAAATAATATTACATATTGAGGAAACATGGATGTGGATGATAAAATACACCCCAGTAAATACCAAAGTATAAACAATCTTGGATAAAAATGAGATTGTGATATTTTCCCTTACCTTAGGTCCGATTTGCTTCGTAAGTGTCCGATCCTCCTTTATTATGATTTCAATAATGTCATTGACTTATTCCAGAATCATACTCATTGTTATGATATCATATATGGTTCACTTATGACTTTATTTTACCCGTTATTTTGTAAATTCCATGTTAAAGAGCGTTTTGGGTAAAGTCGTTTTATTTGCCGTACGTGTTATGACTTGTAATTATTCATATGATTACTTAGATCATGATTAATTAATTCCAGAATATAAAACATGATTTATATATAATATATATTCAGAATATACATATATATAATAGATCAGTAAATGGAAAGAAATACACCGTTCATGGAGACGGTAGGTCGTACGTACGCATGAACGCTGTTTTCGTTTCCTTATTGAGTTGAATGGAATTAAGTAGATGACATACATATATATACACATAAATCCAGTATCATTATTATGTCATATATTTCATGATTACTTATTATATATAATTTATAATCATTCATGAATGGTTAACATGGAGAATGAATCTCTTCGCGTCGTGGAGACGGTAGTCCGTACGTACGCACGAGCGATGATATCGTTTTAATGATCATGGAAATGTATTAGAGTGTATGTATACTATTTCAGAATCAATATCACTTTACAATAATCATATATAGTTATTATATACACCATTATACACATCCAAGTAAGGTGGTGGTGGAAAATAGATTACACCACGACGTGGAGATGGTATTCCATACGTACGCACGTGCGGTGATTTCGTTTTCCGTAGGATGGATAGAAGATGAAATAGGGTTTTTTCATAATTATAATAAAATATCAGTATATTATTGATACTGATGTTATTACTTCATAATAAAACAACCTAATAAGAAGAAGTGGAAGAAGAAATAAAGTTGAAAGAATTGTTAACGGACATTACCTCTTCTTTGAAGCGCCTCTTTGAGATCTCCTTTTAGGGCACTAAAATTGGTCTCTGAGGAAGCCCATGAACCTCTTGGATGTTTCTAGGGAAGTTGAGAAGAGAATTTTTCCGGGGTTTTCTGAGAATGAAGGCTCAATGTGGTCTGAGGAAGAGAGGGAGGAGGTTCCCTTTTATAAGGGAGGAGAGGGGCTCCTTTGGAAAAACTAAACATATTATTTTATTATAAAGACTAATTCGGGTTTAAATAGCTCCAAATTGAGTTATTTCAAAGATAAGGTAGGTATGGATCGAAATCATGTCATAAAATAGAATTTAGACAAGTTTAGGTTCCTAATTTAACCTTATCATTTTGATTTAACATTAAGTTAGATAATTGTACTTTTACCGTGTCTTTTTGTGTTCTTACACTATAAGGTTAATAAACTTACTATAAGAGGCTAAAAGAACCCCAAGTTGTTTATTATTAATATATATAACCTTATATAATTCATTTTTCCAAAACTTAGATTTTTAGGAATAAAATAACAATTAATAATATAATATTTGTTTTAAAAACTATTTTATGTCAATTTTGACACTATTTAGTAATTGATTTTTTAAAAAATCATAACAGAATGGTTAGTTCGAAAAAAGTTAATTACATCAATACTATCATTTCCTATTAACCCAGAAAATTAGTGGAATTCATAAAAAGTCTCAAATTAAATTTATTTTGGTATTTATAACATCAATTATGTCAATATTTTATTAATAAAATATTACTGCATCATCTTTGTGTCATAAATAAATTAAATTATTTAATGTATAAAAATTTAAAATAAAATACCATTATGTAGGAAATCTTTTTATATTTCTAATTAATATTTATTGTCGAATTTATCTTATGTATAACCTTATATTAAAAATGATATACTTATTAAACTATGATTTTAACTATTTTAAACCTTCTTTAAATAAATTAATAATAAATTTCCTAATCTAATCCAAGTGGGACTAAATGGTCATAGTTTATTACTAAGGTTGTTTTTAGTCGAATTACACTTATCCAATAGAATTATGACATGTGTTAGGGTAATAATAATAACATTTTTACCCTTAATTACCCTATATATTTTTAACCGTGGTAAAAAAAGTAAAAAGTAACTATTCACCAAAAGTTATTTTTATCTCATTGACCCAAATTTTACTTACTGAAATCAACCATGTCTCTCGGATTTTTGAAATTCCACTCACAGAAGTAGTAAAATTAAGTTTTATGAAAAATTCATTTTTTTAATTACCACGTAGTGGTTTCACTATTCATCGAAAAATGAAAGTTTCCAGAAAAAATACCAAAAATTAGGCCTAAGCTATATTTTATATTATGAACTCAAAAATTATTTCTATTTTACCAAATTAAAAACATATCAGTTGCATTAATTAATTTAAAAATTAATTCCCGTCGTCAAAACAAATAGCGTGTTCTTAAGAGATAATAACTATCAAAAGAGTGACACTTGTTTATGTCTGGTTTAAATGTGAAATTACATCCAATGACCAACACTGTATTAAATTGTAAAAATATATTCTAAATATAATTTAAAACCACTCAAATTAATAATTTATCCCTATTAATTATTACGATTAAAAATGTTGTTTTTAATTAAAATTTAGTAATTTTCACTATTCATCAGAAAATGAAAGTTAGCCGAAAAGTACCAAAATTTCACCCTAAGCTAATTTCGATATTCCGAATCCAAAAATGAAGTCCATTTTGAAAAATAAAATTTACAAAATTTCAAAAAGTTGTTATTACTATTCATAACGGCTAGTTTTAATAATATTTTAATAGCATATCATTGTTTAGTGAAACTCGGTATTATATACTACACCCGCTATCGAGGAAGGTCGCTATTGCGTGTAATTAAAGGCAATTCAAGGATGCGTGTTTTTCAAGCTTCTTTTGGTTTAGCGTACAACACAAGACATCAATGAAATTAAAAAAAATATTTTTCATAAAATCTCTGGGTGTTACATTCTACCCCCCTTAAAATGAATTTCGTCCTCAAAATTCTTCGGGGTTTATAAATGGTTTACTGATAGAAATTTTCTTTAATAGGATCCCACATATTAAAAAGGAATACCAAAACTTGGCTTTAAAAACTAAAGTATGAAATGTAATGGTTACCCAAATTAACTAATCACTGGGTTTCCACATAGGAGAACATAGGTGAAAATATGCCTATCGAAGAGAAATATAACCATCATGTTCTGATGGAGAGTGGTAGAGAACATGGCTATGAAAAATCCAACAATCAAAAAGCCATACATTTGTGATGATCTAGGGTTCCATCTTATTCATCGTATATAAGGTCACTAGGACAACATTTTTGGTTTTCATGATCATTTCCCTAAAGTTGAATAATTTGAATTAGAATAAATACTTACTTTATTTTGGTACAATCTCAATGTTGTTCGTTCTTTGAACAATTTCCACTTCATCACTTAAAGAAATGAAGTTGAATTTGTTATTCATGAAGTGTTAATAGATCATGTGACAGAATGATGGGTCATTCCATCTATTTCAAACAAAAGGTTTGCAAAAGTTATCAAATATACATAAGTCTATCTATGGTGAGGTTAATTGTATACGATTCCAAATATTTACTTATACTTCAAATATCATAACTCCTAATAAAATAAAACTAGTTTCTACTAACCAGGGACTTCCTGTAGGCCAGTGGTAGGCGATAAAGGACAGTCGCACTTCGGTTGTGGGTTCGATTCCCACAGCCTTGTCCGACGAGATGGGCTGTCGCCCGTCCTGGAGGTTTACCTTTTTCGAAAGCTATATTACTATAACATCCCACAAATAATATCGAAAAAAGTTCTATCCTTAAACAATACTAACTTATGTCCAACATAATCCATCCCAATCTTTAGGCTTATCTAAAATACTTCGGTCCAATCTCATAGTATAAAAAATGATTACTTGAAATGTCATATAACAATTATGTGAATGCCATAATTTATCCCCGATATATCATAAGATATATCTTGTGGTCAAATTACAAACATGTGAATACCTTAATCATGTATTCTCTTAAAGAATGAATACCCATTGAACCTTAGTGAAAACATGAATGCAGTTAAAAGTTAACACCTTCCACGAACCAAAATCCTCAAAATTCTTTATACTCAAACCATGATATCACTTAGTCCTTATATGAATACAATCAAACATCTCATTATCTTCTTATCCCTTCATTATGAGCATGTCATATGCTTACCAAAAATATCTCAATCACTTTCCATGGTTACCGGTACCATAAAATTATTGAAAACCACAATAGAATAATACAAAAATATTCTAATTCACAATAAAAGTACCTCAACAACATTATTCTTGAATACCAATACATAAACACATCAATCCATCCTATTCAATTATTGTCCTGGAATAAGTCCTTCCTTGATTTAGAAGTAACTTTTTAGGTCATGGCATTGAGTTGGGTAATGCCCATGTTCTCCAAAAATAATACATTGAACTCCATAACAGTCTGTCACTCTATGACCCTTTTCTCCACGTAGATAACATTGGTCCCTCCATTTGAGGTATTCCTCAAGTTTCTTCTTCCGTTATTTAGAAATCTCAATCTTCCTTTCTTTATGCTCCTCAACATGCGAACATGCATAATTGTCTATCTTCCTCTTCTTTGATGAATTAGGAATACCACTAAATTTCACCTTGTTAATCATATATCGCGATGACTAATTCGGCATAATCACAATATCTTTCTCTCTAGGAATTACACAATTTTGTTGCTCATAGTCACCGATTTGTCCATTGGATTCAATGATAACCGAATTCCTTCTGGTTTCCTCCATTAACTGAAACAAAAAAAAAATCTGTGAGAGGCAAAAATCATGCTAGAGGAAACAACATAGTAAAGGGGGAGTACCCTCAATATCTAACATCTTAGGTTATATTCTAAGATCTTTAGTGAAATTCTAGGACTATAACCTATACGTATACTTAAACTTAGAGACATCCCTAGACACACCTTAGACATATCTCTAGGGATCTCACTAACGTTGTCGCATCCTAGTTTCCAAAGGTTGACTAAACCTTTCATCTGATACCAACTATAGAGAACCAAAGCTTAACGTACATGGACATTACATTACTTTTTTCAGAATACTTAGTACATAACAAAAACACACACACAAGGACCGTAATAGTTTAGTGTCTTTGGAAACTTGGAATATAATCTTCAAATAGTGGTGAATGATCTTCAACATCTCCCAAAAAGATCTTCCTTTTTTTTACCTAAAACATTTCTTTATATCCTTGGGAAAAGAAAACATAAAAGTGTGAGGTCAAATGATCATTAAGGGTAAACAAAATAAATATCAATCACATCATATACATAAGAACATAGCTTTTGGAAATCTTAACCTGCAAATAAAATCATAATTTCATAACATGGGATAAATTATAGTATTGAAATGTAATCCCAATAATCATAAATTAAAACATGAAACTTTGTGTCATATACACATAATCATAGATAATCATTTCTTGTTAGTCAAGACTCAATGCCAAGAATATCTTAGTGGAAAAAGTCCATTTCTGAACCGAGTTCACTCCTCGTTTCAGTCCTATTTCACTGAACCGGTTTAACCTATCGTTCCAGCCATGTCTATCTCATGAGATATAAAATCATTAACCAATGAATTGGAGGGAGATATAGGTCCTACCCATCTCATAATTATACCATTCATATGTGTTCCACAAAATCATAAACCATACGTCATAGCATAACCCATTAAATAAAAATGGGAATCTTAAACATCATGATATCATAAAACAATTCATATAAGATAAAGGAATTCATAAAAATAATTCCATCACAAAATAATCAAATTAATGTAATAATAGGGATGAAAACATAACCCTTTATTATCTTAGATGGAAAATAATTTTTAAAAAACACTTGAACTCCATTCTTGAGGAAAATTTCCTTTCAACTTCAAAAACACTTTTCCTTTCTTAACATGTCATACAATTATAAACTAAAAGAAGTTGATTAAAAATAAACCTGATAACTTGTAAAGTAATCTTCTTGGAAATAATGTTTTAAAAATCCATTCATGCCGTATAAGTTAAAAAAGACATTCTTCGTACTTTTGTCGGAAAAGTAAAAAAAAGTACCTTGTACGAAAAACGACAAAAGATTCCATTCATATCTTTTACTAAAAACTCACCGAAGGGTAAAATAGTATTTAAAAAAATTTATGTGGATGGAAATAATATTACATATTGAGGAAATATGGATGTGGATGATAAAATACACCCCAGTAAATACCAAAATATAAACAATATCGGATAAAAATGAGATTGTGATATTTTCTCATACCTTAGGTCCGATTTGCTTCGTAAGTGTCTGAAACTACTGTATAATGATTTAAATAATGTCATTGACTTATTATAGAATCATACTCATTGTTATGATATCATATATGGCTCACTTATGACTATATTTTAACCGTTCTTTTGTAAATTCCATGTTAAAGAGCGTTTTGGGTAAAATCGTTTTATTTTTCATCCGTGTTATGACTTGTAATTATTCATATGATTAATTAGATCATGATTAATTAATTCCAGAATATAAAAAGTGATTTATATATAATATATATTAAGAATATAAATATATATAATAGATCAGTAAATGGAATGAAATACACCATTCATGGAGACGGTAGGCCGTACGTACACATGAACTCTGTTTTCGTTTCCTTATTGAGTTGAATGGAATTAAGTAGATGACATACATATATATACACATAAATCCAGTATCATTATTATGTCATATATTTCATGATTACTTATTATATATACTTTATAATCATTCATGAATGGTTAACGTGGAGAATGAATCTCATCGCGTCGTTGAGACGGTAGTCCGTACGTACGCACGAGCGATGATATCATTCTCATGATCGTGGAATTGTATTTGAGTGTATATATACTATTTCAGAATCAATATCACTTTAAAATAATCATATATAGATATTATGTACACCATTATACCCATCCAAGTAAGGTGGAGGTGGAAAATAGATTACACCACGGCGTGGAGACGGTATTCCGTACATACGCACGTGCGGTGATTTCATTTTCCGTAGGATGGGTAGATGGTGAAATAGGATTGTTTCATACTTATAATAACATATCATTATATGAGTGACACTTATGTTATTACTTCATAATGAAACAACACAAGTAGAAGAAGTGGAAAAAGAAATAAAGTTGAAAGAATCGGTAACAGACATTACCTCTTCTTTGAAACGCCTCTTTGAGATCTGCTTTTAGGGCACTAAAATTGGACTTTGAAGAAGACCAAAACCTCTAGGATGTTTCTAGGGAAGTGGAGAAGAGAATTTGTCAGGGTTTTGCCGAGCTTGAAGGCTCAAAGTGGTGTGAGGAAGAGAGGGAGGAGGTGCCCTTTTATAAGGGAGGAGAGGGGCTCCTTTGGGAAAACTAAAAATATTATTTTATTATAAAGACAAATTCCGTTTTAAATAGCTCCAAATTGAGTTATTTAGAAGCTAATGTGGGACAGGATATAAATCCTCTCATCCAATAGAATTTATACATGTTTAGGTTCCTATTTTAACCTTATCATTTAGATTTAACATTAAGTTAGATAATTTTACTTTTACCGTGTCTTTTTGCGTTCTTACTATATAAGGTTAATAAACTAACTATAAGAAGCCAAACGAACCCGAAGTTGTTTATTATTAATATATATAACCTTATATAAGTCATTTGGACGAACCATATATTTTTAGGAATAAGATAACAATTAATAATATAATATTTGTTTTAAAAACAATTTTATGTCAATTTTGACACTATTTAGTAATTGATTATTGTAAAAATTATAAAAGAATGATTAGTTCAAAAAAAGTTAATTAAATCAATAATAACATGTCATATTAACCTAGAAAATTAGTGTAATTCATAAAAAGTCTCAAATTACATTTATTTGGGTATTTATAACATCAATTATGTCAATATTTCATTAATAAGAAAATTACTGCATCATCTTTGTGTCATAAATAACCTAAATTATTTAATGTATAAAAATTACAAATATAATACCATTATGTAAGAAATATTTTTATATTTCTAATGAATATTTATAGTCGAATTTATCTTATGTATAACCCTATATTAAAAATGATATACTTATTAAACTTTGATTTTAACTATTTTAACCATTCTTTAAATAAATTAATAATAAATGTCATAATCTAATCCAAGTGGGCCTAAATGGTCATATTTTATTCCTAAGGTTGTTTTTGGTCGAATTACTCCTATAAAATAGAATTAGGACATGTTTTAGGGTAATAATAATAACATTTTTACTCTTAATTACCCTATTTACTTTTAATTGTGGTAAAAAAAGTTAAAAGTTACTATTCACCAAAAATTATTTTCATCTAATTGAAACAAATTTTACTTACTAACATCAACCGTGTCTCTCGGATTTTTGAAATTCCACTCATAGAAGTGGTAAAATTATGTTTTATGAAAAATTCAATTTTTTAACTACCACTTAGTGGTTTCACTATTCATCAAAAAATGAAAGTTTCCAAAAAAATACCAAAAATTAGGCCAAAGCTATATTTGATATTATGAACACAAAAATGATGTCTATTTTACCAAATTTAAAACATATCAGTTGCATTAATTAATTTAAAAATTAATTCCCATTGTCAAAACAAATAGCGTGTTCTTAAGAGATAATAACTATCAAAAGATTGACACTTGTTTATGTCTGGTTTAAATGTAAAATTACATCCAATGACCAAAATTGTATTAAATTGTAAAAATATATTCTAAATATACTTTTAAACCACTCAATTTAATAATTTATCACTATTAATTATTTTGATGAAAAAGGTTGTTTTTAATTAAAATTTAGTAATTTTCACTATTCATCAGAAAATGAAAGTTAGCCGAAAAGTACCAAAATTTTACCCTAAGCTAATTTCGATATTCCAAATCCAAAAATGAAGTCCATTTTGAAAAATAAAATTTACAAAATTTCAAAAAGTGGTTATTACTATTCATAACAGCTAGTTTTAATAATATTTTAATACCATATTGTTGTTTAGTGAAACTCGGTATTGCATACTACACACGCTATCGAGGAAGGTTGCGATTGCGTATAATGCAAGGCAAGTCAAGGATGCATGTTGTTGAAGCTTCTTTTGGTGTAGCATACAACACAAGATATTAATGAAATTAAAAAGAATATTTTTCATAAAATCTCGGGGTGTTACATACACTCTAGAGGAATGTCATGACTACCACATACCCACACTAGGGATCCATCTAAACGATTCCCTGAAAAACTCATCCAGGAGAACACACTTCCGAGTCCTATAACACTGGTGAGATACATCATAGAAGTACTATTTGATGGGAATAGTCATGAGAGAGATACATTGATTCATCTAAAGTTGCAGATATGATATAATGATGAGGATCACAGCCATGGACATGTGGCGATACCAACAACTCCATCTATATTAATCCACTATGTAGAAGGTCAAAAAACAATAATTTTGGTCATGTCAATACCTATTTATCTACCTAGGTCATGAATAATGAATAGAGGGTCCCCCTCTGGGCCTCTTGGGTGATTTCACAACTCTATCCAGAATGTCATTCTAAAGGGATCATTGTCTTATGAGTAGGAAATTATTTGTACCTACCATCATGGGAATTAAAATGGGAATGAACCCAAATGAAAATTTTATAAGATATGAAGGAAAAGAGAATTAATCCATGTATAATGGGGCATACAGTGTGCAGTAGGGTCACACATCGTGTACCTTGAAACCGGATACTGCCCGTTTACAATGACTCATATTGTTAGAACATGTCATGTAGAAGATGGGTACATGATGTGTATAAGGATTCACATGACATGTCCTTCTATTCGGGTCCCACTGTGTACCATGGCCATGTTCCATTACACAGTGTCAACTAGTGTTCCTCTTCCCAAGTACGATTATATGGGTAGATAATGTACTTGGTCCAGGACATATCATGTGGTTGGGTATACTCTATTTAGGCAACCAGTGTAGTCCACCCCCAATCCATGTATCTCCTGAGATACTCACCATGTCTATGGGGAGTACCTACACACCGTGTGACTTAGGTCACACACCATGCGATATATATCTATTCCCCAAAACCGAAGACACCTCTTAATGGGGTCCATCGACCATGTAACCCTGGGTAACACGTTGTAGTCATTGGGATTTTTAAAAAATTCATGTTCTCCCTCCGTGATCCATGATCAATTACTCAGATCTTATTTTGGTGGTCCCATCACCACCAAACATCATATCCTAGGTCATTTTGCATCCCTAAAACTGAATTGAAGTTTCTTAGGCCTTCAATCGGCTCAAAAATCAGTTTAAATCCATACAGACACAAGTTTCTCGAATAAAGGGCTCTTCCAAACTTCTTTGATTCATATTATATTGTCACCATTGAACCTCTGATAGGTTATCCTAATGTTGGATCTTCAATTTTGGATCATTGAACCAAAAAATTAATATGAAATTATCGATCTCTCATGAACACACTAAAGAATGATGAACAATCATAGACATATCAGGGGGGTAGAACAATGAAAAATCCATGGAACAAACCTTAGATATTTTTTTTTTTGTTTTGGCCTTAATCCATTCCCAAATGAATGATCATAAATAAAAATAACAATCAAAACCCATAAATCCTACTATTTAAAATCCATCTCACAAAGCACAACTGAAACATAGAGCAACTTTTTCATTGGTTGGTCCATGTTCATCATTGATTTGATGAATGGGGAAGGAAATACAAAATAACACATCCTGGCTAGGAATTGGATTACTCATTTTTGATGATTTATTTTCTCTAGACAGATCCATCAAGAACTGAATTCTCCGATATTTGATCCACAATTAAATCATCTAACACTAAGAGAAATCATCATAGATTCTTATCCAAAGACACCAAGGAATTCCAGGGGGATGTTCTTAACCATGTTTCCCTACCAAAAGATTTATTGAAAATAAAACCACCACTATGTCTATAGGATGGAAAAATTGAAAAATAAATTAAATTCTCAATATATTGTATTCATTAAAAATGAAAAAATCAACTTTTCATAGTTCAACCACGCCATCCAATATTAGGTTGATCCTAGGGAGAAGTCTTTGCTCTGAACACAATGGTGTCATTTAAATTCTGATTTGAGTACCTGTTTAGATTTTTCCCTTTTATCAGGAAATCTGTGTTTCTCTGTTATTTAATATATTAATTCATTTTGAGGATTTATTATCGTCACATCAGGCCTCAAAATCTCACACTGTCTCAGAACCTATGCTCTAATATAATTTATATAATATATAAAAATAACACATGGAAAATCTAGTTCTTTCCATTATCTCCTCCATGGGATTCATATACTCAAAAATCCAAACAATTTCTAGTTTAAAAGATGTGGGTGTTGTTCCTGAATCATAGCCTCCCACTTGCATGTTCTCCCCTAGAGATTCCTGTGTTTCCACCAAACATGGAAATAAGGGATCTCTCATCCAATAAGTATCCTTTCTTTTGTATCAGTGATCAATACAGGGAACTCTACAAATGTTACTCCATCCTCGCTGTCCAGCTCTCCAAAGATAATGACATGTGATAGGTCATTCATGTACCTCCTCCTCTTTATGACACATGGAAGAAATCATGTACCCAGTCCTACTACGATAGTAGAGCTAAATAGTATTCCACCTGACCAGCTGAAGGAAGTATTTGAAAAGGGCCAATAAGCACCAAAGATCACATGTCTCTCAAACCAAATCTCCATAATCCACATCATAGTGAAACCTGTTGGAACACATGGTCTCATTAATTGAACTCCAAAGGCCTCCATTGCCTATCAAAATAAGAATGCTAATGGCTCTGTAAAGTGTTCATCTACTCTTGGAGGATCTTCATCTTCACTGTAGTAGCTCATACTAACTATAGGTCCATGAGTGGAGACTCTCCTAGATCAGTCTAGAAATGTGGTGATCTAAAGGGTATCCTGTACAAAACCTCGAATAACACCATACCATTGGTGGATTTGTAGTTGTTATTGTACAAAAAATTCACCAGCTTCAGGTGAAAATCCAAAATATGTCTGAATCCCAACATGCAAGATCACATCATGTACTCTAGAACCTTAATGGTCCACTATGTCTGGCTATCAATTTTTGGATGAAATGTTATTATATAGCATAATTGGGTCCCAAACACCTCCTCTTATCCCTTCCACAACCGAGATGTAAAACGAGTATAACGATATGAAACCATCATCAATGGGAATCAATGGATTAGAACTATCCCCTACATGTAGAGGCTTCTGATGATCATTACTAAACTCTACTCTCGGATATCTAGGATGTGGTTTTACATTGTGAGTCGGTCAATGAACCCCCAAATGAAATCATGTCCCATTGAGGTACATTGAAATATCTTCATGAATTCTATTGATATCCCATCCCACATCTATTATGTCTCCTCTAGGGAATAAGTTAAACCAACTGAATCCATTTCCTCAACATTCACTTACTGACATGTGAGGCATTGGGAAAAGAACTCTACGACACTTTTTGTCATCACAGTCCACAAAAACATTTATTAGATGTCCCAGTACATATTTTCCTCACTAGGATGTACCAAGAAAAAAGAATTATGTAAATCCCTCAAAACAACCTCCCAAAAAACACTAATACTACAGTGTGTAATATGCAAACAATAAATTTTCCATATCATTTTAATATATATAATGAACATTCCATGTGGATATCTGATATCATGGGGCCTCTCTGTCAGTATCCCCACATTGTGCCCCCTGACACACTAAAAGAGTGTAGGGGTAGCAACTGCTGACTAGAGGTAAGCTGCTCCATCTCCATCCCGAAAGGATGACTATAATGAGGTAAACTACTCTAATTCCTCACTAATAAACTATTAACTAGATCATCTGGTGAGAGAATCTACCTCCACATTACCTTTCCTAAGAGTACAAACATTCTCAAAGTTATAGCCCTGTAGTTACTCTATCTGTCGCTTCTATTTGAAGTTCATATCATTCAAAGAGAAGATATACATGAGACTCTTTTAACCATAGTAGATGGAAATTAACTCTCCCATCAAGTCTTGTTTCCAAATCATCAATGCCAAAAATACCACTAATAAATCAAAAGCATGTGTTTACTAGTTTTGGTCATGTGGTCACAACTACCATGAGCTATTGGCAACCAACACTTTCCTCTATATCAAGACACAACCACTTAGATCAATATAAATCGTAGGACACTACATACACAACATCCTCCATTAAAAATACCAAGATCATAGTACTCATAAAACTCTATCTCATCTATTGAAAATCATGTTTTCACTTCTCTATCCACATGAAGGGATTCAATTTTGAGTCAACATTTCCATATGTGACGATATTCTATAGAAATCAGCAACGAATCTCCAATAATATCCGAATATTCAAAGGAGTCTCCACACCTTCATCACATTCATAGGTGGATCCATTTCTAACACTGCCCGGACCTTGGATGCATCCACTCTCACTCAATCCAATGATATAATATGACACAGAAAGATGTTCAAAAAAATATTGAACTACCACAATGAGAGTTTCAAAAAAATCTGGTGTTCTCGTAGTGTATCTAGAACCAACCTTAAGTGACTAACATGAAACTACTCAGACATTGAGTACACAAGGACATCATCGATTAACACTTCCATGAACTGGTCATAATAAGATTGAAATATCCAGTTCATGAGTCCCATGGTCATTGTGGGGGAATTCATCATGTAATATGGAATTAGAAATTACTCATAGTGACTGTAATATCGAAATGTTGTCTTCTATATATCCACATTGTGTAATCGCTACTGGTGATATCATGATCTGAGGTCTACCTTTGAGAACCATTGTGCACCTCTAATGTGATCAAAGTGGTCATAATTCCTTAGTAGTTGATATGATTTCTTCACAATCACAGGGTTTAAGCACAGGTAGTCCACACACAACCACAATCTCCCATCCACCTATTGTGGAAAACAAAACCCGACCCACCTTAGATGATACACATGGTATCACGAATCCCTTACTCTAAAATTCCTCCAACTGCACCCTCTTTTCAAAAATCTTTAAGGGAGAACTAGGATATTAAGGTGTAGATATTAGTATATTATCAGGGTGTAAATCAATATAGAAGTCTTTTTCCCGATGGGGAGATAAGTTTGGGATATCTTCAAGAGAGACGACCTCATACTCCTCCACCACCACTAGAAATAGGAAGCCTATAACATATACTGCTCCAAGGGTTAGGCTAGAAAACAGATTAGTAATCAGATTCATCCTCTTATACATGAGTCCATCCGGTGCAACCTATTATTTCTTTTCTCCTTCAATGGAAAACATCATTCTATCTCTCTACACACACCTCACCCTTCACCTAAAATTGTCAATTTGGGCATGGAATGTGGATAAAAAATCTAAAGCAGGATTTATGTCGTAAGGCATGAACTCCGCCACAAAGACGATCTGAACAAAACTCTCACCTCTAAGGGTCAAAACACACTATCAACATAGATGTGTGATTTTAGAGACATCTCAAATAGATGTCTCTAAGCGTTATAGTTGAGTCCATGATTCTACCTAAATATAAGGTTATTGATCATGATATGTGGTATTAAAGGAATGACTATAACATGTTATTATCAGTACTTCGACTAATGTATAAATGATAGGGATTATACCTAGAATCATTTTTGAATCCCTTGGGTTATACTTCAAGACATCATGCTGTAATCTTCTCCCCTATTCTCCATTTCCCAGAGACTGGTGTGGTCAACTTCGGGGTGGTTGTTGTAATATGTTTAAATGTCGACTACCTCCTAATTCCCCCCATGATCATCATCCATGTTTACCATATGAATGATATACATTCTCCTATCAATATATCTGCCTCGATGGTCTATCCATATTCTCCCTATCAGTATCATGGCATGCCAGACAATCCTGAGTATGATGTACCCTACCATCACTTCAATATCCCTGCCTCTCCCTTTGCTAACTGGACCCACACTGTGATCCATGAACTTCTTATACTCTATCTTAAGACCTCCTTATAAAATATATCCCCCATCTAGGTCCATGGGATTGACGTTATCTCCCATCCGCTGAGGTCTATACTCCTGCTTATCCACTAATGATCACCACTAGTTTTTTCTACTAATACAAGTATCTTTGAACCACCAAAGCTCACTCACGAACCCCAATATATGTTATAATTATTGGAGGGATAATATTGGCTCATATATCTCTACAAAGACCTCACTCAAAGGTCTGAGACCCCAAGTACTAATCTTTATCCAAATCCATCAAGTACCTATAATGTTTGTTGAACCTCTATGAATAACCAGACACTATCATCCTACACTACTGGTGTTGAAGAATCTATTGTATATTTATATATCTTAATGTAACTGGTTAGAAATAATAATTAAAGAGAAGCTTTAACTCTATCAATGAATGAGTCATCTCATCATGAGTCTAGATATCCACCCTCCACCATCTCCCTACTAAGCCATGTTGAAGGCACACCGCCAAAACCACTATCTGATCTGCTGGTGTCCTGACCAGACAGAAAACTCATGTCACCTCCTCAAGCAATTCCATAGTCGCCCGAGAGTCAGGATCACCTTGGAAAATAAGGGGTATCTATATATAAAACTCATGGATAAATCACAACCTACACTCCACATCTTCTTTTCTTATGGGTACAATGTACTTCCAACTTGGTGGAGGTATATATAGTGCACCATGTAGATGTAAAATCTGGGGAACTACTCCCTATATTGAATCCTTGTTAGTGAGGGGGTTATCCTCATGATCATGATGCTGGAAGAAAACAAGATGTACTATGATCAATGTGTATTTATGGAGATAAAACTCATAAAGGACATGAAAACTAAAACCCATTCCAATATGATGAATTTAACAATATTTTCAATGAAACCATTTTTATCATGTACTAACCCAAAATAGAGGTTATCACAGCCCTGTGGTATGGATACATCAGCTACCAACACCAAAAAATGGATACCATCCCAAGAAACTAGAACTCAAATAACATTAAACTATTTCCCAAACCAATAACACAGACTCTCGATCATAATATAAAACTGACGTGCTTTGATTCCAATCTATTATTAACCATCCTAGTGGGGAATATTCCAGAACTCCCCATGCCCACGTCCAATAATCCAGGGGCTGGTGACTAGCACTGAGTAGGCATATCACTAACATGGTCGGCATTGCCTATGTACATGTACGAATGCAACCATCTCCACACCCAAATTTTTTTGAAACATAAACATTACTATGTAAACAATGTATGAATACCACTATATCCAAAACAATAGAGTTTGACATGAAAGTAATGTAATTTGAAACTACGCCAAATAAAAGCCCACAAAAATCATTCTCTTACAAAAAGTCCAACCTATAAGTAAAGGTACTATGAATACTCTATATATCCATTGGAACACACCTCATCCTTCCTAATCACACAAATCACCACCAAGTCCTAGTCCACCTAATACTCCATAAGAAGAACTCTCAACTACACCTGAAACAAAAAATTAATGAAAATACCATACTTGGGTGAGTATAACAATACTTAGTAGGACACCTTGAAACCACAAATCAATATAAAAAAGGAATGTACAATCATCTCTACGCAAGTATATGTCTACAAAACATATAATAATTTACAGATACACTCAATCAAAGACATGATTTCTAGAGTTGTGTCCTGACTACCACATCCCAGCACTAGAGATCCAACTTGAAGATTCCACGAAGCACTCATCCAAGAGAACGTACTCCTGAATTAGATAGCACTGGTGATGTACTTCTGAAAAGCATTGTTCGTCCGAAACCTTTATTTTAGAGATACACTAATGGATCTAGAGAGATATATATGATACATAGATGAGGGTCACAGCCAAGGCCATGGGGTGATACCAAAAACTCAATCTATACTAACATGCTATGTAGTGGATTGAATCCCTATAATGTAGCACATGTCAAATATAAAACTCTACCGAGGTAATGAATAATGAATAGAGGATCTCGCTCTGGGCCTCTTGGGGGATTCCAAAACTCTATCCAGAATGTCCTAATAAAGGGATCATAGTCCTATGTGTAGGAAATTATTTTTACCTAACATCAAGATAATGATAATAGGAATGAACCTAGATGAAAATGTTCTATGATATGATGGACAAGAGAATCAATCCATGTAGAAGGGGGTGCACATATTGTCATAGGGTCCCATGCCATGTCCTCAGACCCCAAGTATTTCCCATTTACAATAAATTATGTCATTATAACATTCCTAGTAGAATATGGCTACAGGATTTGTATAAGGAGTCCCACAATATGCCCTTCCATCAAGGGTATTCTCATGTAATCTGGTCAGGTTTCAGTATATCATGTCAACCCATGTGTCTCTGCTCATGTACAAGTATATAGGCTTGTCTATGTACCTGGTCTAGGACATGTCAAGTGCTCAGGTGAACAACATATAGGAAACACATGTACTGCACCCCATGTTAGTGTATATCCTAAGATATATTCCAAGTCATTGAGGAGTACCTACATGACGTGTGACTAGTGTCACATGTCGTGTGACATTTAACCATTCTCTAAAACCCTATATGTAATGCCATGACCCCATAAGACATGAGACTGGTCATTATTTTATTAAATTTTTTTGATTACAAAGAAACTAATCCTGAAAAAAAAATCATTTTTTCCATCTTGGAGAATCTAGATGCCTACATAGAACCCAATTTACATTGGGAAAAGAAACAAAAATAAAATACATAACAAAATATCATAAACTGCATCCTTGAATACATAATAAATCATATATTCTTCCTATCTTGGGGAAGAAAAAAATGAAAGTAGTGAGATAAATTGCTCAATATAAGTTAAATATAGAGGAGGAATGAAAAAACAAAAATTGAATCATATTCAATTAGTCATAATCAATATGTCATGGTGAATAATTTAGAAACTCACGCCATCCATAAACTGAGAATGAAGGTTCCTCGATAAACATTTTCATAGAAAAAATTTCATGGAAAGTAATAAAAAATAATGACTAAAGATAATTCTTATTATTTTAGTGTAATGTATCTACACCAATTACCATCATACCATTGAGACAATTTATGTATTTGGGTAGAAACCCATATCATTATGTTTTTGAAACAAATGCGAAGGGTTTGTCACTAAATGTTTTCTCCCATGAGACCTGTTGATGCATCAAGGGGATAAAGCAGGCCACACAAGTCACTTCGTGTCCATGTAATTCATTATAAAAAGTTTTAATACATTAATAATATTCTGTTTCAATATCTTTATTGAGTTGATGATACATATTAACTAATATTTCCCCAGTAAAAATAGCATTAAAAATAAAACATTGCATGTAAAATGATATACGAAAATGAAAATAATCATATACATGATAGAAGAATATGGTAATTTAATAGAAGTATAATTAAAAAGGTGAAATAATCTCAATGGGGAAGTAGATAAAAGACATAAGAATTATTAATTTCATAATACATAATAAGTCAAAATGAATTGGAAGTTGAGATAAAGTCCCCTACAAAATTATAATCAGTCGAATCGTATGTCCAAAAATTAATAATAATCAAATGAATCATTGGTTAACATGAAAATAAATTGAGTTATAAAATTAAATATCAAATTTTAGTATACATACACCACATATGAGGAAGAACTTGTGAACAATGGAAATCTCATAGATAGAAAAATGACATGACAAACCACTGACAACTTTGAAACGAATTCAATCGTATGTAAAAAAATTAATAATCAACCCATGAATAATTTAATACCATGAAGATAAATATAATAATAATACTAAATATAAAAATTTCAGTTTACAAACACCATATACAAGAAATAAGTGACGAAAATGGAAATCTCACAGAAATAAACGTGAGATTAAAAACCCCATGCCTTATGTCTGAAAGTGTCCATCCTTTGATATTAATGTTCAATAAAGTAAAAAAAATCCATTAATTAATTAATTAATTAACATGTACACATTTATATTATTTATTATAGTATTATTAAGTTCATTTATGATGTTCTTGATATGTTATAAGATCAAATTCTGTTGTTTTGGAGCATTCGTTTACATGACTTCATGATCGGTTTGTTTGATTATAAATAATGTTGTTCATGTAAAATGTCTATAATTATCAGGAATTGGATATACATGTTATTAATGATCATAAAAAAGTTAGAATGGTTATATTTATCATTTTCTATATTTTATGAAGATTAATTATTACATATCATGTTCACTGATAATCGTTTAACTTAATTTTAGTTGTTGCTGATCCTAATGAACTAGTTTTTTTCCATTATTTAATATGATGTATATAAAATGTTTATAGAACCTCACATAAATTATATACATATTTTATAGTCTGGTTAAACCATATAAATGTATTCATTACAATTCATGAGGGATAAGTTAGAGATTGACTGTTCATTGTCAATGAAGGTTGTAAATTCGGACCACCCGAATAATGATTTTTGTATTCAAAATAAAAGAGAGTGTAAGGAGAATGCTGATATAACATCCATCAACATGATTTAATTAGAGTATGTAGATTATATTTTAGTAATAATAATCATTTATACTGATTAGTTGAGGAGGTAATAATAAATAAAGAAGGAACATGAACCAAAAATTAAATGAAAAGGAAGAGGTTATTAACTCTTGGATACTCATCCTTTAAAATCTCATTAAGATGATTTATTTTGGACTTTTTTTTTGAAAGACCATGAGATCCTAGAAAAGTTTAGATTCTATTTAAGAGTATCTAGGAATAACTTTTACAAGCTTAAGGTCTTATAGGATTGAGGATAATAGGGGATGAAGGGTTGTTTTTATGTGGAGGAGTGGTGTAATTTCTCAATATTTCATTCATTAATTAATTACTTTGCTCATGACAATGAATATAATTGATTATTGTTATAAAATAGTAATATGTGATTTAGAGTTATAATTAATGGTTTCTTACATCATCCATGATTCATGTAATAGTGTATTTAACTAATATTTTATTATTCTATAAATTACCGTATTATACTCTTCACCATTTTTTTTGTATTTTAGAAAAGCCCCAAAAATTCACCCTTACCAATTTTAGTTTTCTAGAATAAAAAATGTAACTAAATTTTTGGAAAATAATTTTATGAATACGATAAATTTATTTTCATAATTAAAATACCCATTTACATGAAAAATAAAATTTATTAATTTATAACTGATTTTATAATACCCTGAAAAACTAACTAAAGTCTCATTAAATTATCCCATAACAATAGGACAAAAATAAATTCATTTATGAATAAATTGAAAATTAATTACCTTTTAAATTAATTTTTTAATTATAATATTTTATGTAAATATTTATTGCTCACAAAAATTTAATCACTTAATTTTTAATTTTCAAAACAATCACGTGAATTTATAAGGTGCCTAAATATATGTTATACATACATGGGTGATATTACTATCTATAAGGGTAAAATTCTATTAATAATGGTCACATTTATTTTAATAAGGGTATAATCACTATTAATAAGGGCATGATACTATTCACCAAAATTAAGTTGGTCTTATGAGACTCTAAATATCATATTGAACGCAACCATGTATGTCCATTTTTTGAATTAAAAAAAAGTAGAAAAATTATATTTAATGGATTGTTTATAGCTATCTTCTATAATATTGTGTAATTTCATAGAGATTAACTTTTTCATGCCTTATATACTATATAATGAATTGAATTTATTTGAGGAGAAATATACCATAAAATATTGAGGATTTATATTCTTTCCACCTTAATAAATTTTCTCCTCAAAATTTTTCATGCATATAGAAATCTAAAAAACTAGTGGGGGTCCTCTTTATAACATCCTCAGGTTGCCACATTTCTTCCTCTATTTTTTGGTTTCTCTAAATATCCTTTACTAGTCAACTCATTCAATCACTTAATACATTTTCTCTAGACTGAAGAATCTCGATAGGCTCTCATTGTCAGGCAAGTAGGTCCAAGTTCTATTTCCTCATTGGTGATTACATGATTTGGGTGTGCCATGTAATTTTATAACAAGTACTTGTGATACATATAAGAAACATTGGAGAGACATGGTGGAATTTCCATACAATATGCTACAAAATCAATTATATTTATAATTTCAAATGTTCTGATATACCTGGGGCTTATTTTACCTTTCGTACCAAACCAAAAGACACCCTCATATAGAGATAGATTTAGAAATACATGATCTCAAACTTGTAATTCCAAATTTTTTCTCTGGATTTTAGCATATAAATTTTTCCTACATTGGGCTGTATTAATATGGGCCTGAAATATCTTAACCTTTTTCATTGAATCTTCAATATGTTATGGTCTTATAAGTTTCTTCTTGCCAACATCATCCCAAAAGGTTGGAGTTCGACAACTCTTTCAACATAATGTTTCATATGGAGCTATATGAATACTAGAATGGAAACTATTATTGTTGTAATGTTTCACCAAAGTAATGTACTGATCCCACATACCTTTAATGTTAAGTGAGCATGATCTCAAAATTACTTCCAGTGTTTGAATTGACCTTTTAGATAGCTTGTCTGTTAGAGGGTGTTAATTAGTACTCATATAATGTTCGGTATCCAAATACATTTTGAATACTTTTCTATAATTTTGATTTAAATTGGTGATCTCGATCAGACACAAATGATAGAGGTGCACCATGAAGTCTTAATACATCATTAATATAGAGTCTTTACAATCACTGAAACGGTAAATACTCACTTATAGTAAGTAAATGTACATATTTTTTAATATAATTAACAATTACCCATATTGCATCATTCCATCTAGGTGAACATTGTAGTCTCGTGAAAAAGTCCACAATAATGTCATCCCACTTCCAAATATGAATAGATAAACGTTTCATGCCCCCACTAAGATTTTTTCTTTGGGCCATAACTTGTTGGAAAACTACACACCATGACACATATCCAGCATTTTGTTGATTGTTGTTATCCCAAAAATTTGTTTCTATATATCTCTATGCATCTTGGTTCTACCAGTGTGTATAGAGAAATTTAAGCTATGAGCATCATCTAATAGTTCAATTTTTAGCTCAGGAACTGATGGAATGCATAATAAGATTCCAAATTTTAGAAATCCATATTCATACATGGATTCTCCCAATCTTCAATACTTAATAGCTTTAATTTTCCTTTTTAGATTCTAATCATCATATTGAGATCATTTTACCTTCTCCCATAATGATTTTTTATCAATCATTTGAAAAACAAATGATGTTTCTTCTTCCTTAACAATTCCCATATCTATATTCACATGATCAAGGAATATAAGATCTCTCTAAATTGTTATTTGTGTCAGAATTATGTGTTCATTACTAATTAATTCATTTTAATCCTTATTTTGCATTACTATGTTGTAGTGTAGTTAAAAATAATAATATGTGAGTCACTCAAGCCATCTCCTTTGCCTCATGCTGAGTTTATTATATGCAAAAATGTGTTCCAAACTCTAGTGATCCATATATATCTAACATCCTTCACCATAGTGATAGTGTATATATATTTTTAGAGAAATTATTATGGGTGATAACTCCATATCATGTTTTGGATAATTTTCACATGAGTCTTAAATTTCCTTGATGTATAAAAAATAACTTTATCAATTTTCCTAAGGAAAAAACGTAGTCCATTATCTGATGCATCACAATATATCACAAACCCATAATTCCCAAATGGAAGAATCAAAATTGGAGCATTGAAAAATCTTCTTTCCAAATCCTTATAGGATTATGTAAATTATTTTTTTCATATGAAATTAACCCCTTTATATGTGATCTCGGTTAGTGGTTTATAAATTCAGGGAAAATTTTGTAAAAAATGTAGAGAATATTCTACTAGGCCAATAAAACTATGTACATAGGTTATGTTCAAGGGTTTTTGACATTCTTTGATTGAATATGAATTCAGATTATCAATAGAGATTCCATCCTTGGAGGCAATATGGAAAAGAAAAGAAACTATTAGAAGCTAGAACTCACATTTAATAAACATCCCATATATATTTTTTCTTATAAGAGTCTCTAGAACAACATGTAAGTGGTTCTCAAAGTCCTCATATCTTTTTGAATATATCAATATATCATCAATAAATACAAAAAATAGTCGAGATATTCATTAAAAATCATGTTCCTTAGATACATGAAAACATAGTGTGAATTAGTCAGTTTAGAAGTCATTGCTGTAAATTCATAATTTCCATACCTGGTTTGAAGTTCTACCTTTGGAATATATTACATCCTCACACACAATTGACAATATCCAGGAGAAATGCCAGTCTTTCAAAAATATTGACCTCCGTGATGTTGATCAAATAGATCACCAATTCCAGGTAGGGAATTATTTGTCATTATTGTAATAGAATTGATTTCTTTATATTCAATGTATAACCTCATGGATCCATCTTTTTTCTTTACAAATATAACATGTGACCCCCATTGAGAAACATTAGTTCAAATAAATCCCTTGTCACTAAATTCCACAATTTGTTTCATTAGATCCACTAATTCCATAGTGGGAATTAAATTAGGAGTGACAGATATATGTATTTAAATAGTAAACAAATCAATAGTCAAATCAATGTCCTTCTCTAGAGTTTGTGTAGGTAAATCCTCTGAAAATACGTCAATTTTTTTTCACAATACGTACATAATCAATTTTTTGATCCATTGGTGATTTTTTGTAGAGACCCAAATCTTAACGTACATGGACATTACATTACTTTTGCAGAATACTTAGTACATAACAAAAACACACACACAAGGACCGTAATAGTTTAGTGTATTTGGAAACTCGGAATATAATCTTCTAATCATGGTGAAAGATCTTCAACATCTCCCAAAAAGATCTTCCTTTTTTAACCTAAAACCTTTATTTATATCCTGGGGAAAAGAAAACATAAAAGGGTGAGCTCAAATGCTCAGTAAGGGTAAACAAAAGAAATATCAATCACATCATATACATAAGAACATAGCTTTTGGAAATCTTAACCTGCAAAAGAAATCATAATTTCATAACATGGGATAAATAATAGTAGTGAAATGTAATCCCAATAATCATAACTTAAAACATGAAATTGTGTTGCATACACACATAATAATAGAGAATCAATTCTTTTTAGTCAAGACTCAATGTCAAGACTATCTTAGTGGACAAAGTCCATTTCTGAACCGAGTTCACTCCTCGTTTCGGTCCTATTTCACTGAACCGGTTTAACCTGCCGTTCCAGCCATGTCTATCTCATGAGATATAAAATAATTACCCAATGCATTGGAGGTAGATATAGGCCCCACCCATCTCATAATGATACCATTCTTATGTGTTCCACAAAATCATAAATCATACATCATAGCATAACCCATGAAATAAAAATGGGAATCTTAAACATCATGACATCGTAAAACAATTCATATAAGATAAAGGAATTAATAAAAATAATTCCATCACAACATAATCAAATAAACGTAATTATAAGGATGAAAACAGAACCCTTTATTATCTTAGATGGAAAATAATTTTGATAAAACACTTGAACTCCATTCTTGGGGAAAATATCCTTTCTACTTCAAAAATACTTTTCCTTTCTTAAAATATCATACAATTATAAACTAAAAGAAGTTGATTAAAAATAAACTTGATAACTTGTAAAGGAAGCTTCTTAGAAATAATGTTTTAAAAATCCATTCATGCGGTATAAGTTAAAAAAACATTCGTCATACTTTTGTCGGAAAAGTCAAAAAAAGTACCTCGTACGAAAAACGACAAAAGATTCCTTTCATATCTTTTACAAAAAACTCAACGAAGGGTAAAATAGGATTTACAAAAAATTTAGGTGTATGGAAATAATATTACATATTGAGGAAACATGGATGTGGATGATAAAATACACCCCAGTAAATACCAAAGTATAAACAATCTCAGATAAAAATGAGATTGTGATATTTTCCCTTACCTTAGGTCCAATTTGCTTTGTAAGTGTCCAAAACTCCTATATAATGATTTAAATAATGTCATTGACTTATTACAGAATCATACTCATTGTTGTGATATCATATATGGTTCACTTATTACTTTATTTTACCCGTTCTTTTGTAAAGTCCATGTTAAAGAGCGTTTTGGGTAAAATCGTTTTATTTGTCATCCGTGTTATGAGTTGTAATTATTTATATGATTACATAGATCATGATTACTTAATTATAGAATATAAAACATGATTTATATATAATATATATTCAGAATATACGTATATATAATAGATCAGTAAATGGAAAGAAATACACTGTTCATGGAGACGGTAGGCCGTACGTACGCATGAACGCTGTTTTCGTTTCCTTATTGAGTTGAATGGAATTAAGTAGATGACATAGATATATATACACATAAATCCAGTATCATTATTATGTCATATATTTCATTATTACTTATTATATATACTTTATAATCATTCATGAATGGTTAACATGGAGAATGAATCTCATAGCGTCGTGGAGATGATAGTTCGTACGTACGCACGAGCGATGATATCGTTCTCATGATCGTGGATTTGTATATGAGTGTTTTTATACTATTTCGGAATCAATATCACTTTACAATAATCATATATAGTTATTATGTACACCATTATACCCATCCAAGTAAGGTGGTGGTGGAAAATAGATTACACCACGGCGTGGAGACGGTATTCCGTACGTACGCACGCGCGGTGATTTCGTTTTCCGTAGGATGGATAGATGTTGAAATAGGGTTGTTTCATACCTATAATAACATATCAGTATATGAGTGATACTGATGTTATTACTTCATAAGGAAACAACCTATGAAGAAGAAGTGGAAGAAGAAATAAAGTTGAAAGAATCGGTAACAGACATTACCTCTTCTTTGAAGCGCCTCTTTGAGATCTCCTTTTAAGGAACTAATATTGGTCTTTGATGAATACTAGAACCTCTAGGATGTTTCTAGGGAAGTTTAGAAGAGAATTTGGCTGGGTTTGTCCAATCATGAAGGCTCAAAATGGTGTGAGAAAGAGAGGGAAGAGGTGCCCTTTTATAAGGGAGGAGAGGGGCTCCTTTGGAAAATCTAAAAATATTATTTTATTATAAAGACAAATTCGGTATTATATAGCTCCAAATTGAGTTATTTCGAAGATAAGGTGGGGATGGGTCTAAATCCTCTCATCCAATAGAATTTAGACAAGTTTAGGTCTATTTTTTAACATCATAATTTATATTTAACTTTAAGTTAGAGAATTTTACTTTTACCGTGTCTTTTTGTGTTCTTACACTATAAGCTTAATAAATATACTCTAAGAAGGGAAACGAACCCCAAGTTGTTTATTATTAATATATATAACCTTATCTAAGTCATTTGGCTGAACCGTGGATTTTCAGGAATAAAATAACAATTAATAATATAATATTTGTTTTAAAAACTATTTTATGTCAATTTTGACACTATTTAGTAATTGATTTTTGTAAACATCATAACAGAATGATTAGTTAGAAAAAAGTTAATTAAATCAATAATAACATGTCATATTAACCTAGAAAATTAGTGTAATTCATAAAAAGTCTCAAATTACATTTATTGTGGTATTATGACATCAATTATGTCAATATTTCATTAATAAGATAATTACTGCATCATCTTTGTGTCATAAATAAATTAAATTATTTAATGTCTAAAAATTACAAATAATATAAAATTATGTAGGAAGTCTTTTTATATTTCTAATGAATATTTATAGTCTAATTTATCTTATGTATAACCCTATATTAAAAATGATATACTTATTAACCATTGATTTTAACTATTTTAACCCTTCTTTAAAGAAATTAATAATAAATGTCCTAATCTAATACAAGTGGGCCTAAATGGTCATATTTTATTCCTAAGGTTGTTTTTGGTCGAATTACTCTTATCCAATAGTATTAGGACATGTTTTAGGGTAATCATAATAACATTTTTACCCTTAATTACCCTATTTACTTTTAACTGGTGTAAAAAAAAGTAAAAAGTTACTATTCACCAAAAATTATTTTCATCTAATTAACCCACATATTACTTACTGACATAAACTGTGTCTCTCAGATTTTTGAAATTCCACTACAGAAGCGGTAAAATTATGTTTTATGAAAAATTCATTTTTTAACTACCACTTAGTGGTTTCACTATTCATCAAAAAATGAAAGTTTCCAAAAAAATACCAAAAATTAGGCCTAAGCTATATTTGATGTTATGTACTCAAAAATGATGTGTATTTTACCAAATTCTAAACATATTAGTTGCATTAATTAATTTAAAAATTAATTCCCTTCGTCAAAACAAATAGCGTGTTCTTAAGAGATAATAACTATCAAAAGATTGACACTTGTTTTTGTCTGGTTTAAATGTGAAATTACATCCAATGACCAACATGGTATTAAATTGTAAAAATATATTCTAAATATACTTTAAAACCACTCAAATTAATAATTTATCACTATTAATTATTTCTATTAAAAAGGTTGTTTTTAATTAAAATTTAGTAATTTTCACTATTCATCAGAAAATGAAAGTTAGTCGCAAAGTACCAAAATTTCACCCTAAGCTAATTTCGATATTACGAATCCAAAAATGAAGTCCATTTTGAAAAATAAAATTTAAAAAATTTCAAAAAGTGGTTATTACTATTCATAACGGCTATTTTTAATAATATTTTAATAGCATATCGTTGTTTAGTGAGACTCGGTATTGCATACTACTCACGCTATCGAGGAAGGTCACGATTGCATGTAATGCAAGGAAAGTCAAGGATGCGTGTTGTGCAAGCATCTTTTGGTGTTGCGTACTACACAAGGCATTAATGAAATTAAAAAGAATATTTTTCATAAAATATCGAGGTGTTACATTTTTTATCTTCCTCCCCAATAATTTCATCAAAATTAGCTACTAAAGGTGAATCTAGATATGATCCCGGTGATGATGATTCTTCTCTAAAGATAAGGGATTCTACATCATTCTGAAAAACTATAACATCTTTCATCTTTATATAGATTTTAACATCTTAATTTTGAATCCAACTCATATGAAAAATTATATCAAAATAAATCATAGGTTGGATGATATGGCTGAGATCTAAATTATGTAAATGTGTCACAAAGAAGATTGACCAACACATCTTTGTTTAAATGATACTTCCCTTAGGAGTTTTGAATGAAAAATTATTTATTAAATAATATTGGAAATCTTTAATTTCCATGGAAAATGGGGATGATATAATAGAATGAAATTATCATTTATCAAATAAATCACTATATAAATTTGTTGTAATGATTAAAACACCTGCCACCACATTATTAGGAACTTCATCCTCTGCATTTGTGATCACATAAGCTTCCCTTTATTCCATGCCCTTTTCTAAGGCATGTTTACTAGATGTTTAGGAGAATAATTTTAATATTTTCTTGTATCCCTAAAATTATTGCTTCAGATATAATTTATTTTACTCTTTTCCTTTTATTCATTAGATTGGTGATCCTTTTCTCCACACTTATAACAAACTCCCATGCCTTTCTAGTAATTTCCAGGATGGTTCATTCCACAGTTCTCACATAATTGGAAATTATTAATTCCCTCATTCTTCATTGGATATTCACATTGTCCATGATTGTAATAATAACTCTTATTATCTATATTCCCCTTGAAAAAAATTTATCTTGAAAATTCCATCTCCATTTTGGTGGAACATAACTGTATTTCATCATATGATGAAAATGTCATAGAAGCATGTTCCCAATGAAGACCAGGCTTAAGAAATTCAAAAAAATGACCAATATTGTCTTCTGAATCACATACATAATCTATAACATACATGGATAGACTTGTGAACATAGAACCATACTGAACAACACTCTCTACTACCCTTTTTTTATTATAAGGAATTTAGTCTTCATTTTAGATTGTTTAACATGGGGGAAATATTTTTCAAAGAATACATCCTCAAAAGTTATACATTTCATATCTTCTATTTCATCTTCCTCCATTATATTCTGGATCATGGACCATCATTGATCAGTATCAACTTTGAGACAATACACTTCAAATAATACCATCTTATTTCTAAGGATTCATAATGAGATAAATACCATTTCAAGGATCAGGATCAACTACTTAGACACCACTATATTAGTAGCCCGACTAAAATATGGGGTCTTATACAACATAAAATAATAAAACATAGGTGTAGTATGGTTATTCATCAAAATATAAGTAGGTTCTCCTAATAGGATCATGATCTGCTTAGCTCAAACACTAACTGTGTTGACATTATCGGTAGGGAAATCCCTACATTGTCTGTGGGTATTGAATCCCTTTCATCCATTAGGCGCCATTACTGTAACACCCAAATGTTTATAATGAAAAATATTTATTAAAATAGTTTGTACTCTTTAGTAATTTTCATTGCACGCAATCGTGAGTTTAAATGAACCATGATATTCCCTTTGTATAAAATTACCAAAATAGACTAAATATTAGGTTACTAGGAATAACTATAACTAGCTTATAAAAAATGCATTGTGAGTTATTTAGCTATCAATTATTTTTGAAACATATAAATTGTATATTTTTATTTTTGAGTTATTTACTATTGGTAATTAAATTATTTGTATATAAAAGTTATATACATAATAAAATATTTTTTATTCATCCAATGGATATTTTAATCATAGTGTGTGAATAAACCCTATATTTTTTTAAAACCCTACTTTTTAAAAAGGGTAATCTTACACCTTTGAATGGTCAACCCCTTTTAAATTGTGATTATGAAACATTAATAATCCTTATATGAGAAAATAAACATGTTCATTGAAAGAGGATATAATAATTTACTTTGGTTGAATTTAAAACATTTAAGATTTTATGAATAGTAAAATAAATAAATTTTATATGAAGAAATCTTTTTTCATCGAGATAATTTATATTGTTAAATTATAATATTTAATTGTTTTAATGTATAAATTGAATATATTGTAATAATTAAATATAATTTATGTCATTTTATTTCATTTTATATTGAATTCATATGTAAAAACATTTCACTCTTTTGCAATGTTTTAACTTTTAAAAAACGTGTTCTCTCACTCCAACAAGAGGATTAACTTTAAATTAATTTCTACAAAGTATATTTTTTAAATTTTTCAAAATGGACTCCATATATGAAATTGATAATTCAAAATTATGTTAATAGAACCCTTATATATTTTGGAATTATGAATACTGACATTTTTATTTATTTTTATTACAATGTTTAATGGTAAATCATATAATTAATTATAATAATAATATCATAAAATTACCTAAACACCTATAAAAATAATATTGGATGAATAAATCCGACTCTTAACATATATTGATAGAAATGGCATCACTCTATGGCCACTAATGTATGAATTTTTCATTAATGTAATTAAAACTAATGAATGTGACAAAATTTCACAATCTTATATTATATAAGTATATTAATTATATTATATTGATATATAAGAGATAATATATACTATATATAGTCTATTGAATACTAAAATAATTAGTTACATAATAGAAATTTATTAAATTTTTTAGAGATTAAATAATTTCCATTAATGATGGAACAATAGTGTTGTAAAAATTATTTTATTGATATAAAAATCAAATAAATGGTTTTGAAAATATTAAAATAAATATCCTTTGAACTAATTAATTTTATCCACAAATTTTATAGATGAATATGACATGTTATGAGTGTATTTATTATTTTTTGTTTAAGTTTATCTTATGTGTCTATTTTTTTAATGTTAAATAAATGAATAGTTTCAAAATTGATACTGTTTATATTTTACAAAAATTACATTTTATTAAATTATTTAAAAAATATAAAAATAAAAATAAAAATTGAAAAGTGATAGTTATAATATCTAAAATTTCATAAAATATCCATTTATGGTCAATTATCACCATATATATAATATTTATAACCATTAAATATTTAGAATGTTATTACCATAATTAAAATTAAATAGATTAACTAAGAGACTATTAAAACGATATAATTTAAATTGGAAAATTTACACATCCAAAATTATTTGGTTGATGAGATTAAAACCCTATACCATATCATATTTTCAATTTGGTAATTTTGGATGTTTTTTGGGTAGGGTTGTTTATTATAAATTATTATTTATAGAGTTTGAAAAAGTGCCCCTCACCACAATAATAAAAGAGAACGTCCTCCCTCACCTACTCATTTCATTTTGAGCCTTAAATATTGGCCATTAACTACCATATTTCCTTATAAAATTACATATTTTCATTATATATGATATGTTAATCTTCAAACACCAAATCTAATTCACTATGAAGAGATTTAGAGGAAGCACATCAAGGATGAGGAAGTCTCTTCTACCGATTCTTTCAGACATCATTTTTCTTCTGCATCTTATTAATTTTTTGTTTCATTGTAATATAATAAATTCAGTATCAATAAAATATAGGTATTTTATTGTATTTATGAAACAAACATATTTCACCTTCTATCCATCTTATGAAATATGAAATCATTGTGCATACATACGTATGGCTTACCGTCTCCATGCCATGGTGTAATCTATTTTTCACCACCACCTTAATGAGGTGGGTATAATGATGGAAATAAAAACTATATATTATTATTATAACATTATACTAATTATTAAATATCATAAATTATCCACTTAAATATCATTCAATAATTTTTGGAATGATATAATCGCTCGTGCGTACGTACGACCTACCATCTCCATGATGCGATGCATTTCATTCAAGATGATCTTCATTAAACAATGATTATATAATAAATTTAATGGATATATATGACATGTATTATAATAATGACATTATTTAAATTATTTAGCTATATCATAATAAGTTGAAGTTAAATTTATTTGATAAATCTTGCATAAGTACAAAAAACTGTCAAACTCAAAATAACGAGTGACAATGAAATATTACTAACAAACAGATGATAATATAATAATATATGATATCATAAAAATGATTATGATTAAATATTAATTAAATATAATTATTTTAATAACTATTCATTATGTTTAGATACATATTAAGGATATCATACCTAAGGTAAGGGATAACTTTTTAAATCTCATTTTTATTTGAGATTATTTATTCAAAAGTATTTACTAGGGTATATTTATCATCCAAATACATGTTTCCAAAATATATATTCCCAAATATTCATTTTATCCATCTATAATTTTTTAAATTCAATTTTAACCATTGTTAGGTTTTTACTAAATAGTTTTAATGGAATCATTTGTTCTTTTCGGTACGAGGTACATTTTGTATTTTCAAGAAAATGTACGAGAAGATTGTTTTTTATCATGTATGGAATGAATGGGTTTTTATGATTTAAAAATTCCTTATTTCCTTTGATCTTCACCTACAATTATACTAAATTATTTTCACATAATATGATTTCTTCAAAAATTGTGTGGCATTTTGAGGAGGGAAAACGTTTTTGAAGAAGAAAGAATATTATCCTCATGATTTATTTTTTACTATTTTCTCAAATATATTTTAAATCTAATATGACACTCAAAAAAATAGGGCAATATTTATAACCTGGTTATTAATATGATTTGATTTTGTGTTATTTAGGAAATTCATTTGATTTATTTCAATAATGATTGAATGATTATTATGAAACCCATTTTATTTCACGGGTTATTCTATGGTAAATGTTTTTGTGTTTTTTTGGAACACATAAGAATGGTTTCATAAAGAAATTGGTTAGACCTATATCTTCCATAAATTCATTGGTTAATGACTTATATATACTGTTATAGACATGAATGGAATGAAAAGTAAATATGGTTCGGTAATACAAGGCTAGAATATGGAGAGAACTCGGTTCAATAATGAAAGTTATCTGTTATGATGGTCTTCGAAATGAGCCTTGACAAATATGAAAATATTTTCCATGCATATTTGTTTATTAAATCAATTTAATGTATTATTCTATGACAATTAGGATTGAATTTCACTTTTTTGATTTATCTAAGGACCTGATATTATGATCTTTTATATGCCGGATATGTTTTTCAATTGTTATATTTTTATGATTATGATATGGATGATATTTCTCTTGTTTACCAATACTAATAATTTGATCTCAACCATTCATATGGTTCTTTTTACCAGGTCATTAAGAATATATTTAAATAAGATATGTCAAAAAGGAGTCTCATTATGAAGAAATAAGTGGGAGACAATGTTGATGGTTCATTAACCAGTTATTTATGTTTCCTCGTTTCTAGAGGCACTTAACATATAGGATCCTAGTGCAGTTTTTGTAATGTTATGTAATAATTTTTTTTTCAATGTTGATGTAATATCTATATGTAAGGTATAAGCTATTATAGTTTATATCAGATCAAAGTTATAGTTAACCATTGGAAACTACGATGAGAAATCCTCAGTAAGAACCCTAAGGATGTGTCTATGTATTGGATAAATTATAAAATTTATGAAATGACCATGAATAACCAAGGATAAAACAAATAGTGTCCTAAATTGAAATTTTATTCTTGATTATGTTGTGTTGTTCTTATGATTAGTGTTTCTGACACAATTCATTCTAGTTTTAGTCAGGGGATAGAACCCAAAGGAATATCATTGATGGTGAATACGATGGGAATGCAATGACAGTACCCCCAAGCAACCAAATGTTATGGGAGTTGGAATGAAAAATATTATATCCATAATCTCAAACCATTATCAAGAAATTAATCATATAGGTATTCCAAATGAGTAAAGGAGGGATCAAAATTATGTTGAATCCTTCATAAGGCAACGATTACCTTCATTTATCGTGTCTTATAATCTATTATTGGATGAAAAATGGATCAGTACCACTTAAAAGTTATTTTGAGTTCTGAAATGTTCTATAAAATATAATTTCATATTATCATTATATTGAATGGAAGTTAAAGCTAATAAATGGTGTAATCTTATCAAGAATACAAGGAAAAAGAGATGGAATTGATTCCATGGAATTGGAGGAGTTCTTGAAATTATTTTTCAACATGTAAACTCATTGTATTCTTAAAACACAGATGTAGAAGGACTTCCTTGGACATAAAAAAATGAATGACAAATCTATTGGTACCTATAAAGAAAATATTAGAATAATTTCAATTAATTCTTCTAGAATATTTATCCAAACTAAGAGTAAAATTGATTTATTCTTTAATGGCTCAAAACTAAGTCCCTGAAGGGCATTAACCCTACGTGACTTCAATAGCTACTGGGAAAATTTTCAATGTGATCTCAAGGATGAGGTGGAAATTAGAGTAACCAATAATTCATATGGGTATGATTATAATGGAATAATGTAATTCAATGGAAAATATAAGGACCACACTGCAAATAAGATGAGTTTTCCATTATGATCAACGTGTGGAACGAAACAATGAGGGACTTTTCATAAAGGAACTAGTAAATGACTAAGTGTGGAGAATAAGGTCATCGGGATTTTGAATACCAATGTGACGTGAAAAAGATGTCTAACGATGAAAATAAAGAAAAGGATAAAAATAAATAACCTCATACACTTCTACGTTACGTGTGAATTGAAATGGGACATTATGCCAATCATAGACCTAATTCAAGGGTTATTGATGATGATCAATGTCAAAAAAATCATAAGGCCATAGACAATTGATGGTCACATGAAATCACTATCGGTGACATGGAGTATGATAATGAAGTGTTAAAAGGTACACATACCATCCACTCTAAATTATAATTAATTTTATTTTATTGTAGATCCACCCACTATTTTATTTCTAATGAATTCTCTAAGGGTATCACCATATTACCTCGACATTTAGATGTTGTGTTAGCTATAACAACTTATAAGGACACAAGGGTCCCATCAAAAGTTTATAATTCTTCTCTGGTTGATGTTTGTGGGAATGTGAGTCATGATAATATTATGATCATTCTTATAGTGGAATTTTATGTGATTCCTAGAATAGATTGAATTTCTCTATATAGATTTCATATCAATTTACATGAAAGATAAGTCACATTTCATATTCCAGTTCAATATATGATCATCTATCAATGAAAGGATGAATATAGCCTTATAGTAGAAATTTCATCCATCTTATGGGTGTTGGTTCCAATAAATGGAGGTTATTTATTTCAATTTTTTTGGAGAAAATCACGATTAAAAATACACCCATTTTATGATATTTTAATGATCTCTTTCCAGAGGTATTTCTAGGTATTCCAACAAATCATGAGGTTTAGTTTTCAATAGAACTCATACCAGGTGCTATACCTATTTCAATAAAACCTTATAGAATGGCCCCAATTGAGTTATCGGAATTGAAGAAGAAAATCCAAGAGAATCTAGATAAGGGATTAATATTCCCTAGACCATCAGAATGGGGAAAACATGTTCTATTTGTTAAAAAGAATGATGAATCATTGAGTCTCTACATTGATTATTGAGAACATAACAAGGTCACTATCATGAAAAGTATCATCTTCCCCGTATTTATCACATTTATGAATAACTATGCGGAGCTCAATACATTCCAACATTGATCTTCATTCACGATACCATCAATTAATGGTATAAATGTAGGATATACCAAAGAAAGAATTCCTCACAAGGTATGGATGCTAGGAATTTATAGTTATGACTTTTGGTCCTACAAATTCCACTCATGTCTCAGTGGATCTAATTAATAGGGTCTTTAAAGGCTATCTTGATCAGTTTGTTTTACACTTTATAAATGATATTATTTTCTATTCAAAGAGTAAGTAAGAACATGAATATCACTTGACAATTGTATCCAAGACCCTGAGAATGGTGATGTTTTATTCCAAATTTAACAAGTGTGATTTTTTTTCATAATGTTACATTTTTTGGACACATAATATTAAGAGATAGGATATCAATGGATCCAGGAAAAAAAGAGGTTATTGAAAGAAGTTCAAGACCAAAACCCGTAATTAAGATATGGTGTTTTCTTCATTTATATGGGTATTATATATGTTTTTTGAATGGTTTTTAACAATTAACAAATCCACTCACTATTTTTACTCGAAAATGATTTATGTTCATTTGTATAGAGAAATGTTAAGAGCATCTAAAAGAGATAAAAATAAGTATAGCCAATGCACCTCTTCTCACACTACCTTTTAGGGGAGAATGGTTTGTGATATAAAGTGATCCATCCATAAATGAATGGGATATGTTCTAATGAAAAATGATATTGTAATTTCTTATGCATCATGGTAGTTGAAAGTTAAGGAGAAAAATTACCCAAATCATGATTTGGAGTTACTTCCCATAATCTTTTCATTAATGATATGGAGGAATTATATTTTGGTGAATGGTGTGTTTTTTATAATAATCAATAAAGTTTAATATATATTTTCAAACAAGAAGGATCTGAATATGTTCCAAAAAAAATGGTTGCAGTTGATTAAACATTATGACTGCTCAATACATTTCCACCCTGGTAAAGCCAACAAGGTGGAAAATTCTTTGAGTCAAAAATACCCTGATAGCTTATTCCTGATGAGGATAATGAAAGGTCCAATATTTATGGATTTGGAAAGGATTTATCTTTAAAATTTAATTGAAGGGGAGAAATATTATATTTTCCGAATAAAGGATCAAACATTTATACAATTGAAGATTAAGGAGGTGCTGAAGGAAGATGTAGATTAACAACAGATGGTGAGAAATGATCTTGAATTTAACCATGATTATGATGAAATATTAAGGTTTAGGAACATATCTTGTATTCCTCCCACAACAGAATTAAAGAAGGAGATATTGGACGAGGCTTGTAGTTATTCATTCTCTATTCACCCTAAAAGAACAAAGATGTACAGGTACCTGAAATATTACTTCTGGTGGGATGGCATAAAAAGAGATGTGTCCAAATATGTCTCTTGATCCAAGGTTTTTCTGCAAGTTAAGGATGAGAGAGAAGTCTACGAGGATGTTATAACAATTACCCATACCATAATGGAAATGGGAAAACATCACTATGTAATTTTTCATCGGTCTTCCCAAAAGATCCAAAGGAAATTTTGCTATCTATGATATAGTTGATCACCTTACAAAGTCAGCACACTTTATTTCTATTAGTGATTATTTATTTCTTGATATTATTTCCATGATAAATGTAACAGAAGTGGTAATATTTCATAGAGTACCGCTTTCCATTATATCTGATCAGGATCGGAGGCTTACTTCAATTTTCTTGGGCACTCATCAGCATTTAGTGGATACAACGTTATGCTTTAGTACTGTATATCATTATCAGATAGATGGTCAGTCTGAGATGACATTTCAAACTCTATAAGACATGTTGAGATCATACTCTATGGATTTAAAAGGTAGTTGAGATTGAAACCTACCATTGGTGGAAATTTCGTACAATAATACATTTTACTACAGTATTCATATGGCTCTTTATAATTCCATCTATGTAAAAATGTGAAGAACTCCAACTTTCTGGGATAAATATGGAGAAATAAAGCTATTAGGACTTGATCTTGTTGATGAAATGGACGAAAATGCCAGATCTATTCAACAACACACAATCAAAGCATAGAGTTTAAAAAAATGATATGCTGACAACTGAATAAAATAGCTAGAGTTTGAAGTGGTTGATAAGGTGTTTCAAAGAATATGTCCTTGTAAGAGAGAAATGACATTTTCAAAGAAGGTAAAGTTGATCCCTAGGTATATCTGTCCTTTTAAAATTATGGATAGTGTTGGGATGGTAGCTTAAAAATTGGCACTTCCACTAAACCTATCTGGATTTCATAATGTTTTATATGTATCTCTCCTGATAATGTACATACCTGATTCATCATATGTTCTATGCTCAGAAGTCATATAGCTGGAGCATGATCTTTCTTATGAAGAACAACTGATAGAGATTCTAGATCATAGTGAAAAAGTTCTATAAAATAAGACCACTCTTATGGTTAATGTTTTATGGAAGAACCACCAATTTTAAGAAGATACATGGAAACTTTAGGATACGATGATGGAGAGCTATCCTCATCTGCTTGTTTTGACATAGTGAATTTCATGGGAGAAATTCAGAATTAGGGGGGTTGAAGGTAACACCTCAATTTTATTTTTTTAAATGGGTTTTAATCTTCAGTAGCTTGTGTTGCACAAAATTCCATATTTAAATGAACCATGATATAGCCTTATTAGAAAATTACCATTACATCCTAGATGTTAGGTTAGTGAGAAGAATTATATCTATCATATAAAAAGGAATTGTAAATTCCTTGGATAATAATTATTTATGAAAAATATAAAGTAGATATTTTTATTTTTGAGTTAATTACTATTGGTAATTAAATTAATGATATATATCTATTTTATAACTAATAAAATATTTTTATTCATCTAATTGATATTTTAATCATATGGTGTCAATAAACCCTATTTCTAGATTAAAACCACACTTTTCTTAAAAAAGGGTAAACTTTAGCCTTTGAATGGAGAACCCCATTTAAATTATGATTCTGACACATTAGTAGTTTTTATATGACATCATAAATATGATATTTTCATGGGGATATAAAAATTTACTTTGACGGAATTTTTAACAAATCATGTTTTGAAAAATATTAAAAACACATTTAAATATAAGTGAAAATATCTTTTTTCATTGAGATAATTCATATGGACAAATTATAATGTTTAATGGATTTAACGTATAAATATAATATATTATTATAAATCAATATAATTTATTTCATTATAAATAATTTTACATTGAATTCAAATGAAAAAACATTTCAATCTTTTGAAAACATTTTTCTTCTAAAAAACTCCTTCTCTCATTCCGAAAACATGATTGATTTCCAATCAATTTGTGAAACTTATGTATTTCAGATTTTTATTACTTTAAAACATATTTTGAATTAGTAGGATCAAATTCTGTTAATATGATACTTTTATTTTTGGGAATTATGAATAGTAACTTTGGTAATTCATTTTATTACCGTGGTTAATGGTAAATTAAGTAATTAAATGTAAAAATAAAATTATAAAATATCCTCAATATCTATAAAAATAATATTTTGCCAATAAATTATACCCCTATCATATATTGTTTGAAATGGAATCACTTTATGAATATTTACCTATTAATATGACATGAATGTAAAAAAACTAATGAATGTGACAAAATATCACAATCTTATTTTATATTAGTATATTAATATTAATATATGTATAAGTAGGAGATAATATCTACTATAGATAGTATGTTAAAATCAAATGGAATTACCTTTATCATATATATTTATTTATAATTTTTATAGATTAAATAATTACAATTGATGATGAAACGATAATGAAAAATTTTTTTTAAAAGGAATATCTAATAAATGGTTTTATAATTATTAAAAGAAACACCATATGAACTAAATAATGTGAAACATGAATTTTCAAGGTGAATATGACATGTTAGTAGTGTATTGAATATTTTTTTGTTATTTATATTCTATGTGGATTTTTTGTAAATAGAGATAAATAAATATTGTTAAAATGGACTCTATAGATATTTTATAAAATTTAAATATTATTATATTATTTAAAAATAATAAAAAATATTTAAAAATTATAGATTGATAATTATAATACCTAAAATTTTATAAAATATCCATTTATGGTCAATTAAAACAATATAAATAAATATTCATAATCATTAAATATTTAGTATATTATTACCGTGATTAACCATAAATAAAATAACTAACTGTAAATTAAAAATATATGGAATAAAATGAAAAAATAACTTAATTTTCTTTAGTTTTTTATGATATTACATCGCTATCTCATTGAATATTCTTAATTGGGAATATTTTGAGGTTTTTTTGTTATGGTTTAATTTTATTATAAATTATTATTTATAGGGTTTCAAAAAGTCTCCCTCAACGTAATTATAAAAGGGCTCCTCCTCCTTCACCTATTCACTTCATTTTGATCCGTCAAAATTGGGCATAACCTATCTTTTTTCTTTATAAACTTCTCTATTTTGATTATATACTTTTTAGTCATCTTCAAATACCAACTATAGTGCTCTACGATGTTATTTTGGGGGAGCATGTCAAGGAAGAGATAATATCTTCTATCGATTCATTCAAAATTATTTATAATTCTCCATACACTTAATTAGTTTTTTCTTTATAAATAAAAAACATAATTATCACTGATAAACTAATATGTTATTATAAATATGAAATTACCATTTTAAACCATCTTTCCATCCTACAAAAAACATAATTGTAGCACGTTTTTTACGTATGTCTTGTCATCCCATTCTTCAAATACTCTAACATATTATGTAAAAAAGGATCTTATATTTGAGATTTCATGATCTTCTCTAGTATCAATGGTTGATAAATCATTTGTGATTGTATTGTTGATGTCCCTTTCCTCATGATGCCCAAGTCCAACCATATTGGGTCATTGATCAATGGATCCCCTTTAATCCTCATCATTTCCAACACAATAGGTTCATTTCTACTTAATACAACAGTGACTTTTGTTTCTCTTTCTAGGTGATAATTAATTGAGCAATCATAGTACTTAATAATTTCCAACCATCTACTGTATCTCATGCTCAATTAATTTTTCATGAAAATATACTTCATTCTATGGTGGTCTATGTATATATCCAATTCTACCACATTATGATAGTTCCTCCATATCTTCATAGAATAAGTATCTACAACCAGATCTTGGTCATTCATTGGATAATTATACTCATGAGGCTTTAACTATCAAGATACATAAGAAATCATCATATCATTGTACATAAGGATGCACCAAATCCATTTTTGAGATACGTCCATAAAAATAATTAATCCTTTTCTATTAGAGGGTAGAGTTGATAGAGATATAGTAAAAAACTCTTCTTTAGATCTTCAAAATGTTATTCACAATCCTTTTTCCAAAAATATGTTTCCCATTTTTGAGTTTAATGGGTTATTTTATTAGAATGTCCTAATGTTTTTTCACTATGATCTTATTAAATCATGACAAACCAAGGAAACTATGATTCATAGTTACTATTTTAGGATGATTACTCTCCTCCACAATATTTATCTTTTCTTGTTCAATTGAGATTCCTCTATTGGTTAACATGTTCCCCATGAAAGAAGCTTTTTGAAAAAAAAATTCACATTTGAGGAACCTTCCGGGTAGCCTCTCCTTACTAATAGTTTTCTATATAACCCCTAGATGATTCTCCTACTCCTCATGATTATTTTAATATATTTGAATGTCATCAATAAAAACTACAACAAATATATAATGGTATTCCTTAAGGTCCCTATTCATAAAATCAATAAATATACTAGAATCATTTGTCAAAACTATATGAATAACAATTAAAATCTCAATTACAATATCTTGGTTGGTAGTTGGTCTTTATAATATATCCTTTATTTTCCCTCAATTTATGATAACTGGATTGAAGATAATCTTTGAGAATAATTTATTCCCATGAAGATTGTGAAATAAATCATCATTCCTTTGGAGAGGGGACTTGTTCTTCAATTTTATCTCCTTATGTTCCATATAATAAATCAATGTATGTTATTACAAGGTCTCTATAGTTGGGATAAATGGAAAGGCTTATAAAACTATTCAAAAGTAGGATTAGAAAACTTTAGTGAGATCCCTGGGATATTTTTAAGCATATGTCTTGGGATGTCTCTATGGATATAGACAAGTATAAAAAAATTTCATGGAATCATGGTACATGATAGTGTGAGTGGTTTCCTAGAACCACATTCCTATAATCATACTACAGGTGAAAGTGGAACTAGAATAGATTTACGTAGTTTAAAGATCTCTAAAAAGGTGCATCAGGCTTGACCTGAGCATAACCTAGTACATGACAATAAGAGTTGTTTCACACAAAGTTTGACACTCCCAATGAATATGCATTGGGAATTAAAAAATTCCATAAAAACCATCATTATGGATTTAAGTATAATATAATTATTAATAACCAAGGATATTCTTAAGGTTTCATATATTAATGAACTATGATCCATTATTTAGATATCCACTAAGTAGTTTTTAATTATTTTGTGGTTCCCCGCTATTATGATTATTTAATACTCTATGGTTTTTTATTAATTAGTTGGAAACCGAAGGAACCATGTAAATGGGTAATGAAATATACAATACAATGATTGTGTTCCTCTGAAAATTAATGTTTTGGTAGATGGAGAAAAAGCACATAGTTATGATCAAAATAATTAATCTAGATATGAAGAATGGTGAACACCAAAAGTGGAATACGATGGAACTTTGATATGTCAGTTCCTTCATGAGGAAAAATCCATATTCATTCATGGGTTCCTCTGAAACAATCAATTCCATGAAAAGGACCAGTACAACTAAATATTTATTTTCCATTCTCCAATGCTCACAGTAAGAAAAATTCTCTCTTTTGTCTACAGTCTAAAGGGCGAGGCAGATCAATAGTGGAATCTTATTAATTGTATAAGGCGATAAGTAGAAATTGAATCCATATATTGGGAAGATTTTAAGAAATTATTTTCAAATACCTATTTTCCTCATATTATTATCACGAATATTTTAAAGAAGTTAATAGATCTTAATAAGAAGGATAATGAATCAATTGATTCCTATGAAGAAAAATTTTCTTGTCTTGTGATGTACTGTTCATGAATTATCATCCAATTCAAAAGAAAAATTGATCAATTATTTGGTGGCCCTAATCCAAGTATTTCAGTGGGCTTATCTATAATAGAAATTATAATATATGAATAAGATATTTTATTTTCTATCAAGGTTGAAATGGTAGTTGGAATTTCATATCAATCTCATGGTTTTGACAAGATATAGATGGCAGAGTTTAAAGAAAAATCTAACAACCATTGTAAAAAGAATATGATCCTTTCATTATGAATAATATGTGGGACAATACATTGATGGAATTGTCTTAATGGGGATAATAAATGTTATTTGTGTGTAAGAGAAGGTCATCGAGAGACTAAATATTCATGTAATGGATGAATTTATCTAAAGATTCAAAAAATGAGATAGCCGCAGAGAATGCACCTCCCATACTTTAGTGTTTCAATTTAATATAGTACGATCATTATGACGACAAGTTCCCCAATACAAGTATATATGTATGTTAAAATCCACAAAAACCTATGAGTAAAAATGTAAAAGGTAAATATTATGAAATCGTAGTGGATAAAGTGAATCATGAGAATTAGGAACACATTCCACCCTTCATTAGTTAGGATTTTTTTGAATTTGTATGAATAAGCCTATTTAAAATATAATTTCTTATCCATTTGGGAAGTATAATTTAATTTTAATCCTCTATATTTATTCTAGATTAATATGTTTACAATTTATATTCTACTTGTTTAGGGATGGTGTAAGATCCCATGTTTTTAGACCAAATAGAATTCCAATTGAATTCGAATTATTACAATTCACTAGATTTGATGTTTTTAAAACCCGGATTTAGAGAACAATTATGAGAGATTGAATATTCCAATTTGACATTTTTTTGAAATGGTTAAATTCCTGAGGGGTCCCATTGGAATCTTGTCTTGTCTGGAGAGAACTAGACCCAAAAAAGATGGTTTCAAATGGGTCTAAATAAGGTGATTTTTTTTGAAACTTTGTGGCCCTAGTATGAAGGAATCATGCGGCTCTAATATACTATTATCCTATCATTTCCTTTTAGTGGAAGAGTTAGTATCAAAGCACTATTCACTACACGGTTGGCCTATAGATTCCAAATAGTTTCATCTTCCCCAGTGGGGTGTCTCAAGTTCCCTTTAAAGGGTTCATAGTTTATGCATGGTATGATAAAACATGTGGCCTAAACCATGTAACATGACCCTATTTTAAAAAGTTTAATTATTTATTTAAATTTAAAATAATAGAATTAAAAAATATTATTTCTCACCTACTCATCCTAATACTCATGATACATCACACTAACATTGTCCTTGGAGTAGTGGGATACCCCCCTCTATGGCCCCCACTTATATAAAATAATTCCAATAGATTTCTTGGAGATTCTATGTTGAGGCCTTAGGGAATGCCTTCTCCTATGTCGTCTTCCTCTCTTTGGGTTGATTCTTGTTCACCTCGTCTCCCTACCAATTCATCTGAAACCCTATGGAAGGGGTTAACACCATCAGTTGTGTTTCTTTTAGTTCTATGGTGTGTGAAATGATTCTCAAAACTCTTTTTTGCAGGTTTACGAGTTCTTCACTGAAGTAGATGGGTTTCAAGTTTTTTAGGTTTTCCTCTAGCATCCAATGTATGTTATTACTCACTCTATTTTTTTAGAATTCTTTATGGGTCCATTGAGTGATTTAGGGTCCCTGATATACATTTGTAGACTGTTTTATGAATCTATGAAGGCTTTCACTGATATACATCAGTATGTATATATATATATATATATATATATATATATATATCATCTAGGTATTTATTCACACACTATCAGGGGAATATGTACCTTTTATTCTGGGGTATATATATATATATTAATGTATATTGGTCCTATTGTGGAGTGATCCTTTTCATTGAAGATTTTATGTGAGAAAGTGTTCGACTAGGCTGGTATTATCCTGAGGATGGATCCATAGCATTTCCCTTTAATTTAACAATGAATTACTTTCATTCACGATGATTATTTGATAAATTGAATTTTTAAATTTTAATTAAATTCTTAGTTATGAAAAATGTTTTATTTTAGAAACAATTTCATGAATTTATAATAAACCCCCTTCATTGTATGTGTGCTAGATTTTAAGCCAGAATGGGTAGATTTGATGATTAATGAAAGTTTGGATTAATTATTTGATGTTTTCCTTCTTATTTGTTGATATAGTGTGATGTAAGTCATGTTTTGGACAAGGTATCTAATGTATAAAGTAAATGGAGTTTTAATTAATAATTTTTACAGAGCCATTGAACCATTTATGTGTGATATAACACATCTAAATTATAATTTTCATTTTTTTGAACCAACTAAGGAGTGTTTCCCTAATTCTTCTCTACTAGAGGAATAATAATTATAACTATAGGGAATTTTTTCCAAGTCTATATATCAGTTTCCTCCCTATAATATTGATGCTTTTAACTAAATGGTAATTATGAAACAAAAATAGATTGTTTGGAGATATCCTGCCTCCTTACCTAAAGTCATGTTAACATTCCATGAATTAATTGGATGAATGGATTAAATTTTAAACAGTTAAAATATTTGGAATACTCTTTTTATAGGTGGGAATTGTTTAAAGGGTCAATTAAAAAAACATGAAATTTGGGTCAGTTAACAGATGTTATTTTTATATGTGTTGAATGTGAATTGTAATAATGAGTGAGTATACTCTTTAGTTTCTTATATTATGGATTGGGATAAATGAGTGGGTATAATCATGATATGTACTTGGATATGTATTTTTGATTAATGTGTGGGAATACTCATTAAATGATTTTAAGGTAAATTCATATATATGAGTGGGTAGACTCATATACTGTTCAATGTTAAATGATATGAAATGGAAAAATGATTATATAGATGCCATGGATGGCTCTCCATGGGCCTTTAATGTGGTAGTGGATTCCTTTGGCTGAGTATTCCCCTTATGACTTATTTCCATGGGATGAATTTTGGCTTTTCTAGCCCTTGGATTCAACATTCTTGGACTCATGTATGAAATGACTGGCATAAAATGATCCTTGGAGCATAACTTGTTCCTAACTATGTTTTCATCAAGATTCTCCAAGGACTTGAATAGGATTATTTGGTCGTTGAATCCAATGATCTGGCCCTTCATGGTTTAACTCTTTACATATGACTTGGACATGAGGTATGTGATACTTTTTTTATACATATAGGCCTTGGAAAATTGGGACATGTGTGATTATATGGATCGACCATGAATGGTATGAATCTTCTTGTTGTATGGAACGATCCTGATTGATATGGCACGTGGGATATATATAAATTTCATGGTGGTATGAATTTTTTTAATGAATTTCATGTTTTTTGTTTTTTATTTTGGCATTATTTTCCCTCATTATGGGATCTTTAATATCTTGTGCAGGTATCCTTGAGGCTTATTTCAATGACATGGGTTTATCAGTTTACATGCCAGGGAAATATTTACTTTCTTTTAATGTATATATGTTTGAATACATGTTTCTATAATTTATATGGCATGATTTGGAATGGTCCGGACACCACGGGTGATGTCCTACTGAGATTTTATCTGAAACCCTGATTGGGTACCTTTGGTACCCGAGTAGAGCTTTTTATCTATAGGGGTAGGGACCTTTTCATGTGTTTTTTTATTTTACATTAGGCGATTAGTGCAAAAGACTATGTGAGATCTCAGGATTATCATGGAGATCATCTTTGAGATTTTTAATTCTTAAATTTACATGAGTCATGAATTGTAAAACATGATGTTTGTTTCCTTATTTAGATTATGTATCATCAATTGTACTTGAAATTTTTTTATAAACTGGAATCAACCATTTTTTATTTTCAGTTGATATAAAAAAATTTCCCCACTAAATTATCAGTTCCATATACTAATAAACAGTTCCAGTACTATGAAATTAGGGTATTGTATGCATTCTATCACATATTAGACCCTTTCAGTAATTCGACAGCCTTTGGAGTTCGTGGATACACTGCTGAGGCAATGTGGTGACCAGTACAACTACCTATTTAGTGTTATGTTGGGCCAATACATTATGAAGTGGTATCAAATATTTTTTTTCATTGTCTTACAATTTTTTTCTAGTATAATGGAGACTAGGAAAGTGTTGGTGCTTAGTAAATATCCATTATTGGGACTAATCACCCCATGTATGGGAAATGACCAAGTGGACATTGCTGATATTATTGTTCATGTTTTTGATATTACAATTGACTGTTATTTCACATTAAGGTATTGGTGTATCTTATATAGCTTAGGATTTAGGAAATTTTATATAACATTCCCCTTGTCTTGGTATGGAATGGATAGAGAATTTAATTCATTATTATAAGCACAAATAAATTCACATACCATGCATATATCATTTTATATATTTATGTTAGTTGAATACTTTTGGATTTCAATTGTGTACCTTGAGTGTAATTCCATGCCATTGATTTTATTTAGAATTTGTATTATATAATATTCTGGGGTGTTTTTTTGAGAATGTTAGTTTACTTTCATGAAAAATATTCCATGCTTCCTATCTTTCATATATTTAATTCACCTATATTATAACATGCTTCTATGTTTAGTACTTATGAGGAACATCGTTTATTTGATTATGTATGGTTGCTTGACAGGTCAACAAGTTAGTGGTTGGGAAAGAAAAGGAGCCAATTTTTTATTTATAGGTGTATGGTCACCTTATAACCATGAAATGGTAACCTATATATTAAGACCATCCTGGCTACAAACAATATAAATTTTAAGGAAGATGTGATTAAGGATTCTAAAGTTATGATGTCAAAGTTTATTTCCTTGCAATCAATGGGATCCAATTTTCATTTTATGAATTGTATTGGAACATCATTAATTGTGAAATGAAATCCCATATTATGTGATAGTGAAAAATTTATTTCTAAATGGTGTAATTTGAAATCTATTTAAATTTGATCTGAAATCAATTCTGTAACTTCTTAATTCACAACTGGAACCATGTAGGTCAGTTGGGGCCTGTTTTTTGTGATATCATTTAGAGGGTGTTTTGAAGCTTTTAATGATTAACAAATGTTATTGCGTTTCTTTATAATGAACCTAGGTTGGATTAATATGACCTTTATAGGTTTCCTTATCTATTAAAAATAATTTATTTGATAAATTTTAAAATTATGACAGGATGATAATTTTTTTTAATGTATAAAATGTATGCTTGATGAGACATTAAAATTTTCTCCCTTGGGGCACTGGTTAAAATCATGTTCCAAGTGTTTTTTAAATGGTAATTGATGTTTTTAATTAAATCTTGTGTTTGAGTAAATAATTAAATATGAATAAGTGAAATTATATAAAAATGGAACATGTAGTGGTATCCTTTTTTTAACCCTCTTGTAAGGGTTTTTTGGTCTTCTCTTCATGTTCCATGAAATAGAAGTAGGATAATTATCCATAGGCCATATTGTATTTTGAAATGTCTTCAATGGAAGGCTTTTGAGATAGGTGAAATCTTATTTTTATGAACTAGAGAAAGGGTTTATGTTTATGATTTTTAAGGGGTTATCCCATAGTAGGTATAACCCTTGGATCATGAAATTCCTTACTTATACCAGGATCTTTTGATGTTTTCTATCATTTGGGTATTTTTTACCAAGAAGAATTTTTTATTTTAAATGGAAATACGTGGTTGGATGGGTTTTCAAGGAATCTTGACTCATGACATGGGAATGAGAATCATCGAACACTTTGTTTAGTGGATTAGACATTCATTGTGAATTGTTAGCTACTCTGGAGGTCGTGTGAACCTCTCTTTTCTTATGTTTTGGATGACTCAATACATCATCGTCTATGTTAATGGAAATTTGAGAAACATTACTCTATGTTAAATTTTATTGGATAGTCATATGATACATTATTTCATGGTGAGGATATCCTGTGGATGGTATTAAGGATGTGTCATTTCTTATCACGATCTCGGGGTAGTGTGAGTTGGTATAAGCAGTACCAGTAGAGTTGAGGAATGACGTAACAAACATATTGAGTTTAGTGCAATCATTGAGCCTTGATCTGTTTTGTGTGTCCTCATGTCAACTTCAATGTATATTGACTTTTGAATTAAGGAAACCTGTTCATCAAACTTCTTGGGCGGACTATTTGGGACTCGAGTGTTTTGGCACACCGGTAAGTTAGATTTCGACATTCATGCCAAATGAATTCACATTGTGATCATGGATCAGATAAGATTAAAAAATTAAATTAATATGAATAAAACCTATCATTATTCTGAGGGGATATTATAACCCTTATTTTTCAAACATGTACACTCCTATGGTGCAGAGTGTCATATTAGTGCTGGTAAGCATGTCCATCCAAGTAGAAGGAGTACAATTGAAAACAATCATTCAGAAATGGTTAATTTTTCAGATAAGCGTTTGTGGATGTTGGTATGTTAAAATTTTAGTTCTTACTCAATATCAATCATTGGTATGGTTGGATATGTTTTCATCCTATGGAAATACCACTGGTCTTGAAGGTACATCAATGATAATTTTTTGAGTGATCACAAGACACCTCGGGTGGTAATGGATTGTGATTTGTTAATGGCGACATGTCGACAGGAGAAGCCGATCTTCCTCTATATAATTTTAAATGTAGTGTTTTGTAATGATCTTCTTGTTATCAATTGGTTTCCTATATGTTTACTCATCTGAATGATATGAGCAAGTACCCTATCATCATGTCAACCTAGATCCACAAATAGAGCATTGTTCTTACATCGAGATAATGTTTTATAAATCTATGGTCTATTTTGGTATCTCTGTCAATATTTTATGCTAGATGCATAGATCTTTAATGGATTGGATAGTTCATATTGATACCTATATTCTTGTGTTGGAATTCCTTTGAAGGACTGTTCGACACCAGCTGTTTCCTTGAGAAGTTACACCCTGGTAGATGATGTTATGGGCTCAGTCAATCATCTGATGTGGACATTATGAACTTGTTTTGATATCTCACCTCTATATATGTAGTATGTGATACCATAGGTTACATCTTTTCACTGTAGATTAATGAGTCTACGGTTACATTAGTCTGGTTATCGAGATCAGATGTGGTCTTTAAAAGGTAAAAAATTCTACTGGTATGTATCTGGTTTACCCCATTGTTTCTACAAAGGAATGACTGATTAAAAATAATGAAGATATTTTTTAAGGAATGAGTTAAACTATAATTCGTGTATGGAATTCAATCAATGCATTTATTTTAAATGTATAATTCCTTGTAATGAGCTTTTGTATTTATGTTTAAATTTTTCAGAATTCTAAGACAAGAATTTAAAAATAGTCAGCTGGAGTGGCTTGACTCGTTTCCTTTTGGTTAAACATATGCAGTTGGTTAAGAACCTATTTTGAGGCACATCATTATTTCAAGGAGAGTGCATTTTAATGGCTAGCTATGTATTCTTAGAAGCATAGGACAAGTATCAGTTTGGTTGATTGGGATTCAATCATTCTCTTTATAGGAGTTCCCTAAAAAAACCTCGAGTGTAATCATGTATTATTAGATAAATAAATATAATGAGAAGAATAACTAGAACTCTATGGATGTTTACTCCTCGGAAACACCAATATTGTTGGTGTCGTGGATTGGAATTAGGCATTAAATGGTAAGACCCTTGGTGGAGAGAACCATTTGTATATTGTTTAAAGAGTCAATGGTAACGACCCAGACCCAAACAACCACCCGAACAATGATAAACGGGTCGGGCGATACTACCTTAAGCACACCTCCCTGAATTTCAAAGGCTACCACATAGCAGTGGGGGGTCTTATAGGTATCATGGGGAGGCTATACCTTCTTGAAGGATAATAACAATGGTATTGTTCCATGTATAACAATAAAGATGCAGCATAATAAATGACTCAGGAGATTCAAACTAGACCTGTAGAGGAGAAGCACAGTCAGTATCAATAAATAGAAAAAGTAGTAAATATACACAACAGTAGCAGAAATAAACAGAACATCATGATGATCACATGTAACTACTACTGAGCAATAAAACATGCATCCAAATAAGGTCAAACATATCCATATATAGAAAGGGCGCCAATTGATAACCATCTGTAGATACAAAACTAGTAAGCATGCTGATACAATAAATAATGGAAAACATGGTAAAATCCATCTAGGAAAGAACTCAAGGTCTATAACATCTCCATTAAACATCTAATATAGCCCAGCTCCTGATGCTGGACTCTTTCCTGCACATAATCCATAAAGTCTGCACGCGCCCCGAGGGGCCTGTGCAGGGTGTGAGACAAATCTCAGTAGGATACCACCCAATGGTACATACCAAATATAAGTTTTTAAGAAGACATGTATTTATAGGGAAAGTAGTAAATAGAACAATTTACAAATAAACACAAACTCCAGTGGTGCTCAGTACCAACCAAGGAGTGTCACCTACTTCGGCCAATTCCAGAATACTTAGTCATGTATCCCAGTACCATGTGCCCCCTGACACTGCGTGTCTCAAGTACTGATGTCCCGAAGGAACACCCTACATCAGTAACCCGGAGTAACAGTGATGTATATATTCAAATATGTAACTGGAGGAACAATGATTTCTGCCCTCAAATAACATAACAGATGGGGCAATGATGTCTGCCCGCAAATAAGGTACCCGGAGAGACATCGATGTCTTCCCTCAAATAATTGATAGCATCTACCCCTAACCCGATAGCCTCAATACTATCCCCTGAAGGCTACTCACCTTCCACAGAACATCATATTTCAAGCACCTCCAAACCAATAGTACCTAAACTGCAACTAATGGGGGCCTCTCCCCACATGAGGGGTCAAAACCACCTCATCACAGTGTCTCTCTGTGTGAACACTACTCAAAGTTTCTGGGTGAGCGGTAATCACCAAAATAGTACCCAATCCACAAAACCTATTACACCGCGTGTGCCTGCGGCCATCCCGCTCAAGTCTGATGGCCTTGAAATCCCAAAAACCCAGGCTATTCCCAACCTGACAGTCATCCTGCCTCAAACCGATGCCCATGAAACCCAATCCCATGGTCAGAACCACCCAACGTAACCCAGGCCAAGACCAACCTGTGATCAACATCACTCAACAATATCCGGGCCATTCCCAACACAACCAAAAGGGTTACAACATATGCAATTCAGCAATTACATATATAATACATTTAACAGAACACATAAACCGGAGAAACAAACTAAACTTTTTAATTGCACTAACCCGATCGTAATCAAATGATAGAACTAAGGTCTTTGATGCCTCTAATAGTTCGTGTCAAGGTTTAATAACTTAAATCAACATTTTAAAACAATATAATTAAAATATAACCATTTTGGAATCCCCCGACCAAAATTCCCCGATGGGAAATAGCCCCTCACCTAGCCCCGATCAAGAAAAAATGGTAACATGGAATACCCAAAGGAATACCATAGGAGAAAAATCAATACAAAATGTAATAGAAGATAAAATGGTCCCACTCAAAATACCCAAAAATGCAATAAAGGCCGCATCACCCAACTGTGCATGAAAACACAAAAAGAGGTATGCACCACCTACCTGAGACTTGTACGATGATACTCCTTCGATAACAACCTCTAATTATGTATAAAACATGGTAGATCTACAAAAGAATCAAAACCCCTCATACACTAATAACTCGTTCTAGAACATAAATTTAGTAGAACGGATCAAGTGGAATCAAGGACTTACATAGGGGGTTACCACTCATCTGCCGGTGATTGAATCGGGGTTTAGATGAAGAAATGGGAATAGATTGAAGTCCCAGCCAGCTATTCGTGTTTTCCAAATGAAAACCACTGCACCCTGCCTCAAAATGAGGCTACTACCCATTTTAATGAAAAAAATAAAGTACACGACATGTACTTCATGACTAAACATAGTGTATATCATTTAACTTTTCATATGGTGGTTGGAAATTTGCAGACCTACTTTCCAGAACCTTCCAACATGAGTACACGGCAGGTAACTAGGGGTACACGACGTGTACTTGGTATTTTTTTCTTTGTCGACTTACCCACATTCCGTGTATTTCAATTATACATAGCTAGACTACACGACATATCCAGGAAGGACATGACGTGTACGTGGTTAAATGATTCTACCTGGCCAACAGGCCTACATGACATGTAGATCCCTCATACACGGCCAGACTACATGGCATGTACAAGGAGGACACAACGTGTACATGGTTAAAGTATTCTACCCACCCAATAGGCCTACAAACCTTGTATGGACTCCACACGGTCCCGAGTACAGGTCATGTTGAAAACTACATGCCGTGTATTAAGAAATTTCAAAATAGTCATCACACTACATGTACTGGGCAAGGACATGGCTGGTCACTAACAAAACATATACACGGCGTGTACTTAATGTACACGGTGTGTAGTCTTGAAATTTCCAAAAACTGCTGAATTTCTCTAGTTTTCTCAGGGGCATGTCAAAAATTCAAAAAGGGTCAGGATTTTGACTCGTTCTAAAAACCCGGGTTCTTATAATCTACCAACCTTAATATATCTCATCCCCGAGCTATCATACGAAACATGGAGATGGCACCGAACCTACCACCCTGATCAAAGAAACATGGACTTCTTCGATCTCAATGGTCCTGGCTAAATTCCTCAAGGGGATCCCCACCTTAAGAATCAACTAACACAGTCTCAACACGACAAAACTCAAAGTAAACAAGGTTCAATAACCTGTTTTCCAGAGTTACAGTCCTTCCGTGATGCATCGTCACCCCTGTGCCTCATTGGTGCTCCTGTGTCGTTCACGACACCCAACGTATCTCGCAGAGCATAGGTATCTGCCTCAATGGGGTCCTGGTGCCTAGTACCTCATGTAACCCGCATACTCGATGCCCTGATGCCCACAATACCTCAACTAACCTGCATCCTCAATGCCCTGATGCCCATGACACCTTAGGTAACCTGCATCATCCATGCCCCTGATGCAACACATATCATACATACAGATATATATATATATAGAAAACGCACCCGATATGGTGCCAATCCCACTGACTAGCATCTAGTATGTCCACATAGATCCTGTGCATCACATGCACTCAAAACAGAAATTCCACTAGAGGTCATGCCAAAAGGAAACATGAAAATCATGGCCACGCCCACGGTGTACCTCTAACCATCGTCGGCTCACCAGCCTGCTCAGCTTCTAGAAGCTCCATAACATGAACCTGGCCTAATTTACATTACCTGATGCCTGAACTCCCTATGATTCTAATCTAGCCACCAGCCACTGCCCCCTTTGCTTGATCCCGCTGTCTCTGTTATGTCCACCACATGCAGCTGAACCTCGACTACCCACTCATGGTACCGAACATGAACCAACTCCATATGTCACCGTTTGTCCTAGTCCTTTCCTACCAGCTATCTGAGAAGGCTTCCTGTAAATCCTCTCAATGTGACCAACCTTTCCACATGGACGAAACTCTTTTAGAGGCCTATCGCACTGAGTCCGAACATGTCCTGGCTGTACACACTGAAAGAAAACCACTAAAGAACTGCTACAAGGTGGTCTAGCTCAGTCCTTGGCCTGATTTCCCTACTAGAACTCATCTCATCCTCACTTCTTGTCATCTAAGCCCTCACCTGAAGCCATCTTCTGAACAACCTGAGGCTTATCCGGATGGTTTCCCTCCTCTATGAGCACCTGATTCACCACATCTGAAGAAGAACCAAGCCTGAAGATATTCACTTAGATCCAAATGGCATGTCGTAATTCATCCTCGAAGTACCTCACTTTAGCCGCGTCATCACTTACTATACCTGGTGCAATGTGGGACAGCTCAGTGAATGTAGCAGCATAGTCCATGATAGACATGTCTCCCTACTAAAGACTCAAGAACTCTTGAGCTCTTAATTCTCTCAGTGTCTCTGGGTAATAGTGCACAAAGAACCTGTCCTCAAAGTCCTTCCATGCCAGTCCCTCATGCCTACGAGCCTAAACCTGCACATCCCATCAATGATTTTCCAGTCCTCGTAGCATGTATGTTCCCATCTTGACCCTCAACCCTGTAGGTATCTCGAGTTTCTCGAAGATCATTTTTATACTCTCAATCCAGTTTTTAGTCACCTACAAAATACCCTCACCTTGAAAAAGCGGTAGGTGTTGCGACTGGGACTCCCGCTTCAGATATTCCATATAAGGCTCTATACCCTGCACGCCTCTATGTATCCCCTACAAGTCTCGTGCCAAGATATCTCAGAGTTGATCGTCGAGCTATGGTCCAAATGCTACAAATCCCAGCTGTTGTCATGCCTGCACTAGATCATGGACCTGATCCTGTCCCTGAGCCTATACCCACGGCTCCTACCCTGCCTGCACCAGATCCTAAACCTGTCACTTCATCTGCGACATTGTACCATCTCCCATCAGATTCTCTATCTATGTCACCCAAAAATGAACCCGTTGAATACCATAAATGATCATAAAGCCTATATATATAACATTATATATTCAACGTAGATATGAAAGTAGTAAAAAAAACCCACAACTACCACCCTTACTCTCCCCCACCGCAACCATGCCACACGGCATCCCAGCCTCATGGCCTCCTTACACGCCCCTGACAGAGCCAAGTATCAAAAGTACCTTGTGCCATGCCCGTCCTGACAACTAGTGTTGCCTCAAACCAACAACCGAGTCACCCAATCATAGTGATCAAAATCACCTCAACTGATAGTACCAGCTAGCTCGTACCAGACCCAGACCCAAATACCCTATCACATGCAATTATAAAAAATATAAATCATTTAATACACATTGGAACAACAAGAAATACAATCATAAATTTCACCTATTATCATTTCAAATCATACAAAGCATGGATATTGATTTTATTCTCATGACATTATCACTTCATAAAGCATATGTGTCGTTATGGAATTGAAATAGCCTAAAAATATTCCTATCAAAAGAAAAGAAAACAATCCTTGCCATACCAGGACATGGTCTAATTTTCCCTTACCGTACCAATTCATGGGTTACATATCACAATCAGTAACATCCCACACCATGTGAGCTACCAATGTGGAAATCATATAAACTGTAATCTTAGAAAAACGCAAACAGAAATTCCCACCCAAGGTAACATGGTCAATCCCTCATACAAGGGGTTGCAGGCACCCAAGCACTAGTTAAAAACCCAGTTCTTGTAACAAACTATCTCCAATATACCGTATCCCAAATAGTAAAACCAGCAGAAATAAAAGAGATGCCTCAATCTCATTAGTAGACAGTAAAACCCAGGTACTAAATCTCTATCATTAACTCATCTGATAACGCTTTGTAATGACCCGGACCCAAACAAGAACCTGAACAGTGCTAAACGGGTCGGTTGCTACTACCTTAGGCACACCATCCCGAACGCCAAAGGATCCAACTAGTAGTGAGGGTCTTATAGGTATAGTGGGGATGCTATACCATCTCTTATGATAATAATAATGGTACTGGTCCAAGTATAACAATAAATATGCAGTAGAATAAATGACTCAACAGACTATAACTAGACCCTTGGAGTGGAAGCACATTTAATATCAATAAACAGTGGAAACAATAAATATACACAATATTATTGGAAATAAACCCAAGAGAATTCTAATCACATGTAACAACTATTGAGCTACAAAAAATGCATCCAAAACATGTCATACATGTCCATATATAGAAAGGGCGCCAATGGATAACCATATGTAGCTTCAAAACAAGTAATCATGCTGATACAAAAAATAAAGAAAAACAAGGTAAACTCGAGCTTGGAAAGACCTCAAGATCCACACCATATCTATGCTAATAAATCCCTGCTCCGAAAGCTATCCTCTTTTCTGCACACAAATCCATAAATTCTGCACACGTCCCAAAGGGCCCGTGCAGGGTGTGAAATGAATATTAGTAGGATACCACCCAATGGTACATATCTAATATAAGTGTTTAAGTTGGTGTTCATTTATTTGGAATGAAGTAAACAGAAAAATGTACAAATAAACTCAAAATACACTGGTTCTCAGAAGCCACCATGGAGTGTCCCCTGCTTCAACCAATGCCGGAATTCTCTGTCATGTAACTAGGAACCATGTTCCCTCTAACATCGTGTGTCTTAAGTACCGACGTCCCAAAGGAACTCCCAACAGTAGTAACCCAGAGGAATAATGATATCTATCCTCAAATAAGTAACTGAAGGAACAAAAATGTCTGCCCTCAAATAACGTAAACATAGGGACAACGTAGTCTGCCTTCAAATAAGGGACCAGGAGGGACAACAATGTCTGCCCTCAAATAACGATGAGTCTCTGCCCCCAACCCGATATCCACAATGATATCCACTAAAGGTTCCTCACCTTCAATGTGGCTTCCAACGTCAAGCACCCCCAAACCAATATTATCTAAACAACAACTAATGGGGGCTTCTACACACACGAGTGTTCAAAACCACCCCATCACGGATTCTATCTGTGTGAACACTACTCAATGTTTCCGGGTGAGTGTTAATCACCAAAATATTACTCAATCCACAACACCTATGACACCTCGGGTCCCTGTGACCGTGCCGCTCAAGTCTGATGGCCTTGTCATCCGAGTAACCCAGGCTATGCCCAACCTGAGAGTCATCCAACCTCAAACCGATGCCCATGACGCCCAATCCCATGGTTAGAACCACCCAATGTAACTCGAGCCAATCCCAACCTATTATCAACATTACTCAAAAATATCTGGGCCATTCCCAACACAACCAAAAGGGTTTAACTTATGAAATTCAGAAATTACATATATAACACATTTAATAGAACACATAAACAGGCAAAACAAACTAAAGAGTTGAATAGCACTAACCCAACAGTTATCAAATGATAACACTGAGGTCTTGAATGCCCCAAATAGTTCATTTAAAGGTTTAATAACTAAAATCAATATTTTAAAACAATATAATTCGAATATAACCATTTTGTAATCCCCTGACCAAAATGCCCTGATGAACAATGACCCCTCACCCGGCCCCGCACAAGAAAAACTGGTAACAAGGAATACCAAAAGTCATTCCATAGGTCAAAATTCAATTCAAAATGTAATAGCAGATAAAATGGATCCCTCTCAAAATACCCGAAAACACGTTGTAGGCCACATCACCCAAATGACCAAAAAACACTAAAAAAGGTATGAACCACCTACCTGAGACTCGTACAATGCTACTCCTCCGATAACTGCCTCCAGTTAATCCTAAAATGTGGTAGATCTACAACATAATCAAAGATGCTCAAACCCCAATAACTTGTTCTAGAACATAAATTAATAAGAATGGCTTGAGGGGAATCAAGGCCTTACTGAGGAGGTTCCAACACATCTGTCTGTGATTGTATCAGGGATCAGACGAAGATCCGAGAAGATATTGAAGTCCTTACCCTCTATTCACGTTCTCCGAACGAAAAACGCTACACCCTGCCTCAAAATGAGACTACATCCCATTTTAACGAAAAAAAGATAGTACATGGCATGTACTTAATGACTACATGTCGTATATATCATTTAATTGTTCATATGGAGTCTAGAATTCCACAAAATTACTTTCCAGAACCTACCGACATGAGTACACGACGTGTACCTAGGGGTACATGGTGTGTAATTGGTTTTCCTTCTCTTCCTCACGGTCTTACCCACACGCCATATATTTCTCTCATACAAAGCCAGACTACATGATGTGTCTAGGAAGGACACAATGTGTACTTGGTTAAATGATTATACTTGGCCAACAAGACTACACGCCATGTATATTTCTCATACACGGCCATACTACACAACATGTTCAAGGAGGACATGGCGTGTACTTGGTTAAACAAATATACTTGGCCAATAGTCTTACATGCCATGTATTTCATACACATGGTCACAGGTACAGAGCATGACGAAAACTACACGCAGTGTAGTAAGAAATTTCTATATGGTCATCACACGACATGTACTCGGCAGGCACACGACTGGTTACTTTCCTAACATATACATGGCGTGTACTTAAAGTACACCACGTGTAGTCCGGAAATTTCCAAAAACTACCAAATTTCTCCAGTTTTCGTATGGACAAGTCAAAAATTCAAACAGGGTCAGGATTTTGACCCATTATAAAAACCCAGGTTCTTACAACAATGATGAGATTATTTCATTGGATTAGTGGAATCAAGTAATAATTGTTTTTAATATTCATATGGAAATATATCAATGGACATGGTTTTGATTTCTTATGTTTTGTATGCTAAAGAAGGGCTTTGAGGTGCATTGGAGGATATTAAATGTAGGTCCATGATTTGAACACGACATCAAGTACATTGTAGGTTGGGTGATGTTTCTATTATTCCAAAAGGATTCATAGGGATGAGAAGTTATAACGTTAGTAGATTTTATAATCCCATATTTTTTAGACTATATGGAATTACAAGTTTATTATAATTTCTGTAAATTACTAGAAAATACGGTTTTAAAATAAGGATTTAGAACAAAATTCTAGGAGTTTTAATCCTCCAATGAGATTTTATTTAAACCTTTAAGATGATTGAGGAGTATATTTGGTGTATTGATGTGTTTTGGGGGTTTGTACCAAAAAAATGAGGTTTTAATGGGTTGATAATTGGGCTCACAGTTTATATGATACTATGCGTCCCCCATCAAGAAACTGGGCAGCCTCATGTAGGTGGATAAGGGCTGCACGAATGAGTTGAGAATTATTTACTAAACTATGTACCTACCCAACATGGTTAGTGGAAGAGGGAATACCTATGTACTAGAAACAACATGGTTGGCACACAGTTTCCTAACCATGTGGTATGGACATGTGGGGTGCCTCAGGTGCCCAGTAAAGGGCACACAATTGGAACATTACTTGATAAACAATTCAGTCTAAACAATACAATGGGTCCCTATTTAAAAAATTAATTATTTATTTAAAATGAAAATGAAATAATTAAAATCGATTATTTCTCCCCTCATCCTTTTGTCTCACGACACCAAACCCTAGGGTTCCCCTTTGTGTTGTGTGAAACCCCTCTCTATATCCCTATTCAATCAATGAAATATAATAGATTTTTTGAAGACTTTTGGTCAAGGTATCGAGGAATTATTTCCCCTCCCTACTCTCCATTTCTTTGGGCCACTTATTATTCTCCTCATTACCCTAACTATATTTCTAAAACACTAGCTTTAGGGTTAACACTAATTGTTTTGTTTTTTTTTGGTTCTAGGACAAGTGAAAGGCGTCTTGGGACTCCATTGTGTGGGATTCGGTTTTGATACCAAAGTCAATGTGTCTCAGGTCTTTTTGGTTTTCCTCCACCATCCTAGTTATGGTTTAACTTCCACTATTTAGTTCCACACCAATTTTATGGGTCCTTTGGTGATTTGGGGTGCCAGGTAATCGTTTGTAGATATTTTGACGACATTGTGAAGGAATTCACTCATATACACTGGTATTTGTGTGTGTATATATATATTAATTTTAAAAATTCCCTAATGAAGAGGTGAATATATACCTTGGATTAAGGGGTATATATGTATAAATTTATACGTGTTTCTGTGTGTAGGGATCAATACCATTAATAATGAAAAGAACTAATCTATTCGAATTTCCATGTTTTCTATTGATGTAGGATCCCTATCCTTTACCATTGATTTAACAATGAATTATTTTACTTTACAAATATTCATTTATAAATATAATTTTCTTATTTGAATGAATTTATTTGTTATAAAAAATCAATTATTTTAGGAACACATTGATGTTTCCTTAATAAATCTCTTTCAATGGAGATGAATTGTCTTCTACGCAACAAAATGTGGATTATATGTTTAACTCATTATTAGCATAATTATTTTTTTACCTATTATTTGAAGATATATTTTGAAATAAGTCTTTTTTAGGAAAATGCCTCTGAAGCAGATAAAAAATGTATTTTTCATTTTTTATGTAACTGGAACCATTTCACCTTCTACGTTCCATCTAGACACTAAATATTTAAATTTCCCTTACTTGAACCACTACAGGGGTGTTCTCCAATGCTTTACTAGTTATAATAAGATTAATTATAACTAAATTGAAATTGTTATCCAAATTTGGTGATGGTATGTCTCTATAGTATATTGATGGTTTTCACTAAATGTTTATTATGGAACCCGAATATCTTGTTAGTAGATGTCCTACTAGCTTACATAATATCATGTTAGCATTCCATGATTGAATTGGTGGAATGAATTAAATGATGAATTGTTAAAATAGTGGGAATAATCTTTTGGTTGGTTTTAAAATTTTAATGGGTTTAAATAAAATTGAAATGGGAGTGGGTTAACTAATTTTATATTCATTTGTATTGAATGAGAATTATAACAAAAAGTTGGTACAATCCATGGACTATTTGATTATGAATTGGGATACATTAGAGTGAATAGTCATGAGATGTAATTGTTTTTGTATTGTGATTAATGAGTGGGAATATTCATTATATGATTTGAATGTAAATCAGTATATATTACTGGGTAGACTCATATGATGTTTAAAGTTAAATAATATGAAATGTATGAATGTTTTTAGATACCATAGACATCTCTCTAGGGATCAAGAATGTGGTAGAGGATGTCATAGGTTGAGTATGACTCTTGAGTATTCATTACATGTGATTCCTTGGTCTTTTCTACAACTTGTATCAATCATGCTTGGACTCGTGTAGGAATTGTACAGTATGGCATGATCCTAAGATATCAATTAGTGCCTAACAGAGTTTCTATCGAGGTGATAATTGGGAATGATGAGTATTCTATGGTCGTTGATAGCTCGGATATTGCACTTCATGATTTGAATCATTGAAATTTGACCTATCTATGAGGTATATGATACATTTTCTTATATGTCTTAGTCAGGGTAAATTGTGACATGTTTGACTGTATTGGACGACTATCAATGTATTTACTCTTCTACTTATACAGAATGGTTGTGATGGATTTGGTACATGGGTTATATGGAAAGGACTTGGTCATATGAAATATTTGGAATAATGAAAATTTCATGTTTATTATTTTTTTAATTTGTTATTTCTGCCTTGTTATAGGATATTTACTATATGTTTTAGGGAACTTTGAGGGATATTTCCATGTCAATGTATTGGTTTTTTACCTGACATGGGAATCTTTCCATTCCTTTACTATTTACATATTTACCTACAAATTAATTTAATTTATATTGAAAAAATTTGATTGGGATAGACACTATGGATACTGAACTAATGATATTTTATATCACACCCTTCTCAGGTACCATTGATACCAAATTTGACCTTTTTTTATATAGAAATGGGGACTTTTTCATTTTTTGTTTTGGTGGTACCTAAGGATTTAGGATCACAGGACTGAGTAAGATCTCGGGATACTCATGGAAATTGACATTGGGATTCTTAGTTCTGTTATTTACTTGTTTCTTATTTTGATAATCATGTTTTATGTTTATTTCTTTATATTATGTATCATCAATTGGACATGCATGTTTTTTATAAAATAGCATTGGACATCTTTTAATTTCTATTGATATTAAAAATGTTTTCTTCTAATTTATCATTTCATTATATTTATAACCCATTGTGATACTCTAACCTGAGGGAATAGTCTCCCAACTGTCACCTTTTAGAACCTTGCTACAGAACGGAAGCCTAAAGAATATGGGAAGACATGCAGGAGGCCATGTGGAAATTGGACCAGCTACCAGATTTGGTGTAAGTCAGGTCAAGACAACATAGATGGACTAATGTTTCTAATGAAAACGTTTTGGCATAATATAAGAGCTTGTTTAAGGAATAAAAGCTGAATTATATTGTTTAATGGTTATATAGGTGACCATTTATGGAATTGTTAATGATAAACATTAAATGAGGTTTTAGAGATTAAAGAATTATCTCACCATATGAGGATTCATGCATATTGGATAATGTGTTCTAAACAACTTTTGGGATAGAAAATGATGGAATGAATTTTAATTCTACTTATTGACCTCATGATCTTCTAATGATTCAAGAATGAAAAAATCACCTTCATTTCATGTAATGATAGATGATGTGTAACTTGATCAAGGTACAAGAAATTGATTGCTATTCTTGAAACATGTTTGTATATAATTTCATAAAAATTATACTACATTAGGAAAATGATTATTTAAAACCAAATTTTTTTCCTAGTACCTTATTTTTTGATGAATAAAACGCCCACATAGATCATTGGGTATTTGTGGAATTGTGATTGTTAAATTTCTCATAACTATGTTCTCAATCAATCTCTATAAAAACATGCCAGAAAAATTTCACTTTCATGTCTATGTTTTCACATCCAAACTATTTTCTCCACTTTGGAAACCATGTTATGTGTTACTTTGGGTAACCGTTATGTTTCTAACTTTCCATTTTTAAATAACCTTTTAGTGTTCATTTTTATAATATGGGTTTCGATGAAAATATAATTAATGTATTAAACCTTTTATCACTGATATGAATTTTTAGGGAAAAAATAAATTAATGGGGAATAATGTAATAACTTGAGATTTTGTTATTTTTTATTTAATTTAATCATTTTGATATTTCTCTTTTGATGAAATAGTGAATATGGCTCATGTTATCTAAATTAACTAAGTTTTTCTTGCATTTCACTCAACACCAAGTTATTTTTAAACTACACGCAAACAATATATTATCTTTTTTTAAATGAAATTTTTTGTTTTTCTTGTATTATGAACAATTCTAATGTTCTGTTGATGGATTTTGTTGCCTTCATGTTAGTTTTACTAAACTACAACGTGCTATTAGTATTAAATTAAAAATATTTTTGTAAAACCCACTACGCAGTTGGATAGAAGTTAGAAATATTATCAACTATACTCTGAAAATAATATTTATACATGTATATAAAATGAGTAATTTTTTCAATTAGTAATAAAATAAAGTACGAAATTTTTATAAATAAATAATTTTCTTAGAAAACTATTTTTATATTTACAAACATATATTATCGTAATAATCTAAAGAGGCTAGTTTTTAAAATTTATTCAATGAAGTAATATATTATATATTAAATCAATATTTTTTAGACCCATAAAATATATTTGATTTGAATAAAATAAGAATAAATTCAATTATATGAATAAAATGGGAAATTTTATAAAAGATAATTTCACTACCTTTTAACGAAGAACCCATTTTAAATATAAATTATGAGACTTTTTAAAATTTATTTCAAAAAACAACTTATTTTTTGGAATAAAAAGATCAAAAATTACTTTGGTTGAAATTTTAGTTTTTTTCTTAGAATGTTCATATTTTCCTATATAACTAATTTTAGTTCATCGTTGTTTTTTTGAATAATTAATTTATATAGTTAAATTTTATTTTGACTTGTTTTAATGTTTAATTATATAAATAATATTTAAATTATTTTAATTTATGACATTTCTTCAAATTTCACATTTAAATTGGATATAAAAACATTTCAAACTTTCACTCTTTTTCTCTTAAAAAACCTATTGTTGTGATATTTATATAGGATTAATATTTTAGAAATATCATCCACTTCTATGATTATAATTTGGAAAAAGGAATCTATATGTCAAATAAGAATAATTTTTAATTTTTTATAACTTAAAATTAGTGTTTAACCAAAACAATAGTGAGATTAATTGCAAATAATTACGATAATTAATGTAAAAATTTGTTCAATTAATGATTAATTCATAATCTTAGGAGTCCAAACAACCTAGAAACAATTCCATCTTATTTTTTATTTAAAAATTTTAGCTAATAACCCCTCTGTATATAATTTCATCAGTTATGGAAGTCTAATGATATATGAAATACCTCTCAATAGTGTTTACCTTTTTATAATTACAAGAATGCCACTCCTCCACCCTTATAAAAGTACACTCACCAGCCACCTTCATATCCTTACACCTCTCAATAAAAATTGTATCACCCAAAAATTGAAACAATATCCACCAAAATTACATCTTATTTATATATAATTTTCCATTTGGGAAGAAATATTAACAAAGAATCCATTTGTTGAAAACCGGGGGAGTTACCCAATGAAGAGGTTACATCCTTCTTCAAGATCCATTATTTTATTTTCATTCTCCACCAAATCATCACTTTTTATAAAATAATTCTACTAATACTTCAAAAATATAAGTATAATTATAATTTTGTTTTATCATAAGTGGTCAAACTAAACATACACAGACATCTATCTAATTAGTAACGAACTTATTTGTTTTTTACAGTGAATTACCACCTCACGAAATGATGTTGTTTATTTTTTCCTTTACAAAATCTTATTGTTGGGAATTAAAATATAAAATAAACTTTTATATTTTATATATATGTGTTATTTAAACTTATTTAGTTATTATATAAAACATAACATCATTTTTCCATTTCTGTAAATATGATAACTTCAATTGGGGAGGTGTGAACTACTACCTCCTCAAAGCGATGTGATTCGCTAACACTCTACATGGAATATAATAAATATGGGTTAACTAAAAATATATATGATATATATGAAATTATAATTGTACTTTAATTATTATATATATACACATATATTTCAATTACTTTCATTCTTTTAAAATGATAAATCAATTGATGCAGTGTTCACACATACGTACGACCTACCGTCTTTGTGAACAGTGTATTAGAGTTCATATTTCTATTGTTAGTAAATTATTATAATTATTTTTATAATAAATATATATTACATTTATATCATGTTTTACATCCTTCAAATAAGTAAATCCTTTCCTATGTATGATTCTCAAGAATAACAAGTCAAAACATGTATAAAAAACTAAGCGAAAATTAACTGAAACATAACAATAACAAGAAATTTCAATAAATGGTTATTATAATGATGTAAAAAACTAATATATGGTATTATTTATCAAAATTTTGTTCTAAAATATATGTATAATATATTTATTTTAAAATATATTCATTTTTTATGATTAAGAAAAGTGTCACAACATATGGTAAGGGTTTTCTCATCTCACTTTCTATATCTCTGACATAAATGCCTTATTCACCCCCTCATTTATTTTTTGTGTATATAATACCAAAGAATGTATTTGATGAATATTATTCATTAATTTATGTGAATTTAAATATTGATTTTATGATATTTATTTCAAGGTGTTTTTGTTTCAAATGTTACCAAATCGGTAATGTAATTTTGTTTGAATTTTCCTTCTTTGGGACACATGCCATTTTATGCACCTATATTTTTGTATGAGTTATATATAATACCTTTTGACATGTTATATCTTGAATCTAATTCATTTTATGATAGGTGAAGAATCATGTAATGTTATTCATTCCATTTTATTATGAGTTAATGTAACTGATGTGGAAACAGTTTGCAGCTTCATTCTTATCATTTATCAATATTGTTTATGATTACGATTATATTGATGAAATATTATGATAAAAAAAATATCAGGAATTTTATTAAAATCTAGTTATTAATGATATATAAAATATAGGTGTAAAAACTCATATCTTCGTTTCAGGTATGTTTTCTTTTTCTTGGAGTTTTCGGGAAAAAATAAGGTTTTTGGAAATTATTGAAGTACACGTCGTGTACTTTCTGAGTACGTGTCGTGTACTCTTTTCCAGCTCGAAGCCATGTGCTGGCTATATCTGGGCCACACACATGGTGTGTGGGGGTTATGTGGAGACCGATTTTGGCGGAGTACGGAAAAACCCACTACACGTCGTGAACTCTAAAAGTACACGCAGTCTACTCTAAAAGTAAATGCCATGTATTTTTTTTCTTTAAATGGACCAGGGTCATGCCTAATCGCCATAATCATCTTCTTCTAGGTATGGTTCGACCGAGAGATGACGTACGGCCGTGAAAATTCTCCGAATTCCCAAGCCTCCATTTGTTCTCCGATTCGAGCTCTGTCGATTGCGTTGGAAGCATAGAGGTGAGTTCTACCTTCTTCTTGATCCTTGTTTTCCAATTCTTCCTCTCTCTCAAATTCTCTATGGTTGAACGTTTTGTGGCTTTTCTTAGATCTGCGATGTTCTAGGGAGAATCAGTCATCGTGCATCATGTATGTCAATCTCCAAGTATCTATGTAGGTGGTTTTTGCCTTACCGTTCAATGTCTCTGAGGTTTATGTACAAATTTCCACCGATACCCGTGAACGGGGTATTGCGTGTTTTCCTTTTTGACCTTGTTGTTTCTTTCCTTGCTTGTATGCTTGTGTAGAGGTAAATTGAACATGTTAGATGATAATTTTGTTGTTCTTGGATATTATTTCCCTTGCATTGTTCTGTTTACGACCTTTGGATCTCATTTGCGTTTGGTTGTTACACTTGTTTCCATGTCTTGCAGTTATAGGTTGAAGTGAAAATCATGACATGCGAGTTGCCTTGTAGACTATTTATCCAAGTAGCTCTATAGGTGTACTTTGGTTATCCATGTATCTCTATAGGTGTACTTTGTCCTTATAGAATTATTATGCACTGACTGGCACGGGGCTGAGAGAACCTGGTACTATATTCTATAAGGGATAGACCGAGTGAGCTTCCCAAAGAGTCTTAGATATTATAGACTACAAGGGATGGACAGAGTCAGCTCCCAGCGAGTCTTGGATATTAGAGACTACAGGAGGGTAGACCGAGTGAGTTTCCTCATAGAGTCTTACCTTGTTTGAATCTCTTTATGAACCTTCGCAGGCTAGAGGATGAATTGACCGAGTGAGATTCCTTAGAGAGTATGTGGTATACGTGAGGCTATAAGAGGAATTGACCGAGATAGCTTCCACATAGAGTCTCTAGACCTTGGGGATAATAGGGTTAGACTACGTGATCATCCTCAAAGAGTCCCTGACCACCCTCGACGATAAATGGAACTGACCGAGTGAGCATCCCCAGAGAGTCTGATAAATTCATATGACCAAGCCAGATGGGTTATGCTGAGTGAACTGACCAGAGGGTTGTGGTACTTCTTGGATAGAACCAGAGGGGATGGATTAGAGTACTTCCCAGAGGGTTTCCTACTTGTTATCTATATGTTTCACCGCTGTTGTTGGTTGTGGATTTATTGTTGTTTTATCATCCTTATTTACTACTTACTGTTACTGCCTGCCATTTTTCTGTTGTAGTTTACTGCTTACTGTAATTTAATCTGCCATATACTCACTGACTGTTAGGCACAGATCTTCGGGTGGTTTCCTACTAGGATTTTATCTCGGACCCTGTTTGGGCTATGCTTTTGGGCCCAAGCAGACTATGTTGTTGTAGGTATAGACAAGGGAAAGCGCCCTTCGACTTCTGGAACATGATTGCTTAGAGTAGGAGGGCATGGGACCAAGAACTGTCTTGATATGCTGAGGAGCTGTTTACTTTTATTTTGTATTTGTTTGGGTACTGTGGTGTTTTCATCATTGTGACTTGTTTGGATGCTTTCCTAGAGTGGTATCTTTCACCATTACATATATGCATATTTTCTCCAGTTTGATGATTTTGTCTTCCATTGTTTATCATTGCTGGTTATTCACGGCTTCCTCTATTGCATGTTTATCTATTTCCGTTGTGTACTCTGCCAATGAGGGCATATTTTCCCCACTAACACACCCAAGGCCTTCACTGCTTGTTGGCAGCCTCTGGCATTTGGAGGAAATGCGCTTGAGGCCATGTGACCAACCGGGTACGGGGCACCTCGGGGTGGCTTCCGGAACCAGGACGTTACAATGTGGTATCAGAGGATTTTCTTTTCACTTGCATTACTATTTGGAGACTTTAGCCAGGGATAGGACAGATTCGGTACTTGGTTATAAGATGTGCCCTGAAGTAGCTAACTCGTGTACAGGGAAAAGCCATAATACCTCATTTATTGCAGTTTTCTGGTTTTGAGATTTTACGGTTGAAATGATTTCACCTAGAGTGATTCACATACATTGTGCTATTATTGTTTTGACTATTGCGGTACTATTTATATCGAAACCCAATTATATGAGGGTGTGACTTCTAATGCATCATATAGGCACTTTTAGAGATCACATGCCATTCATTCTTGCCATGCCATCTAGGGTGCATTAGCGATTGCATGCTTTTGTGATAGACCTTATGTAGATTATGCATGCTATTGTAATAGATGCTTGACAGAATCTCTTCTGCTTTGTTATAAGATTTTTTTGTATTGAACTTTGCTTAAATGAACGCCAAATTTTGATTCATGAGGTGTTATGGGCCCTCTTGAAACTGAAATTAGTGGATCATGACCCTGTTTTCACTTGTCAATGACTGTAAGAGATGCAAAGCTTTGATTCGCGGGGATTATGGGCCTTCACGGATCGGAATTTGGCACCTCAATGCCTTGTTTCTATGTTTTCTGGGCTTCTGTGTAGTTTCTGAGCTACTGCCCAGAAAAACCCAGAATACACTACGTGTACTTTTTGACTACACGCCATGTAGTTTTTAGACCATGTCACTGACTGTGTGAGCAGGGACATGCTGTTGTAGAAATACCTTCAGTAACACGCTGTGTACGGTAGGTACACGCTGTGCCATTTCGAGCCGTCTACACGACTGTGTCACTAACAACATGCGACGAGGAAGCCTGAGTAGAACATGCTGTGTTGGTGGAGAGAATGTCGTGTGGTTTTTTTCAGGTACCTGACATTGTCATGAACAACACAGGTCGGTTTCACCTTCTTCCAGACATGCCGTGTGGGTAAAGGAACACGCCATGTAGTTCTGTCCAGGTATCCGGCCGTGTCACAAACAACACAGGACAGTGTCATCTTCCCTTATACACGCCTTGTTTGTTCGGAACATGCCGTGTAAGGGCCAGCCGTGTAGACTGCTATGTAACTAACAACACGGTCCTCCAAGACAATGTATAGTACACGTTGTGTCAATAGGAAACATGTCGTGTAGTCTGGGGTAAGTTTGGGCCGTGTGGGTTAGCCGTGTAAGGAGACTCAGGAAGGGGTTTAGAGTTCAAGTACACGCTGTGTGTGGTAACCACAAGCCGTGTAGTTTGGGGTGTTACACGACCTATCGGGCAGGGGTATATTCCCATGTTAATGTCATAAGTAGACACGCCATGTAGTCGTGTTTTTTAAAACATGATAGTTTCTTCCCCCTGTTCCAATTTTTTACTCCTGTGTTTTCAGTCTTTGTTAATCCTAATCTAAGGTGTTCTTTTGATCTTTCAGAGCTATGCCTCCAAGACGTCCTATGGTTGTACATCAGTTGCCAGATGGTGATTAGACACCGGATATGGCTGATCAGGGACCTCCTGCAGATCCTCCTGCTATGCCAGCCTTGTCACCAGCAATTATACTCATCGCGGGTGCCGATGTGTAGTGTAGGGAGGATTTCGTAAGGATGATGCAGAATTTTCAGGGATTTCCACCTCCTACCCTGTCGATGACTAAGTTGACGAGGGTTTTTCAGTAGCAGCATCCTCCTACTTTCTCAGGGGATAGAGGACCCCAAGCTATAATGCCATAGATAGAAGCCACCCTGACCATCTTTGAGCACCTAGAGATCCCTCTGGAGAAGAGGGTAAAGATGGCTACTTATATGCTCCAGGACACCGCCAAGAGGTGGTGGGATATGATCTCACGGTCAGGGCATCAACAGAATTTTTGATGCTCCTTCTATGAATAATTCTATCTGGAGACCCTCAGGGTTGATCGAGCCAGGGAGTTTATGAGTCTGCATGAGGTTACTCTTTCTGTTATAGAGTACTCGTCTCGTTTCACTGAGCTACATAATTTCACACCGATCCCAGTAGGTGATGCATTGTTCTATGCTAGGATGTTTGAGGACGGTCCCAGGAAGGAGATCCATTCAAGGTGAATATATTCCAGTTGACTTTGATATCCTCCATCATCAACAAGGCACTGATTACTGAGCGCAATCTGAGGGATTCTGGAGCAGTGAGCCATGGAATTTCTTCATCTAGAGTTGGTGTTCCTCCTACGGACAGTAAGAAGCGTCATAGAGAGTCTTATCGAGGATATCGGGGTTCACGAGATGCATCTTATGGCATCCAGGTAGTATGATATCAGTGTGGTAGGAGTGGGCATACTAGGCCTCAATGCTAGAGAGATCCGATGGAGTGCTGATCTTGTGGCAAGACGGGATATCTTCAGCACTTCTGTCTTATCTTCTCACCTTTAGCTGGTGGTAGGGGTTTCTCTATGACCCCGCGTTCTGGAGATGTTCCTCCAGTTTCCCATCAGACTGGGAACTAGAGTTCTTCTGGTCATTCAGGCTGAGGAGGAGGTCACGACCGTGGTGGTCAGTCACCAGGTCATCAGTGATAGTAGATTGGATCAACTCAGAGCGGGCAGCTAGGGGCGTAGGGTTGTGGTGCAGGCCAATCTTTCGCCGTGGAGCAGACCTATCAGGAGCAGGATCCTGGCACTTCTACAGTTTGAGGTACGATCCTAGTAGCCGCAGTTTTATCTTCAGCTCTTTTCGATGCTGGTGCTTCCCATAGCTTTATCTCTTTTGCAGTTGTGGAGAGCATTGGGCTCTGTATATTTTCATCCGCTGACTTGTTGACTCTTGACACGCCGTTGGGAACGAGGAAATCTAGCATACGATAGTGCAGATAGTTCCCTTTTGAGGTTGCGGGATGTCATTTCTTATGGGACCTCTATGTCATAGAGATGAAGGGCTATGACGTCATTCTCAGGATGGACTGGTTGGTTCCCTTCTAGGCAGTCGTTGATTTCTATTACCTCAGGGTGAGTTTCATATCACCAGAGGGAGGATCTTTCCTTCATAAAGGCGAGTGGGGTGTCCAGGTAGGTAGAGCTGGACCAGAGCATCATGGGCTGGGGGAAGTTACAACCCAAATTTCCAGTCTTTATCTGAATGACCAGGGGACTTCAAAGTTAGAGTTTCCCCTAGTGGTGGATCGGTTCAGGGATGTCTTTCCAGAGGACTGTTCAGGTTTTCCTCTAGAGCGTGATGTAGACATCTCGATTGAGCTCGTGCCAAGAGTGGCACCAGTGTCCATTCCTCCTTATTGAATGGTTACACCTGAGATGCAGGAGCTCAAGAAGCAGTTGGAGGAGTTACAAGAAAAGGGTTTTATCTAACCCAGTACTCCTCCTTGGGATTCTCCTATACTATTTGCGAAGAAGGCAGAAAGTACCCATCACCTTTGTGTGGATTATCGGAAGCTGAACTAGTTGACGGTCAAGAACTGATATCCCTTATCGAGGATCAATGACCTCGTTGATCAGCTTTGTGGAGCCCGAGTGTTCTCAAAGTTCTACATGACGTCCGGTTATCATCATTTGCACGTTAGACCATCAGATATACCTCTGTCAACATTCAGGAGCAGGTATGGACTTTTAGAGTATACAATCATGCAATTCGGTATTACGAACGCGCCTGCAGTCTTCATGGCACTGATGAACCCAGTGTTCCATCCGTACTTGGACTCCTTTTTCGTGGTCTTTTTGAACGATATCTTGGTGTACTCTCACACTCGACACGACCATGACACACATCTCGAGATCGTTCTGAGTACACTGAGAAAGCATACACTGTGTGCTAAACTCTCAAAGTGCCATTTTTTTATGGATCAGATTCACTTCCAGGGTGATGTTATCTAGGAGACAGGAGTCTCAGTGGACCCATAGAAAGTGAGAGCGGTAGTTTCCTGGGATCAACCAAAGAAAACCTTTTTGTTGTAGAGTTTTCTAGGGCTGACCGGATACTACAGATGCTTCATTCGGGACTTCTCACGCCTAACAGCATCGTTGATAGGTCTGACCAAGAAGGCAGAGAAGTTTTTATGGTTAGATTCTTTTGAGTCCACCTTTCATGAGCTGAAAGAGAGGTTGATGTGAGCATCGATACTAGACTTGCCGAAGCCAGGAAAGGGATATACTATTTACAGTGATGCTTCAAGTATCGGGCTGGGAGCTGTGCTTATGCATGGAGATGGAGTCGTTGCGTATGGGTCTCGGCAGTTGAGGTCACATGAGAGGAAATAACCGACGCATGATCTGGAGTTGGTAGTAGATTTTCATGCCTTAAGATGTTGGAGACACTATCTTATGGGAGAGAAAATTGTGGTTTTCACTGACCACAAGAGTCTCATGTATATATTCACTCAGCATGATCTGAATATGAGACAGTGCAGGTGGGTCGAGTATCTTCAGTCCTTTTATTTCGAGCTCGCCTATACGTTGGGAAAGGGAAACGTAGTGGCAGATGCGTTGAGCAGGAGAACACAGATTCAGGCAGTTCATGAGTCCATCTGTGAGGGGTAGCTTATAGCGATATTCTCTAATAAGCACATAGGAGTGCACGATAGGCAAGGACAGACTATCCTATCTTCTGTAGCGGATACCTCTATACTTCTAGATCGGGTACAGAGGAGGTAGCTATCAGATTCAGAGGCCTTGGTCCTGCGGGAGATTGTGTTTGGATGAACCCCTCCTCCTGGATGTAAAATAGGTGATGATGAGATCTTGTGTTTCTAGGGATGTGTATGGGTGCCAGCAGACATACGCAAGTAGTAGATGCTGGATTTTCCTTCCTCAGTTTGGGCAGTTCATCCTGGCATCACCAAAATGTATCGGGATCTTCATTGCCAGTACTGGTGTCCAGGTATGAAGAGGGATGTGGTTGGTTTTGTCATGAGATTCTCTACTTGTCAGCAGTTGTAGGAAAAGCATCCGCGACCAGCATGCCTTTTACACCCGTTACCCATTCTGGAGTGGAATTGGAATGATGTCGAGATGGACTTTGTGACTGGGTTGCCGATGTCACCTTGGGAAAGTGATGCTATTTGGGTTGTCATTGACGGGCTTACGAAGGATGCACACTTCTTTCCAATCAAGGAGATCATCAGTGTTAATGAACTGGGACGACTGTACATCCGAGGGATTGTACGTCTACATGGAGTTCCACGCTACATTGTTTCAGACAGGGATGTGTGCTTTTCCTCTCAGTTCTGGAAGGGATTTCAGAAGGCTTTGGGTACACAGGTAATTTTCAGTACAACATCCCATCCCCAGACTGATGTCCAGTCCGAGAGAATGATCCAGGTGCTTGATGATATGCTCTGGGCTTGCATTCTAGAATTTTGATGTTCTTAGGAGAAGCAAATACCACATTTGGAGTTCGCTTACAACAACATTTTTCAGGAGATCATTCAGATGGAACCATTAGAGGGTTTGTACGGTAGGCCATGCCGATCACCCTTATGCTTCCTGGAGGTTGGAGTGTTAGCTTTTCTAGGACCTCATCTTGTTTAGGAGACCTTAGAGCAGATAGAGCTGATTCAGAAGAGGAAGGCTACAACACAGTCTCGACATAAGTCTTATGCTGATCAGTGGAGATTTCCTCTGGAGTTCGAGGTCGGAGATCAGGTTTTCTTGTGTGTCGCATCGGGGTTGGGACACAAGAGGATTCAGAGACAGGGTAAGCTTTCACCACGGTACGTCAGAACATTTGAGGTGTTGGAAAGAGTTAGGCCGGTTGCCTATCGGTTGCAGCTACCTCAGAGGTACCGAGATATGCATGACGTCTTCCACATCTCTCATCTCTTAAGTTACTTCTCATACCCATCTCATGTATTCCAACCCAAGGAGGTTCAGCTTGAAGTGGAAGCGTCGTTTGAGGAGAATCCTATCCAGAATTTAGATCACAGAACGATGGTTCTCTGAGGCAGGTCTGTTCCTCTGGTATGAGTGCTATGGCAGCACGGGCGAGTACAGGATGAGACATGGGAGAGGGAGACCAATTTTCAATAAAAGTGGATAGAGCTATTCAATGTTTTTTTTCTTCGCTCATATAGGGAAATTCAGGGACAAATTTCTTTAAGGGGGGAAGTTTGTAAGAACCCGGATTTTCGTTTCAGGTATGTTTTCCTTTTCTTGGAGTTTTTGGGAAAAAATAAGGTTTCTGGATATTTTTGAAGTACACGCTGTGTACTTTCTGAGTACACACTGTGTACCCTTTTCCAGCTCGAAGCCGTGTGCTGGCTGTGTCCGGGCCAACACACGGTGTGTGGGGGTGACGTGGAGGCCTATTTTGGTGGAGTATGGAAGAACCCACTACACGCAGTGTACTCTAAATGTACACACCGTGTACTTTTCGTTTTTTCTTTAAAAGGATGGGGGTCGCGCTTAATCACCATAGTCATCTTCTTCTAGGTCTGGTTCGACCGAGAGGTGTCATACGACTACAAAACTTATCTGGATTCACGAGAATCCATCCGTTCTCTGATTCAAGCTCTGTTGATTGCGTTGGAAGCAAAGAGGTGAGTTCTCCCTTCTACTTGAGCCTCGTTTTCCAATTCTTCCTCTCTCTCAAGTTATCTAAGGTTGAACATTTTGTGCGTTTTCTTATATCTAAAATGTTCTAGGGAGAATCAGTCTTCTTGGTTCAAGCATATCAATATACTCGAATCAAGGTAGGTGGTTTGTGCCTTACAGTTCAAGGTCTATGAGTTTTATGTGCGAATTTGCACCGATACTCGTGAACTGGGTATTGCGTGTTTTCATTTTTGCCCTTGTTGTTTCCTGCCTAGCTTGTATGCTTGTGTAGTGGTAAATTGACCATGTTAGAGGATAATTTTTTTGTTCTTGGATATGATTTCCCTTGCTTTGTTCTGATTACAACCTTTGGGTCTCGTTTGCGTTTGGATGTTACACCTGTTTCCATGCCTTGCGGTTATAGGTTGAAGTGAAAATCATGACATGTGAGTTGCCATGTATACTTTTTAGCCAAGTAGCACTATAGGTGTACTTTGTTTAGCCAAGTAGCTCTATAGTTGTACATTGTCCTTATAGAATTATTATGCACTGAATGACACAGGGCTGAGAGAACCTGGTGCTATAGACTATAAGGGATAAACCGAGTGAGCTTCCCAAAGCTTCTTAGATATTATAGACTACATGGGATGGACCGAGTGAGATCCTATTGATTCTTGGATATTATAGACTACAGTAGGGTAGACCGAGTGAGCTTCCTCATTTAGTCTTACCTTCTTTGAATCTCTTTACGAACCTTCCTAGGCTAGAGGAGGAATTGACTGAGTGAGCTTCCTCAGAAAGTCTGTGGTATACATGAGGCTATAAGAGGAATTGACCGAGATAGCTTCCTCAAAGAGTCTCTAGACCTTGGGGCAAAGAGGGTTAGACCATGTGATCTTCCTCAGAGAGTCCCTGAATACCGTAGTCTATAAAGTGAATTGACCGAGTGCGCTTCCCCAGAGATTCTGATAAATCTTTATGACAAATCCAGAGGGGTTAGGCTGAGTGCACTACCCAGAGGGTTGTGGTACTCCTTGTATAGGACAAGAGGGGATGACTGCGAGTACTTCCTAGCGGGTTTCCTTCTTGTGAGTTGTTTGTTTCACTATTGTTGTTGGTTGTGGGTTGATTACTATTGTATTATCCAGCTTTACTGCTTACTGTTACTACCTTCCATTTTGCTATTGTTGTTTACTGTTTACTGTACTTTAACCTGCCATATACTCACTGACTATTAGGCACAGATCTTCGGGTGGTTTCATAATGGGATTTTATCTCACACCCTGTATGGCCCATGCTTTTGTGCCCAAGAAGACTATTTTTTTGTAGCTATATTCATGGGAAAGAGCCCTTCGACTTCTGAAACTTGATTTCTCAGAGAAAGAGTGCATGGGACCATGCTTTGTCTTGCGATGCTGAGGATATGTTTAATTTTCTTTTGTACTTGTTTTGGTACTCTTGTGTTTTCAGCATTGTGACTTGTTTGGCTGCTTTCCTCGAGTTTTATCTTGCATCATGACATATATTCATATTTTCTATAGTATGTTGACTTATTCTTCCACTGTTTATCATTGCTCGTTATTCACTACTTCCTCTATTGCATGTTTATCTATTTCTGTTGTGTACTCTACCAATGAGGTCATAGTTTCCCCCACCAACACAACCAAGGCCCTTGCTGCTAGTCGGAAGCCTCTAGCGTTTGGGGGAAATGTGCTTGAGGCCATGTGACCAACTGGGTATGGGGCACCTCTGGGTGGATTCCGGAACAGGGACATTACAATATGCTTCCATTTTTCCACTCCTTGGTACTTATGATAATTAATAAAATGTTTATTTATTAAAATCCATCATTATTTCTCCCTTCGGTCAAAAAAATTTGTTCTTTAAAAACCCTTATTTTCTAAAAAAAATTTCAATTTGTTTTTCAATTATCCAATGAAGAATAATATATAGTTTTACCCATTTTTTACCTTTTTACAAAAAAAATTAAATAGGTTATTCCTTTCATTTTATAATTAAGACACTTATCTAATGTTTATACGTGAAAAAGGAATGTTCTATATGTTTGGACTTACATGCCACTATAACAATAATTTCCTTAAAGATTCCTTTATAAGTTTACATGATTAATTTTAAAGATATTTTTTCCTTACATGTTGAATTTATTATTTTAGTGTGGTTTTAAATGATAATGGATCCCAAAAATGTTTTTTGTTTATAATATTTTTGAAATTATTTTCAAAGATCCCATTATAAGATTTTAAAAGGATTATTTTAAAATTAATATATTAAAATGTTTTTATAATTTATTAATATGAATTAATGAAAATTTGCTCGAAATTTTTTTTCAAAATTATTTTAGGACTTATTTTTAAGACATAAAAATTTTTTTCAATGAAATTTTTTTTCAAAATTATTTATGTTTTTAAAAATATTTATTTTCTAATGGGATAATATATTTTAATCAGGAAAAGTTCAAAATTAAATTTTATTGTATTATTTATAATAAATGTATTTTTCAAATGTTTTTATGAAAATTATTTTCAAATAAGTTATATTTTCCTTAATAAATGTTCAATGTCATCTTTAAAAATCATTCTCCATCTATAATGACATAAATTTTTTTAGTTTATGAATTCCATTCATATTTTTTCATTAATGGTTTGTGTTTTGATGGAATAATGTTGATGACATCCATTTCTCTTTAGTGGGATTCATTCATTTGAATCCTACTTCTTTTCATGAGTTATTCTTTGACTAAAAAATTATGAAACCAATCACTTTAAAATAGGTTATGATTCAATGAATTATTAATTTTACCCATTTCATTTAATGCTACATGATAATATGATTTTTTTTGTCATGTGGCACATCCATGTGTGATTTTAATCTATGATATATGTGACCTATATCTCCTTGCAAGGAATTGGGAAATAATAACTAATTTATGATATAAAAAATGTACATTGGAGGGAATCCCAACCTTGAAACAAGAGGGAATCTTAAGCCCAAAACAAGAGGGTATACAGTAGTTCATCCCATGCCGGAAAGAAGAGGGTACACAAGAATTAATCACAAGCCTGAAACAATAGGGTACATGAGTGGGCATACCCATCCGAAAACAAGTGGGTAAACAAGAGGGAATCCCGATTAAAAATCAGGTACATGGTTTATTATCCCAATCCTCACTTGTTATGAATGTCATGGTAGGTTTCCATGACATAGGATTTTCTATACATGTGTGTATGCCACAAATTACATGACTTATTTCTATATTATGTTTTTATTGATCATTATATTTTATTCCTTATGATTCATGTCTTATAATATACCAATATTTATGAAATGGATCATGCATATTATCTTTGATATGTAGGGAATGATAGTCAAATGTAATTATCATGTACTTATACACTTGTGCTAATGTTATGCTTATGTATCTCCAATGTTTACCCTAAAATAGCATCTGATATCAACCCATTCTTGTGTTTCCTTTCCCCTGGTTATGAAGAATGTTCTTCAGTTGATGTACTATATGGGCATATCTTTGTTCAAAACATTGAATATCATTCAAAGAGATAGAATATTTTTTTCCATGTTTCTAAATAAACGAAACTATTATAGTCCTCAGGAATGTATTTCCCTAATATGGTGAACCTTCATCTAAAATTATGTAATATCAATGTATGTTTAACCTATGCCACTATAAAATTTTCCGTCAAATGGTACAGATGGTCCCTAAGACAGTACCCTCACTCACACATTAGTTAACCAAAGTGTTACTCCATGACTACACATTCATAAGAAATTTCACAAATCAAACTAACTATAACATAATTAATTTCATAAAAAATCATAATTTTATAAAAAATATTTCATGGTAGAACAATTTCTAAAACCAAAACCTAATTCAATTGAAACACATAAAAAACCATTGATTCATTTTAATAAACAGTTAGTGGGAAAAATGCCTCACACATTTGTAAAACCCTCTTAAACCACTGAAATTTAAAATTCAATACATAAAAAACATATAAATTGGAAATGTAAAAAAATCCATTGAATTGACATTTTATTTAAAAAAGGTGATTATTAATTTATAGGTTTTTAGTTGGAAATAACCATAAATTTGGTCACATACCTTGAATTCCATCCAAAACTCATCGCCCTTTATGATGACCACCTATAAGGGAATGAATAAATCATCATCCACCTAATACACTATAAATAAAACCAAAAATACCCTTAAATACACTATATTAATCTTTCACAAAGTCTACGGTTCTAAACATCCAATATTATTGAATAATAAGGCTTGAAAAGGGGAATATAAGAAGAAACCGTGAAGAAAGAAACTTACCTCAAATCAAATCCTAAAGATACCCTAAGGAAATACCCCAGGGATGAGGTAAATAAGTTACATGGACTAAGAAGAGGGGATTCCCATGATTTATTATAAAAATAACTCCCCAAATTATAAAAATGAAATAAGGGTGGTTTGGAAAAAGAACACTTTTTATGTGACCTGGATGGGGTCACATGATATGGTTGCACAGTTAGGCCAACTGCGTGCCAATTTTGAGGGGCTACTGTCTCTCCCATAAATGATCCAAATGTTTTCCACTAGGTGTTTAATAGTTTTAAAAACTATTATAAAATTGTGATAAACCCCACAATAACTGTCTACCAAACCAACACACGGTTTTCCACATGGTTAGACACAATATTTACCTTATCAACCCTCCTCAAAACTCTTGTATTTTACATGTAAATCCTAGGATGTCCAAAACTTTATAAAAAGGTAGATAAAAAAATTAACACTGATCTAGAAGGTGTCACAAAAATCAATAATTGGTTGACCACCTAATGTTTAATCCTTAGTTTTTGTTTGATTGAGTGAGAGTGAATGTGTGAACCATTAACATGAGATAAGGGATATAGTTCTATGAAGAACGAATGTCTATTAAGTATCTTAGGAACAAAAAAATAAAAAACCCTAAAAATAGGATCCAATTATTATAGCTAGAATAGAAAAACATATAGGTACCTTCATTTATTATTTTATTCCCAAGTGTGTTTTGATTGGGTAATCGGAAGCTGGAGTGAGTTTGGTAGTTTAAAATTGTTGAACATTATCTGAAATAATATAAAACAATTAATCTTATCCAAACACACCGGTCATTTCTTAATTATTTATTAAAACCAATTGTCCTTTATCTTTTGTTCATATATACATTGATTTTTATTGTTAGTTCCCCATTAAATTAGTTAATATACAATATAAAAACACATACACATACACCTTTTACATATTCAGCAAAAATAAACCACAAATATGAATTACTCTAATTTTCCAGACTTATATGTCTTGGGTAACTCATGGATAATGTTACTCAACGCCATGACCACATTCCAAAGAAAATATATAGTATTTCATTATAATTTTACATATATTTATGCATGGATATATGAACCCATCAACAAATACCTATGAACATGAATCTACACATGTATCCATACATTCATCCACATACTCATGCATACCAGAATCCATGCATAAATCAATACATGCATCCATACACACATTTACACATACAATCATACATCTATGTATCTATAAATCCCTATATTTATTAGTTTTTAAAAATCCTATCTTCATGGAGGAATATATATTCTCAATTTCATAATCACGTGAAATTTATGAATACATGGATATATGAAACCATACCTAGTGAAATACCCACACACATCCATAAACTTGTCTATACATTCATCCATAAAAATATACCTATAGGAATCTGTGAATTCATCCATACATGCATACATACATTTATCCATTCATGTATACATACATGAATGCATGAACTCATTAATACAAGAAACCATCTCTAAACATATCTCCATTGATACATATATGATGTAATAATGCGCTTGATAGATGGAAATATAGAAATTTATGAATATGTGTAGATGGATTAATGAAGTGGAAATTATTCATATAGGTTTGAGAACACGAATTGAAACACGAAACAAAGAGGGGATAATAGGATAAAAAATAATGATAAAAACAAATAAAATATATAGGACACAAAAATATTGAAAATACTTATTCATAATGAGAGAAAGAAATAGAAAAATATGGAGAATGGTTCGATGGATGGACTAAGTGGATAAAAAAACTGGCAGACTGAACAAAAAACACAAAAAAATATCAAAAAAAAGTAAATACTCTATCCTATAGAGAGAGGGATGGGGTTTATGGATGGTTGGATGGATGGATTAATAGAAAATATAACAGATAGAAACAAATACTAACTTGCACACATGAATAATGACAATCTCGCGTAGAGAGGGTGGGGAGAAAAATAGATGTCCATTTTGATGTAAAACACACATATATAAAGAAAGGGGTTGATAAATTGACACATGCACTCTAATAGGAATATATATGAGAAATCAAAAACACATTGATATATAGAATAAATGACATAGGGAGAAAACAATGAGTGAGTAGACAGACAAAAAGTAGCAAACACAACACAAATACACACACAAACAATAAAAAGACACATAAAAATATAAATGTGTGTATAGATATAAAATGATATGGAAATATTTATAGAATATTGTATGTAAAATGGGGATAAAATTAAAGGACTCTACAAAAATATAAATTAATAGATAGATTAATAGAAGAACTAATATACTAACCCATTGTGAAAAATAATGATCAACCAATAGATAGAGAGTGTAATGAATTGATTGATAGATGGATAGATTGAGAAGTAGTAAAATTATAAGATAGTTTGATTGAAAAAGATACAGACATATTGGTGGGTGCATCAATCATGCATAGATATAGATAAATTGTACAAAAATACACATACATGACACACACAATTTATAGAGATGTGTATACCAGAAAAAACACACTCATTGAAGGATAAAGATATAAATAAAGATGAAATAATAAATGATAATGTTCACTGACACATCAATGTAAAAAACAAACACAAAAAAATATATTGGTATACAAAAGACATAAGCTCACACAATATTCATTCCCATTAAACACACACGCACACAGACCCAAAGATAAATTGATATCCAAAATTAAAGCATAATGGATAGATAGGTGGATGGATGAACTGATAGAAAGATCGATGTAATTAAAAATAGAATTACTATCCTATTAATGAACCAACATATATACCCATTGAAGAATATATTTTTCCACTGGTAGATAATGGGAGATATAATGTGACTGAAAATTGAACAAATGGAATATTGAATGGATGAACATATATAGAAGAAGTTAAAAATAAACTTATAAACATGTATTCATATTCACAAATACTCATAGTCATCTATTCTCATATTCACATGAGTTCACACATCGAGAGACACACATACAAACTAGCTGGATATAGAAACCAACATCCATCCATCTGTCCATGCTTCCATCTATCAATGCGTAAATTTATAGAAATATATCAATGAATTCATGCATGTATTTATACACACATTCATATATACATACCTTCATATATATATATATATATATGTATTCATACTAACAATAATTCATCCAGTCGTATATATATAAATACATTCATCTAAAAATACAAAAAAACATTCATCTATACATCCAACAATAGATACATATTTACATACATCATTATATATACTTAAACATGAAATGATTGACTAATATGACCTGTCATGTCATGGAACATGTGCCAGAGAAAAAAGAAACATATGCACTTATATCAATTTAAAAATGGAGATATATATGAATTAATATATTGAGAACCGATGGATGATCTGAAATAAGGATTAATTGATTGAATGATGTTTATAGTGAAAAAAATGAATACATGTTTCAAGGAATGGAATGAGTAACATATGATATAATAGACATGAAACAAATGAAAAATGAAATAATAGTGGGATTGATGAATAGATAAAAAATATGATGATGGTGGAACCAACAGATAGAGAAAAATTACTATATATACCAATTTATCAATGAGAAAAGAAATCAGACATAAATACATACGGATGAATGTATTTTGGAATATATGAATGGATGAGATAATGAATGAGGGGATGAATGAATGGAAGAACCGTTGAATAGTGGGATTCTATAATATACAATCTATAATATGATTAAACATATATATGGACAAGAACACACAAAAAAAACATAAATATATATCCTCTATCTCAGATATACACACATAGAAACAAAATCCTAGATTTAGAAACTAACCCAACTACAGAAAATTGGAACAACTCAAAAGGGAAAAAAACATTCTCAAACACTCACATGAAAAGATGGTCATATAGAAATAGGCTAATTAACTAATAAACAAGAAAAAATATAGATGGCTTAAAAGATTGAATAAATTAATTGACACACACTGACACAACAATAGTGCACATTCACTCACACCAGCACATATATAGATTTTGTGAGATACGGGGAGGTGGATACATTTATTGGCGTAATAAATTATATAAATGTTATGCATTAGAAATTATGTCATCACCCATTAAAATAATCTATTTTTATATTATTTTATTAATTTATAATTTCTTTATTAATCATCGAAAACATATATAATTGTTAATGTCGTAAAATCATTTCATTGATAACACATCTAAATCTACATCCCGAAAGTTAATATTTTATTATCATCAGTAATTGGAATTATCAAATAACTAAAACCACTCTTATTTGGATTAATACATAAGAGAAAACAATGGAATTTATTGTGTTTTTGGTTACATTATTTTATAGTGTCCAAAACCTATGGTTGGGAAACAATGAAGAACTCCTATATAATTTCCAGTTGAAATACACAAAAGATCCCATTCCACATCACTGAAAAAATTAACCCTTTATTGCTCCAACCAATCCTCTCTAGTTTCCTCCCAAGGTCCCAAAGATCTCATAATACCACTCAAGGATTTTGGAGTCACCCTCTCATTGTAAGGGATCCTCTCCTTATCCTCTTTATTCAAGAATCTTTTACATTTTATTCCATTAATTTCCAACTACTAATGTTGGTGTAAGATACCAGATTTCTCTTTATGTTATGTTCTACTTACGATTAATTTTCTGCCATTTAATTTGGTTAATTATGTGCTTACCAATGTTTTTATGGATGATCTAGGGTGTTTTGAGGGACCATGATACACTAAAAGAGAAAAGGATTTTTCTTGGTAGGTTGCACGGTCTATGAATGGTTAGTGGTAACCAATCAGGCAGCCCAGAGAAATAATGTAGGAGGTGGGATTTGGGACAGTGACATCCACATGATTTTGAAAACCATGCTGGTAAACCGTGTAGCTTAGAAAATTTTAAAAAATTAAAAAAATTCCACTCTAGGGTTTTATCATCACTTGGTATTTTCCTCCACCCCCCTAAAAACCCTATGAATGATTCAAAGGGACCTAGAGATTCAAAGGATCTATTTTCATTGATTCTTAAACATTTGGTTTTCCTTTGGTGCTAGGGGTGTCTAATATCCTCCTCTCCCTTTTCCAGTTTAGGTCTGGTACTTTGGGGTATTTCCATCTGAATTTCTCAAACCTCACTATTTTAGTGAGATATAGGTTGAGGCTTCAAAGGGTTTTTCGTTCTGGATCTATGGCCTTTGTTTAATGGAAGTTCATCAAATGATTCAAGGTATGTGGTCTACATGTTATATACCTTGGTATTTTAGTTGATTTGTGCATGTGGGGTTTTCATTGTTTCCCTCTTTTGAATAATTCTTGGTGCCTTTGATATGATGTGATGTAGTGGGTGACTAAATTTTTAATTAAACCCCTATTGATCCCCATGGGATGCAAGGAAGATGACTTGACCAAATTAGGGCCACCAATGGGGTGTGTTGATATTTCCCTGACCTAGAGTTTATCTATGTATGTTTAAGGCTGTTTTGTGAGAACATAGAGCCTATGAAGAATTGTCAATAATCTTGAAGGATGTGTAATTGGTGTTTAGTAACAAACAAAGGGTGTGTAATGTCCTGAGAGGTTGTTTGGTTGGCATGGAAAATAGGGTTAAATAGAATAACTAAAAAATTCTAGGATAATAGCTTTATACTTGAATATGATTAGTGTGATAGGCATGGAAAATGGGAATGGGGATAAAGTGGATAAGTAATATGAATGTTTAATGAGCTAATAGATTGATGCATAATGATAATTTCCCATTTAATGATTGTGTTGTGATGTGGTAAATGATATAGGTTATGTTTTTTTGATATGGTTAAATGTGGTGAATAATAAATAAGCATGTGAACACGGCTAGGTTGTGTGGGGTATAGAATTTATGTTCTAGGCCCACGGGTTGAGTTGGACTGAGGCTCTGGCTCCACCCCTAAATGCATGGGTTAGGGAAGGGGACACTATTCTATTTCCCTAACAGTTTCATTCCACCCGGACTGAGGCTTCGAGGTGAGGATTATGATATTGTTATGATTCGAAGCCAAGTGAGATATGTCCCGAACAATCTCCCACATGATTAAGAATGATAAAAATGCCCAATCCGTTGAACACATGTAAAAGAAGAGGTTAAATCAGGAATTTAGTCTAAGTAGTGAACCGGTCTCAATGGAAGTGTAATGAAAGTGGAACATAATATAGATTAGCCTATTTAATAGATAACTTTTATTTATTTCTTTATTATCATTTTCATGAACAATCAACCTTGATGGTTATTTTGTAGACACCATTGGTTGTGTACTACTGAGTTATACTCACACCCTACTCGTGCCACCATTGGGTACTAGGGTAGATTTAATGCTTGCAGGTCAGGACATGGGCAAGGGCCCTATGCTATGGAGTTGAGTTGGACATGGGACATGTTGGGTGAGGTTACAGACATAGTACCCTGACCAGTTTGGGGATTCTTCAGTTTTATTTCTTTGGGTTATTTTTGCTTGACACTATAGCATGGCATGGCATATTTATTGTAGTTTATTATTTTACTATGTTTTGGGATTTGGTTATTTATGCATGTCAGGTATTTTTCACTTTTTTCCATATAACAATTATTATTTGTTTTGTAATACTCTGGTATTGAGGGTATAGTCCCCCCATGTAACCTATTGGACCCTTGCTACTAGTTGGAATCCTCTGGAATACAGGGAGGCCTAGTTGAAGTCATGTAGTGACATGACATAGGGAACCAGATTAGTGGATCATGGGTCGGGGACATTACAATGTTGTATGTGAGGAGGTCCTTTTTCTTTAATACTATTTGGGGATGGTAGATGGATGTTAAGATAGTGTCAAGATTTGGTAATGAGCTCGTGTTTGGGAGTATATTACCCATTATGGGGGAAACCCCAGGTCACCATTGGTGGGAACTGTTGTTCTTGTTATGTGTTGTTACATTTGATGAAATAATTTTATGATATTTGATTAATTTATAAAGCTTTATTAATCCTCAAAAACATATATAATATTTCAGGTCTTAAAATCAATTCATAAACAACACGTCTAAAATCACATCTTAAAGGTTAATATTTTATTAAGTTCAATCATTGGAATTATCAAATAACTAAAACCAATCTTATTTGGTTGAATACATAAGAAGAAACTATTTCATGTATTTTTCTTTTTGTTACTTTATTTTAGAGTTTCCAAACCCTATGGTTGGGAAACGATGAAGAACTCCTATATAATTTCCAATTCAAATCCACTCATGATCTCATTCTATGTCACTGAAAATATTAACCCTTTTTTGCTCCAACATATCCACTCTAGTTTCCTCCCATGGTTCTCCAAGATCTCATAAAGAACATCCATGGATTTTGGAGTCACCCTCTCAAAATGTATACAACTAAATGTTTACAAATGTTGGATGACATTCCTTTTGGAAAATAAAACAACAAAACAAAACACACTATACAAAATAAAAACTAAATGATGCATGATAACAAAGTATACAACTAAAAGTATAAAAATTTAATATCAAACCCAACTATAACAAATGTAACACTATTGAATTTTGTTATCATCAATGTACCAAGAAGAAGGAAATGAAACCACATCCAAAAGACACGAAGAAATAACTACACGATCCATGTACAAATCCTTATCCAAGAATCACAAGAACCACTAAATAATTTTACAACTTTATATTCCCCAATTTATTGATAAAATACATATACAAATTCCCAAATGTTCCATGGAAGTGGGTGATAAATAAAACACAATAGTTTTTCTGAAAATGGCATCCCTACTCTTTCCACTATAACAGAACATGTTAGCATATTAATGATAAATATTATATATAAAAATTTAAATATGGTTATAACATATCCAATAAGTTCCACACAAGAATAATTTCCAATATAAATTGTTTTTAAATATATTAAAACAATCAATACATCAAACTCTCTCACATTATTTTTTTGGAAGACCCATTCCATTATTTGCAAACACACCAACACTTGCATGATTCCTTGATATTTCCATACTCATGAGTGGGTTCTCATCCATCCACCAAGTCATCACTATGTGGTTTATTTGGTTATGACGTAATTAAATAGTCCCCTTATCCATTTTTACATGTCTTTTTACCCCTTATGGTAAAGGCCCCCTTATTCAGCGTCATATAGAAAGCATGAACCCCCAAAAAAATTATGTATTCCAAATCCATTTAAAACAAACCATTCTAATCCATTCTAATAAAAAAATTATTTCATATAAAACCTTTCAAAAAAACCATTTTATTATATCCAAAAAACACAGATTAAAATAAATATTTCATAATGATGAAAATGAATCACTTTACAAATCCAATTTCTAGGAAGAAATCCATAATACATCACTAAAAATGGTTTCTACAATGATTTTAGAAACAATTTTACAATAAAATTAAATAAATTCAACTAATTTTAAGATAGTACTTCAATTTATAATAAGAGGTGTCGACAATGAATCCACATACCTCATTTATTATGATGAAAACAATGAACAACATTACATATCCAACAACTCTTGGTTGATTCATCACAAACTGTCCCGAGATCTCATCCACTAACATCAACATGTTAATACCTCATCATGATACATGTAAACTATCATAGATTTACCTCCATTGGAATTATATATTTGAAACCAACAGATGGAATAATGTATATCTATGAAAACCTTCAAGAATGGAGAAAAACCATGGGATGTAGGCTTCAACAAACGTGGAATTTCCAACAGATCACTCTAGATTCCAGGGGAGTATTCATAGACTTTTAGATAAAGAAATACAATGTTTGGTTCTAAAATAGTTTAAAACGAGAGTCATAGTGGTTAAAAATAAGGGATAAATTTTTTTAGGCTCTAAATTTTTAACAATGAATTGTTGGGTCGCACAGTTAACCAAAATCAGCTCTAGTCATGCTCTAGCCACTACCTCAAGGATCACCATTCTTTGTTGGATAACAGGGAGAGCCAAAAAATGTTCCAACCATAAAAAACTCTTTTTCCCACATTTGATGGTTACACTTAGGTATCCAAACAGTTTAGCCAAATCATGTGACTAACTATTTGCTTACCCAGAATCCCTTATCTCATGTTTTAAGGTTTCTTATAAGAGTTTCATGGTTTCCTATAGCAGTTTCCTGGTTTTCACTAACTATTCTCAAATTCTTTACATCTACTATATCCCCAAAAAAATCCCAAATTTCTCTGTACGCTCCCAATGTTCATCCAAACACATTATAAACATAAAATGAAAAATTAAAGGGCTACATACATGATACTAGGGGTTCTAAATTCTCCCAAATATTGGTCTTTACACCTCTATAATGCAGAACACCAACATTCCCATGCATTAATTCTAGCCACTAATTGACTATTTCCTTCTCCTGTTCCCATGTTTCTTCCAGAATCTGACCAGTTTTCATAAAACATCCTCTAGAGTGACGAATTTACCATTAAATACATTATTTTGCCTACCCACCACAACCAAATATATTATCTAGGTCAACAATATCCCATTAAGTCACCTGTCAGGATCATGGTAATACCTTTCAACAATGATTCATCAAATACATTATGCACCACACTGAACCATGGTGGTAAATCAAACATGTATTCCACCTCACCAAATGTTAATATATCTCAAAAGGGACTATGTATCGTGGATAAAACAGTGCATGAATCTATAAACAATGACGTCTAAGCCTTCATGAGATCCACAAGAACACATGATCTCTGACCTTGAATGTACGTGGAAATCAATGATGGTCTTCATACGATTTCTGAAAACTCTGAGTAGTCTCCACACTCTTCCAAATTAACTGAATCTTCTCCATTATTTCATGGACATGTCTGGACCCAACTAGTGATGTTTCATATATTTCCACCCAAAAAATCCGAGAACAACATCAAGGATCATAAAAGATAAAAGATATTCCATTTTTTTCAATATTATATAGATTTTGTAATAAAATGACATCACTAATGGTACATGCTCCCCCATGAGCTACCGATATCAATTTCATCGGCCGAAACATGTCTTCCAATGATCATATTACCCTTTTAGATTTACCATATTTCTATGGATGATACCCTATATTCATGGTCTACAGAGTCCCAAGGGATTCCTTTATGGATTTCTAGAAATGAGACATAAACATCATATCTCAGTATAACGCTGTTGAAATTAGAACACCATGAATCTATCACTTAATGGATATATATTTTGTTCAACTAATCCACTATTTGAGATTCAAAAATAATGGTGAAATGAGATGAATTTTTTAGCTGATACAATATCACCCATAAAAAATTCAGTTTCCAAATTGTTCTTGAAAGACCTATAAAACCCCAAACATTTTGAATGATAATTTTCTCTAGAAAATGTGTATTATATTATTTTTCACAAAAATATATATCAAATTAATAATGAATTAAGTATATTAAAAAAAATTTCCATCGATTTTTAACCATTAAATGACCATTGGACAATATGACCATTTGAAACTATTATATTAATAATAATTTGGACATTCTAATTATTGTTTGTATGTGGAAACGAAAATGGAAAATTAATGTGAAAAAGAAGAGTCAAGGTCCTCCTCTAGTACAATAGTGTTATATGTATCCCAATTTTATAAACATGGGAAGGTGTAAGCAACATTGGGAATCTCTCTTGACCAATCCAAAGCTGAGCTTCAATAAATGAGGCTTGAATAAAATATCCCATGTGATAAGTTCAAGGTAGTGGAGATTACCACACATGAAATGTTATCCGAGCCACACAAGTAGTCTATCACCATCGAAAAACTAACCCATAGGCCATATGTTGGTGTTAAAATGGGTTATGTGTTATGATTTTAGTTTCTTAACGTGTAATCCAATTGATTAAATAAAAATTTTATTTCATCATTTCTGTTGTAAGAATAATTTGGCATAATATTTGAGATGGAATTTCATAAATAATTTTTTTTGTAAAAAATGTACATTTCATGGAGATATAAACAAAAATATTAAAATAAAATTTAATTAATAATTATTATTTTTATGAAATATATTTATTAAACAGTCCTTTTTAATTAAAAATGATAAAATAATTATATTCATTTGATGTGTCTGAAATTTTACTACGCATATTCTTTTCGCAATTATTTTTAATAAATATCTATTTTTAACATTAAAAGATAAATTTATCATTTTAATATAATTATTATGATAAAATAAAAAAATATTTTAGTAATCGGAACCTCAATATAAGGTTAGGGTGAATTTTTTAGTATATTCTAAAATACATTAGTTTTCACGAATAGTAAAAATGCAGTTTTATTTATTCAACATGTTCAATGAAATCATAATGAAGTAATAATTAATTTAAAATTATATTTGAATATTTTAAATCAAAATATTATAATTGGTGTCCCATGTGGTGAATACCATGTGAAAATACCATGGAAAATTCATTTTTTTTCAAATACCACTTGAGGTATCCCAGGAAATTAATAAAAAAACACCCTCACTTTTTCTGTAAATACACACCCATTTATCCATTATAATTCATTCATAGTTAATCCATAATTATTATTATTTAGTTTTACATAAACAGATGTTTTACCATGGATTCATTAAGCCCCAATGGCCCCAATCATTGAGTTTTAGGAGGCACACTTCAAGGTAAGGGAAACCATAACTTCTCATTTCTGTTCAAATTCACTTTTTCTTTGGTATGTCATTAAAGTTTCCAATCATTTATATTAATCAAATTTTATTATATCCCATTACTATATTATGATTATTTTGTGAATTAGATACCCTTTTCCCTGATCCTTTTCAATGTTTTCTGAAACCATGTTTTATACATGTTACACTACCGATTTTACTTCCCAAAATTTCCCTCTTTTTCCCAGGATATTATTTTATGTTATTTTGTGAATACCCAAACCTAGTTTTTATAATTATTTATTCATATATATGTCAAAATTATCTTTTTAATTGTGGTATTAAAATAATTGTTTTAAACCTTCATTTTCTTTTTTTAAATGATAAATGGATCTTCTTTTTAAGCACATTCTAAAACACCATGATTTTGATATGAATCCCATTTCTTTTACTATCCATGGGATATATATAGAATGTTTTATTATAATATTATTGGATCCAATTAATTAATACATATTAATTGTGGACCATGATAGTTCACTAATTCACAGTGTGATGATTTTAATTTCTATAGATGACATGTTTTACGATACTTTGGTGAATAACCATTATAATTTTTATGGAACCTAAGTGATGAGCCTTGGTGTTATTCTTAATAATGAATAAATTAAATGTTTTATCCACATTAATATCTTATAAATCATGATATTTTCATTAATATATGAATATTTTACTATTTCTTGTCCCTTTGGGGTATTCCTTAAGTTTTTTTGATAATTCTCAGGATCACTTCTAAACTGTTTACCTTGCTTTTACTAACTGGGCCTTATGATCACCATTGACTTTGATATGTGTCCCTAGGATATGATATTTTTTAAGTGTAAATAGTATAAAACTTTCCTGAATCCTTTCAATTGGATTAGAATAAATTTTTATGATTTCATGTATTTTGTACCTTATTTCCATGACACTATCAAATAAAAGATCCTCTGTTATGTAAAATGTAATGAAATTATTGTAAAATTAAATGGTGGGATTCCATAAAACCTCTAAAATAATACCTTTCTATATGATCTCATTTAAAAATAGGAATAGGTAAATATTATAACATACCTAATTTTCCTTGATGCTCTTTATTAACAAGATGAAAATTTAAGCATCATGAAAGATACTCAACCACCATTATTTTCATATCTACCAACCAAATATATGTTTTAAATTCCCTTTATAGCTTTTGTATTCTAGGATTAATAGACCATGTAAAATATTAGTAATCATGAAGATGTTTTTCCCAAAAATCCAATGTTAATACCATACAATTTCAAGACAACAAAATTTAATTTTCATATAGATTCCTGTCCTCAATTTTCTCTCCACCATTGGGATTTTTCCTCAAAGAAACACATTATGAGTCATACCTATTCGTATCCATAAATGTTTCCCACAATTCAATAATAAAAATGGATGAATACATCAACATCAACTTGGGTTTCAAAATCAATGTGCATGTCAATCGTCACTCACAACAACTGCCACTAATCTAAGGAATATTTTTCCAAAAAAGCATATGAATTTCTACATAATGAATCAACCGCCATATTTACTTTACATGGTATATGGATCAACTACAGGTCAAAAATTTATAGATACTCCATACATATTGTATATCTCAGGTTGAAATATATTTTTGAGAAAATGTGTTCCATGTTCCTATGATCCTTAAACACTTTATATTTATCACAAAAGTGGTAACGACAAAAGGTCATCAATGAATGGACTACAACAGCTGACTCTAGATCATGTGTCAGGTATTTTTATCTCATGAAAATGTAATAGTTGTGATCAATAAGAAAACAATTTATCTCCTTTCCAAATAACACATCCCATTAGAGATGTCGATCATCACAATACACCATGAACTCTTTCCCATGTTCAAAATAGTTCAAGAAAAGTGCTAATTTAAAGTAAACTTTATATTCTTTAAAAGACTTCTAAAATTCCTCATTCCATTGGAATAGAACATTCTTCCTTTTGGAAGATGTCATTGGTGATTCTAGGCCTAAAAAGTCAAAAAAATAGTGTTAGAAATAACCAACCAAACTGACAAAACTGCATAGCTCAAAGACATTTTTTGTGGCTCATATGAGATAACATTAATGACAATTTCTAGTTCACCAAAAAAATTTCAAATGTTACACAACCAAGGAAATAAACTTATTATATCCAAAAATCAAACAATGATTATTTTTCATAAAAACTATGATCCCTTGAGATTCACAACATTTTCCCATTTTTTTCTCATGATCATTGCTATTTCGTGAATACACCAATATTTTATCCACAAACACCACCATCAAAAAAATATAGATATCCCTAAATGATCCAATTAATCAACTCCATAATGATCGCTGGTACTTTCATTAGAATGAAATGCATAAAAGTTTACCTTTAATTCTTGTATCTATTTATGAATTTTGTTTGATGGTTATTGTAACACCTCGAGCTTCCACGATACGCTTCTCATTCAATAATGCAATGGCTTGCATTGTACGCAACTTCGAGTTCTAAAACACCGCGACTAATCAAAGTAGCCGTTATGAATAGTAATAACCAATTTTTAAAATTATAGAAATTTTATATTTCAAAATGGACTTCATTTTTGGATTTGGAATATCAAAATTAGCCTATGTTTAATTTTTGGTATTTTTCTGAGAACTTGTAATTTTTTATGAATAGTGAAAAATACTTAAAAATAACTTTTTTAATCAAAATAAGTTATAGTGATAAATTATACTATTTAGTGGTTTTAAAGTATTATTATAATATATTTTTACCATTTTATCCAATGGTGGCCATTAGAATTAATTTAACATTGAAATTGGACATAAACAGTTGCCAATCTTTTGATATAAATTATTTCTTAAAAACACGCTATTTGTTGTGACAGTAGGAATTAATTATAAAATAAATTAATGCAACTTATATTTTTGGAATTTTGTAAAATAGACATCATTTTTTAAATCGGAATATCAATTTTAGATTAGGGTGAAATTTTGGCATTGTTCTGAAAAACATCAATTTTTGATGAATAGTAAAACCACTAAGTGGTAGTTAAATAAATGATTTTTCGTTAAAATGAAATATTACCACCTCTGTGATTTGATTTTCAAAAATCCAACATACATGGTTGTCATTAAGAAGTAAAATGTGGTTCAATGAGATTAAAATAATTTTTGGTGAATAGTAACTTTTAAGTTCTTAATCGTGATTAGAGGTAATTAGTGTAGTTTAAGGTAAAAATAATGTTTTAATAATATGAGATGAGCTTGACACATGTCCTATCCTCATTGGATGTGCCATTGCCGACCAATACAATCCATGAGTCAACTTGGGTACCCCATGGAGCCACTTTAGTTGGAAAATGACATAAATACCTTTTATTTAATGTTAAAGTAAAAAAATGACACAAACATGAAATGTTTTACTAAAACAATTTTTACATGGGGTTATACAAGTCATATTTTTGACTATAAATAGTAATTGGAATGCGAAAAAGATTTCCTACATCATAGTATTTTTTTTATAATTTTTAGAAATTAAATAAATTAAATTATATATGACATCATTATGATGCAGCGATGACCTCATTATTTAACGATTTTAATAAAATGAAAAGATAATGTACAATCCAAGGCTTACACTTGTCCAAAGACTATTGTATGGGTATATTTCGAAACCTTATCACCTTATCCACGAATTATATAAGTTTGGGACCTTTAGAATCCGAAAAGCATTGTATAATAATGTAAACTTTCCCTACTTTCCAAGAGTGCCCCTCCTCTCCACTTATAAAAGGCCCCCACCTCTACCACCTCAATAACACTTTCAATCCATTTGTCTCGGCCAACCTCTGCCAAAATACTCTCCCAACTTCCCCATATTACTCCTAGAAGCCTAACTTTGGGCAGAACCCTTCCCAAGGAAGCCTTTGTCTCAAATCAAAAAGAGTTACCCGATTTTCAGGTAATGTCTTCTCAAATGTTGTTTTGTTTTATTTTTCTTCTCCAACCCCCGAAACTCTTTTTATTCATTTCTTTTGTAACAACACCAGTATCCTAAATATACTAGGATGTTTTTATAAGAATGATTAAAGCTACACTTACACACAACTACATATAATGGTTAAATAACATACGGTTTCTGTGGATGGCGAATTTCTGCCTCACGAAACGATGATTGTTCAACACTCATATAACACCATCAAAGGTGGACATTAAGATGTCACTATATTTATATATGATATATAATATGTTTATGTTTTACTTATTCTTATGTATATCTCATTTATGGAATAATTTATGATTTCTATTATTGGTAAACGCGATAATTTCATTTTAGGAAGTGCGGACTACCGCCCCCTCAAGTGATTTGAATCGTTAATGCCATATGTGGGATGTATAAAGGATGGAGTAAATGGTATTATATACTATATTATACTGGAATTATATTATACATTTATATCATTCTGATTTCATTCCATTAAATATGAAATAGAAATGAAAGTAGCGTTCATGCGTATGTACGACTTACCGTCTCCATGAACGGTGCATTTCATTTCTTACCTCTAAATGTTACGTAATATTATAAATGAATGTATATACTGGATATATATGATATACATGACATCTAAATCATGAATATAATTCTGGAGATAATGGATATTCTACCACATAAACAACTTGTAATTATAAGATGATTATTGTTGACTCAAGTGCCAAAGATCGACAAAACGACCGTTATTAACTTAAATAATTACATAATGTTCATATCATTGTAATAAGTGATATAAAAAGGATAATTAAATTTAAAATGGTTCTTAATAAGGTATATATTAACTCTAGTTTATTATTCAGGAGGTTAAATAATGGTTGAGTCAAGTCAGACACAAGGTAAGGGAACTTCTTAACCCAATTTCCATTCTTTGGGTTAATCTTCTACTTTCAAATTACGTCATGATATTATTATGTCCTATAATGTATTTGTACTTTATTTATGTGTATCTATAGTGAATACACATAATAGATCTATTTTATTTCTAAGGGAATTTCTTAACCCAACTTCCATTCTTTGGGTTAATCTCCTACATTCAAATTATGTCATGATATTATCATGTCTTATTTTGTATTTTTAATTTCTTTATGTGTACCTATAGTGAATACACATAATATATCTATTTTATTTTAATAATGATCTTTGTAAGGACTTCGTATCAATCTCCTTTCATTGAGGCATATTAGGTATTATACAAAAATTTCTTTTATATGGTGTATAAACCCCTTTGACTTTTACATTTACTCAAAAGAAATTTTTTTATACGAAGCGTTTACTAAACGAAAAAAGGGATTGTTTTTGTCGTATGTATGCGGCGACAACGACTTCTCCACCGCCGTGACCACTATTTGAGTTTTGGCTTCTTCTACAAGCCATAATTTTTTTTAATAAAAAATAAATACCATGTTATACTTTTCTATTATTTTGGTATTGAAAATGGTTTTGAAAGCGTTTTTATTATATAAATGTGTTGTATTGATATCTTGTGATTGAAATGTGGAAATGTTATGTTTCCTCTTTGCATGTTTTATGTGATACGATTATGTTATGTTTTATGATATTTTTAAACCTATTCATATGAGGAATGCATTGGACTTAATAAGTGACGGGTGGAGCCCGCTATAGCTCCTCGATGCATCGGTAGGTCTCATGAGACAACTAGACGTGGAATTGGCCGAGGCCCTTTCCCAATTTGATTTATGGTTTTGACCGAGGCCTTAATCATTTTAGATGTCTTGGCCGAGGCCTTGACAAAATGTTTCAGAATGTCTGGCATTATACATTCCCTCATTATGAAAGTGGTTATTGATATTGCATGTGATTATTCGACTAGTAGAATATCCATGTGAGTAAGTAAATTGCATTATTTAATTTTATTTTTTCCATATTATGCTAAAGTTCAAGTTTAAAAAGTCTTTTGTTTTAGTTATACATTGCCTTAAATGTTAATGTTTATTTATGAAAGCTTCAACAATATTGTTATCCTTACTTAGCATCTGAGCTCACCCCTTTCAATGTTTTAATATTTTCCAGGATGCGAAGAAGTATTTTATGAATGACCTGCAGGGATTGTCAGAAGAGGATATGAGTGTGGACTATGGAGACTTTGTTATTGTAGTTTTTCACTTTATGATGTAATGTAAAGTTTACGAATGTATCTAGTGTTTCCAAGGCTACTAAACTAATCGGTCTTTCGAGACTTGATCTTTTGTGATCATGCTAATGTTACGAAGTAATGCACCGACTCAGGGTAGCTGGGGTCGGGGCGTTACAGTTGTTATCAAAGGCAGGTTAGTACTAACCTTGGAAGCTAGATTTAGATAAACTCTGATTAGAGCACATAGCCCAAAGATAGACTTTGATGATTATTATAGAAGAACTTCCTAGAATTTTGTTATTATAGAGATTTTGTGAGTTTTCCGAGCAATACATCCCTGTCTGGATACGAGAAGGTAGAGGCGGCTTTGGAACAGATGTACCTAGTGGTAAAACCCGAAAACATCGCTTTGAGCTTGACTCGAACGAGAACTGGTGCACGACAACGGGCCTTGCTGCACTCTTGGTTACGACACTCCCGGGGGATATGCTTAGGATAATTCTCATTTTCTTTACAAACCACTATGAATGGTTATGAGTATATACTTCCTCAAAGAAAACCTTTTTATGATTATTTATTATATACATAAATAGTTCAATTTATGTTAAGTATTTTATAAGTATGGAATTATGTATTTTGATTCATAAACTAATCTAGTTTATGCCATTGTATAGAAATGGTGCCTAGTGGAAGGAATGGAAATCGTATCAATTCACGAACTCCGTGTAGGGATTTCCCTCCTACTCAAGATAATTATTGTGGATCTGGAGATACAACTGGTGCTGATCAACTTATTACCATACTGGGACAACTCACTCAGGTTATGAATAATAACCTTACTCGTATGGAGCACCCTGATCCGCAACGTGGAGGGTCAATGTTAGACCGCTTCATGAGGCAACAACCACAAACATTTAATGGGGGTACAAATCCATTAGTAGCTGAACAATGGATAAACTCCTTAGAAAAAATATTCCATGCCTTGGGGAGTAGCGAAAGGGAGAAGGTTATCATGGCAGTTTACCGCCTCACTGGAGATGCCGATCAATGGTGGTCCTTGATTCAAAATACAAAGGAAGATGAAGAAGTATCAAATATGGAATGGAGAGAGTTCAATGATCTTTTCGTAGAAAAATACTTCTCTCGTGACCATTGAGCAGATATGGAAAGGCAATTTCTGAGTCTGAGGCAGAAGGAGGATGAGAATGTCGCCAAGTATGAGGCTAACTTTACAAGGTTAGCGAGGCATGCTGCAGATTATAAACGTAACCCAAGAAGTAATATTGATCGTTTCTTTGATGGGTTAAAACCTTTTCTCCGTCGAGCTTTAGTATCACAATCTTTCTCAACATACGAAGATATTGTCTCATGTGCTATCAAGACAGAAAAAGAATTCTCTAAGTCTTATGAAAACAAAGTAAAGCAAGAGAAGAAGAGAACAGTGGAAGAAGAGAGAGATAAAAGGAAAAAGGGAAAGAAGGATTTTCCATTATGTGATAATTGTGGGAAGAATCACCCTGGTACATGCCTAAAAGGAATGGGAGTTTGTTACAAATGTGGAGAAAAAGGTCACCAGGCGCGTGATTGCAAGGGAAAGAAAGAGGCTATAAAAGTTGAATACTACAATTGTAGAGAAATGGGTCATTATGCAAATGAATGTCCTAAGCGTCAGGGAAACTTACCTCAGAAAAGGCAAAGGGATCAAGGACAATTTTATGCTGTTACTACAGTTAAAGCAGAATAACTAATGTATTGGTGATTTTGGACTCATGGACTATATTCTAGTTATTAGAATAATGTGATATATCTATAAGTATTGTACTTAAGTACTTGTTGATTTCAGTAAGGTTTTAATATGATGAAGGTAATTATATTTTTAGTATGTGACAATAAGAGAAACTTTACTTTGTTTGGGGAATCTGATAAATTGATTTTGGAATTAAGAGACCTTTTAGAGAAAGTCTGGACAGAGGTATTTTGGATAACTATAAAGGTTGGAGTGGATTAAGTTGATCTTGGGATATTATTGTTTAAGGTTAAAAAATTTATGAAGATTATTTTTGGAATATTATGATACTATAGTTTTAGGAAAAGGACAACCTGCAGGGTGGGGCATAACACGTCGCATCAGACAAAGCTGCAGGAATCGAACCCACAACCATAGTGCGACAGACCTTTATTTCCTACCACCAGCCTATAGGAAGTCCCTGGTTATTACAAAATAATTTTACTAATCTAAATGGTATGTGTTAATATTTGGAACCTTATACAATTAGGATAAGTATAATATTTTTGAGTTCTATTATCTCTTTGAGTGAAAGATGAGTTGAAGGTTGAAACTCTAATTGTCAAGAATAAATATATATATATACCTATCTCTTATTCAATGAATAAATTAATTCTTAAACTTTAGTAAAGGGATATTAAAACAAAAAAAATGTGTTATCCTAATACCTTATGTCTTGTTGAACTGATGATATTTTAAATCAACATAGATTGAAGGCTTTGAGGCCCTCAATTTGACAGTTGATTGTGATTGATGACCTCAATCACTCCCTACAAATATTTACGTTTTTCCTCCAATTATATGTCTCTAATTTCCACCAATGTTCTCCTTATCGAGATCATAATTTGGTGGTGACTTTCTTATTTCCATTTCCCTCTTATTAAGGCTAAATTTTAATAATCTTATTTCCGATGTGGGTTTTCCACAAAGGTATTTCCTATTTTCAACCTTTTATTTTCAAAGAAAAAAATTTCAAATTGCGAGGATGAAATTTATTGAAGTATGGGAGAATGTAACACCCTGAGCTTCCACGATACGCTTCTCATTCAATAATGCAATGGCTTGGATTGTATGCAACTTCGAGTTCTAAAACACCGCGACTAATCAAAGTAGCCGTTATGAATAGTAATAACCACTTTTTAAAATTATAGAAATTTTATATTTCAAAATGGACTTCATTTTTGGATTTGGAATATCGAAATTAGCCTATGTTGAATTTTTGGTATTTTTCTGAGAACTTCTAATTTTTTATGAATAGTGAAAAATACTTCAAAACAACTTTTTTAATCAAAATAATTTATAGAGATAAATTATACTATTTAGTGGTTTTAATGTATAATTATAATATATTTCTATGATTTTATCCAATGGTGGTCATTAGAATTAATTTAACATTGAAATTTGACATAAACAGTTGCCAATCATTTGATATAAATTATTTCTTAAAAACACGCTATTTGTTGTGACAGCGGGAATTAATTATAAAATAAATTAATGCAAATTATATTTTTGGAATTTATTAAAATAGACATCATTTTTGAAATTGGAATATCAATTATAGCTTAGGGTGAAATTTTGGCATTGCTCTGAAAAACATCAATTTTTGATGAATAGTGAAACCACTAAGTGGTAGTTAAATAACTGATTTTTCGTTTAAATGAAATATTACCACCTCTGTGATTTGATTTTCAAATATCCAACATACATGGTTGTCATTAATAAGTAAAATGTGGTTCAGTGAGATTAAAATAATTTTTGGTGAATAGTAACTTTTAAGTTCTTAATCGCGATTAGAGGTAATTAGTGTAGTTTAAGGTAAAAATAATGTTTTTAATAACATGAGATGAGCTTGACACATGTCATACCATCATTGGATGTGCCATGTAAGACCAAGACAATCCATGGGTCAACTTGGGGACCCCATGGAGCCACTTTAGTTGCAAAATGACATAAATACCTTTTATTTAATGTTAAAGTAAAAAAATGACACAAACATGAAATGTTTTAATAACACAATTTTTACATGAGGTTATACAATTCATATTTTTGACAATAAATAGTAATTGTAAAGATAAAAAGATTTACTACATCATAGTATTTTTTTTATAATTTTTAGACATTAAATAAATTAAATTATATATGACATCATTATGATGCAGCGATGACCTCATTATTTAACGATTTTAATAAAATGAAAAGATAATGTACAATACAAGGCTTACACTTGTCCAAAGTCTATTGGATGGGTGGATTTCTAACCCTTATCACATTATCCACGAATTATATAAGTGTGGGAACTTTAGAATCCGAAAAGCATTGTATAATTATGTAAAATTTCCTTACTTTCCAAGAGTGCCCCTCCTCTCCACTTATAAAAGGCCCCCACCTCTACCACCTCATTCACACATTCAAGCCATTTGGCTCGGCCAAACTCTGCCCAAATACTCTCCCAACTTCCCCCTCTTACTCCTAGAAGCCTAACTTTGGACAGAACTCTTCCCAAGGAATCCTTTGGCTCAAATCAAAAAGAGTTACCCGATTTTGAGGTAATGTCTTCTCTAATGTTGTTTTGTTTTATTTTTCTTCTCCAACCCCCTAAACTCTTTTTATTCATTTCTTTTGTAACAACACCAGTATCCTCAATATTCTAGGATGTTGTTATAAGAAGTATTCATGTTACACTTACACAAACCTACATCTAATGGTTAAAGAAGATACGGTTTCTGTGGATGACGAATTTCTGCCTCATGAAAAGATGATTGTTCAACACTCATATAACACCTTAAAAGGTGGACATTAAGATGTCACTATATTTATATATGATATATAATATGTTTACGTTTTACTTATTCTTTTTTATTTCTCATTTATGGCATACTTTATGATTTCCATTATGGGTAAACGCGATAATTTCATTTTAGGAAGTGCGGACTACCGCCCCCTCAAGTGATTTGAATCGTTAATGCCATATGTGGGATGTATAAAGGATGGATTAAATGGTATTATACACTATATTATACTGGAATTATATTATACATTTATATTATTATGATTTAATTCCATTAAATATGAAATAGAAATGAAAGTAGCGTTCATGCGTACGTATTACTTACCGTCTCCATGAAAGGTGCATTTAATTTCTTACCTCTAAATGTTATGTAATATTATAAATGAATGTATATACTGGATATATATGATATATATGACATATAAATCATGAATATAATTCTGGAGATAATGGATATTCTACCACATAAACAACATGTAATTATAAGAAGTTTATTGTTGACTCAAGTACCAAAGATCGACAAAACGACCGTTATTAACTTAAATAATTACATAATGTTCATATCATTGTAATAAGTGATATAAAAATAATAATGAAATTTAAAATGGTTCTTAATAAGGTATATATTAACTCTAGTTTATTATTCAGGAGGTTAAATAACGATTGAGTCATGTCAGACACAAGGTAAGGGAACTTCTTAACCCAATTTCCATTCTTTGGGTTAATCTCCTACTTTCAAATTACGTCATGATATTATTATGTCCTATCTTGTATTTTTACTTTCTTTATGTGTATCTATAGTGAATACACATAATAGATCTATTTTATTTGTAACGTAATTTCTTAACCCAACTTCCATTCTTTGGGTTAATCTCCTACTTTCAAATTATGTCATGATATTATCATGTCTTATTTTGTATTTTTACTTTCTTTATGTGTACCTATAGTGAATACACATAATATATCTATTTTATTTTAAAAATGATCTTTGTAAGGACTTCGTCTCAATATCCATTCATTAAGGCATATTTGGTTTTATACACAAATTTCTTTTGTACGGTGTATAAACCCCTTTGACTTTTACATTTATTCAAAAGGAATAGTTTTTATACGAAGCGTTTACTAAACGAAAAAAGGGAATGTTTTTCTCGTATGTATGCGGCGACAACGACTTCTCCACCGCCGTGAACACTATTTGAGTTTCGGCTTCTTCTACAATCCATACTTTTTTTTAATAAAAAATAAATACCATGTTATACTTTTCTATTATTTTTGTATTGAAAATGGTTTTGAAAGCGTTTTTATTATATAAATGTGTAGTATTGATATCTTGTGATTAAAATGTGGAAATGTTATGTTTCCTTTATGCATGTTTTATGTGATACGATTATGTTATGGTTTATGATATGTTTAAACCTATTCATATGAGGAATGCATTGGACTTCATAAGTGACGGGTGGAGCCCGCTATAGCTCCTCGATGCATTGGTAGGTCTCATGAGACAACTAGACGTGGAATTGGCCAAGTCCTTTTCCCAATTTGATTTATGGTTTTGGCCAAGGCCTTAATCGTTTTAGACGTCTTGGCCGAGGCCTTGAAAAAATGTTTCAGAATGTCTGGCATTATACATTCCCTCATTATGAAAGTGGTTATTGATATTGCATGTGATTATTCGACTAGTAGAATATCCATGTGAGTAAGTAAATGGCATTATTTAATTTTATTTTTTCCATATTATGCTGAAGTTCAAGTTTAAAAAGGCTTTTGTTTTAGTTATACATTTCCTTAAATGTTAATGTTTATTTATGAAAGCTTCAGCAATATTGTTATCCTTACTGAGCATCTGAGCTCACCCCTTTCAATGTTTTAATATTTTCCAGGATGTGATGAAGTATTTTATGAATGACCTGTAGGGATTGTCAGAAGAGGTTATGAGTGTGGACTATGGAGACTTTGTTATTGTAGTTTTTCACTTTATGATGTAATGTAACGTTTACGAATGTATCTAGTGTTTCCAAGGCTACTAAACTAATCGGTCTTTCGAGACTTGATCTTTTGTGATCATGCCAATGTTACGAAGTAATGCACCGACTCTGGGTAGCTGGGGTCGGGGCTTTACTGTTATCCTCCTTCTGAACATGAAATTAGTTATATGATAATCACAATTAACTCTTAAAGAACCACTGGGATCCCCTAAATTGATTGAAAATTTCATCACTTCATGAAATTGGATACCACTTATTTATTCAATATTAGTTAAGCTTACGATAATCCACACAATACCAAAGATTTTCATCCACCTTTTGATAAACTGGACTTTTGCTACCCACTGAGATGTGATAGGATGAATGAATAATTTTCCTTCCTGCTTAAATAACATCACATTCACTTCCCATAATTCTATTACTTCATTACTATAAGATGGAATGGAAATAGGAATTGTCCCCAGAATAAGATTAATCATAAATTCCACACATCTTGTGTGTGTGAACCTTGTGAAATATCTTAGAAAACATCCAGAAACAGGTAAAAACTACTAATTTTAATTTAGTATTGATCACATCCATTGATTTCTAGAAACACTCTACCAACTGATATGATATTGTTCTAACATTTTGTGCAAACAAGACCATTTCACCTAGAGTAACATTCTCGTATCCATTAATGAAATGTTCGACTCTATCATCTGTTGTAAAAACATACATTTATGATATAATAGTATATCTAAGTCCTAAAAATTTCCAACCAATCCATACTCAGTATTATGTACTTTAATTCGACCTCTAGAACATATAAATTTCATATTAACCCAACTCAATCAATTGTTATAGAATTTTTTTACACATAAATTCATGATATTCTATTGGACCAAGAGGAATATAATGTTTCATTAAAGAAGGTTTCATATCAACATTTAAACCCATAAAATCAATAGAAAATGAATAAATAATAGAGTGGGATGCAACTACATGAAACAAATATTAAATAATGTAATAATTAAAAAGAATCACACCTCTCACCATTGATGGTATAGGTTGATCATCCATAATAACCTACTCAGATCCACATATTTTCCTACTCACTACCATTTTTTTCTCTTTCTCTATTGACGTATCTATTACTATAGAGTCATGGTATTACTATAATCACCATGCATTTCTCAGTTCTACTAATGAGAGCTATTCTTATTCTCTAGTATCATCAAATAATATGATGTCTACAACACCTAAGAAGTGTCTTGAACACCTATCCTCAGAGAACTACGAAAATAGAACATAATTTCTCTAACTAATTGAAATTTTGACATGATATTGGGGGTGTTTTAAACTCTATCTACATCTAGTTGAATGAACCACATTGTAAACATCTAGATTATATATTGGGTCTTAGGGGAATATTTAGAGATCCACTTATCTGATTCTGAGTCAAAATCAATCATTGGGAATATTTGTCCCTCGTCAACATTTTTACCACTATTTCTGGTAGGTATAAACATGATTACCTCACCCATAGCTATTGAGATGTCTATATTAGGGACCATCTCTCTTTTTACCATCTCTGTATAATCCATTATATGGAGCACTGTGCTTTTTATGTGAATTTCCAACCTTAGCCCGGATTTTGAAATATGTTCCTATGTTGACATAATAATGACTACCACAGGTGAAAAGATAACAAAATTCATAAATTTAACCACATATTCCTTCACTGAGTGTTTCTCAAACTACCAATTCTAATTTTTATCATTATTATGATTGTGAATGTGTGATCATAGAAAAGTTTGTCAAAAAAAATTCTTTAAAATGCCCCCATGTGATGTTTTGGTCCATATTATCCTGAACTAATATATCCCAAAACAAACATGCATGGTTTTCCCAAATATATACTTCCATATTAACATTCATCCCATCTGGTGTTCCATTGTAATAAATTAATTGATTCCTCCTATTTATCCACCCTATACCTTCATTGGATTTGAATCACCCAGAATGATGGGTGGATTCAACTTATGGAACTGAATTGGGTGACCCCCTTACATTGGTTCATACATTCTATTCCCTCAATCCAAATCCTGAAAGGCATAGAATATAAATTGAAGTAGATATTGGATCACTTGTTTTTCAGGTTAAACCACATTCTCGACACCATCTTCTGGTTGGTTTCCTATATGCCTACCTAGTCCCATTTTTTATAAACACAAAAAAACACCATAAGTATCACTCTCTAGATACTGTATTCTTAAGAATTTCAAATTATCACTTAAAAACTATCACAAAAATTCCTTCAAAAAATTAATCATTTTCACATCTATAAAATATTTGAAAATATAACAATGATTTTGACAATTGATCCAATTTCAAAACAGTAGAACCTTGCCTTTTCTAAATATCACAAGGAAAAATATTTCCACATTATTCAAAAATCAACACTATTACACCAAAATATGAATCATTATAAAATATTAAATTTGAATCCTTGTGGGAAAAAATATCTATTAATGAATTACATGCTCTTCTTGTTGGATAAACCCATGACAATGAGATTTAAACTCCTATATCTGTCTTTAGAACACATATGTACCCAACTCCTTGGTAACATGATATTCAGGAAAAAAAGATGGCTAAATCATTTTATGATATGATTTTCATTTCCCAACAATCAAACTCTATTCTAATATCTGAATTCAGTGACTAAACTAGAATTATTGTCAGCTCCAAGATCGATACAACTGATAACCATTTATTAAACAAACTGATCCTACTTCTATGTCAAGGACCGAATTAGATGATACCACTATCTCAATAGATATTTTGATATATTATACTGATAACACATGTAATATCTCACCATTTCTCATTTTATTGATCAAATGTAGAATATCATCTTGTTTTTAAGAGACATCCTCAAGGCACCAAATTATGGTAATTAATGATAAGGGATTCAATACAATTTTGGGATGATTTTTTCCTTTGATAAAAAGAACTAAACTACCAAAAAAACACCAAAAAATAACAACTAAATTATTTATTAAAATATGTTATACAAGTCATTTTATAAAAAATTAATGTTAAACCCAACTATAATAAGAGTACTGTTGCATAATACAAATAACATCAATGAAAATAAGGGGAAGACAAAACCAACAAAACCAAAAGACTCCAAGACATAACACAAACCTCTAACTCCATCTCCATGTCCAAAAATCATGATGACCCACTAATTAACTATGGTAATTTACCTTTCATTATTTCCTGATAAAAAAACCTATGAAAATTCACTAATGATATAAATTAGGGGGTGAGTAATGGAAATTAGTAGGATTTATGCAAATGAATATCCTAATCTTGCAACTAGGATAATACATGTTAGAATGATTATGAATTTTTTTTATAAAAAACAATATAAAGAAGATTATATCATTTTTAAGAGGATCTAAAACAAAAATCATTTCCAAAAAAAATATTTTCCCCAAAAATTAAGACAATTAATAATTTAAACTATTTCACATTACTTTTTGGAAGACCCATTCCATGATTTAGAATCACACTCACATATTCATGCTTCTTTAATAGTTCCATACTAATGAGTAGTTCATCATCCATCATCAATGTAATCACTAATTTTCCAATAACCTTGTTCCCAATGAAACTTTCTCGTTATCTTGGGACAAATCCCTTTGTTCGCCAATGGTACATGCCACTTATTCAGGGTCACAACAAATGAATAAACTCACACAGACCCTGGTATTACAAAACCATTTCAAATAAACCATTATAAAAAAAACACATTCTTTTATTAAAAACCATTCAAATAAACCAATATTACGAATTCAAAATATCTATATTTTAAAATCAATGTTTTTAAATAAGGAATACAAATCTTGTTTCATAAATAATTTGTAGAAATCCACGAAATCCAAAAAACTGTCAATAAATATATTTTCTATCATTCATTACACATAAATTATATTACAAAATTCAAGGAATATAACCAATTTTAAATTAAGACTACATGTTATAATTTGAGTATTTCACAGTGTATCCACACACCTTAGTAATAATAGTGAAAATGAAGAATTGAATGATTTCTCTAACAAAACCAGGTTTTTTAAAGGTGGTGACATGAATTGGTTTCCCAATTCATGCAACCTATGGAATTTATTAATAAACAAAAAGTAGCATTACAAACACGAGGTGAAAAGAACATACACCAGTGGGGAGTTAACGGGGATACAAAAAAGATAGGTCAAACAAACCAAAAACCAAAAATAAGACAGCCAAAATGACCTTCCTTCTAGACAGCAGTTGAACCATCCATCTCCAGCTTTCTTAGTCTTCATATTAATAAGTTGATGCAAAAAAGGGGAAATGATCCAGGCCTACCCCTTATCCACCATTTGTATCCTCATCCATCAAAATCATCATTGCAACCCCACAATAGATGTTCTACGACCTTTAGACCGAGTCTAACCAGCAATACCAGCTTCATATGTTTGAAAGCTTAATATATAATCACCAACATGTTGTGCGAGTACATTATCCTAAATATTCAGAATAATTGCAGTAGATAAATCATTATAGAAAGCACAATTATCAATTTCCCCTGCATCATGTATCTGTAAACCCACGTTTTCACCTTTCATTTGCAACAGAAAGGACATGAAGTTGAAGAATATGACTCCTGTCTCCAAACAAAACAGCTAAACCATATCATAAACAGATCCAAATCAACCTCCCATCAAGAAAATAGGACCAGCCAAGGGCTATCTTGATCAGGAAGAAAACACTCAAACATCCATGAACATGATCCAGTCAGGGATCAGATAAAACCACATAGCTGAACTTAAAAACCCCAAAATAGGATTATATATAATTTATAACATCAAATATCACCATTACCAGCCAGAGTGAGCAATAAAATAGAGACTTCAAGAGAGTCCAACTTCTGAATATGCTGTAGAAAGAGTCTCAATGCCAAGGATTACGTGCATCCAATTCCACCAAAAGGGATCTTAACAGGTCATAATCAGAATCAAGATTCTTGATTGTTGAATAAGAACCATAAAAAGATAGAGTAGTACCAAGCACTTCCATATAAACTAGATTCATCCAGATGCAAGCTACCCCTCAGATCCAATGAAAAGAAGAATATGATCCAGCCCAGTTGCCAGCATCAGTAACCCCATCATAATCAAGCCAGAATACAAGAGGCAGGAAATAGCAACCCAGTCCAGTTGAAACTCAAGAACAACAGGCGATTATACATCATCAACTCTGTGCTAGACTGATGAAGAGAAAAACCTATTCAATGTCGGACATCAGAGAAAGACTAGAACAAGAATTCTTTCCTGATTCTGTCATTGTGTATGTATTGCTTTGCAGCCAAGTATGTGCCCTTAGTAATCTCACCTTTCCTAAAAGAATTTTATAGGATAACATCTTTGAGTCTCGCTGAAGAATCAGAATATTCACCAACTGACATAATTGGTTCATCAACCCTTTCAGCTTGTTTTTCCTTCTCTACAGGTTGAATTTTAATAGTGGCAGAAACATTCTTTCTAGAAATATCCATGGATCGAGTAACAATAGTCCTCTCAACATGAGAAAATCCCTATGCTTTTTAGTTTTTTTAGGGTTGGGAGTAATAAACCCATCTACATCAACTATTGGTTTCTTACCCTTCCTGGCCATGTCCTTTAGGTATTCTTCCTCAATGATAGAAGATTTATCCTGCTCATCATTTTGAGAGAGACTATTTTCAGATTCATCACACCTCTCCTTTTCCTCATTTTCCTGAGTGTCATCTTTTATTGGCACTTTCGTCATTAACTCAAGTGAGGGTGAGGGGATATGATGTGTATTATCATTCTCCACAGTGGGTGGAGACTCCTTCTCACCCTTATCTAGAGAAAAATTTCTATGATCCCCCCGGTTCAGCAAATAATCACAGGGTTTAGGATGCACGTTAGTAGTCCCGGAGACATCATTGGTAATGGGAATCACAAAGTCCTTAGTAGTGGATGATTTAGGAAGATCCAAGTTAATTTTATCATTAGATTTTTCTACCCAAACTGTTTTGTAGCGAGGTTGAGGTGGTTCAAATTTTTTTCACTCACATTCTTCCAAAGAATGACCCACTTTGTAGCAGCAGTTACAGTAGGGTGGAACATTTTCAAAAACAACCTCTTGAGTATAAACTTTATCACCATTCTAGAGCCAAAATATGGAAGTAAATTCTTGTGATATATCAATCTCAGTGCAGATCCTAGCAACTGAGGGACGAGATAAGTTCATGGTGGCAGAATCTAATCTAATCGAAGTTCCAAATAGACTTGCAATGGCAGATAGAGCACTTTTCTTAAACAGATGCAAAGGCAATCCTGGGAAACCGATCCAAATTGGAATAATAGGGGGATAATAACCTAATTCAAAATCTGAAGACCACTTAAATACCTTTAAAGAAGCCCCCCCAAAAGACCATGATCCACGAATCCAAAATTGATAATAATCATTATTCGAGGAGAACCGAAACACAACATACAGAGAGTTCAGCAATCCAATAAGAAAGTTTATATAACCTATATTCTCAATTGTTTTGGGTTAGAAGAACAGAGAAAGGCGGTTCTTAGAAAATCGACCGACAAGAACAAACCGGAGGTCCGAAGCAAGATTGAGTACCTCTTCTTTGGAGAATGCAATCTCCGATAGACCTCTGTGTCTGTAGGATTTTGGAGCAAGAATACCGGAGGTATTCAATTCTGTGCAGGGGATTCTACTCGAGACAACGTATGAGAAGGATCTCTCATCTTGGAACCCTTGAACTATGATGTTAGGGTTAACCCTTCTTTCACCCGAGAGCGCCGCAATCTTTGCAATATCGCATGTATCTAACAAAACCAGGTTGAATCATCAAATCCTAGCATTAGATCTCATCCCTTTATATCAACATATAAAAATCTCATAATGATAGGAATCAGCTATCATATAATAATACCTTGAAGAACTAGATCAATGATACTAAGAGAGGGAAGAAATTAGATCTAAGGTAAACCATCATGAATATAGATTTACTAATGGAATTTGGCTTCAATGAACTAAGAATTTCCCACAAATCGCTCCTAGATTCATGTGTGGAAGTATCCAAAGCCTATGGGTGTATGAAATCTAATATTATAGTTTAAAATAATTAAAAATGGAAAATAGATGTTAAAACTAGTTAGATACACTTTTTTGGGATCTAATATTTTAATCGTGTTTATTTGGGATGTATGGTTTTGAAAACTTTGTGCTAAGTGTGTACCAACCACTACCTCAAAGAGAACATCACATAGTTGGCTTGCACAGTTAGATAAACTATATTCCAATCATGGAAAAGATCTTTTTCCAAAATTTCATTGTTAATCTGATGTGTCTTCATTTTTCTTAAAAAGCAGTCAGCTAACCATGCACTTAACAAAAATCCCATGTCTCATTTTTCACAATTGCTTAAAGGTGTTGAACTATTTCATGTATGATTTTCATGGATTCCACTAACCGTGCTCAAACCGTGCACATCCAAAAAATCAAAATAAAATTACATGAGTACTCAAAACCATTTTAAATTTCACCAAAATAGTACACCTACATTAAATCATAAATAATGGGTTAATTAGTTGAAATATGGGTTGTTACCTTTATGATCGAAATATATATCACACATTACTCGATAAAGATGATTCCTTCATATCATTAATGAAATAATTACAGATTCTTACTCCAAATAATTAGTGGATAATATTTCTCATGAATCGTCAATCTGAATATGGAATAATATATAATAACATTATTCTACATAAGAAAAAAATCCCAATCCATTCTTTTAAGAGATTGTATATACTATGAACTCTTCCCCACTATATGGTAATGTACACTAGGTGAACTAACCAATCTTTTCATTAGTTACATTATATTTTCCTCACATTCATCTATCCAAAAGAACATGGTACCCTTCTATGTTAACTAGATCAGAATATTATATAGTTAGGATAAATTATCCCAAAAATCATCGATAATATCCATATAATCTGAGAAAACTACTTATATCATCCAATTTGTTTCTTCTAGGCCAACATTCAATAGCTTATATCTTTTATCGATCTACTGTTATACCATCTCATGAGATTATATGACCCAAAATGAATCCTTTTTTTTATAAAAAATTAAAAAATTCATAATATTAAATACAATTTATCTTTCCATGGGGTCATTAGTATAATTATCATGTTTTCATCATGGTATTTTATTCTATTTTAGTAGATCATATTTTCGTCTATAATGAATACCATAAACCGATTGAGTATATCAATAAAGAATCTATTCATAAAATCTTTGAAAATAGTAGTAGAATTAGAAAGACCGAGATGCATCACTGTATAAAAATAGTTTTTATACCTTTTATAGAATAATATCTTTGTTATATCCCCCTTATTGACCATAAATTGAAGATATTAATAATGAAGGTCAATCTTGGATAAGTATTGAGCTACATCCCATTTATTAAACAAGTAAACAATATGGGGGAGTGGATACTTATTCATGAATATGATATCATTCAACTCCCGATAATAAATTTAGAGTTTCCTTGATGCATATTTATTTTTAAAAAATATAATAGGTTCACCTAAATGTTTTACACATGGTTGAATGATACTCTTTTCAATGTTTTCATATAGTTTCTTCTTAAATTCCTACAAATCAATTTGGGTCATTCTATAGGGAGTCCTTGAAATTGGTGAGGAACCATGTTTGAGTTCTATCGATAAATCAACTTTTAATATTGGTGGATGGCTAGAAATGCTTCCTAGAACAAATCATGAATTCTCGAAAAATAAGAATATCATCGATGTCAAGCTTCTCCCCACCCATTGGGTCATACACTCCTTTTGAATTGGAACAAAAACCCATAAAAAATTTTAAATATTCATAGTAACTTCATACCTATCATCACATTTATTGGACGTAATAGTTTAGTTTTAAATAAAAAACATAACATCCATTACTTCACAATTGATGTGGAATTTATGTAATGAAATAAATTCCATACCTAAGAAGACATAAAAGTTAACCAGACAAATAATTACAATATTTTATTGAATAAAATTCCCCAAAAAATTAATAGATGTGGAATCATAAACATGATCTGAAATCATCATACCATTTGGGGTTTTCACTACTCATTCCATATCTAATTGTTTGGGTGGAATATTAATAACCTTATAAACTTCATTGGATATAAAAGAGTTGGAAGATAAAAATAAAATTTTATATTAGATGTTTTATAATAAAAGGTATGCAAAACTTTCACCATGTTGTTATCACACCCCTCATCAAAAAAATTGATCGCATGAAATTTACCCATATCCCATGGTTTAACAGGATGTGGATTCTGATCATCATCACCAACCTTAATGTTTTGGAACTGATTTGAATGACTCCCATAATCCTTAAACATGATGAAATTATGGGTGAGTGGATAATTTTGTGCAGCTTTCGATCTATTTATATCATTTCCAACTTTTTCCTATAAGTTCTAGAATCATTCTCTTGAAAGTCTTACCTTTTTCCCATAAAAACTCAACTAGACCCCATAAGACAATTCCATCAATGATTCTTTCACACATAGAGAATAATTTAAGTCTCATCCTATTATCTATAAGGTTTTTATATTTTCCTTTGGACACCATCATTTTTTTAATTTTAAAACCATGAGATTGATATATCACCCGAACCTCCATTTCCTAATTTATTGATCAATGCATAATCTCTTCCTAGGTATTGATGTTTCTTATGTCGAAATCCCATATAATACTTTTATTTTATCCATTGATGAAACCATCAACATTTCCTTTTGGGTGGATGATAATACCATAACCATACCTTGATTTTATGGTGAAATTATCTTCATAGGTACTGAACGATTTCTCATCCTTTTGTTTCAACTAACAGGAAACCTTTTCCATATTCATATGAACACCATGAGTAATTTACTTATTAAATTATAGTTTCATGAAATAATCCCAATAAATTTATTTAATTTCATCTTTCAACGTCAAATTCTTGATTCAATTCCACCATTGGTATTCTTATCCTTCTAATTGATAAATAGCTAGTATTCCATTTTCTTGTTTCTAAACATTGGATGATGAAAAATATTATTTCATTGGTATTGATATATTGTCCAACCACACGTGAATCAGAAGACCCACTAAAATAAGGTGGTAAATTCATTATGATGGACTCAATTTAATGTCGTTCCCTCCTTTTGTCATTTGGAAGTCTATAATGATTCATAGCCTCAGAAATCTATGTGACCATTACACTGATATTTTATATTATAACACCCATATAATTAATTTTCTCAAGAGGAAAATAATTACATTGTATATTTAAATCACTCTTAACATTGTTTCTTTGTGTTCTAGACATTGACTAAAACCAATAGACATAGACTAATAAATAGTTTTCATAGATAGGAACAACCTAATAATGAAAAAAAATTAGATGACAAATAAATAATGACAGCTTCTTTAATCTATGAAACAATATGTTTATCCCACATTATTCATAACCAACATATATTTAAATACTTCATAATGGTTTTGGGAAGATATTTTAAATTTTCAAAGCATAACCCCCAAAGAGTGTCAATCCACGAGTGCCGCTAGGCCTATTTTTATAGACCGGTTCCTAATCGATTTTAGCTCAATATGCTATTTTGGGGGTTGTTACACATATATAAAAATGTTCCAATGTCATATCCACTTATTTTATCAAAATTTGGATTTATTTCTTTGAGAAAAATCACATTATCCTTTACAAAAATTCCAAAACATTTTCCCATAACATTCCTTATACTTTGGATTATCTATAGACATTTCGTTTGGGTAATCACTATGGATATTTTATCCTACATTCCAAATGTTAACTAAAAATTTTATCCAACACCATCTAGAGATACCTCCAGTTTTAAAACATTAACATGACATCATTTTTTAGAATAATTAAGATATTTCACAAACACACACAATGACCATATTAGTTTAGTGCCTTTGGAATCATGGAATCATAAACACTGTTACATAAGTGAAATACATTATATCCCTCTAGGTTTTTAATAAATAGATCCATTCTTAGACAGAACATACATAAAACATATCTTAATAACCTTGGGAATGGAGGCACAAATTGGGGTAATCCTAGATGCCCATTTAAAGTAAGAAAGGGATATATGTCTGAATAATCATGAGAATAAGGATATGAGAACACGATCATTAAAATTGATGATCATACCATTCTTATGAATGATCATAAACAAGAGTCATTGCCTAAATCATGACAGTTCATAAGACATGAATCATAATGGAATCAAGATTATAATCCATGGATGTATAATATAGGAATAATACATGAAATGGTAGAAGATACATACACATGTGAAATTATTCCCTGCAAGTCAAGAAACATTACCAATACAAAAAATGGAACATCATGGGGACTACACCTACTAGGTGGGACAAACAACCATCCAAAGTTGTAGTCCTCTACCTATAAATGATCAGGTTTCCCCATCTTCCCATAGTGTATTGGGTTTTCCCATCATCCCATCGGGGAGTGGGTTCCCCATATTCCCATAGGGGATATTGGTTTATTATCATTATCCCATGAGATATAAATCCTTACAAAATCCATATGAGGGAGATATAGGTCCCACCCATCACAAAATGAAATCATACATACATGTTCCAAAAGATCACAAACAATCAAATGATAACCCATGAAATGAAATGGGTATTATAAACATATCATCATATCATAACATGTTAAAAAGAGACATGTTTCAATGTAATTTCATCAAATAATAATCTATGAAAAGAAGTGGGTTCCATAAGAATATAACATGTGGAAGAGGAATGAGTTCCATATACATCATTCCATCACTATATAAACCATTAATAAAAGAATACGAATGGAATCCTTGAATCATATACCAAAAATGAATTAGTAACTGAAGAGGATGTCATCATAGATTTAAAAGGATCTTGAAATATCTTTTAAAATCATCTCTTGAGGAAAATTTTCATTCTACTTTGAAAATCACTTTTTAAAACGTAATATGTTTTTGGATACCATTTTCTTTGAAAATATATTTTGAAACCCAAAACCAATGTTAAAAAAATTTCCATGATGATCATTTAATATATAATTTTTGAAAATAATTTTTGAATACATCTTGGAAAACATCGTTTTTGTATAAAACAGGTATCTGAATGATGAGAAAAATACAGTCATAATTTCATAAAAAGATTTTCTTAATTATATTAAGTACCAAAGAGTTGAAACTGATGATAATAAATTAATATATCATGACTAACAAGAGTATAATAAATTAAACATTATTTCCTGAATAATTAATCATAAGATATCATTAATTGAATACTAATCATAGATAATCTAGATAAATGATGGGATTGTTGCAATAATGTATAACCACGAGAAAACATTGAATCAGAATCTCAATGTTCGAAAATGGAATTAAATGAAGTGTAAAATATCATTAATAGAATTATATTAATTATATTAAATATACAATGGTTTTTTATACATGTCTTATAATAATATAGGTGCATATCATGGTATGTGTCCCAATGAAGGAAAATAATGAAAAAAATACATCACCAATTTTGAATCTTTTGAATCATAACCCAGCTAAATGCGAGATCATAAAATGGAAATTTAATTAAAAATTATTTGAAGTATAATTATAATATAATATACTCATGGTAATTATATATACAACATAGAATAAAGGAGTGGTGGATAAGGTATAAATCTCAAAGAAATAGAACTAAGACTATAAATCCCCATACTATATGTATTGACACCCTTTAAACTTGTTAAACCCCCTTGAATGATAAATATAAAATTATTATATAGCAAAATATTAAAATTTTATTATATCTAACATAATATATGATTTTTAATAACATTATATTTATTATTTATTAACAATTACTTGTTAATGTTAAACCTTGGGTAATATTCGCTTTATTTTCCATCCATGTTTGTAAATACTATTCATGAACCTCTTACTTATTTCTATAATTTTAAAAGTTATATATATATAATATATATATGCATATATATATATATATATATTTAGTTATAAATATTTATAGTGATATAAAAAATTTATAAATATATAAACTTAAATACACTATTCATGGAGAGGGTAGTCCATACATACGCAAGAACGTTGTTTCTATTTTATTTCCCTTTTGAAAGATAGTAAGTAAATTCCATATATATTTATATATATATATATATTATAAAAATATTAGAAAATTATTATATAATATATATAATTAATTTTAACAAAACTCCTCCTTAGTACATTCAATGTAATGTGTGGATGAATCACATCGCTTTGACAAGGTGGTAGTCCACACATCAAAAAATGAAGTGATCGTATTTACACTAAATAAAAAGAATGAAGAAATGTATTATATAAAAATTAAATAAGAATAAATATATAATAAATATCATTATATAAATAGATATATATATATATATATCAAATAAAAACATTATATCTATAATAATGACCACCCATGAGAGGAGGTAAGGTAAAAAAATGAACAACATCATTTTGTGAGGAGGTAGAATTCAAGACACATGAAAAATATGTTCATTAACAATTATATGGAAGTGTGTTCAAGTTGATTTAGAATCAATAGAATGAAAAAATAAATTTATATTTCAGATACTCTAGTTGTTATATAATAATTAAATAAGAATATTTTAGGGGATGAATAATGAATATAAAACAAAATATCATGTTGAAGGATGTTACCTCTCCTTTGGGTAACTCCTCTTGGTTTTCAACAAAGGGATTCCTTGATAGGATTTCTTTGCTAAAAGTATGGTTCTAGGATAGTGGTAGGAAATTTGAGATTATTTTTTGGAAGAGTTTTTCTAATCCAACTATTATGGGATGTCTGAATATGTGGAAGGAGTAATTGCATTTTTAAAGAGTATAAGGAATGATGTTCTTCTAAATTTTTTAAATACATATTCAATGAAAATTATTTACCCTTATTTGGGCTTAAATAATGTTCAAAACAATATAATATATGTGATAGGGTCGAAAGATGAACTTCCAATTGATATTTGACTTGTTTATAGGTCATTGTTTTCCATAATTTTAAGGATTAGTAATTTGTAAAGTAGATTTTTCTCTTAATCACTCTGATTAATTTTATTCCAATAAACTAAATTTTTTTATTTAAAATACTAATTTGAACTTATTAGAAATTATAAAATGTGATTATTCCAAATATGGAATCGATTTTTCAAAATTTCAATCTCATAAGTGGTTGAAATTAATTTTAATTTTATCCCGTTGAAGGGACGACAACGCGTGATTTTAAAGTACAAATGTTCAAAAGATTAAAATGTTTTTATATCCCATTTCAATTTTATATTTGATCCCAAAAAATAAATTGGGTTAATTGAATTATATAATTTAATATTATACTTTAAAATAAATTTAAAACAAATTTAAATATTTAAATCAATTAGATAAAAAAGATTTTTTGAATTAAAATTCTATATTTTTCACTATTCATATAAAAGAGAATATTTCCTAAAAATCCAAAATATTCACCATACGATCATATTTTAATTATGAATATAAATATGAATTTTATTTTATCATAATGAATTTATATTTTGTTCTAAAATTATTATTATTTTTATTATTCATAGAAGGACATAATAAACAATTGGTTTAGAAAAGGAGTATTTTCCAACATATAATGGCTACCAAAAAATATTTGTTTTAATAAAAATATGTTTTTTTATAGAAAAAAATTATAAATTATATTTCTAAAGTATTTTTTATTATTTATATTACCATTTCTAATTGTAATGTTATAACTATCTCATTTAAATATTTATAATATTTAAATATTGTTTCATAGAAATTCATTGTTGCATGTTACGCCAAACAAGTCGGTGATGCATGGAGTGAAATATTAACATGGGGTATCATATAAAGAATGTTCTAATTTGTGTTTGTTTATGTTCATGACTTAAATAATAAATGAATTAATTTGAAAGAAAAGTCCCAAAAAACTCAGAGTGTTGTATGTGTGATGCACATCATGAGATGATTTTTAGGTCAAAGGGATTTATGAAGACTGGGACGACACATCCATGATTCTTTGCGATACTAGGTCACCTATTCAAATGGATTTTTATGATCTATGGAGACTTTTTTGAGACCCTTAATAAGAAAAAAATTCTTTTCAGCGATCCTTCATGAGATCAGGATAACATGATAGAGGACAATTGTATGATCAGTGGTGAACACATACTGAAAAAAACCATTCACATTAAACCCCATTTAAATTTGACCGAATGAAGCCTCCACCATTTTCTTATTTATTTCATTATTGTATTATGGGATTATATGATTTTTAACAGTCTATTTAGTAGTATGTTTCATGAATAGAAGAGTTCATTATGAATCCTTCACATGATCATTCAGGATTTTCTAGATGCCATCATAGAAATATGTGTACTTGATATAGGGGCTTCACATGAACGTGAATATAACATATAAAGTGAATGAAACATTCAAAAGACCTTTCATGGTTAAATTTTTCCCTTGCCTTTCTGGGGTCACACGATTTTCATGATCTTTCACATAGTTCCCATGTATCCATGATCCTCCATTCTTATTCTTAAAGATAAAATATTTCTCATGATTCTAATACCTCATCAATTCTAGAATTTCCAATTCCAATTTGATGGGAATCAACAAATCCCCCCCCCCATAGGAGTGAGGTCTATATGTAAATGTACTCTGTTATGAGGATGGTAAATCCCACCAATTCCTTTGAGGCTTCCACGGAGCAATACTCTTTGGGATGTTTGGTATTTGATGTTATATTTGGTATTCCGAGGAGCATCATATAAATAGAGGAGTGAGTGAGATAATCATTAAACCAGTGAAATAAACTCTCAGATCTCTTGATATTACATCTATAATGTGAATTCATTAAAGGAAACTTACAAAGAACAATTTTTCAAAAACACTTTACTCGAAAACTTTGTGAGATCATTTCATTGGATTGGATTGCATGATGTCATTGTGTGACTTCCCTCATATCAAATACTTCATTCAAAAATATATTCATCATATTATGGTAAATTGGTTAAAACTTGAAACATGTATCCATTTCATAGATTAAATATGGTATTTTCAGGATCATCCTATTTGGACACATGATCGCTGTATCATCACATAGTTTCTGTGACCACCTTAGTGTCATTTGTTAAAAAATAATTCAATTGGCCATTTTATCTTGACATGATCCGCAAGTCATGAAATTTTTAATACATATACCACATCATAATATCTTGAATCCCTGAAATTTTCATTTGATTCATATGAGTTTTTCCCATTCAGACACATCTTTTCGAAGTGTTAACCACTCATATCATATGTTCTTCTTATTTTTTATAGATATAATCTTGTTTGAATTAATATTATATTATATCTCACTAGAGGGATACAATTTTTAGAACTCGTAATGTGAACTATTAGTGTCATGTATCTGAAAAAATATATTTTTTTAAGGGGATTACCCCACCCAATAATTATATATATCCTCTATCACACCAACAAACTTTGTATGCATTCTTTTTGATGGATGATTTCAATATTCATTAACTTGAATAAAATCTTCCATCTTACAAGATATTATATTATCTTGAATATATTAAAAAATTTATTAGGATATTCAATTTGTTGTCACAATTCTCTAGGGGTAATCTCATATGTAGGAAAACTCCCCTTAGCTTACAAATAGTGGAAATCTTTCCCATTAGCCAATTTCTCTGAGTTATTTGAGCATACTTGTCTCACCATTAAAGAATAAGAGGATTGGTTGGAGGAAAAAATAGGACTTGGATATTTGTTGAAATTTATGTGATGATTGGGCATGGTTGGTCAAGGTTATGAAGAGATGCTAAAAATACTACATCTAGTTACAAGCTACTCATATTTAGAAGGTTATATAGACTTCACATTTTGTTGTGTATCATCAGCTTGAACTTCTCGAAGAGATTATTAGTCAATGGTGCCTTGGAACTAATTCCTTACATCAGTATCTTGGTTAAGTAGGGTCCATCAGGTTGGATATTTACCAACTTGGAGGAATTATTCCTCACAAGAATATATATAATGAATTTCATCCTATTACATAGTATTAGGGATGACCTCTCACAAATTGAGGCCTTGGGAGGTGATATTCTAAACATCGTGGAACAGAATATAAAGAAATATCTTAATATACATTAACGCATTTTTTTGAGAATTATATCGACATCTTATTCTACAATTGATTTTCTCATACAACCCCTATATTCCTTCATTTCTACCCTCCATGATTGGTTCCAAATATCAAGATCTCTTATTGGGCCATCCTTGGAACTAGTGAGTACTACTCATGTGTCTATAGGGTGAGACTGAAGGTATCCCTATACCTTCTACTAGAAGGATTTTTATATTTTTTAAATAGATGTATTTTCTATCCTGGGGATTCATTCTAGGTATTTCAATAAGGGAAATTGCAGATTGTATCCAGATTAGTAGAGGTGTGTCTTTTTAATCTGTATGTGCAGATTCTTTCCCTCGTTTATCAACTCATTGGTTATATAAATAATGATCACTCTAACATTATTCCCTATCATACACAGATCATGCTAATTATTCATAACGGTAGTGGATCTATCATTCTGAGTATTATAAAATATTTCCCCATGATGGGGTTCCTATGGACCACGTAGAATAGAGGATTATCAACTAATCGCATATACCCTATATACGTTTTCTCTAATGTGCATGTATTATGAGGTTTTATCCTCCTACTTCAGTAGGAATGTTGGGATAATTACATAATGGACATATCCCCCATTTTTTAATGTAAAAAACATAGATTATTCATACTCTAGTTGATTACCATATCGTCATGTATTATGACTATTCCCATTATATGATGAAATCTTACATGGGTGGTCTATTGAATTGACCAGGCCATCATGTGGAAAAACCTTTTTCATTAAAAAACCAATTATTTGTGGAAACAATGGGGTTTATTTAGGATATGGGAGAGCCATATAGTATGAAATAAAACCATATATAATAAATTGAAATTAGTTTTATAGAGTTTATTGAGGAAGAGAGTTCTTTGATATCAGTGAAAGATGATGTGATAATTGGGGGAGATATTCTTGGGACTCCTTCTCTTTATTATTCATTAGCTCATCCATCTATTCCTCCTATTGATTTACCTACACAATAATATATAGAGAAACATGTTCCAAAAAAGGAAAATCTAGAAAAAAATCCTTTCCCAGATCACTAAGACTCCCATAGAAGAGTTTCACAGACAAGAGGAATGACTTCACCTTCTATTCCATCTTTTGGGTATGGTGTCCTCAATTGTAAATTTTTGTATGAAATCATGACATAAATTTTCCTAACATAGCTATAATTCTCCAATAATGAAGGGTAATTGCATGATTTTGATAAAGGGTCTCCCTTTGTAAAATTAATATGTGATGGTTCGTAGGTGATAGAAAAAATACATTAGAAAATATCTCAGATGGATGCATGGGTGAATGAATTGACACACATATAAAACAACATGAAGAGATCAAATATTTCTAAAAGTGTGATATTTGGATTCCATCATTTTTATTATTTACTACTAGGAAAGGAGATAAGTATATTTCCCATTTTTTGAAACTATTCTTCCCCAAGAATAAATTGAATAAAAATTGAAAATAGAACTCCAATGTACAATCAACACTTCTCTTGCGTATCTGGTCAACCGAGAAAATTCATCAAACTAAATTTTATTATAGTCTAATAACATATTAATTTCTTTTTCAATCCTCGGAGAGTATTTGGAATGTGGAGATTCTTCTTTTTTACATTATATCAAAGAATAAATATTATGAAAAATAAATTTCATTATCCATATTTCCTTCATTCATGATGTGTATGATAAGTCATTGATTTGATATTTTATGTATCATTAATGATATTACAACTCTGCTTATCATACATGACTATTAATTCATTTTAATGATAAACAACATAATAGTTAAAAATTTAAGGATCAAAAGGATTAGTATAATGAGAAAATTAGGATCATACATCAATAAAATATAATAAATAATAATTAATTATTTAAATACTTCTTCACTATCCATCTAAAATCACACATTCTCCTTACGTACTCACATGAGGATATACATCAAAGAATGCTGAAATCTAGATGCCCAGTAACGAGAAAGATAACATAAGTGAAATAAAAAACAAAGATAAGTATAACATGGGTGGTCATAATCATCTTCATCATATCATAATCATAGGATAATCTTCAACATCATGAGGGAAATATTTGATAAATTCATGAAATGTTTTAATTCAAAAGAAATTAAACATAATGTCTTAGTGGTAAAAGGTCACATATTTATGAACCGTGTTTCCATTATCTTCATGAATAATATATGTGCATAATCATAACATAATAATTGTGAAAAATTATACCATAACGTTAAAACATATTAAACATTATCTTATTTCATGGAACACATTATCCAATGAATTATATGGATAAAAAATTATGTGTGCACCCATCGTATCATAATATTCACAACATGATGCATGCCACCCAGAACATATAAATATCATAGTAATAAAATAAACCATGGAAAATAAAAGTTATAATAGGAATTTCATCATGATTAATTTCATGAATAAACTTTTCATTCCCAAATGATTAAATGAGAATGTATTTCTCCAATACATAATCATTATTGATTGAAAAAGAAATAACTCAAGAGGGGAAATGTATTTTAGACGGAATAAACATTCTAGAAAATAATTGTATTTGGCATAAAAATATAGGTACCGACACTTATAAAACATAAAATAAAAGGATATAAAAATAAAATGATTTTTATGAAAAATTATTGGAATTCATGAAAGAGGGAGAACACTATAGCATCCCGCCTTTTTATAACATAAACTTTCATTACATTACACAAAACTGAGGATCTTTAAGGTTTAGTGTATTGGAAACCAGGAAATTAAACCATGAAAACATAAAATATTCTTCTTAAACACTTGAAAGGCTTCTCCTCATGTTCATCCTAGGTTCATTACTGCATCTCATAACCTGGGGACATACATCAAAAGAATGGGTGAGCAGAAGGCCCATTAAGGGAAACAAGAGAAACATTTTACATGTGAACTTGAGAAACTTCAATAAGGTCATGAAAAGAACTTTATGGCATGAAAATGAAACCATGAGGCATATCATAATAAAAATAAAATTTTTCATAACTTGAAGATGTGGCTACAACATTTAATATTGACAATCGTTTCATTTCACCAAGGTCCGTCCCCAAGGTGTCGTTAAAAATTACCAAGGTTATTCACCAAAGCGTCGTTAAAAATGGTCATCTCTAGGGATTAAGTCTTTACCCAATGCATTGGAGCGCTATCAGGGCGCACCCTTGAATTTGCCTTTATTATCATGTGAGGCACATATATCATCATCAAAAATTTCATAAATAACCCATATAACATAAAACAAATGGGTTTTATTTCATAATCATAATGTTTTAAAAACTGCTTTAAAGACATGATCTTTACGTTACTTTAAAACCCACAGAAAAGGAAGGTGCGTCTCATGTATGTAAATACCATAATTTAAAATAGAACATTTTGGTATATATGTGAATACCCCATTAGATGAAAGGGCTTTGAATATTCACTAAATAATATAAAAGAACTTTAGAAAAAGAGAGAGACATGTTGAGATGGAAATTCTGCAGCATAACAGCTATGTTACGAGGTTTTAGAAGACTTTAAAAAGAGAGGGAAAATGGGTCAAACATTCATAAATGACCCATAAAATACTATATGGACAGAATAAGAAGGATACATGATCATGGTAATGAAATTTCAAGAACATACCATTTTAAATGAAAAACATGGAAGAAAGATGAAAATTAGATTTCTCTTATGAAAGTTCGGCAGCCTAACGACATTACTTAAACTTCAAACACAATGATTTGAAAAGATCAAATAGGTTCTCTCATCATGTGAACATAAGAGTTCAGTATGATATATATAGAGATAATTCCCCAACATAATTAAAAAGTAACTTGAAAGACTTTACATGAAAGTAGAACTTTGAAAATAATGAGAAGGGTGAAAGAATCCCCTAAAAAAATCGGCAGCCTAACGGCGCCACTTAAAACATCAAAATACTGAATTGAAGAGATCAAATTGGGTCTCTCATAATATGAAAATAAGAGTACAGTATGATAGATATAGAGATCTTTCCCCAACATAACAAAAAGGAACTTGAAGGAATTGACATGAAATTTTAACTTCAAAACGAGAAGGGTGAAGAACCACTTAAAAATTCGGCAGCCTAGCGGCGCCACTTAAAACTTCAAAATACTGAATTGAAGAGATCAAATGGGGTATCTAATAATATGAACATAAGAGTCCAGTATGATAGATATAGATATAATACCCCAACATAACAAAAAGGAACTTGAAAGAATTGACATGAAAGTAGAACTTCAAAACGAGAAGGGTGAAGAACCACTAAAAAATTCGGCAGCCTAGTGGCGCCACTTAAAACATCAAAATACTGAATTGAAGAGATCAAATGGGGTCTCTCATCATATGAACATAAGATTCCAGTATGATAGATATAGAGATAATACCCCGACATAACAAAAAGGAACTTGAAATAATTGACATGAATGTAGAACATCAAAACGAGAAGGGTGAAGAACCACTTAAAAATTCGGCAGCCTAGCGGCGCCACTTAAAATTTCAAAATACTGAATTGAAGATATCTAATGGGGTCTCTCATCATATTAACATAAGAGTCCATTATGATAGATATAGAGATCATACCCCTACATAACAAAAAGGAACTTGAAAGAATTGACATGAAAGTAGAACTTCAAAACGAGAAGGGTGAAGAACCACTAAAAAATTCGGCAGCCTAGCGGCGCCACTTAAAACATAAAAAATACTGAATTGAAGAGATAAAATGGGGTCTCTCATCATATGAAAATAATATTCCAGTGTGATAGATATAGAGATCATACCCCAACATAACAAAAAGGAACTTGAAAGAATTGACATGAAAGTAGAACTTCAAAACGAGAAGGGTGAAGAACCACTTAAAAATTCGGCAGCCTAGCGGCGCCACTAAAAACTTCATAAAACGAAATAATGAGAGTAAGAGGGGATCCCTCATTATGTGAACATGAAAAGGACAGTAATAGGAGTATAAAAGAACACCATTTAACATAAGAACATGGAGCATAAAATAAATTACATAAAAGAGATTTCTTGAAAAGAAAGAGACAGATCGGATCCCTTACCTTAAAACGTAACCCTTAAAACTCAAAGGTTTGGACCTTAAGGGATTGGGGGCACCATGGGAGGACTCCTTGGGAGGTAATGAGACCATAACTTCGTTGGGGGAGAGTGGAGAGTCGAATGGATGAGAGGATGGCTTGGTATTTATAGGGAAAGTGATGGGACAAGGCATTAATGGCAAAGGGACACCTCATTAGTGGTTTTGGCAAAACCATGGGCTTGCCCATGGTGTTTGCCCATGGTATTGGCCAATTGGGACACCCCATACCTTATATTAATATTCATAAGTCGAACATATTGATTACAAACTTAATACATCATTTAATGATGTCATTAAATACCCGTAACTTAAAAACTGTATTTTCACTATTCATCGAAAATTCAACTTTCTTAGAATAATCCCAAAATTTCACCTTAACCAAATATCAACGATCTGATTACAAATATGAAATCCATTTTATAAAAATAATTTTCTAAATATTTTTAATTTTATTTTTAAATAAAAACACTATTCAACGAAAATTCATTTTTTCAGAAAAAACCCCAAAAATTAGCATAGCATAATATCGGTGCTCTGAGTTCAAAAATGAAATCTGTTTTATAAAAATAATTTTCTAAATATTTTTAATTAAATTGTTAATTAAAAACACTATTCACCCGAAAAAACTAATACTTGAATAATAATTTATGAAACCGTTATTTAACCATTTTATTGAATCACATTACTTAATCAAGGTGCCTAGATTATATTAATACTTTCTTTAAGTGAGATTACTAATCCATTTGGACACATTACTAATCCTAATCATAAAATCACTATTCATAATTTAATATTCATCAAAAATTAAGTTGATCTTATTAAACTCTAAATTTCGTACTAAACATAATTGTAGAAGACCATTTTTTGAAAATCATTACACATTTTTAATTATTTAAGGTTTACACAACAATTTTTAAAATATCCATTTTCTAAAATTCATCAAAAATATGCATACTATATTTATCCGGTCATTTGAAAATTCATAAACTTCATCATAAGAAAAAATCCCAATTTTTATTTAAAACAAAGGATTACACAAGGCAGTTATGGTCTCCTTACATAGCCCCTTATCACACCAGCATAGGACCTAAGTGTAAGGTGTGCTAAGGTGAGAGAATCCGAGGGAGGCTCGGCCAACATCGCACGAGTAGTAATTTCTATCAGTTTGAACTTCTCGCGAAGGGGATCCCGTTCTAGTTTCACATAATGAAGTTTAGCTTGGGTTTGGTCCAGAGCAAAGCCCAGTGGTGCTACCTCCTTCCCAAGTTCTGTTAGATGGGCTTCGATCGGTCCAAGACTACTGGGTGTGGCCATCGAATCTTCTTTCCATATTAATTAACCAAGATTACTTGTATTTAGAGACAATAATCAAAATTTTTAGTTTCCAGCGGTCATATTGACCAATGGTCATATAACAGTCAAAAACCAACGGTATCATTTTAATTATACTCATGTTATCAAATGAAATATTTTTGTTGAGTATAAAAATAAAATAAAATAACACATAAAATTAGGAAATAAGATTTATTCAAAATTTCGGGTCGTTACAATCTTCCCCCCTTAAGAAATTGCGTCCTCGCAATTTTTTTAAAATTATGTTTTGAAATTTAATTGAAAGTCCCACATCGGAAAAGGAGTCAGTAAAACTATTACTTTAAAATAAATAAAGGGAAGTACGAAGGTCACCCGAGTTAGCCCACACTAGGATTCCATGTAGGAAAACATGGACATGGAGGAAAAACAAAGGGTCAAGTTCCGAGGGAGAGTGATAGAGAACGTGATTAGGAGAAAGTTAACCATAAGAAAATCCCAAACTTATGATGTGTGTAAACGGTCATTGATTACCTAGTAGGAAACGTAAACCAACAGCATTTTTGTTTTACGTTCCTTTTCATAATTTTGAGGAATTCATTTACTACATTGAACAAAAACAAAAGAAAATATACCTACCTTCATGTAGAGTTTCATCCTTTAATATGTTTCTACCAAAACTAATCCTTTATCCGAAAGATGAGAATTCAAAACTACTTGGTCTCATCAAAACAGAAGAATCATCTTCTAGAGAATCAAATAATACCCAAAAGATTAACTATCTATTTCTTCTATCTTTAAAAATTATCCAAAAAACAGAAAGGGTAAGGTAAAACAACTCTTCAAAAAGAAAGAATCCCATAGTAAGGGAAACTATTTTTAAATATTCAAAGTTCCATGGTACTACCCAAAGTTGATCATAGACCATCCCATAAATAACGGTCCTTAAAATTCCTCCAAATAAACCAAACTAAGATTGAAACCCAAATACAAGAGGGATTTGATAACATAGTCTTCCAAAATAAAATTCATTGTTCATCTCCAAACAACATCAACCACACCTAACATCTTATAACAAAAGTAGCTAACCTAAACATATTTTACCCAATATAGGTTAATCATTTCCATAAGTAACCTAAATTACTATAAGTCCACCTTAAATTCATTGATTCTTCAAAATATAAGTCAACCTTACTCCTTAATGAAAATATCGTAGTAATCTATTTACCTCGATCATATAGGGTCCTCAAAATAGTGAACGTCTTCCAAAATAATAATAATCTTTTAATCCCCTAATCATCTATGTTGTATTAATACGACAATCGTAGCATTTCCTATCACATTGGTCGTTGGGACATGTTCTTCTATTTCCCGCCATTAACTAAGAAAAGAATCTGTAATTAGGGGCTTAAATACTCAGCCAATAAACATGAAAAGAAACTAAAAGCATATACAGATAACTTGTAGAAGAAAAGTATACCCTAACTTGGGATCCCCTAGGTTCACATCTAGGTTATCCATGATCATATATTCTTATGTGAACCTTTATTTTATTTTATTTTTGTTCCTTTAACAATGGTTCATACTAAGCTTATGAATTTACCAAAGCATATCCCCCAGGAGTGTCGTAACCAAGAGTGCAGCAAGACCCATTGTCGTGTACCAGTTCCCATTCGAGTCTAGCTCAAAGCGGTGTTTTCAGGTTTTACCCCTATGTACATCTATGCTAGAGCTACCTCTACCCGCTCGTATCCAGACAGGGATGTATTTGCTTGGAAACCCCTTACTCAATACTCACCAAAATACCAGGAAGATTTCCTATATTTAAAATTTTCTATAGGGTTATTAATAGTGTTTTCATATCCTAATTTCCACAAATAACTAAACAATCCTTTGATACCAACTATAGCATCCCGCCTTTTTATAACATAAACTTTCATTACATTACACAAAACTGAGGATCTTTAAGGTTTAGTGTCTTGGAAACCAGGAACTTAAAACATGAAAAAATAAAACATTCTTCTTAAACACTTGAAAGGATTCTCCTCATATTCATCCTAGGTTCATTACTGCATCTCATAACCTGGGGACATACATCAAAATAAAGGGTGAGCAGAAGGCCCATTAAGGGAAACAAGAGAAACATTTTACATGTGAACTTGAGATACTTCAATAAGGTCATGAAAAAAACTTTATGGCATGAAAATGAAACCATGAGACATATCATAATAAAAATAACATTTTTCATAACATGAATAGGTGGCTACAAAATTTAATATTGACAATCACTTTGTTTCACCAAGGTCCATCCCCAAGGTGTCGTTAAAAATTACCAAGGTTATTCACCAAGGCGTCGTTAAAAATGGTCATCTCTAGAGATTATGTCTTTACCCAATGCATTGGAGCGCTATCTGGGAGCACCCTTAAATTTTGATTTATTATCATGTGATCCACATATATCATCATCAAACATTTCATAAATAACCCATATACCATAAAATAAATGGGTTTCATTTCATAATCATAACGTTTTAAAAACTGCTTTAAAGACATGATCTTTACGTTACTTTAAAACCCACAGAAAAGGAATGTGGGTCTCATGTATGTAAATCCAATTATTTAAAATAGAACATTTTGGTATATATGTGAATACCCCATTAGAAGAAAGAGCTTTGAGTATTCACTTAATAATATAAAAGAACTTTAGAAAAAGAGAGAGACATTTTGAGATGGAAATTCTGCAGCATAACGGCTATGTTACGAGGTTTTAGAAGACATTAAAAAGAGAGGGAAAATGGGTCAAACATTCATAAATGACCCATAAAATAGTATATGGACAGAATAAGAAGGAAACATGATCATGGTAATGCAATTTCAAGAACATACCATTTGAAATAAAAAACATGGAAGAAAGACAAAAATTAGATTTCTCTTATAAAAGTTCGGCAGCCTAACGATGTTACTTAAACTTCAGACACAATGATTTGAAAAGATCAAATAGGGTCTATCATCATGTGAACATAAGAGTTCAGTATGATAGATATAGAGATAATTCCCCAACATAATTAAAAAGGAACTTGAAATATTTGACATGAAAGTAGAACTTTGAAATGAATGGGAAGGGTGAAAGAATCCCCTAAAAAAAATCGGCAGCCTAACGGCGCCACTTAAAACATCAAAATACTGAATTGAAGAGATCAATTTGGGTCTCTCATCATATGAACATAAGAGTCCAGTATGATATATATAGAGATCTTTCCCCAACATAACAAAAAGGAACTTGAAGGAATTGACATGAAAGTTGAACTTCAAAACGAGAAGGGTGAAGAACCACTTAAAAATTCGGCAGCCTAGCGGCGCCACTTAAAACATCAAAATACTGAATTGAAGAGATCAAATGGGGTCTCTCATAATATGAACATAAGAGTCCAGTATGATAGATATAGAGATCATACCCCAACATAACAAAAAGGAACATGAAAGAATTTACATGAAAGTAGAACTTCAAAACGAGAAGGGTGAAGAACCACTAAAAAATTCGGCAGCCTAGTGGCGCCACTTAAAACATCAAAATACTGAATTGAAGAGATCAAATGGGGTCTCTCATCATATGAACATAAGATTCCAGTATGATAGATATAGAGATAATACCCCGACATAACAAAAAAGAACTTGAAAGAATTGACATGAATGTAGAACATCAAAACGAGAAGGGTGAAGAACCACTTAAAAATTCGGCAGCCTAGCGGCGCCACTTAAAATTTCAAAAAACTGAATTGAAGAGATCTAATGGGGTCTCTCATCATATGAACATAAGAGTCCATTATGATAGATATAGAGATCATACCCCAACATAACAAAAAGGAACATGAAATAATTGACATGAAAGTAGAACTTCATAACGAGAAGGGTGAAGAACCACTAAAAAATTCGGCAGCCTAGCGGCGCCACTTAAAACATCAAAATACTGAATTGAAGAGATCAAATGGGGTCTCTCATCATATGAAAATAAGAGTCCAGTATGATAGATATAGAGATCATACCCCAACATAACAAAAAGGAACTTGAATGAATTGACATGAAAGTAGAACTTCAAAACGAGAAGGGTGAAGAACCACTTAAAAATTCGGCAGCCTAGCGGCACCACTAAAAACTTCATAAAACGAAATAATGAGAGTAAGAGGGGATCCCTAATTATGTGAACATGAAAAGGACAGTAAGAGGAGTATAAAAGAACACCCTTTAACATAAGAACATGGAGCATAAAATAAATTACATAAAAGAGATTTCTTGAAAAGAAAGAGAGAGATCAGATCCCTTACCTTAAAACGTAACTCTTAAAACTCAAAGGTTTGGACCTTGAGGGATAAGGGGCACTATGGGAGGACTCCTTGGGAGGTAATGAGACCATAACATCGTTGGGGGAGAGTGGGGAGTCGAATGGATGAGAGGATGGCTTGGTATTTATAGGGAAAGTGAGGGGACAAGGCATTAATGGCAAAGGGACACCTCATTAGTGGTTTTGGCAAAACCATGGGCTTGCCCATGGTATCTGCCCATGGTATTGGCCACTTGGGAAACCTAATACCTTATATTACTATTCATAAGTCAAAAATATTAATTAAAAACATAATACATCATTTAATGATGTCATTAAATACCCGTAACTTAAAAACTGTATTTTCACTATTCATCGAAAATTCAACTTTCTCAGAATAATCCCAAAATTTCACCTAAACCAAATATCAATGCTCTGATTAAAAATATGAACTCCATTTTATAAAAATAATTTTCTAAATATTTTTAATTTAATTTTTAAATAAAAAAACGATTCAACAAAAATTCATTTTTTCAGAAAAAACCCCAAAAATTAGCATAGCATAATATCGGTGCTCTGAGTTCAAAAATGAAATCCGTTTTATAAAAATAATTTTCTAAATATTTTTAATTAAAATTTTAATTAAAAACAATATTCAACCGAAAAAACTAATACTTTAATAATAATTTATGAAACCGTTATTTAACCATTTTATTGAATCACATTACATAATCAAGGTGCCTAGATTATATTAATACATTCTTTAAGTGAGATTACTAATCCATTTGGACACATTACTAATCCAAATCATAAAATCACTATTCATAATTTAATATTCATCAAAAATTAAGTTGATCTTATTAGACACTAAATTTCGTACTGAACATAATTGTAGAAGACCATTTTTTGAAAATCATTACACATTTTTAATTATTTAAGGTTTACACAACCATTTTTAAAATATAAATTTTCTAAAATTCATCAAAAATATGCATACTATATTTATCTGGTCATTTGAAAATTCATAAACTTCATCATAAGAAGAAATCCCAATTTTTATTTAAAACAAAGGATTACACAAGGCAGTTACGGTCTCCTTACATAGCCCTTTATCACACCAGCATAAGACTTAAGTGTAAGGTGTGATAAGGTGAGAGAATCCAAGGGAGGCTTGGCCAACATCGCACGAGCAGTAAATTCTATCAGTTTGAACTTCTTGCGAAGGCGATCCCGTTCTAGCTTCACACGATGAAGTTTAGCTTGGGTTTGGTCCAGAGCAAAGCCCAATGGTGCTACCTCCTTCCCAAGTTCTGTTAGATGGGATTCGATCAGTCCAAGACTACTGGGTGAGGCCATCGAATCTTCTTTCTATATTAATTAACCAAGATTACTTGTATTTAGAGACAATAATAAAAAAATTTAGTTTCCAGCGGTCATATTGACCAATGGTCATATAACAGTCAAAAACCAACGGTATCATTTTAATTATACTCATGTTATCAAATGAAATATTTTTGTTGAGTATAAAAATAAAATAAAATAACACATAAAATTAGGAAACAAGATTTATTCCAAATTTCGGGTCTTTACGAACACAAAGAAAATGATTTGGGTTCGGTATTCACTTTACCATAAATCCAAATTTAATGTCTTCATTTTTTGGCCTCTAGAATAAATAATGAATATTTATTAAAACATTTATGTATTAGTGACTAATTTTCTTTTTTACCAATATTTATCAGTAATAATAATTTGAAAATATTTCTTAGTTTCTTTGGTTTACGGGAAGTCATTTTGATACTATATTTTCCATAAAAATTTCACATTTTTCATTTACTTCACTAGTCTATTAAAAATCACTTATAAATATTCCTAATTAAATAAATACTCATAAAATTACATTATTTACACATTTATATATCCTAAATAAATTATTTTAACTAACAATTTGGTTGGTGATAAGAAAATAATTGGCAACATCCTTGTTGGCAGTTTACCGATCATTGACAGGACATTGCCCAAAGTGTGGGAAATGGATGTTTAGATTTTATATATATCATATTTAAGATGCTTATAGTATGATTAAATTACTATTATATTTTTTAAATGGTGCATAATGAATTTTATGAAGTTTTATTTTGAGATTAATTTAGTAAAAAAGATTGTATGAAGCAGAGAGAAGAGTTGATAGAAACATGCCCTTTCCTTCATTTCTATTCCCTTGTATGAAATTAATGATCCCTTGATGTTTAAATTTTTTTACTCTATAATATCACAAGATATTATAAGCGGATTGAGAAGGTGGATTTGGAATGAATATAGGCTTTTAAATTAGTGGGATGATTGATTTTCAATGGAGAAGAGAGTTGTAATTTATACCAGTGGAGAGGGGTATTTTTAGATCAAATATTAAATAAAATAGTATATCAAAGGTCAAAAAATATAATAGTATTTTTTTATAATTTAAATCATTTATAAATATAATATAGTAGTTTTACTACTTTAAACCGCTTTATTATTCTAATTCACTATGTTTTCTAAAATGGAATTTGGTAGAAATAAATTTTTTTATAGGAACACTTTTGGCCATAGGTTTTGGAAAACGATTTTTAGGTATAGATGTTAAGGATATTTTATTTTAATTAATTATTAATGAAATTAAATATTTTTTTCCATCCTAAATTTATATAAACTATTACTTCATTATTACATTAGTAATGATATAATTTATGATAAACTAGTTATGGGAAAGCTGTATTTTTACTGTTGACTAAAATAGTAATGAATTTTAGAAAATGAACAAAACAATAACACATAGAAAAAAATAATTTGATACTTATAAAATAAAAAATAATTTTATCAAAATTAATTTTTATCATATGTAAATTTATATTTTATTATAAATATTATGATTTTTATGAAATACATTAAAATATAGTTTATTATAAATATACTAATAATTTCATTGAGTTTTATAATCATAATATTTACTTTTTGGAATTTTATTATATATATTTACATAAATTATTCATTATGATTACTATTTATTTAAAAAATATTATTTTGATATATATTTAAAATTCCATGGATCAGGACACTATTCCCAATAGTCATGTTAATATTCAAAAAATTCATGTTACTATTCCAATAGTCACATTAATATTATATTGATCATGTTGCCTCCTATAAATACATAAACATTCCTTCATTAATTATTCTACTCAATTCCACTCGAGGTTCTGTATTTTCATTTTGTATAATTTTTTTTGTTAATATATTGTTTCTTTTCTATAGTGTTCTTTGTGGGAGGGTTTATTCTAGAAGAATGGTGTGATGAATATTTTCCCATTGAAGTTTTATTATTTTATACGTTGTGTCCCCTTTTAATAATTGGAATTTCAATGGGTTTATTTATTGACTAATATAACAATTTTAAAGAACTAAATAATGTGTTTTGGTTTCATTATGTGTTTTATATGCATATAATTTTATAATAAAATATAATACATATTAATTTAATATTTATTCATAATCTTGGGGTTGTATCAACTGATTAACATTCTTTTTGTAATAAAATGTATTCCTAATCACCAAGATTTGGATTCATAAACTGCAACAAATTTCTCTTGATAATTGCTCCTGAATTATTACCAACATGTGATCTCTTTTTGATGTATGTACTCTAATATTATTATAATCCTATAAATTAAAAGGTTAATTTAGGAGAGACATGTCATTGAGGGAGAACACTCTAGTTTTTACCAAATTAAAATTTACTTATTGAGCACAGTTTCATTTTTTCTAGGTACAAATAATGATTCCTACAATATTTGAAACTCTTTTTTTTTATTTTTCAAACTTTTTACCAATCATCATGAGGGGAAAATATTAGTGGGTGTGTAAATTCTTCTTTCATAATATATCATATTACGGGTTATTATCCTAAAATGTGATATGCCATATCAATTTATTAGTGGCTATTATTTCATAGATAACACAAAGTTCATATCAAGTGAGTAGATACTCTAATATTTTTATAGTGTTCCCTATTCAGATATTTGATCTGAAATGAATTATTTCTCTTTCAATTTTCTTTTTTAGAGTCATGAATATTAGTTTATTTTATTTTTGTAGTTCAGGGTCTTCCATCTCATACCATTTACTACTGGTTGTGTCATATTTTTATAGTGATTTTTTGTGTAGTTTTTCATCATGTTGTATTGACGTCTTCCATTCATTTTAAAATTATGGGCTGAGAATCTCAAAGGATTTGTAGATTAATTTCTTTCTCTTAGTTTATGAAACATTGTGAAATTTGTATTTTTGATGCACATACTAGATAATGAATATGGAAATGGGAAAAACATGTTGGGGATGAACCAAAACATAGAAAAATGTTTTTTATCTATGGTGTTTTCATGTTTTATGAGTGTAGTGGGGAAGAATAACCAGGGATGAACTAAAAAATACTAAGTTGGTGTGTTCTACCATGGTGTTTTCAGACTCATGAGGATTGGAGGTCCATTCCTATAAGGATGGTATGCCTCTAGTTGATATAACAGAGTACATTATTCATGGAACCATAAGGATTACACTCATGACCAACAAAATAGGATCCCTACTATTTTCTAGGTTCAATGAATTATTTAAGAGGACGATACCATAAATAGTAAAATAATGAGGATGTTGAATCCATCTTGACTTTTGGAATACAGGTGGGGTAAATCAAAACCCAACAGTTTGAATTGGTGAATATAGAGTAGGTATAAAATGTCAGGGATGACCCAAAATAACCTAAGATGACGATTTCCACCATGAGTGTTTTCATGGGTCATTAGAGGAAAGGGTATGAAATATCAAGGATGATGAAAAATACCCTAAGGTGATTCATTCCACTAAACTATTATAGTTCCTAAAAAAGATTATATTTAATTTCCTCCAAGTAGAAGATTCCTCTAATTAGTGGGTTAATGTCTCTTATGAATGAGACATAAGTAATACAAGAATAGCCATGTATAGTGTACCCCCACACTTTTCAAAGGGATATGATCGATTTTATATGAATCCAATGTCGAGATGTTGAAGATGGAAGTGGGTAAAAAGATATCCAATAAGGGTTTTGGAACACGTGGGATATTATTATTTTATTTGTGAGTCTTAGGTCCTATTCATAGTTGTTTATAATCACATGGTGTGGTCAATCATTTGGTTCATTAATGGAGTGTCACAAACCTTTTTTGAGAACATGTTCATTACGCAGTGATGTATGGTTGAGGATGTAAGATGAACATGAATTTTCTGGTTATGGGGGAAGTAAATTATTTTATAGTAATACATGAGATAAATGGATGTCGGAATTTATGGATATAGGTCATCCATTTGTAAATTATTAAGCTTAAAATGTTAAACATGTTCTAGAAAATTACTCGTATATTTAAGGAGGGCCTTTCTGGGACCAAATGGTCAATTTGGATTTAGTATTCTCAAATACCAATTTTCTACAAAGGAATACTATGATTATGGGAGACCATGGTCCGTGGGTTTCTTAGAGAAGGATATCATTTTGAAGAACTATTTTTTTCATCTCAAATTAAAATGAAATAAAGGTGGATTACTAAAAAATAATATTAAAAATGTTCATGAGAATCCTAAAATTTTGTTCACTTCTTAGTGACCACATTATCATAGTGAAGATATGTGAAAAATAAATACTCCATATTATTTATATATAGAGGGATCCAATGAGTATGAATTGTCTTTTACTGGGCTCACTTATTAGGCCTTACGAGCTTTGTGCCTGGTTTATTTACTCACTACATTTTTTCTAATATCTAGATATGAAGGTTTTAGTGAGTATTCATGTGACGTTTTATTAGGGTATCCTTTGTGGGTTTTCATCCTAACCTATTTTATATCTATTTAGCTATATGTTTTGGATCATGTGATTTTAATAATTTATGTATATATATTATGATTGTATAACATTAAACAATATACATGAAATTTCCGTACATGTGGATCATGGAGCTAGTATGATGGGAATGTTACAAAATAACTTAACTAGGGTAACCTAGATCATGTGAACTACCACACACATTTGACTAGGATAAGAAAATTTAGTAAAACATGGATTAAGGATATTAGCTCCTGAGTAATGATATGGGGAAATCATGTTGGGGAAGATCCATAACATAAAATGGTTTTGAGTTCCTCCTTGGGGATTTCATTGATCCCAATGAATTAAAATAACTTTATGATAGGTAATTACACATTTTGTTGACTAAAAATAGCTCATATATAGGAACAAAGTTATGAAATTAATAGTTGAACAATTGTTCCATTGATGTAGGGTGTCCATTTCCAAGGCCCAGTGAAGGATTTTGGTGATCCATGAAACTAAAGACAAGATGTGTGATTTATTAGTTGTTTTTTGTAAAAGATTATTAAAAACCCCAATAGTCTAGTTGACCAAGGCTGGGCTCTTATGTTCCTTTGATAAGGAATGATTATGGGAAATGGTTGAATAATGTCAAAAAAGTGTAGTGGGAACATATCTATGTTTCCTTTCTACATCATGTGATAAGGACTTTTCTAAAAAAATTAATGTCTTGTGTTATGGATATTATAGAAGACATAAAATTTTACATGATATCCTTTGGCACATTTTTCACTAGTTGGCAGAGTTTTGATATATGATTAATCTTTTATCTATGAACATTCTTATTGATGCAGTTCCCTGTGTTGGATCCCATCATCGACATATTATTCTAATTAGAAATAAATTCATATATAGATCTTTTTTTTCAATGGAAAAGAGATTTAGTACGAATCATCTCTCTTAAAATAAGACAATATTCATTTTTTATGGCAAGACATCCCATGGTTTTCCCATTAATATGGTAATGGAAGGAATCATGCCATAATTAGTCTTTAAGGATATATCCCTTATAAAATAAATCTTAAATGAAGATGGTATTAATAATTGTGATGGTAACATGTCACTAGGCCATAAACTGGGAATCTAGGCATCCCTATCTATCCTAAATTTCTAGGAATCATTCAACACCTATTTCATATATATTTTTCAATACAAGTATAGACCACATAAAGGGGATGTACATTTTTCATTCTGTATATTTTGGACGTTCCAAGGAATAGAGATCTGTCGATCCCTATGAACCTAGTGATTGAAGGAATCAGGCCTCACTTAGTTCTTAAATGGAAAAGGCTCCATATATGTCTGACTCATACACATGAAGGGTTATTTTCTTAGTTTGGATATACATGTGTCCTTAAATATCCTATTATTGTTGTAATCTATCCACGCATTGTTATTAAATCAAAAAATCTCAATGCATGTCTGACCCTTATGTAGGGGGTATTTTTCCATTGATTATTGCATCTTGACTAAGGATTGGGGATCATGCTGTTAGATTATATTCTGTGATGGTATGATGAAAGAAAAATCTTATTCTTGAATGGAAAACACTCTACATTTTTCTAATTCTAACATTGAGGTTAATTTTATTCAATTTTTTTGTTATGAAACCTAGATTCGATATTTTGGTGTCACTACATATCCTACGATGTATAGAATCATGAAACATGTAGTTATTAAAAGAAAAATTATCCATGTAGGTCTTTCCCATATATAGAGGGGGTATTTTTTTCAATGGTTATTGTTTCTAGACCCATTATTGGTGATCTGGGTGTCACTACATACCCAGTGATTCCAGGTATAAAGATATAAATTTTTATTGAAATTGAAAATCTTTATGTTGTTTAGAACCATTCAAAGTGGGATAATTTGGTTCATTGATTATTGTGGTTAGACCAAAAAAATGGTGATTTTTCTATTTCCATGTATCCAATGATGGTTGTAATCAAGTCACACATATTTATTGAATGGAAAACTATCCATGCAGGGCTCTCCCATACACAGAGGGGGAATTTTTTCCCTTGATTATTATAGATAGACCTATAATTGGAAATCCAAGTTTCACTACATATCCTATCATTTTAGGAATGATTCACATTTTTTTTTGAATTTAAACCTATCCATACAAGTATTACCCATACAATTAATTGTTATTATTTTCATTAATTATTTTGTTTCGACCCATGATAGGATATATGGGTTCCACTATTTATCTTATGATATTAAGAATTAATAAAATTTTATTTCATGGATAGAAAAAATTTCATACAGGTCTAAAACATATACCGAGGTGGAATTGTACCATTGATTTTTATTTATAGACCAATGACTTGAGATTATGTTTTCCCTAGTTATTATATAATGGAAGGTGCAAATCCCTATGTAGTTTATGAAAGGAGAACTCTCAACACAAGACTAACCAATATGTAGGGAAAATTTGGAATCTTTATTGTTGATTGAAGTAGTATTGGGGATCCAAGTGTCACTATGTGTCATATGATGGAAGGAATCAAGCCACACATTGTTCTTGAACAAAAAAGACTCCTTGCTTGTTAGACCTATACATGGGGGGGGGGATTTTCCCAATGATTATTCTAGTTGGACACTATATTGGATATCCAAGTATCACTATGTATCCTATGATGGTAGGAATCTAGCTAATAATTGTTATCTATATAAGGTTTGGTGGGTGTATAACACCAAGGATAGTGATCCTCTTGGATGAGGTCCAGAGAAGCGCACAATTTCAGGTCATGAAAGTGGCATAAACCTTACAGTTTAACTTAATGAAATTTTTGTTGGCCCATTTAAGGTCTTCCATCCTTGACCATGTAAACCCTGACATGAAATGATATGTATCGATCATGTAGGGAATTCCTGAATAAAATTTCTAAGCCAATGTGATCTATGTTCATTGTGGGATACAAGGAACGAAAATAGATTCATTCCCCACACATAGGTGATTAATATAATTGAAATGGTTACCTTTATCTTGTAGTGGTGGATCCAAGATATAGGAAGTTGTAATCACTATGTATCTAATTTTAATGAGAATCATACAGTATATTGTTTTTTAGAAACCATGAATTTTCTCATCATGAGAAAAGGACGAGATGAAGAAAACAATATTATGGTCGGTCCTAATATTGGGGATCATGGTGTCCCTATTTATCCTTCGATTGAATGAATCAATCTAGCCATATTTTTCGAGTGGGGATATTCCCTATGTGTATCTTAATCACACAAAATGATGGAGGGACTTCTTCTTTCTATTTCACATATCTAGTTCATGTGGAGTGAATATTCTATGAAGTGATGTTCTCCATGACATTTTACATCTTTCTATAAGTACATTAGGTGCTGTTCAATTTAATATTTTTTACAGTTATTTTTCTATGCATTTTACAAAAATCTATTGAGAATATTTCATGCAGTTTGATTTCATGTGACTGCGATGAAATTTTGGATTTTATTTTTAGTTCAAACATTAAAGTCATATTTCATAGTTTAATGTGATGTTACATAGATGAATTGTTTGTTTCAACATCAAGTGACCATGATTAATTGTGGATTTCAATGTCATGTGACTATGAAAAAAACTTTTAGTTTAATTTCATTTTCATAGTACTTATTTCACATAGATTAACATCGTGCGGTAATGATGTATATTCCTGGTAGATGTAATATAAATTTGTTCTTATTAAACCATTTATAGGTGTGGGGAATAATACATTCCACCTCAAATCTTTCTAGCGAATAAGATACATTGGAATTGACCTTTGTATGGTGTGTGGCCCTTCCCTTTTGGGTTATAGCTTTGGAGGTTTATTTTAAGGTATCACTGGGGCTTTGAGAGCCAACACCAGTTCTATATGAAAATAAAATATGGTAGAAAACCATATTATTAATGTCACATGTGATCTGATTATAATGTAATTTGAGGTTTTGTTGTGTACAAAACTATATCATATCAATCTTTTTCAACTCATCAATCCATTTTTTTGATTTCTCATCGTCTAAGAGTTATCCACACACATATATATATACCTATATTGGTGTTAACATGATTTATATGGTCAATATTACTATAGTTACATAAAAAAATTATTATTTTCATTCTTGTGTAGTAGTGCATGTGGTATTATGAAGTGACCATAATGAATTAAGGTGGATTTCTGGAAATTAATTCTTTATGTTAATATCCATCTTCAATAGAATATTTCATTGAGTCATATTGAAGGCCTATATTTTTCAATTATATGATTAATAATAGCATGATGAATTTATATATTCGATGTTGTTGTATGGGTACAATTTCATCAAATTAGTTGAATAAATTTTGGTATTATTTTCCCTTAATATTGTATGGGGGATTCCAAATCTAGTGATGTAATTGGACTTTATGATATTAATGATATTCTTTATCTAGACATCTTTTTGGGGTATTTTATAATCCCATTTAGAAAAGAAGTTAGTAGCCATACAATTTTAATTAAACTTCTTATTTGTGGCTGGGGGATATGTTCTCACCACATCTTACCCTAATACATAAAACATAATGGATTAATTGGACATATTTTTCAATTATGGCGGTGGATGAATGATGTTTTCAATAATCTTGAATGCATGTAATTTCCTGGCGAGTTCTATACTATCCTTTATAACTGTTTTATTCTAGTAACCTATGTGATAATATGGTCCTAGACTAATGATCACTATATTATCCTTCAGGGACCTCTTACATGTATGTAATAATTTATCCTATTATCCATATAAGAAGGATTCCATAGAAGCCTCAATATTAGTGGAATTATGGATCATTCTGATCATCCAAAAGGGTAATTTTTTATTCTCAGTGTTGGGATTGTTCTATTTTGTATTGATCCAATGGATGGTCCTATTTTGGAGGGAAAAAATGATTGGATACATCTATATAGGAGTGGATATTGGTTCATCATGGTATGGGGATCTATTGATCATATTGGATTCCTCGATTCCATGGATGAAGAATGGTGAGACCATCCTTCAGTGTGTGATATTGACAACCAAATCATCCTTATTAGGGTTATCAAGGACTATGGATTCATTTTCCAGTTCATCAAAATGATCATTTTGTGATTGAAGGACATCAAGCAATTTTTGAAAAAAATAAACTATACCATTAGTACAATAATGTAATTGATGAGTGGGTCAAAATATTTATTTTTCAAGGAATATTCAATGCTAATTTGATTGATCAAATGATCTAAATCACCATGGATGTTCAAGTTGGCTATCTGAAGTTGTAGTAATAGTTCCAAGTCCATATTGAGGTAATTATATTCTTCTCCTTTATTAGTGAATCTTCCAGATTTTTATAAGGATTAGAGAAAATTTTATTTATTTGGAGAAACAAATACAATCCATAGACCAAATTTTTTGTCTATTTGTTTTTTATACATATTAGAATAGAAAATTATGAGACATACTCAATATACATCTAACATGTTCATTGAGTGTCATGGTTCTTGAAAAACACTTTTTTTAAATTTTGATGTCCATATGTGCAACTTCTGTGACAATATACCCCATAAGAAAATTAGATAGGGATTAATTTTTACCTACCATTTGTAACATGAATATGATAAAATATTACTATAGAATACACTGCTATTGGTAAAACATCCCAATCAACATAGGGAACACATCTATGTACTTATGTTGGACAATACGAGAGGCCAAGTCAACATCATGATACTACATGTAATTTCTCACCTTTTTTACTAAGAATATGATCATGGGGATCTTCATCTCAACATCATATTACCTATAATAATTCTCATATAGTTCTAGATGTTTTGTTTCATTCACTACATCATTTTTTGGGGTGAGGATAGAACCAAGTGATCAATATATGGAGATAAAATATAAGATAAGTGTCTTGTATTTCACTGGGATTGTGAGGACCAGTGGGTTCAGAATATACCATTATAGATTTTCAAAGGCATCTTATTAGTCCTCATTCCATTAGTAGGAAAGTACCTTATGTATTAACATGGTAAAGGGAAAGATTTATATTCCATGTGAGAAATGAATCATTAAATCTTATTAAGGTTCCCTTATATACCCTAAGTTCTCTTTGATTTAGAGGAGGTTACACCTCTAAAATTAGTCTAATAATTTCTAAAACAATTGTTATTTTATGATGGTATATCATAATGTCAAGGAATTACCATTAAATTACATTGAAATAACAATTTTTTTTATTTATATTAAAATAGTTTTGTATCAAATTATTGAATATTTTTTGACAATCCATTTAGTTATCACATCACTATGATGATTTTAATATTATTACATAGATATAATATTTTTCAATTCTTTCCATGTTGGAATTAAATATTTTTTTATGGATAATTGGAAATTAGTATTGAAATTCATCATTCCAGAGGGAATTACCTAAGAGCAGGTAATCCCCTAATGTGATATGATGGTAGTGGCTTCCTCACTATCAAGAGAACCCTTATTTATTTTTAGCCTATATACCCATTCAAGAAGGAGAGGTCTTGATATCATGTTGTTTCATTGGTCAAAATTTTAGTGATCAAAAAATGGGAAATCTTCATTAAGGAAGTGTTAATTATGTTCTATAAAAACGATGAATTCATAGATCTACCATTCATTTTCATGGTGGAGATAGTGTTGGAAATCCATTTAGGAAAGTACACATCCAAAAAAAGTTCATATATATTTTTTCAACTTCAAAATTTACATTATTTCCGTGGGCGGGTTTCCTCTACCTAACCACATTCATGAATCCTAGAGGGTCATTGGGTGTTCCTAGGTAATGTGTTGAATCATCGGGGTTCACATTAAACATTTCAACATAAATCCGACTGAATGTGTTTTTATGATGCATTAGAAAATCAATATACATTTACTTCTCCTTGAGATGCACCACAACACGAATCAACTTATGTGGCCACCTTATTTAGTCCCATATTCACATGACTAATCTGGTCATTGGTCATAGATATTCCTTCCTCAAATTTCAAAGGGGAAGTCATCAGTTAATCATATTCTTCTTCCATCATACATTTCACGATGGAATTTTCAAACATAGTTTTTAATATGGGGGTATCTCTATCGCAATCAAGGTATGAGAAGCCATGGGATGTGAAATTGTCATCCTAAACTGCTTGTGTGATCTCCAAGGGATTTCTTGGTAGATCAATTTCAATTATTATATCATTATGTATAGAATGATCCTCGACATATGGGTTTATATATACATCCATAACCAAGGTTATGGGAAGTTCATAATCATTGTCGATCTTACTACATGGATTTTCAGGGGTGGTCACCAATACATTGTGGGATGCAGCCTATATATCAGCTTTCACCATGGGTTATATTTCATCACATTTATAGAAAACATATTTAGAATATATTTCTTCTCTTGACTCAATGGGGTCACTATCCCCATATTGTATTCAAAACTCCCATCGATTGAGTATTTCAATTACTGATGAAATGTTGAAGGTACCGAAATGTAGATTTGAATCCATGGTCTTCCATGAATGAGATATTATTTAGTGTCATTTGGGATTACCATGAACTCAGTATTAGATATGGGATCCTCAAATGATTCCCTATTATTGGTCTCTACATGCGACATTTCCACTCTCATATCAAACACTTGAATGGTAATCATTATTGATGAAAAGACATCGTTGCAACATCCCAAATGTCAAAGGATCTGAATCTAGATGAGTTTGATCCTAAAAAAAATTCAATAAGATCCCATTGGATGTTGAAATATTTGAGTTTCCCTAAAACATATAGGGGTATGATATATCCCTAGATAACATCTACCTAATCTTATTTTTTGAATGAGATAGTCGAGTTCCATTATGATAGAAAATCCTCCACTTGATAAACTTAAATTACAGCTCTCGAGACTAGATAAGAGACACTATGAGTTCTCTTTAAATATGAAATGCATCCAAGATTGAGAGTATTTATTGGAAAACTACAATCTATTATTGGATTTCCTATTTTTATACCTTATGTAATCACTACTTGTTGTGGGGTTTCAACCTATCATGTGATTTAGTTGGTGAGGTATTTTAGTTGGTTAATTACAATGCATGATAAGAGGACATGATAATATGTTCTTCTAGTAGGGTAGGTCCTTCTATCCTTCCCCTTTGTTTTGGATAATTATCTAATAACACAATTCATAGATGGTACTATAATATGACTGGGATTGGATGTCCACTAGAGATATATGAGGCATATTTACGTTTATTTTGTTATTTTTGGAGTACTAAAATTTTATCTGATGCATATATTTCCTCCAGGGATTTTTTCAGAAATACTGGGATTGTCCAAGTCTACATCATCACATGTATCCTCAGCTCCTACATCCCCAACCTCCAAATCCATGGTTAGGTACAAAAAAACATGATCTTGGATTCATATTATTCATTGTGGAAGGGATATAATAAATGAAATATGTTAAATAACAAAACATGATCTCTTCATTGGATGAGGATTCCATTTTGTGGGTCAATTCTCATTCTATATATTTTTATGGAAATAAGTCTGTATGTGATGAAGCTTGTGAGGGAAATAGGTATTATCTTCTCACTAGTGTCTCTTCCTATGGTAGAATATTACATACACTGTAGGGTGGTGTATTCAATGTTTCTTCCCTAGGTGATGTTTTTTATTTTATTTTAATATATCGTTATCTCTGGGTCACCATAAAATGATAAATTTTCCTTCAAGTCATCTGGTTTTTTTATATCCTTCTATGCTCGGATGGTTCTTCATGATATAAAAAATCTTCTTATGTTCAGTAAATTGATAAAATATCAGTACTTCCTAAAAATTATCTAGCATCACCTATTCATAATGAAATATGTTTTTGAAAATGGTTTGGAAGACAAATAAATCTTGGATGTTAGGACCTATCTTCATATGGAATAGACTACAGATGATTAGTGATGTTGAACTCACTGAGTTTCATATAATTTGGTAGCTTGAATAAGTTATTTTCCATGGCTACATGATTATATTTAGAGGCCTTCTTAATAGAAAATGATTATTCATTATTCATTCATTCTTAAAATTTCACGAAACCTTGATATCATTTTTCTTATGGATACATGAGATGTTGTTGTAGCTGTTGTTTTACCATTGGTGCTAATAGATTTGGACCATCTTGGTTGCTTGAATAGGAAGTGTGATTGGTATGAGGGTAACAACTAAAGTCTATTCTTTACTCAGAATTTCCCATGTATCGATGTCAGGGTATGAGACAGAGATTAGGTCCACTTAATGGAATCTTTTAAGAATTTTGATGTATCTTCAAACCCACAAAATCCACAAAGATAAATTATTAAGATCAAATGTGTTTGCATATAATTTAAAATATTTTTGAAATTGAGTTCTAATAAGAACTCATCTGAGAGGGGAATAATTAGTTAATAGGTTAATCCCTTTCATATTGGGATGAAGTCAGAAACACTATAATTTTATCATTTTTTTCAAATTCATAGATATAAAATTATTATTTTTAATTATCATGGTGTTTAACTGATATAGTAATTGATGAATAAGGTATTCCCATCTCACAATAGACCTTTTTGGGAAGATATTGTATCTAAAGAAAGTTGTCCTGATCAGAGCTTGTACAAAACATCTTATCATGGTCACATCCTGCTAAACTCGAGGGCCCAAGAATAGACGGTATTTGGACACTCTGATTAGAATACTCTTTTCAAGGTCTCTCTCGCACCATAAAAGGATTAAAAGGTAGTATTTTAAAAACTAGGTTAGGGAAAAATGGAATCCACCCATTTAGGATATGTCTTCTCATTATGCTACAGAGGTTCACTCTTCCCTTCCATTGATTCCATTCAAGAATATAAGACTTCAATGGAATTGAGGATTTCTATATTTAAAGCTATATGGGCCTCCTATAATCTATAGGGAGTGGGATGGTCTTTTTATTTGATCCCATTTTTCCATCCTATTGATTCTGAATCATTTCTAGGATGGATTTATTTCATTTATGAGGAATAGGATATCACTGTAATGAATGAAATTCAAAATATTACATAACTAACTCATTTGTATAGATTTTATTCCTAGATCTAGAGGTTGTATGACCCTTATAAGACACCATTGGAGATAGATTATTTCTCTTGGTTTATATGGTATGAGGGATATTTTTCTCTCTCTGGAGATGATACTAAATGAGAGTTTTGACCCTGATTAGTTAATCATTGAGATGTTTGAGAATTTTTATCTCATTCTAATATTTTGATATGTGTTCCTCCATAGAATAAATTTCAACTCTTGTAGGATGTGTGTGAGATTTAGTTACACCATTCCCATTATCCATGGTAATTTTCTGCCATACAGATGGAAACCCATTATTCGGGGGTTCCTGATTATTGCTATATCTCTCTTTCCACATGCATGTATCCTCAATTGGTGCATACAGATCCCCCTCCTCAGGAGTTAAGTTTTACAAATTACACCCCTATGTATTTATGTTTTTATCCACATCATATTTTGTTTTTATGGGGATGAAATTCACTAATTTGTATCCGGAAATACTAGTATTCCAATTAATCACAATGTAAAAGGATGATTTTAAATTTCTTATCCATCCATTAATGGTTTCATCACAGTCATTATTTAACTCTAATATATGTTGGACTATTATTTAATGTAACCCTAAATTTGGTTTATTTCCATCATCATATATTCCACCTTTCTTCGGTTTTGAATAGAAAACCAAATGGAGTTTCCAGTCATGCTTTCCAAATGGGCCCCAAATTGAAAATATTTTTCATATGGAAGGAAAAATGGATGGGATGTAAAATGTATATATTTACCTCCCTTACTGGAGAATAATAATCCCATAAGGGGCCATTATAATGATGAAAATTCCTCAATCCCATTAGGTTTGGTCCAATTTGGTGATTTTTTAGAACTTTTTGATCCAATTTGTGAGGATTGGTTGATTATAGTTTAGTAATTTATTAAACCTAAGATGATAATTAATATATAAATAATCCCATACCTATGGATTGAGGTTGATCTATAACCTGTGGTAATTTCACTAGGACCCTCTTGGGTTGTGATTAACTTGGTGATTTCTATTTATATTTAAATCCCCCACCCATGTTTGATTGGGTTATTTTCCAACTATTATCAATATACCTTGAATCCTCATAGTGTATTATACCCTAATGTGTGGTGGTGGTGGTAATATTCCCCCAAGCCATGTGGGTTTGGTTTTCTCTTGGATGACTTCTATACTAGCTACAATTGTGATCTATTTTATTTGAGGTAATTTTTCTTATGTAATAGGGTAGTGAAATGGAAAAACGTGATAAGATTTTTATAATATTGGATATTATAGGGTTGGATACATCATTTCAGTCATGTCTTAAAGGAATTATAATTTTTAAAGGGGTCCATCTTAGGAGTTTTTTGGAATCCCTCCCCCTCTATTTTTGATTTCTTTTCCTTTTCAAAACAGGGGAGTTTTAGTACATTGAAAAAATGAACCATCGATCACCCAATCCCATAATTTTCATCTAGATATGAAAATAAATGATTCTATATCTGGGGGGATTTTATGTTCTTGGTAATAGTGAAGTTTAATGCTCCATGTTATCCCCATCATCAAATACATACATCTAATAGGGGATTGGATATCATTCAATAGAGAGTTCTGATGATATGAAGATAAATTCTATGTAGGCATTGGTCATGATATTTCATCGATGCGTTCCGAGCTAAGGAGAACATGAATATTTCAAGCTAAAAACAATTTGTGTTTATGATCTAGATATTTCCCATGTATCTTTCACAAGCAAGGTGCTTATCCTTTAACATAAAATGAGTTTCCCGCATTTTTGTGTGTAACTAAGAAAGAACTTCTCTAGATCAAATGGTTTATCATAGTTAAAAGTGTTGTTGGGACATAACATGGATGGGATATTTTTTATAGACAAATCTCTCTATATATAAATATTGGACTCTTCTTCATCATCTTTGTATACATCTAATCAATCAGACTGCATAGGTCTTTTCTCTATAGTGCCTTCTATCCAAGACTAATTCATTCTGATAGTTGCTGATGAAATATATCTAGTTAACCCAAGTGTTTCATGATACAATATATATAATGGTCATTGTTTTTTATCACCTCTATATATAAAAGTGTCTGATAAGGTGGTTGATTTACATTCCCAGGAGAGATATCAAAACGTGGAGGTTGACTATAGAGAATTTTTGGAGTAGAGTCGCTATGGTATAGATCTACACTTCCATGTAGAGGACTATTAAAAAATCCATCTCTTTCTACTTGGCTTGTTGTTTAGACAGACCTTTTAGGTGTTTTGGATATGCATTAGATAACCTCAAGGACACTGGAATTAAGCAAATCACAGATATTATCCATATTATATATCATGTTCTGGATATTCTGATCTTCCTTTTGAAGATGAGTATGGATCTAAGCATGTTTCATGATGGATATACAAATATGATGAAAGCCATATTGTGTATTGAGGATATGATACGGTTGTTGAGATGTTGTTACAACATTCCATCGAGTTTCTATATTATCAGCAGGTATATGAGATATCATTTGGTTGGTTTCCAAAATATTATGTTCAATAATGGATAAAGAAGAGACATGATACATGTTCAAATATAAATTCCCTATTGGAACATGTCTACATATCACTATAATTACATGATGAATATGAACCTACCATGTATGAGTTCTGAAGGATTCTTGTTTATTTATTCATTGGTGGATATATGTACGTGTCCTTGGATTCCTTGATCTGCTAGAATATGCCATATATATTCATTGGAAGTTATATGATCCTGATTTGAGGATATTTCAACATTTTCTAAGGAAGCTATTATGGGAGAAGAGATATGAACCAGGTACTACAAATTTGTGTTATTATATGGGTTTTTATATATAGGAATTTGAGACATTATTAATACATGTTCTTCTCCCACTTAGAATGAACTGATCAAAAGGTATACGATCACAATCATGTTCCTTTGAAGTATTAAATTATTCTTTTTTAAAAATTTACAGACCATAACCTATAATCCTAGAGTCGTTAAATTATATTATTACATTGGAACATATAAAAAACATAAAATCCTAAGGGACTAAATAGTTTATAATTTTTTGGAAAACAAGATTTCATACATGACACACATATTACATTGGGATGAGAAATAAATCATAACCAAAATAAAATCTCAATATCCATGAAACTCATTCAAATGATTCCTCTACATTACATGGGTAGAAGAAAAAAATATCAGTGATCTTGAATTATTTGTAAGGGTATGTATAGTGGAACCAATAATGGATCACCTAGACTAAATCACCATGAACACTTCGGTAAATTAGAACATTTTCAATTTAAAAAACTAAAAATTTCATAATCAAATTGGAAGTGTAAATAACTGAAACAACTACTATTTATTAAATAAACAAAGAATTAAATGCATCCATATATTTTTTAATGTAAAAATATCATGGAAAATAAAAATCATAATTAAAATATCTATTATGGAAATACATAATTATGGAATTCATATTTGAGGCACATGAAACACTATTCCATCCAAACCATTCACAAGAAGGTTTAAAACTGTGGGTAGAAACTCATTTAATTTAGAAAACTTATTTTTCTCATGAGAAAATTTTGATTCATCGAGGGGGTATATAGATTATAATCCCCACCCTTTAATACATGTAAATATATTTAGTCATATGTATTAATCAATTCAATATCCTTATCAAATATCCATGTTGAATAATGAATACTAATTTATCAATATTTCCCAAGATAATCAAATAACTATCAAGGAAAACACCCTTTGTAAAAATGGTATATGGTTTTGGCATTAATAATATCCATCAGATAATATTTTTTATCTTGAAATTAATATAATATTTTTTTTATTTCAAGATAATGTTAAAAAATTTCAATATAAATTGAGATTACAATGATTACATTTACCACAATGTAATTTTCTAACTAACCCTCCTTGTGTGAGATAATTCAAAGTGAAATAAAAAATAAACTAAATTATGTGATAATAATGACATAAATTGTATGTGATTCATGGATATTGATTAATTTAAAATATATCTAAAAAATCATTTACATAAATAACAAATAAAATTTATCATTATAAATAAATCACATGAACAATTATTTCTAAATTAAAATTTCAGATTTTTATTTATTTATCAAAAAATGATTCCTCCTTGAAAAATAGAATGAATTATCTCTATGGTAATTTTTATGTTCAGATTTAATAAATTTTGTTTACTATGACATATAATAATTATATAAGTTCCAAAAAATTTATTTAATATAGTTTCACCTTTAAATGAAGGTAAAACAATTTTTTTTAAAAAAAATTTATATGTAAAATTGGGTCTATTCATATCATATACGAATCAATTATATTAGATATATTTCAAAATATTTTATTTGGAATATGACATATATATTAAATATATAAATTAATTAAATGTGTTATAATTTCATTAACTATGAAAACTTGACTATATAGATTATTGTTTAAATCAGGTGTTTCTTGCATTGAAAACTAACACTATATTTCGTGTTTGTCAAGATATTGAAAAAATTAAATTTATTCTAAAAGAATGATATTGTAAATTCAAGTGGTTCTACACTATTCCCACCTAAAAAAATTATTCCTCAAAATTTTTGGGGTATTACCTTATAAAATGATGTTGGTAGTTCTCCTTCATAGAATCTTTTGGTTCCTATGTCACTTATTTGAATTTGTTATTTCCCTAAAGTAGCATTACCAGATGATTCATTTTTTATCCCAACATGTGCTCTATGATATCATGATTTTATATGGTTTATTAACATTATGAATTTTTATCTTCTAGACCAATTTTATCATAGATGATCACATCCCTTATGTCAAGCATGAACTTCCTTAGCATAGATATATATAACACATCATGTAATGTTGAGAGATTTTGTGGAATTTCTAAACCAGAATAAACAAATCCATGCATTTTAAGAATCTGATAGGGTACTATGTACATTATAATAATTTTCCATTTCATACCAAAAATTATAACACCCTTTAGTAGAGATACTTTCCTAACAACATTACCTCACATTTGGTACTCTAAATCAGTCATCTGTTTACCAAAATAACTATTTTCCCAACATTGAGCTGATTTAGTATGATCATAAATACCAACTAACTCTTTATTATCTTCACTATGTTATGTTAATACAAGTTTCATTTCACCATCTTCATCCCAATAAGTTGTAAAACAAAAAAAATTTCCATATAATTCTTAATATGGTTCCATTTGAATTATTGAATGGAAAATATTATTATAGGAAAAATATTCCAAAGTTATGCACTGATCGCACATACCTCTAATGTTGAGTGATTGTGAACTAAATATGTCTTCCATTTATTGAATTATTGTTTCATACTTTACATAAGATTGGGGATGGTAGGCAGTTCTCAAATAAAGCACAATGTCAAGGTCCTTCTAATGAATTTTCTATAATTTTGATGTAAATAATTGACCTTTATCAGAAATAAATGAAAGAATTTCACCATGATGTCTTAAAACATTTATAATATATAGCCTTGATAGTTTCTCAAGTGGTAGGTTTTCCCTTATAGCAAGGTGGTGTCCAGATTTGTTCAATATAACAACAATAAACCATATTGTGTTATTCATTTATGGTTTCAATGGTAGTAATATGATAATGTACATTGTCATTTCATCCCATTTATACATAGGAATAGGATTCAGTTGTAGGAATATTTTAGGATTTTACTTATAGATTTATCAAGTTGAAAAACCAAGCATATGGACATATAATCATCACTTTAACCCTTCATGTTATCATATCAAAAATGTTGTTTCATGACTCTATAAAACGTCATGAAACCAGGGTGTATTAAAAAATTTACTGATGGGATTCATCAAACACATCTATTTTTACCTTTGGTATTAGTGGAAATCATAACGTTTTTTCCAATCATTAGAACATCATATTAAAAATGTCTCATAATTTTCCTTTGTTCTGACATTAAATTTTTTTCTTAGAGTTCTCATCATAATATTGAAAATTAATTATCTTTTATAATAGAGATGGGTTTTTAATCATTTGAAAAAATATATATATATCCCCTCCTTTAGAAATTCCCATGTCCATATATACAAGATCCATGAACATAAGATCCTTCACAACATTCATTTGGGTTAGAACCCAGGATGCATCCTACTCAATGCATCTTCTACCATATTTTCTTAACCATTGTGGTCGTGTATTGTGTAATCACAATAATTGAGTATCTAAAGTCATTTCCATTGTCTCGCATTGATCCCTTTCATTGAGAGTATGTATTTATGGATTTTAGGTTCTATGAATTTCTCAACACATTAAATATATAGATAATTTTTCAATATTTTCAAATAGAAGAGAACTGCTGCTAACTCCATATCATTGGGCTTGATAGTTCTGTTCATGAGTCATCCAGTTACATGATTCATATGTAACAATATTATAATCATTCATTAGGATGAAACCTAGTTCCTTCTTCAATGCACCACTATATGAAAAGATCTTCACTTCAACATGGTAGAGTTAAAATACGAGTACTGAATATTCTTATCAATAAGTCATGAAATAATTATATGAATTCCTTTATAAAAAAGTACATAACCACATTATGTGTATTCAAGGTTAATATTTTATATAATTGGATGAAATTACGAAAATATATCTTATAGTAACCTTCTAAAACAATGAAACCATATACCATAGTTATGTTTTTGGCATAGGCCATTCTTTTATGGAATTTTTCATTTAATGATCAATTGGCATTCCACCCTTAGAGATACTATATCCAGGAAAAAAAACATACTGATGATAGAAATTTCTCTTAATAAATTTACCATATAACCCTTTCATTATGAGATTCTTAGGAATTATCTACATTTTATTCTCATGGTCCTCGTAGTTCCTAGAATACACCTAAATATTATTAATGAGTACTGCAACAATATCATTAGGTTATTACTGTAATAAAATATTCATTAGTTCCATAAAAATATTGTTTTCATTTGTCATTCCAAATGGAATTACTATAAAATCATAATTTCCATACTTAATCCAAATTTGTTTCTTTAGAATGAATCAACTCAACACTCACAATTGGTGAGTTCCAGAAGGAAGATCAATCATTGATAAATATTGGGCTCTGTAAAGTTGATAATTTTTTTTAACAAAGTAAAGTATAGGATAATTGTTCATTATTTTAATAGCTTTTGTTTCCCTATAATCAATTCAAAACCACATGGATCCATATTTCATCATAAAAAATAGGACAGAGGCCTCCCATAGTGAAAGAATACGTTGAATAAATCCATTATTACCCAAATCCACCAATTTTTTCATCAACTCAATTTATTCCACAATGTCCATTATATTTTGTTTCTTCAATAATTCTCTTTAATATAGGAGTAAATCAATGAAAAATTCAACCTCATGCTCTTGGGGATATCCAGGTAATTCTACAATAAATACATCATTGTATTCGTTCACAATAGTTACATCCTAAATTAGTATATTTCCTTCTTCATCACATGATGTTGTTTTCTATTCATCCTTAATAATTTCATTCACTAATGAAATTTTTGGTGGGTTTAAAAAATAATATGGTGAGTAATAATCTCTTCTAAAGATAAGTAATTCTATATATTTCTCACAAATAGTAATTTCCTTCATCCTGCAATAAATTTTGGCATTATATTTTGAGATTTGATCCCAATTGAGGATTATATCAATGTCAACCATATGATTGATATTATGTATGCAAAAATATCACATTTTTGTGTCATAATTATAACTTACCAACATATATTTGTTACAATTAGATTTCCCTTATTATTTTTTCCTTACAACTCACTTATTAAATCAAAAGGGAAATATATACTCTTCATATAAAACATGGTAGATATATAAAAATACGATGATCTAGAATCTATTATGGAATTGTCTAAATTTTATTATTCGATTAATGTACCTCTAACCATGACATTGGGTACTACTACCACAGATGCTGGGGTTTCATAAGCAAGGTCATCTCCCTATGGACTCTTCTATCATAGATTCTTATGAAACTTAGGGAATTTTAGTCTATAGATTCCCATGTATTTATAATTGTAGCTATATAAGTCATTGATGTGTTTCTTCACCATATATTTATGAGCATGGAGACCCCAATCTCTTAACATATAGAGAACTCACAGTCCCTTCAGAAATATTACAATGTTCCTTTTCTAAAATTTATCAGAAGATGGAAATCGTTTAAACATCAACTAATTTTTTCATTCCATCCCTTTTCCATGGTGCCCATATAAAATCGTCCTTTCCAGGTTTACCTTGAATATATTAATTATTTAAAATTAACTCTCTATCGTGGTACAACATAATAATATTTCAATATATGATGAAATATTTTTGGATACAAGTTCCCTTCAATTACTTGGATTAAACCCTTCAAAAATGTGATCAATATTATGTATTTTGTAATGTATGTAATACATGTTATACCAATATAATCATGTAATTATAGCTTCATAATATACAACAAACCCTTCATCCTTTTTATTTAATCTAATGAAATTCCTCTTCATAAAAATTTCCCGATCACAAGGGAAGTATTTAATGAAAAATGTCTCACTAAATGTTCACTATACCATGAGTTATATTCATCATTCCTCCTTAGTATTCTTGATTAATGACCCCTATTCATTAGCATCACATTTGAGAAAATATATCAAATGTGTAACAAATTCCATTTCACTGCCTCCAATATCTATAAATATATTTTCCAAAAACACAATCCATTTCTCAAATACAACTATATTAGTATTCCCACTAACCAATGTGGGATCCTGTGACATAATGTTATCCAACATTGGATATTCTCTCTATTGAATATGATGCTTCATTTGGAGAAGTTAATTTTTCATAACCTGATTATGATGACCTAATATTTTTATCTTTTCCCATTTACAATAACATCTATATTGGATTTGTCAATAGGAGAATATATACATTTTCCAGGAGTATTGATAAAAATAATTCATCCAAGATCCATTTATAAATAATTTAATTTACATGAACGTCTCTTAAATAATATTTTATAATTACACATATGGTTTATAACAAGACATAAATTTATGAATAGTAAATATTAGAATCCTAAACATAGGATTAATTTTGGATATATTTAATTTTAAATAATTCATAATGGTTTTTAAATAAAATATGAGTTATCCTAAACATATCACATGGGGGTTTCAAAATAGGTGTGCAGTAAGGCCCATTGTCATGTACCGGGTTTCACTTGAGTTAGGTCTGGAACACATAGACAGATTTATTAACCCAGGGTATATCTATTCCAAAACCATTCCCACATGTAGTATCCTGACAGGGATTTATTTTTTGTGGAAGACCGATAGAATATCCACCTTAACAATAATCATGGTTTTTCTTATATACTTATCCCCAATGTCTATAATTGGGTATTATCCCTAATAATTTTTTCTAAATCTTGTTTCCATGGTTTCTTCTAAACCTTCTCGAATACCCACTATAGAAAACTTACCCCAAAAGGCTGGAACTAGTTAATTATATTATTAAATTGGCATAAATACAATATTCAAATATCAATGGACTAAATATATTATAATTTTTCGAAAATAATTTTACATGTGTGACACCCATATTAAATTGGGAAGAGATATAAATCAAAACATAAATAAACCCTCAGTATCTTTGAAAATAATTCAAAGGATTCCTCTACATAATTGAGGTTAATGAAACCTAATAAGGGTTATATAAAATTCTCACTAATGGTATGTAAAGTGGATACCATAATGAATCAATAAAAATTAATCAACATGGAAATGTGAAGAAATCTGATCAAATTCTATTTAAATAACATTATAGGAATGATAAATATGGAAGGTGGAATAAATTAAGAACACACGTAATTATTTGGCATCATGTTTGAGGAACATGAATGCTTATACTGTTAAGACATTTCCGAAGACGGTTTGATACTATGTGTAGAAATACATTTGAATTTTGTAAAATATTTACCTAATAAGAACAAGGTGATGCATTAGGGGATATATAAATTATATTCCCCAAATTTCACTGTCGATCCAAATCATTCATCATATCGAGTAATCTATTCAATATGTCTTGTCAGGTATCCGTGTTGAATAAAGAATACAAATTTATCAATATTTTCCAATATTATTAAAAAACTATAAAAGTAAACAGCATATGTGAAAATTTTATATTTTTAATGAAATAATAATATTCATAACCCATGAATTAGGATATTTAGATCATTATAATAAATTTATTTTTCATTATAAATTAATGAAAAAAATGAATGTGTGACTACAATGGTTAATTTCATCAATTGGTAATTTTCAATCCTAAACCACATTGGGTGAGATAATTCAAAATAAAATAAAAAATACATTAAATTACGAGAGAATCATGATATTAAAATAAAATGGGTCTTTTATACAAAACATTAATGTGAATTGGTGCATAACAACAAATATGTCACAATGAAATGTAAATTGAGATGAAATATCATACCTTGTATTTCATTTTTGGTGAACATCATTTAAACACATATATAATAGTTTTATGAAGGTTAATAATTTATAATGGAATAATAATAATATTTATAATATCATATATTATCTTTTTATAATATCTTATTACCAGTTTAATAATAGTCTGCCATTATTTTCACCATTTCAGGTATTAATTGCATAATTTTTTTAGTATGTTTTGACAAGATACATGTTGTTATTATTAAATATATAATTGTTTAATAATCTGGATAATTTAAATCATTATATAAATATCATTTATATCCAGTATATTTATATCTAAATTAATCCTTAATATCTGAAAATAGTAAATGAAATGCAATTTTCATGGTGACGTTGTGTCATACATACACATGAACGCTACTTCCATCTCCATTTCGTATTAAAAAATGTAAACTAAATTATATATATATGTATATAATAATTCTATTATCATATTTATTTTATATATTTTACATTTTTTTATTTTAAAGTATTCCTAATACATTCCAGGTATAGAGTGAATGAATGACATCGATTTGAGAGGCAGTAGTCCACACGTCCACATACAAAGTTGTCATATCCTCACAAAAATGAACGCATGAAGGTATATGTTATATAATGAATAAATAAATAAAAATACAAATAAATATCATATTTTAAATATAAAAATAGTATATAAAAAAATTATCACCCAGTTTGGTGGTAAAGGAAGAACAAACAATCATCATTTCACAAATCTGTAGTCTGCCGCCCACATGAACCACAAATTTGTTACCCATTAGATAGATGTGTGTATAAGATTAATTAAAAAGTTTATAATAATGAAATATCAGTATTTTTATGATAATGATGTTATTATTTAATAATTATAAAAAAATAATTTAAGGGGTGGTGAATTAAATGAAAAAAAGTGATCGTAAGAAAATGTAACCTCTAAATCAGCTAACTCCTTTTCGTTTTTAAAAAAATCCTTCAATTGATATATTTATGTCCAAATATAGACAAATATTATAAGGGTATGGATGATGGGATATTATTTTATTATATTTTTTTCGATTCTATGGGATTTATAGGTGTGAATAAGTTATAGGGCTGAGTCCCTTTTTATAGTGTAAGTGGAGTGCATTTCTTGTATATTTTTGAAAAGGGAATAACACCAATATTTTTCCAATTTCATATTGATCAATAATGTAAATTATTCAATAAAAGGGCATATAGGGTTGATATAATTAAATAAAATTCCATTTAGAAATGTTTCTAGGTTATTTTAAATCTTATGATTAAGGTATAGTTCTTTGTTAAGAAAATTTTTCTCTTTATCACAGGAATTAGTTGTAATCACATTAGTTAGTATTTTTGAAAAAAAAACTAGTTTTAACGTATTATAAATTATAAAAAATTAATATTACATTTATTTAATATATTTTCCCAAATTCCAATCATATAATTGGATGATATTTATTTAATAGTAATCTCATAGATGGGATGGCAATGTGGGGTTTTAAAGTAAAAACATTCAAAAGAATGGTTTGTTTTTATATAAAATATCACAGTGAAATTGATTTTAGTGACCTTAATTGTTTTTATTGAATTATATTTTATAGAAATAAACCATAAAACTGATAAAAATATATTTTATCATTGTAAATAGATTATATGGAAAATCAGTTTTGGATTAAAATTTAGTATTTTTCAGTATTCATCAAAAAAATGATTCCTCAACGAAAAAAACCAATAATTCACCCAATAAAATAGTTTTCTTTCTCCATATAAAATAAGGTTTATTTTGAAATATAAAACATATTTAATTGATGAAATTTTTATTTAAAATAATATCTCCATTAACAGGTGGTAAAACTATATTAATAAAAATATTGGTTTTTATATGTGAAATTTGTTTTGTTCTATCATTATGTCTAAAATTTATTTTATAAAATTTTAAAAACATTTAATTAGGAACATAAAATTTAAATTTACAATATTAATTCTCTAAAAGATTTAGAAATTAATAGTCCTTTGTAAAACAAGAATAATTACAATTTTTTAAATTTGGTGTTGTGTTAATTGCAAACTATCTCAGTATTGCGTGCTTTTCATGATATTGAAAAAATTAAATTAATTCTAAATGAAAAATATTGTAATGTTTTGGGGTTCGGTAGATAGGAATGTATAAGTGTCCTTAGTCATGTTTCAAACTATATTAGTGATCCCTGTCCAGAATGTGGATATGAGTATGGCCTTATCCCTCATCTTTTACTTTAATATACTAATAATCCTCCAAAAGTGAAGGAATAATGTGATATTTCTATGGATTAGGAACATTTTCATACTCATCATTGTGATATTTTTTAATGTTTTCCATAATAGGGTTTTTTTAAATATCCCTATATCATTAACAGTGTTGGAATATACTAATGGATCTCTTATGGTGTAGATGGAATGTAGTGTCACATCAGAAAAGTGACTTTAGGAATGTTTTCCCACACATTTTTAATCACTAATATATACTGGAAGATTACATTGATTGATGAGGGTATATAATACCACTCATATCATCTTCATTCTATCAAACATATTTATATGGGATTCTTGTGTGGGGTAATGGATATGTGCCATTCCCATTCTTACTGAGTGAATAAACGTGATGACATGATCCAGGAGTCTAGGGATATGAGCCTTCCCACAAGATACCATCGATATATGAAAAAATATTCATCAATATAATTAGGGATATGATCACACTCCAATTTTTCCCATATCATTCCATGCACAAAACAAAATCTTTGAAACCCTTGATTTTGTGTTCGGGCTGAAAATTTATCATGTGGTTCACTCAGTAGGTGGATTAGGGTCAATAGTGGGATGATGTTGGTGATAAAAATTGATATGACACAACCTTAGTAGATCCTATATTAGAATAGGGTTTTAGTTGAATCCATGATCCACTATAACGACCCATACTTTACATACATTTTTAATACTTCAAAAATTGAAGAACACTTATTACAACATATGATAAAACTACAAAGGACCGTATAGGTATAGTGCCTTTAGAAACTGGGAAACATAAACAACTGGTTCATAAATCTTCTACAGTGTCTCCCATTTATTTCATCATATCTAGGGTCCCTTTTAGCATATTCTACTTAATATCCATCTTCCTGACCTGGGGAAAAGAAAACATAAAAGGGTGATCTCAAATGCTCACCAAGGCAAATAAAGGAAATAAAAATCATATCATATCTTTTTGAAAATCATAACCTGCAAAAGAGATCATAATATCATAACATGGAACAAATCATAAGAGTGAAAATGAGATCCCCATAATCATAACATAAAACTTGAAACTGTGTGGCATGCACACATAATCATGGAAAATCATTTCTTGTTAGTCATGACTCATCGCCAAGACTATCTTAGTGGACAAAGTCCCTTTCTGAACCGAGTTCACTCCTCGTTTCAGTCCTGTATCACTGAACCGAAATAACCTTCCGTTCCAGCCATGTCTATCTCATGAGATATAAAATCTTTACCCAATGCATTGGAGGGAGATATAGGTCCCACCCATCTTATAATGAATCCTTTCTTATGTGTTCCACATAATCATAAAACATACATCATCGCATAACACATGAAACAAAAATGGGATTCTTGAAACATCATGACATCATAAATCAATTCATATAAGATAAAGGAATTCATAAAAATAATTCCATCACAACATGATCAAATCAATGTAATAATAGGGATAAAAACAGAACCCTTTATTATCTTAGATGGAAAATAATTTTGAAAATCACTTGAACTCCATTCTTGAGGAAAATATCCTTTCTTCTTCAAAAACATTTTTCCTTTCAAAACATGTCATACAACTTTAAAATAAAAGAAGTTGATTAAAAATAAACTTGAAAACTTGTAAAGGAAGCTTCTTGGAAACAATGTTTTAAAAATCCATTCATGCCGTATAAGTTAAAAAAACATTCTTCGTACTTTTGTCGGAAAAGTCAAAAAGTACCTCGTACGGAAAAACGACAAAAGATTCCTTTCATATTCTTTACTAAAAACTCACCTAAGGGTAAAATTGGATTTAAACTATTGCAAGTGGATGGAAACAATATTTCATATTAAGGGAACATGGATGTGGATGATAAAATACACCCCAGTAAATACTTACGAATAAACAATCTCGGATAAAAATGAGATTGTGATATTTCCCTTACCTTAGGTCCGATTAGCTTTGTACGTGTCCGAAGCTCCTGTATAATGGTTTAAATAATGTTATTGACTTATTCCAGAATCATAAATATTTATATGATATCATATATGGTCATATTATTAGCTTCTTGTTAGTAATATTTCATTGTTACTTGTTACTCGGGTCTTTATAACTTTTTGTTCTTATGCGTGTTTTGTCGAATAAATTCTTATTCTTATCTTTAGGTTATAGATAATTCATTTCCAGAATGGTATTAGTGTATTATATACCATATTCATTCATTCAATTCATTTATATAATCATTATGAAATGAAGATCATGTAGAACGAGTCGCATCACATCGTGGAGACGGTATTCCGTACGTACGCACGAGTGATGATATCATTCCTATGATCGTGGAATTGTATTGGAGTATATATATATTATTTCAGTATCAATATTACTTCATAATAATCATATTTAGTTACTCATTACACCATTATAACCATCGTTGTAAGGTGATGGTGGAAAATAGATTACACCACGGCGTGGAGACGGTATTCCGTACGTACGCACGCGTGGTGATTTCATTTTTCCGTAGGATGGATAGAAGGTGAAATAGGGTTGTTTCATATTTATAATAACATATCAGTATGTAATTAATACTGATGTTATTACTTTATCATGAAACAACTAAAGAAGAAGAAGTTGAAGAAGAAAGAAATTGAAAAGATCGGTAATGGATATTACCTCTTCTTTGGAACGCCTCTTTGAATCCTCCACTTAAGGAAGTAAGATTGGTCTTTGGAGAAGACCAGGACCTCTAGGATTATTATAGGGAAGTGGAGAGGAGAAAATGGCAGGGGTTGGCCGAGCTTGAGTGCTCAATTTGGTGTGAGGAGGAGGGGGAGGAGGTGCCCTTTTATAAGGGAGGAGAGGGGCACCTTAGGAATATCTCAAAATATTATTTTATATTAAAGTCAAAATCGGTTTATAATGGTTCCAAAGGGTCTTATTTCGAAGATAAAGTTGGGATGGGTCGAAATCCTATCAACCAATAGGATTTAGACAAGTTTAGGGTATTATTTTAACCTTATCAATTAGATTTAACTCTAAGTTAAATAATTTAACTTTTACCATGTCTTTTTGTTTTCTTTCACTATATGGTTAATACACTTACTATAACATGCCAAACGAATCCCAAATTGTTTATTATTAAAATATATATCCTTATCTAAGTCATTTGGCAGAACCTTAGATTTTTAGGAATAAAATAACAATTAATAATATAATATTTGATTTAAAAACTATTTTGTGTCAATTTTGACACTATTTGATATATGATTTTTTTGAAAGTCATAAAAGAATTATATGTTCGAACCAAGTTGATTAAATCAACATTAATATATCATAGTAACCTATAAAATTAGTTGAATTCATAAAAAGTCTCAAATTACATTTATTTTGGTGTTTATAACATCAATTATGTCAATATTTCATTAATAAGATAATTACTGCATCATCTTTGTGTCATAAATAAATTACATTATTTGATGTCTAAAAATTACAAATAAAATATAATCATGTAGGAAATCTTTTTAGCTTTCTAATGAATATTTACAATTGAATTTATCTTATGTATAACCCCATATTAAAAATGATTTACTTATTAAACTTTGATTTTAACTATTTTAACCCTTCTTTAAATAAATTAATAATAAATGTCCTAATCTAATCCAAGTGGGCCTAAATGGTCATATTTTATTCCTAAGTTTGTTTTTGGTCGAATTACACTTGTCCAATAGAATTATGACATGTTTTAGGGTAATATTAATATCATATTTACCCTTAGTTACCCTATTTACTATTAACCGCGGTAAAAAAAGTAAAAAGTTACTATTCACCAAAAATTATTTTCATCTCATTGAACCACATTTTATTCCTTGATATTAACCGTGTCTCTCGGATTTTCGAAATTCTAATCACAGAAGTGGTAAAATTAAGTTTTATGCAAAATTCAGTTTTTAACCTACCACTTAGTGGTTTCACTATTCATCAAAAATTGAATGTTTTCAGAAAAATACCAAAATTTCACCCTAGGCTAATTTCGATATTCTGAGTCCAAAAATGAAGTCCATTTTGAAAAATAAAATTTATAAAATTCCAAAAAGTGGTTATTACTATTCATAACGGCTAGTTTTAATAGCATAATGTTGTTTAGTGAAACTCGGTATTGCGTACGACGCAAGCTATCGAGGAAGGTCGCGATTGCGTGTAAAGCAAGCCAAGAAAGTGTTGTATAGAAAAAGATTCATTTGATGATTTATATAACATAAAAGTCTCGGGTGTTACATTCTACCCCCCTTAAAAAGAATTTCGCCCTCGAAATTCGTCACTTTGCAACAAACAGATGAGGATACTTCTCCCTCATCATATCCTCAAGCTCCCATGTAGCTTCTTCAAGTTGGTGGTTTCTCCATAAAACTTTCACCAAGCGAGTGGTCTTGTTTCGTAGGACTTTTTCGCTACGATCCAGAATCTCTATCGGCTGTTCTTCATAAGAAAGATCTTGCTCCAGCGGTACAACTTCTGAGCTGAGTACATGTGAAGGATCTGGTATGTACTTTCTCAGGAGAGATACATGGAACACATCGTGAACTTGAGAGAGATTCGGTGGAAGCGCCAATCGGTAAGCTACCTTCCCAACACGATCCAATATTTCGAAAGGACCGATATATCTAGGGCTCAACTTCCCCTTCTTTCCAAATCTCATAACCCTCTTCCAGGGAGATATTCGTAAGAACACTTTATCACCCACTTCAAACTCTAGGTCTTTTCTTCAGTTGTCGGCATAGCTTTTCTGTCGACTCTGAGCTGCTCTTATGTGTTGTTGAATAGATCTGACCTTTTCTGCCATTTCATCAACGAGATCAGGTCCTAATAGATTTCTTTCCCCAACTTCATCCCAACAAGTTGGAGTCCTGCATTTCTTTCCATAGAGAGCTTCATAAGGAGCCATTTGAATACTGGAGTGAAAGCTATTATTATAAGAAAATTCCACCAAAGGTAGGTGTTGATCCCAACCTCCTTTGAAATCCATAGAGCAAGCTCTCAACATATCTTCTAGGGTTTGAATTGTTCTCTCAGACTGACCGTCTGTCTGGGGATGATAAGCAGTGCTGAAACTCAACTCTGTATCCAGAGTATGCTGAAGACTTCGCCAGAACTTCGAGGTAAATCTCGGATCTCGATCAGATATAATAGAAAGTGGTACTCCATGCAATCTTACCACTTCCTTTACATATATCCTGGCAAGCTGATCTAGAGAGAAATCCTCTCTAATAGGAATGAGGTGTGCAGACTTTGTGAGACGATCAACTATGACCCAGATAGCATTATTGCCTTTGGATGTTTTAGGAAGTCCTGTGACAAAGTCCATAGTGATGTTTTCCCATTTCCATTCGGGTATGGGTAATGGTTGTAACATCCCCTTAGACTTCTGTCTCTCAGCTTTAACTTGTTGACAAACCAAGCATCGAGAGACATATTCAGCAACATCTCTTTTCATGCCATCCCACCAGAAGTACTCTTTCAGGTCCCTATACATCTTCGTGCTTCCAGGATGAATAGAGAATGAAGAACTATGAGCCTCATCCAGCAGCTCTTTCTTTAATTCGGGGATGGGAGGAACACAAACCCGATTCCTGAACTTTATTATCCCATCACAATAAAGGTTGAATTCAGGAACATTTCTCACCTTCTTTTGTAACTCGACATCTTCTTTCTGTGCCTCTTTAATCTTCACATGTATAGATGGTTGAACATTCATTTGAGAAAGATAAGATTTTTCCCCTTCCATTATAATTCCAAGATCCATCCTTTGTAAATCCATAAATATTGGATCTTTTGTGATCCTCATCATGGATAAACTAGCATGGTCTTGTCGACTTAATGCATCTGCCACCTTGTTTTCTTTCCCAGGGTGGTAATGGATTGAGCAGTCATAATCCTTAATCAGCTCCAACCATCTTCTTTGACGCATATTCAACTCCTTTTGTGTGAAAATATACTTTAAACTTTTATGATCAGTATAAATATCACACCTTTCACCATAAAGGTAATGCCTCCAAATCTTTAATGCAAAGATTACCGCAGCCAACTCCAAATCATGTGTTGGGTAATTTTGTTCATGGATTTTCAACTGTCGTGAGGCATAAGCTATCACCATATCATTTTGCATAATAACACACCCCAATCCCTTCTTGGATGCATCACTGTAGATCACAAACCTTTCTCCACTACAAGGCAGTGTGAGCACAGGTGCACTGGATAACCTTCTTTTCAACTCCTTGAAATTCTCTTCACATTCCTCTGTCCAGACAAACTTAACTCCTTTCCGAGTCAACTTGGTGAGTGGATTAGATAATCGTGAAAAATCTTTTACAAAACGTCGATAATATCCAGCAAAACCAAGAAAACTTCGGATCTCAGTTACTGTTGTTGGTCTCGACCATCTTTCGATAACCTCTGTTTTTGCTGGATCCACAGATATCCCCTCTTTTGAGATTATGTGACCCAAAATGCAACTTTTTGAAGCCAAAATTCACACTTGGTAAATTTGGCATAAAGCTTCTCCTTTCTCAGGGTCTTCAATATAATTCTCAAGTGATATTCATGTTCTTCCTTGCTCTTTGAATAGACAAGAATATCGTCTATAAAGACTACCACAAATTGATCAAGATAGTCTCTAAAGACTCTATTCATTATATCCATGAAGATAGCAGGGGCATTAGTAAGACCAAATGGCATCACTATAAATTCATAGTGTCCATACCTTGTACGGAAAGCCGTCTTTGGTATATCCTCCCTTTTGACCCTTAATTGATGATACCCTGAATGAAGATCAATTTTGGAAAAGTATTGAGCTCCGCGTAGTTGGTCAAATAAGTCATCAATGCGTGGGAGAGGGTATTTGTTCTTGATAGTGATCTTGTTAAGTTCTCGATAATCAATGCAGAGTCTCATTGATCCATCTTTCTTCTTAACAAATAGAACAGGTGCTCCCCAAGGTGACGCACTAGGGTGTATGAATCCCTTATCAAGATTCTCTTGGAGTTGCTTCTTCAATTCCTGCAACTTAATTGGGGCCATTCTATAAGGTGTCTTTGAAATAGGCAAAGCACCCGGTACGAGTTCTATTGAAAACTCAACTTCACGATTTGGTGGAAGACCCGGTAATTCCTCCGGAAAGACATCATCAAACTCCCTTACAATGGGCATATTCTTAATCGTGAGTTTCTCACCAACCATTTGAGATAAATAACCTTCATTTAGTGGGATCAATACCCATAAGATGGAAGAAATTTCCACTGGAAGGTTATGTTCATCCTTGCATTGGTATACGATCGTAGATTGATCTGGAGTATGAAATGTGACTTCCCTTCTTTGGCAATTGATATGAGCTCCATGTAGAGAAAGCCAATCCATGCCAAGAATCACATCAAATTCCACTAAAGGAAGGATCACAAGATTTGCAGGAAGCACTTTCCCACAAACTTCGATCGGAGAAGAATTATAAACTTTTGATGCGATTGATGTGCCATTAGGTGTTGTCACAGCTAACTCAACATCTAATTGTTGAGGTAGTACGGTGATACCCTTAGAAAAGTCTTCAGAAATAAAAGAGTGGGTGGATCCAGAATCAAATAAAACATTTGCTACTTTAGAGTGGATGGTAAGTGTACCTTTCACCACATCGTTATCGTACTCCACATCGCTGATAGAAATTGCATGTGACTATCCTTTGTCTTTAGCTTTAAGAGTTTGTTGACGTCGACCATCATCATCAACCCTTGGATTTGGGCATTGATTGGCATAATGCCCCATCTCCTTGCACTTGAAACATTGAAGTGTTGTAGGTTCATTCTGTGTATCCCTTCCTTTGTTTGCGTCATTAGACATCTTCTTCCCATTATCACGGCATTCAAATGCCCGATGACCTTCCTTTCCACATTTAAAACATTTACTTGTCCCTTTAAGACAACTCCCTCCATGTTTCTTTCCACACTTTGAGCATAAGGAAAATATCATCTTCTTTTCTGTGTGCTCTTTAGATTTTTCTTTGAATTCCATCTTCCTCTTCTTATCAAACCCATGTGACTGATGGGTTACTCCAATCTCCATCTCGACTTTGAGAGCACATCGAACGATTTCCTCATAGCTATTGAAGTCTCTTATGCCTAACGCCCTTCGAAGACTTGGTTTTAAGCCACTAAAGAATCGATCGATCTTACTCTCAGGTTGGATAATAATACCAGAAGCGTACCTTGCCAGTCTTGTAAAATTTGCTTCATAGGTACCAACAGATTCATCATCCCTTTGCTTCAGTTCAAGAAACTCTTTCTCCATCTTTGTTCGGAGAATACGAGGGAAGTACTTATTGAAAAATAAGTTCTTGAACTCGTCCCATTCCATAGACTCAATTTCATCCCTTTGCCTCGTATTCTTAACAAGATTCCACCATTGATCAGCATCTCCTTCCAAACGATACACTTCTAGGATGACTTTATCATGTTCAGAACATTGAAGAACTGAAAATATCTTTTCAGTAGTACTAATCCATTGTTCAGCAACTAATGGATCAGTAGACCCGCTGAAAGAAGGTGGACGCTGCCTCATGAAGGATTCAACAGAATGTTGCTCCCTCCTTTGCTCATTTGGAAATCCTACATGATTCATAGCTTAAGAAAGTTGTGTGAGCATGGCTACAAGATTTTGCATTCCAGCTCCCATATCGTTTGGTTGCTCAGGGGGACAATCATTGCATTGCCCATCGCATTCCGCATTAACACGGTTCCTTCGGGTTCCAGCCATTGACTAAAACCAAGAAGAATAGTGTGAGCAACACTAATTATAATAGGAAACCACATTATTCAAGAATAAAATTTTCATGCTTATGGTCTTATCCTAGGTTATTCAAGGCCATTTCTAAAACACTAAGATTGTGTACTATGCTTAGACTTATCCTTAGGGTTCTTACTAAGGCTTTCACATCCTAGTTTCCAAAGGTTGACTATACCTTTCCTCTGATACCAACTATAACGACCCATACTTTACATACATTTTTAATACTTCAAAAATTGAAGCACACTTATTACAACATATGATAAAACTACAAAGGACCGTATAGGTATAGTGCATTTAGAAACTGGGAAACATAAACAACTGGTTCATAAATCTTCTACAGTGTCTCCCATTTATTTCATCATATCTAGGGTCCCTTTTAGCATATTCTACTTAATATCCATCTTCCTGACCTGGGGAAAAGAAAACATAAAAGGGTGAGCTCAAATGCTCAGCAAGGCAAATAAAGGAAATAAAAATCATATCATATCTGTAACACCCGAGACTTTTATGTTATATAAATCATCAAAGGAATCTTTTTCTATACAACACTTGCTTGGCTTGCTTTACACGCAATCGCGACCTTCCTCGATAGCTTGCGTCGTACGCAATACCGAGTTTCACTAAACAACATTATGCTATTAAAACTAACCGTTATGAATAGTAATAACCACTTTTTGGAATTTTATAAATTTTATTTTTCAAAATGGACTTCATTTTTGGACTCAGAATATCGAAATTAGCCTAGGGTGAAATTTTGGTATTTTTCTGAAAACTTTCAATTTTTGATGAATAGTGAAACCACTAAGTGGTAGGTTAAAAACTGAATTTTGCATAAAACTTAATTTTACCGCTTCTGTGATTAGAATTTCGAAAATCCGAGAGATACGGTTAATATCAAGGACTAAAATGTGGTTCAATGAGATGAAAATAATTTTTGGTGAATAGTAACTTTTTACTTTTTTTTACCGCGGTTAATAGTAAATAGGGTAACTAAGGGTAAATATGATATTAATATTACCCTAACACATGTCCTAATTCTATTGGACAAGTGTAATTCGACCAAAAACAAACTTAGGAATAAAATATGACCATTTAGGCCACCTTGGATTAGATTAGGACATTTATTATTAATTTATTTAAAGAAGGGTTAAAATAGTTAAAATCAAAGTTTAATAAGTAAATCATTTTTAATATGGGGATATACATAAGATAAATTCAATTGTAAATATTCATTAGAAAGCTAAAAAGATTTCCTACATGATGATATTTTATTTGTAATTTTTAGACATCAAATAATGTAATTTATTTATGACACAAAGATGATGCAGTAATTATCTTATTAATGAAATATTGACATAATTGATGTTATAAACACCAAAATAAATGTAATTTGAGACTTTTTATGAATTCAACTAATTTTATAGGTTACTATGATATATTAATGTTGATTTAATCAACTTGGTTCGAACATATAATTCTTTTATGACTTTCACAAAAATCATATATCAAATAGTGTCAAAATTGACACAAAATAGTTTTTAAATCAAATATTATATTATTTATTGTTATTTTATTCCTAAAAATCTAAGGTTCGGCCAAATGACTTAGATAAGGATATATATTTTAATAATAAACAAGTTGGGGTTCGTTTGGCATGTTATAGTAAGTGTATTAACCATATAGTGAAAGAAAACAAAAAGACATGGTAAAAGTTAAATTATTTAACTTAGAGTTAAATCTAATTGATAAGGTTAAAATAATACCCTAAACTTGTCTAAATCCTATTGGTTGATAGTATTTTGACCCTTCCCCACTTTATCTTCGAAATAAGACCCTTTGGAACCATTATAAACCGATTTTGACTTTAATATAAAATAATATTTTGAGATATTCCTAAGGTGCCCCTCTCCTCCCTTATAAAAGGGCACCTCCTCCCCCTCCTCCTCACACCAAATTGAGCACTCAAGCTCGGACAACCCCTGCCATTTTCTCCTCTCCACTTCCCTAGAATAATCCTAGAGGTCCTGGTCTTCTCCAAAGACCAATCTTAGTTCCTTAAGTGGAGGATTCAAAGAGGCGTTCCAAAGAAGAGGTAATATCCATTACCGATCTTTTCAATTTCTTTCTTCTTCAACTTCTTCTTCTTTAGTTGTTTCATGATAAAGTAATAACATCAGTATTACTTACATACTGATATGTTATTATAAATATGAAACAACCCTATTTCACCTTCTATCCATCCTACGGAAAAATGAAATCACCACGCGTGCGTACGTACGGAATACCGTCTCCACGCCGTGGTGTAATCTATTTTCCACCATCACCTTACAAGGATGGTTATAATGGTGTAATGAGTAACTAAATATGATTATTATGAAGTAATATTGATACTGAAATAATATATATATACTCCAATACAATTCCACGATCATAGGAATGATATCATCACTCGTGCGTACGTACGGAATACCGTCTCCACGATGTGATGCGACTCGTTCTACATGATCTTCATTTCATAATGATTATATAAATGAATTGAATGAATTAATATGGTATATAATACACTAATACCATTCTGGAAATGAATTATCTATAACCTAAATATAAGAATAAGAATTTATTCGACAAAACACGCATAAGAACAAAAAGTTATAAAGACCCGAGTAACAAGTAACAATGAAATATTACTAACAAGAAGCTAATAATATGACCATATATGATATCATATAAATATGTATGATTCTGGAATAAGTCAATAACATTATTTAAACCATTATACAGGAGCTTCGGACACGTACAAAGCTAATCGGACCTAAGGTAAGGGAAATATCACAATCTCATTTTTATCCGAGATTGTTTATTCGTAAGTATTTACTGGGGTGTATTTTATCATCCACATCCATGTTCCCTTAATATGAAATATTGTTTCCATCCACTTGCAATAGTTTAAATCCAATTTTAACCTTAGGTGAGTTTTTAGTAAAGAATATGAAAGGAATCTTTTGTCGTTTTTCCGTACGAGGTACTTTTTGACTTTTCTGACAAAAGTACAAAGAATGTTTTTTTTAACTTATACGGCATGAATGGATTTTTAAAACATTGTTTCCAAGAAGCTTCCTTTACATGTTTTCAAGTTTATTTTTAATCAACTTATTTTATTTTAAAGTTGTATGACATGTTATGAAAGGAAAAATGTTTTTGAAGAAGAAAGGATATTTTCCTCAAGAATGGAGTTCAAGTGATTTTCAAAATTATTTTCCATCTAAGATAATAAAGGGTTCTGTTTTTATCCCTATTATTACATTGATTTGATCATTTTGTGATGGAATTATTTTTATGAATTCCTTTATCTTATATGAATTGATTTATGATGTCATGATGTTTCAAGAATCCCATTTTTGTTTCATGTGTTATGCGATGATGTATGTTTTATGATTATGTGGCACACATAAGAAAGGATTCATTATAAGATGGGTGGGACCTATATCTCCCTCCAATGCATTGGGTAAAGATTTTATATCTCATGAGATAGACATGGCTGGAACGGAAGGTTATTTCGGTTCAGTGATACAGGACTGAAACGAGGAGTGAACTCGGTTCAGAAAGGGACTTTGTCCACTAAGATAGTCTTGGCGATGAGTCATGACTAACAAGAAATGATTTTCCATGATTATGTGTGCATGCCACAAAGTTTCAAGTTTTATGTTATGATTATGGGGATCTCATTTTCACTCCTATGATTTGTTCCCTGTTAAGATATTATGATCTCTTTTGCAGGTTATGATTTTCAAAAAGATATGATATGATTTTTGTTTCCTTTATTTGCCTTGCTGAGCATTTGAGCTCACCCTTTTATGTTTTCTTTTCCCCAGGTCAGGAAGATGGATATTAAGTAGAATATGCTAAAAGGGACCCTAGATATGATGAAATAAATGGGAGACACTGTAGAAGATTTATGAACCAGTTGTTTATGTTTCCCAGTTTCTAAAGGCACTATACCTATACGGTCCTTTGTAGTTTTATCATATGTTGTAATAAGTGTGCTTCAATTTTTGAAGTATTAAAAATGTATGTAAAGTATGGGTCGTTATAGTTGGTATCAGAGGGAGGTTATAGTCAACCTTTGGAAACTAGGATGTGAAAGCCTTAGTAAGAACCCTAAGGATAAGTCTAAGCATAGTACACAATCTTAGTGTTTTAGAAATGGCCTTGAATAACCTAGGATAAGACCATAAGAATGAAAATTTTATTCTTGAATTATGTGGTTTCCTATTATAATTAGTGTTCCTCACACTATTCTTCTTGGTTTTAGTCAATGGCTGGAACCCGAAGGAACCGTGTTAATGCGGAATGTGATGGGCAATGCAATGATTGTCCCCCTGAGCAACCAAACGATATGGGAGCTGGAATGCAAAATCTTGTAGCCATGCTCACACAACTTTCTCAAGCTATGAATCATGCAGGATTTTCAAACGAGAAAAGGAGGGAGCAACATTCTGTTGAATCCTTCATGAGGCAGCGTCCACCTTCTTTCAGCGGGTCTACTGATCCATTAGTTGCTGAACAATGGATTAGTACTACTGAAAAGATATTTTCAGTTCTTCAATGTTCTGAACATGATAAAGTCATCCTAGCAGTGTATCGTTTGGAAGGAGATGCTGATCAATGGTGGAATCTTGTTAAGAATACGAGGCAAAGGGATGAAATTGAGTCTATGGAATGGGACGAGTTCAAGAACTTATTTTTCAATAAGTACTTCCCTCGTATTCTCCGAACAAAGATGGAGAAAGAGTTTCTTGAACTGAAGCAAAGGGATGATGAATCTGTTGGTACCTATGAAGCAAATTTTACAAGACTGGCAAGGTACGCTTCTGGTATTATTATCCAACCTGAGAGTAAGATCGATCGATTCTTTAGTGGCTTAAAACCAAGTCTTCGAAGGGCGTTAGCCATAAGAGACTTCAATAGCTACGAGGAAATCGTTCGATGTGCTCTCAAAGTCGAGATGGAGATTGGAGTAACCCATCAGTCACATGGGTTTGATAAGAAGAGGAAGATGGAATTCAAAGAAAAATCTAAAGAGCACACAGAAAAAAAGATGAGATTTTACTTATGCTCAAAGTGTGGAAAGAAACATGGAGGGAGTTGTCTTAAAGGGACAAGTAAATGTTTTAAATGTGGAAAGGAAGGTCATCGGGCATTTGAATGCCGTGATAATGGGAAGAAGATGTCTAATGACGCAAACAAAGGAAGGGATACACAGAATGAACGTACAACACTTCAATGTTTCAAGTGCAAGGAGATGGGGCATTATGCCAATCAATGCCCAAATCCAAGGGTTGATGATGATGGTCGACGTCAACAAACTCTTAAAGCTAAAGACAAAGGAAAGTCACATGCAATTTCTATCAGCGATGTGGAGTACGATAACGATGTGGTGAAAGGTACACTTACCATCCACTCTAAAGTAGCAAATGTTTTATTTGATTATGGATCCACCCACTCTTTTATTTCTGAAGACTTTTCTAAGGGTATCACCGTACTACCTCAAAAATTAGATGTTGAGTTAGCTGTGACAACACCTAATGGCACATCAATCGCATCAAAAGTTTATAATTCTTCTCTGATCGAAGTTTGTGGGAAAGTGCTTCCTGCAAATCTTGTGATCCTTCCTTTAGTGGAATTTGATGTGATTCTTGGCATGGATTGGCTTTCTCTACATGGAGCTCATATCAATTGCCAAAGAAGGGAAGTCACATTTCATACTCCAGATCAATCTACGATCGTATACCAATGCAAGGATGAACATAACCTTCCAGTGGAAATTTCTTCCATCTTATGGGTATTGATCCCACTAAATGAAGGTTATTTATCTCAAATGGTTGGTGAGAAACTCACGATTAAGAATATGCCCATTGTAAGGGAGTTTTATGATGTCTTTCCGGAGGAATTACCGGGTCTTCCACCAAATCATGAAGTTGAGTTTTCAATAGAACTCGTACCGGGTGCTTTGCCTATTTCAAAGACACCTTATAGAATGGCCCCAATTGAGTTGCAGGAATTGAAGAAGCAACTCCAAGAGAATCTTGATAAGGGATTCATACGCCCTAGTGCGTCACCTTGGGGAGCACCTGTTCTATTTGTTAAGAAGAAAGATGGATCAATGAGACTCTGCATTGATTATCGAGAACTTAACAAGATCACTATCAAGAACAAATATCCTCTCCCACGCATTGATGACTTATTTGACCAACTACGCGGAGCTCAATACTTTTCCAAGATTGATCTTCGTTCAGGGTATCATCAATTAAGGGTCAAAAGGGAGGATATACCAAAGACGGCTTTCCGTACAAGGTATGGACACTATGAATTTATAGTGATGCCATTTGGTCTTACTAATGCCCCTGCTATCTTCATGGATGTAATGAATAGAGTCTTTAGAGACTATCTTGATCAATTTGTGGTAGTCTTTATAGACGATATTCTTGTCTATTCAAAGAGCAAGGAAGAACATGAAGATCACTTGAGAATTATATTGAAGACCCTGAGAAAGGAGAAGCTTTATGCCAAATTTACCAAGTGTGAATTTTGGCTTCAAAAAGTTGCATTTTTGGGTCACATAATCTCAAAAGAGGGGATATCTGTGGATCCAGCAAAAACAGAGGTTATCGAAAGATGGTCGAGACCAACAACAGTAACTGAGATCCGAAGTTTTCTTGGTTTGGCTGGATATTATCGACGTTTTGTAAAAGATTTTTCACGATTATCTAATCCACTCACCAAGTTGACTCGGAAAGGAGTTAAGTTTGTCTGGACAGAGGAATGTGAAGAGAATTTCAAGGAGTTGAAAAGAAGGTTATCCAGTGCACCTGTGCTCACACTGCCTTGTAGTGGAGAAAGGTTTGTGATCTACAGTGATGCATCCAAGAAGGGATTGGGGTGTGTTCTTATGCATAATGATATGGTGATAGCTTATGCCTCACGACAGTTGAAAATCCATGAACAAAATTACCCAACACATGATTTGGAGTTGGCTGCGGTAATCTTTGCATTAAAGATTTGGAGGCATTACCTTTATGGTGAAAGGTGTGATATTTATACTGATCATAAAAGTTTAAAGTATATTTTCACACAAAAGGAGTTGAATATGCATCAAAGAAGATGGTTGGAGCTGATTAAGGATTATGACTGCTCAATCCATTACCACCCTGGGAAAGCAAACAAGGTGGCAGATGCATTAAGTCGACAAGACCATGCTAGTTTATCCATGATGAGGATCACAAAAGATCCAATATTTATGGATTTACAAAGGATGGATCTTGGAATTATAATGGAAGGGGAAAAATCTTATCTTTCTCAAATGAATGTTCAACCATCTATACATGTGAAGATTAAAGAGGCACAGAAAGAAGATGTCGAGTTACAAAAGAAGGTGAGAAATGTTCCTGAATTCAACCTTGATTGTGATGGGATAATAAAGTTCAGGAATCGGGTTTGTGTTCCTCCCATCCCCGAATTAAAGAAAGAGCTGCTGGATGAGGCTCATAGTTCTTCATTCTCTATTCATCCTGGAAGCACGAAGATGTATAGGGACCTGAAAGAGTACTTCTGGTGGGATGGCATGAAAAGAGATGTTGCTGAATATGTCTCTCGATGCTTGGTTTGTCAACAAGTTAAAGCTGAGAGACAGAAGTCTAAGGGGATGTTACAACCATTACCCATACCCGAATGGAAATGGGAAAACATCACTATGGACTTTGTCACAGGACTTCCTAAAACATCCAAAGGCAATAATGCTATCTGGGTCATAGTTGATCGTCTCACAAAGTCTGCACACCTCATTCCTATTAGAGAGTATTTCTCTCTAGATCAGCTTGCCAGGATATATGTAAAGGAAGCGGTAAGATTGCATGGAGTACCACTTTCTATTATATCTGATCGAGATCCGAGATTTACCTCGAAGTTCTGGCGAAGTCTTCAGCATACTCTGGATACAGAGTTGAGTTTCAGCACTGCTTATCATCCCCAGACAGACGGTCAGTCTGAGGGAACAATTCAAACCCTAGAAGATATGTTGAGAGCTTGCTCTATGGATTTCAAAGGAGGTTGGGATCAACACCTACCTTTGGTGGAATTTTCTTATAATAATAGCTTTCACTCCAGTATTCAAATGGCTCCTTATGAAGCTCTCTATGGAAAGAAATGCAGGACTCCAACTTGTTGGGATGAAGTTGGGGAAAGAAAGCTATTAGGACCTGATCTCGTTGATGAAATGGCAGAAAAGGTCAGATCTATTCAACAACACATAAGAGCAGCTCAGAGTCGACAGAAAAGCTATGCCGACAACCGAAGAAAAGACCTAGAGTTTGAAGTGGGTGATAAAGTGTTCTTACGAATATCTCCCTGGAAGAGGGTTATGAGATTTGGAAAGAAGGGGAAGTTGAGCCCTAGATATATCAGTCCTTTCGAAATATTGGATCGTGTTGGGAAGGTAGCTTACCGATTGGCGCTTCCACCGAATCTCTCTCAAGTTCACGATGTGTTCCATGTATCTCTCCTGAGAAAGTACATACCAGATCCTTCACATGTACTCAGCTCAGAAGTTGTACCGCTGGAGCAAGATCTTTCTTATGAAGAACAGCCGATAGAGATTCTGGATCGTAGCGAAAAAGTCCTATGAAACAAGACCACTCGCTTGGTGAAAGTTTTATGGAGAAACCACCAACTTGAAGAAGCTACATGGGAGCTTGAGGATATGATGAGGGAGAAGTATCCTCATCTGTTTGTTGCAAAGTGACGAATTTCGAGGGCGAAATTCTTTTTAAGGGGGGTAGAATGTAACACCCGATACTTTTATGTTATATAAATCATTAAAGGAATCTTTTTCTATACAACACTTGCTTGGCTTGCTTTACACGCAATCGCGACCTTCCTCGATAGCTTGCGTCGTACGCAATACCGAGTTTCACTAAACAACATTATGCTATTAAAACTAGCCGTTATGAATAGTAATAACCACTTTTTGGAATTTTATAAATTTTATTTTTCAAAATGGACTTCATTTTTGGACTCAGAATATCGAAATTAGCCTAGGGTGAAATTTTGGTATTTTTCTGAAAACTTTCAATTTTTGATGAATAGTGAAACCACTAAGTGGTAGGTTAAAAACTGAATTTTGCATAAAACTTAATTTTACCGCTTCTGTGATTAGAATTTCGAAAATCCGAGAGACACGGTTAATATCAAGGACTAAAATGTCGTTCAATGAGATGAAAATAATTTTTGGTGAATAGTAACTTTTTACTTTTTTTTACCGCGGTTAATAGTAAATAGGGTAACTAAGGGTAAATATGATATTAATATTACCCTAACACATGTCCTAATTCTATTGGACAAGTGTAATTCGACCAAAAACAAACTTAGGAATAAAATATGACCATTTAGGCCCACTTGGATTAGATTAGGACATTTATTATTAATTTATTTAAAGAAGGGTTAAAATAGTTAAAATCAAAGTTTAATAAGTAAATCATTTTTAATATGGGGTTATACATAAGATAAATTCAATTGTAAACATTCATTAGAAAGCTAAAAATATTTCCTACATGATGATATTTTATTTGTAATTTTTAGATATCAAATAATGTAATTTCTTTATGACACAAAGATGATGCAGTAATTATCTTATTAATGAAATATTGACATAATTGATGTTATAAACACCAAAATAAATGTAATTTGAGACTTTTTATGAATTCAACTAATTATATAGGTTACTATGATATATTAATGTTGATTTAATCAACTTGGTTCGAACATATAATTCTTTTATGACTTTCACAAAAATCATATATCAAATAGTGTCAAAATTGACACAAAATAGTTTTTAAATCAAATATTATATTATTAATTGTTATTTTATTCCTAAAAATCTAAGGTTCGGCCAAATGACTTAGATAAGGATATATATTTTAATAATAAACAATTTGGGGTTCGTTTGGCATGTTATAGTAAGTGTATTAACCATATAGTGAAAGAAAACAAAAAGACATGGTAAAAGTTAAATTATTTAACTTAGAGTTAAATCTAATTGATAGGGTTAAAATAATACCCTAAACTTGTCTAAATCCTATTGGTTGATAGGATTTCGACCCTTCCCCACTTTATCTTCGAAATAAGACCCTTTGGAACCATTATAAACCGATTTTGACTTTAATATAAAATAATATTTTGAGATATTCCTAAGGTGCCCCTCTCCTCCCTTATAAAAGGGCACCTCCTCCCCCTCCTCCTCACACCAAATTGAGCACTCAAGCTCGGCCAACCCCTGCCATTTTCTCCTCTCCACTTCCCTAGAATAATCCTAGAGGTCCTGGTCTTCTCCAAAGACAAATCTTAGTTCCTTAAGTGGAGGATTCAAAGAGGCGTTCCAAAGAAGAGGTAATATCCATTACCGATCTTTTCAATTTCTTTCTTCTTCAACTTCTTCTTCTTTAGTTGTTTCATGATAAAGTAATAACATCAGTATTACTTACATACTGATATGTTATTATAAATATGAAACAACCCTATTTCACCTTCTATCCATCCTACGGAAAAATGAAATCACCACGCGTGCGTACGTACGGAATACCGTCTCCACGCCGTGGTGTAATCTATTTTCCACCATCACCTTACAAGGATGGTTATAATGGTGTAATGAGTAACTAAATATTATTATTATGAAGTAATATTGATACCGAAATAATATATATATACTCCAATACAATTCCACGATCATAGGAATGATATCATCACTCGTGCGTACGTACGGAATACCGTCTCCACGATGTGATACGACTCGTTCTACATGATCTTCATTTCATAATGATTATATAAATGAATTGATGAATGAATATGGTATATAATACACTAATACCATTCTGGAAATGAATTATCTATAACCTAAAGATAAGAATAAGAATTTATTCGACAAAACACGCATAAGAACAAAAAGTTATAAAGACCCGAGTAACAAGTAACAATGAAATATTACTAACAAGAAGCTAATAATATGACCATATATGATATCATATAAATATGTATGATTCTGGAATAAGTCAATAACATTATTTAAACCATTATACAGGAGCTTCGGACACGTACAAAGCTAATCGGACCTAAGGTAAGGGAAATATCACAATCTCTTTTTTATCCGAGATTGTTTATTCGTAAGTATTTACTGGGGTGTATTTTATCATCCACATCCACGTTCCCTTAATATGAAATATTGTTTCCATCCACTTGCAATAGTTTAAATCCAATTTTACCCTTAGGTGAGTTTTTAGTAAAGAATATGAAAGGAATCTTTTGTCGTTTTTCCGTACGAGGTACTTTTTGACTTTTCCGACAAAAGTACGAAGAATGTTTTTTTTAACTTATACGGCATGAATGGATTTTTAAAACATTGTTTCCAAGAAGCTTCCTTTACAAGTTTTCAAGTTTATTTTTAATCAAATTATTTTATTTTAAAGTTGTATGACATGTTATGAAAGGAAAAATGTTTTTGAAGAAGAAAGGATATTTTCCACAAGAATGGAGTTCAAGTGATTTTCAAAATTATTTTCCATATAAGATAATAAAGGGTTATGTTTTTATCCCTATTATTACATTGATTTGATCATGTTGTGATGGAATTATTTTTATGAATTCCTTTATCTTATATGAATTGATTTATGATGTCATGATGTTTCAGGAATCCCATTTTTGTTTCATGTGTTATGCGATGATGTATGTTTTATGATTATGTGGCACACATAAGAAAGGATTCATTATAAGATGGGTGGGACCTATATCTCCCTCCAATGCATTGGGTAAAGATTTTATATCTCATGAGATAGACATGGCGGGAATGGAAGGTTATTTCGGTTCAGTGATACAGGACTGAAACGAGGAGTGAACTCGGTTCAGAAAGGGACTTTGTCCACTAAGATAGTCTTGGCGATGAGTCATGACTAACAAGAAATGATTTTCCATGATTATGTGTGCATGCCACAAAGTTTCAAGTTTTATGTTATGATTATGGGGATCTCATTTTCACTCCTATGATTTGTTCCATGTTAAGATATTATGATCTCTTTTGCAGGTTATGATTTTCAAAAAGATATGATATGATTTTTATTTCCTTTATTTGCCTTGCTGAGCATTTGAGCTCACCCTTTTATGTTTTCTTTTCCCCAGGTCAGGAAGATGGATATTAAGTAGAATATGCTAAAAGGGACCCTAGATATGATGAAATAAATGGGAGACACTGTAGAAGATTTATGAACCAGTTGTTTATGTTTCCCAGTTTCTAAAGGCACTATACCTATACGGTCCTTTGTAGTTTTATCATATGTTGTAATAAGTGTGCTTCAATTTTTGAAGTATTAAAAATGTATGTAAAGTATGGGTCGTTATAATATCTTTTTGAAAATCATAACCTGCAAAAGAGATCATAATATCTTAACATGGAACAAATCATAGGAGTGAAAATGAGATCCCCATAATCATAACATAAAACTTGAAACTTTGTGGCATGCACACATAATCATGGAAAATCATTTCTTGTTAGTCATGACTCATCGCCAAGACTATCTTAGTGGACAAAGTCCCTTTCTGAACCGAGTTCACTCCTCGTTTCAGTCCTGTATCACTAAACCGAAATAACCATCCGTTCCAGCCATGTCTATCTCATGAGATATAAAATCTTTACCCAATGAATTTGAGGGAGATATAGGTCCCACCCATCTTATAATGAATCCTTTCTTATGTGTGCCACATAATCATAAAACATACATCATCGCATAACACATGAAACAAAAATGGGATTCTTGAAACATCATGACATCATAAATCAATTCATATAAGATAAAGGAATTAATAAAAATAATTCCATCACAACATGATCAAATCAATGTAATAATAGGGATAAAAACAGAACCCTTTATTATCTTAGATGGAAATTAATTTTGAAAATCACTTGAACTCCATTCTTGAGGAAAATATCCTTTCTTCTTCAAAAACATTTTTCCTTTCATAACATGTCATACAACTTTAAAATAAAAGAAGTTGATTAAAAATAAACTTGAAAACTTGTAAAGGAAGCTTCTTGGAAACAATGTTTTAAAAATCCATTCATGCCGTATAAGTTAAAAAAAACATTCTTCGTACTTTTGTCGGAAAAGTCAAAAAGTACCTCGTACGGAAAAACGACAAAAGATTCCTTTCATATTCTTTACTAAAAACTCACCTAAGGGTAAAATTGTATTTAAACTATTTCAAGTGGATGGAAACAATATTTCATATTAAGGGAACATGGATGTGGATGATAAAATACACCCCAGTAAATACTTACGAATAAACAATCTCGGATAAAAATGAGATTGTGATATTTCCCTTACCTTAGGTCCGATTAGCTTTGTACGTGTCCGAAGCTCTTGTATAATGGTTTAAATAATGTTATTGAATTATTCCAGAATCATACATATTTATATGATATCATATATGGTCATATTATTAGCTTCTTGTTAGTAATATTTCATTGTTACTTGTTACTCGGGTCTTTATAACTTTTTGTTCTTATGCGTGTTTTGTCGAATAAATTCTTAATATTATCTTTAGGTTATATATAATTCATTTCCAGAATGGTATTAGTGTATTATATACCATATTCATTCATTCAATTCATTTATATAATCATTATGAAATGAAGATCATGTAGAACGAGTCGCATCACATCGTGGAGACGGTATTCCGTACGTACGCACGAGTGATGATATCATTCCTATGATCGTGGAATTGTATTGGAGTATATATATATTATTTCAGTATCAATATTACTTCATAATAATCATATTTAGTTACTCATTACACCATTATAACCATCCTTGTAAGGTGATGATGGAAAATAGATTACACCACGGCGTGGAGACGGTATTCTGTACGTACGCACGCGTGGTGATTTCATTTTTCCGTAGGATGGATAGAAGGTGAAATAGGGTTGTTTCATATTTATAATAACATATCAGTATGTAAGTAATACTGATGTTATTACTCTATCATGAAACAACTAAAGAAGAAGAAGTTGAAGAAGAAAGAAATTGAAAAGATCGGTAATGGATATTACCTCTTCTTTGGAACGCCTCTTTGAATCCTCCACTTAAGGAACTAAGATTGGTCTTTGGAGAAGACCAAGACCTCTAGGATAATTCTAGGGAAGTGGAGAGGAGAAAATGGCAGGGGTTGGCCGAGCTTGAGTGCTCAATTTGGTGTGAGGAGGAGGGGGAGGAGGTGCCCTTTTATAAGGGAGGAGAGGGGCACCTTAGGAATATCTCAAAATATTATTTTATATTAAAGTCAAAATCGGTTTATAATGGTTCCAAAGGGTCTTATTTCGAAGATAAAGTGGGTAAGGGTCGAAATACTATCAACCAATAGGATTTAGACAAGTTTAAGGTATTATTTTAACCTTATCAATTAGATTTAACTCTAAGTTAAATAATTTAACTTTTACCATGTCTTTTTGTTTTCTTTCACTATATGGTTAATACACTAACTATAACATGCCAAACTAACCCCAAATTGTTTATTATTAAATTATATATCCTTATCTAAGTCATTTGTCCGAACCTTAGATTTTTAGGAATAAAATAACAATTAATAATATAATATTTGATTTAAAAACTATTTTGTGTCAATTTTGACACTATTTGATATATGATTTTTGTGAAAGTCATAAAAGAATTATATGTTCGAACCAAGTTGATTAAATCAACATTAATATATCATAGTAACCTATAAAATTAGTTGAATTCATAAAAAGGCTCAAATTACATTTATTTTGGTGTTTATAACATCAATTATGTCAATATTTCATTAATAAGATAATTACTGCATCATCTTTGTGTCATAAATAAATTACATTATTTGATGTCTACAAATTACAAATAAAATATCATCATGTAGGAAATCTTTTTAGCTTTCTAATTAATATTTACAATTGAATTTATCTTATGTATAACCCCATATTAAAAATTATTTACTTATTAAACTTTGATTTTAACTATTTTAACCCTTCTTTAAATAAATTAATAATAAATGTCCTAATCTAATCCAAGTGGGCCTAAATGGTCATATTTTATTCCTAAGTTTGTTTTTGGTCGAATTACACTTGTCCAATAGAATTAGGACATGTGTTAGGGTAATATTAATATCATATTTACCCTTAGTTACCCTATTTACTATTAACCGCGGTAAAAAAAGTAAAAAGTTACTATTCACCAAAAATTATTTTCATCTCATTGAACCACATTTTAGTCCTTGATATTAACCGTATCTCTCGGATTTTCGAAATTCTAATCACAGAAGCGGTAAAATTAAGTTTTATGCAAAATTCAGTTTTTAACCTACCACTTAGTGGTTTCACTATTCATCAAAAATTGAAAGTTTTCAGAAAAATACCAAAATTTCACCCCAGGCTAATTTCGATATTCTGAGTCCAAAAATGAAGTCCATTTTGAAAAATAAAATTTATAAAATTCCAAAAAGTGGTTATTACTATTCATAACGGCTAGTTTTAATAGCATAATGTTGTTTAGTGAAACTCGGTATTGCGTACGACGCAAGCTATCGAGGAAGGTCGCGATTGCGTGTAAAGCAAGCCAAGCAAGTGTTGTATAGAAAAAGATTCCTTTGATGATTTATATAACATAAAAGTCTCGGGTGTTACATCCACCTTCCAAGTATATGGAAGGTTCTGATTTCCATGTTCCAATGATATGCTCCCAATGCAATTGGGGGTGGAAATAGGTTCCACTTGCTTCACTGCAGCTTTCCCTAAAAATGGACTAACTAATGTTCTTAAGTGCTTAGATAAATTTATGTGAAACCATGATTTTTGGGATCAAGACATGTTATTTTTATTCCCAAAACATCATTTTTCTCCTAAAGTTGAATGTTTCCGCTGAGATAGGTTGTTTTTTAACCTAGATGGGATACCTCTATGTCTAGGTTCCATAAATTTTTTTCAATGATCATTTGAAATTAGGCGAAGTTATTTTTTGTGGGAGTAGTATCTGATGAAAAATAGAAATGAACAAGTTCAATGGTTGGTGCATCATTTCATGTTTAAAAAATCATTAATCAGTGTTCCTATAAAAACGTTTGTTCTTGTTATGAATCACTATTTCCCAATTGTTTCTAATGGAATTGTTTATGAAACCAAAAACACCCAATGGTTCTATATCCCTAGGGACCTACTTTCCAAATGGAAGGTTCTCCTTAAGGATTTTGACCCACGATGATTAAGTACTCACATTGGTTTAGGGTATGGGAGTTTTGTCTCATCACAACCTTTTAAGTGGAATTATTACCTACTCTAGGGAACTCTTATAGATTTAAGATATGTTAATTAATCCTAATTAATTTACCAAGATGAATATAGGTTTCCATAAATATTTTCAATCATGTAGTTTCATGTTTAAAATTTATAATTATCCATATGTATTCAAGGTTCTTCATTGATATTATCCTCTTATGTACTACTTAGAGTTTCTTTATCCATTATTACAATGATATTGGGTTTTAAGCCACTCAGTGGGTCACTCTATATTTTATCATCATCCAATGAGGAGGAAGTTGTTTTTATATTGGTATCAACCCCATATATGGGAAACCTACTTATACTCGTGAAAGTAATTAGAACCCTCATAGTACAATGTCACATAATGGGACACATCATCCTTTTAAGTTCATGTGATAAGGACATGACATTATAGTTTGTTGTCATGCGGTTGGGACATCTAGGTAGAAGGTGCTTAGTTAAATCATTGTATGGGACATATATTGAAGTATCCAAAGGATCATGGATGGGATATGACATTACATGTATAATTATACCATACTAGGAATGTGGCTTAGAAAAAATAGGGTTGATTTGGATTATTGGGATTCAACATAAAGGCGGCTTTCTATGTATCCCATTTGGATGTGAATTAAAGCCCACAGAGTTCAGTAAGTCTGACTAGGGAATATGTCCCTTTGAGAGAAATAGGTTCAGGAATACTCCTAAATAAAATATCCTTAAAAATAGTCTATGAGAGATGTATTAACTTAGGGAGATTTAGGGGGTTTAGTCAGGGATCACTCTTAAGAAGGATACCCATATTTAGGGACATATAGTTGGACTCCTGAGTAGAATTTCTAGTGAGATCATTAATTAGGTGAAGGCTTCCTATGTGTCCTAGTTATGGAATGAATCATAGTTCCTGTAATTCATTATTTAGTAAATACACCTATGAAGGCCTTGAAATTTTATCATGTTGGGGATTATGGAATTTTGTTAAGGTTATGTCAGGGCTTATTCCTAAGGAGGATTACCTAGGTTTGGATTCCTGTGGATTTCTTGATCATTGTTGTCTAATAAGACCACATGAGTCTTGCTCGGTGTGAGAAACATGAGGAAACATGAGATGTGGGGACTACAGTATTTGCTACAACTGTTGAGTGATGACTGCTGGAGATGATTGGGGATTATTCCTAAGGAGGATTTCCATTGAGATTTATTTATGGGCTTAATCAAAAGTATAATTCCCATTGTACTGGTTCATCCTCGCAAAAGACTCAAGTGATGTGTTTTCAAGAGTTTCTTGAGGAATTTATTGACTCCAATTAGTCAAGGAATCTATGAGAAGAATCTAAACTCATAACTTGGGAAAGTGAAAAAGAGGATTATGTCAGCTCATGGAATGTTTTACATAGTGTATAAAACTATCTCAAAGCATGGAATGAAAGGGATGTAATTTAATGTCATATAATGCACAACAAAAAATATCCCCAACCAAGCCCGAAAAGTTAGTAGTGTGACTCTCCATTACTCATGTTGTTAGTGATGGAAGTGAAGGGACCGACCTAGAGAGTCGATACCATAGCCTAGCACAGATCTTATGAAGGGAAATAGGAGTGAATCCCCCATGCTATGGACTGGTGGGTTCACCTTGGTGGCCCACATATGTGGGTAACATAGGTAGAACATGTAGGTCAGTCATGTAGGTAATGTCCCCAGGTGGAACTCCCATGTCTTCTTCATGTAGTTACATAGCCCAGTTTCTTCACATAAGTACATCACCCAAGTGGGTCTCTCATGTGTTAGGTAGGGGGCTTGACATTGTGATGGTGGTCTAGGGAGGATTTTCCAAGTAGTAATAGACTACTTGGGTGGTGTATCTAGGTGGTTAGAGGCCTCTCTAGGATTCGCAGCCAGGAAGATCGGCAGTCATCCCAAAATTTTAGAGGAGGGGTCTATTTATAGACCTGGTTGACCGACATGGAAGTGTCTTCAAGGATGTGATGTGCAGAGGTCCTACATGGATGTCTTGCACTAATGTCCTAGTTTGATGACCAATGCAGAGGTCCTGTGTGGATGACCTATGTGATGATTCCATTCCATTATAAAATTTTCTATCTGCTGAGTGCCATAAATTTTAATTTGTATGTCCATTTGGGCTCCAGGAGTAGTCAAATAAATTTTCACCAAGATATCTATGGTTCATTGTGTGTATAATACCATAAAAATTATCATATGAATCTACAAAATTTAACTTTTTATGAATAAACACATTATTTTCATCGATCATTGAAATCCACATCCTACTCCTTGATTGGTGTCCATTCTACTTATCCTCATTGTAGAGAAATCACATAGATAATGTTAATAGAACCATGAATTCTTTAGAAAAGTGAATGAAACTCATTATGTGGTATTAATAAATACACCCCCTAGAATTAGGTTTGTTCAAAATGAAATAGAATATAGATATAAGGTAACTGTATGTAGCTTTGATACACTCCAAAATCATATGGTTGGATTTGGAGAAACATCACGTTTTGAAAGATTAACTAATTTTCCAAAATGCCAAGGGGCCTAATGAGAATTGTCTGACTATTTTTAGGGTCATAGAGACAACACTAGATACATTGTGTCTTTTTTGTCATCACCAAAATTTTTGCCTAATCAAAATGTGGACGAGACATAGTCAGCGAGGTTTTATTTTTTTCTTAATTTTCTCTTATTTTGTATTCATGATAATAATATTTATTCTTTTAGTTTTTTTTATTTCTCAATTTTTACTAATCTATATAGAACATATGTCTAGAGAGATGAATCTCAAACATTTTTCACAGGTTCCCATTGTTGATTTTCTAACAATAGAGTACTATGTCTCTTTTTGTGGGTATTTTGAATTCCCTATTTCCATACGAAAAGGGATAGTGTTTTAAGTCGAATATCATTGAGAATGAATTTTGATATTATAAAAAAAAAAGGTATGGTGGCTGGGAAAAAAATTAAATTATTCAGATATTCCCAAGGGGCATGTTGAGATATGGATTTTTTGGTCACCAAATCTAAAACTCATAGTATATAAATAGAGGTGGTCGCTTCCAAGAATGAAGTGACCACTAAATGAAAAAACTTTTATGGGGGTTGTATTATGTATGGAAAACTAAGGGATGTACTATATAATCATGTAGTGGTATCCTTATGATGAAAAACTCATTTTTCTTAAGAATTTTATACAAGTACATCAAGGGAATGTAATGTAGAGTCAAGTACATGAGTTCCTAAGAATTATGCCATTCTATTACTTATATAAAAAGGGTTTTAATATTTATATGTCTCAAGAGAACATTGGGTGGATTTTCCATGGGATGGTGTTTGACAATAAAGTTTTCATATGTACCAACATAGGCCATGAATTGGGAAACCAGTCATACATGATCATGGTCTATAAAGGAGGGAATATACTATCAAAGAATAAATGTTTAGAGGAGAATGCACTATTCCCACCATGTATGATGGTGCTATATAAATTAAAGTCATGAAAAAAGGACATTACGAGATTTTTTATAATATTTTATGTAGTTTTATGTCATGCATGATGGACATTGGGGGGATGTGATGTTTAATGTCATTCTGCAATGACATTATTTCATGTAGTTTAAATTCATTCAACAAGGATATTATTCCTCGTAGTTTAAAGTCATGAAATAATTAAATTATTTCAACTAGTTTAATGTTGTGAATAAAGGAAAATTTGTTTTGTAGTTTAAATCTATGCAATAGGAACATTAAGGGATTTGATTTAGGTTCTTTATCTTTGACCAAATATTGAATGGTTTTCCAATTCTTGGTAAATTTTCTAGACATTTCCTACAATATTCATCAATGGACGGGGATAATTTTAAGTTGTGAATTTGGGATTTTTGAATCTATAAAATGAAATTGGAAAAGGGATAATGGAATTTAGAGGAGGACTTTTTTGAAGAATGATGTTACCACTATTTGAAAAACACTTTATGAGGGTTGTATAATAGAGGTCCAGCTAGGGCAAGTGATGCATATCCAAATACTGTAATCCTTATGATAAAATGCCCATTATGAAGAACATTTTAATGAAAGTCCAATTGGGGAACGTACTACATAGTCAATTAAAGGATCTCTCAATAATTATAACATTCTATTTCTCAATGATGATGAACATTTTTGTAGATTGGGATCATAAAAAATGCAGAGTCTTGTTTATGGATAAAAGTACATGAATGAAGGTGGTCTCTTTTGAGTTATGATTTCTAATTAATAAGAGAAATAATCTCTCTATGATGGTCTAACCCAAACATAGGATGTATGGAGCATGTATATTTAGTTAATATTACTATGACCTTATTATTTAGAAATAGTGGTGGATTATGTGGAAGAATATCCCAATGTCATTCCAATATTATTTGAACATATAGAGATGAAAAATGTAAAACATGGACTTGGAGAATTTTAGGTTGGGATAAAGGATAAAAGAAAAACACACAATGGATGACCACTTTAAATTTTCGAGCTCCTACATAAAATCATTAAAGCATAAAGGGACACAAGTGTCTTCTCCAAAGAACGAAGTTACCATTATTTTAAAAACCCATTATGTGAGATGTGTTATGCATGGCCTACTAGGGAATCTAGCACATATTAAAAAAGTTGAATCCCTAGGCTGAAAGGCCCATTATATAAGAAAATTTTATGAATGCCCAACTGGGGAACATACTACATAGTCAGACAAAAAGTACTCGCATATGATACATTTTGTCCCCATAAACTAAAGAAAGATTATGAAGATATGAAATCATTCCAAGATTATATTTGTTAGGTCCACTAGGATAGATACCCTGAGAGGGGGGCTGAATCAAGGTATGACAGATTAAAACAACTTCCCCTATTGATCTTGTCTCACTGTTCAGAAACAATCTCTTCACTCTCTTTCCTGCATCAAAGTATAAACAGAAACTAAAGCATGCACATGACACAACTATTTTTACTTGGTTCACCCTCACTGCATTATGTCCATGTAGCATACATTGGCGATGTGCCGATGTACCGAATCCACTAAAAGAGCACTGCTATTTACAAAGTTTGGGATATATCACTTCTATTCCCAGTCTCGCTAATTTCCCAAGGGTCACTCCCTGTCTCTCTCTCTCTAGCTCACTGCCAGTGGAGAGGATCACCTTCTTCCTATTCCTTTTCTCACTGCTCTAGAAAGGATACACTCACAGTTTATAGACCTATAGGTCTCTTCATTATCACTAATGAATGCATCCTATGTTGTATGTAGATTCTCTGTTTATGTACAACTTTATCCCGTAGATGAATCTCACTTTGAACTGAAGGTATCAGGCAATCTTGCAGCTTTCACGCAGCCCGAAATCACAATCGTGCTTCAGCCATACCTGGCGCCCTTCTCCATGCCGGCGTGCAAGTCTCGACGTGAAAGTTAAAACTGGCATGCAAGTTCACCTAAACCACTTGCACAACACTAGCTTCATCAACTCCAAACTTGCACAACTCAAGCCTTTTAAACCCACACCAATATTCCCGCACAACCACCAACTGCCACGACTCTTCAAAACCAGAAGTGCAAGTGTCACCAAACCACTTACACGACCCCACCTTCTTCAACTCAAAATTTGGTCGGATCCCTTCCATTCTCGCCCAAACCACTCTGAACGTACCATAATTAACTGGTGCACAAATTCTACCTATGCGACCACACCACCACATGCGCGACCACCATACCTGTGCGGTAGGAGCTTTGATTTTCTCTAAGTGTTGAACTCACAAAGATTGATGATGGATCAAAATCTATTTATAGTCATTTGGACACCTAGCTTGATGGAGTGCAATTCTCCTCTCAGTGCGCATGTCTCGGCGTGCAAGTCTCACTACCCTAGTCTCTGCCGTGCAAGTCACTTGCGTGAGAAAACACAAAACATGAGCACCCCTTTTTCCTTTTCCATATATTGATTTTCTGATCTTTAAAAACATATGGCACAAAAGTTTCTTATCCTTCAATTCAATGTAGTGTCGGTCCCTTTGCCAAAACCACTTTTCTACAATTGTCACTTTTAGGTCAAAAATTTGGCAATCATTGGAAAACGACATCACCTTGTATCTAATCTTGTTGAACCGCCTCCATATCGACAATTACATTGTCAATGTTCTTGATTCACACATGGATCATTATCCACATCCCTTGAACTCGACATTCCACCATGAAATTCCATTTGTCAACAAATTTTTATGTCACTATTTTCTTTGTCAACAAACACAACATGGATTTACACTTTGTCAACAAACACAATCACCTCAAAAATGCTTCAATGATACCTTGAGGGATTTTTTACAACAATAAGTAAGATGTGGGAAATGGTTATTGTATAATGCATAAATAATTTGTTTGTATCGATATTATCCATGAATTTAGAGTCCCTTACATAGATCATAATCACGTGTACAAAAGAGGACATCACTTGTTTCCATGATGGGTTCTCTAAGGAGAGGTCCCAATATAAAAGATCATGTTTCGTTTTTGACTATATGTAAGAGGGGGAATTTCCATTTATCATTTGGATGGAAAAATCATCTTAGGCCATTTTTTAATTATGTATCTAAAATGGGATGATAATCTAGACATACATATTTCTTTGAATGTCGTTCATTTAAACATCATATGATGAGGACATTCTCCATGCAGTTTAACATATTATAGTGTGGAAGAAGAATTAAATTATTTAAAAAGGAAGGGGAATAGTGGATCCATGCAATTTTATGTAATCTGGAATTTATAGTAGCTGTCTTGAAATAATATTTAAAAATGACAATGTGGTTTAACAAGGGTATAGGGTTCAAGCATCACTACGTATCTTGTCAGAGCACAAATCAAGCCATACATAGTTCTAACAGATTTTAGTTCATGTCTAAAGAGTTAACTTCTATTGGGATTCCTCATGTATATTGAAATCATACACTGAATAGTAGAGGATTTTTGATATTTTGATGCAGTTATGACCAAAATTAAAAATATATACGTCACTATGTATCTCATAGGGTTAAAAATCAATCCACATGTAGTTCTAAAATTATGGTCTATGTAGTTTCTCATCATAAAAAAATGACATATAATTTTCTTTATAAGGTATTATAGTCAGGACTGTTGATAACTCCAATAGTAATTTACACATATTGTTTATGTAAAAGCACTATTTTGGCAATTTCTAAGCCCACGTGAGCTGTGCTTGATGTGATAAATAAGAAGAGGGAACCGATTTTTCTCCAACATAAGGGTGACACATGTTAAGGATAGGTGTATGATGAGAATGTGGTGGCTGATCTCGGTTATATGACCTAGGTGTCAATATGTATATTTCTACAAAATTAATCAAGCCACATGTAGTTCTTGAAATTGTTCCCCATATCAATTAGGTTTTGATGTTGGTAAGATGGACCTTTTTTATAATTTCCAGGATGAATTATGGTCCTAATGAAAGAATTCTAGGCAACAACATGTATCCTATAAAAATAATAAACAACTCACAAGTCTTGGAAAGGATCCCTCTATAGATGTGACTCATTCAAAAAAAATGAAGTGGGTTTTTGTTTCCAAAATTGCTGATGGGACTATGTTTAGAGATTAGGGTGTCACTATATATCTCATTGGGATAGGAATCAAGCCACATGTAGATCTTGAAATGAATATTTTACTGGTTTTATTCAAACATATATATAAAGGGGAATTTATGTTATTTATGGATGAACCCAGGATATAATATATGATCACCACTACACATCTCATTGGATTGAGAATCAATCCATACATCGTTCTTGGGGAAATATTCCCTATGCAAGTTTGACTCATCCACATAGGACTTGAAAGAGACTTTTTTTCATTATTAGACACAATATTAGGGAGATAGGATTAAATAAATTTCTAATTATATTGAAAATCATGTCATATTTAGCTCTTGAATATGTATCCCCAAACCAAATAAATTTTGATTTGAGGAAGGGGAGAAAAATTTTAGTCCTGGATGTTCCTATGATTAGTGACCTGATGTCTCAACATAAATCTTTGATATGAAGAATCAATCCATAAGTAGTTATTTCCATGCAGTTTATCATCATTATCAAAGGACTTATATGACATGATGTGAATTATATATTTTTGATGGAATAGGGTCAAATATTAAAGAATCAATACGTTTCATGTAAGGGGAAAGAATAATTCAATAAGTAGTTCTTGATTGGTTCCCTATGTTGTTTTGATTCATACAGAGGAAGTAAAGTGACATAAAGATTAATTATGGCTAAATATAGGATTGGAGATTTGGGCATCACTACATATCATGTTGATTCAAGAATCATGTCACACATTTTTCTTAAAGGTGAACCATATTGAGGTTTGATTCATTGGACTAGGGGTAAATGAGACATTTTCAACATTGCAACTAGACGAGAGATATGAGATCTGGGTGTCACTACATTTATTATAGGTGAGAGAATCTACACAAATTTAATTCTTGTAATGTTTCATGTAGTTTAACGTCATGCATTATTGATGAAGATTAAAAAAACGTGAAAAGATAGAAATATTTCATTTGGACAAGGGGATTGGACCCTAGGTGTCACTACATATCTCATTGGAATGTTAATAATGACACATGTAGTTCTTGAGAATGGTTCCCCACATCAATTGAATATTGATGTGAGATATTAGGGGTGTAATACTTTCTAGAAAAATGGTATGGACCAAAATATGAGATGGTATGAGAATCCAACCATATTTTATAGAAGGGAACCTATAATAGAATTTTCTAATATATATTGAAAGGGGAACATTTTTCATTTAAGGTTGTGGTTGGGACCATGATAGGAGATCTGGTGGTCACTATGAATCTCATTGGAAATAGAATCGAGCCACATGTAGTTCATCAAAAAGGGGTTCCAAGGAAGATCTGATTTAAACATATATATAAATGGAGTTCATTTTCCACATGAAATTGGAAATGATGTGTGTAATGATTATTCATGAAGGATACTTATCCTTAAAGGAAAAAAGTAATGTCAATTTTTGATATCTTGGGAGATTTATTAACGTAAATTGAAGGAGATAAAAATTGTATTGTTTAATGCCATGTGGGGAGGAGAAATGGTGTTTTTCAATTTCAGGTCCTATGACTCGGACCTCGTGTAATTTAGTTTAACATCATGATACAAGGATTAATATTCTATATAGTTTAATTTCATACATAAATAATGTATGGTGATATATAGTTTAATATCCCTCAATATGGACATTGGTTGTTACATAGTTTAACATCATGAAACCAAGACATAATCATTATGATTACACAATTTATTTCATCAGGAACATTGTGTTGGTTTCGGTTGTAGTGATTTCTTCATCCATTTAGATTATGGAATAATATCCATTAGAGTATACCATAAGTATATGTAAAGTTCATCCCACTTTGGATCATGTTTTAGAAGATTTTTTCCTAATATCATTGGAGTCCTATGGACCAAAACCAACTCTCCTTGGAGGAATGAATGGAGGGAAACCTTCTTGTTAAAAACCTTTTCTATTTTATTATGATTGACTACCATGTGATGCAAGGAATGCAATATCTTTTCATCTAATCAATCTAGCTCATCTAGTCACTTCCATGAATATTAATGTTTATATATCTGATAAAAAAACAACATGGAGTGAAGGAAATGTGACATAAATTAGAATGACTACTTCTATACCATATACTAATGAGAATGATGTTTACTCTATAATAGTATGATTATTATTCCTGTAATACCTTAATCCATGATATAGATTATCAGTACAAGATATTTTATCATTATCCACCATCTCCAAGTGTATGTTTTACATGGTTTTTTAAAAGCCTTTATCTATCCATTTTCAGCTACTTGATAGCATGATAAATGGATGGATTTTATATTGTCTTTGTGATATAACATTCATACCTCAGAAAAACACAAATTGGTGATGTTATTTTTCAATATGGTATGAGGGACACCAAATATGGTAATGATATTATCTTTGAAAATTTTATCAATGATTTTGGATCTAACATTAATAAGAGGTATTACCTCAACCAATTTAGAGAATAAATCAATAGTAGTATGGATGTACATAATATGTTTAGACATAGCAAAGGAATAACTTCCCACTACATTCATTACCCCTATTGAAAATTTCCTGGAGTACTTAGATGTATATAGAAACTCCGGGGGGTGATGAATGAAGTTGTCATGAACCTTGTAGGGATGAAATTTGTTAGTGAAATCTCTGTAATCTTGCATCATTAAAGGCAGAATGTATACATTCATTCGAATTAGATTAAAAATTCTATACCAAGATAGGTGGGAACCACATGCTTTTACATGTACTTCCTTCATGATATTAGTGGTTTCATCCTTGTAAATATATATTTGGATAATTCTGTCAACACCTCATTTATAGAGGATCTTCAATTTATTTGGGCCACCATAAAGAGTGATATTAATAACATGTCACTATCTTTTCTCTTCTACATCTCTATCCATTGGAGGTGCTCTAACATGGAGATATTCTATGATGGGTGTCATCCATCCTTTGGTAGAACCAAATGGTTTATGAATTGGACTGATTTAATTTATTTCCTCAGTCATGGTTTAAAAAAAAGGTGGAAACACTCAATGATGTGAAATTATGATAATTTTCACATCCTATTTTGGATCAAGTAGGGCTTTCGCTACATTTTCCAATGCATTAGCTGAAGCATTTTCTGACCATGGGACATATGAAAATGTGGGCTTAGAGGGAAATTCTACCAATAACCTTCAGACATGATCATATATGGAGATTAGTTATTATTTTTTAATAGTGTAATCCCCATTGATCTGTTTGATTACCAATTTTGAATCACCCTTACCTCTAGGTGATCCACTAGTATGTGGTGTGATAATTACAAGCCAACAATGAGAGTATAAAATTTAACCTCATTATTGGTAACACATTCTGATAAATAGAAAGAGTATAAAACACCAACTTTTCTTGTGAGATTAGTAAAATCCCTAACCCAACATAATTTATTTAGGATCTTGAATTCTTATCCGTGTTGGACTTATATAATCCCCATCAAAATGTATTTCCCATTTCTAGGGGATATCCTATATAGAGAAGATGTATTCATCTGGTAATTCAGCATTTAGTGACATTTATTCTGGAGAAGGGTTCTCAATAAGTAAGCCTTCCAAATCATCATCTTTAACTACTTTATAATGAAAAAACTATAAATCAAACTATTATAAAATAACTTCCCATTGTGCCAGCTGTCCTTTCAATATATAATGACTTAGGAAAACTTTTAATGGGTTTTTACGAGAGACCATGGGGACCTCAAGATGTCGTAGGTAGTGTCTCAAAATCGTAACTAAAAATAAAATTCTATGCATCTCTTCTCAGTACCTAAATATATAGTCTCTAAATAGGGCATGGTTTAACTAAGATAATAAAGGTGTTCTCATTCCAAACATCATTCTTTTGTGCAACAAAGGAACCTAGTGATCGCTTCCAGGCTGTCATATAAATATTGATCAATTTTCCTTCAATATATGGAATCAATATTTTTTGACTCAAGAGGTATTTCTTAAGGGAATCAGATAATTCATCAAATTCATTAGTCCACTGATATATGTCCCACCGTCCTCAAAAATTTTGTGAGGGGAAAACATTTTCCTTCCAAATTATCAATGAATCACTTGATGTAGGCCATGTGTTTGTGAATTCTTCCCAACTCTTACAATTTTTTATGGGGTTTTATTCCAAGTATATTTTATTTTCTTGGGATTGACTTCAATATAGTTATGAAATATAAAAAAACTGAGAAATTCTCCTAAGGTAACCCCAAAAGAACATTACAATGAGATTATCATCAAAATTTGTTTTTGAAGCTTAGTGTATAATGTTTCCATGTTAGTCAAGAGATCATAAAGTTGTCTATATTTTACCTTGTAAATCATCAACAAATATTTCAATATATTTACACTAGAAGGGTTTTAATATGTGGTGCATTGGACAATGATATTCCGCACCAACATTTTTCAAGGAAAAAGGCATTAACTGATAGAAAAATACAACATAAGGGGATATTATGGATGTAGATTCCTCATTTATAGGATTCATTTGGATTTGGTTATACCCGTAGTAGACAACCATTAAGGAGAGAGATTCTTTCCTTATTGTTGTATCAATCCCAAGTTCGGTGATTGGAAATAGGAATTCATATTTGGGACAATTCCTTTTGAGATCTCTAAAATAACTGAAAATTTATATTTTCCCATTCAGCCATTTCACTTAGTAAATATTTTCTAACCAATTAGGATATTTCACCTCTTTTATGATGTCATATTTGGTAAATTTATTTAATTCAACCGCAATTTTTGTGGCATGAGTTGGGTGGGTGCTTCTGGCTACCTTCTTATATCCCTGATGCTCTTCTAGAAACCAAAACAATAGGTGGAAACCTCATGGTCATGACCTATAATTTCTATGTAATTCCCTGAAAACACATGCCAATGTTTATTAAATATGGAATTATACATCTCTATCTCTTCATAAGTCAGGGAAGCACTAATTAGAGTATGGTGTAGGTCTTCCTCTATAAGATGATTTATTTCTACGACTTCATCCATAGTAGTGGAGAAACCTTCCTGAAATGATCGGGGGATTCCATATGATGTCCCTCTTGTTCTTAATCATCATGTGTTGCTTATTATTCATATTCTTGAAGGGTATGTGATGAATAATGACTTTTATAGATAGTGTAAGAGTTAGTATTTGGACAACCTGAATAGGAGGAAACCATCTCGGGCCCAATAGATGATGAATGGTCTTTTTGATGATCTGAAGGGAGTATGATTGTGCAGGAAATAACATCCCCATATATTTTCATAAGTACGATAACATCTTCTAACCAATCATATAAATAATACTCATGTTGATGTATGGTAGATGAAATGATTAAATATCTATTTAGTCTTTCATCACTACATGGTGAATCAATGATTCCTCATGTACTATTAGGATCAGTTGCCACAACTGAAATTATTGAATCCACTGAATGACATCATGGATTTGGTCCAACCCAATCAATTGGATTAATTGGTAACACATAATATAGACTATGATTCATGAATGGGGTTTATTGGATCTTTTCAAGACCATTCAGAGCATTGATTCTAGTAATAACATTCTCCATAGACAATTCTCCTTTCATGTGATAGAAATCCACATCAATGTGTTGAGATTTATATGTTTTGAATGGGGAGAAGCCAAAATCAAATCTCCCAATTTGAACATTGACATAGTACTTGAGACATTAGTGGTACGATGAAGGAATAGTCGCATGTTGAAGTATGCAAGGCCTCCCCAATATAATTTTGAAATTTATTTCCTTCCAAAAAACCATCAACTATAAATCAGATATGAGATCCCCAAACAGAGTTCTGAGAGTAATTTCTCCAAGAGGTTCATGATCGTTCATGTCGTATCCTTGTAACAATAATGTGGGGGGAGGAAAATTGGATTTAGTGACCCCGATCAGTGAAATTTCTAGATGTGAATGAGGTTGAATCTGGATCCATTATCAATGAAGTCTCATCAGATATAAATACCACTAATAAATCTAAATAGACGCAAGGGTTTGATGTGTCCATGCATGGTAGTGTCTCTATCCTAGTTTTTGAATGATAATGCTGTATGGAATTATGATGGGTCATTCCCTATATGGTAAACATCTCTAGTAATAATCTTAGTGTCAATATCTTAATGTCATTAAAATTCCTCAATAATTGCTTCCTAGAGATCATTAAACAGATTCAGAGCATCCTGGATGGATACCCTGGTCGGTACTTGGTCCAGTTCCTTCACAAAATCATACTTTTAATCTAGAGGTCTACATTTTCCAAAATGAAGATTAAATTTGGTAGGTTCTTTGGAAGTTGATGATCCTGACGTGAATGGAACATTTTTCATAGTAGAAGTTGGAAATACTTCTTCTATAGGTGGATTAGGATGGATAGATCTGCCATCTCACTAAGAACGTCATCGTATGGCCTCTAACTAATCTTCCAAGATGATAATGTCTGGGTAGACCCTATCATGTGTGGGAGAATTCCCTTGATCCTTTTGATCTTGTTGGATGGATCTCCCATGAGTTTCGACAACATAAATAGTTTGATTAGGGGAATGGTTAGATTACTGTATTCTAGCATACCCATGTCTTCAAGTAAATTTTAATCCTTGATTAATTCTACACCCAGTTCCCCAATCATGAATGGGTAACTAAAGATCATAATTAGAATCCTAATTTGAATTAGGAATTTTTATGTGAATAACATTAATAAAACATACAATCAACCTGTCATCTGTTGAAGATTCTTCCTGATAGGTTGATTCTTGTTGTACCATTGTGTAGGATGGTGCCTGTGATTTTAAGATAGATGGAATGAAATCTTCTTTGATAATGGAAAACATGAAAATGACAGAAACTAATATTTTTTTCATCCTCCATAGTATTTTATCCATGTATTTTCGTTGAGGATTTTCCTTTGGAGGAATGCGATTTTGGTGAAGATGAATTTTCTATAGTGGTAGTGGAAGAAGAAATAGTTGTTTGTTTCAATTGTGTTTGTAGAATGGAATGTGTTCAGTTGATTGTTTTCATAACCATTCAATCATTGAAATATGAGCATTCTTATTTTTGACTTCCTAACACTCACATTCTTCCGCTTGATCAGTAGAAACAACACAGTCCACCTGGTCTTTAATATATTTCAACTTCACTTTCCAAAAGTCCAACAACATTTGAATTGGGTCCTCAAAAACCAACTATTTGGGATCGGGTTCCACCATATTAGATGGAAGGGGAAATAGTAAGGAGGTCCTCATATCTTTCATTGTTGGGTTTATTTGGCCTTGGGAACTGACCTCTTTTGTTTTCTAAAGCTCAGATAATTTAGTCAAGGACTTGGTAATTTCGAAAAGAACAAACCTTGTTTATAAAATCATCAAAATATCTCTAACTATGATATTTTATATCATCATGATGAGGTTTACATTACTGTTCATGCATGAAAGGAGGGTATATATGGTACAATGATAGATTTGAAGAAGGAGTAGGTACAGAAGACCTCTTAATTGGTACTATAGTGGAATTTGAATTCCCTTCTCTTTTTCCTATAGATTATACGATTATATTGAATTTGGATCTAGTATCTATTATGATGTTTTCTACTTATTGAGAAAAACAGTCCAGATCCCAAATCCCTCAAGTGTTCTTCACAATGATTAATGGTGTGCGCAACTCATCATGGATATTTTCAGCACAAATGGGAAACAAATAATCTTGTGGTAGTTTTATCATCAAGGATTATTTTAAACATTTATACTTATCAATGAAATCTCAAACTCTTTCTTTATCCCTTTTCTGGCAGTATGTAATATCTAAGAGTATTGTCTTCAACAACATTGAGCTAAACTATGAAGGAACATCTGATATGATCTTCATGCTCAGTGACTGGTTGAGACTGCAAACTTTTGTACCATATAATGGATAGCTCTAAAAATATTGTTCGAAGCATCTGTGTTTTACTACATCCAATTTATTAGGGGTCCCCATCATGGGATCACAACGAGAGACAAAATGGGACAAGAGATTCTCCGGATCAAAGGATCCATTGAAGATTGAAAATTTGGTATTCCGATTGTTTGGAGGAGGAGGAGTTGAATGCACCCATTCTGAATAAAACATTTTTCCTGGCTGTATCGGTGCACGTCGTCCTTCCATATCATTAAATCGAGTCATCTGTGATTCAATGATTTTTCTGATAATTCATGGAATATATAGATGAGTTGGGACCTAAATAGGAGTTTTGTATAGAACCCGAATAGGTGTGATAATGGGTAGGACCATTGGTGGTGGCACCATAGGTATTTTCCTTGGATAACCCATGGGTACAAGCTTTTAAGGATGTTCTTGAACAAGTTATTATTTTGTACCCAATAGAGGTAATTCATTATTTTCATCAATATTTATAATAAAGCCTTTTTACTGAGGTCATCTTACTAGAAGTGATAGCTAAGGATATGTTTGTGGAGTATATATAGCAGGAGTACTACCTCAGAGTATCTCCATATTGAGTCTAATTAACACCTTAATCTCCTCCTACTGTTGTGAATATATTTTTTCCTATGAAAGATATTGTCCCACCTAAAGAAGAATGAGAGATGTAGTTTGACCCATTCTTTTTTCCCTATTAGGTTCCTTTAAAAATAGTGTAATTGGATGATTTAAGCAGAAACTGTTACTCTGAGAAGGACTCTGGTTTTTGGTATACACACCACCTTTATTTTCATTAGTGAATAAGCACTTCAATCTATGAATCCTTCGACCTAGACAAATTTTCTAGAGGATCTTCCATGATTGAATTAATTCCATTCACTAATTTATAATCAATTTCTATAAATATATCAGTAAATTTGTGAGATCTAAATCTTCTATGCCCTACATGATACCTTTTACTTTTATTTACTTGTTCCTTGGGAATTTTATGCTGGATAGTACTCTAGAGGGAATCCCTAGATAATCCAATTGTGCATCCATATTGAAGTTTAATCCCTAATCAGGTGGAAAGTAACATCCACTGAAGAGGGGATTGTGAATATGAAAAGTCCCCCAACCTTGGGGATGCGCCAATTCATTTTCTTCTTTATCAACCCTTTAGACTATGTTTTTTTACTCTGAGTGTTGGGTAAAAAAATCACCCAGTCGTACGGGATAGGATGTCTTCTGAATTGCAATGGATGATATCGGTGCTGCTTCTCTTTTGATTTTACAAATTCTAGTCCCATCTTTTTCTTGGTGAATTATCTATAACTCACTAAAATCACATATTTTGAAATACCATTGTGTTATTTCAGTCATTTACATAATATTTTGACTGGAATCCTCTAAAAGGGAGGCCTGGTCAACATTCTCATATGATTGATAAAAAATGATCTCTATAGTTTTCACCCTTTGGGCCACACATTGGTATAATATGGTCGAGGCTTGTTCTTGTTGAACATATCATTGTAAATGAATATAATTTTCTTATCATATACTTCCTAGGGGAAAAATATTGCATGAGATAAATTATGGAGATATTTTTTAGATTTGGAGTGAAGTGAAAAGAAATTCTCCATGAACACCCAATCCTCTCACTTGAACACAAGATGGGGTTTCTGTGATCTACTATATCATCCTATTTAATGCGTTGAGGCATGAACGTTTAATGTATCCCTACTACTTAATTTTTGGATGATAGGAAGCCCTAAGAAATTCCTTTTCAATTTACCATTGGAACTCTTTTATTACCTTGACATGAATTTGATATTCATCATACAGTAATAATTTTGATTTTAGAAAATGTGGAGTCTTCCATATGTTTAGGAAAATATCATCAATACAATCTTATGCCTACATATATGGATATTTTATTGAGAGGTGTACAAATTCCATAACATGACTGGAATTTCATCCTTATCCCATTATTTTCTTGTGTTCAACATATCCTCATCATATTTTTCTAGAGGATTATCTAGTCAATCAGACCAATGTTTGCATTTTCATTCCAATTTTTTATAATCAACAAGACCGGTATAGGATTACTATATTGAATTGGTAGATAAATAGACCATAGGTTGTTTAGAGAATAACTATTTAATTGAGTAATTCTATAGTTGAGAAATAATTTCACCCACCTATGATAAGGCATCAGAAATTACTGGTCTTGCATGCGCAAGATACTCAAGATAATATGGCTTATTCATTACTACATTGAATGTTTGTGAATTATCTTGAAATTGTGAATCACTACTAAGGAGAGAACATTCATAGTGAATTCCATCATGGGTAGGATCACCATGGTGGTTTTTGTAAAGGGATAAATATATTTTATCCCTAGTATTCTGGTCACATGGAGGGTTTATGTGGCTATCATCCCGAGTTAGGCTCTCAAGATTTACCATATTGTTTTTAAGAAGACATCTATGGGAAATATTCTAATGAGGGACTTCAAAATTACTTCTATTTCCTATATAAGTTTGTAATGTGATGGTAGTATGTTGATCCCCAAAAAATATAAGTTTTAGGGATTCAATGACTCCAGCACTAATTTATGCTAGATAATAGATCGTCTCTTGATTCTTCAATTGTGGTTTATGAGGCCTATTTATAGATGTATTATTACGAGAAGTTTGGGACACCTATTAGGTGAAGTGTTTATCATGAGATGTTTTATGTGCATCCTTAGGAGTTTCCATTAGTATAGGTTGATTATCTATTGTTGGAGAAGGTGTATGTTCTCTATCTAGTAGTTAGTATGATATGGGAGCGTGTGGCCCATAACCCTCTTGGACTAGAAAAGAGGTGTGTACATACTCAGGGAAGCCATGATGATGAGTCATCCCAGGTATGGTGAAAGAATTTGGTGCCTATCCCAATGGTACTACTGAAGATGCAATTGTAATATTATTGATGGCTTCCAGGATATAGGCATGAATATGTGTTTTCCATTTCACCATTTCCAAAATGTTCATGGAGACATCAGTGGATGTAATGAGAATAATATTATATTCTATATCATGTGTAGGTGTGTTTAAATTCTCATGTCCTTTATTTTTTATCAATGGATACTCACAGTACTCACGTATGGGGGTAGAGAGTTGAGTCTGCCCCAGGATTATCGTTAGAGCATTCTAACTGACTTCTTCAGGTGATTCTAAATGAGATAATTGGTAGTCCTGATGGATACAATTATGTGTACGCGCATGCTGTCAATTTTATACCATTATTTGTCGGCATACTTCTTTAATTTCTTCCAGATGAGACTGCTGAAATGTTTTGTGACTGTTTTCTAGTGTTAGATCTTCCTTAAAAATTTCTACCGCAATTGGTTATCGGGCATCCTTGAATGCATCCAGGTGAGTATAATAAATGGTTGAAATATATAAGTAAGTGTATGTTACTAATCATGGTATTCAGCCATATTTTATAGGTGAAATTGGTTTTGTAATATTAGACGATTTTACAAAATGACAGAATTAAGGCAGATGGGTTTATGTGCCCAGAAACTATTAGCTACCAAACTATACTAGAGGACTTATCCTGAGGGGGAAAAGGTAGGAACATACTACCTATTATTTAGTTATTTTTTCCAGTGGCTATTCATTCATTCTTGGCTCTGAGGGACCTGGGATGGATAGCTAAAGATAACACTATCATCATGTTGAGGGTTTTCTACAGTTTAGTGTTGGACGATGTGAATCTTGTAAAAATCCTTATGGAAGGACCCCTATATCTTAGATATATGTTCATTGGTGGAAACATCATCCACATCCCAAAAATATGGTATAGAATGGTTATTTATTTCTAGATATAATCTATTGAAACCAAGAAAGGTGGTTTTTATGGCTGTCTTCTTCTAGACCACTGGTCATCATTGACCTGAAAACCAGGGGTTATTTTTGATCTAGAGGGCCTATCTGGAAGCCTCCAATGGAGGGATAATACCATGGTTATGATACTATCAGACTTGTGAATTTGGGATATAATGCTGAAGATTCTTGGTCGGTGATGGTGTCCTTCGAGCGCAAAATGATCTAGCATGAGCAGCAGTCAGGGCATTCACAGGTGAAAACTCAATGGATGACTTTTGGAATTAATGTAGTTCTTCAAAGAAAGTTTATGTATATGATAAAAATGAAAAAATGAACAAAGAGAAAGGTAAATCGTTTGGATGAACAAATGTGAGATTTTTTCCTTATATGGACCTATTTTATCAATTGATAGGGTCTAAAAAATGGGTATCATAGTTATCTTGGTTATGGATTCACGTTGGGTTCACCATTATTTTTTCCTTCATAATGTATGTTCGGGTAAGGAATCACTATTCATAAATGCTTTCAAATGGATTTATTTATGGAACTGGAAACACATAATGGTTTTGTATGTAATGGTACCTACTTTCCAAAGGCATGCACTCATTATGGATTTTCACCCATGAATCATAGGAACTCACATTGGTTGATAGGATGGGAGGTCTGGCTCATCACAATCTTTTTATGGTAATTATATTCGACTTTGGAACTCTCTTAGAGATTTAAGATATGTTCATGAATCCATTTTAATTTATCAAGTCAAATGTATGTTTCCCAAGAAATTTTGAATCAATTTTTAGCATGTCTGTAATTTAGAATCATCCATATGTATTTGAGGTTTTTCATCAATATTATACTCTTATATACTACTATTAGATTCATCAGATGTTGTTACGAAGATGTAGGTTCTTTACACACATAGTGAGGCACTGTGGAATTCATCATCATACAGGGAGGTAAAATTTGTTCGGATATTATGATGGAACCCAATGATAGGCTACCTATGTATCCTCATGAAAGGAACCCGAGCCCTCGTAGTTTGGTATTTCTTAATAGTACAAATCATCCCATTTATAGTCTTGTGATAAGGACCCGAACGTATAGTTTAATGTCATGTGGTAAGGAAATATAGGTGTAAGGTGACTAGTAAATGATTTTATGGGACTTATATTGAATAATACAAATTAAAATGGAAGGTATATGATATTTTATGTTGAATTAGACCCAATTGGGAACGTGGCCTAGAGAGAATAGGGTTCATTTGGAGTATTTGATTTGAACCTCATGGAAGCTTCCAACGCATCCCATATAGATGGGAATCAACCCCCATGTTGTTCATTTTGTCTCAGAGGGGAATATGACACTTTGAGAGAAATAGATTTGGGATTATTCATAAAGAGGATGCCCTTATAACTGGGTCTATGAGATAAGTATTATCTCATGGATATTTATTGGGGAATAATTCCAGGATTTCTCCTAAATAGGATGCCAAGATTAAGGTAATTAGAGTTAGACTCATGACGAGGATGTCTATTGATCTCAAGAAATCTAGGAAGTCTTCCTTTATATCCCAATTATGATGGGAATCATTGTTCTCGAAGATCATTCATGAGGACCTACGATAATGGTGGTCTTGTAGTTATATCTCCTAGGTGAGTATATCCCTTTGAGAATGTTATGTAAGGGATTATTTTTAAAGATGATTCCATGGGTTTGGAGATGCATGGATTTCATGATCAATGTTGACCTATATGACCATGTGAGCCACGTTCAGTGGGAGAAACAGGAGTAAATATGAGATATGGGGAACACGCACTTAGCTATGTCCACTGATTAATGAGACCTAGAGAAAATTGGGGTTTATTCCTTAAGAGGATGCCCATTGAGATTTGGTTAGTGATTAATCCTAAGGATGATACCCATTGTACTACTTCAACCTATCATAGAAGTCTGGTGATGAGGTTTTACGAGTTTAATGAGATGTTATCAAGTCATGTTACTCGATGAATCTAGGAAGAAAATCTCAACTCATAACACAGTAAAGAAACCATGAAGAGTATGTGGAAACAAGGAATGATTCATGGAGTGTGGAAGATTATCTCAAATCATGGTATTATAGGGATGTTTGTTAATGTCATATAAGGTGAATCCCAAAATATCATTGAACCAGCCCGAAAAGGTCATGGTTCAAATCTTCATTTTTCTTGGCCATCAGTGATGGAAGGGAATGGAATGGATAAGTGGTCCAGGAACACAACTTATCACTGAACCTCAAAAGAACTGTGGGGTGATATCCCACACGGTATGGACCAATTAGTTTTATTGGGAGGGAACCAAAGGCATGCCATGTAGGTGGACATCGTATGTGGGTTGTGCAGTTAGATCACCCAGTTCTATTGCCCAAGTATTCTTCTCATAGGTACATTTACTATGTTCTATTTGAATGTAGTTCCCCCTAGAGGGGTCACCCTGGTTTCAGGTTGGGGCTCTCCTTTTTGAAGGCATGCCATGGCATTTTTAACATGTAGTGATAATCTACAACGACATAGGACCTATGCATTGGGATCCGTCTCTGATATTCATGGCCTAAGAGTTCATAATTCATCTCATGATTTGTGGTGGAGGGGTCTATTTATAGACCATGGTGGACCTGTGTAGATGGGCCTTCATGGATGGGCTATGCAGCGGTACTACGTATAAGACCCACATAGTGATTACAATCATTTATAAAACATTCTATCTATTGAGTGCCAAAACATTTAATATGTATTTCCATTTAGGATCTGTGACTAGTAAAATAAAAGATCTCAATGATATACATGCTTCATGATATATAGAATACACCAAATATTCAAGGAATAAACATGTAAATTTAATTTGTATATATAGACACTTTTTAATCATTGACCTTGGACATTCATGGCCTACTCGGGTAGATGGGTTCTTTATACATACCCCTCATTGTGGATCTGTCTCACATAAAATAACAATCTAACACTGAATTCCGCAACAATAGAAATGAAACAAATTTCATGGTGTCTATAATCATGTTTGCACAAGTAACACAATTTTCCTTCATTTTTATCAGTTTGTCCAATTTTTCACATCAAAATTTCATGTGTAGAATTTGTGTATATCATTGGAACACTAGACAAAATGGTTTTCATGTTTTCCATTCCTTTTTTTCTTATGATAAATTGAATAAAATAGGCATATTCATATTCAATCAATCTTTTTGGTTATTTTAGAGATTCACATTGCGTTCAACATTTGTGTTTCCCTCAAATGATGATTGGTTTGTTATGGTTATCCCCCAGATTTTGGATACCTGATTCTTGGATCCTACAAAGATTCAATCATTCCATCATTATATTCGTTCACACTGGTATTTCTATCATTTTTACGTTTTGAGGCTTGATTATATTGTGTTCAAATATGGTTTTATAATCACTCACACCATGTTTACCATTTTCATCTCTCGTAGAAACTCCCAAAAGTTCCCACATATATAACTGGGTATGGAAAAATATTCCATGGGATGCATGTGATTTGGAGTTTCAATCCCAATGTCACAAAGGAATTCTCATTGGTCAAGAAGATCTGAGTTTGGTCTCATCAAACAATTTTGGCGGGGAATTACTTTCTATTTCGAGATAATTTTATAATTTTAAGGTATGTTTTTGAATCTCTTCTTAATCCCAATACGAATCTTGTTACTATAAAAATTATTAGGTTTTAAATTTTTCCATCTATAGAGGGGGTTTATTAATGATACTATATATTTGTATCAACGATTATATATAGTATTCTAGTAATTTTATAAAAAGGGGTAGCTGATTATATTTTGATGACATTTAATGAGGCATTATAGTGTTCACCACCATAGTGGGAGGCCATTGGTGTTTCTAGGATCGGATTGAACTTTCATGAGGACTCCTACTTATCCCATGTATAACAAGAATCATAACCCAGGTTTTTCATTCAAACCATAGAGTTTAACATCTTTAGAGAAGTATGTATATAAGGAAACATAGGCACTAGGTACCGAGATTCATCCTTAGGAATGTGTCATATGTATCTTGCTTATGGAAATAATTATATTATTTATAGTTCTATCATAACATGTTTATGGGATGTGATAGATAATTACCTCCAACGAGAGTAATTTCTCCTGTTTTTACCAATATAGTAATTCCTTTCATAATTACCCAATGGTGAATGCTTTTATATGAGGGTAGACATATTATTCCACTAAATATGGATTAAAAATTAAGGTTTACCTAGCCGAGGAAAATCAATATTGTTAACGTTATGATAATTGACTTTTCCTAAGACCACATGAATAATGTTCAGTGTGAGAAGTAAGGGAAAACAATTGACTAGTATTACTGTATATGGATACATGGCTTATGCACTTGGGACACCCTAAAGGGGTATTTTATTGGAGTACAGACCATAGGAATGCATCTTATATATCCATATAATAACAATAATTATAGTCATAGTTGTTTAATATGCTTCTCAATACATTTATGGATTATTAATATTTATATATCCGTGGGCGATTTCAAGTTTCATTGGTTGTAGCATCTTAAATATGGATGAACATACACTGGTGTATAGCCATTTGGATTATAGCGCATAGTATGGCATCCTAAATATCATTCATTATAGTAGTACTCAGAGTCCTCATAGTTTAGTTATGGTGTATGTCCAAATATATCTAATGGACAAGGTTATCGTGTCCTAGTTTATCTTCTAGACATGCATGACATGTAGGAGTTTCTATGATAGACATAACATGGTTGTCCATCTATTGTGAACTGATTATTTTCCTCACATGTATTGACTGTCTATCTGACATGTCCTGATTATTTATCTGAAATATCTGGATTGTTTGTCTAACATTGATTACATGTCTCTATGTTATTTTCATGGTGGAATCAAACATCTCAAAATCCTATTTCATTATCTAGCATACATGTCCAGGGCACTACACCATAAAATTAATGATAGATCAGAGGTCTTAATGTGATCAACACAGACATTTAAAAGGGTTTTATATGACCATGGTATACTTTTCGGAAGGCTATCACATGATTTGGAAAGAAATTATGGAGGGATTCCCATGACCCAAGAGATTTTTATAGTGGAATTGGATCAAATGACAGGAGGACTTCACAAGACATAACTATTATGTTTGAAGGATCCCATGTGTCTTAGATGACATGTTAATAGTACTTCTCACACCTTGGACATAATTTTTTAGTTCCATCACATGGTATGAATATGTTATTCAAATATTATGATTCTTTAACATGGAAATTAATGTATTTATTTATCATAAGTCTTTAATAATTTTTTGTCTGTTATTACATATATGCCTCGATGATTTCAACAATTAACTTATTGAGGCTTCATTTGACCAAGATGACATGTGTTAGTTCCATTAAATAATATTCATAGAACAATGTATGTTTTTTACATGAAAAATATTGTGATCACCCTAATAACATATTCATGCCACAAAATCCATTAAGTTATTCCTCAAATTTTTCATGGTTGAACACCATTGTGACCATGTGGATTTCCAATCTTAGAGTTTTTCTCTTATTTTCTTTTGTGCATGTATTAACCTTAGTGAATAATGATTTTTTGAGTTGGGAGAATAATTTATAAGCCTCATCGCCAGGGACCTAGGAAATATTTCATGGTGAATATATCATAGATATGGTCTTGAGTTTGGGGAGGGATTTTTGCATTAGATTCTTAACATGATCTTGCTATGGGTCATCAACAACATTTCAAGATAAAATGTGGCCACAAGAACAATTTATCATCCCCATATTTATTGTACTCATAGAATATTAATAGTAATTATCATAATAATTTTCCATGTATAGGAGTGTTCATGGGATCATGGTACATGTCAGATAGTCTTTTTCACAATCAAGGGGACTTCTCTGGGGGGGATTGTGAGAAAAATTGGGATTGTCATAGAAAATTTGTGAGATCAAGATAGATTTTCAAGGGGTCCTCTATGATATTAGCATGTCATTTTGATATGACTTATTGTGATCAATGTTGATCACATGAGATACATAACCTGTTCACATAGAAAATATTGTATCTTCCATTCATGGTTGGATTCTTTATTTTATAGTTTTCTATTCCTTAATTTTCATGTATTTTATTCTTTTCCCATTTTATTTCCATCAAGAAATCCTATTATTAGTATATGACATCATGATGGAAGTCGATAATTTTCATGAATAGTCTGTATTATTTTTTGTGATACAACTCATGATCAAATGTTCCTGTAAATGGAATTACTCAAGATGAGGATGGCATTTCCATGAGTCGTCATGTGATCATTGTTCCTTTTGAAAAGGATTTCTCATGAGTGGGGGATAATTATCCTGGACTCATCCTAAGTTCAATTTTTCATGTCAAATAGACTTTTTGAGATCAAGACTACATGAAAAAGAACCTCTATGTGATCAATGATGATCACACAAGGAAAATGATTGATTTAATGAAAAATAGAGTAACATGAACTACATGAATTCTCTTCCTTCTTCATATTTATATCTTTATTATATGTGGGGATTAATGTGATTATCTGGAGACAGTCCCAAAATATTTCAAATGATCGTAGGTTCTCATAAGGTTAACATTACATATTTCTACAGTTTTTAAAAGACTCCTTCACATGAACGAGAATTCTAGTGATATGGGATTAGGATGATTGTGAAGATATCATGAAAAGTGCATGAATAAATCATGTCACCTACCAAGGTTCATTTCATTTCAGTTGTTTCTAGGGCCATGTGATTCTCATAATCCAATCACATGGCCCCCTTGTATCCATCCTGGTCCTTCTATTATTCAAGGGGGAAAATAATACCCATTACTCATGTATATATTCAATTCTAGAAATAATGATGATCATTTGGTGGGAATGAAAAAACTAATAAGGCTAGGATAGATATGATATATTGTAATGAAAACATAATGGGGATGGAATTAAAAACACTCAAGATAAGAAATGACATGAATGGATAGATAGAAAAATTGGTGAGTGTGCTTGCTCCAGAAGACATTGACAGAAAAAAATATATAGAGAGTATGGGATAAGTATATTGATAGAAACAAATTTACTCACATGTAGAGTGCGAGACATATGAGGGGGATGAATGAAATTAGTGGAACTACCTAAGAGATTCATTGAAATACAAGAAAAAATACATAGAAACATAAATACATTGGAGAGATAGGTAGATAGATGGATATATTTATGTTCATACAGACACATAAAAAGATAGATATATATTATGATAAATAGAAATATTAATATAAATAAATAAATATATAGAACTCACACGCACACACATGTTAATAAGTAGAATAAAACACAAAAAAATTAATCAAATGAATGATCTGATAGATAAAAAATCATATACATACATCACATATACTAAAAGAAAACGCACACATAGTGTATAACAGATGGATGGATGGATATATCAAAATAAATAATTATATAAAGAATGAAGGATACCAAAAAAATCCTTAAATGATTGAATATGTTTATAGAAATAAAATCAACTCGACAAGCCAATAGAATAACCAAATAGCGCACATCTATTAGAGAATAGACTGATCAACTAACAGAAATATGGGGAAATGAAGAAATGGATAGATGGATTGTTGGTAGGTAGGAAAAAGTGTAGACGGATAGATATAAAGAGCTTCTAGTTAATAATTTAATGGACATGCTCATGAAAACACACCCACAAAAAGATAAAGGCTAATAATACTGAAAAATATAGAGACAATCAAATAAACAAAAATAGAAAAAATAAATAATTATCACTCATAGGGAGATAGAGATATAAGAATATGGGGGATATATGGATGAAAAAATGTTTGGTGATTTGATACACTCACAGATGAAAAGATACACTCCCTCTCATAAAGATTTATGGGGACGGATGGATAAAGGTATGGATGGATGGATGAACATACCGACATATGGATAAAAACACACAAACAAAAACTCACACACATGCACAATACACTCTCTCATAGATAGAGATATAGATAAAGAGATGAAAAAATATACTTATTAATGGATACTCATAAAAAAATATTGAGAAAGAGGTGGGTAAATTGACATAATCCCCTAGATGGTAAAATATGTGGTCACTCACACACAAATTTATGTGTAGAAGAACACACACATGGAGAATCCAATAATTTAAAATATAGATTAAATGTCACTCAAAAGACACATATGCTGACACACACAAACCACACATGTAATGAATGATGAATGGATATATAAAAAATAAGGGTATATAGATTAATTATTGGATGAAAAAACGGAAAAAATAGTGGATATAATGGAAATATATATCGACTAATCATAAAAAAAGATAACCAGTAAAAAGACCAATTAGTGAACATATTGATCCGCAAAAAACTTTATATAACAAGGATTTTTTGGACATGTAACATCCTGAAATTTCCAATGAATGTTTTAAAAAAATTGATTAGTTTTGTAAATTCTATATAAATTTAACTTCCCAAAACAACATTATTTTAGTAATTAAAATCATATTTTATATTGAATGTTTTATTATATGATTATAGAAATAATTTTAATTTCAATAGTAACTTTGAACATAATGTTTTGATAAGAACAAGTACACATAGGATCAGTAAAAAATAAAATGCATGCTAGAACCGATCAATAATTTAGTTCATTGTTAAGAATATTACATTAAGTATAAAATGATAAACATTATCATACACAAAAAAATGTGATGAAAAATAGAGGATATATAAAATAAAATATAAAAATATAGCATTATTTTATCCCCTAGAAACATTGACCCACAAACATCATTGTAATAGAGGAACCGACAGTTAGTAACACAATATTCATTTTAGAAATGAGTTTGAACATTGATTTGAATCCTAGTTAATGGTGACGATTAAAAAAGATGGTGAATTTCTAGGATAATATGATCATATGGATTTATGTTTTTCTAATAATATATTTTATCAACAATAAAACCATTAGTAATTAAAAAAACTCATTACAGTTGTTGGTTACATCGACACATTTAAAAGATCATCATGATTATTCAATGAGAATTTTATTTAATATTTTTGGAGACTATAAACATTTTATATTAAAAAATAATTTATTTATATGTTTTAAATAAATATTTATTTCATGATATATTTTTTTTAAAAATATTTTTAAATTTCAGATCATTGTAATGAAGTGCTACGTAAATTTTTCAATATTCCGAAAGACTTTTTTTCTAGGATTTTACTAAATAATCATAAATAAGGATATTTAATAGAATGGTTAAATTAAAATATTTTTTCAATTTTTATTTATAAAACTAAATTTATTTTTTCGATCATCATATCAAAATTAGATTAGGATTATTTTATTTTTTATTTTTATACTATGTTGACTTTTTGGACAAAAAATTAAAATTGATGATTTACAAATAACTGCGCTTTTGGGAAATCATTATTTTGTTATAATGAGAAAAAATAATGAAATATTTTATAAAATTATAATAGAAAAAAAATAATTATATATATATATAATTTTATTAAAATATAAATATGTACATTAATTATTTTAACCAAAAATTGGATTCTTGAAATAAGATTTATTTTTATTTTTTGTGGATTAATTTAGTGGTATGGAATGTGTATTATGGTTTTTTCATAACTTATAAATAGAAAATATATTTTCTCCCACTCATTAATAATTTATAAATTTTTTTAATTTATTAATCCCCTATACTATTTGCTTATATATTAAAATAACCTATATTTTATCCTTTTAAAACACCCCACCTCGTGTATGAATTCCCATAATTACCTCCTCAAATACAACAAAAAAAATCATTGATGATAATTTATATATAAATAAACCACTAAATAGTATATAGATTATAGTTCCATGGTTCTATGTAGTCACTCTATGGATATAAAAAGAATCCTTCTAGGGTAAGGTTCCTCAACCCTCATGTTTGCTTTTTCAGGTTCCTTAACATTGTGATACTTTGTTTTAAAATTTCATTTTATTATACTTTAATTTGTGTTATTACATGGTATTAAATTCCATTATCAATATTCTATATTATATTTTATTTAATCCCTCTAATTATATCATTTTCCTAAGCTATTACAATGTCAAATGAATGGTCTTCAATCCTCCACTTTCCTTTTTCGAGTTCAATACTATTGTTGTATTGTCTTTTCGAATCAATTTTAATATATTTCCACTCATCATATTAGATTGTATTATATCCAATTTGATATATTAAAAATCTTATATTATATATTCCCCCTCACTTTATCCGTCTTCAACTTTTTATAATACTAGTTCTATTCTGTATCAATAAAACCATCCAATTTTTTTTGCATGGTAAAAAATGTGTTTTTATGTGAAATAAAATACATGTATCAATAAAATAAGCGGAATAATATAAAAAATAGTTGTATCTAGGGGTAATAAACAATCATTTCCACATTTTTTATTTACACAATCTAGATTTGGTTCACAATAATGGCTCTAACAGCACACCTAGTTTGACACTCACGGGGGATAGACATGGGATAATTTATATTCTCTTAAAAAAACAATTTTGAAGGATTTATTTATATTATTTTTTGTCTCTGTCATTTTTAAAATATACATATGTACTTTCATTAATTCCTTAATATATAGGATGTAATTTTATAATATATAATTCTTTTTCCATATGGGGAAATCGTGTAAGATATTCCTCATTGAGAAATTGTGCTATGTATTTATGATGTTTTTTCCATGAAAAACATTCCATAAAATATTTTTTAATGTTATTGAATGGATTGAAATGAAATGATAGGTTGGACCTGAATCATATATCTCTTACTGCACTGGTAGGTCTCATGAGGTAATTATGATAGGGTAATGGGGTCTTCCTTACCAATTATGTAAAATGTATTCACAAAAGGCATTAATGATATTTTTATGGTGTCTAAAATTATGTATGTCTATTATACTATAATTAGTTATTGTTATCCATGTAACACAATGAGATTTTATGAGATATATTATTTTTAATTTCTTTGATGTCTTGTGTTGTACTCTACACCAATATTGTCTTGCGCTATACGCAACATCATATTAGCTTGTAGTATATGCAACACTATTCTTGGATTGTGTTACATGTAAGGGAAACCTTACTCCATTGATTGCGTTGTATGCAATACCGAGTTTCACTAAACAATGATTTGTTATTAAATTATTATATAAACTAGCCATTATAAATAGTAATACCCACTTTTTGAAATTTTATAAATATTATATTTCAAAATGGACTTCATTTTTGGATTTTGAATATCGAAAATATCATGGAGAGAATTTTTGGTATTTTTCTGCAAACTTTCTATTTTTGATGAATAGTGAAAACACTGAGTTATTGGTTAAAACCAAATTTTTATTTAAATAATAATTTATTTTTTTTAATTTATTTCAGGTCAAAATAGATACATAATACATATATATGTTCAATATAATTCATTAGAGTCATTTTTTAATATTTTTATATATATTTAAATTTTATTCAACTTTTTACCGCCTTTTACCCACCTCCTAAGAGAATTTGAAAACTTACATAAAACATAATTTAACTGATTCTGTGAGTAGAATTTAAAAAATCCAAGAGACATGGTTGATATCAGTATGTAAAATTTGGTTTAATGAGATGAAAATATTTTTTTGGTGAATAATAACTTTTTACTTTTATTTACCACGGTAAAAAGTAAATAGGATAATTAAGGGTATAATTGATTTTATTATTACCCTAACACATGTTATAATTATATTGGATAAGTGTAATTAGACCAAAAAAAACCTTTTGAATAAAATATTACCCTTTAGTTCCACTTGGATTATATTAGGACATTTAGTATTTTTTAATTCAAAGAAGAGTTAAAAGAGTTAAAATCAAATATTAATAAGTAAAACATTATTAATATTGGGTTATACAGAAGATAAATCTTAATATAAATATTAATTAGAAATATAAAAAGATTTAATAAAAAATAGTATTTTATTTATATTTTTTAGCCATTAAATAATTTAATTTATTTAGGACATAATGATGATATAGTAATTACCTTATTAATTAAATATAAACATAAGTGATATTATAAATACCCAAATAAATTTAATTTGAGACTTTATATGAATTAAACTCATTTTATTGGTTAATATAACTTATTATGTTTGGTTATATGAATTTTTATTGAATTAATAATGCTGTTATGAATTTAGAAAAAAAACCAAATAGTGTCAAAGTTGGCATAAAAGTGTTTTCAAAACAAATATTATATTATTAATTGATATATTGGTCCTAAAAATCTATGGTTAGGACAAAAGACATATATAATAATATATCTGACAGTAATTAACCGATTGGGGTTTGATTAGTAGTTTATAGTATGATTATAAACCATATAGTGTAAGAATACCAGAAGACACGGTAAAATTTAAATTATTTAACTTTGAGTTAAATATAAATGATAAGGTTAAAATGGTAACCTAAATTTGTCTAAATCCTATATTTTGAGAGGATTTCGACCCATCCCCACCCTATCCTCGAAATAAGTCACTTTTTAGCCATTATAAACCGAATATAAATTTATTATAAAATAATATTTTATGTTTTTCCTATGGTGCCCCTCACCCCTCTTATAAAAGAGAACTCCCTCTTCTCTATAATTCACACCCCCAAAGAAATTTGGCACGGCGAAACCCAGACAAAATACCATTTAAATTTTCATCCCTTCATCCTAGAGGCCTTACGTTAGTCAGAAAGCCAAACTAATGAGCCCTTTTGATCAAATCAAATGGAAGAACCTGTAGAAGAGGTAAATATCTCACCACCTATTTCAAGTTCCTTTCTTCTTACACATCCTCATTCTTTGTTGTTTCCATTATAAAATAAAAAATCTAGTATCTTATATATACTGTGATGTTATTTAAATTTTTTACAACCATATTAGTAATTTTATCCTTCCTATTATTGAAAATGTCACCATACGTGCGTACGTACGACTTACCGTCTCCACGTCGTGGTGTAGTTTGTTATTCAAATATTTTATCATTTGGATGGGTATAATAATGAGTATAAATTATATAAATAATAAATATAACATTATTTGGATTCTTTATATATGATTTACAATCCAATTTTAAAATAATTTAATATCAAAGGAATGATATAGTCGCTCGTGCGTTTGTACGGACTACCATCTCCACGGACTCAAGGAGATTCATTTTCCATGATTAACCACTAAAGTATGATTATAAGATATATATAATAAAGAAACATGAAGGATATTACATAATAATGATACTGGATTTATGTACAAATATGTTTCATTTATGTAATTCCATTCAATTCAATAGGGAAACAAAAATAGTGTTTATGCATACGTACGGCCTACAGTCTCCATGAATGGTGTATTTCATTCCATTTATCAATCTATCATATATATTTATATGATGAATATATATTATATATAAATCATTTTTTACATTCTAGAATTAATTAAATGTGTATTTAAGTAATAATATCAAGAATAACAAGTCCAAACACGTACGATAAATGAAACGGTTTTACCCAAAATGCTACTTTAACATGGAATTGACAGATGAATGGGTAATATAAAGTCATAAGTGAGTAATATATGATATGATAAATATTATTATCATTTTTTTACAAGTTAATAATATGTTTCAACCCACTATATAAGAATTTCAGACACGTACGGAAGAAATTGGACCTAAGGTAAGGGATAATTATTCCAATCTCATTCTTATCCGGGATTGTTTATTCATAAGTAATTACTATTGTTGTGTTTATCACCCATGTAAATGTTTTCTAAAAAAGTTTTCATTAAAATTTTTCAATTCATACATGTAATATTAATGTCATTTTTTACCTTTTTTGGACTTTTACAACATGGAATGGAAAGATTCATTCATTTGTTTACCGTAAGAGGTACTTTTTGACTTTTTCGGCAAAAGTATGAGAATAATGTTTTTTAACCTATATAGCATGAACTAATCTTTAGGGTTTCATAATGCATTATTTTAATGAAGCTTCCTCTACAAGATTTCATTATTATTTAAAAAAACATTTTATTTTAAAATTGAATAGCATTTTTTGAAAAGAAAATGATTTTGAAAAAGAAAGGATATCTTCCTCAAGAATTCATTTCAAGTGTTTTTTCAAGACTATTTTCCATCAAAGATGACATTATTTAGTATGATTATGTTTCAATTATAATGTCTCTATTATTATATTTTTTATTCTTCATATGATGAAATTATATCCTTTTGTTTTATATGGATTATGTAATGATGTGATGATGTTTATGAAACCCATTTTATTCTTTGGGTTATGATGAACGATTTATGTTTATTTTGTGGCACAAGTAAGAATGATTTCATTTTGAGATGGTTGGGACCTATATCTCCCTCCAAGGCATTGGGTAAAGATTTATAACTCATGAGATAGACATGGCTGGAATAGAAAGTGAACCTGGTTCAGTAATAAAGGGCTGGAACATCAAGTAAACCTGGTTCAGTAATGGACTTTATCCACTATGATGGTCTTGGGAACAATGTATTGGCTACTATGGAAATCAAAACATGTGCTTATTGTTTTTCAACAATTACATGTTTTATTCCCATTCTATTTTAACATGATTAATGTTCCTTTATGATCTATTCCTTACGTATTGCCAAGATTTATTTCACAACTCATGATCTTGATGTTTAAACATTGTGTTCTTGTTTTTATGTTCAAATTTATATGGTTTGTTTTATGTTCTCCATTATTACCCTTACAGAGCATTTGAGATCACTCTTTATATGTTTTCTTTTCCCCAGGATATAAATAAATGTTTTAGGTAAGAAAACCAAAGTGGAAGAACATTATGGGAGATGTTGAAGATCTTTCACCATGATTATAAGATTATGTTCCGAGTTTCCTAAGACACTAAAATATTACGGTCCTCGGGTTTAATTTTTTATATGTATTAAGTATTACAAAAAAGTAATGTACTTTCCATGTAAATAAAGTGTGGGTCTCTACAGTTGGTATTAGAGGAATGGTTAAGTTAACCTTTGGAAACTAGGATGCAAAAACATTAGTGAAATCCGTAGAGATATTCATAATGTATGTCTAGGGTTGTCTCTAAGGTTATGTATAAGTATAGGTTATTGTACTTGAATTATTGTTAAGATCTTATAATTAAAACTAAGATGGTATATATTGAAGGTACTCCCCTTTTATTATGTTGTTTTCCTAGAATGATTTTTGCCTCTCACACTATTCATTTTGGGTTTTAGATGATGGATAGAACCCGAAAAAACCGTGTTGATAAATGTATTGGAAAATGCAATGATTTTCCTCCTAAACAAACCAATGTTATGGGAGATGGAGTGGAAAATATTATTACCATACTTAGACAAGCTATGAATAATTTTGGACATCCAAATTAGCATATAAAGGAATAATATTCTGGTGAGTCTTTCATGAGGCAACGCCCACCTTCTTTCAGTGGGTCTTCTTATCCACTTTTTGTTGAAAAATTGATCAATACCATTGAAAATATATTTTCTATTATTTTTTGTTCGGAACATGAAAAATTCATTCCGGCTATTTACTGTTTAGAAGGTGAAGCAGACCAGTGGTGGACTCTAATTAAGAATATGAGGCCCCAAGATGAAATTTAATCCATGGAATGTGATGACTTCATGAACATATTTTTCAATAAGTACTTCCCTCATATTCTTAGAAAAAACATAGAAAAGGAGTTCCTTGAGCTTAAGAAAAATAATTATGGATCTGTTGGTATATACGAGGAGAATATTACAAGGCTTGCAAGGTTTCATCTAGATTTATCATCCAACCTGAAAATAAAATTGATCGATTCTTCAGTGGCTTAAAACCTAGTCTTCGAAGGGCATTATCTATGAGAGACTACAATAGCTATGAAGAAATTGTGCGTTGTGCTATCAAGGTAGAACTGAAGTTAGTGTTACATATCCATCTCATGGTTTTTACAAAAAACAAATGATGGAGTTCAAAGGAAAAATCTCCTAAAACTGGTGAAAAGAAGGTGAATGTTTCTTTATGCTCAATGTTTGGAAAGAATCATGGTGGAGATTTACTAAAAGAAACTAGAAAATGTTTCAAGTGTGGAAAATAAGGTCATTGAGCAGCTGAGTGGAAATTTAATGGGAAAAAAGTTTCTAATGACATGAATATAAAAAAGTCTACAAATAATGCTCCACCAACACTTTAATGCTTGAAGTGCAATGAAATGGGGAATTATACTAATCAGTGCCCTAATCCAAGGGTTAATGATGATCAAAATCAACAAACTCTTAAGGAAAAGGACAAAGGGAAGTCACATACGATCACTATTGGTGATGTTGAATATGAAAATGAAGTGGTGGAATTATTAAGTGTTTATGTAACGAGATTCCAAAATAGTGTTGTGGAATCTCATTTATAGTATCGTGGAATTTTGGAATATCTATGTATTGGATTTAAATAATTGTATGGTACCGGTAACCATGAAAAGTGATTAAAATATTTTTGGAAAGAAGATGATATGAGAATAATGAAGGAATAAAGCTATAATAAAATGATTGATATTATTAATGATCTGACTATTGATATAAGGACAAAGTGATATCATGGTTTTAGTATATAGAATTTTTTGATTTTTGGTTTGTGGAAAGAGTTAACTTTCGAAAGAATTCATATTTTCACTATAGTTAAATGGGTATCTGTTTTTTTAGAGAATACATGGTTAAGGTATTAACATGTCTCGAATGTGAAAAAAAAGATATATCTTATGATATATGGGGGGGAAATAATGGAATTCAAATGGTCTATAGATGGAATTTCTAGTAATCGGACAAAATTTTTTTCGATAAGCCTAAATGTTGGAATAGATTAATTTAGATATCATATAGTATTTCATAAGGCTATGAAATTATGATTTTATTTTTTTAATGTTATAATATTATAGTTTTAGAAAAAAGGACAACCCGTAGGACGGGTGACAACCCATCGTGTCGGACAAGGATGTGGGAATCGAACTCGCAACCAATGTGCAACAGGACTTTATCACCTACAACTGCCCTACAGGAAGTCCCAAGATTGTATAAATTAGTTTTAATTTATTATGTGTTATGATATATTTATTATAAGTCCATTTTAAAAACCTTATACGATTAATCTAACCATATATAGACCAATGTATATTTAATAACTTTTACTAACATTTTGTTTGAGACAGATGGAATGACCGATCATTCTATCGCATGATCTTCTAACACTTCATGAATGAGAAATTCAGCTTCATTTCTATAATATATGAAGTGGAAATTGTTCATGGAACAACCAACGGTGATATTGTACCAAAATCAATTAAGTATTTCTTCTAATTCCATTTTTTCAACATTAGGGAAAGGATCTTGAAAACAAAATTTTTTTCCCTACATGGTGCCTTAGATCATCACAAATTTTTGGCTTTGTGATTGTTGGATTCATAATATCCATGTTCTCTACCACTCTTCATCTAAACATGATGGTCAGATTTATCTTCCATATCCATAATTTCACCTATATTCTCTTATGTGGAAACCCAGTGATAATTTTATTTGGGTATCCATTATGTTTTTAACATTCTTTTTTAAAATTATGTTTTATTATTCCTTTTTACGATGTGTGCTTCTATGAAAGATACTTTTACATAGAAAACCATTTATAACCCTGATGAATTTTGAGGGTGAAATTCATTTTAAGGGGTGAAGAATGTAACACCCTGAGATTTTATGAGAAATATTAATTTTAATTTCATTGATGACTTCTGTTGTACGCTACACCAATATTATCATGGGCTATACGCAACAATGTATTAGCTTTTAGTATACGCAACACTATTCTTGGCTTGCGTTACACGCAAGAGAAACCTTCATCGATAGCCTTTTTTGTATGCAATACCGAGTTTCACTATACAATGATATGTTTTTAAAATATTAAATAAAATAAAAGTTATGAATATTAATACCCACATTTTGAATTTTTATAAATTTTATCTTTCAAAATAGACTTCATTTTTGGATTTGGAATATTGAAATTAGCATATGTTGAATTTTTTGTATTTTTTTTAAAACATTCAATTTTTGATGAATCGTGAAAACACTAAGTTATTAGTTAAAACCAAATTTTTATTTAAATAATCATCTATTTTATTTAATTTTATTTTAGGTAAAAATAGATACATAATACCTATATATGTTCAGTGTAATTCACTAGAGTCATTTTATAATAATTTTAGATATATAAAAATTTTATTGAACCTTTTACCTTCTTTTACCCACCTCCAAGGTGAATTTGAAAATTTATATAAAATTTAATTTTACCTCTTATATGAGTGGAATTCCCCAAAACAGAGAGATATGGTTTATTTTAGTAAGTAAAATGTTGTTCAATGAGATGACAAGATTTTTTGGTGAGTAGTAACTTTTTACTTTTATTTGTCATAGTCAAAAGTAAATTGGGTAATTAAGCATAAAAATGATATTATTATTACCCTAAAAATGTCCTAATTCTATTGGAAAAGTGTAATTAGACCAAAAAAACCTTAGGAAGAAAATATGACCCTTTAGGTCCACTTGGATTGGATTTGGACATTTATAATTATTTAATTCAAATAAGAGTTAAAAGAGATAAAATCAACGTTTAATAACAAAAACATTTTTAATATTGGGTTATATATAAGAAAAATTCAACTATAAGAATTCATTATAAATAAAAAAAATTCCTACATAATGGTATTTTATTTTTATTTTTTAGACATTAAATAGTTTAATTTATTTATGACAAAATGATGATATAATAATTACCTTATTAATGAAATATTAACATAAGTGATATTATAAATACCAAAATAAAGGTAATTTGAGACTTTTTATGAATGAAACTAATTTTATAGGTTAATATAACGTATTATGGTTGGTTAGATGAATTGTCTTCGATGTAATAATTCTGTTATGAAGTTAGAAAAAACAAAATACCAAATAGTGTCAAAATTGACATAAAAGAGTTTTTTAAAAAACTATTATATTATTAATTGATATATTAGTTTTAAAAATCTAAGGATCGTCCAAAAGACTTATATAATAATATAACTGACATTAATGAACCAATTCGGGTTCAATTGGATGTTATTGTAATTTTATTAACCACATAGTGTAAGAATACAAGAAGACACGGTAAAGGTTTAATTATTTATCATAGAGATAAATCTAAATGATAAGGTTGAAATGGTAACCTAACCGTGTATAAAACGTATTGGTTGAGATATTTTAGACACACCCCCACCCATCCTCTAAATAAGTCACTTTGGAGCTATTATATACAAAATATGCATTTATTATAAAATAATATTTTATGTTTTTCCTAAGGTGCCCCTCTCCCCTCTTATAAAAGGGAACTCCCTGTTCTATCTAATTCACACCGCCAAAGCCATTTGGCTCTGCCAAACCCTGACCGAATACCCTATCAACTGTACTCCCTTAATCCTAGAGGCCTTCCTTTAGTCAGAAAGCCAACCTAAGGAGCCCTTTTGATCAAATCAAAAGGAAGATCCCGAAGAAGAGGTAAATATCTCACCACCTATTTCAAGTTCCTTTCTTCTTCCACTTCCTCCTTCATCATTTTTACAATAAAAAATAATAACTACACTATATTATATATACTATGATGTTATTATAAAAATTTTACAACCATATTATTTATTTTATCCATCATATGAATGAAAAAGTCACCCCACGTGCAAACATACGGCTTATCGTCTCCACGTCGTGGTGTAGTTTGTTATTCATATATTTCATCATTTGGATGGGTATAATAATGAGTATAAATGATATAAAAAATAAATATAACATTATTATTATTTTTTATATATGATATACCATCCATTTAATATAATATTTTAATATCAGAATTATGATATTGTGGCTCATGCGTACGTACGGACTACCGTCTCCATGAACGCGATGCGATTCTTTTTCCCTGATTAACCATTCAAGTATAGATATAAAGTTCATGTAATAAATAATCGTGAAATATATTACATAATAATGATACTATATTTATGTACATATATATTTCATTTACTTAGTTCCATTCAATTCAATAGGGAAACAAAAACAACGTTCATGCGTACGTACGACCTACAGTCTCCATGAACGGTGTATTTCATTCCATTTATCGATCTATCATATATATTTATATTGTGAATATATATTATATCTAAATCAGGTTTTACATTCTGGAATTAAGTAAATCTTTATATAAGTAATAATATCAAGAATAACAAGTCCGAACACGAATGATAAATGAAACGATTTTACACAAAATGCTGCTTTAACATGGAATTGGCAAATGAATGGGTAATATAAACTCATAAGTGAATCATATATGATATCATAAATATTATTATCATTCTATTATAATTTAATAATATTTTTAATCCCACTCTACAGGAGTTTTGGACATGTATGGAATAAATTGGACCTAATGTAAGGGATAATTATTCCAATCTCATTCTTATCCGGGATTGTTTATTCATAAGTACTTACTGGGGTTGTGTTTATCATCCATGTCCATGTTTTCTAAAAATATTTTCATAAAATGTTTACTATTATTCCATTTATTGTTAAAGTCATTTTAAACCTTTTTTTTGACTTTTACCACATGGTATGGAATGAATCTTTCTTTTTTTTACCATAAGAGGTACTCTTTGACTTTTCGGGAAAATGTACGAGAAGAATGTTTTTTAACTTATACAGCATTAACGAATTTTTACGGTTTCATAAGGCTTTATTTTCATGAATCTTCTTCTACAAGATTTCATGATTATTTTCAAAAAAATAATTTTCTTTTAAAATTGAATATCATTTTTAGAAAATAAAATGATTTTGTAGAAGAAATGATATTTTCCTCAAGAATTTATTACAAGTGATTTGTCAAAACTATTTTCCATCTAAGATGACATTATTTAGTATGATTATGTTTCAAGTATAATGTCTTTATTATTTAAATGGTTTGATTATTCTTATGAGGAAATGATATAAATTTGTTTCATATGGATTACATTATAATGGGATGATGTTTATGAAACCCATTTTATTATTTGGGTTCTGATAAATGTTTTATGTTTATTTTGTGGCACATGTAATAAGGATTTCATTATGAGATGGGTGGTACCTATATCTCCCTCCAATACACTGGGGAAAATTTTATATCTCATAATATTGACATGGTTGGAAGAGAAAGGGAATCCAGTTTAGTATTACAGGGCTGGAACGACAAGTCAACCTGGTTTAATAATGGACTTTGTCTATTATGATGGTCTTGGAAACATTGTCTAGGATAATATGGAAATCATAACATGTGATTAATGGTTTTCCACCATAAATGTTTTATTACCATTCTATTTTATCATGATTAATGTTCCTTTATGATCTATGCATTACATACTGCCATGATTTATTTCCCAACTCATGATCTTGATGTTTAAACATTATTTTTATGTTTTTATGTTAAAATGTATATGGTTTGTTTTATTTTCCCCATGGTTACCCATACTGAGCATTTGAGCACAACCTTTATATATTTTCTTTTCCTTAGGATATAAATAAAGGTTTTAGGTAATAAAACAAAAGTGTAAATCTTTATAGGAGATGTTGATGATCTTTCACCATGATTAGAATATTATGTTCCTTGTTCAAAAGACACTAAACTATTACGATCTTTGGGTGTCAATTTTTTTATGTATTAAGTATTCCGTAAAAGTAATGTAATGTCAATGTACATAAAGTGGGGGGCTCTAAAATCCAAGAATTAGTTTAAATGTTTTGTGTATTTTTTATTCATTCAACATATAATGAAATAGTATAGCTCAGTTTATTCTATCTCAAATCCTCAAACTATTATTAGTTAAATTTTTCCAAGGATTTTTTCACTTTTATGTTTAGAAAAAGTTTATTTGTAATCATATTTTAAATTTATATTGTATAAATAAGTATATTAGGTCATTACTCCATTCACTATGATCATTTAATTTTTATCCTATAATTTATTCATTATTACGGTTTTCATGGATTTAATTATTCTCTAAATTTAATTAGTGATGTCATGACTCAGTTTATTTATTTATTCCATAAAAACTATTTTTTATATTTTGTACACAACCCCCATAAAAATAATATGAGATCAACATCTATATTTATTTCCATTTTTCTTAGGGAAGAAAGAGTATTGCATCATATGAAAAAAAGATTTCAAGTATAATAATAAGGTTTTCATGTGTTTAGATGAAGTATTTTTAGTTTCAAAGTAATGCAAAAAATCATTTATGTATTTGGTTTTATAAGGATATTAATATTTTAGATAATAGGTTTTTCGATCTATTTACCATATTTAATGAAACATCTATCATATACCGTGTACCTGATTTAGGGTTACTATAGTTTGTAATAGAATAAAATTTAGTAGAAACCCAATGATAAGATTTAGATGAATATTCAAAGAACCTAATAGGAAATTGATTATGGATAACTTAGTTTAAAACAAATAGATTCTTAATTTAAGTAATATATTAAATTATAGGTACATTAATGGAAAATTGATATTCAATTATTTAATAGCGTAGATTTTAGTTATTTTTTTGGAAGGATCGTTATAATTTGGGGATAGATATTTAAGGAAATGGGTTTCGAGTATGAGAAATCGAAACCAAAAGAAACCTAGAAAAATTCAATACTAATATAGGATCAAATTAAATTAGACATGTCTAAAATTTGGGTAGCTTATAAATTGATATTACTTTCATTTAATCAACATTTATATTTTAAATATTTTTTGATGATTCATGGTATACTGTTTTGTTGTTATTTTAATACTAGTAATAATAGGAATTATAATATAATTATGTGGTTAGTATTTCACATAAATAATTAATCATCTTTTTAAACACAATAAATTTATATTATTAGGATAGAAGGTAAAACCATATCAAACCCAAAATTTCATTGTTGGTGTAACACCCTAAGCTTCCACGGTACGCTTCTCTTTGAATAATATAGTAGCGTTTGTTGTACACAACTTCGACTTCTAACACACTGCGACCAATTAAACTAGCCGTTATGAATAGTAATATTCAATTTTGGAAAATTGATAAAAATTATTTTTTTACATAGACATCATTTTTGGATTCGGAATATCGAAATTATCTTAGGGTGAATTTTTGTTATTTTTCTAAAAACTTACAATTTTTGATGAATAGTAAAAACACTGATTTATAATTTGAAACCCAATTTTTTATTAAATAAATTTGTATTTTTTTTAAATTTACTTGAGGTCAAAATAGACAAATAATACCTATATATGTTCAATGTAATTCATTGGAGTCAATTTATAATAATTTTAGATATTTAAATCTTTTATAAACTCTTCACCGTATTTTACCCACCTCCTAAGAGAATTTGAAAATTCGCATAAAACATAACTTAAAAAATTTTGTGAGTGGAATTTAAAAAATATGAGAGACACGGTTGATATCAGTAAGTAAAATGTGGTTCAATAAGGCGAAAATAATTTTTGGTGAATAGTAACTTTTTACTTTTATTTACCCCGGTTAAAAGTAAATAGGGTAATTAAGGGTGAAAATGATATTATTATTACCCTAACATATTTCGTAATTCTATTTTATATATATAGTTGGACCAAAAACAACCTTTGGAATAATATATGAACCACTTTGGTCCACTTAGTTTAGATTAGGACATTTATTATTATTAAATTCAATGAAGAGTTAAAATTGTTAAAATCAAAGTTTAATAGCTAAAACATATTTAATATAAGGATATATATAAGATAAATACGAATATAAATATTCATTAGAAAGATAAACTTATTTACTACATAATGGAATTTTTTTATAGTTTTTATAAATTAAATAATTTAATTTATTTATGACATAATTATGAAGTAGTAATTACCTAATTAATGAAGTATTTAAATAATTGATATTATAAATATCCAAATAAATGTAATTTCAGACTTATATGAATCCAACAAATTTTATAGGATAATATGGCATATTATGATTGGGTATATGAATTTTTCTCTAAGTAATAATGCTTTATAAATTTATCAAATACAAAATACCCAATAGTGTCAAAATTGACATAAAATATTTTTTAAAACAAATAATATATTAGTAATTGATATTATATTCCTAAAAATATAAGGATCGGATAAAGGACTTATATAATGTTTGGTTTATCATTAATGGACCACTTGGGTGTCTCTTGGAAGTATTTAGTATCTTTATTAACTATATAATATACAAATACAAAGGGACATGGTAAATGTCAAACTATATAACTAAGAGTTAAATAAAAAAAGATAAAGTTAATATAGTGAACCAAACCTATCTAAAAAGTATTGGTTGAGTTTTTTTAGACCTATCCCCACCTTAAACTTTAAATAATCCCTTTTGGAGCCATTATAATTCAAAATTGTGTTTATTATAAAATAATATTTCTAGCTTTTTCTAAGGTGCCCCTCACCCCTCTTATAAAAGGGAACTCCCACATTCTCACTAATTCACACCTACAAAGACATTTGGATCAGAAAAAATCTGCCCAAATAACCTCTCAACTATCATCCCTTCATAATAGATAACTTCCATTATTCATAAATCCATCCTAAATAGCCCTTTTGACAAAATCAAAAGGAAGATCCCGAAGAAGAGGTTAATATTCCATCACCTCTTTCAAGTTCTTTTCTTCTTCCTCTTACTTTTTCTTTGTTGCTTCCATTATAAAATAATAACTCCAGTATCATCTATATACTGTGATGTTATTATAAATATGGTACAACCATATTCATTATTCTATCCATCCTTTAATGACATGTCACCATACGTACGTTCGTACGAATTACCGTCTCAACGTCATGGTGTAACTGTTATTAAATACATTATTATTTGGATGGCTATAATAATTATTTGTAATTCATTTAAATAATAAATATAACATGATAATGATTCTGTATATATGATATACCATCCAATTATATATTATTTTAATATCAAAAGAGTGATATTGTTGCTCATGCGTACGTACAAATTACCGTCTCCACGAACGCGATGAGATTCATTCCCCATCGTATCCATTCAAGACTAATTTCTGTTAGATGATAAAAGAATAATATTTAAAGACTTGATATCATTCTGGATATGAATAATATACATCCCATCCATAACAATTATGACTCACATAACAAATAATATAAAGGAAAACAAATCCATTAACACCCAAAACGACGATAATACTAAGATATTATTAATAAAACAATGTTAAAAGATCACATATGATATCATATTAATTTATATGATTAGTTTATAATTTAATAACAATTATTTCATGATTATACAGTAGGTTAACCTACCCTTGACCAAGGAAAAGTACAATATAAGGGTTTATTTCACAATCTCTTCATTATCCGAGGTTGTTTATACATAATTATCTACTGGGACCTCTTTATCATCCACATCCATGTTTCATAAAAAATAATTTCAAAACATTATTAGTATTTTATTGAATATGTTTCAAAGTAATTTTTACCCTTTTTGACTTTTTATAAGTTGTTTATAAAGGAATATTTCTGTCGTTTTCCAAACAAGGTCCTTTTAAACCTTTTCGACAAAATTAAGGTAAGAATGTATTTTTTAACTTATACGGTGGGTGCAGATATTTTTTCTGTTATAAAATTGTCAAAGATTCCCTTATATTATTGTAAGAATATTCTCAAATTAAATGTTTTATTATATAATTATTTTACTTTTAAATGATTTCAAAAAAAGAGTTATTTTTCTCAAATAGTTTTGATTTCATCTATGCCAACATCCTTTGAAGGATTTTAAGCTTATTTGAAGTTGATTTATTATGATACAAAACATACATATAGTATTTATGTTTTTGTGATATTTTTTTACAGTGGATGTGTTATTTTTATACCATTCATGATTTATGGATACAATATTGATATTTTGTATGCTAGTTTTAATATGAATGTTTATGTAATGTATAAACCTTTTCATATGAGGAATGCATTTGACTTAGTAAGTGACAGGTGGATCCCACTATAGCTCCTCGATGCATTGGTAGGTCAAATGAGAAAAACTAGCATCTTGGCACAAGTCCTTGAAAAATCTCATTTTTAGTCTTAGCACAAGGCCTTGACTATGTGGTTATGATAGTCTGGCATTATGAATCCCATCATTATTAAAGTGGTTATTGGTATTTCATGTGATTATTAGACTAGTAGAATATCCAATTGAATTAGTAAATGGATTTATTTAATTTTATTTTTTCCATATTATGATGAAGTTCAAGTATAAAAGGCTTTTGTTTTATTTATACATTGCATTAAATGTTTATGTTTATTTATGAAAGTTTTAGCTATATTTTTACCCTTACTGAGCATCTGAGCTCATCCCTTTCTATGTTTTATTTTTTCCCGGATATGAGGAAGTATTTTATGACTGACCTACAGGGATAGTCTGAGGGGATATGAGTGTGGACTGGAGACTATGTGGATTTTGTTTTTCACTTTATCATGTAATGTAAGACTTATTAATGTATCTAGTGGTTCCATGGCTACTAAACTATTAGGTATTTCGAGACTTGATCTTTTTTGATCATGAAAAAGTTATCTAATAATGCACCAACTATGGGTTTCTGGTGTCGGGTCATTATAGTTGGTATTAGAGGAATTTTATTACAAACCATTGAAACTAGATTTAGATAAACTCTGATTAGAGAACATAGCCCTAAGATAGACATTGAGGATTAGTATAGAAGAATATCCTAGAATTTTGGTATTGTAGTGATTTTGTGAGTTTTCTGAGCAATACATCCATGTCTGGATATTAGAAGGAAGAGGCGGCTCTAGCACAGATGTACCAAGAGTGAAAACTCTGACAAAGAGTTTCGGGCTTGACCCAGGGTATCCTGGTACACGACAACGAGCCATGATGCACTCTTGGTTATGACACTCCTGGAGGATATTCTTAGGATAATTCTCATTTTCCTTAAAACCCATTATGAAGGGATTATGATTATATACTTCCTCAAAGAAATTTTTTTTATGATTATTTATTATATCCATAAATTGATCAATTTATGTTTTGATTTTTACAAGTTTGGAATTATGTATTTTGATTCATAAACTAAGCTAGATTATGCCATTGTTTAGAAATGGTTCCTAGTGGAACTAATGGAAACTGTATCAATGCACGCACTCTTTATAAGGATTTCCCTCCTACTCAAGACAATTATAGTGGAGCTGGTGATAGAACTGGTGCTGATCATCTTATCACTATTTTCGGGCAACTCACTCAGGTTATGAATAATAACCTTACCCGTATGGAGCACCCAGATCCAGAGTGTGGAAGATCAATGTTAGATCGCTTCATTGGGAAACTCCCACCAAAATTCAATGGGATTATAAATCTATTAGTAGCTGATAAGTGGATAAATTTCTTAGAGAAAATATTCCATGCCCTGGGGAGTAGTTAAAGGGAAAAAGTTATCATTGCAATTTATCGCCTCACGGGAGATGCTAATCAATGGTGGTCATTGATTCAAAAGACAAAGGAAGATGATGAAGTATCAAATAAGGAATGGATAGAGTTTAAAGGGTTTTTCTTAGAAAAATACTATTCTCATGACCATCGAGCAGATATGGAAAGGCAATTTCTGAGTTTGAGGCAAAAGGAGGATGAGATTGTCGCAAACTACGAGGATAACATTAAAAGGTTAGCATGGTATGCTTCAAATTATATACATAAACCAAGAAGTAAGATTGATCGTTTCTTTAATGGTTTAAAACCATTTCTCCATCGAGGATTAATATCACAAACCATCCCATTGTACAAAGATATTGTCTAATGCGCTATTAAGACAGAAAAATAATTCTCCAAGTCTTACAACTTAAAAAAAGTAATCGAGGAAGAGATCTACTGATCACTTTGGAAATGAAAATAAGGGGAAGAAGGGAAATTTTTAATATTCCTCCTACAGTAAATGTGGGAAGAAACACCCCAGAACTTGCTTTAAGGGAATGCGAGTCTTTTACAAGTGCGGTGAAAAAGGCCACCAATCTCGTGATTATAAAGGGAAGAAAGAAGCTACCAATGATCAATGCCACAATTGCAGGGAGATGGGACATTATGAAAATGAATGTCACAAGCGTCAGAAGAACTTACCTCTGAAAAGGCCAATGGGATTAAGGCCGAGATTATGATATCACTACTACTGAGGTAAAAGCTCCGAAAGACGTGGTGGTAGGTAAATTAATAGTTTCCTCAAGTTTAGCAAATGCATTATTTGATTCTGGATCATTGCATTGTTTCATATCTTCCCAGTTTTCTAAGAAAATTAGATATTTCCAATTTGATTTAACAAGGGAGTTGTCAGTTAAAACTCCTAAGGAAAGTATCATCGCAAATTTTTTTTGCGATTTCATTCCCATTCAAGCATATAAATGTGCTTTATCTGTTGATCTCATCATCATACCCATGATTTCATTTGATATAATCCTTGGTAAGCATTGGCTTTCGGACCATAATGCCAAGATTTATTGTAAGAAGAAAGAGGTTACGATTTTTGATGATGATGATAAGAAACACCTTATATTTATAGTAGGATCGTCACCACCTGATTCTTATCTAGATCCACCCCCAGTAGCTCAACTAAATTCAATTATTGGGGAGCAAGATAATGAAATAACTATGGGTGAGGAAAGTAATATTCGAATTGATAATGTACCTATTTTGAAATAATATGTAGTTTTTTTTCTGGAAGATTTACCTGGACATCCTCTAGAATGAGAAATTGAGTTTTCCATTGACATAATTCCTGGTTCAAGGCCCATATTGAAGACCCCTTATAGAATGGCCACTATGGAATTAGTTGAACAAAAGAAACGACTAGAGTAATTGAGTAATAAGGGATTTATTCTACCTAGTGTTTCTCCATGGGGAGCCCCTGTCCTTTTTGTTAAGAATAATGTTGGATCTATGAGGTCATGTATCGACTATAGGGAAATCAACGCTATAAAAATAAAGAATAAGTATCCCCTACCTCGCATGGATGATTTATATGATCAACTACATGGAGATCAGTAATTTTCAAATATTGACCTTCGATATGGATACCAACAATTGTGTGTGAAAAAGGAGGACATTCCAAAGACAACATCTCAAACTAGGTACGGGCATTATGTGTTTACAGTAACGCCTTTTGGATTGACTAATGCACCCTCTATCTTCATGGATCTAATGAACATCATTTTCAAGGAATATCTTGATGATTTTGTAGTGGAATTTATTTATGATATCTTGTTATAATAAAAAGGATATGAAGATCATGAAAATCACTTACACATTATCTTGAAGACTCTTTGAAGACAAGAATTATATGGGATGTTTAGCAAGTGTGAATTCTGGAATCAGGAGATTTCTTTTCTTATCCATATTTTCTCTAAAGATGGAATCTATGTTGATCCTTTTATGACAAGAGAAATCCAATAATGGCCAGCACCTACGAATATAACTGAGGTGTGCTGTTTTATTGGTTTAGCTGGTTATTATAGACATTTCTTCCAGAATTTGGCCCGGTTGGCTAATCTATTAACAAAGCTCACACAAAAAGGGGATAAATTTTTTTTAACAGAAGAGTTTGAATAATGTTTTAATGAACTGAAGAGAAGATTAGTCAATGATTTTATATTGACTCTACCATCGTGGAATGATGGGTTTGTTATTTCTAGTGATACAATGAAGAAATGACTTGGTTGAGTCCTTATGCAAAATGATAGTGTTATTGCCTATGCATCACGACTGCGGAAAATTCATGAGATTAACTATCCTACTCATGATCTTGAGTTAGCAGCTGTAATCATTTATTTTAATATTTGGATACACTATCTATATGGTGAAAAATGTGATATTTATACTGCTCATAAGAGTTTGAAGTATATTTTTTCATAGAAATAACTCAACATGAGATAGGATATGGATTGAACTACTCAAGGAATATGATTACACAATACACTACCACTCGGAGAAGGAAAATAAGGTGGCAGATGCTTTGAGTAGAAAGGATCATGGAGTTCAGAACAAGATGAGAATAGAAAGGGATCCTATTTTCATGGATCTAGTAAAAATGAATATGGGAATCACCATGGAAGGTGAAACATCAATAATTTTTCAAATGGTTGTCAAACTATCATTACTAGAAATTATATAGAGTTATTAGACTGATGATGAAGAGTTTCAAAAGAAGATGAAATATGTGAATGGTGAGAGATTAAGTGACTTTGTGTATGAAGATGGAATTTTTAAATTTTCGACGAGACTTTGTGTTCTCGATATACCTGATCTAAAAAGGGAATTATTGGACGATGCTCATAGTTCCAACTTCTCTATACAGCATGGGAGCACCAAAATGTATAGAGATTTGAAGGAATATTTTTGGTGTGACAACCTGAAGAGGGAAATTGTTGATTTTGTGTCTAGATGTATGGTTTTTCAACAAGTGAAAGCTAGAAGGAGACAGCCTGGAAGAGACACGCAATCCTTTCCAATACCGGAGTGGAAATGAGATAATATTATGATGGACATTGTCACAGGACTACCAAAGACTCCTAGAAGGAACGATGCAATATGGGTCATTGTTGATCATCTTACCAAGTCAGCACATTTTCTTGATATAATAGAAGATCTACCAGTTGAATGTCTTGCAAGACTATTTATTAATGAAGTTGTGAGATTTCATGGAGTACCTTTATCCATTATTTCAGATCATGATCCCTGTTTTACTTCAAGATTATGGAAAAGTCTTCAGAAAACTTCAATAGTGAACATCATTTGAGCACTACCTACAACCCCCAAACCAAGGGACAATTATAATGAACTATTCAAACCTTAGAAGACATGTTGAGATCCTGCTCAATTGACTTTCAGGTTGTGTGGGATCAATATTTACCTTTGGTAGAATTTTTCTATAACAATAGCTTTCATTCAAGTATTTAGATGGCACCATATGAAGCATTATATAGAAATAGATATCGCACACCAACCTGTTGGGATGATGTGGGTGAAAGAAATCTCATAGGACCAAAACTGGTGGAGGAAACAATGAAAAAGGTGAAGGTAATCCAAAACCACATCAAAGTAGCTCAAAGTAGGTAGAAGAGCTATGCATATAACTGAAGGACGGATTTATAATTTCAGGTAGGAGATCATGTTTTCTTTAAGGTATCTTCATGGATGGGTGTTATATGTTTTGATAAGAAGGGTAAATTGAGTCCCAGGTATATCAGACATTTCAAAATTCTAGAACGAATTGGAGCTGTAGCTTACCATTTGGAAATGCCGCCAAGTCTCTCCAAAGTTCACGATGCGTTCCACGTATCACTGTTGAAAAAATAAATTACTAACCAAACGCAGGTACTCACCTATGAGGAATTATAACTGGAACCCGATATGACTTATTGTTAAGATCCTGTAAAGATTCTTGATATAAGAGAACAAGTTCTTAGAAGATGGATGACTCATCTGGTAAAATTTCAATGGAGAAACCATAAGATGGAAGAGGCAACATGGGAACCCGAGGAACTTATGATGAAGAACCAACCAAGTCTTTTCATGCTATAGTATTCTAGAATTTTTGAGGACAAAATTATTTAAAGGAGGGGAGAATGTAACACCCCAAGCTTCCATGGTACGCTTCTCTTTGAATAATACAATTGCATATGTCGTATGCAACATTGAGTTCTAACACCCCGCGACCAATCAAACTAGCCATTATGAATAGAAATACGCAATTTTTGAAATTTTATAAATCTTATCTTTCAAAATGGTCTTCAGTTTTGGATTCGGAATATCGAAATTAGTTTAGGATAATCTTTTGGTATTTTTCTGAAAACATTCATTTTTTGATGAATAGTGAAAAACACTGATATATAGATTACAACCGAATTTTTTATTAAATAATTATTTATTTTATTTAAATTTATTTTAGGTAAAAATAGTAAAATAATACCTATATATGTTCAATGTAATTCATTGGAGTCAATTTATAATAATTTTAGATATATAAAACTTTTATAGAATTTTTCATCGTCTTTTACCAACCTCTTAGAAGAATTTGCAAATTCACATAAAACATAATTTTAACATTTCTGTGAGTGGAATTTCAAAAATATAATAGGAATTTTTGGCATCAGTATGTAAAATGTGGTTCAATAAGATGAAAATATTTTTTGGTGAAAAGTAACTTTTTATTTTTATTTACCATGATTAAAAGTAAATCAGGTAATTAAGGGTAACAATGATATTATTATTACCCTAGAACATGTCCTAATTCTATTTTATATGTATATTTTGACCAAAAACAACTTTATTAATAAAATATGAACCTATTTGGTCCTCTTGGAATAGATTAGGACATTTATTGTTATTTAATTCAAAGAAGCGTTGAAAGAGTTAAAATCATAGTTTAATAACTAAAACATTTTTAATATAAGGTTATACATAAGATAAATTGGACTAAAAATATTCATTAGAAGGATAAACATATTTCCTACACAATGGTATTTTATTTATATTTTTTATACATTAAATAATTTAATTTATTTATGACACAATTATGAAGCCTTAAGTACCTAATTAATGAAATATTAAAATAACTGATATTATAAATATCCAAATAAATGTAATTTTCGACATTTTATGAATAAAAATAATTTTCTAGGTTAATATGACATATTAGTATTGGGTATATGAATTTGTTTCTATGTGAAAATGTTGTTATGAATTTATCCAAAACAAAATACCCCATAGTGTAAAAATTGACATAAAAGAGTTTTTAAAATAAATATTATATTATTAATTGATATTCTATTCCTAAAAATATAAGGCTCTTACAAATGAATTATATAATGATATGTGTATCATTAATGTAACACTACGGGGGAGCTTGGATGTAAAAAATCTGTTTATTAACTCTATAATATAAAAATACAAAGAGACTTGGTAAATGTCAAACTATTTAACTAAGAGTTCAATAAAAAAGATAAAGTTAATATAGTAACCCGAATCAATCTAAAACCTATTGGATGAGTGGTTTTCGACCTATCCCCACCTTATAATTTAATTAATCTTTTTTTGAGCTATTAGAAAACGAAAATGATTTTATTATAATATAATATTTTTAGCTTTTCCTAAGGTGCCCCTCACCCCTCCTATAAAAGGGAACTCCCCCTTCTCACTAATTCACACCACCAAAGAAATTTGGCTTAGCCAAACTCTATTAAAATACCCTCTAAACTATACTAAATTCATCCTAGAGTCCTTCTAATAGTTATAAAACCATTCTATGTATCCATTTTGGCCAAATCAAAATGAAGATCCCGGAGAAGAGGTAAATATTCCATCACCTCTTTCAACTTCCTATCTTCTTCCACTTACTTTTTCTTTGTTTCTTCCATTATAAAATAATAAATCCAGTATCTTCTAGGTAATGTGATGTTATTATAAATATTGTATAACCATATTAATTATTCTATCCATCCTATGAATGACATGTCACCATATATGCGTACGTACGGATTACCGTCTCCCCGTCGTGGTGTAATTGTTATTCAATAAAATTTTATTTGACTGGGTATAATAATGAAGTCTAATTCATTAAAATAATAAATATAACATGATAATGATTCGGTATATATTATATACCATCCAATTAAATATTATTTTAATTTCAAAAGAGTGATATTGTCGCTTGTGCGTACGTCCGGATTACCATCTCCACGAATGCGATGAGATTCAATCCCCATCGTATCCATTTAAGAAAAATTTCCATTAGATGATTAAAAATAATATTTAAATTCTTGATATAATTATTTATATGAATAAGATACATCCCATCAATAAAAATTATGACTCACATAAAAATATTATACAGAAAAACGAATCCGTTAACACCCAAAATGACGATAATACTAAGATATTATTAACAAAACAATTTTAAAAGATCATATATGATATCATATTAATGTATATGATTGTTGTATAATTTAATAACAATTATTTCAACAATATACAAGAGGTTAACTTACCCTTGACAGAGGAAAAATACATGGTATGGTTTTATTTTACAATCTCTTCATTATCCGAGGTTGTTTATACGTAATTATCTACTAGGACCTCTTTATCATCCACATCAATGTTTCTTAAAAAAGTATGTAAAAACATTCTTAATATTTTATGGACTATTGGTTAAAGTAATTTTTACCATTGTTTGACTTTTTATAAGATTTTTAAAAAAGAATATTTCCGTTGTTTTCTAAACAAGGTCTTTTTTAACATTTTCGACAAAATTAAGGTAAGAATGTCTTTTTTAACTTATACGGTTGTTGCGACTATTTTACGCCGTTATAAAATCTTCGAAGATTGCGTTAAAATCTTGTAATAATATTCTCAAAGTAAATGATTTATTTTATAATTATGTTACTTTTATATTTTTTCAAAAAAAGAGATATTTATCTCAAATAATTTTGATTTCATCTATGTCGACATCCGTTGACGGATTTTAAGCTTATTTGAAGTTGATTTATTAAGATACCAAAATTCCATATAGTATTGAAGGTTTTGTGATATTTTTGACTGTTGATGTGTTATTTTTATACCATTCATGGTTTATGGATAGAGTATTGGCATTTCGTATGCTAGTTTTAATACAAATGTTTATTTTATGTTTAAACATTTCCATATGATGAATGCATTGGACTTAGTAAGTGACAGGTGGAGCCCGCTTTAGCTCCTCGATTCATGGGTAGGTCTCATGAGAAAAACTAGTGTCTTGGAAAAATTCCCGGACAAAATATTATTTTTAGTCTTGTCACAAGGCCTTGACTATGTGGTTATAATAGTCTGGCATTATGCATTCCATAATTATGAAAGTGGTTATTGATATTTCATGTGATTATTCGACTAGTAGAATTTCCATGTGAATTAGTAAATGGAATTATTTCATTTTTTTCATACTATTCTGAAGTTCATGTTTAAAAGAATTTTGTTTTAATTATATATTTCCTTTAATATTTATGCTTGTTTATGAATGTTTCCGCTATATTGTTATGTTCACTGAGCGACTGACGACACCCCATTCTATGTTTTATTTTTTCCCAGGATGTGAAGAAGTATTTTATGATGGATCTGCAGGGATAGTCTGAGTGGATATGAGTGTGGACTTGAGACTATGTTGTTTTATTTTTTCCCTTTATCATGTAATGTAAGACTTATGAATGTATCTATTTTTTCAAGGCTACTAAACTATTTCATCTCTCGAGACCTAATCTTTTGTGATCATGCCAATGTAATGTAATAATGCATCGACTCTTGGTAACTAGGGCTGGGGCATTACAGTTTTGATTTAACTCTTGAGAAATATTATTACAATACATTTTGTATTAAAGAATTATTTGTTTGTTTCAATAAATTATTTTTCAAAATATTTTTGAATGGTGATATTAGAAAATATATTAAGAGAAAAATGTAATGTATTACTAGTATCATATCCTAGTATTTTCATTTCCACTGTATTTTTAATATGTATATACAATAAATTAAAATTTAGTGAAAACTTTTATTTAGTATGTGTTTATCAATGAGTAAAATTTTGCTGATGATATATTTTGAGGAGGGTAGAGTGTAACATCTAGAAATATCCAATGAATTTTCTTACTAATTTTCATTTATAAATATAAATTCTTATTAAATTTATCACTCCAAAAAACCCATTATGTTATTAATTAAAATGTTATTTAATAATAAATTTTTTATTATCAACATATATAAAGAGGTTTAATATTCAAAAATCTCTGAACATCATGTGATGATATGAACCAGTAAAATTTTGAATTGTAAAATAGAAAACATATATTAGAAACTAGAACCACATTTTTTATTTGATTAGGAAAATTAAATTCAATATAAAAACACCCATTATAAATACAAATATTACATTGGAAGGAAAAATGGTGGAAAAAAATGTGAAATATAAAAATATCGGCCACATCGATCCCCTGGAATAATTGTACCCACAAACATTATTATAATTATAGAACATAAATTCAGGAATACAACATTAATTTTGGAAAAGATTTTGAGCCATTATTTGAATCTATGTGAATGATGAAGAGTAAGAATGATGGTGTATATATAGAGAAATATGATAATAATAATTTATTATTATCAACTAATAAAACTTATTGACATTATTACAATTATTTGATAAAATTGTTGGTAATTATTTCTGTTGGTAATGTCAACACATTTAAATAATCTTAAAAATTATTCAATTATTTTTTTATTATTTTTGGACACTATAAAAATATTCTATAAAAATATATTTTATGATGAAGTTTTATATATAAATTGGTTTAATAAAATAAAATGAAAAATACTTTTTAAATGATAATATAATTTAACCAACTACTAATTAATTTTTATAATGATAAGAATAATTATTTTCTATCAAAATAATAGTTATTACTAAAAAATGGTATTTTTTTAAAAGAATTTATTATCATATTTATAGAGTTATTTTTATTATATAATATTCATTTTTTGACTCACCATATAAAAAGTAGCATTGGGTGATTTTTTATGTTTTCTGACATATTATTTGGTGAAAAGGTGAAGTTTATATCTCTAAAAATCACTAAGATTTTATGATTGGATTACGTTGACTTCATGAATAAATTTTTTGAAAATTCTTATTGAATAAAATTTTAATTAAAAATTTATATAATTTTAAATATTTTTATTTTTAACATAATATTTTATACATACAATTTCTGAACAAAAAAAAACATATTTCAAAATAAAATTTATTTTTCTGTGTATTATTTGAGTTAGTAGGGAGGTGTATTTATATTTTGGAAGGACATAAACGTCCAAGAATATTCTCTGGATCATTACTATAACATAATAATTGTTTTAATTGATTAAAAGAACATGTTATTTACTTATATATTAAAATAACATATATTTTTACACTTAAAAACACCCCTCTTTAAGGAGAAAAACCATCATTTCCCTCCTCCATTCCCACACAAAATCCTATGAGAATGATTTATCTCTAAATTAACCTATCAAGAGTCCCTCCATGGTGGGTACATGGTTCAAATGATTACCTCTCTAACTTTAGGAAGCATCCTTCCTAGGTAAATATCCTCAATCAATTTTTTTCCTTTTGAGGTTCATTAACTTTGTAATATTTTATATTTTATTTTCATTTTATAATATTGTCATAATTATTATTATCGAGTTTTATATTCAATTTTATATGTTTTAAAAAGGATTTTATTTATTATATTTCATTATTTAAATTTCTTAATAAAAAAATGATGATGTAAGGGTCTTCAATCCACGACTTTCCTATTTTCGGATCATTACTTTTTTCATGTTATATTTTTAATTGACTTTTAATAGAATTTAATTATAGTTATTTCATGGTATTATTTTCCTTTTGATATTTTATAAATGATATATTATTTATTACCTCTCTTTGTATCATTTTTCATGTCATTATAAAACTCATACTATTCTATAGTCACAAAACAATATGAAATTTTTTATAAAGTAAACATTTTGTGTTTTTCTAATAAATGTTGTTCCTTTCTAGATAATAGAACCAGATGTGGATCAATCACTATTTTTACTAGGGGTAATACCCAAAAATTAGCGTATTTTTATTTCACATGATCATCACTTTTTACATCAAAATGGTCCATGTCAAACAACAAGATTGACACTCTAGGGGGATATGCTTTGGTTAATTTACGTGCTCATTAAATTTTTTATGGATTCATTCATTATTTATTTAGACGCATACCTTTGAAAATACTTGTATTACACTACCTATATATTATTAGTAATTCTTTTATCATATAAAAATCATTTTATACAAATAAAATCAATTTTTTATATGGGAAAATCATTTAAGTTATAACTTTTTTTGAAATTGGTCTTTGTATTTATGTTTTTTATAAAATGAAAATTATAAAATGTAATATTTCTTAATGTTATGGAATCTATTGGATACTAAATTATGAGTGTGACACATAATTATATATTCTCTCAGTGTACATATAGGTCTCATGAGACAATTATGATAGGTTTATTGGAGAATCCTTTCCCTTTATGTAATATGTCGGAGAAAAAGGCCTTGAATTTATTTTTATGTCATCAGAAAATATTTATTTCTATAAAATTATAAGTATATACTATTATCTGAGAATTTATTTCATTTTTATGTGAGATATGTATTTATTTATTCTATAAAATTTGTTTGATATTATATAACTGAGTTTATATATTTGCACCTCCTCACATTAAGATATGTTTTTATCCTAATATTTATTTATTGTCATGTTGTTCAAGAATTTAATTATGTTTTCTAGTTCATTTTATATAGAATAACTCAGTTTATTCACTCAATACTCCTTCCAATATGATCAATTATTTGTTATCCTGGAATTTATTCATTATAATATTGATATTGGTTTTAATTATTCTCCCTAATTCATTTGATATAAAATGACTCTATTTATTTATGTATTCCATAGTACCAACTTTCACATACTCTATACAAAATAGCATTAATGAAAATCTTATCTCCCTTTTTATATTTTTTCTATTTTTCCCAAAAATACATGTGCCGTTCTATTTATGAAAAATTTATTACAACGAGAATACATTTTTTTTTCATGATTTGGGATGATATATTTATATATTGAATGTAATTTAAAAAAAAATTTATCTAGATTTCTATGGTTTTTAAACTATTGGACTTGTTTACTTGTGATCAATGAACCATTTTTATTAAAAGAGCCTTCAAATCCAAATTTATAGCTTTAGGGTCATTATAGGATATATGGACAAGTAGTAGATTGATAGAAGATATTAAAAGTAGGAAAATGTGTTGGAGTATTGAATGATAGGAATGTTGATATATAGGTATAATCACTTGTAGAGAGAGGGAGAAGGAGATATATAGGGAGGGAGGGAGGGGTGGACCAATGGATAAATTTATAGTCCTATAAACATGCATATATATACACACACACACTCACACACACAGAAATATATACATATTGGATGATAGAGTAAAAAATAAAAAATATAGGAATATAGAATAATAAATCATGAAAAACATATACACACACAAAAAATAAAACAATTAGGATAAGAAATTATTTAAAAATTTATAGATATATACACACCCTCCCACACATATAAATACATGCATTCAAGATGATAACATAGAAAAAAATTGAAAATTATATAGTAAAAAATTAATGGAAAAAACAAAAATAATACAGACATACACATAAATAAATAAAATTAGATAGGTAGGATAATAAAACATATTATGGATAATAAAAGAATATTAGATATTATGACACTGCACTATATCCTTATATGTACGCAGAGCCTGTAAGGTATCTTGGTAAAAGGGTCCCCATGCTATATTGGGGAAGGATATTCTAGAATGAAAGATACATCTAATATAAAACATGATAAACTTTTTTTTATATAGTTGTTTGTTATGGGGTCCAATATTGGATAATAATCGTATGATACTCTTTCATAAAATGGAGTTATAGATAGGGGGTGAGTGAGAATAGTATTATTATTAATATCACCCATTTGGATTTTTTATGAGATAATGAAACCCTATGATGTGTTCTATCTCTCTCATTTATCCATATTCTTCTCCTTTATCATATTATATGGATATGCACAACTAATTTAGTTTCAATGGTTCCCACTCTTAGTGGAGTATTATCAATTGGTTCAAACTATAAGATATCATTTCATAGGATGAATGAATTCATAATGGATAATTGTAAATGGGAGAATAAGGTGAACAAACAATCATAATTATAAAATGAAATCTATAATTTTATGGAAGAAACAATTCAATATCTGGAACAGATTACACTACTTCTAAATGTGTGGCCATGGGTGACTATGGAAAGTTCAGGCTCACAATCTTGTGGAACTAGATGACATATCATAGAATATAAGAAGATACTAGTCCTATTGATGGACAATATACTAGTTTTTAATGGCTTTGATCCATGGGGATGGTGAAATTAGTGAAATTATATTTCTGGAATCATCAAATAGCCATGGAATCAATTCACTATCCTGCTAAGGATAATATTGAAGGAACCAACATCCACTGGTTTAATGTGCTAGCCAAAATCCATCTGAACAAAAAAAAAGAAATGCTCTAAATAAAAACAATTATTGTTATTTAGTCTAAATACAGAATTATTTAGGAACAAATACAATTATCATTATGGAATAAGTGATTCTGATCACAAAGGGGGACATATAACAAGTGTTCGATATGAAAAATCCTCAAGAGTGGATTTTAAAATTGGAATCATATTCCCATATTTTTTTACTCTTGAAAAATTAATTCTACCTTTTACTCAGGTATTTATGGAGGTTGAAACTATATAGGGTTTTAATATATTGATGGTATATTTAAATTTTCTATGGGTATGGTTTAAATATGAACTCAAGGATAACTTCTTTAGGCTAGATATTTATAATCAGGCTGAGGATCTATATATTCAATAATAGAAAGACATTGAAAAATAATTATATGAAAAATTTGAGTGTCAGGAATCTCATATTTTGGCCAACCATATTTTCTATAATAATAACATATTATATTATTCACTTCAGTCCTCCATGACAATAAATCTTCCAGTGAAATTCTAGAAACTATGGAGTTTTATATGTCTGTGTTCTTTAGACATTTTGTGATTCCCTCTAAGTTATAAGTACAAATTAATTTGGTTTTGGGTTATCACATGGGGAATTTTTGACAATTAAAGGAGTAATGGGGGATGGATTTTGATGATTTAGAGAAAAATAGTCAAACATTCTATTTGTGGGCATTGTAACACACGTACCTGAAGGGACCTAGTGGAATATTTATGGATTGTTCATAGATTGTAAAACCATATAGCTATGAAGGTGTTTTAATAGAGGTGTATAATGGATTTATCATGTTTTATGGAAAAATTTCATCTTTACCTATGTGGTTGTGGGCCTCTATTTTGGAAGGACACATGCCATGCATTGTTGATGCATGATTTGATAAATTGTGTAGCCTAATCATACCCCCTAATCTGATCCCTTAAAAAGTTGTAATTTATTCATATTCCACTAAGAATTTTTATATATAATCACCTTATAATTTATTTTAGTCTCATAATATCCTCTCTATATAACACTAGTGTATTTTCCCCTTTCTTCATTGGTGTTTTACTTTCTTTTCTAGAGGATATTTTCATGGCATGTTCTGTTTTTTATATATTCCCTTCATTTTAAATCTCCTCTTGATCTCTCTTTCCCATATACCATTGTTATAGAATTGGGAAGTGAATTATGGATCTTGTGGGTTTTATAGGGGGGTTAATGTATGTTCTTATGGATCTTGGATCAAGAGATATTGATCTCTTCAATTCCAATCTTTGTTATCAAAGGTGAAATTGTTCCTCCATTTTTGAGATTGGCGTCACTATTTAATGGTGCTAACACATGAATTAAATTGTGTCTTTGTAAATTCCTTTAGTTTGTCTTATTAAATTGATTTATTTTATATCATGGTTTAATTATTTCTTGAAATTCATATTTTAAATTGGTTTTTAAATATAAATTTAATTATACACATTATGTGTTTGATGAAATTATTCAAAGGTGATTTTGAGTCTAAAATGGATTTTGAAGCATGAGAATTTTGATACATAACTATGAAAATATATTATAAAATTTAATCACGTTTTATTAGATTCTTTATTAAAATATATCATTTTGGGATCCTTGGGTTCCTCGAGTATGGACATGTGAAAACCTTTATATGTGTGGAACCACTATGAGTTATTTCTATGAATTTGATATACATTGGATGTAATTGATATTTTTTTGATTCACATTATTATTTTTTGTTATTCTTTTATTTTTCCAATATATTATTCCCACAATCCAGAACACACTAGAGTTAGTTTTTATTCATAATGGTATGGTTTCTATGTTGGTTTCACACAGGTTTTTATTTTGGTATTTCCATGGAAGGATTTTCATTTTCATTCTTGTTTTTGTAAAATTAACAGTCAAATTCATCATTTAAATTAATATGAAACTATTTTATGAAAATAATTTTTTTAAATAAGTTATCTTTCAAAATTTCTTTATAAAATTGATTTTTAATCTATAAGTAATAGTTTCCTTGTGTTAGACAATTTATGAATTACTTTGAGATAACATATTGGGATTTAGTGATAAAACCCTAATATTAAATTTTGGAGTTTATAGAATAGATTTTGATTGACATGCTTAAAATGGAAGTTCTTCATTTAGTCCACTAAATTATCTAGGTTTGTTTCACCTTTTTTGGGAGATGGGTTGGTGGTGACTGATGGTCACAAAGAGATGTGAATTTTGATATTATCATATTGTATTTTTTTTGGTTTAGAATATTGGATATGAAATTGTTTGTCTCATGGATGTGTAGATATCGTCCAAATAGAAAAATACAATTTTTTCTCAAATTAAATATTTTGGATTCCTATTTGGTTCTTTTATTTATCTCATACTTATGGTGGAAATTATCATATTATTTTTCTTATCGAGCTAGGTTGGTTAGTTACACATTTCTTTAAATAGGAAATTCACTAAGAGATGTTTCATTTTATAGATTGTAGAGAATATCCAACTATTTTTAATGAGGGTGTTATAGGGGAAATAAATATAGGGATTCTACTTAGATGGGGTTAAATTTTAACAACCGCTCTTAGATTCGACAAAGTATGTTCTATTTGTATAACGATTTGGGTAAATCTTGTATCTTTTCTAGTATAAAAGAGAAATTTCAAGGGATTTGATGAGGAACATAGAGATAGGGGTTGGATATATCCTTTGTATTCTTTCTCAAGTTACATCCTTGTCCTATCATATTTTTCTGACTTTGGGGAGGGAGATGGACCTACAGATTCAATTATAGTAGGTGATCATGTTAGAGTGATTTCCCTATGAATTCAACCATTATAGATGATGCTGTCGGAATTTATGGATGTTTTTTCTAACCATTGATATATTTTCGAACAATGTGGTGACATGAGAGTTCTCTTTATAACTACAACTAAGTGGTTAAATATATCATGTCTATAATAGTCTCTAAATAGATGGAAAATGGGTGTCTTCTAGTGGAGAAAGTGTGATGATCCAAATATAATGGTGATTCAATTTGGTAGTAATGAATCATTTAATGAGTAAATGTTGAATTTTTTTTGATGAATTACAATAATTGGATGATTTCATGGTTTTAATTGCAATTTTAATTATCTTAGATGATGGTATAACAATAAATTTAGATTTCCAATGATGGTCCATGATATATGGATTATCTTTTCTCTGATTCCTTTTCCTGCATGTGTGGAAGATCTATGTCCATATATCAATCATGGTTCATATAAAAAGGCACATAGTCTCCTGAAAAATTATAGTTTAATGAATATATTTTACTAGATAATATACCTTTGGATTTTACAACCTATTCATAGGTGGTATTTGTAGCACATAACAATTATTTTTTGGAGATTCAAGGGATTCAAAAAAGTCATAAGAATTTATTTCCTACGAGTCAATAGGCATGCATACTAGATAATAATTTTCGTAGATTAAAGGTACAATGGGTCATGATAGAGAAGTTTTATTGAATAATTTTTTATAACCGGGATAATATAAATATTACAATGGAAAAGGGGATACAGGACAATGTCAGGGCCATTGAGTGACTCAAAAAGTCTATAAATATATACATCACACACCATAATGACTCAAGGTACCTAACTAATCTAATTGATATTGGATGATCCATTATATATGTGATAAAAATACAGCCATGTGGAAGGTACATTTTTTGATTGATATGGTGAATTAACATTCAACCATTCATTGAATTTATATAGTGAAGTAACATTGAGAATTCAAGAGGTTAAATGAGAAAATTCAGTCCTCCATTCCACATGGTGGAGTCTAGAAATATGTATGAGAAAAATAAATCACTAATTGTTTCAAATTTAATTATACTGTATTTATATATATTCCTATGGTGTTTACATATTGAATAAAATTCTATTAATTACATGGTAGGAAACTATGGAACTATGGTGGAAGGAAATGTACTGAGACATGCCATTTATTACTGAAGGAATTAGAAATTAGGATCACCATCATAACTCTCATACATCCATAACAAAAGGTTCACATTCTATGATTTACGCTTAAATAAAGCTAAAAAAGTCACTAATTGGGTATTTACCTATAGTAATCATTTAGGATTTTTTTGGTTTCAGTGTAAATGGATTTATATCAAGGTGGACCAAGTGATAGATACCGTGAAAACATACTATGATCTAGAAAATAATATGGGAAGAAGGTGAAGGATTGGATGCATAATGGGAAATATTGGTCCCACACTATATATGAGGGGTATATTTTCGAATGGGGATATAGCTCAAGCACAATTCATTTTTAGGAATCTATTTTTTATGGGGTCTTACATGGGAGAATAATTAGAGTCCAGATTTTGATAAAAATAGAGGGTTAGAGAGTGTGGTGGAATAGAGATAATATTCATAATGTAATATCATCTTACTAATTTGGATGGTATTAAAATCATCTATCATTCATATTAACTCTTCCATTTTACAATATTCTTCTCCTTCCGCTAATATTTTTATGAAAAAACAGATTTATTTTCAATAGAGTCTACTGAAGGTGGTGTATTGGTTGAAGGGTTTTATGTAAAACATGATATTTTATAAAAATAAGACATTAAATAAATATATGATAAAATAATAATGATATGGAACATGTACAAACATATTAAGAGTGGAGGGGGAGATAGGAACATATATAGACTATAGAATGGATGGATTAATTAATATATGAAATGATAAAGTAATGGAAAAGTCGATATACATATTCATTTATTTAAACTAGGTCAAAATGATAGACTAATGAATGAATGGACGTATGATTGACCAAACCAATGAAATAATAGATTAGTTAATATATAGAATGACATACATATGGATGGAAAAAAGGAAGAATGGTCCATAAAAACAATGGTGGGATGATGAATCAACCGATGGAGTAATAGATGGGATACCTGGAAGATTGGTTGATAGATTGAATAATGGTCACACACGCAAACACTACATTATACTGATTAAATAAATATAATGATGAAGAAATAAGATCATAGAGATATATATAGTCGTTCAAAAACTCACACATGAGTCCAATGCCTCCCTAGATAGAGGTAAACTCAAGATCATATATTAATATATTTATATATATTAAAACTATAGAGTATTGAGATAGATGGATTAAATGAAAGAAAATACAACCTCTATGATATGTGTTATCATAGATTCATGGTTTATATCAATCAATTTCACTAATATTGTTTCTGAGAGGGATTAATGAACATGTCTTCAATTTATAAGATTCTATAACTAGGAAAAAATATCCCTTAATAGTGGAGTCGACCTCTCATTCATTCATCTGAAAAAATGAATTCTCTCGACTACCCAATGTGATCGAGGGGCCTCTATCCCTTGTAATGTAGGATTCATGTGGAAACTAAAACAACCAAAACATGACCACAGGATATAGAAACCATTGGAAACAATAAAATATTTTGATATATGAATAGTTTGAAAAACATACACTCACACACAATATACAAGTATATATGAGTAAATACCCATTAATAGGATATGTAAACCAATATCCATGAGTCCATCCATCCATGAATGATTACATATATGAATCTATATATTCATACATCCATCAATATATAAAATCATATATACATATATTCATCGTTACTTCCATCCGTAAACACATCCATCCACACATGTGTCTATCTAGACATGCAACCATCCCTCAATGAATCCACCCATTCATCCATACATGTATCCATCCATCCATGCAGTCTAGTATATATACAATCATACATTCATCCATATATACATCTATATGGCACGACATGCATCTATGAATCCACAGATCTACACATGAATATATAAATGCATATATACAAGAATTCATATTAACAATAATATTTACATGTATTCATCCTTCCATCCATCCATTAATATATATATATATATATATATATTAAGTAATTCATCCAAAAATACATAAATACATGTATTTATGTATTCATCCATCCTAAATTATTCCATACAAAATTTGATAGGCAAAGATAACTATCTTTTTATAATATAGAAATATAGTTACCATGAATATAGTTAAGAGGAGGAAGAAGATAGAAAATTAACATCAGGATTACACTTACCCAAGCCAGAAGGTTTATTCATAATCCAATATCTACTCACAAGACTTATGGCCTATTCCATCGAATATTTCTTCCATGTCTTCCTCTCACCATGACTTTTAATTTATAATATATCGAACATCCCCAATATGCTCGATAATAACATTATGTCTCTGACTGACTGTCTAATTCCCCATCCTCCAAATCCAACTAACCATATTCCCCACCCCCTTCTAGTTATTATAATAGTATCCATTATTAGTAGACTCTCAATCACTACCCCATGAAAATTTTATATTCCTCAAGACTGAAAAAAGGGTCATTCTTTGTAGGCAAGCCAAATGATCACATATCTTTTCATCCATTAACTATGGTGTTATTTAAACTATTGGTAATTCACCCATAATTCACATATTTCCCATGAAATATCCATGATTCTTGAAACTGTTGTATGGGCCAACATCACTCCATGAAACATCCATTAAAATGTAGTTTATTAGATTAACCACCACGATCTCACAAATAAATATTAAGCTTCTTATACCATATTCCCAGATTCAACCATTTATTCCCATCCATAAAATTTTTCTTTTCACACTTCTTCACCTATGTTGAAGAAGATGGTTAATAATACCCTTCAATTATTGCTAATGTCAATATAGGTAGAGTAACTAAACCATTATGTGTATTCCCCATAATCAATATGGATAAACTTTTAATCCTCTATTTTTTATTTATGTTTCACCAAGTCATATAGAGTGTAGTCCTAAAAAATTGGTAATTATTTTCATTTCACATGCATCACCATCAATAGGGGAGGTCACTGATCCTCATGAGGAGACATCTCCATTAGATGGAGTAGCTAAGTTGTGAGAGAATATTGTAACAGATCCATATTCTATTGTGTATATGGTGTTGATTAACAATAGATTTTTCTCTTCCTCGTTGAATAATGTTATTATTGTTTTTTTATTTGGTATTTTCAAAAGAAAATATTGGAATGATTTTATGTTTTTTTCCTCCATAAGAGAAAAGTTGGATTACCTCTACTTATAGTTTTTATATGATATTTTTATAATGAAATAACAATCCAAAAGTGGATGCACAATTGACACGTATTTTCCCTACTTATATTTTTAAAAGTATACTGGATCCTCGAAACATAAGGAGATGGTGTGTGTTCATCGACTGTGGAGAAAAAGTGATTTCTCATGAATCTGATGAATGATAACAGTGCATGAACTAAGCTAGTTGGCTGAACCTCATTTAAACAATGAACTTCTATTGTGTGTCACCTTGGATAGAGGAATCCTATAGTTCCCCTACTTTAAATATTGAACTCAAATGGAATTATTTGGTTGATTAAGAGGATAAATTTCATGGAATGAATCTTTATTACCATGTGTGAAGAAGAACACCATGTGTTATAGACCTTGAATTCCTCTGAAACAAAAACTCTGATAGGGTGTGTTGCATCTTTCCATGATAATGATAAGAAATAAAAAGTTATGAAAAAATTTTTACACATGGTTTGGATGAAATTTTATGGTCACATCTCCTCATATCATGAATGGTATAGTACCATTTCTACATTGGAAGGCTTCTAGTAGTTTGTGGTGGTGCTGGATAAAAAACGTAGGAGGCACCATGAGACATGATCTAGAAAGAAAAATATGTTTGGGTCAAAAAAAGTGTTAGAAATAAATTACTCACTTAATTTTTTGCATTAATATAGTAACAATTAATATATATATAGATTAAGATCAAATATGTAGAAGATAATTCCTTTGTGTCCCCGCCCAATCTAGATGGATGATTCCAAAGATGAAGGTCGATTCCAAGCTACATGGCAGATTCCAAGAACAATTTCATACTATATACCTCCCACCACATATTTCTTAATTTTAAAGGATATCAAATCTCCTATGTGTTGTCCCATAACCATACCCCCTCCAATGGACAAAAAAGTCCCCCTACAACACAACTTTATAACAATATACACCACCCCATCGACAAATCACACTAATTTTATATCTTGGGTTCCTATCTTCCAAACACAAACACAAGTACTCATGAGAATGTCATTTTACTATTGACTGGGGATTGAATTAATTATTGGATCAATGAAGTTATGTGAAATTTGTTAAATATATGGATGGATGGACCATCTAATAAAATTATGAATGGGGGAATGGATGTATTGATGGATCATCGAACTTATAAAGGATTTAATTGAAATTATGGTAGAAAAATGGATGAATCGGTGGATGGGATGAATACCTAGATGAAATGTTTGGAAAATGGGTTTATTAGTGGATGTATCGATGAAAAAAATACAATATTCAATATAAAGATCCTAAAATAGGTGAATGGAAGAATAAAAATATTGATGGTAATAGACATAGGAACTCACAAAAATGGATAGGGTTATAGGCACAGACCCTAATATGGAGATATAAAGAAATATATAGACACAAAACCAAACATGGTGACAAGAAAACAGAGATGTAAAATAGAGATATATAGATAGAGAGAAACATATAACTAGACACATAATCACACACACATTCGTACAGATAAATTGTCAAGCCAACCAATAGAAAAATAGACAAAAACACACACCCACACAAATAGAAACACACTGAATGAAATCATGAAAATACATTATTAAATGATATAACTATTAAAGATAATATATATAAGGATACAAAAAAATATTTAATGTAGTTAAAACATTTAATCAAATATAGAACAAGGCAGGATGAACAGAAAAAATGGTGCACGTATGTATGACTATAGACCCAGAAACAGACATAGACACAAAGGGGTGGTTTTAGGGATACATGTACAGTAACATTGATATTAAAGAACAATGAGTGGAGAATTAATGAATGGATGAAAAATATAAATATATATTTAAAACACACACAAACAAGAACATTGAAATAACTAGACTCTCCTCGATAGAGGAGAGGGAAAGAGGTTCACAAATGGGCATCATGATGGACCCACCCATCCATATATTGAGAGAGGTGGATAAATAGATACAAAGTGGTAACACACATATTAAAAGGCATACGATCACACACACATATAGAGAGTTAATCAATTTCAATGATAATGTTACCCGAATAGATTCAGAAAATGTTTTAAATTTACAAGAGTCTCATACTAGGAAATAAGATCCCTTAATGGATGAGTCAACCTCTAATCGTCTTGTCCATCCAAAGGAGTCGTTTTAGTAGCATCTAGACGTAACGAAATCATGGAGGTTGGGAAGGACCAACTTTGGTTTTCCTATAATTGATAACCAATTTGGGTTCAATACGATGATGAATGCCAGTATCCTTGGATTGAAATCAATGATTTAGAGAAATAGAATAAAATCATTGGATTTATGAAAAAGGATTCGGTATATCTTTTTTATAATTAATTATATAATTTTTGAAGAAATTAAATAATTGGGTATTCCATACATTTTTTGTTGATGATATTTGATCATTCTGAATTACCCTTCTAGTTTCCTTCATTGAACATTCAAGAATCCAATATAAAATTCTTATAGCACAGATCAGTACGTGCTCTAATGGCCTTTGACCATTTCCGCTCATTATTTGTGTACATTCTTATAATAATTAAAGTCTTACATCGATCATTCATGATTGCTCGTTCTTCAGTCCTGATGAAGTTCTCCCATTGTTAAGCGAGAGATATGAGAGAAGTCGGGAGAGAAAAAGTTTGGCTCAATAATCATGAATTCATAGGGGTTTTCCACAATATATGTATCTTCCTATAAATCAAAATTGGGTTCCAGTTATAATATTTAATTTTGAAACAAAAATTAAATGCAATTATAACTATAAGAGAAAACCCATGGCACATAATAACAATAATAACACAATTATTTGTGATGTGCTAAATTGTTAAAAATGTAACAATATATGAAATCCCATTCCACATAATGATAACAATATTTTTATTATTTCTTTCTCTAACTTGATAAACATTATTTACCAACTATTAAATAATTAATTTATAGACGAAAATGGTCTTGGTCCATTCAAACTCCACTTCTATTTATTGAACACTTGAATAAAATATTTTATTCTATTCAATAAATATGTTAATTTAAAACTGGTAAATTAATAATTATTAAATTTTAAATAAAATAATAAATTTATTTTAATCAAAATCGAGTGAATAAATATTTATTTAATTTATTCAATCATTTTAACTAGAATTGAGTCTTTCTTTAGTGATAATAAAATTATTTTTTACATTAATTAAATTCAAATTGAATTTAATCAAGACCAGTAGAAACACATAGTATTTTACCCTTTAGAATTATTTCTTGTTTCGATTAAGTAGGCTTAACTAAAGTCCAAGATTACTATCTAGCAATGGGTCAAGGTACCCAAGAAAAATAACATAAAGTCGCATTGAATACATACACATTAGAATGATCACTGTGTAATATAATCTCTTTGTCACAATATCTCCTCAAGAAGGTTTCATGATAGTGTCATCAACCTATATGTATGATATTACATTCTTTGACTACCTAAAATAAAAATTCCATTACACCATGTCCATGGAATGTAGGGATACAATTCTATTTCAATCAAAGGTTCAAGATATAGACCTTCATAAATGGAAGGGAAAAATTCTTCCTCGACTTATCCATTAATCACATGTCATTCGTGACACACCCAATATACCCTCTTTCCAGACAACATATAGAGTGATGGTTTTTTTCCACGAAAAATTGTTTGTGAGGCACAAAATATATAATGAAAATATTATTTTCTATGTACCATTACACATTCTTGGAGATAAGAATATCTCATGACCACAAAACATGCATAATTCCGACTGGAAAGGTTGTTCGCACAATCTCCTGCCTCAGATATTACCATGTGAGAACATCATGAGAGGAAGTATCATTTTACTAATGCGAAAAAATACTCTAGGAAATTACCACATTATTGATATAAATAACAAATAAAAATATATAATATGACTGTAGTATTTATAAAAACTAAATATTTATGCAATGAATTTATATATAGATGGTTCTTGGATACCAAATCCAACAAACTCCCACCTGTACTAGATCCAACTGATTATGATGTTCATTCCATGATACCTCATGTGTTGATCATGTTTCTGTTGAGTCAAGTAATTAGTAAATGGTTCTTCCCCATTGTCTTATGTGGAAATAATGATCATTTCTATATAACCTCTAGGAGAAAAATCCCTTAATAAATGATACTTCTGTAGTATGTACATTATCTGCTAATCTTACATTAGCTACTTTGTGAGAGCCACCACTACAGTATTATCACAATAAATTATGATGGGATCTTTACTGCTAGGTTCCACATCCTGCTCATGGATGAATCTCCACATCCAAACTTCTTATTTATCTACCTCAGAAGATACGATATACATAGAATATATCGTAGAATCTACGAACACACCTTGCTTTGATCTCTTCTAGTACATAACACCTCAATTCAATGTGAAGATCAATGTCTTTTTCAACATCATTTCATCTTGAATAGTTTGGAAACTATCATCTGAGTATCCTCTAATTACTACTTCTTCAATCCACCACAAACTAGGGAAATATCCTTAGTATGACTTAGATACTTAAGGATAGTCTGGAATTCCATCCAATAACAGTCACCTAGACCATCCTGATATCTTCCTATCACACTCAATTTGTTATAGACATCTAGCCTAGAATATTGCATACCATACATGACTGAACCAATTACTAATGTGTACAGAACCCTTTCCATTCTCTTTATTTCCTCATGTGTCTGAGAAAAGGTTTTATTAGAAAGAGTAATTACATGTGAAGTTGGAAAAAATACCATCATAGATTATTCTATACTGAATCTATTCAGTATCTAGTCAATGTATATACATTGACTTCGGCCCAACAATCACTTGGATCCATCACAATGGATTTTCATCCAAATAACATATGCTTCCTTAACAAATTTTTTCATCGAGCATAATTTATCCAACCTTTCCTTGGTAGATTATTAGACTGGTATTTCATTTCCAAAAAGTTATATAGTCATAAATATATGCTATTAGGAAAATGACTGCACTCCCACTAAACTATTTTTAGACACAATTCTCACATTCATTCTTTATGGAACAAAATTCTAATAGGGCTTCATCAAAACAAATGTTATATATCCTGGATGCTTTCTATAATGCATAAATAGTTTTTTTCAACCTACATATATTATTTGAATCAATTGGGGTAACAAACCCTCTAGTTTGTGTCATATAGACACCTTCATGATGGTTCCCATTATGGAAGACTATATTGACATCCATTTCCCAAATCTCATAGTAATAGTAATTGGAAATGGCCAATATAATACCTATGGATTTCATCACTGCAACTGATGAACAGGTTGCATCATAGTCATTTCCTTGAATGTATTTATACCCTCCTGGAAGCAATCATTCCTTTTAGGTACAAACATTTCCTTCCATGTCCAGTATCTCCTTGTAAACCCATTTTCATTCAATAGTATTAACATATACTAGAGGATCTTCGAAAATAAAGACATGGTTTTGGTGCGTGGAATCTATTTTAAAATTCATGGATTCAATCCACATAGCTACATTTGTTCCACATACTACTTCCTTGTAATTTATAGAAGCATTATTATAAACTAATAATGAGTCACCATACTCAGTAACTAGAATAACGTACAGTTAGTATTCTATATCCTTTCTTGTACTCTTATGTTGTACTTGTTTCACTTGAACAAATATTTATTCCATGAGTATTTGTGGAAGCTACTCCTGTACTAACTCTTGTATACCTTGAGATAGACTTCATCGAAGTCTATTCCACTCCCACTATTTCTTTTATATATATTCTCCCTCTCATGGAATAAAACACATATTACCAATATAACCATTTTTCTATGAGGTCATATATGTAATATCTCCTAGTTTCCTTGGTGTATCCTATAAAGGTACACTTTTTACCTTAGTGTGAGATTTTGTTATGTGAAGTGTCCTTATCAAACTATTCCCTTCCCCACACATACCAATTCAATAACATGGATTTTCTTCCACTCTAAATATAATATGGAAAAACATTTATCGGTTTATATTATACATGGTATAGTAAGCGTTCTACTGTTTGCAATGCATATCCCCAATAGGATAACGGAAGACTTGCATAACTCCAGTTTGATTTCACCATGTCCAAGAAGGTTCAATTCCTTATTTCACTTACACTATTACACTATGGTGTGTAAGGAGAAACGAGTTGGGATAAGATCCCAAAACCATTTATGTAATCAATGAAGTCTTGATTATGACATTATGCACCTTAGTCTTAACAGAGTTTCTTAATATTCACACCAAGATTATTCTCAGTGTCTTTATTGTATTCCTTGATCTTATCAAAAGATTCCGACAAATACCTCATTAATATGATATATCTTTATCTACAAAATTCATTAGTACATGTTATTATGTATTATTACCCACCCATTGATTTAACTATAATTGGTCCACACTCATTAGTATGAAACAATCCAAGAATCTCTTTGGCTCTTTCAGCTTTTCCACTGAATGGGGCTTTGGTCACCTTTCCTTTGTAAACATGTGTAGCACACACCATGTGGTTTTAGCTTGAATGAATATAAATATCCATATTAATGAATATTTTTCAAGCATTTATCATTTACATTACCTAGCAGGTGATTACAATATTGGGTGTGGTATGAATCATGTGAATTAGTTACGTTATCGATTTCCATTACCTGGTGTGTCTAATTGAACATGTAAAGACTATTATATAAATGTTTAATAACGAAACAAATTATATCTATATAAAATAAGAGAAATTCCTTTTTTAACATCAAAATAAATACATTTGTATCTAGCTCTAATACATAAATAATATTTTGGGTTACTGAAGGCACATAATATAAACCTTTTAATATAATGATCATCATAGTCATCAAAGTGAGGTGGTTGCCACTAACAACTACAATAGATAGCCTAGTTATGTTGGTTTATTGTAAATCTACCTCCCCTGGGGCAATTTTCGTGGATCTATTTGGTTCTTGTATTTGGATACATTTGTGAGCACCATATTCTGTATCCAATACCCAATTTGTAGAAATATATAAATTTCACAAGATAAAAAATACGCCTAAAATGTTTCCTTGATTCTTTATATAGGTGTACGTTTTATTCCAGTGGACCATCTTGCTACATGAGAATCAAATAGATTCATTTTCCATTCCATCCCCACTGATATTAATTTTCTTCGATGGGCATGATGATGATTTTGGGATTAAATATCTTCACCATACCATTAATCTAATTCACCATAAGGAGAGAATTCTTTTTTCACATCATGTATTTTTCTACCTGGAGAAGGAGGATAAGATGATCTGGTAGAGACTTGTCAATGCTGTTCATATTTAAATTCAAAACAAAACTGGTTAAGCTCTTAGGGAGTAATGAATGAATGATATCAGAACCCTGTTCTTATGGGAGTTTAAACACTAGAACCTCCATAGGCTCAATGTATCCAATGAGTGTGACTACGTGGGGCCAAGCGGTGGAACCCTCTCCAAGATTACATTGGTAAGGTGACTTGGAGATCTAAAATTGTTCCTATCTTTAACTCTCATAGTAAAGTCCATGGAGGTGATAAAGCATGATATTGGCATCCTTGTTTTCCTGAGACTTCATGAGTTCACATGACATTGATGATAACATCAATCATTGAATGTCAACTGCTTCATTAATATATTTTATAACGATCCTAAAATCTTCATCAATCACTTATTGGGTAGTTGGATTAGGTAATAGGGACCCCAGCACATAATATTTCTATTTGTGGTGTAAAACGACTCGAATGTGTCTAAACCATTCTAGGAAGTTACTGCCAGTGATAATGTTTTCTTTTTCCAGTATTGATCACTGGGATAGTGTGTTTGAAATGTTTTTCATTTTTATTCTACATTTAAGAGTTAAAATACTTATTTATTACTTGATTAATTTTATGAGAGATAATAAATTAATTTTTTAAGTCTCCCACTATTTTATCAGGTCCCAATGGACCAAACCATTGAAATAAAAATGTCTAGTTTCTTGAAAATTCTAGTGGCTAGGATCCATATTCCACTTCTCATAACCCCAAAAAGGTTTGGTCAACCTAATTCCTGGAATTTAGGTAGGAATGTCTTCTCCAACTAGGGTCTTTCTTCTCCTTGATCCATTGAGTGGACTCCCCAATCCTAAAATCCTGACTTGAATTTCCTCAACACATGCCTCCAATAATAGACAAAGTCTAGAAAGGGCTACTTATCATGATGTAACATGGTTAAATAAACCAGAAAGATTTATAATGACTTCCTATATAACATAAAGTTCCCCCTCATGTTTGGGTCAAACACATAGTTTTATTGAGTCTTTGACTTAATAAATTATTGAATGGCTTAGTCGGACTTAATATTTATTAAGGGATTTATATATCTTATGTTTAAATTTATTATTATCTTTATCACATTCTTGTTAATATTACATAGATATTACATTAGGGATTAATAGTTTCTTTGATAATATTTATATAGAAACAATGTTTATATTAATTCAATCATTCATGCATGTTTAATTCATTAATTATGAGATCACAACACATCCAAAATGATAAACTGTGAAACTGATATAAATAAAATAATGTAAGGGGAATAATTGGGAGATTTTCTAATGGTTATTTTATCTAATGGTTGACAAACTTACATTGACCTAGGGGAGAAACACACAAAAACTTTTTGGTTCATTATTACAACATTCCACATGTCCACCTTTATATCTCTTGGGATTGGTTTCATCTTGGTGCTTATTTAACCGCTTACACTAGCTTGGGAGCTTCCTCCGTTACATATTATTTTTATATACCAAGAATGTGTGGGGTAAAAAAGGGGGTTTCATAAAATAAACCCTGAGAACACATTGCCTTAATATTAATGAGAAGAGATGACACGTAGACCAACAATTTAATGGAAAATAAATTAAAAGGAAACCAATCAAATACAAAGGTTGGGTATAGATCATGATCATCCACATAATTGAAAAACATTATAAATTTAGTAAAATTATCATTCCTTTAATTAATAATTATTGATAAGATAAATTGAACATTGATCGATTAATTACTGTCCTCAATTAATCAATCCTTTTATCTTAATCATTTTCCGAATTTCCTTGAGATTCTTATCAATAACCACAGAGTTAAAACGGTGAACAACTATTCAAATCTAAATGATTTGAAATTAAAAACATTTCAGAAATGTTAAAGAATTAATTATATTTAATTTGCTAAAGTACATGACATTTAGTTCTGACTACATAACATACACTTCCTTCATAGTCTTATCTGAAGTACATTCCTAGGGACACAGATTGTGAGTTCTACATAAAAAATCATGGAGTACACAATGTGTCCAGTTAGAGACACACCATGTTGTTTCCAGGTTACATGGTTACTGACCGTCTTATCCGGGTATGGGATACATGGTTTGTCCCATGGCCAGAAGAACTGCATGCCATGTCCAGTGGGTCACATGGCGTGTAGTTCATTTGATTGTGCACCAGTATGTCTTGGTCAACAGGTGGTGTAAGAATTAACTGCACCGTGTGTCATTAATTCACATTGCTTGAGTAATTCCAGAAACACTCTTGATGCACTGAACGCAACTCCATGGTGCGTAATTCGGATTATACGACATGTAGAGTGATTTCACAATCAGTAACTCTGAATAAATGGTGTGTACTGTCATGTTACCTAGACAGAATCATCGACACCTTATGATGTGATCACTGATATAATATTAATAAAAAATAATTCGTTTCCCTTTGATTTATGAGAAACAAAATGAGGAAGTACAAATTTGGAAATTCAGATTATGAGAAAAATTAAAATTGAATTGAAAAACTATATTATTAAAGCGTAAAACATTAAAAAATTATTTATATAATTATTAATGTGTATGAGCCCCATATGATACCACTAAAAATATCTAAACACGTTTGAATCTTCGATGTTGGAAGGTACCAACATTTATTTTTCCATAATCAATGACCAATCATAGATCAATAAGATGATGAAGGCTAGTATCCATATATGGAAATCCTTGATTTATATAAAGAGTAGAATGAAAAAAATCTGAGAAAGAGGATCTTGCACAACATCTTTATATTTAATTTAATAATTTCTAAAAAAATTAAATACCTGGGTCTTCAGTACCCTCTTCGTTGGAAATCGTTGATCATATGGAATGACCCATCTAAATTTCATTTATTTAGATTTTGATAATACAAACTAAAATACCTCTACCAGTGATCCACACATGATCCAATGGTCTATGATCAATTCTTATCATTATCCGGGTGCTAGAATGGTGGAATTAATGTCCTGCATTGATCATTATTCATCACTCATTCTTTGGACTTTAATAAATTATCTTGTTTATGAGAGGGATATATGAGAGAAGTAGAGAGAAAAAATATTTGGCTCAATAATTCTCAATTCACAAGGGTTTGGAACTGTACACATACATGACTATTAATTGGCACGGTGTTCTAGTTTCAATATTTAATTGCGAAACATCAAATAAATGCATTTATAACTATTAGAGATAACCCATTCCACATAATAACAATAAAAACATCATTATTTGTGGTGAACCAACATGAGGAAAATGTAACTTTAAATGAAATATCATTTCATATAATGATTAAAGTATTTTTATTATTTTTTGCTTCAACTGGATAAACATTATTTACAGAATTCTAAATAATAAATTTATCAATTAACTTGTTATTAGTCTATTTGAACTCCTCTTCCATTTATTGAACCCCCAAATAAAATATTTCACTCTCTTAAATAAATATTTTTATTTACAAACTAGTTAATAAATTTTTATTAAATGTTTAGTAAAATAAATAAATAAATTTTATTCATAATTCGGTAAAAAGAAATTTATTTAATTTATGAAATCATTTTAACATGAATAAAATTATTCCTCCATCTGGAGAATAATGTTTATTTCATTAATTCAATTCAAATGGAATTTAATCGTGACCACTATAATCACTTAATGCGTGACCCACTGGGATTCTTTCGCATTGGGATTAAGTGGGCTTGCCTAAAGACCAAGATTACTGACTAGCAATGTGTCCAGAAACCCATGAGAAAGAATATAATGATTCAATTATGATATCTACATACAAATGATCACTATGTAATATAATCTCTTTTTCAAAATATCTAATAATGAAGGTTTCATGATAGGGTCATTAACCTATATACTTGATACATCATTCTTTGACAACCTAAAATAAACTCATCATTACATAATGGCTATGGAATTTATGGTTATGGTTATATTTCAATGATAGGGATGAGATATCAACTCTCATATATGTAAGGGACAAATCCTTCCTTAACTTATCCATTAATAACATGTCCTTCACGATGAACCAAACATACCCTACTTCCCTCCAACATACTGAATGATTGTTTTCCCCATCAAATCAATGTGTGTGAGTCATGACATGTTTAATGATAACATTAATGTATAAGGACCATTACACACACTTTGAAATAGGAATATCTGATGACACCATTACATGATGAATTCCAACTGGAAGGTATGTTCTCATAATAGCCCATCATGTAGATTACCATGTGCGAACTTATTGAGAATAAGACTCTTATGCTTCCATGTACTCACACCTAATGGTTTGTATAATATGTTTCCCTTCATAATATATCATCTATCCACAAAATTATATTTATGAATAATTTCATATCACTTAATGGTTCTTATCATAGTGGGGAACTGTTGTGACCTTATTTGTAAAACAAATACTCTATATCAATATTAAATTATAGTTATGTAGAAATGTAGAGTCCTAAAGCTTGACGTACATAGACCTTAAATTACTCTTGCGGAATATCTAATACATAATAAAAATAGACACCAAAGGACCGTAATAGTGTAGTGTCTTTGGAAACTTGGAATATAAACTTCTGATCATGTTGAGAGATCTTCAACATCTCCCCTAACGATCTTCCTTTTTTTTCTTACCTAAAACATTTCTGTCAATCCTGGGGAAAAGAAAACATAAAAAGGGTGATCTCAAATGCTCATTAAGGGAAAACATGGAGAACATAAAACAATCTATAAACATTTGAAATAAAAAAATTGTACATAAAATTTAAACATGAAAATCTTGATCAAAGACATAAATCCTGGAAGTACAAAAGTCATGTATCATAATGGAACATCAATATTGATAAAATAGCATGATAACGAATCATGTAATTGTTTAAACCATTCATCACTTATTATGATTTCTATAGTAGCCAAGGCATTGCTGCCAAGACCATCTTAGTGGACAAAGTCCCTTTCTGAATCGAGTTCACTCCTTGTTCCAGTCCTGTATCACTGAACCTATTTAACTTAATGTTCCAGCCATGTCTATCACATGATATATAAATCATTAACCAATGAATTGGAGGTAGATATAGGTCCCACCAATCTCATAATTAAATCATTCTTACTCGTTCCACAAAATAAATTTAAAACATTCATCATAACCCAAAGAATAAAATGGGTTTCATAAACATCATCCCATCATCAGATAATCCATATAAAAAAATGGATATTTCATCATAAGAAAAGTGAAACCATGTAAATCATAGATACATTATACTTGAAACATACACATATGAAATAATTTCATCTAAGATGTAAAATAGTTTTGACAAAACACTTGAAATAAATTCTTGAGGAAAATATTGTTTCTTATTCAAAATCATTTTCTTTTCACAAAATGACATGCCATTTGTAACGCCCCGACCCCAGTTACCCAGAGTCGGTGCATTACTTCGTAACATTGGCATGATCACAAGAAAGATCAAATCTCGAAAGACCGATTGGTTTAGTAGCCTTGGAAACACTAGATATATTCATAAGTTTTACATTACATCATAAAATGAAAAACTAATACAACAACATAATGTTTCCACAATCCACACTATTAACCCCTCATAAAATCCCTGCAGGTCATTCATAACTTACTTCTTCACATCCTGGGAAAAATAAAACATAGAAAAGGGGTGAGCTCAAATGCCCAGTAAGGATAACAATATAGAGGAAACTTTCATAAATAAGAATAAAATTTTAAGGCAATGTATAACTAAAACAAAAGCCTTTAAAACATGAACTTTCAACATGGTATGGCATAAATAAAATGAAATAATGCCATTTACTTATTCACATGGATATTCTACTAATCGAATAATCACATGCAAAAATCATTAACCACTTTCATAATGTTGGAATGCATAATGTCAAACGTTAATTTCATTGTCTAGGCCTCATCCCAAGACCTAGGGGTTACTTCTAACCGGAACCCAACCCGGAGTGCCTCTAATAACCAGACACCAACCCGGAGTGCCTCTAATAACCGGACACCAACCCGGAGTGCCTCTAATAACCGGACACCAACCCGGAGTACCTCTAATAACCGGAGACCAAACCGGAGGGCTTGCTTTTACCAGTCCCTAACCTGGAGGGCTTACTTTAACCAGTCCCCAACCTGGAGGGCTTACTTTTACCGGTCCCCAACCCGGAACATACTTGTTTAGCACATTCATCTGAAGAAAAGTTTGAAATATAACATAAACATTCGGGTTAAAACTAGCATACGAAATGTCAAGAGTTTAACCATAAACTATGAATGGTATAAAATAGCACATCCACATTCAAACATATCACAAAACCTTCAATACAATATAGAAGTTTTGTATTATAATAAATCAACTTCAAATAATCTTAAAATCCATCAAAGGATGTTGACATAGATGAAATCAAAATTCTTTTAAAAGAAGTATCTCCTTTTATTTTGAAAACATTTAAGATCCATATAAAATAAAACATTTTCTTTGAAAATATTCTTATAAGCTTGTAAGGAAAGCTTCGACGATTTTATAACAGCGGAAAGTAACCGCACCCGCCGTATAAGTTAAAAAAACATTCTTACCTCAATTCTGTCGAAAAGGTTAAAAAGGACCTTGTTTTGAAAACGACGGAAAGATTCCTTTATAAACCTCTTATAAAAAGTCAAACAAGGGTATAAATGACTTTAACCCATATTCTTGTAAATAGTAAAAATGTTTTGAAATACATTTCGAAGAAACATGGATGTGGATGATAATGAAATCCCAGTAGATTATTACGTATAAACAACCTCGGATAATGAAGAGATTGTGAAATAACCCTTACCTTGTACTTTTCCTTGGTTGTGGTAGGTTAACCTCTTGTATAATGGTGAAATAATTGTTATTAAATTATACAAGAGTCATATACATTAATATGATATCATATATGATCTTTTAATATTGATTTGATAATAATATCTTAGTATTATCGTTGTTTCGGGTGTTAACTTACTTGTTTTCTTTTGTATGTTTTGTTACGTAAGACATGTATGTAAAGGATAGGTTGTATATTATTCATATCCAGAATGATATCAAGTCCTTAAACATCATTTTTAAATCATAAAATGATAATTATACTTTAATGGTTACGATGGAGAATGAATCTCATCGCGTTCGTGGAGACGGTAGTCCGTACGTACGCACGAGCGACAATATCATTCTTTTGATATTAAAATAATATATAAATGGATGGTATATCATATATACAGAATCATTAATATGTTATATTTATTATTTACATGAGTTACACATCATTATTGTACCCATCCAAATAATATTATATTGAATAACAATTACACCACGACGTGGAGACGGTAAGCCGTACGTACGCACGTATGGTGACATGTTATTCAAAGGGTGGATAGAATACTGAATATCGTTGTACCATACTTATAATAACATCACAGTATATGTGAGATACTGGAGTTATTATTTTAGAATGGTAAGAACAAAGGAAGAAGAAGTGGAAGAAGAAATGAACTTAGAAAAGGGTGGTGAAATCATTACCTCTTCTTCGGGTTCTTCCTTTTGATTTGATCAAAATGGCTCCTTAGGTTGGCTTTCTGATCAAACTAAGGCCTCTAGGTTGTATTGAGGGATGTTGGGAGAGTATTTGGGCAGAGTTTGGCCGAACCAAAAGGCTTTAGAGGTGTGAAGAAATGAGAAGGAGGAGTGCCCTTTTATAAGAGGGGTGAGGGGCACCTTTGGAAAAGCTAGAAATATTAATTTATAATAAATTCATATTCGGTTTTTAAAGGCTCCAAAGTTGACTATTCAAAGGATGAGGTGGGGATAGGTCGAAAACAACTCATCCAATAGAATTTAGACAGGTTTGGGTACATATATTAACCTTATCTTTAAGTATTAACTCTAAGTTAATTAGTTTCACTTTTACAATGTCTCTTTGTATTTTTATATAATATGGTTAATAAACTTACTATATAAATCCAAGCGACCCCCAAGTGGTCCATTAATGATTAACCTATCATAATATAAGTCTCTTGGCCGAACCTTAGATTTTTAGGAATTTAATATCAATTAATAATATAATATTTGTTTTAAGAACTCTTTTATGTCAATTTTGACACTATTCAATAGTTGATTTTTGTGAAACTCATAACAGATTGATTACTTCGAACAAAGTCCATTAAATCAATCCTAATATATCATATTAGCCTAGAAAATTAGTTTAATTCATTAAAAGTTTCATATTATAATTATTTGGGTATTTATAAGATCAATTATTTTTATTTTTCACTATTTTAGTAATTACTGCATCATCATTGTGTCATAAATAAAATAAATTATTTAATGTCTAAAAATTATAAATAAAATATCATTATGTAGGAAATATTTTTATCTTTCTAATGAATATTTATAATAGAAAATCCAACAGGTATAACCCTATGTAAAAATTGTTCTTCTAAAAGATGTAAGCTTATGCCATTTTTATTTTTATTTTAGCTTTATTAAAATAATGTGTCATTATCACTTACAAGTGGATCCATGGGGTCCCGAAATAGACCCAAAGATGCCCATGGTCGACCATGTATCAACCAATAGGGTTAAGACACGTTTTAGGGTAATTTAGTATTATTATAATATTATTTTTAACCCTTATTTACCGGATTTACCCTTAACCATGGTAAATAAAATATTTACCGCAGTAATTATTCAAAATGTCTAAAAATAAAAGTTACCTATTTACACAATTTGAACATCCTGATTCCAAATATGGAATCCATTTTTCTAAATTCAAAACACAGAAGTGGCAGAAATTAATTTAAAATTAATTCCCGCTGTCAAAACAAAAAGCGTGTTTTTAAGAGATAATAACTACCAAAAGATTGACACTTGTTTATGTTCGGTTTAATTGTAAAATTATGTCCAATGACCAACATTATATTAAATAGTAAAACTATATTCTAAATATACTTTAAAACCACTCAAATTCATAATTTATCACTATTAATTATTTTGATTAAAAAAGTTGTTTTTAATTAAAATTTAGTAATTTTCACTATTCATCAAAATATGAAAGTTATCAGAAAAGTACCAAAATTTCACCTTAGGCTAAATTTTATATTCCGAATCCAAAAATTAAGTCCATTTTAAAATATAAAATATATATAATTTCAAAAAGTAGGTATTACTATTCATAACAGCCAGTTTGATTGGTTACGGTGTGTTAGAACTCGAAGTTGCGTACAACACACGCTACTGTTTTATTCAAAGGAAAGCGTACCGTGGAAGCTTGGGATGTTTCATTTTAAATTTTTTTTGATGTCTCCATTTAGTCAAAAAGTTTAAAATATTGTATTTAAAAAGGTTTCACTATCAAAAGTTGATAAAAGTGCAATACTGAAAATGAATCTGTTCTTCCATTATGACTAAGAAACTCATAATATGGATTCTAAAATTATAAGGATTATATAAAGTTTAAAATTTAGTTAATACTATTCATGACCTCTTTTAATGGCTTTTTTTTTGGCAAGTCATGGTGCAATTGAACTCAGTGTTGCGTGTAGTGCAAGTTATTGAATTATTTTGAAGAAATAACACACTATGAAATCTTGGGGTGTTACATTCTCCCCTCCTTCAATAAATTGCGTCCTCGCAATTTGAAATTTTTATTCAAAAATAAAAGGTTGAAAGTAGAAAATATATTTGTGGGAAAACCCACATCGGAAATTGGGTTACTAAAATTTAGTCTTAATATGAGGAAAAGATAAATGAAAGGGTCACCACCAAATTATGATCTCGATTAGGAGAACATTGGTGGCAATTAGAGACATATAATTGGAGGAAAAACGTAAATATTTATAGGTAGTGATTGAGGTCATCAATCACAAACAAGTGTAAAATTGAGGTCCTTAAATTCATCAATCTATGATGATTTGAAATACCATCGGTTCAACAAAACATAGGATATTAGGATAACACATTTTTGACGTTTCAAAATATCTTAGTTTAAATCCCACATCGAAAAATGAATTAATGAGGCCTCTATTTTAAAAAAAAGGGTGGAAAGTATGAATATTACCGAACATAACACATACTAGGGTTCCATGTAGGAAAATATGGATATGGAAGAGAAATCTAACCATCAATTATCTGATGGAGAGTGGTAGAGAACATGGCTATGAAAAGGCCAACAATCCCAAAGCCATGAATTAGTGATGATTTAAGGTACCATCTAGGACAACATTTTTGTTCTAAGTTCCTTTTATTAATGTTGAGGAATATATTTATGAGATTGGCTAAGATCATAAGGAGATATACTTACTTTATAATTAGAGTTTTATCCATTAATAAATTTCTACCACAAACTCATCTTTCACTCTAAAAGATAATAGAATGTTATTCGTACAGGGTTCCAAAATAAATGAATTTTTAATTCATCTACCAGATCTTTAAAGAAAACAACATTATTTAATCCAGGACATCTCGTGGGCTAGTGGTAGGTGATACACCCTTGTCGCCCTTCGGTTGCGGGTTCAAGTCTCGCAGCCTTGCCAGACGCGACGGGTTGCCGCCCGACCTCCGGGTTGTCCTTTTATGGTAATCCAAAATAATCCAAACTAGAACTATCCAAAATACTTCTGTCCAAACTCACAGTCCAACATTTATAAGTAAGGTAAACATAATGTAGAACCTTTTTAACCCGTAATAGCATATGAATACCTTCATCGTGTATTCTTTTAATACACTGAAACATCCTGAATTACCATATTTTTTATTGATTACATTCATGCTCCCTTATTCCATATTGAATGCTGGATATACTTCATCAATCCAAAAATGTTTTAAACCCCAACAATAATGGAATATACAAATCATTAATCAGCTTCAAGGTAGTCAATAATATCCAATATAATTTATCCAAATCAATCATGTATTATTCTAAAATCACCACCTCGGTATCTGAACCATATTATGGTTTATCTTTCTCTCAACCATATATTTTCCAAAAATTTAACCTGATATTGAGTCACTTTTCTTTTTTCCACACAATCTCAAGTCCTTAATGAAATAGTACTGCAGTACAATCCTTATATACTCCATAATTATTATAACAAGTACATTGTTGATACAACACTCAATTGGCATAATCAACATAAGAACTCTAATCATTCCTCTTCATCTGTGGTAGTATCATAACTTGATTATTATCCAATAACATCATTTTTGGCATAGTCTGATGACTGGGACATAGGTTCGCGTAGTGTCCAAACTCTTTGCAAATGAAGCATTGTACATTTAAAACCATTTTCTTACCCTTGCAGTCACGTACCTTGTGCCCTTTTCCTCCACACTTATAACAAACTCCCATTCCTTTCAGGCAAGTTCCAGGGTGTTTCTTTCCACAGTTACCACATATGGGAAAATTCTTTTTTTCCCTTTTCCCTTTATCCATCTTTCTCTCTTCCATCCTTTTCTTCTCTTGATTCCCTTCAAAGCCATAGGACTCAGTAAACTCTTTACTTATCTTATCAACACATGATATTATTTCTTCATATGATGATAATACATGGGAGACTATTTCTCTTATAAATTCTAGCTTAAGACCATGAAAGATATGATCCTTCCTTCTCTTTGAATCACGTGTATTTCTGGAGTTCTCATTCCTTCTACTGGGCGCCATTTCTAAACAATGGCATAAACTAGATCAGTTTATGAATCAAAATACATAATCCCATACTTATAAAACACTTAACATAAATTGAACTATTTATGGATATAATCCATAATCATAAAAATGTTTTCTTTGAGGAAGTATATACTCATAAACCCTTCATAATGATTTGTAAAGAAAATGAGAGTTATCCTAAGCATATCCCCCGGGAGTGTCGTAACCAAGAGTGCAGAAAGGCCCGTTGTCGTGCACCAGTTCCCGTTCGAGTCTAGCTCAAAGCGGTGTTTTCGGGTTTTACCCCTAGGTACATCTGTGCTAGAGCCGCCTCTACCTGCTCGTATCCAGACAGGGATGTATTGCTCGGAAAACTCACAAAATCTCTACAATACCAAAATTCTAGGAAGTTATTCTATACTAATCCTCAACGTTCATCTTAGGTCTACGTGCTCTAATCAGAGTTTAACTAAATCTAGCTTCCAAGGTTTGTACTAAACTTCCTCTGATACCAACTGTAACGCCCCGACCCCAGTTACCCAGAGTCGGTGCATTACTTCGTAACATTGGCATGATCACAAGAAAGATCAAATCTCGAAAGACCGATTGGTTTAGTAGCCTTGGAAACACTAGATATATTCATAAGTTTTACATTACATCATAAAATGAAAAACTAATACAACAACATAATGTTTCCACAATCCACACTATTAACCCCTCATAAAATCCCTGCAGGTCATTCATAACTTACTTATTCACATCCTGGGAAAAATAAAACATAGAAAAGGGGTGAGCTCAAATTCCCAGTAAGGATAACAATATAGAGGAAACTTTCATAAATAAGAATAAAATTTTAAGGCAATGTATAACTAAAACAAAAGCCTTTAAAACATTAACTTTCAACATGGTATGGCATAAATAAAATGAAATAATGCCATTTACTTATTCACATGGATATTCTACTAATCGAATAATCACATGCAAAAATCATTAACCACTTTCATAATGTTGGAATGCATAATGTCAAACGTTAATTTCATTGTCTAGGCCTCATCCCAAGACCTAGGGGTTACTTCTAACCGGAACCCAACCCGGAGTGCCTCTAATAACCGGACACCAACCCGGAGTGCCTCTAATAACCAGACACCAACCCGGAGTGCCTCTAATAACCGGACACCAACCCGGAGTACCTCTAATAACCGGAGACCAAACCGGAGGGCTTGCTTTTACCAGTCCCTAACCTGGAGGGCTTACTTTAACCAGTCCCCAACCTGGAGGGCTTACTTTTACCGGTCCCCAACCCGGAACATACTTGTTTAGCACATTCATCTGAAGAAAAGTTTGAAATATAACATAAACATTCGGGTTAAAACTAGCATACGAAATGTCAAGAGTTTAACCATAAACTATGAATGGTATAAAATAGCACATCCACATTCAAACATATCACAAAACCTTCAATACAATATAGAAGTTTTGTATTATAATAAATCAACTTCAAATAATCTTAAAATCCATCAAAGGATGTTGACATAGATGAAATCAAAATTCATTTAAAAGAAGTATCTCCTTTTATTTTGAAAACATTTAAGATCCATATAAAATAAAACATTTTCTTTGAAAATATTCTTATAAGCTTGTAAGGAAAGCTTCGACGATTTTATAACAGCGGAAAGTAACCGCACCCGCCGTATAAGTTAAAAAAACATTCTTACCTCAATTCTGTCGAAAAGGTTAAAAAGGACCTTGTTTTGAAAACGACGGAAAGATTCCTTTATAAACCTCTTATAAAAAGTCAAACAAGGGTATAAATTACTTTAACCCATATTCTTGTAAATAGTAAAAATGTTTTGAAATACATTTCTAAGAAACATGGATGTGGATGATAATGAAATCCCAGTAGATTATTACGTATAAACAACCTCGGATAATGAAGAGATTGTGAAATAACCCTTACCTTGTACTTTTCCTTGGTTGTGGTAGGTTAACCTCCTGTATAATGGTGAAATAATTGTTATTAAATTATACAAGAGTCATATACATTAATATGATATCATATATGATCTTTTAATATTGATTTGATAATAATATCTTAGTATTATCGTTGTTTCGGGTGTTAACTTACTTGTTTTCTTTTGTATGTTTTGTTACGTAAGACATGTATGTAAAGGATAGGTTTTATATTATTCATATCCAGAATGATATCAAGTCCTTAAACATCATTTTTAAATCATAAAATGATAATTATACTTTAATGGTTACGATGGAGAATGAATCTCATCGCGTTCGTGGAGACGGTAGTCCGTACGTACGCACGAGCGACAATATCATTCTTTTGATATTAAAATAATATATAAATGGATGGTATATCATATATACAGAATCATTAATATGTTATATTTATTATTTACATGAGTTACACATCATTATTATACCCATCCAAATAATATTATATTGAATAACAATTACACCACGACGTGGAGACGGTAAGCCGTACGTACGCACGTATGGTGACATGTTATTCAAAGGGTGGATAGAATACTGAATATGGTTGTACCATACTTATAATAACATCACAGTATATGTGAGATACTGGAGTTATTATTTTAGAATGGTAAGAACAAAGGAAGAAGAAGTGGAAGAAGAAATGAACTTAGAAAAGGGTGGTGAAATCATTACCTCTTCTTCGGGTTCTTCCTTTTGATTTGATCAAAATGGATCCTTAGGTTGGCTTTCTGATCAAACTAAGGCCTCTAGGTTGTATTGAGGGATGTTGGAAGAGTATTTGGGCAGAGTTTGGCCGAACCAAAAGGCTTTAGAGGTGTGAATAAATGAGAAGGAGGAGTGCCCTTTTATAAGAGGGGTGAGGGGCACCTTTGGAAAAGCTAGAAATATTAATTTATAATAAATTCATATTCGGTTTTTAAAGGCTCCAAAGTTGACTATTCAAAGTATGAGGTGGGGATAGGTCGAAAACAACTCATCCAATAGAATTTAGACAGGTTTGGGTACTTATATTAACCTTATCTTTAAGTATTAACTCTAAGTTAATTAGTTTCACTTTTACAATGTCTCTTTGTATTTTTATATAATATGGTTAATAAACTTACTATATAAATCCAAGCGACCCCCAAGTGGTCCATTAATGATTAACCTATCATAATATAAGTCTCTTGGCCGAACCTTAGATTTTTAGGAATTTAATATCAATTAATAATATAATATTTGTTTTAAGAACTCTTTTATGTCAATTTTGACACTATTCAATAGTTGATTTTTGTGAAACTCATAACAGATTGATTACTTCGAACAAAGTCCATTAAAGCAATCCTAATATATCATATTAGCCTATAAAATTAGTTTAATTCATTAAAAGTTTCATATTATAATTATTTGGGTATTTATAAGATCAATTATTTTTATTTTTCACTATTTTAGTAATTACTGCATCATCATTGTGTCATAAATAAAATAAATTATTTAATGTCTAAAAATTATAAATAAAATATCATTATGTAGGAAATCTTTTTATCTTTCTAATGAATATTTATAATCGAAAATCCAACAGGTATAACCCTATGTAAAAATTGTTCTTCTAAAAGATGTAAGCTTATGCCATTTTTATTTTTATTTTAGCTTTATTAAAATAATGTGTCATTATCACTTACAAGTGGATCCATGGGGTCCCAAAATAGACCCAAAGATGCCCATGGTCGACCATGTATCAACCAATAGGGTTAAGACACGTTTTAGGGTAATTTAGTATTATTATAATATTATTTTTTAACCCTTATTTACCGGATTTACCCTTAACCATGGTAAATAAAATATTTACCGCAGTAATTATTCAAAATGTCTAAAAATAAAAGTTACCTATTTACACAATTTGAACATCCTGATTCCAAATATGGAATCCATTTTTCTAAATTCAAAACACAGAAGTGGCAGAAATTAATTTAAAATTAATTCCCGCTGTCAAAACAAAAAGCGTGTTTTTAAGAGATAATAACTACCAAAAGATTGACACTTGTTTATGTTCGGTTTAATTGTAAAATTATGTCCAATGACCAAAATTATATTAAATAGTAAAACTATATTCTAAATATACTTTAAACCCACTCAAATTCATAATTTATCACTATTAATTATTTTGATTAAAAAAGTTGTTTTTAATTAAAATTTAGTAATTTTCACTATTCATCAAAATATGAAAGTTATCAGAAAAGTACCAAAATTTCACCTTAGGCTAAATTTGATATTCCGAATCCAAAAATTAAGTCCATTTTAAAATATAAAATATATATATTTTCAAAAAGTAGGTATTACTATTCATAACAGCTAGTTTGATTGGTTACGGTGTGTTAGAACTCGAAGTTGCGTACAACACACGCTACTGTTTTATTCAAAGGAAAGCGTACCGTGGAAGCTTGGGATGTTTCATTTTAAATTTTTTTTGATGTCTCCATTTAGTCAAAAAGTTTAAAATATTGTATTTAAAAAGGTTTCACTATCAAAAGTTGATAAAAGTGCAATACTGAAAATGAATATGTTCTTCCATTATGACTAAGAAACTCATAATATGGATTCTAAAATTATAAGGATTATATAAAGTTTAAAATTTAGTTAATACTATTCATGACCTCTTTTAATGGCTTTTTTTTTGGCAAGTCATGGTGCAATTGAACTCAGTGTTGCGTGTAGTGCAAGTTATTGAATTATTTTGAAGAAATAACACACTATGAAATCTTGGGGTGTTACATTCTCCCCTCCTTCAATAAATTGCGTCCTCACAATTTGAAATTGTTCTTCAAAAATAAAAGGTTGAAAGTAGAAAATATATTTGTGGGAAAACCCACATCGGAAATTGGGTTACTAAAATTTAGTCTTAATATGAGGAAAAGATAAATGAAAGGGTCACCACCAAATTATGATCTCGATTAGGAGAACATTGGTGGCAATTAGAGACATATAATTGGAGGAAAAACGTAAATATTTATAGGTAGTGATTGAGGTCATCAATCACAAACAAGTGTAAAATTGAGGTCCTTAAATTCATCAATCTATGATGATTTGAAATACCATCGGTTCAACAAAACATAGGATATTAGGATAACACATTTTTGACGTTTCAAAATATCTTAGTTTAAATCCCACATCGAAAAATGAATTAATGAGGCCTCTATTTTAAAAAAAGGGTGGAAAGTATGAAGATTACCGAACATAACACATACTAGGGTTCCATGTAGGAAAATATGGATATGGAAGAGAAATCTAACCATCAATTATCTGATGGAGAGTGGTAGAGAACATGGCTATGAAAAGGCCAACAATCCCAAAGCCAGGAATTAGTGATGATTTAAGGTACCATCTAGGACAACATTTTTGTTCTAAGTTCCTTTTATTAATGTTGAGGAATATATTTATGAGATTGGCTAAGATCATAAGGAGATATACTTACTTTATAATTAGAGTTTTATCCATTAATAAATTTCTACCACAAACTCATCTTTCACTCTAAAAGATAATAGAATGTTATTCGTACAGGGTTCCAAAATAAATGAATTTTTAATTCATCTACCAGATCTTTAAAGAAAACAACATTATTTAATCCAGGACATCTCGTGGGCTAGTGGTAGGTGATACACCCTTGTCGCCCTTCGGTTGCGGGTTCAAGTCTCGCAGCCTTGCCGGACGCGACGGGTTGCCGCCCGACCTCCGGGTTGTCCTTTTATGGTAATCCAAAATAATCCAAACTAGAACTATCCAAAATACTTCTGTCCAAACTCACAGTCCAACATTTATAAGTAAGGTAAACATAATGTAGAACCTTTTTAACCCGTAATAGCATATGAATACCTTCATCGTGTATTCTTTTAATACACTGAAACATCCTGAATTACCATATTTTTTATTGATTACATTCATGCTCCCTTATTCCATATTGAATGCTGGATATACTTCATCAATCCAAAAATGTTTTAAACCCCAACAATAATGGAATATACAAATCATTAATCAGCTTCAAGGTAGTCAATAATATCCAATATAATTTATCCAAATCAATCATGTATTATTCTAAAATCACCACCTCGGTATCTGAACCATATTATGGTTTATCTTTCTCTCAACCATATATTTTCCAAAAATTTAACCTGATATTGAGTCACTTTTCTTTTTTCCACACAATCTCAAGTCCTTAATGAAATAGTACTGCAGTACAATCCTTATATACTCCATAATTATTATAACAAGTACATTGTTGATACAACACTCAATTGGCATAATCAACATAAGAACTCTAATCATTCCTCTTCATCTGTGGTAGTATCATAACTTGATTATTATTCAATAACATCATTTTCGGCATAGTATGATGACTGGGACATAGGTTCGCGTAGTGTCCAAACTCCTTGCAAATGAAGCATTGTACATTTAAAACCATTTTCTTACCCTTGCAGTCACGTACCTTGTGCCCTTTTCCTCCACACTTATAACAAACTCCCATTCCTTTCAGGCAAGTTCCAGGGTGTTTCTTTCCACAGTTACCACATATGGGAAAATTCTTCTTTTCCCTTTTCCCTTTATCCATCTTTCTCTCTTCCATCCTTTTCTTCTCTTGATTCCCTTCAAAGCCATAGGACTCAGTAAACTCTTTACTTATCTTATCAACACATGATATTATTTCTTCATATGATGATAATACATGGGAGACTATTTCTCTTATAAATTCTAGCTTAAGACCATGAAAGATATGATCCTTCCTTCTCTTTGAATCATGTGTATTTCTGGAGTTCTCATTCCTTCTACTGGGCACCATTTCTAAACAATGGCATAAACTAGATCAGTTTATGAATCAAAATACATAATCCCATACTTATAAAACACTTAACATAAATTGAACTATTTATGGATATAATCCATAATCATAAAAATGTTTTCTTTGAGGAAGTATATACTCATAAACCCTTCATAATGATTTGTAAAGAAAATGAGAGTTATCCTAAGCATATCCCCCGGGAGTGTCGTAACCAAGAGTGCAGCAAGGCCCGTTGTCGTGCACCAGTTCCCGTTCGAGTCTAGCTCAAAGCGGTGTTTTCGGGTTTTACCCCTAGGTACATCTGTGCCAGAGCCGCCTCTACCTGCTCGTATCCAGACAGGGATGTATTGCTCGGAAAACTCACAAAATCTCTACAATACCAAAATTCTAGGAAGTTCTTCTATACTAATCCTCAACGTTCATCTTAGGTCTATGTGCTCTAATCAGAGTTTAACTAAATCTAGCTTCCAAGGTTTGTACTAAACTTCCTCTAATACCAACTGTAACGCCCCGACCCCAGTTACCCAGAGTCGGTGCATTACTTCCTAACATTGGCATGATCACAAGAAAGATCAAATCTCGAAAGACCGATTGGTTTAGTAGCCTTGGAAACACTAGATATATTCATAAGTTTTACATTACATCATAAAATGAAAAACTAATACAACAACATAATGTTTCCACAATCCACACTATTAACCCCTCATAAAATCCCTGCAGGTCATTCATAACTTACTTCTTCACATCCTGGGAAAAATAAAACATAGAAAAGGGGTGAGCTCAAATGCCCAGTAAGGATAACAATATAGAGGAAACTTTCATAAATAAGAATAAAATTTTAAGGCAATGTATAACTAAAACAAAAGCCTTTAAAACATGAACTTTCAACATGGTATGGCATAAATAAAATGAAATAATGCCATTTACTTATTCACATGGATATTCTACTAATCGAATAATCACATGCAAAAATCATTAACCACTTTCATAATGTTGGAATGCATAATGTCAAACGTTAATTTCATTGTCTAGGCCTCATCCCAAGACCTAGGGGTTACTTCTAACCGGAACCCAACCCGGAGTGCCTCTAATAACCGGACACCAACCCGGAGTGCCTCTAATAACCGGACACCAACCCGGAGTGCCTCTAATAACCGGACACCAACCCGGAGTACCTCTAATAACCGGAGACCAAACCGGAGGGCTTGCTTTTACCAGTCCCTAACCTGGAGGGCTTACTTTAACCAGTCCCCAACCTGGAGGGCTTACTTTTACCGGTCCCCAACCCGGAACATACTTGTTTAGCACATTCATCTGAAGAAAAGTTTGAAATATAACATAAACATTCGGGTTAAAACTAGCATACGAAATGTCAAGAGTTTAACCATAAACTATGAATGGTATAAAATAGCACATCCACATTCAAACATATCACAACACCTTCAATACAATATAGAAGTTTTGTATTATAATAAATCAACTTAAAATAATCTTAAAATCCATCAAAGGATGTTGACATAGATGAAATCAAAATTCTTTTAAAAGAAGTATCTCCTTTTATTTTGAAAACATTTAAGATCCATATAAAATAAAACATTTTCTTTGAAAATATTCTTATAAGCTTGTAAGGAAAGCTTCGACGATTTTATAACAGCGGAAAGTAACCGCACCCGCCGTATAAGTTAAAAAAACATTCTTACCTCAATTCTGTCGAAAAGGTTAAAAAGGACCTTGTTTTGAAAACGACGGAAAGATTCCTTTATAAACCTCTTATAAAAAGTCAAACAAGGGTATAAATGACTTTAACCCATATTCTTGTAAATAGTAAAAATGTTTTGAAATACATTTCGAAGAAACATGGATGTGGATGATAATGAAATCCCAGTAGATTATTACGTATAAACAACCTCGGATAATGAAGAGATTGTGAAATAACCCTTACCTTGTACTTTTCCTTGGTTGTGGTAGGTTAACCTCCTGTATAATGGTGAAATAATTGTTATTAAATTATACAAGAGTCATATACATTAATATGATATCATATATGATCTTTTAATATTGATTTGATAATAATATCTTAGTATTATCGTTGTTTCGGGTGTTAACTTACTTGTTTTCTTTTGTATGTTTTGTTACGTAAGACATGTATGTAAAGGATAGGTTGTATATTATTCATATCCAGAATGATATCAAGTCCTTAAACATAATTTTTAAATCATAAAATGATAATTATACTTTAATGGTTACGATGGAGAATGAATCTCATCGCGTTCGTGGAGACGGTAGTCCGTACGTATGCACGAGCGACAATATCATTCTTTTGATATTAAAATAATATATAAATGGATGGTATATCATATATACAGAATCATTAATATGTTATATTTATTATTTACATGAGTTACACATAATTATTATACCCATCCAAATAATATTATATTGAATAACAATTACACCACGACGTGGAGACGGTAAGCCGTACGTACGCACGTATGGTGACATGTTATTCAAAGGGTGGATAGAATACTGAATATGGTTGTACCATACTTATAATAACATCACAGTATATGTGAGATACTGGAGTTATTATTTTAGAATGGTAAGAACAAAGGAAGAAGAAGTGGAAGAAGAAATGAACTTAGAAAAGGGTGGTGAAATCATTACCTCTTCTTCGGGTTCTTCCTTTTGATTTGATCAAAATGGCTCCTTAGGTTGGCTTTCTGATCAAACTAAGGCCTCTAGGTTGTATTGATGGATGTTGGGAGAGTATTTGGGCAGAGTTTGGCCGAACCAAAAGGCTTTAGAGGTGTGAAGAAATGAGAAGGAGGAGTGCCCTTTTATAAGAGGGGTGAGGGGCACCTTTGGAAAAGCTAGAAATATTAATTTATAATAAATTCATATTCGGTTTTTAAAGGCTCCAAAGTTGACTATTCAAAGGATGAGGTGGGGATAGGTCGAAAACAACTCATCCAATAGAATTTAGACAGGTTTGGGTACTTATATTAACCTTATCTTTAAGTATTAACTCTAAGTTAATTAGTTTCACTTTTACAATGTCTCTTTGTATTTTTATATAATATGGTTAATAAACTTACTATATAAATCCAAGCGACACCCAAGTGGTCCATTAATGATTAACCTATCATAATATAAGTCTTTTGGCCGAACCGTAGATTTTTAGGAATTTAATATCAATTAATAATATAATATTTGTTTTAAGAACTCTTTTATGTCAATTTTGACACTATTCAATAGTTGATTTTTGTGAAACTCATAACAGATTGATTACTTCGAAAAAAGTCCATTAAATCAATCCTAATATATCATATTAGCCTATAAAATTAGTTTAATTCATTAAAAGTTTCATATTATAATTATTTGGGTATTTATAAGATCAATTATTTTTATTTTTCACTATTTTAGTAATTACTGCATCATCATTGTGTCATAAATAAAATAAATTATTTAATGTCTAAAAATTATAAATAAAATATCATTATGTAGGAAATCTTTTTATCTTTCTAATGAATATTTATAATCGAAAATCCAACAGGTATAACCCTATGTAAAAATTGTTCTTCTAAAAGATGTAAGCTTATGCCATTTTTATTTTTATTTTAGCTTTATTAAAATAATGTGTCATTATCACTTACAAGTGGATCCATGGGGTCCCAAAATAGACCCAAAGATGCCCATGGTCGACCATGTATCAACCAATAGGGTTAAGACACGTTTTAGGGTAATTTAGTATTATTATAATATTATTTTTTAACCCTTATTTACCGGATTTACCCTTAACCATGGTAAATAAAATATTTACCGCAGTAATTATTCAAAATGTCTAAAAATAAAAGTTACCTATTTACACAATTTGAACATCCTGATTCCAAATATGGAATCCATTTTTCTAAATTCAAAACACAGAAGTGGCAGAAATTAATTTAAAATTAATTCCCGCTGTCAAAACAAAAAGCGTGTTTTTAAGAGATAATAACTACCAAAAGATTGACACTTGTTTATGTTCGGTTTAATTGTAAAATTATGTCCAATGACCAACATTATATTAAATAGTAAAACTATATTCTAAATATACTTTAAAACCACTCAAATTCATAATTTATCACTATTAATTATTTTGATTAAAAAAGTTGTTTTTAATTAAAATTTAGTAATTTTCACTATTCATCAAAATATGAAAATTATCATAAAAGTACCAAAATTTCACCTTAGGCTAAATTTGATATTCCGAATCCAAAAATTAAGTCCATTTTAAAATTTAAAATATATATAATTTCAAAAAGTAGGTATTACTATTCATAACAGCTAGTTTGATTGGTTACGGTGTGTTAGAACTCGAAGTTGCGTACAACACACGCTACTGTTTTATTCAAAGGAAAGCGTACCGTGGAAGCTTGGGATGTTTCATTTTAAATTTTTTTTGATGTCTCCATTTAGTCAAAAAGTTTAAAATATTGTATTTAAAAAGGTTTCACTATCAAAAGTTGATAAAAGTGCAATACTGAAAATGAATCTGTTCTTCCATTATGACTAAGAAACTCATAATATGGATTCTAAAATTATAAGGATTATTTAAAGTTTAAAATTTAGTTAATACTATTCATGACCTCTTTTAATGGCTTTTTTTTTGGCAAGTCATGGTGCAATTGAACTCAGTGTTGCGTGTAGTGCAAGTTATTGAATTATTTTGAAGAAATAACACACTATGAAATCTTGGGGTGTTAAACCATTTTAAAATAAAAGGATTTTTCTGAAAATAATCATGAAATATTGTAGAGTATTCTTAATTAAAATTAGGCGTTATAAAACCATAAAAATCCTTTCATGCAGTAAAAGATAAAAATAACATTCTCCTCGTACTTTTGTCGAAAAAGTCAAAGAGTTACTCGTGTGGTAAACAAAAGTAAGATTCCCTTCATAACATGTGGTAAAATTAAAAAATGGGAAAAATACATTAAAAATACATGAATAAATTTATAGAAAACAAGGACATGTATTTTAACAAAAACCCCAGAAAATACTTATGAATATACAATCTTGGATAAGAGCGAGATTGGAATAGTTATCCCTTACCTTAGGTCCGATATGCTTTGTATGTATCCGAACCTTCTGTATAATTATTTAAATAATGTAATTGACTTATTGCAGAATCATATTCATTGTTATGATATCATATATGGTTCACTTATGACTTTATATTACCCATTATTTTTTAAATTCATGTTAAAGAAGTGATTTGCGTAAAATCATTTTATTTATCATACATGTTTCGACTTGTTGTTATTGATATTATTATTACTAATATCATGATTTAATTACTTCCAAAATGTGAATCATGATTTATATATCATATATATTCAGTATATATATATATAATTGATAGATAAATGAAATGAAACACACTGTTCATGAAGACGGTAGGCCATACGTACGCATGAATGATGTTTTCCTTTCCTTATTAACATGAATGGAAGTAATTTGATAATATATATATATATATATATCAATATATCCAGTATCATTATCATGTCATATATTTCATTATTATTCATTATATATACATACCAATAATTCTTGAGGGGTTAACATGGAGGATGAATCTAATCGCGTTGTGGAGACGGTAATCCGTACGTACGCACGAGCGATGATATCGATCCCATATTTATTGAATGGAATTGGAGTGAATGATATAATATCTTAGTATCAGTATGATTTCATTATAATAATATGTAGTCATTCATTACACCATTATACCCATCCATGTAATTTGGTGGTGGAAAAATAGATTACACCACGGTGTGGAGACGGTATTCCGTACGTACGCACGCGCGGTGATTTCATTTTCCGTAGGATGGATAGAAGGTGAAATGAGGTTGTTTCATATTTATAATAACATATCAGTATATGAGGTATAATGATGTTATTAAATCATAATTAAACTTCTAAATAAGATAAATTATAAGAATAAAGATTCTTGAATGAATCGGTAGAAGGTATTACCACTATCTCGAAGTGCCTCCTTTGAACTTCCTCTTAGGGAACGAGAGTCAGTCTTTTGAGAAGACCTGTAACTCTATAATATTTCTTGGTAAGTGGGGAAATTAAATGGGCAGAGTTTGGTCAATATTCAAGGCTCAAAATGGTGTTATGAGGAGAGGGAGGAGGTTCCCTTTTATAAGGGAGGAGAGGGGCACCTTTGGAATTATAAGAAATATTAATTTATAATAAATTCCAAACCCAGTTAAAAACCTCAAAAATGACTTAAATACGAATATTAGATGCTATAGGGTTGTAATCTCATCATAAAATTAAATTTAGACATTCTGGGAATTTATTTTAAACCTTATCAATTTGATTTATCATTATTTAATCCATTAATTTTTTATGTGGTAAAAGATTATAAATTTTAAATTGTTATAAATAATTACTTATGTGTTGTGAATTTTCCATTATTGGATAATTTATAACATTTTATACCATTTAAATTTTAATTTATAATTTTTAAATATTTTTGTGATTTTTAAACAATTTTATATTATGTTATTTTTATAAAATAACAATAGTGTCGATTTTGACAATATTCATTTATTTGAATTTAAATAAAATCTACACAGAGGATATATTCGAAAAAAATGTTTAATAGATTTCTAACATGTCATATTCATATATAAAATTTGTTGAGAACATTAATTAGTTCATATAATGATTATTTTAATATTTATAATACATTTTATTTGGTATATCTGTTAATAAAATAATTACTACAACATTTTTGTATAATTATTTAATATACTTATTTGTTGCATAAAAATTTAAAATAAAATCCTATGATGAAGATAATTATAAAAACCTTCATAATAATATTCTTACATGAATTTATAATCCTAAAATCAAAACATTTAAATAGTTATATTTATTAAATTATCAAGGTGATATCTTTGACATCATTTATAATAAATTAATATAAATGTCGTAATTGGTTTTATAAGGCTCAAAATGGTCCAAAAATATTCCCTTGTATGATTAGGGTATATATATACTCTACCAATAATGTTTGTTAATGTTTATGGTCCTTTTAATAGCTATTGTTTTTTTAATAAAAATTATATTTTTGATTTTTTACTAAATAATCAATTTCTGCATCACTATTGTGACACCATTAATGACAATTATTTAATCCCTAAAAATACTAATTAAATTCTCATGATGTAGATTTTTTATTTAGTTTTTTGGAGACTATTTATTTTCTATGTTTCATGAAGTTTATCACTAATTTAAAATTATTATACTTATAAGATTTAAGAATGTGACATACTGTCACTTTCTTTGGTTTTAATAATAATTAAATTATTTCTGGGTAAAAAGTCCATAAAATAAATATAATCCGACCCTTAGGTGATATGGGTCGACTTTTATTCATCCAATATAATTTTTTCATTTTTTAGGATAGTTTTATAATCTTACGTTTACCCTTAATTACCAGATTTATCTTTAACTGAAGTAAATAAAAATTACCGTAGTTACTATTCGTAGTGCCCAAAAATAAAAAGTAGCATATTAACATATTTTTAAACTACTTATTACAAATATGGAACCATTTCTCAAAATTCAAAACATAGAATTTGCAGTAAGTAATTCAAAATTAATCCTCTAATTAAGAAAGAAAGTTTTAAAAGTTAAAACATTGCAAAGATTAAAATGATTTTACCTATGAATTCAATGTAAAATAAATTATAATTACATACATTATATTAAATGGTAAAAATATATTCTATTTATAATTTAAAACCATTCAATATTATAACTTAATGATATAAATTATTACTATGAAAAAAGATGTTTTTAATTAAAATATAGCGTGTTTTTATTATTCATTAAAATATGAAAGTTATCAGAATAATGTGAAAAATTTATCCAAAGTAAATTTTTATATCGTGATACCAAAGAATAATTTTATTTTTCCCAATTGAACTTATAATTTTTAAAAAATTAGATTTAATTTGGGTGCGCCATCAAAAGGCGACAAAACTGCATTTTTTGAAAAATACTTATTTTACCTGAAAATTTTATTTTGTTCACAGACCATGTTTTAGAGAATGTGTAAGATGAATAATAATTTTATGAAATTAAAAATGTAGTTAATACTATTCATAAAGGCTAGTCCATAACAATATTATAACAAAATATCATTGTTTAGTGAAACCAAATATTGTGTACTACACACGATATCGAGGAAGGTCGCAATTGCGTGTAACACAAGACAAGTCAGGGTTGCATTTAGTGAAAGACTCCTTCATTGTAGCATAAAACAAAAGACATTAATTAAATTAAAAATATTATTTTTCACAAAATCTCGGGGTGTTACATTCTACCCCCCTTTAAATGAATTTCTCCCTCGAAATTCGTCGGGGTTATAAATGGTTTATTACATGAGAGTTTATTTCATATAAACCCACATCATAAAAAGTAATACCAAAATTTCTATTTAAAAACTAATGAATGAAATTTAATGGTTACCCAAATTAACTAATCACTGGGTTTCCACAAGGGATTACATAGGTGAAAATATGGATATGGAAGAAAAATATAACTATCAAGTTCTAATGGAGAGTGGCAGGGGACATGGCTATGATAAAGCCAATAGTCACAAAGCCATAAATTTTTGAAGATCTAAGGGATCATATGATTCATTAGATATGAGGGAACTAGGAAAACATTTTTGGTTTCCAAGATCATTGCTCTAAAGTTGATGAATTAAGAAAAATACTTACATGATTTTGGTACATTTCACTATTGTTCATGCCTTGAACAATTTATACATCATCTCTTGAAGAAATGAAGTTGAATTTGGTATTCGTGAAGAGTTTGTAGATCATGTGATAGAATGATGGGTCATTCCATCTGTTTCAATCAAAAAGATAGAAAAAGTTATCAAATATACATAAGTACATTTATGGTGAGGTTAATCATATATGATTCCAAAAATTAATTTATACATCAATCTATCATAACACTTAATAAAATAAAAATAGTTTCTACTAACCAAGGACTTCCTGTAAGCCAGTGGTATGTAATAAAGGGTTGTCGCACTTCGGTTGTGGGTTTGATTCTCGCAAACTTGTTTGACGCGATGGGTTATCGCCCATCCTGCAAGTTGTCCCTTTTTTATACGACACTATTATAACATTCCATCAATAATATAGAAAAAAGTTCTAGACTTAAACAATACCAACTTATGTCCAACATAATTCATTCCAATCGTTAGTCTTATCTAAAATACTTCTGTCCAAGATCATAGTATAAAGAAAACAATTACTAGAAATGTCATCTTCCGATCATGTGAATACCATCATTTATCCCCCATATATCATTTGATATATCTTGTTGGAAACAATACAAACATTTTAATACCTTAATCATGTATTCTTGTGGAACATAAATTACCATAAAACCTTATTAAAACCATGAATGTTATCAAAAGTTAACTCCTTCCACATACCAAAATACCAAAAATTCTATATACTCAAACCATGATAACACATTGTCCTTACATCAGTCATGAGCTCAATAATACTATCAAACATCTCATTATCTCCTTATCCCTTCATTATGCGCATATCATCTACATTCGAAAAATATTACAGTCACTTCTCATGGTTACTGGTACCATATAATTATTGAAAACCAATACATAGATATTCAAAATTTCCACAATGCCAAAAATGTAATTCAACTATCCCATTACATAAACACTTAATAATTACACAACATCATTTTCAAACTCAACATCAAAAATAGTGATCGCATGTGACTTCCCTTTATCCTTTGCCTTAAGTTGTTGTTCACGTTGATCTTCATTAACCCTTGGATTAGGGCATTGATTAACATAATGCCCCATTTCCTTTCACTTGAATCATTGAAGTGTCGGTGGTGCGTTCTCTGTAGTATTTTCATTATTCACATCATTAGCAACCATTTTTCCATTACATCGAGACTCAGCTGCTCGATGACCTTCTTTTCCACACTTAAAACTTTTTCTAGTCCCTTTAAGACAATCTCCACCATGATTCATTCCACTCATTGAGCATAAATAAACATTCATCTTCTTTTCACCATTATTATTAGATTTGTCCTTGAACTCCATCATTCATTTCTTATCAAAACCATGAGATGGATATGTTACACCAACTTCCAGTTCTACCTTGATAGCACAACGCACAATTTCTTCATAGCTACTGAAGTATCTTATAGGTAATGCCCTTCGAAGACTTGTTTTAAATCCACTGAAGAATCGATCAACTTTACTTTCAGGTTGGATGATAAATCTAGATGCATACCTTGCATGCCTTGTAAAACTTGCTTCATATATAACAACAGATTCATCATACTTTTTCTTAAGCTCAAGGAAATCCTTTCCCATCTTTGTTCGACGTATACGAGTGAAGTACTTATTGAAAAATAAGTTCTTGAACTCATCCCATTCCATGGATTTAATTTCATATCGAGGCCTCGTATTCTTAATTATAGGCCACCATTGATCTGATTAACCTTCTAAATGGTAAATATCTAGATTTAATTTTTCATGGTCCAAACAGCAAAGTACGGAAAATAACTTTTCAATGGTACTGATCCATTGTTCGGCAAAAGTGGATCAGAAGACCCACTGAAAGAAGGTGGACGTTGCCTCATGAAGAACTCAATAGAATATTGTTCCTTTCTCTACTCATTTAGAAGTCCAGAATGATTCATAGCTTGTGCAAGTATAGAAATAAGATTTTTCACTCCATCTTCTATCACATTTGGCTATTCAAGAGGACAATCATTGCATTGTCCATACATTGATCAACACAGTTCCTTCGGGTTCCAGCCATCATCTAAAACCCAAAAAGAATAGTGTGAGAGGGAAAAATCATGCTAGGGAAAACAACACAATAAAAGGGGATTACCATAAATACATAACATCTTAGGGTTAATTCTAATATTGTTACCATAATTCTAGGACTATAACCTATACATATACTTATCCTTAGGGACATCCCTAGACATACCTTAGAAATATCTCTAGGTATTTCACTAATTTTTTCGCATCCTTGTTTGCAAAGGATAACTAAACATTTCCTCTGATACCAACTGTAGAAACCCAAAGATTGATGTGCATACACATTAAATTACTCTTGCGTAATATCTAATACATTAAAAAAATATACTCCAAAGGACCGTAATAGTTTAGTGTCTTTGGAATCTTGGAATATAAACTTCTGATCGTGTTGAAAGATTTTTAACATCTCCAATAACATTCTTCCTTTGTTTTATTACAGAAAACATTTCTTTATATCCTGGGGAAAAGAAAACATAAAAAGGGTGAGATCCAATTCTTAGTAAGGGAAACATATAGAACATAAAACAATTCATAAACATTTGAAAGCAAAAACTTGTATATAAAATTTAAACATCAAAATCATGAGCAAAGACATAAATCATGGAAGTACGTAAGGCATGTATCATAATGCAACATCAATCTTGATAAAATAAGATGGGAATGAATCATGTAATTGTGGAAACCATTCATCACGTGTTATGATTTCCATAGTAGCCAAGGCATTGCTGTCAAGACCATCTTAGTGGACAAAGTCCCTTTATGAATTGAGTTCACTCATCGTTCCAGTCCTATATCACTAAACCGGATTAACTTACGTTCCAACCATGTATATCTCATGAGATATAAATCATTACCCAATGCATTTGTGGGAGATATTGGTCCCACCCATCTCATAACGAAATCATTCTTACATGTGCCACAAAATAAACTTAAAACATTCATCATAACCCAAAGATTAAAATGGGTTTCATAAACATCATCCCATAATCACATAATACATTAAAAAAATTGATATTTCATCATAAGTAAAGTGAAACAGTGTAAATCATTGATACATTATACTTGAAACATACACATATGAAATAATTTCATATTAGATGTAAAATTGATTTGACAAAACACTTGAAATGAATTCATGAGGAATTTATCCTTTCTTCTTCAAAAGCATTTTATTTTCACAAAATGACATGAAATTTTAAAATAAAAGGATTTTGTTGAAAATAGTCCTGAGATCTTGTAGAGTATGCTTAATGAAAATTAGGCGTTATAAATTTTTAAAAATTCTTTCATGCCGTATAAGTTAAAAATAACATTATCCTCGTACTTTTGTCGGAAAAGTCAAAAAGTTACTCATTTGGTAATCAAAAGTAAGATTCCTTTCTTAACATGTGTAAAATTTTAAAAAGGGTAAAAATACATTAAATATACCTGAAAAAAAATTAGAAAACAGAGGCATGGATGATAAAAAAAACCCTAGTAAATACTTGCGAATAAACAATCTCGGATAAGTGCGGGATTGGAATAGTTATCCCTTACATTAGGTCCGATATGCTTCGTACGTATCCAAAACTCCTATATAAAGATTTAAATAATTTCATTGACTTATTACAGAATCATATTCATTATTATGCTATCATATATGGTTCACTTATGACTTTATATTACCCATTTTTTTGAAAATTGATGTTAAAGCAATGTTTTGGGTAAAATCGTTTTATTTATCTTACATGTTTGGACTTGTTTTCCTTGATATTATTATTACTTATATCATGATTTAATTACTTCCAGATTGTGAATCATGATTTATATATCATATATATTCAGTATATATATATATATATAATTGATAGATAAATGAAATGAAACACACTGTTCATGGAGACAGTAGGCCGTACGTACGCATGAATGCTGTTTTCCTTTCCTTATTGACTTGAATGGAAGTTAGTAGATGACATATATAAATATATATATACATAAAGCCAGTAGCATTATCATATCGTATATTTCATTATTATTCATTATATATACTTAATAATCATTCTTGAGTGGTTAACATGGAGAATGAATCTCATCACGTTGTGGAGACGGTAATCCGTACGTAGGCACGAGCGATGATATAATTCCCATATTTATTGAATAGAATTGGAGTGAATGATATAAGATCATAGAATTAGTATGATGTTATAAAAATCATATTTAGTTATTCCTTACACCATTATACCCATCCATGTAAGGTGGTGGTGGAAAAACAGATTACACCACGATGTGGAGACGGTATTCCGTACGTACACACGCACGGTGATTTCATTTTCCATAGGATTGATAGAAGGTGAAACGAGCTTGTTTCATATTTATAATAACATATAATTATATTATGGATACTGATGTTATTACATCATAATGAATCCACTAAATAAGAGGAAGTATTATAAGAAAGAATCTTGAATGAATCGGTAGAAGGTATTACCTCTTTATTGAAGTGCCTCCTTTGAACTTCCTCTTAGGGCACTATAGACTGTCTTTTGAGAAGACCAGTAACTCTATAAGGTTTCTAGGTAAGTGAAATGGGCAGATATTTTCCAATCATCAAGTCTCAAAATGGTGTGAGTAGGAGAGGGAGGAGGTGCCCTTTTATAAGGGAGGAGAGAGGCACCCTTGGAATTGTAAGAAGTATTAATTTATAATAATTTCCAACCCCACATAAAAACCTCCAAAAATGGCTTAAATCTGAATATGAGATTATATAGGGTTGTAATATCATCATACAATAATATTTACATGTTGGGAATTTATTTTAAACCCTATCAATTTAATTTATCATTATTTAATCTATTTAATTTTATTTGTTGTAAAATATTATAAATTTTAAATTGTTATAAATAATTACTTATGTGTTTTGAATTATCCATAATTAGATAATTTATTAAATTTTTGACCATATAATGTTTAATTCATAATTTTTAAATATTTTTGTGATTTTTAAACAATTTTATATTATGTTATTTTTATAAAATAACAATAGTGTCAATTTTGAAACTATTCATTTATTTGAATTTAAATAAAATCCACACAGAGGATATATTCGAAATAAAATGTTTAATAGATTCCTAACATGTCATATTCATCTAGAAAATTTGTTGAGGACATTAATTAGTTCATATATTGTTTATTTTAATATTTATAAAACCTTTTATTTGGTATATATCTTAATAAAATAATTACTACAACATTTTTGTATAATTATTTAATGTACTTATTTGTAGCATAAAAAATTAAAATAAAATACTATAATAAATATAAATATAATACCTTTCATAATAATATTTTTACGTGAATTTATCATCTTAAAATCAAAACATTTAAATTGTTATATTAATTAAATTATCAAGGTGAAGTCTTTGACATCATTTAAATTAAAATAATATAAATGTCATAATTGGTTTTACATGGATCCAAATGGTCCAAAAATCGACCCTTGTATGTTTATCGTATATATATACGCGATAAATAATGTTTGGTCAAGTTTCCGATTATTTTAATAGGTATTGTTATATTAATAAAAACAATATTATTGATTTTTTACTAAATAAACAATTTCGGCATCACTATTGTGTCCCCATTAATGAAAATTATTTAATACCTAAGAATTATAAATAAATTCTCATGATGTAGAAAATTTTGTTAGTTTTCTAGAGACTATTCATGTTTAATGGTTCATGAAGTTTATAACTAAATTAAAATTATTATACTTATAAGATATAAGAAAGTGACATGTCGTCACTTTCTTTGGTTTTAATAATAATTAAATTATTTTTATGGTAAAAAGTACATAAAATGAATCTAATTTGATCCATAGGTGATATGGGTCGACTTTTAGTCATCAGAGATAATTTTGGGATATGTTAGGGAAATTTTATAATCTTAGGGTTACCCTTAATTACCCGATTTATCTTTAACTGAAGTAAATAAAAATTACCGTAGTTACTATTCATAGTGCCCAAAAATAAAGAGTTGCCTATTAAAATAATTTGGACCTACTTATTCCAAATATGGAATCCATTTTTCAAAATTCAAAACAAAGAAGTTGCAGTGATTAATTTAAAAATAATCCCGCTATTAAGAAAACGAGTTTTAAAAGTTAAAACATTGCAAACGATTGAATTGATTTTTCCTATGAATTCAGTGTAAGATAAATGCTAATGACATACATTATATTAAATGGTAAAAATATATTCTATTTATACTTTAAAACCATTAAATATTATAATTTAACCATATAAATTATTTCGATGATAAAAGTTGTATTTAATTAAAATATAGCGTCTTTTTACTATTTATTAAAGTGTGAAAGTTATCAGAATAATATGAAAATTTTATCCAAATTAAATTTTTATATCCTGATTCCAAAGAAGAATTTTATTTTGTCAAATTTTACTTATAAACATGTCAAAAACTATATTTAATGGGGGTGCGGCATCAAAAGGCGGAAAAAATGCATCTTAAAAAATACTTATTTTACCTGAAAATTTTATTTTGTTCACTTACCATGTTTTAGAGAATGAGTAAAATGAATACTAATGTTATAAAATTCAAAATATAGTTAATACTATTCATAACGGCTAGTCCATAATAATATTATAACAATATATTGTTTTTTTTGAAACCCAGTATTGCGTACTACACGCTATCAAGGAAGGTCGTGATTGCATGTAATGGAAGCCAAGTCAGGGTTGCGTGTTGTGAAAGACTCCTTAGTTGTAGAGTACAAAAAATATATTAATGAAATTAAATGGAATATTTTTCATAAAATCATGGGGTGTTACATGAAAAATGAACAATAATTAATAAAAATGTATAATATCTAAATAAATTAAATATTCTTGTAATCAATTTAGAAATAGTTGGTTCTAGGACATGACTCCCAACAATTTTCACCACCTCAATTAATCAATAGGCATGCCGCATTTGGAGATCTAGAGTCACATGAGACCCACAATATAATAAAACAGTCCCACAAAGAATAAAACCATCTAAAAAATAGGAAATTTCGATATATAAACAAATGGATAGAGTAACAGACATGCATACATATAAAGACACACACACACACACAAATATAAAGAAATACGTACACATTGACAGGATATGTTAATTGATATCCATCTATCCATTCATCCATGCATGCATAGTTACATGCTGCATACATAAATCATTCCATCCTTTCAAATAAATATTCATACATGTGTCAATTCATATATATATATATATTCATCCATCCATGAATCCATTTATCCATCCATGAATCCATCAATCAATCCATACATCAATCTCTCCATCCATCCATGAATTCATCTATACACATATCCAAGGTTTTACACAACAATCACTAAATGTTTCCATATTTGTATCCATCCATGAATCAATTCATACATGCATCCATCCATTCATACATGTCTCCATTTTTCAAATATGTATACATCTATGCATGTTTTCATGAATGTATCCATCCATACATGCATATATCCATACACCCATCCAACCACACATGCATGCATACCAGAATGATTACATACATACATGTATTCATGCCTCCATCTATGTTTTCTAACATACAAATATGAATATTTTCATCCGTACAATCTTTAATACCAGAGTTCATGTATAAATTCATTAGTATATACTTACATCAATCCATCAACACATATGTAAATACATGTATTATTTTACGAATTCAACCATGCTTCCATTATTAGTACATCCACATTTCCTTAAATATATGACATGATATGACAATGGAAATGGGTAGTTGATACATGAAATGAATTATTGAAAAGACATGTAATGAAATCTCATTAACATGATTTACAAAACACATCGATACATGAGATCATGATTGGATTTATGAACATGGATTGAATGAACGGTTGAAAAAATGAACAAATTAGAAAGCCATTATATAGAACGATAGATGGATTGACTTGATGACAGACTGATGAATGATTTGATGCATGCATGTATGGATAAATTAATTTTTGGTGGATTTTATTTAATGTAAGATATAAAAATGGATGGATGGGTAAATGGTCTGAATGGTTGATGAATGGAGGGACGAATGGATAGATGTAGGATAAATGAATGTTCAGAAAGATTAAGAAACTGATGGATTAACAAAAAAATTTATAGATGGGTAAAAGGATGAACTATGGGTACTAATTACTAGAAGGATTAATGAATATAAACAATATTTTATTGAAATATTTGTTTTAAGATATAAACATAGATAAATGGATGGTTGAATAGACAGATGTGCTAGATTGTGAATGGTGGGATGAACGGAGGGATCAATGAACTGATGAATGAGAGGATATAAAGACCACAAAATGGGAAGAAATGTTGATAGATAGATGAAAAAACATCTTGATAGGAAGATTCATAGAGATAGGCAGATGCACAAAAACACAAACACTCACAAGTATATATACAAACAAGCATACATATGGATAGAATGATAGAATGATAAATGGACGAATAAATGTTAAAAATGGAATGATGAAAAACAAATTGAAGATTTATTAAAATATAAATAGAAAAGACACGCACATATGGGAATATTGATGGAAACACTAACAGATAAAGTAACATATTTGTAGATATATGAGGATAGGAAAAAATTCATTTGAAGAACACAAACTCGTAGATAGATAAATAGACTATTGGGTTGATATATGAGTACCCATAAATTTATATGGAGAGAAATCACAATAATATACAATGAAATAATAATAAATATACAAAAAGGTGAAAAAAATCACACACACATTCCACCAAATAGATTCACTGAGAATGAACAAATATATAATTATGCACGTGCGTGGGAACCCATATAGAATAACTAAGAGATTGAAAGTTATATGAAGAGGGAGAGAAATTCTGACATTCATGAACACATTGGTGACAATATACCATGTTTAATTTATTAATGGTGGAAAAATGAATTTATTCACAAATGGATTGATAAATTATTTGACTAACTAACGAATTGATAGATAGGTTGGTGGAATGAATAAATAGTCTGATCAATTAACTAAAATACAAGATAAAAAATATAATAATAGACACATGCATAAAAATTGACAAATATAGACTTTCAAAGTCCTATATATTTAAAAAAAATAAAAAGACACATAGATATACTAACTCACAAAAAAAGACTTTTAGGGAGGTAAAAAAATATAAAATTTCATAGATATATACATATACATATAAAACTCATATAAATAACAGATACAATGTTACAAAAAGACATAAAAAGACACCATCAAAGAGAATGTCATATATATATACACATACAAACTGATAGTAATTTAGGAGGGTTATAGTTATTATAGGACCATGGATGGTAGATCTATAACTGTATGGTGGCCTAGGGTGAATATGTGTTGATCCTAGGGGGTCCATGGAGGATATAATGGGATCAAGTGTGGGATCTATAGATATTTAAAAGGGGGACTGATGGAGGTGTCTATACTAAGGTGTCTTCTCCATAGAGATCCAGGTTTTCCATACAATGATATTTACTCTTTTAAAATTAATATTTAATAAATTATAATAACACATACCTGGGGGAAGTAATAAATTACTATATTTGGAGGCAATGTAGATAGTATTCTGATTTGGTGAATGGTATTCAACATATCCAAATAAATATATTACCCTTTTGTACTAAAAACCCCCTAATTAAACCATTCTTCATAACATGGGGAAAGGAAACATAAGAAAGGGTAATCTCACATGATTAGTAAGGGTAAATAAGGTATATATGTAATAATAACATGAATAAAGAGTATTATAACATGGGAATAAAATTTTAAAACCATACCCTACATATCAAATATCATAATCTTGAGCAATGAATAAAATATTAGTTGTTCATAAGTAATGAATCATAATGGAATTAAAGAACATGTTCCATGAGAGCATAAAATTGTAATAAGGCAAAAAATTATACTAGAAAAATAAGAATATAAAATCATTTCCATAGGGATTAAGGATCACTTCCAAATCCATCATAGTGTAATGGGATCACTCCGCAAACTGTCTTCATATTCAAGGACCACTCCCAAGACCTTCATAAAAGAAAAATCACTATACTAAACTGGGTTCACACACTATTCTAGAATTTTTAATACAATGTGATATAAATCCTTACCCAATGAATTGTAAGGTGATATGATTCCCCCCAGTAACATAATGAAAATTATATTTTCTTTTACCATAAATCATAAAACAATCATGAGATCAAAACCCATGAAATGAAATGGGTTTCAAATAAAATTTCATGTCATAACAAATGGATATGTGATATGTCTTCTAATAATTCTCTAATTTCAACATTCCATATCCCATTAAAAGAATATAGTGTCAAAGGAGTTATTTCATTGAATAATCAATTGAAGAGAAACAAGTTTCATAAACATCACGACATCATAAACATAAACCATTGAAGGAAATATTAAATATAGATTCAATGGATCATAAACCAATTAAATGATAAGTAACCTCATAGGATGTCATATTATATTGAGAATGATATTGAAAGAAAAATAAATTAGAGAATTTCTTGAGGAATGAAGGATTTTGTTCAAAATCTAATTTCAAAACTAATTTTTTAAAATCATTTTCAACAAAAATGAAAATTAAAAATTTATAAATGAAGATTTAAAATAATTTATAACATTTATGGAGAGAATAAACTTTACACAATAAAACACTTTTTGAAACATATTTCATTTTAAAATTTATTTTCATTGAAAATATCCTTGAAATCATTTAAACTACTCTTTAAAAATCATTTAAAACAACTATGGATAGAAATTAAATTTTCCAATTATTTTTTTAATTATAATATATGTTTAAAATGATTTTATTTTAAATAAAACTTGAAAAAACATAATGTATTATTCAAATAATGTAATTTTCATGATGGTGGTAAATTTTATTCATGACGTATATGTTAAAACAATGATTCTTTTCACATTTTTTTTAAAGAAAAAAGAGTATTATTCTGAAAAATAAATTAAGATTTCCTTATGATTTTTTTTAAAAAATTATAAAATTATAAAATTTATATTAAGTAAATAAACATAAAATGTTAAAAAACATTGTAATCAATTTTATAAAACATGGTGATGGAACAAAAAAAAGACTGAAAATATGAATTTTATAAAAAAAATATTTTAAAATTATTAAATACATGATGATAGAATAATGTCTAGAAAAAATATTATTCTAATTTAATAAAATAGTAGAATAAAAGTAATCCATTCCATGATAGATGGATAATAACATATGATTATCATAAATATCGTCCTAAATAATCGTGATAATTGATGAGATTGTTACATAATATCATTTCCACATCGGTAACATGGAAACGCAATACCCATGATGGCATATCATTATATTAAACATAAAATATCATGATCATTAACAAATTCATTATATTATATGTAATATGATATTTATATAAATAACACAAAAGAAATGAGTAGTGACTTTTTGTTTGTCTCTACGAAATAAAAGTGGGACTAGAAATCATTTACTATAAGTCATGAATTCTTTATTACAAAATAAAAAATTATTTATAATAAATAAATATTTATTATAAATATGTAGAAAAACAAAATAATTAATATATAATACCATATATTATTTCATTATGTATTTTTATTCCCTGCTTTGTTAATAGTTCTGTGTTAAATTTATGATTCATGTAATAACAGCTTTGTTTTCCATATATGTTTTGATTTATTATTTTGCATGAAAAAACCATGATTATAGCTTCATAATATATAAAATAATAATAATGGCATAATTATCATTTATTCTTCAATAATACTTTTAAAACCAATTCTTTTAGCTGGTTCTGAGAAATGATGTATGTTACGATCATGGAGACGATATGTCTTACGTACTCATGAGTATCATTTTGATTTTTCAATGATCATTATGGAAAGGAGGTAAGTAATATATTATCAATTAAAAGATATAATAACTTAATAATTATATTTATTATTTATAAAAAAAATAATAATACATTTTATCCATGTTGTTTGGTGATGAAAAGAGTGTCACATCACATATTGAAGGTAGTAGTCCATAAGAACACAAATGATGTTATCATATTTTAGTGAGCGAACAAGTATGAAAAGATGATATATTATCATTTATGAATGATAATTTTTTCATTAATATGATAATTAATTATCCTTTATCATATATATATATAAATTTCAACCATATTATCTACCTTTTAAACCATTAATGAAAATTAATTGCATCAACTTGTGAGGTCGTAGTCCATCGTACACACAAGTGACATTATCATATTCCAATTTAAATAGAAATAAAAAGGGTATATATGATAAAATGACTCCTTATGTATAATTATTTTTTAAATACCATATGTAGACACTTTATATCCATCATTATACTGATCCATGATTATTGGTAATGGAAAAATGAATGAAATTTGTTCGTGAGGCGGTAGTCCTCCATACACATGAATGATGATTTCATAACCCATTAGATGGATGTTGAGAATCTTTTAGGTTATTAAGTTGACATAAGAACATATAAATATATTTATCATACCAAGTTTTTTATATCATCTTGTTTTAATAATAATTTAAGTACATAGTGGAAGAAATAAAATAAAACTCTCATTATATAACATTACCTCTTCTTCATGTAAGCTCCTTTGATTTAAACCAAAATATTTTATTTGTTGAATTCATTCCCAAAATAAGTCATATATAATGGGATTACTAGTGTTGGGATCTGATATTTTCACCTAGTTTCTGATCCTAAATGGTTTTAATGTGATCCGAAGAGAGGAGAGTGTGTGGCCTTCTATAAGTGACTTGAGTTTAACACTTTTAATTTTTTGAATTGACAAATATTTAGCCGCATTTTTCTCATTCCAGAAGACCAAATATTGGAGTATTATAGATCCTAATACATTATAAGGACTAAATATGTCCAACAATTATATTTTAGACACGTTTGTATGTAATTTTAATCCATATCATTTTTGTTTAACAACAAATAAATACATTTTTACATGAAACATTGTAAATAATTTTTACTATTTTAACAAATAAATTTGGTCAGAAATTAATATAAAAATGTTATAAAACAAAATTTTTCTGATAAAATAAATTGAATACATTTTTCTAAATTCCATTTACACGAGTGTAAAATTTTAATTTTAAAATTTGTCTCATGGATGCAATGAGAGAGCTGGTTTTCAACAAAACAAAATGTTCAAAATTTTTAGATGTTTTTATAAAAGTATTCAGAATAAATTTTTTTACACTGAAAAAATTTATTAATATATATATATATATATATATATATATTTAGTTTTACGTTAAAAAACTAAAATATTGTTTTTTAACAAATATTTTAAATGAAAATGGATTTTTCATTTACAATTCAATATTTTTCATTATTAATAAAAAAAAATTAATCTCATTCAAAAATAATAAAAACTAACCATAATAATAAAATTTGTGATTATATAAAAATTTATTTTCATTTTTTAATTAAATTTTATAAAAACTGACAAAAATAAATTTAAAACAAATTCGAGAGGCGTAATGAAAAAATGGATTTTCCAAAATCACATTTTTCATGCATAAGATGATTTTATATTAAAATTATATATATATATATATATTATCATTGTTTGAATCATAGTTAAAATTTATTTATATATAATCTATAAATTTTATTAAAGAAATTCCTCAATAATAATTGTTTTATTTAAATAAAATGGTAATCCATTATGAAATTTAAAACAATTTTCATAATAAAAGACTTGTTTAAGCCTAAAAACAAACTTATTCTAAAATCCAAAAATAAAGTTGATACAAAATTAATTATTTGAATTATAAATTAATAAATAACACACATTATTCATTAAAACATAATTGATATTTTTTATTAATAATTTAATGATATTAATTTATAGGTTTTAAAAAAAATTATTTTTCCCCTTTAGTGAAGAATCAATATTTTATGAAAAATAAAACAAATTCACTATAATAAAATATTGATATGCTGATTTCCAATACAAATTTAATTTTATCAAATAAATTCCCTAAAATACCATTTATGTAATTATATAATTTTTTAATATAAACAGTAAAATTCATTTTTTATGAAAACATATTTCTAAAAAACATAGTTAGATTACTAAAAATTGATGAATTATTTACTAATAATTCATATATAAATTTATATTGAGTATGAAATTTATATGTATATTTCATAATTTAGTTTATACTATTATTGACCACAAACTTAAAAAATTATTTAAAATAATATTATTTCATGGTTCACTAATTCTTGGTGTCATGTGTCATACACATTACCAAAGAAACACTTTTTTACCAATAATAATGATATCTAAATAATTTAAATTAATTTGAAAAAAAATCAGAAAACATATTGATGTTACGTTTTACCTCCCCCCCTTAAATGATTTTTATAATTGAAATACATATTTCTCTTCAGAGGCATAACATATTAAAATTCCTTCAAAATCATAGAAAATAATAATAAAAAATACCTCAAAAAGACAAATTTGGAAACATTATGGTTTCCTAGAGAAACTCATAACTAGGATTCCACATAGTAGAACATATGTTGTAGGTGAAAATTTTTTCATTCAAGAAATGTATAAATAATTATAGAATGATAAAGATCATTGATCACAAGGATTTATTAATCAAGAGAATGTTAACAACCACAATACTAGAACCCAATGATTTGTGAAGAGGGACATTCATATCATAAAAACTATTGATAATAGGAAAAAATTTACTTCAAGATATTTTTCCAACATTTGAGGAATTTTCCCATGAATATATACTAACTTGATTTCATTTCATTTCATAAGAAAAATATTACCCATCGGTTGTGCCATGATTAATTTCCAATTCATCAAATACTCCAAGAAATGTAGGTGAATTTATTATATAAAATCCACTAATAGATCATCATATCAATTAATTAAATGAAAAGTCATTCTTTCTATATTCAGTATTAATTACAAAAAATTGGTTATCACAATGTATCTAATATTAATAAATATTCATATTGTTATATAATACGTTAATATATAAAACATAATCTAAACAACATCATAAGTGATTTAATAAATGGTTAACCTTATAAACCTTCGAAAATTATAAATTTATAAATAAGGTCACTATATTTCAAAAAATAAAAAAAACTTTAATCCCGATATATTATAGTGTTGCTTTATATTTTCGGATACCAATCATGTGAATACATTCATAATGTGCTTACAAAAAACATGGCAATAACCATAATTAAAATAAAAAATTATTGGAAACATAAATTATTCCTCATTCCTTATATAAAACAATGATTATTTCACATATTACCAAAATCAAGAAATTTTTTAAAACTCCATCGATGATAACGTAAACCACTTTTTAAAAAAATCATGAATCAGTTCTAATGTAATATTTACTTTCTAATTTACTTATTCCCATCCAAGATCAATTTTTCCAAACATCATTATCTGAGCATCTAGATTAGATTATGGGTTATCTTACTATAATAAAAATATCACTTTTCCATTAAATCCATTTTCTTTCCCATCAGTGCCATCTTCTAAATATTTTTTATATCCATAATTAAAAATTTATAATGAAAAATGATAATATATTTCATGATTCATATAACATAATTCTTGAATTTTTATACAAAATCACAACAATCATTCTATGTCATTGTCAAGCCATTAAATAAGATTCATCATCTTATTCCTTAATACCTTCTCTATTTAATATTTAATTTGTAGTCTCCTCCTTGTTAGCAATATAACAATAAGCACTACTAACTTTATGATTCATTTCATGTGTTGTCCCCCCTTGGACATCAATTGTCATAATTCCCATACATTCCACATTTACAAATCTGATAATTTCCTAATACATTCGGGAGACCAATATTCTAATCCATTTAATTTACCAATCATTTCATTTTTCTCTTACACTTACTTGATTTGGGTCATTATCTTCTAAAACAACAACTTATCATTCCTCTAATACATTCAATTGAGTGCTCTTACCACATTCCCGATATATTGGAAACTGGATCTTCTCTTATTTGGGGTCACTACAACCTAAACTCCCAATTAACTCTATTTATTTCTTCTTTGGTGAGTCTGATTATTGGTCAAGGAGCACAATATTAACCATTCATTATGATAGCAGATTATTCATTATAATTATATCCTTTATTCTATTCATCACCCCATTTAGCTTCTTATTAGAAAAAGTTCCATCATATTCATTTTTGTCCTAGTTTTTTCAAGGTCCCAGTATTGAATAAATAAAAAAGTCATAGTTTGAACAATGATAAATTGAGTGGGAGACCAAACAATCACGAAAATAAATTATAGGATTTCTAAATAAAGATTCATTATTTTTATTCTATGACACCATTAGTTTATCCCAGTCTATTCACAGTCATCATATATTTAAAACCATTGTGATAGTCTGTAACGTGTTTGTGAATTTCCAATAGATTTTCCCTAGGAGTGTCATACCAATTGTGTAACAAGGCCATTTGTTGTTCACCAGGTGATGATCAAGACTAGATAAATGGGTCCTTTGTGGATATATTACACCAAATAAATTATGTTCCGAAGATACATGAATATTTAGTATACCTACATGGATATAATTTCATAGAAACCTATTTATCAATCCTTTTAATAAAATTTGAACATTTTCCTATACATTTACTAATTCATATAACAATCCTTAATGTAACCTTTATCATATCCTAACTAACATACTATTGTATCTATCTAATGATTTCTCATCATTATTTCCAAATGTTAGAAAAATATTTTCTCATATACCAACTATAGAATCAAAGTAATTTTTATATATATATTACATCTTTTAAGATTAAAATTTAGTAAATTACAAAATAACATTCCTAAGAACTATAATATTTTAGTTTAATTGTAGAATAGGTATAGATTCATAAAATTTGGGGAAAAAATTCCAATATATCCCCTAAATATCATCCCCATTAAATGAATTTACAGAAATACCCTACATAAAACCACTCTTCATAAACTAAAAAAAGAAACAAAATAAAGGTTGAGTTTAGGTGCCCGATAAGCATAAACAAGGTTATACATAAGTATAACATGAACATAAGACTATGAGAACATGATCATACTATTTAATAATTATACCATGCATATCAATGATAATAATATTGATCCATGGAATATAGATTGGAATTTTATATGAAATGAATCATAAGTTATTGAAATAACATGATATATTAGGCCATAACAATGGAATAATTCCAAAAAACTAAGTAATATACATAAGAAATAAAATCATTTACATATTTTTCGAGGATCACTACCAATGATATCATAGTGGAATGATTTCACTCCTCAAACCATCATAATAGTCATTTTTCATTCCCAAGACCATCATGGCAGACCAAGTCCCTTACCAAACAAAGTTCACTCCCCATTATTATACAATCTATACCATAAGATAGAAATATTTACCAATGCCTTGGTGGGAGATTTATTTCACACCCTTCACATAATTAAAATTATATGAATGGTTTCCAAATAAACATACACCATTAATTATATCATCACCCATGAAATAAAATATATTTTATAAACATTTTACGATATCATAACTATTATGCCCACTAGTCAAATACCCAGAGAGTGGGTGAATTAGGGTATGAATGATTAATAATATTTACCCATTATACTTTGTTTAGTAGTTAATAAAATAACACTTATCTATTTCTAATAAAAAAATGTATGAAAAAAAAGTAATCATGCACAGGAAACTACAAATTTACTTGGTTCACCCTCAATGGGAAACATCCAAGGAATATACAATGGTAATGTGCTGATGTAAAAAATCTACTAAAGCTCACAAAAATTTTCATCATTTGGGTTAGATCAATTTTATTATGTGCCTCACTGCCTTTACGATGTTATGGATTAACTCACTAATTCCTAATGGGTCACTTCATATTTCTCCTTCTCTGGCTCACTACTGGTGGGAAAAAATCATTGTCGTCCTCTTTCATTGCTTACTTCTCTTGGTAGGGATCCACATAGAATATATGGACTTGTAGGTCACCTCAATCGCATGAATGGATGTTTCCTCAACTAAATATTGACGAAATGGTGAAGTTACACTATCATCCAATTGATTAGTATCAATTTACAATATAACTAATGAGAAACGACAATATTTAGTGTTACTCTTGGGTGACTTGCTTTCACATTCAATTCCTTTCTTGTAATATGTTAATTTTCTTGAAAAATGAACTGGAGGGAAAATTTATAAATTCAAAGAACTCTATACTTTCGTTCCATTCCCTTTTGACATGAATTTATTCCTCAAATGAATGTCATATCTTATCTTCAACTCCCTTATTATTTTCTCTTCTTACACGCAACTCACTACTTCAGCACAACTACCTTCATGAATGAAACTCAATAATTGTGTGATTCAGAACTCTAATTATCTATAGGTGTTTATCTTAATCATATAATTGGTTATAATCCTATTTTTATGATTTTTTTACAACCCTAAAAGCAACTCGTGAAACTACCCATGAGTGTGAAGCCATCATTTGTGCAAGTCTTATTTGTGCAAACTCGCTATTAGCACAATAGCATAACATGCATTAAATTAATTCCTTCTACATATATTGATTTAATTACCTTAAAATATGGATTTTATGCAACCACCCAAACCTCAAAAAAACATTAACTCCACTTCCTTTTCCAAAAACACTTTTCTCCATTCTCCAATTTTTGGACCCAAAAATTAGGCAAACATAGGGAATGATTCCACCTTGTATATGATCTTTTTGTACCACCTCCATAGAAACCATTTCTTATTAATGGTTCTTTTTCAACATAGTTGTTCAGTAATATATTTGTAACTCCAAAACTGGCCATGATAACCATTAAAAAACAAACAAAATCAATAAAAAATTTCATCAATGTTGAATTGAGGGATTTTTATCGAAAAATAACCTCAAAAAAGGAAACATGTTTCATAATAATTTACTAATTTCATCAGAACATAACTCATTAAATTAAGGGGTTATAAAAAGAGTTTTATCATGGTATAACATGTGCAAGAGAAATGGTTCTTAAAAATATCAAGTCTTCAAAAAAATAATCCTTCTAGATGGAGAATAAGAATGGTATCCTTGGATAATATTCTTATTAAAGAATTATTAACCTAGAAATATATCTCTTTATATGAAGTGTGATTTTGAAATATAAATCACATGGAATGTTTCATAATTAATATAACCAATATTTGAAAATAACTTTTTAAAACTAAAAATATTTTGAAATTATTTTCATTAATCAAACACTTGAATAACACATAAAGTAATATTTAAAAATAAATTAATACTTTTCTTGATTAAAATAAATATTCCTTTCTCATTAACATATTACATTTTCAAAATCCATTGATTTAAAAATTACTATGCAAACAAATAAGGTATTATTTAGAAAATACTTTAAAACTATTATATGGGAAATAACATTTTCACTTTAAAGAAACATTTTTAGACATAAAAAATTTTCAAAATAACTTTATTGAAAATATTATTGAAAAGATATAATGGTATATTTAAATAATATAATGTTCATGATAGCATGAAATTGTGAGCATTCCATAAACGTTAAAAAAATATTCCTTCCACGTTTTCTATAAAAATATAATGATAATTTTTTGAAAAACAACCTGAATATTACATAAAAAAATTCCATAAAAAGTAAATATGGGGAGAATGTTATTTATAAATTACTTGAAAAATATTAAAAACATTTTTCAATAACATGGTTTGGGAAGAAAAAGGTTTTCTACAAAAAAGATGATTTTTCCTAAAAAAATTATTTTTGATCTATTCAGTACATGAAGAGAGGAAAATAACGGTAACAAATTATTCCCATGGAATAACTAGAGATGAATAAAAATCATAAGTTTCATTAAGTATATATCACAATAATTTTTAATCTAAAAATTTTGAATTATTAATCCTACTGAATGATGAGATTGTAACATAAAACCTTTACCACATTGGTAATAATGAAATGCAAGCCCCATGAAGAAATATCCTAAAAATAAACATAAAATATAATGATGACAAATAAATTCATGATATTTCCAATCATAGGGTCTGTCTATACACCACACAAATGAAATGAATGGTGAATTTGGTATGTATCCCAGAAATAAAATAGAGAATATAAATCCCTTAACATAAGTCTTTCCTTCATTTGGACTCATTTGAACTATCTGTAGAATAAATATAAATTAATTATACATATAACATAGAACCAAAAATATATATATATATTTCAATAAATGATTTACTTATTTCCCTTTATTACCCATTTATAAACCGTTCCATGTTAAATATTGTTTTAGGGAATTACCATTTTTTTATTTGTTATTTTCATTAATCATACATTAGTATTGAATCCATAATCTACATAATAATAAACAATAAATAATTATCAAAATTATAAATAAATTATAATTTTAAGAAAAATCATTAAAGGAGGTTTTGAGAAATGATTTACATTATTATTATGTTGTTGGAAGGTTATTTGTACGCATAGGTAACATATCAGTTTTTCAATGATCATTAGGGGAAAATGGTATAAAATATATTTTGTTTCAAGAATATACATATTATCATAAATGACTTATTATTTTTAAAACATACATATTAAAATCATCCATGTGGTGTGGTGATAAAAGGAGAGTCATATCGCTTTGTGAAGACGGAAGTACACATGTACACAAAGGATATTAACATCTTCCTGTGATTGAAAAGATAAGAATAAATTAATATATTATCATTTAATAATAATAAATATATCTTAAATATCATATTTTCATCATATATATCATATATATTCATTAACATTATTATTATTGTATTCCATTTTAAAACATTACTAAAAACGAATCTCATCGATTTTTGAGGAAGTAGCACGATGTACACATGATCAACATTATTGTTTCCAATATGGATTAGAATGTAACATGGAACATATATTATATAATGACTTCATATGTATAATTATGTTATATATATCATATATATAGTTTATATACATCCTAAAACCCAAATGTGATATGTGGTAATGGAAAAAAATGGCATCAGTTCATGAGTGGTAGTTCGCCATACACACAAATGATAATTTGATAAATGAGTTAATGATGGTAAAGATTTGTTTAGGTAATGAACATAAAATAAAAACATATAATTATATTTAATAAATTTAGGATATTATTATAGAATATTTTAATTTTAATTATAGTGGTTGGATGATGAAATAAAATTAAAAAATTTGTTCAAGTACATTACCTCTTATTCTGGTAACATCGTTAAGTTTGCTCAAACAAACGCCATATGTTGATTTTATGAAAAAAATCAGGATTCTAGGTTTGGATGGTGTTAGTTGTAAAACAATTCTCCAGGCTGAACAAAATTGGCATTAAGGTGTGAAGAAGAGAGTAGTGGGTAGCCTTTTATATGTGAGGTGAGTGACATACTTGTATATTTTTTAGGAAGAAAAGGTATAAAATTTTATTTAACACACCATAAGGAAAAACATGAATTATCATAGATACTTATAAATTATTGTGTTATTATATGAAAATAAAATATTTTAGATACGTTTCTAGGTTATTTTAACCCTTATCTCTTTTTTCTAACCCCGGTAAACCCATTTTTACGTTAACCTTAGTAATTAATTTTAATAAATTTCCAAATTAATATTGGATAATTTTATTTTGAAAATATTATATAATATAATTTTTTAAAATTCCATATATTGAACCCTTTTTGGAAAATTTAAGTCATATAATTTGAAAATTTTAATTTCGAATTTATCCTAAAAACATGATGGGAAAGAGGGGTTTCAAAGAGAATGATATTAAAATGTTTTTAATATTTTAATGTAAATATAAAATTTAAAAAAGATTCCAATGAAAAAAATTGGATTAATATAATAAATTTTGTACAATATTTATTTTAAATGAAATTTCAATATTATTTATCATTATCCTTTTTTTAAAAAAACACGTTTTCAATTAAATTTCATTATTTTAAACTATTCATAAAAAAATTATATTTTCAGATTATTCTACAAAATTAAACCTAATAGAATTTTGGCATGATGATTTAAAAAAAATTATTTTTAAAAAAAAATAAATTTGAAAATAGTTAAAAAAAATTAAATTCATAACAAAAACTACAGATGTGAGAAAACGTGCGATTTTAAGATGAGTGTTTTTCAAGAACAAGATGTGTTAATATCCACTCTATGTCTAATAATAATAATAATCATTTTATCAATAAAAATTAAAATTTATTTATAAATAATCTATATATTTCATTTAAAAAATTTCACATTATGTATCATTTTAATTTAATAAAATGGAGAATCATTTGGAACATTAATATTGATTTATGAAAAAAAAAATTGTTTAAACCCAGAAATGATCTCAAACTAAAATACATTAAAAATTTGATTAAAAATCATTTATCCATATTATATATTACTATATATTATTCATGCTAATTTTTTTTAAAAATCTTTTTTTATTATTTAATTTTTTTTAAACAAGTGATTGTTTTGAAAATATGAATATTTCACTCTTCAAAAAAATCCATATTTTCCGAAAAATCACAACATTTCCCCATAAGTATATTTGGAAATGATGATTTAAAAATTGAATTTCATTATATGAAATATATTTTTAATATATATATATCTGTTAATGATAATATTAAATAATAAAATTTAATGAAATTCATTTTTATTGAAATCATATTTTGGAAGAATATCATAACTTCACAAAAACATTCCTGATTGTTTACTTGGAATTCATAAACAATTAACCATGAGATGGAAATTTATATATATATTTCATAAAATAGTTACTAATATTAATACTCCCCTTCCTGATGGAGGAGTTATGATAATATTATTTCATCCATCACTATTACTTAGTGTCTCGTGTCATGCATACAATTTGAGAAACTCATTGTTTTTTGAATGCAATCTATCTAATTTTTTTAATTATTTTAAACAAAACCTATTTTGTAAAATCTCAATATATTACATTATCCACTATTTTTATTCTCATTATATTGTGTTTTATTACATTAATAATTTCTACTGTAATACTTATCACATAAAGGGGTTCATCCCATTCAATCGTATTTTTCATTTGGTCTAAACTACCATAGACTGACATTTCTATGCTTCATTTATTGAAGACACACACGACTATGCACAACAGTTCCATTTTTAATCCCTCCTTCCACATACTTCATCCAATGGTTGAATTTTCCCATAGGGGAGAAGTGTTATTTGATATATAAAAGGAAGATAATTATTCTAGATCCATTAGAATAAACAGAACCATGAATGAGGAACGCTGCTGGATTAACTCACCGTCGACATAATTTTAGGAATGTAATGTATAAAAAATGCTGATCATCCCTAAATTGTGGTTGTTTTGTTTATAAATATTTTTTTCTAGTCACTTTTCAATCCATTAATAATTTCACTTCTGTTATTTTCCATACTATCACACTCATGGGAGGGGTTCAAGGTCAGGTTATATGAAATATGGAATATGTTACTCAAATAGGAGAACTTTTGGAATAATCCTCATGGTAATAAATCACTACTTCTAGAAAAAATGAGCCATAAGTCCATATACTTATTATTATCATCGAAATGGAGTTTTACATGATAAAATTTGGACCACACAGTCCATACAAGATAGATTCCTTGACAAGCACAATAGGCAATTGATGCTTCCCAAATTTACTAGGGAAGATCATGAAACATAGATAGTGAAAGATGATGAATATTTCGTTATCTTTAAAACATTGATATAAATGAATTTTTAAATAGAATGCCATCACATTTAGGTTATATTTAAACATTGGTTTTTATTGGAATAATCATCTGAGGAAGAATTAACTAGGTAATAACCTAATTAATATATGGTTAGAGAGTTTGGTAGTCTAGTAGTGGATGAAATTACCAAAGTAAATTTTAATTCCTCATTTCACAAGGCTACTCAAGATAATTCTAAGTAGACAGAAATAGAATATATTTGTATGGATACTGCTTAGGTTATCTTAGATGTTAAACATCTATGTGTAGAGCTAAAAGCCTTGAAGAAAATGGGGTTATCCTCAGATTACATTGGATAATATAATACAAGGAACTAGGATCATTCCATGATGTTTTCAGTTATAACACCTAGTATTTTTTAGAATATTAAATTATAATCAATACCATATGTGATAAATAACACCAGACCAAAACGAATAATGATTGTTTAAATATATTCATTTTAACTGTTCCATTAAATTTGAAAATAAGAGCCAGATTTACTAAAATGTGAAATATATATATATATATATATATATATTTCATAATAATCATAAATTTATTAAAAATTTATTAGAAAATAATCACTCATTTTTTTGGAAATGTCTTTTTGTACTTTAATATATGTTTTCTTCATGAAGAATTTTTATTTATTTTTGAGAAAAAAATTATTATAATTTTTTTTTGAACATTTTCAAAATTAATTATATTAAATGATCTCCATTATTTATATTTACATATCTAAGTTAACTTATGGATGATTGTTTGGATTTAATAGAAAATATATATATTTAAGGAATAGTGAAAAATTCAGTTATAATTTAAAAATAACTTTCATTTTGATAAATTATTTAATATAAAAGAAAAAATATTATTTTACATTATTTAATGGTAAAATAATAATTATTTAGTCATATTTAAATAAATTAATTACATTTAAATCATCTTCATACAATATTTTAGTATATGTTTATTCTTAGGTTTCAAAAACATTTTTTCTAAGAACTATATTAAAATTCATAATGATATTAAATTATAATTAATTAAAATATACCATAATGATAAATTATTTTAATGTAATATTTATACTATATATATACCTCTATGAATTGAAATTCACATTGTGAATATTACCAATTATAGAGTTAAGGTAAAATCATTTTCTATTGAAAAAGGAATTTTTTGGAAAACTTATTTCCATCGTGCTTATGACATTTATTTTAAATTAAATTCATCATAATAATAGAATTCATTTTTTTAAAATTTATTTTTCATTTTTGATAATCATAATTAATATTAGTTAATAAGGTCAACATGATTTTTTTACAACAAGAAGAGCCACCATATTAAGTAATTAAGATAATGGAAAAAAGAAAAATAATGGTTATTTAATGGTTGAAATAATTAAATGAGGTCAAGGAATGATGTAACCATAATAGTTTTAATATATATATGTATTCTAATTTCAATATAATAGTAAATGATTAAATAATAATGTTGATAAAAATTTTATTTCTGACACATTAAAACCTAAAACTTATTTGTGGAAAAATATAGTTTTAATGAAGAAAAAATTTGTTTACTTAATTATATATTTTTATGTAATATATATTTTAATATTACATTATTAATAATTATTATGTGAATGATAATTAATTTTTTTGAAGGTAAAGTGTTATTTTTATAAGATTTAGAAAACATTTATTCTAAAAAAGGTATATTTTAGTAAATGGGAATTTTATTTTATAAGATTAATTTCATAAATTTATAGAATCATTTTGATAAAATATATAACATGTTTTTGAATCAGAATGTATAAATTATAAAATGTTAATTTTTTTTCATAATTTTCGGAGTCATTACAAATTTCATAAAAAAATTAAAAATGGTATAACTATAAAGTGTGTACTATGACATCATAATAACCCAAGAGATATGTAATAAATCATATTAATGGTATCCAAAACCAACTATATATGTTTTAAATTTAATATAATTGGTTTTTTTGGTTATTGGATTAATTTATAAATCTATTCTATATCCTTTAATTACTATATTATATTTTAGGATTCTATAATAATTTTATTGTAAACATGACTAACTTCCACATAACAAAATGAAATATTTTAATTATTTGGTCACTTTAACATATAAAATATTAGAAACCACTTCTTTTTTGCAGAAAAATGGGAAATTAGCATTTTATGGGTTTTGTTTTTTATTATTATTTTATATATAGTCCAAATATTATGCATGTTAAATAAAAAATAACTCCCCTATCTCTATTTATACAAACCAAAAAATATCACATTCCTCATTACTATAGAACCATTTATAACAACCTTAATAATCCCTAACATTTATATAGTCAACCATGGTTACTCTAAGATATAAATAAGATCCTCCAATTCTTTTGGAATTCATCTCTCCTAGTAACTGTTCTCTCTCTCTCTCTTATTTTTATTCAAGAACATCTTTTATACTATATATATTCATATTAATTTGACCGGTATTGGTATATTTTTATACATCCAAATTAATTCCCTTTTCTATTTGTGACTATATTCCCCTTTCACACTCATTAATTCCTCCCTTGAACCATTTTGTTCACTCAATATGATGATGAATTTTTCCTATGATATTTCATACCAAATGGTAGGAACTTTTCTCACCTATTTTCAAATAAGGAAAATCCTTTATAACAACTCTATTGATTGTAAATAGTTTATAATATCATGAATTTATAAACATTTCATTATTATTCACATTATTTATTTGAGTGAGTGATAAAATATACTCTATCATTTTGACATTTACTTAATCCTTTACCATGAATAAATTTAGTAAGATATTTTTTTCTCTTCATATCCATTCAAAAACCTTCTTGTAAATTAGAATTTTGAATCCCAATTACTTAAAACTTCCTTACTTTTATAACGATACATATCATATCAAATTGGTTTTATTATAATGAGGAAAACATTATCCCATCATTGTATCATTTACCTAATTAGTTACTACTCTAAAATTAATTAAGGGATCATCTCATTCTCCTCATTATTCTTGAATGTTTTTCATTTTATGTAAATTATTTCAAATTATTAATATTGTGATATGTTTCAATTTTATGTTCAAATGACCAGATAACCATTTTTTCTAATTAATCAATTATATGAATATATAAATATCATTGTAATGATGATTATATTTAACTATGTTATTTCCATGATTATACTTTTTATTTTGAATACCATCACTATTTCCACCCATGTGTATTCAATAATACATACCTATAATCATTTTATATGATATTCCCATATATGTTTTCACACACCATGATCATGGAATTAAATATGATTAAATATTATCCTATTTTGAATTTACTATTTGGCACCCTTATTCAAGTACATGATAAAAAAGATATTAGTGTGCCCCAAATCATATAGTCTCTCAATGAATTGGGTAATTTTTTTGTCTCATGAGATGAAATACAAGGGATTAGCTAGTGAACCTAATCTATCAACGGAATTTTTCCCTCATTTTATGATGTCTTGGCATTTATCCTCGATCTATTATTTTGATGTCATGTTTAAAGTAATTTCAACATGTTTCTTTTATGTTATCATGTTGTATATTGCCTCATTGTTCCTATTCAAGATTCTCACCCATTTTATGTACCATTTATAATCATATTCTAAAATATATAATACCATCATCATGTAATTCTATATTTGTTCCCTTACTAGGATTTATAGCTCAACCCTTTCTTATGTATGTCTCAAGGGTATCCCATGCCGTTTTACGTATGATGGAATATTATAATCATTTTATAAATATTTATTTAATGTTTATGTACACCCTCCCCCCTTTACATTATTTTTAATTTACATACTTACCTAAATATAGTATACTTTTTGATATTATATGGTTTTAATGCGTGTAAATTTGTGAAATTAATCAGGTATTTGTGTGTAATAATGATATGGGTTTTCATATTTGTAACTAAAGAAAATTTTTCTATTCATAGGATTATTATTTGGAATATCTACAAAAAAATATGGATTTGTATAAAAATAATAAAATATTCCTAAATTATATTAATTTTTAGAGTATGAGGTTTCAATGAAAATAAATGAATTTTTAGATTCTACAAGTTGATGTGTCTTTGGCACAAATGTACCAAGGGGTAACACTGAAAAACACATTATTGAGCTAGACCCAATTAGGGACTAGGGCATGAAAATTTCATTTCTACACAACCATTTTGACACTCCCTTGGTATATGCTTTGTACAATTCACAATATTATTATGAACCAATATTATCAAAACAAATAATTACCATAAGTTTCTATGTTAGGAAATAGATAATGGATAACTTATATTGACGCCTATAAATTCATATGTTATGGAAATACATGCAATTAAAATGTTATCACTTTAATGTTATTTTCATCTTAGTTATATTTTTAATAGTTTAAAATTACTCATCCCAATTTTTAACATTATTCTACTCAATGTAAAAAAATAAGAAGAACCAATTCAATAACCAATGTGATGGAAAATGTGATGACTGCCACCATGGGATACAAACCTGACGAGATCTCATGTAAGACATATTGTGATTATTCCAAACCAGATAAAAAAAATAGAATTAACAATTGGTGTATATTCAAATGTTAAAATAAATAAGGTATAGGATGATGAAGCCTAAATGATGTCAAAAAGATAATGAATATAAAAGGAAGACGATTCACTTACCTTAATGTAAAAAATGTGTAAAATGACACTAAGGGAAATTCCATAAAGGAACTATAATGTGGATTAAGTGGGAAAAAATTGGATATAAAGTCTCTAGTTTCAAAAAATGAATTTTATGATATAAGTGAATATTATAAATCCTATGACACCCCTTTATTGTCCATTCATTTATTTTTGGCTCATATGGGATTTACCAATTCACCCCACTAATCCAATTTTTAAATCCATGACTAATGAAGGACATATTCTATAAATTTATTATATTTTAAAGATGAATGAATTTTTGTATTGGTATTTTTGAATTGTGATATAGATGTGCTATACCAATTACATTCTAGATATAATAATCATGAATCATATACAGATTCCCCACAATAGTTTTCCTTGATTTATTGGAAACATATATTGAATGGAATCAATAAACTATAAAATTTATTTATTGATAAAGTGATATTTTGAAAAATACATGATTTAGGGATTGATTACCCATAATATGTGTATTATGTTGCGATAAATCTAATGAATATTAGAATGATATTTATAACTCTATCATTATGTTAAAATTTGATTATACAAATTTTGGAGATTCATGTTTTGGAGGTTAATCATGATTAAGAATATTTTGGGAATCATATTACAAGATCATTTTTTATTTTATGTGAATAATGTTATTTGGGTATGTGTTATATATACCAATTATGTTTAATATATCAGATTATTAAAGTGTAATTATATTCGGTTAGTATAGGATTATGATGAAGGGTAAGATGCAGTATTTGAGGTTAAAACATTATTTCTTAATGGGATCATTAGTGTTAATTGGTATATATTGGTGTAATAATTTATGGGGTTTTCATTGTTAAACCATTATAATTGTTTTAGGAATTTTTCAGATTATGGTATTAAGGTTTAATAATTTTTATTATTACCTTTATTTATGCTAACCGTTTAGGATTTCTTAAATATGGGAGGAATATCCTATTATTCATTTATATATTATGTAATCCGTCAGAAGATTATTTTAGTGAATCTGGCATAAAAATCATCATTTGTATTCAGAGTATGGAAAAAATATGAGATAGTTTTGGAAATTTATTTAAGGATGAAGATATAGTTGTCAAGAAATTAAATTTAATTATTTTTTAATTCAATATGCTAAAAAAATTCCATAAACTTATAAAAATATTCAAAAAAAATGTTTTCATATAATGATCATTTTTATTAATCGATGGTAATTTTACCCATCATAGATTTATAGTTTGGTGGGCATTCACTTTCACCTGACCATATTCTCTATCGAACTCTTTTAGTTCATTGGTGTTATATTTTTCTTAAAATTTTATGTTTTCACTTCCCACTAAATTTCTCTTATATGAAAACCATATTATTTGTTGAACTTCATACTCCCCTTTCTCTCTTTTCATGTTGATGTTTTATTATCACTTATGATGATGTGGGTTTTTTATAAATATATTAAAAAGTTCCAAAATATTGTATACTGATTTCTAGTTTAAATTTCACGGAATCAATTAATTAATGGGGGAATAATGAAAAACCCTGAGTTTTTCGAGGATAGAATTATGTGAGATAGCATACACGACACACAACATTAAACTCATACAAATAAATATTATTAAAATATGATAATTTTAACATTTCCATTAAATATTTTGATATGAATTGTATTAAATAATTTATGAAATATATTTATAATTCCTACTCATCAAAAATTTATTGAAAAATTCTTACTAAAGAATAAATCATTTTTTGTTAATATCTATTTTCCCTTAAAAATGTGTTTTCTTCAAAATTGATTTGTATTTATTTTTTTAAAGAAAATATAATAATTATTTTATTGAACATATTTATTTTTTTATAAAAAATGATATCCAATTTTATATCAACATATCAAAATTATCTTGTTGTTAAATTTTGGGTTTATTTGGAAAATATATATTTTCCTGTGAATCATAAAAAATAATGTTATTATTTTTGAATTTTCATTTATTTTGATAAATTATGTAATATAAAATTTTTTCCAAAAAAATTTAATTTAATTTCATTGTAACAGAAGTATTTTTTAGATATATTTAATTCAATTAATTACATCAAAATAATCATTCTACTGTATTTTAGTATATGTTCATTTTTAGGCTTAAAAATACATTTTTTCTTTATACTGTTTTAAAATTCCTAAATTTTCTCCATTATAATTAATATATTATCCTATAGTTATAAATTATTTAAATGAAATGTAAATATTATATATCTATTATTTTGAAATGAAATATATATAATGATTATTACTATTTATAGTGTTTATGTAGAGTCATCAGTCCCTTACACTCACTCTTCTAATTTATTTACATTACAATCAATTTTATATGGTCTACTGAGATCTAATAAAAATGTATAGTATTAAAAATTACAACAAAAAAACACAATTAAAGTTTTATAATTATGACTTCCTCTACACAATACACACCAAACAAAAATTCAAATCTTCAAACCATCTGCCGCCAGACCACGTCGAGTTGTACACATATAGGAGATGTATTTCCTTTAGACTAGCTATGTTCTCATTTTCAATTATATCCATTTTTAACTATCATCAAAGATTTTACAATCCATCATTTCCACCTTGAAATGAATTTACATGGAAGTCTTCATCGATCACCACTATGAGAAATATTGAACAATTTTAATTAGATCCATTATTGATGAAAACTAGTGACTATACCGTCAATTGAATGGGCCTATAACCATCGAGAATATATAAATATCAATAAACATATCCTTACTCTAAAAATACATTTTCAATATCCTATTATAATCACTAAACTAATAACACATAATCAATTTAAAATAGATTGTCAAATTTCAACTAGGAGAATAATCAACCTCACTTAAGACCTCTTTAATGGAAGTCTAAACCAACTGAGACAAAAACTAACCGAAGAAGATTGTATTGAAACCATTCCTACTACCACAATTCTACAATACCTTGAAGAAACTGATTCACCCAATTGAGATGGGGACATGTTTTTTGGACCAAATTGACAGAGTTGGGGTTAATGCGAGGGGGACGAAGATAATCCAGAGAGACTAAACAAAAAACACCTAAAGGGAAAAAGCCAATTATGATGGTTGATACTACCAATTCACAAAATTTAAACCAACGGATCAAATCACCATCAACTTTTATAATATTTGGGGTATGTCATGATGTATAAGGTAGAAACACATATAAAATTAAGAAAAAAGAGTTGGACCAAGTAGAAATGTGAAACCATAGAATTATGTAGATATGAGAAGAAAGCATTCGGGTGGTCAAAGACAACAATGAAATATATATATGATAGGGTCCCATCACATAAATTATACTTTATATTAAACCAAATATTGGATTTAGTGTGATGAGTGAGATTGGAAGGGTAGTTCAGATGGAGAATAATGACATCGACCTCATGTGGGTAAGGTGACATAGGGGATAAGGATACATTTGTTAATATAAATGATTGAACGCCATCACAAAAAATGGGAAAAAGTAAAACCCTGGTAGGGGATGATGTAGAAGGAGGGATTTCTACTAGTACCCAGTGTAGTGGGATCCATCTCTCAAGCCATCTTCTGTGGTATTTTTAGCTTTCTGTTGAAAAATGTATTTTTCAGCAACATGATTTTAATCTGGATTGGAAGTTTTATTTTAAATTAAATTCTTACAACACTGTGAATTAAATTTTAAAAATGAGATCCATATATCTAATAATGATAATTAATATTAGGTTAATAGTTTAACATAATTTTTTGTTAATTTGAAAATTAACAATAAAAGTATTTATTACAATTGTAAAAAGAAAAAAATAGGTTAATTAAGTGTAATAACAATTTAGCATGATCTTGTAAGAAAGTTACCCTAATCGTATGACAATATATATTCATTTCAATATAATAATTAAATTATTTTTGTGTTACTTTATAAATTATTAAATAATGATTTGGATAAAATTTATATTTTTAATACATTAAAATATAAATTGTATTTAAGGTAAAATATTATTTTAATGGAAGCCTTGTTTTTTATTATTTCAAGTATTTTTTAATTAGATTTTATTTTAATAAAACTGTATTTTTAATTTTTATGTAAATTATAATAAAATTTTATGAAGTGATAATGTAATTTTAATAAGGGTTAGAAAACAAATATTTTAAAAAAACCATTATTTTTCAATAAATGGGGAATTTAATTTTAATGATTAAATTATCATATTTTAAAAAATAATTTTATAAAATAAATAACATTTTTTAATCAAAATTTTGAAATTATCTAACTCATTTTTTTCTTATTTTTCTAAGACAACCAAATTTTTGGGTAAACATTAGATGCTCTACAAGTATATGGTTTGTATTATGACATCATAATGACCTAATTTTAATATTACATAATATGTAAATACTATCTATGAAAAAAATATTTTCACCCTTTAAATTAATTTTTTAGGTTATTTGATTAATTTTATGAAACATTATGAATCCTCTGAAACCTATATTATATTTTAATTTTTTAAAATCATTTCATCTAAAACATAACAAACTAAAACATTATAATGGGTAGTATTTTAATTTTTTCAGACAATTAAATTATAAAATATTTATACCACTTACCTCTTAAACAATACATTTGAACCTATCAAGGGAATGTTGATGGTTTTTATTTTTTTATTTTATAGGGTACATAACCAATGTTTGGGAAATAATAAATAACAACCTTATCTCTTCCTAAAAAAACCAATCCAAACTATCTTTCATATTCCCTAAAAAATGATTGAGTTTGTACTTACACATCTTTCCCCTCTCTATTGTCCATAATTTCCCCCCGTGCTCTATTGAAGCTCCTCCATGATTTTGGAATCACCCACTCAAGGTAATAGATCTCCCTCTTATTTTTCCTAACACCTATTTTAATGTTATGCGTCTTCATTTCCATTTATTATTATTTAGGTATGTTTATATACATTCCCCTTATATCCAATTTATTTTTTAGGTGACTAGAGACCAATTCAAATCTCATTAATCCTTCTCACAAACCATTATTTAGACCTATGATGTTGATGATTTTGTCCTGCGATTTCCAGTAACAGATGTAAGTGTTCATTATCCCTATATTAAAATTTAAAAAACATGTATTTATAATTATCCATTTTAATCTAATTCATTTTCATTTTCATTAATTTATAGACATAAATTTAATTTTCATTTAATTTTATTTTAATGAGATATCATTTTTCCCTCTCATTTTGACCTCTACCTAAGTCATCACCACGCCGAAATTTAATAGGAGGTATCACTATCTTATTTTACATTCATGTACTTTATTTTTAATTATCCTTTTTGATCCCAATTGGTTATGTTTTAATTTCTTTAAAAAGATACCAATATTTTATAATTTATGTATTAAAAATGGGTGATCACTTATCTCCTCTCATTATAGAATTTATCTAAGTCGTTATGATGCTAATATTTATTTAGAGATCCTCTCCATTTGATCTTTTCTCAAATATCATCATCGATTTTGGTCCTACTAATACCTAATGTTTATATATGTTCTTACATGATCCTATTATATTATATTTGATTCAAAAATGATATATGACATTATTTTATACAATTAAACCATTTTTTAACCTTTATGGACCGCTATTATGTTGCCAAAATTTCACTATGATTTTTTCAGGAAAAATATTTTTACTGTGAATACCATAATTGATTCCACTCATGGGTATTCTCATTAACAAACCTATACTCATATTATTTGAGAATTCTATGTATGTATGCCACAAGAATTGACCATGGAATTACTTATGATTAAATGATCATATGTAGAATGTTCAATATGAAACACTTATGCATGTACATAATATAAATGTGGTGGTTGCACCAAGAATTATAAATAACTCTATTGAATTGGTTAATGTTTTAGTCTCATTAGATTCCAATCAATGGACTAAGGAGTGAAACTAACACATCATGGGACATTTTCCATCTTATAATGGTTTCTTTTCAGTTATCCTTAACATATGTTTATGATGTCATGTTTAAAGATGTTTTCACTATCCCTTGTTGACATTATGTTATCATTCTATATAATTCATCTCTTTTCATTCTCATTATTATCATAAATATTAGGTACTATTGATAATAATATTCTCTAACATGTAATAATTACTTCATGCTATTCAATTTTAATTATTCAATTTTGAATTATAGGTCACACCTTTCTTATGTTTGTCCCCAGCTTATCCAATGCAGTTTTAAGTATGATGGAATTATTTTTATAGGATATAAAATTATTCAATAATGGGGATGTACCACTCTATTTTATGTATCAGTTCAATGTATCTTATTAACCAAATAAACTCTAATTTATGATCTTATGGGAAGTAATGTGTTCAACTTTATGGAATAAATCATGAATTTATGTATACTGAATACAATGTGTTTTATAGATAGACTCTCCATGCCTCATCCATTTCCCATGAAAATGGTCAAAATACACTAGGGAAAGTTATGATGAAAAGAGGAGAGATAAATACAATGTATACTATCATTAAGAAATACTATTCCATTATATACGACATTTAAAGGAAATGATGAATCATGGATTTAGTAGCCTGGAAACTCACCATTAGTACAAGAAGATATCAAATATTTACCTAGAGGAGTATCTTGAAGAATATGTTAAGAAACTATGTAATCCATATTTATAATAGTATCATCTTCTAATTCTACCTTAGGTTACTTAAATACCTAAAGTATCATAATTGTAGAGTAATTACAGAACATTTTCCCAAAAAACACTAAAGGTTTTTTACAAAGGTAAAATGGTTCTTCGGGGTTGAATACATGAAGCTTTAATTTAAAAATAAAACACTACCAATAATCCTCAATGGTAGAAATGAGGAAATTTGTCTGGTAGCATTCAAATCTAATCCTATTGGATAGGGGTGTATCCTCTAACACTGTATCTATGAGGATGAACCCTAATGTTTTAAGGAGAATATTGGAGATCTTGTGGAATGCCAATAATTTCAACCACCATGAGTACAAGGTGGGTTTTCGGGAGGGTGGAAGTGAACTGAATATATGGGGTGTAGTTTTCCTTTCATATTAAAGAGGGACTATATTTTTCCAACATGTAAAAAGAAATGGGGATAACTTGGGACCCAGGAAGGAAAGTTGAAAACATCTTGAAAAATATAATGAGATCATTGGGTCCTTGGGGTTATAGGATTTCAAGGAGATTTATTGAGATGGTTGTAGTGATAGGAATAGAATTTGGTTGGTGTTATATTAGGTTATAAAAGGTTATATTTTTTATCTCCATGGGATCCCATTGGAAATATTCTAGGACCTATTAGTTGATGCTAAGACAACATGGGGGAATAGGTTGGGATCATAGGGGTGAGTGATTCTATTGGGATCCTGGGTGGATCCACAAGTGCTTTGAATGGGATATCTAGGAGGATGTCTAAAAAGAGATTATTATTGAGGGAATCAACTATAGGCACAAGATTTGACCCTTGGATATGCATAGGTTAGAGAAGGGATCTATCATTAGTTGTTTTATTGTCTATTTTTCTTCTTTTTCTCCTTTATTTTATGCATGTAAACAATGATACTATAATAATTAATAGAAAAATGGGTTATTTTTATTACTTTGTGTTTATCACACACATTTTCACAAATAAAAAAAACTGAACCCTTACACAAACATAGACACACATAATGTTTGGAAGTCTTGATGATACCATTACATGATCGATTAATTGGATAAGAGAATATTATACACATATAAATAAAAAATAATGGAAAGGTAAGTAAAACATTAAAGATATGAAATGAGATGATAGTGAAGACAGTTAAATTGGCATGCATGCATGCACTCATGGACATAGATACATCCATTGACACAAACACAGACACAGAGAGAGTGTTATGAAAATGTTGTGTGGAAATAGAGAAACATATGTTTACAAACATTGAGTATGATATGGATAATGGTGTGATGATTGAATGTGTGTTTTATAATGTGTGATAGAATATGTACACACAAATTGAAAAAGAGATGAGTATATTAGCGACTAAATTTGTGGATGAGTTGGACGGTAGGAGGATGTACACCAACCCACAAACTAGTATACTATTATAAATACTCTCATTGAGAGTTGAGGGGGGTGGATGGAGGATGGAAATATTTATTTTAGACTCATATATAGAGGGAATTACATATATATTAGTGGATAAATGGAAAAACAAGAGTGGAAAAATATGTGCTCACTCACATGTATTAATAGGCTGAAGAAAAAACACATAGAGAGACAAACAAAATAATAAAAAATAGATAAAAAGTCACACACACAGTGCCTAAGTTGAGACACTGACGCATATGAAACAAACACACATATATAATTATTAATGGGTTGATAGATAGTAACAAATAATAATATATAAATCATTGGATTGAAGAAATTTTCAGAAAAATAAACCAGTTGATGGAAATATTATAGGGAAATGAAAAATATAATAAGTAATAGATAAAATAATTATAGAATATATTAATCAACTGACACAAAAATGAAGAAATTAATGAGTGGATAGATAAAATGGAAATAAAATATATAGATGGATATATAGATAGACATAAATACACATATGCACATGCACTCACATAAGGAGATGGGAGAATGGGAAAATGAACGTGAAATCACATATAGAAGAAGTGATAGATTGATTTATAATCATATTGGAATATTAAAAAATAGACACACACAAATACGCAATTTCCCGCGGATATTAAAAGATAAACACACATTATGATTTATAGGATAAATAAAAAAATATCATTCCTTCCTTTCTTCCAGGCATTCATTTATACATACATTAATAAATGAATCTAATTTTATATGTATCCATACATGAAAGTATAAATTTTTACAAACATGCATATAAAAATACATTCATTCTTCAATACATGAAAGCATAATTTCAATAATCCATCCATCAATGAATCTAGGAAGCAATACACACACACAAACACACACACAGATATATATACATTCGTACATCATTAAAATCACACAAACTTGTGTCCATACATCATAATTTACGTACATGCATATATAGTAGCATTATATATGAAGGGAGATATATTGATAAATCAATAAATGATATACTGATAGGTCATGAAATGACATGTCATAGGTTCATGTTCTTGTGGACACAAAGTGCAGATGAATTAAAAAATGGGAGGGACGAATTAATAGTTGGATTAATGACCTAATGTATTTTTTTAAAAATAGATCGATAGAATTATGGATGGATTTAGTGACAGGAAAAATAATTAATATGATTAAGAATAGATCTATGTACAAATAAAATAAACGATGGAAAAGTTTCAAATTAAATCAAAACTAATAGTTAGACTAATGAACGTATAGATAAGATGACACATTCGTGGATGATTTGAAGGGTTGACGATTGAGGGGATCATATGATAGATGGGGAATGATTGAATGGAAAGCCCCATTAATCTATTGAAGAGTGGGAAAAATAGAAAAAAACATAAGGATTGATGGATGTATGAATATATGAATGGAAAATACAATGAATGCATGGATGAATGAATAGGTAGGTATATGAATGAAAACACAAAGAAACAAAAACATAAATATGTTGTCTCTCTATCTAGAACATATAGAAACAAAAATATATACATTCACATGGATTAAAAACAACATATAAATAAAGATATAGGCACATACATGAAATAAATAAACACATCTAGGAACATATACAGTTAATTAGATGAATATAAGGACAAAATAAATATATGAGTAAATAGAAATATGATGAAATAAACAGACATAATTATGAACCCAAAAATAGTTACTATTTAAATTATGAATATATTGGGTTGGTACAAAACAACAGACGTGAGTACACACATGATTCCGCATAGACACACATAGAGTGAACAATTGAGAGGGGAGGGGTTGGGTGGGTGTATTGATTGATGGAAGTATACACACACACAAACATATAGACGAATAGGTATATAAGAATACACATAGCCAAATATACATAAAAACACATAGAGACTAGAAAATATTTCAATGACCATATAGGGAAAATCACACATACTCATAAACTAAGATGCACAAACAACACACAGATTCAAACAATATGAACATACACAATACACACAACACACACACACAAATCTAAAGTTGAATGGAAAGAAAAAGAGAAAAAAATGATAAAAAAGAAGAATTTATGGAAGGAAATATAGATAGATATCTTAGAATATGGTATTGTATGTTGGCATAAATATTGATAGAAAATCGATAAGGATAATAATTAACATACTCGTTAACCATTCAACATGCATTGTGATAGACAGATAGATGCATAAGTGGGTCAATTGATGGATATGTAGACATGTAGACACACAGACACACAGATAAAAATAAATACATATAGACTGGTAGGATGAAAAAATAGCTACAGAAATATAGAGAAAGTAATACATACATTCATCAATTATACATACACACACCCACCCACCCAATTATAGTAAGAATGAAATGACATCACATGTGAGGAAGAAAACATAAAACATTACAAGGAAAATAGATATGAAATGACATGAAGGAATAACTACAAAATAATAAATAAGACCCATACATAGAGACATGGGATAAGGATAGTGTGGGGGAACACACATAGTGTTAAATAGACAGGGTGATACAAAAACACATATGGGCAGAGAGACACAACATAGAATCATAGATTGATTGTTACACATAAACACATAGATATATTGAGAGGATTAAATCTAGAAACATTAATACATATTTTAATAAATAAATGTACTCACAGTGAACACATAGAAAAATAAATGAACATATATATTGATTGACACCTCCCAATCAATGACATAGAATGTTACATAAGAAAATAAACACAAAAAGGTGAAAACATATATAGAATAAAATCAACACACACATGAATCATACACATTATATGAGAGAGGGAGATATGTTATGATAGGAAGAAACACACTAACACTACCAATGAAAAAGGAACTGACAAACTTATAAATGTGCACATCAAGACCCATAAATGGATAAATTGACTCCTGCACATTCCCTATGTGCACACTGATATATACCACACATAAACTTCCTAAAAATGAACAAAAAAACACCACTGGATAAATACAATTGAAAAATAGATATACATATATATGGAAGGATAAATATGATAGATAGTCTAACTAAAGGATATATTTAATTGTAGGACAATAAATAAACTATTAAACAAACCCGCATATAGGTAGACTGATCAGCTGATTTATTAACGATGTGATAGTTAAAATAAAAAAGATAGAAAAATTAAGAGATAGATATAAATTCATATATGGATATAACTATAGACTTTCACATTTATAGATGGATGGAAAAGTGGGTTATACAGCTCAATGGAATGGTATACATACTTGGAGACTGATAGATGTTTTGAATTATAGTCCCACTGGCAGGTAGACTAATCAACTGATACATATACTATTTAACATATAGAAATTTAGAAACTTAAATATATATATATATATACTAGTATTCATGATGACCTAAAAACACATACATACACACCCATTAATAAACTCTCACATATTGAGTGGTGGTGAGGGAGAGGGAGATAAGATGATGGAGGAATTTATTTAGGGAGACAAATACAAAGACATATAAATGGAGTGTGAGGTGGATCTTGTGAGAGGTGTTTAAATTGATGTAAAAATACATATAGAAAAAATAAATGGGCACTCTCACAAAAATGATGATGGGTATAAGAATACAAACAAATATATGAGATGGAGGGGTGGATTAGTGGACATTTTAATGGACATGAACCGATAAATTAATAAATAATTGGAAGTGGATAAATGTTAAAAAACACACAAATGGAAAAAATATGGTAAATCATACACACACACAAATATTTATGGGAGAAGAGAACTCACACACATAGAAGCAAATTAATGAATAGATATAAAAAATCATATTCACACAACACATATGCTAACACAAATAACACAGTCATAGACTGACGTTTGGATGGGAAACAATATAGTGAGATATATACATTTAAATATAAACAAAAAAATTTCTAGATAAATAAAAAACTTGTTGGAAATATAAGTAGGTAGATCATCCAAAAGTGGAACTAACATGCATACCCATTGTAGAATATACTCATCAATTAATAAAATCACAAGTTATGATGTAGTGGAGAGGTGGATATTTGGATAAGGAGAAAATGTGTAGGTGGATTGACTAGAAGATATGATGGCATATATGTGTGCACAGATAGAAACACACACAAGTGAGGGGGGAGTGAGAGATACACTCATAGACATACACATATACATATTTTATATAGAAAGAAATTAGTAGCAACAAACATAAAAATACATACACATAAAAATACACATATACATACATATACACATAAACATAAAAATACAAATACACATACGCATACACATACATTACATAGAAACATAGACCTACAAAAATATATATAGACACTTACATAGAAATACATAAAACAAACAAATGAGATAGTGTGAGAATATAATGAAACACTCAAAGATATATATAAATGGAAATATGGGATGATAAATTATACCATGAACACCCTAACATACCAATACACTAAATCAGACAACCCGTAGACTCAAAATAAATTCATACAAGAAAAACACACACAAACACGTGAAAAAAGGATAACAAATAAAGAGGGGGAGTTATAGAAACAAAAATATATGCATATATGGACTAAAAGATTGAAGGAATGGAAAATTAGAATTACTTACTAATAGAATAATTACAGGAAAAAAAATTGTATCTCACCTTGTATAGATGTATTATTATGAACATTATTATTACTTATTCAGGACAAAATATGAATTTATTATTCCAAGACACATGTTACTGTGAATTTGGAAGCCGGAAAAAATTAATGAATTCAAAAAGTCATCCATGTTGAAAAATAATTAATGTTTGGTTTGATATTGATGAAAAGAAATGACCTTTATGTGGAATGTATATTCCACCAATCATTAATTCAATATTCATGTGTAAAACCATGTGGTACTTTTTCAAAATTTCTTTATTCAAATATATTTTCATGAATTTATGGGGACATGTATATTTAGGCTCTGTAACATTTTGATATTAGACAATTGACCAATGTATGAGATTACCTAGGGAGGCAAAATTGTTGTGGGTCATCCATAAAAACTAGTAAGGTAGTAAACAAAGCATATAATGAAACAAAGTCATACATATAATTTAAAAGGAATAACATGATGACATATTAATGTGATAATCATAATCATTATCATTGAATAATTATGTAGGATGATAACACTAATACATCATAGGAATGTGATAGAAATGTAAAATATGAAATTATAAGAACAAGTTAAGGATAACCACTACAACCAATGTATCTATCCTTTTCTACAAATACGAATTTTAGTGGACCTCGATTATAAGTAAATATTGTAATAGATATATTATGATTTTTTTTCTCTCCATTATGGGAGGTGTTTTCAAATAATATCCATACTATTGTGTATCATTTCCTTGTTTAACTATATATTATATTGATTATTTAATATCCAAAAGCCTCCAAATATGTTCCTCGGCTCAATTCCATTTTTTTATTGATTGACCATAATATCTATACCTTATGTGAGTTTTCTATGTTGTAGATCACGATCCTTATTAAATTGGATGACAACATTCACTCAAAATCCATACCCATCATCCACCACTTATCCCTAAACTATATCCATCATCATCCAACATAAACCGTGAAGATCATGACACCTTTGTAATTTTCCATAAAATATAATATAACTAAATAGACTAAACATTCGAATCAATTATAAATTTTTTTAGAATTTCAATTAATTAAAAAACACAAAAATTATTTAAAATCATAGTCTAACAAAAAATTTCAATATTTATTTGATAGAAATGAGTATAGAATCACTAGGATAAAGGAAGTAACAATAATGGACAATGTGTGGACTAATATAGGACCTAGGTTGTTTTGGGTTACTAATGTGAATCATACATGCATCTAGTGGTTACTTTTGTTAGGTTGTGAGTTATTACATTCAAGGGAAGAATTGTAAAAATATAGATGGTCAGTTGGATCTATTAGTAACAACGTGTTAATAAATAAAGGTCATTGGAGAGGGTGAGGGTGGATTAGTCATTATGAACTCTTCTATTATGGCCAAATAGGGGGAATTAGGTCATGAATTTGGATACTCATTTGAAGAGTTTACTTCTCCTTCAAATTATCCATTTACTTCTCCCCTTTTTATTCCTCTTTACAACTATAACTCGTGTTCTTTATCACCTGTGGTTTAAAAGAATCTCTTTGGATTCCACTCTTACTCAAGGGATCCACTAAATAGGGGTTTCTATTGAGAGTTTGTAATTATAAGTAGAGAGATAATATTGATATAGGATCTCAAAGGAGTAAATATTGATCAAAGATGATGTCTCACAGCTGATGCAACAACTGTTTTTCCACAAAAATTATTGGTGTTAATCACAGGTGAAGCACACAATAGTAAAAATACTTTTGATGAAAAATAGAGTATAAATGTATTTGTATTATATTTGGGAAACATAAGCATCTGTATATGAATAACATCATTGAGAGATTGTACGAATCATGAAGATGCACTAAGCTGGATGAGCACTACAAGGAGATAATGAGAGATTGCAATAGAAAAAATGGATTTACATAAGATCTTATGGGAGTACAAGGTGGAGTGGAAGGAACATGAATAAGACTGTGATGAATTGAAGAAAACAAATGGTCATATGATGTCTACTAAACATGCCACACAATAATTACATTGGGTAAAAATAGAGTATATGAGATATATTTATTGGATATATGATAATATACAAGATTTGAAAATGTCTTCGAGGTTTTGTGTATAGGAATAGGTGGATCATGTGGGGGATATTTGGGAGCACCTACAATTTATATGGGCTCATGAATCTACTGAGTTACATGTACCACAACATGGTCATTGATTTTCATATCTATGTTTTTTGGAAAACTGAAGACCAACAGATCCATCAGGTGAATTATACTATTATGAAGAGGAACATCAGAAAGAATGATGATGGAATTCACTATGGTTACTCAATTTATTAAATCCTGTTAAAAGGAATAAGGAATAAGTGATTCCTACTATTTTAGTGGAAGAATTATTTTTCACATCTCAGTTCCTAGTGAATTGGAAATGTGTTTTAAGAATGTTTTAGTTTCACATAGATAATATTCTAAAAGATAAGAAAACATGGGTTTAGAATCTATTGGATATAGGTATGTAGGAGAATGGATAAAATAATTGAATTTAAGTAATAAAGTAACATGTTGGGTATGTTTTAAATTTTTAATATAGTTGTATAGTTCTTTAGGAATTTGTTAGCTCTTCTCAGACATGATTTGATAATGGGGAATAGTGGGGAAATAATTTCATTATATATAATGCAAGACCTATGCGGGGTAGCTATTAATTTTTTTTTTAAATTTGGTAATATGTGTTTCATATATTGAGGAAAGGGAATTTGGTTGTATGATAATTTCTAATTGGGATATTCCTATCTACTTAAATTTTTTGGTTTTTTTGAAACCCAAGAAAACTAGTTATTTATTCATGTCAGTTGATTTGGACCATAGATTTTTTGGAATTCTGTGCATGACTTTGTATCTTTGTATGAGATTAAAAAACTAATGATTTCACAAAATGAAATTAATTTGGAAGGATTGAGATATCAAGATGGTATAACTTGTTTCATTGAATTTCAGTATAAATATGGTAAAAGAGAAATGAAATCCATAGTATTTGTATTTGGGGTTTAAGGTTCATGGAATTTTTTTTGGTGTGTATTAATAGAGAAATCACCATTGTATGAAGTGAAAAATCAGTTCTATTTCCATCCAAATTGTTAGAGTTAATGTTTGAATATTCAGTTTCCATTGTCATTAAACTTTTGATGGTGTGAGGGCATAAAATTTTGTTTTGTGTTAGTTGTTGGAAAACTATTTTCAATTTTGAGAAATGTGTAGCATTTGTTTCTAGTGTCGATGGATGTATTTGATGTTTCCTATAGAAGAATACAAGGACAACTGTATTTTATTCTATGAATTTTTTATGACATTAACAATTCAGAGACTATTGGAATAGATAATGTGGTTATAAAATACATTGAATGTTTCATTCCTCTTTATGTTACATTTCTTTTGGTTAAAAATTCAAATCATTATTAAAATGGATTACAATGGGATAAATTAAATTCCCAGTATTTTCCCATTGATGTAAGTATTTTTTCGATATATATTATTATTATAGTACATCTAGAGAGGAAGTTTAAAATTCAATTGAAGATTCATTTCATAAAATAATAGTGTACATGAAAACTGTGGTTGTAACACCCCATGATTTTGAAAATAAATTTGATATTGAATTCATGAAACACTGAGTCTATTCAAAGTACCACTTTGTTATAACCTAGATAGAAACATAATTTTTTCACCAATATGATTTGAATTTTGAAAAACATACAAACATGGTTTCCTTTTGTATGATATTTAGATTCTGATAGGACATACATAATTTTTGATGAATAGAAACATACCCTTATGAATAGTATTGTAAATTTTATGTATAGTAATGAATAGTAAATCAGACCAAAAAATATATACCTCACCCATGAATGTATACATATATTTTAAGAATCTTATAAGTGAAAAAACGATTATACTGTAAGTATTAGTATTTTTTTATTTCAAAAATATATTAATTAAAATTTAATGTATAATTTAATAAATTAAAATGGAAATGTATTTTCATAAAATGATATACTAATTTTTTAAATAATTTTATTATGGTTATATGATAATTTTATTGGATATTTATTAATTTCAAAAGGTGTTATAAAACAAGTTGTAATTTTAAATTTGTTTTTTAGGAATAAATTATCATTTTATTAAAAAATTAAATTAAAAATATTTAGAATTTTTTTTTCAAAAATAAGATTTCATTTTGGAATTATAAACATAGAAAAATGGTTGGGGTGAAATTTTTGGGATTTTTCTAAAATACTTTAATTTTTTGTTAATATTAAAAATACACTTTTTAGTTTTCAATATGATTAATGACATCATAATTATATAATATTTAAAATAAATGATGGTAGACCTTTGAAAATTAAAATCTGATATGAGGTGTCCCATGTGGATAATACCATGGGAAAATACCATGGGCAAGGCCATGGTCTGGAAAAAACCACTAATCAGGTGTCCTTTGACATTAATAAAACAATCCCTCTCATTTACTATAAAAACTCCCCCATTCATTCATTTCATTTCATTAGAAACTCATCATTCTCAAATCTGCTATTTTTATCTCCCTCTGATTACTCCCAAGGATTCCTCAATCCCCCAAGGTCAGAACCTTCATATTTAAAGAGTTTCTCTACAATGTAAGGGAGTCTACCACCCCTCTATTTTTAAAGAACTCTTTCTATGTTATTCTATTTTAATTTCTTTTGGATTTTGTTGGGATATGTCATTAAATATCACCCTTATTTTCCATATTATTTACGAATGATGAGATACACCTTTTCCTTCCTCAAAATATTTTTTGAATTTTTAGGCGACGTTGTTAGGCTGTCAAATTTAACGAAGGGATTTCACAACATTTCTTTTATTTCGAGTTATTTATTTTCTTTTTTTCCTTAACTCACATACTTTTATCAAAATGTTATGATAAATTCAGTAACCTAAATGTACTATAATGTTTATATCATAATTTAATTACTAATCATCATCTCTCTTTTCCCCTTATTTTATTTTATAAATTAAAACACCCTCTGGGATGTGTTAATTTATCACATTCAAGGACAACACGTTTTCAATTTATTTTACCATATTCAATTATGGTCATGAAACAATTTTAATCATTGAACGAGACTATATTATAAGTATTATAATTTATATATTTTTCTAGATTACTTTTTTATACATTATACTAATTTATAAATCAAAATTAGTTCGTTGTGATAAAAAAAATACCAATTAACCCAAACAATCTCCATTAATGATTTATAAAATTATTCATATTCACTCCGAACGAGAAAATGAATTTAATTACCATGTATTATTCTGGATTTTCTCAAATAACATGTAACTTATATTCTAGACAACCATTCTTATTCTACATGTTTATCTGTACAGTAGTCTAAGTAAACAAATCATGATAACCACAAAAAAAATGCTCCCAAACAATGAAATTGAATATATTAACACAATAAAAAGGCATGAATGAACCTAATAAGGATATAATAATTAAATTATATGTTAGGGAGGTTCTGAAATTATTATTTTATGAAGGTAAATTTTATTATTCAGGTCATTATGATCAAGTGAGGAAAATCTTTAGACTTCATGTAAGTGTTTTCTACCCGAACTTCTATTTTCATTCATGTCACATTTATTATATACTTACTTAAATTAAATTCATATTAATTAATTTTTACACCTCATAAATTCTATGAGTATGTTCTATATATATGTTCCAATCATAATCATCCCTTCATTTATGGTGAAATATATGCTTTATAAGGATCTTTGAAAAATTATTCCCGAAATACAAGCTCGACATAAGGGAATTTCTCAAATTCTTACCTATTTTCAAGTACACTCAATATTATTTTAGAAACCATGAAAATTATAAATTCACTAATTTTATTATGAAAATTTTATCTTACATCATTTCTGGTATTATAAAAACACTTTTCCAATATAAATTTTCTTTTCATAACAAATTAATATTTATCTCAAGAATTACAAGCAAATTTTATCAGAGAATATTCATTTGTTTAAAAGCACATTTTGATTATTATTTATTATTGGGATTAATATATATGACATCATATACCATATTTTTTTTAATGGTTTATGATTAGTATGGTTGTGGATGTGCTTTCTTAAAACCATTCACAAATTTACTCATAATGGTTAGTGTTTATGCTTAATGTTTGGGGAAGGTTATATGTTATTTTACATATAAATGTGTTTTTTATTTATGTTTTCCCCATTAATATGAAAAATAATGTGAACATTTTATGTGATCGGTGGGGTCCTTTATACCCCCTCGATTCGTCAGTACTATCATGAGACAAATTGATATGGACTTGCCTGAGGCCTAGCCCATTTTCAGATATGGTTTTGGCTATGGCCTTGATCATTTTTAGATGTCATGGATGAGTCCTTGATGGTATGATTCAGAATGTACAACATATGAATTTACCTCATTAAGAAACAATAAATTCATTGTTCATGTGGTTATTTGACTAGTAAAATACCCATGACAGTGTTTTATTATGGGAATATTTACTCACCTCATTTTCCTCCCATTTTATGTTCATGTTTATTATTAAAGGCATGTGTTTTAAATTATTTACCATGCCTAATGTTTATAATACGTTCTAAAATATTGTATACCCTTAATGAGAATATTATCTCACCCATTCTTTTGTTTTTTTTCTCCCTAGTATATGGAGAACTGTATTATGACAACATGTAGGAGTAATCTAGGGTTGCAAATGATTCTAGTGGAAATTTTATGTTATTTTTAATTTTTAGTTGTAATTTTAGACTTATGTATGTATCTGGAATTCCAATTATACTAAATTATTCATTCCTTTAGGATACATCATTCTTGTAATCATGAAAATGTAATTTAATAAGGAACCGGCTTTGGGAAACTACATTCGGGACATTATAGTTACTATAATAGTAATTTTAGTAGAAAACATGGAATCTATATTTAGAAAATGTAGATTAGGGAACAAACTCATAAGATAGTCTTTGAGGATAATCATAGAAAGAATCCTAGAATTTGATAAGTAATATATTATGTAGATATTTCTTGAAAATACAACCTTTTCTGGGTTCAACAAGTGGATGTGGATCAGGAACAGATGTGCCTAGGAATGAAAACTAGGACAATAACTCTCAGGCTTGACTCAGTGAATCCCGATACATTAAAATGGGCCTTACTATGTACCTATTTTGAAACTCCTGGTGGATTTTCATAGGACTATTAACATTTTTTATAAGCCATTATGAAGGATTTAAATTTAAATTTTCCTCAAAATTATCATGAGATTACCTATGTATACAATTTCAATTCATCTAATGTATTTCTCTATATTGAGATTATACATTATCATTCATAACATAATCTAGTGTATGATTTTATTTTAAAATGGTGCCTAGTGTAAGGAATTGAAACATTATGAACACACGTGTCCAATGTAGATATTTACTTCCAATATGAGATAATAATGTTTGATCTAGAGATATGATTGGTGCAGAGAATCTTATAACTATACTAGGACATCTTACTCAGGTTATGAACAATATCCTTGCTGGGATCGAGCATATGGATCCACAATGTAGAGGATCTATTTTAGATCTCTTTATGTGAGAAAAACCTCCATCATTTAATGATACTATAATCCCATTTTTTGTAGATTAGTGGATTAGTTTCTTAAAGATAATATTTCTCACATAGGGAGGCAATGAAAGGGAGAAGGTTATAATGGAAGTTTATCATCTGTTGGGAGATGATAATCAATGGTGGTCACTAATTCAAAATAAAAAATAGGATGATGAAATATATTAAATGGAATTGAGGGATTTTAAGGAAATAATGTTAGAAGATCACTTCCTTCATGAACGGTGAACATATATAAAAAGGATGTTTTGGAATCTGAGGCAAAAAGTGGATGAGAATGTTGAAAATAATGAATCTAAATTTACAAGGTTTGTAAGACATGTCGCAGACTACATAAGTAATCTAAGGAGCATGATTTATAAATTCATTTTTGGTTTAAAACCATTCCTCTAAATTGGATCTAGTCTGCCAAGGTATCTCATCATATGAATTTATAGTATCATGTGATATCATGAAGGAAAAGTAATTCCCTAGGTCATATGATTATAAAGGAAAGCAAGAAAAGAATAGGGCTGCTGAATAATCTGGAAATGGAAATAAGTTAATGTGGATGAACGGAAGTGTTAACATTCCACCATGTGATAATTGTGTAATGAAGCACCCTGGTGCATTCTAAAAATGAAAATGGATGTGCTACAAGTATGGATATGAAGGCCATCAAGGTGGTGATTTTAAGGGAAATAAAGAAGATACTTACGTTCAATGCTATAATTGTAGGGAAATGGAGAATTGTGATAATAATTGTAAAAATCATCAATGAAACGTGCCTAAAAAGGAAAAGGAAGTAGGTACAAGTCTAAGTGATAAAACATTATGATATTTAAATTCTTAATAACATGGTAGCAGGTACATTAATTGTTTCCTCAAACATAAGAAATTATTTACTTGATTATATATCATCACGTTCTTTTTTATTCTCCCAGTTTTCTAGAAGAATTTGACATGTAAAATTTGATTTAATAAAGGGATTGTCATTAAAATGTTCTAGGTGATGTATAATTGCAACCAAAATGTATCGATTAGTTCTCGTAAGGACACATAAATGTGCTTTAGTTTCTAAAATTATCATCATACCCATGATTTTCATTGACTTAATCCTTAGTATGGGTTGGATTTGACATTATAATGTGATGATCTATTGCATGAATTGGGATGTTACAATTTTTTAGAATGGTGTTGAATCACTTAACTTCTATGTTGAAACCCTTCTATCTGATTCTAAACTACATCCATCCTCAGTACCTCTACAGAATTCAATTATTATAGTGGAAGAGAACGTAATATATATCAGTTAGGATAGAAACGTTCAAAGATATGATGTACCTATTTGACAATAATATGATGATGTGTTTCTAGAGGATTTACCTGGATATCCTCTTGAGAGAGAAATTGATTTTTCCATTGATTTAATTCCTGGGTCATGGACCATTTCAAAGACCTATTATTGACTTTCCACTATAGAATTAGTTGAGAAGAAGAAAAAACTAGAGTAATTGAGTCATAATTGATTTTTTCCGCCTAGTGTTTCAATATGGAGATCCCCTGTTCTTTTCATTAAAAATAATGATGGATCTATAAGTTAGTGCACTAAATATAGGGATATCAGTGCAATAACAATAATGAAAAAGTATACCCTACCTCACATTGATGGATTATTTGATCTAATTTACAAAGAACTATATTTTTTGATGATTGAAATTTGATTTGGATATCATCTGTTGTTTTTGAGGAAGGATGTTATTATAAAGGCATCATTTAGAACCATTTATGGGCATTAAGAGTTCATGGTAATGCCTTTTGGACTGACTAATGAACCCTCTGTCTTTGTGGATATAATAAATAATTTTTTCTTGGAATATGGTGTTTAATTTGTAATGGTATTAATTGATGATATATTTGTATACAATAAAAGTTATGAAGATCCTGAAAATAACATATGCACTATTCTGAAGACTCATTGATGAAATGAACTATATGGGATGTTTAACATGTGTGGATTTTGGCTTCAATCAGTTTCCTTTTATGGAAAAATTGTCTATATGGGTGTAATATATATTGATCCAATGAATATAATTGTTTTTAAAGAATGTCCAACTCTATTGTACATAATGGAGGTGCGTAGTTTTATTGTTTTAACAGGTTATTAATGGCCTTTCATTATGAAATTCTCTTATTTAGCCGACCCAATTACAGAACATACTCAAAAAGGGGTTATGTTCGTATGGAAAATAATAATATGAGGAATGTTTTGAAGAATTTAAGAGGAGATTAGTGAATAATCTGACCCTAACTCTACCATTTGGGAATGATGGGATTGTGGTTTATAGTGATGCATCAAAGGGAGGACACAGTTGCTTCCTTATGAAGAATGATATAGTTATTGACTTTGCATCATGGTGGTTAAAAATTCATGAAAAAAGGTATCATAGTCATGATCTTGATTTATATTCTTTATCTTCACTCTAAAAATATGGATACACTATATTTATGGTGAAAGTGGTGATATATATAAGGATCAAAAGAGTATGAAGTATATCTTCTCTTAGAAGTAACTCAAAATAATATTTATGTTTTTAATGATGGAGAGTATTCTAACTTCATGTTTGAAGTTGAAATTCTCAAATTTGGGAAGAGGCATTGTGTTCCACCTATAACAAAGATAAACGGGGAGTTACTAGATGATTCCCATAATTAAAATTTCTCTATAAATCCTAGTAGAACTAAGATGTTTATATGTTTTATGGAACATTTCTGGTGGGGTAGCATTATGTTGGAAATTGTGGATTATGTATCAAGATGATTATTCTGTTAACATGTAATGGTCGAATGATAACATTCAAGAGTATTCATGAAACCTATACATATTCCTACTTGGAAGTGGGATGACATCACCATGGATTCTTTCAAAAGATTACCCAAAACTTTAAAGAATAATGAGGTTATATGGGTAATTGTTGATCTCCATACAAAATCTACACAATTTCTCACTATAACAGATGATTTTATGTTGGAGTGGCTTGCCTGACTCTATATCAATGATGTTGTTAGAATTGATGGACCTACTGTAGAGACCCGAATCTTATCGTACATGGACATTACATTACTTTTGCGGAATACTTAGTACATAACAAAAACACACACACAAGGATCGTAATAGTTTAGTGTCTTTGGAAACTCGGAACGTAATCTTCTAATCGTGGTGAAAGATCTTTAATATCTCCCATAAAGATCTTCGTTTTTTTTACCTCAAACCTTTCTTTATATCCTGGGGAAAAGAAAACATAAAAGGGTGAGCTCAAATGCCCAGTAAGGGTATACAAAATAAAATAAAATCAATCACATCATATTCATAAGAACATAACTTTTGGAAATCTTAACCTGCAAAAGAGAGCATAATTTCATAACATGGAATAAATCATAGTCGTGAAATGAAATCACAATAATCATAACATAAAACATGAAACTTTGTGTCATACACACATAATCATAGAGAATCATTTCTTGTTAGTCAATACTAATTGCCAAGACTATCTTAGTGGACAAAGTCCCTTTCTGAATCGAGTAACCCTCGTTTCAGTCCTGTTTCACTAAACCGGTATAACCTACCATTTCAGCCATGTCTATCTCATGAGATATAAAATCTTTACCCAATGCATTGTAGGGAGATATAGGTCCCACCCATCTCATAATGATACCATTCTTATGTGTGCCACAAAATCATAAATCATACATCATTGCATAACCCATGTAATAAAAATGGGATTCTTGAAACAACATGACATCATAAAACCATTCATATAAGATAAAGGAATTCATAAACATAATTCCATCACAACATAGTAAAATCAATCTAATAATATGGATAGAAACAAAACCCTTTATTATCTTAGATGGAAAATAATTTTGATAAAACACTTGAAATGAATTCTCGAGGAAAATATCCTTTCTTCTTCAAAATCAATTTCTTTTCACAAAACATCATGAAAATTTTAAAAGAAAGAGATTTTATTAAAAATAGTCATGAAATCTTTTGGAGGAAGCTTCATGAAAATAAAGCTTTATAAAACCATAAAAATCCGTTCGTTCCATTTACGTTAAAAAAAACATTCTTCGTACTTTTGTCGGAAAAGTCAAAAAGTACCTCGTACGAAAAACGAAAAAAGATTCCTTTCATATCCTTTACTAAAAACTCATCGAAGGGTAAAATTGGTTTTAAACAATTTTAGGTGGATGGAAATAATATTACATATTGAGGAAACATGGATGTGGATGATAAAATAAACCCCAGTAAATACTTACGAATAAACAATCTCAGATAAAAATGAGATTGTGATATTTCCCTTACCTTAGGTCCGATTTGCTTCGTATGTGTCCGAACCTCCTGTATAATGATTTAAATCATGTTATTGACTTATTACAGAATCATATTCATTGTTATGATATCATATATGGTTCACTTATGACATTATATTACCCGTTCTTTTGTAAACTCCATGTTAAAGAAGCGTTTTGGGTAAAATCGTTTCTTTTATCATAGGTGTTTTGACTTGTTGTTCATGACATTATTATTACTTATATCATGATTTAATTACTTCCAGAATATAAAATATGATTTATATATCATATATATTCAGTATATATATATATATATATATAATAGATAGATAAATGAAATGAAAAACACCGTTCATGGAGACGGTAGTCCGTACGTACACATGAACGTTGTTTTCCTTTCCTTATTGTATTGAATGGAAGTAAGTAGATGAAATACATATATATATATATATACATAAATCCAGTAGCTTTATAATGTCATATATTTAATTATTATTTCTTATACATACTTTATAATCATTCTTAAATGGTTAACATGGAGAATGAATCTCATCGCGTCGTGGAGACGGTAGTCCGTACGTACGCACGAGCGATGATATCATTTCCATAAACATTGAATTGAATTGGAGTGGATTATACAATATATCAGAATCAATATGATGTTGTAATAACTATGTATAGTTATTCTTTACACCATTATACGCATCCATGTAAGGTGGTGGTGGAAAATAGATTACACCACGGCGTGGAGACGGTATTCCGTACGTACGCACGCGCGGTGATTTCTTTTTCCGTAGGATGGATAGATGGTGAAATAGGGTTGTTTCATACTTATAATAACGTATCAGTATATTAGTGATACTGATGTTATTACTTCATAATGAAGCAACCTAAGAAGAAGAAGTGGAAGAAGAAATAAAGATGAAAGAATTGGTAACGATAATTACCTCTTCTTTGAAGTGCCTCTTTGAGACCTCCTCTTAGGGCACTAAAATTGGTCTTTGAGGAAGACCAGAACCTCTAGGATGTTGCTAGGGAAGTGGAGAAGATATTTTGGCAGGGGTTGGCCGAGCTTGAGTGTTCAAATTGGTGTGAGGAGGAGGGGGAGGAGGTGTCCTTTTATAAGGGAGGAGAGGGGCAGCTTAGGAATATCTCAAAATATTATTTTATATTAAAGTCAAAATCGGTTTATAATGGTTCCAAAAGGTCTTATTTAGAAGCTAAGGAGGGGATGGGTCGAAATCCTATCAACCAATATAATTTAGACAAGTTTAAGATATTATTTTAACCTTATCAATTTGATTTAACTCCAAGTTAAATAATTTAACTTTTACCGTGTCTTTTTGTTTTCTTTCACTATATGGTTAATACACTTACTATAACATGCCAAACGAACCCCAAATTGTTTATTATTAATATATATATCCTTATCTAAGTCATTTGGCCGAACCTTAGATTTTTAGGAATAAAATAACAATTAATAATATAATATTTTATTTAAAAACTATTTTGTGTCAATTTTGACACTATTTGATATATGATTTTTGTGAAAGTCATAACAGAATTTAATGTTCGAATCAAGTTAATTAAATCAACATTAATATATCATAGTAACCTAGAAAATTAGTTTAATTCATAAAAAGTCTCAAATTACATTTATTTTTGTGTTTATAACATAAATTATGTCAATCTTTCATTAATAAGATAATTACTTCATCATCATTGTGTCATAAATAAATTAAATTATTTAAAGTCTAAAAATTACAAATAAAATACCATTATGTAGGAAATCTTTTTATCTTTCTAATGAATATTTATAATCTAACATCCAACATATATAACCCCATGTAACAATTGTTTTTCTAAAAGATATATGCTTGTGTCAATTTTGTATTCATTTTAACTTAATTAAAATAAAGTGTCATTATCACTTACAAGTGGATCAATGGGGTCCCAAAATCGACCCAAAGATGCCCATGGTCGACCATGTATCAACCAATGGGGTTAAGACACGTTTTAGGGTAATTTAATATTATTATAATATTATTTTTTAACCCTTATTTACCGGATTTACCCATAACCATGGTAAATAAAATATTTACCGCAGTAATTATTCAAAATGTCTAAAAATAAAAGTTATCTATTTACACAATTTGAACATCCTAATTAAAAATATGGAATCCATTTTTCTAAATTCCAAACACAGAAGTGGCAGAAATTAATTTAAAATTAATTCCTGTTGTCAAAACAAAAAGCGTGTTTTTAAGAGATAATAACTATCAAAAGATTGACACTTGATTATGTTCGGTTTAATTGTAAAATTGTGTCCAATGACCAACATTATATTAAGTGGTAAAAATATGTTCTAAATATACTTTAAAACCATTCAATTTTATAATTTAACCACATAATATATTATGATGAAAAAAGTTGTTTTTAATTAAAATATAGCGTGTTTTTACTATTCATTAAAATATGAAAGTTGTTGGAAAAATATCAAAACTTTATCTAATGTAAATTTTTACATCCTGATCCAAAAGAAGAATATTATTTTGTCAAATTGAACATATAAACATGTCAAAAACTATATTTAAAGTGGGTGCGCCATCAAAAGGCGGTAAAACTGCATTTTTTGAAAAATACTTATTTTACCCGAAAAATTTATTTTGTACGTATACCATGTTCTAGAAATGTGTAAGATGAATAATAATGTTATAAAATTCAAAATTTAGTTAATACTATTCATAACGGCTAGTTCATGACAATATTATAATAATATAACATTGTTTATTAAAACCCGGTATTGCGTACAACACACGCTATCGAGGAAGGTCGCGATTGCGTGTAATACAAGCCAAGTCAGGGTTGCGTGTTGTGAAAAAATCCTTCATTGTTTCGTATAACAGAATCCAACCATATTTCATTTATACATTTAATATATATATATATATACTCAATGTTGCGTCGAATAACTACTATCAAAATTGTGTGTAACACGATCCAAGAATAGTGTTGCGTATACTGCAAGCTAATACGGTGTTGCGTATAGCGCAAGGTAATCTTGGTGTAGAATACAACATAAGACGTTAATGAAATTAAAATAATATTTTTCATAAAATATCAGGGTGTTACATTTTACCCCCCTTAAAATGAATTTCGCCCTCGAAATTTGTCGGGGTTATAAATGGTTTACTATTTGAAAGTTTCTTTGATAGAAACCCACATCGTAAAAAGGAATACCCAAACTTATCTTTAAAAAAAAGTATGAAACGTAACAGTTTCCCAAATAAACTAATCACAGGGTTTCCACATAAGTGAAAATATGGATATGGAAGAGAAATCTAACCATCATGTTCTGATGGAGAGTGGTAGAGAACATGGCTATGGAAAAGCTAGCAATCACAAAGCCATAAATTTGTGATGATCTAGGGTATCATCTGATTCATCGGATATAAGGGCACTAGGACAACATTTTTGGTTTTCAAGATCATTTCCCTAAAGTTGATGAATTAAAAGAAATACTTACATGATTTTGTTACAATCTCACTGTTGTTCGTGAATTGAACAATTTCCACTTCATATCATAAAGAAATGAAGTTGAATTTGTTATTCGTGAAGCATTAGAAGATCATGTGATAGAAGGATGGGTCATTCCATCTATTTCAAACAAAGGGTTAGCAAAAGTTATAAGTCCATCTTATAGTGAGATTAATCGTATATGGTTCCAAAAATGAACTTATACTTCATATATCATACCGCTTAATAAAATAAAACTAGTTTCTACTAAACGGGGACTTCCTGTAGGCCAGTGGTAGGCGATAAAGGCCAGTCGCACTTCGGTTGTGGGTTCGATTCCCACAGCCTTGTCCGAAGCGATGGGCTGTCGCCCGTCTTGCAGGTTGTCCTTTTTCTAAAACTATATTACTATAACATCCCATCAATAATATCGAAAAAACTTCTATCCTTAAACAATACTAACTTATGTCCAACATAATCCATTCCAATCTTTAGGATTATCCATAATACTGCAGTCCACTCTCATAACATAGTGAAAACGATTACCAGAGATTTAACACCATCGTCGATCCCCATAAGATATGTCTTGTCGGTCACATTCTAAACATTCAAAGTCCTTAATCATGTATTCGCTTCAATACCTTAGTGAAAACAAGAATGCAGTTTAAAGTTAACACTTTCCACATACCAAAATCCTCAAAATTCTATATACTCAAACCATGATATCACTTAGTCCTTATATCAATCATGAGCTCATGAATACAATCAAACATCTCATTATCTTCTTATCCCTTCATTATGCTCATATCATCTATTTACCAAAAATGTCTCAATCACTTTTCATGGTTACCGGTACCATAAAATTATTGAAAACCACAATAGACCAAAACATAAATATTTCTGTACACCATAAAAGTACCTCAACAACATTATTCTTGAATACCAATACATACACACTTCTGTCCATCCACTTCAAGGATTGTCCTGGAATAAGACCTTCCTTGGTTTAGAAGTAACTTTTTAGGTCAGGGCATTGAGTTGGGTAATGCCCATGTTCTCCACAAATAAGACATTGAACTCCATAACAATCTGTCACTCTATGACCCTTTTCTCCACATAGATAACATCGATCCCTCCATTTGAGATATTCCTCAAGGTTCTTCTTCCCTTCTTTAGAAATCTCAATCTTCCTTTCTTTATGCTCCTCAACATGCGAACATGCATAATAGTTTATCTTCCTATTCTTTGATGAATTAGTCATACCACTAAATTTCACCTTGTTAATCATATATCGCGATGACTGATTCGGCATAATCACAATATCTTTATCTCTAGGTATAACACAATTTTGTTGCTCATAGTCACCAATTTGTCCATTGGATTCAATGTTAACCGAATTCCTTCTGGTTCCCTCTAAAACACAAAAGGAATTTTGTGAGAGGTGAAATCATGCTAGGGAAGACAACATAGTAAAGGGAAAACACCCTCAATATCTAACATCTTAGGTTAAATTCTAAGATCGTTAGTGCAATTCTAGGACTATAACCTATACGTATACTTAACCTTAGGGACATCCCTAGACATACCTTAGAAATATCTCTAGGGATCTCACTAAAGTTCTCGCATCCTAGTTTCCAAAGGTTGACTAAACCTTTTCTCTGATACCAACTGTAGAGACCCGAAGCTTATCGTACATGGACATTACATTACTTTTGCGGAATACTTAGTACATAACAAAAACACACACACAAGGATCGTAATAGTTTAGTGTCTTTGGAAACTCGGAACGTAATCTTCTAATCGTGGTGAAAGATCTTCAATATCTCCCATAAAGATCTTCCTTTTTTTTACCTAAAACCTTTCTTTATATCCTGGGGAAAAGAAAACATAAAAGGGTGAGCTCAAATTCTCAGTAAGGGTATACAAAATAAAAAAAAATCAATCACATCATATTCATAAGAACATAACTTTTGGAAATCTTAACCTGCAAAAGAGAGCATAATTTCATAACATGGAATAAATCATAGTAGTGAAATGAAATCACAATAATCATAACATAAAACATGAAACTTTGTGTCATACACACATAATCATAGAGAATCATTTCATTTTAGTCAAGACTAATTGCCAAGACTATCTTAGTGGACAAAGTCCCTTTCTGAATCGAGTAACCCTCATTTCAGTCCTGTTTCACTGAACCGGTATAACCTACCATTTCAGCCATGTCTATCTCATGTGATATAAAATCTTTACCCAATTAATTGGAGGGAGATATAGGTCCCAGCCATCTCATAATGATACCATTCTTATGTGTGCCACAAAATCATAAATCATACATTATTGCATAACCCATGTAATAAAAATGGGATTCTTGAAACAACATGACATCATAAAACCATTCATATAAGATAAAGGAATTCATAAACATAATCCCATCACAACATAGTCAAATCAATGTAATAATATGGATAGAAACAGAACCCTTTATTATCTTAGATGGAAAATAATTTTGATAAAACACTTGAAATGAATTCTTGAGGAAAATATCCTTTCTTCTTCAAAATCAATTTCTTTTCACAAAACATCATGCAAATTTTAAAAAAGAGATTTTATTAAAAATAGTCATGAAATATTTTGGAGGAAGCTTCATGAAAATAAGGCTTTATAAAACCATAAAAATCTGTTCGTTCCATTTAAGTTAAAAAAAACATTCTTCGTACTTTTGTCGGAAAAGTCAAAAAGTACCTCGTACGAAAAACGAAAAAAGATTCCTTTCATATCCTTTACTAAAAACTCATCGAAGGGTAAAATTGGTTTTAAACAATTTTAGGTGGATGGAAATAATATTACATATTGAGGAAACATGGATGTGGATGATAAAATAAACCCCAGTAAATACTTACGAATAAACAATCTCGGATAAAAATGAGATTGTGATATTTCCCTTACCTTAGGTCCGATTTGCTTCGTATGTGTCCGAACCTCCTGTATAATGATTTAAATCATGTTATTGACTTATTACAGAATCCTATTCATTGTTATGATAACATATATGGTTCACTTATGACATTATATTACCCGTTCTTTTGTAAACTCCATGTTAAAGAAGCGTTTTGGGTAAAATCGTTTCTTTTATCGTAGGTGTTTTGACTTGTTGTTCTTGACATTATTATTACTTATATCATGATTTACTTACTTCCAGAATATAAAATATGATTTATATATCATATATATTCAGTATATATATATATATAATAGATAGATAAATGAAATGAAAAACACCGTTCATGGAGACGGTAGTCCGTACGTACACATGAACGTTGTTTTCCTTTCCTTATTGTATTGAATGGAAGTAAGTAGATGAAATACATATATATATATATATACATAAATCCAGTAGCTTTATAATGTCATATATTTCATTATTATTTCTTATACATACTTTATAATCATTGTTAAATGGTTAACATGGAGAATGAATCTCATCGCGTCGTGGAGACGGTAGTCCGTACGTACGCACGAGCGATGATATCATTTCCATAAACATTGAATTGAATTGGAGTGGATTATACAATATATTAGAATCAATATGATGTTTTAATAACTATGTATAGTTATTCTTTACACCATTATACCCATCTATGTAAGGTGGTGGTGGAAAATAGATTACACCACGGCGTGGAGACGGTATTCCGTACGTACGCACACGCGGTGATTTCTTTTTCCGTAGGATGGATAGATGGTGAAATAGGGTTGTTTCATACTTATAATAACGTATCAGTATATGAGTGATACTGATGTTATTACTTAATAATGAAACAACCTAAGAAGAAGAAGTGGAAGAAGAAATAAAGATAAAATAATTGGTAACGGTAATTACCTCTTCTTTGAAGTGCCTCATTGAGACCTCCTCTTAGGGCACTAAAATTGGTCTTTGAGGAAGACCAGAACCTCTAGGATGTTTCTAGGGAAGTGGAGAAGATATTTTGGCAGGGTTTGGCCGAGCTTGAGTGTTAAAATTGGTGTGAGGAGGAGGGGGAGGAGGTGTCCTTTTATAAGGGAGGAGAGGGGCACCTTAGGAATATCTCAAAATATTATTTTATATTAAAGACAAAATCGGTTTATAATGGTCCAAAAGGGTCTTATTTCGAAGCTAAGGTGCGGATGGGTCGAAATCCTATCAACCAATAGAATTTAGACAAGTTTAGGATATTATTGTAACCTTATCAATTAGATTTAACTCCAAGTTAAATAATTTAACTTTTACAGTGTCTTTTTGTTTTCTTTCACTATATGGTTAATACACTTACTATAACATGCCAAACGAACCCCTAATTGTTTATTATTAATATATATATCCTTATCTAATTCATTTGGCCGAACCTTAGATTTTTAGGAATAAAATAACAATTAATAATATAATATTTGATTTAAAAACTATTTTGTGTCAATTTTGACACTATTTGATATATGATTTTTGTGGAAGTCATAACAGAATTAAATGTTCGAAGCAAGTTAATTAAATCAACATTAATATTTCATAGTAACCTAGAAAATTAGTGGAATTCATAAAAAGTCTCAAATTACATTTATTTTTGTGTTTATAACATCAATTATGTCAATATTTCATTAATAAGATAATTATTGCATCATCATTGTGTCATAAATAAATTAAATTATTTAAAGTCTAAAAATTACAAATAAAATACCATTATTTAGGAAACCTTTTTATCTTTCTAATGAATATTTATAATCTAACATCCAACATATATAACCCCATGTAACAATTGTTTTTCTAAAAGATATATGCTTGTGTCAATTTTGTATTCATTTTAAATTAATTAAAATAAAGTGTCATTATCACTTACAAGTTAATCAATGGGGTCCCAAAATCGACCCAAAGATGCCCATGGTCGACCATGTATCAACCAATGGGGTTAAGACACGTTTTAGGGTAATTTAATATTATTATAATATTATTTTTTAACCCTTATTTACCGGATTTACCCTTAACCATGGTAAATAAAATATTTACCGCAGTAATTATTCAAAATGTCTAAAAATAAAAGTTATCTATTTACACAATTTGAACATCCTGATTCCAAATATGGAATCCATTTTTCTAAATTCCAAACACAGAAGTGGCAGAAATTAATTTAAAATTAATTCCTGTTGTCAAAACAAAAAAGTGTGTTTTTAAGAGATAATAACTATCAAAAGATTGACACTTGTTTATGTTCGGTTTAATTGTAAAATTGTGTCCAATGACCAAAATTATATTAAGTGGTAAAAATATGTTCTAAATATACTTTAAAACCATTCAATATTATAATTTAACCACATAATATATTATGATGAAAAAAGTTGTTTTTAATTAAAATATAGCGTGTTTTTACTATTCATTAAAATATGAAAGTTGTCGGAAAAATATCAAAACTTTATCTAATGTAAATTTTCACATCCTGATCCAAAAGAAGAATATTATTTTGTCAAATTGAACATATAAACATGTCAAAAACTATATTTAAAGTTGGTGCGCCATCAAAAGGCGGTAAAACTGCATTTTTTGAAAAATACTTATTTTACCCGAAAAATTTATTTTGTTCTTATACCATGTTCTAGAAATGTGTAAGATGAATAATAATGTTATAAAATTCAAAATTTAGTTAATACTATTCATAACGGCTAGTTCATGACAATATTATAATAATATAACATTGTTTATTAAAACCCGGTATTGCGTACAACACACGCTATCGAGGAAGGTCGCGATTGCGTGTAATGCAAGCCAAGTCAGGGTTGCGTGTTGTGAAAGAATCCTTCATTGTTTCGTATAACAGAATCCAACCATATTTCATTTATACATTTAATATATATATATATATATATACTCAATGTTGCGTAGAATAACTATTATCAAAATTGTGTGTAACACGATCCAAGAATAGTGTTGCGTATACTGCAAGCTAATACGGTGTTGCGTATAGCGCAAGGTAATCTTGGTGTAGAATACAACATAATACGTTAATGAAATTAAAATAATATTTTTCATAAAATCTCTGGGTGTTACACCTACTCTTTCAATAGCGTCTAATCTCGATCCTTGATTTACATTGAAATTCAGGAAAACTTCGTTAGAAATCATTGGATACTAAGCTTCATTTTAGTACTTATTATAATCCTCAAACTAATGGACAATCAGAAAGGATTATCAAAACATTAGAGGACATGTTGAGATCATTCTTTGTTTATTTTCATGGTATGTGGGATTATAATATAGCTTTGGTGGATTTTTCCTACCATATTAGTTTCCATTCAAGCATTCAAATTTCACCCTATAAATCAATTTATGGGAGGATATGAAGTACACTAACATGTTGCAATAAAGTTTCTTAAAGGAAGCTTGTGGGCCTAGATATTTTGGAGAAATGAACACCGAATGTAATGTCTATCAATTCCATCTTAAATGAGCTGAAATATGATGAATAAAATATGCTAAAATCGAAGGAAGGATTTTTTTTATTTCAAGGGGATATCTTGTTTTCATAAAAGTGTCCCCATGGAAGGGATTTATATTGTTTAAGAAGAAAGATAAAATGATCCCTTGGTACATAGACCCATTTAAAATTTTGGAGAGAATTGGAGATATTAAATACCATTTGGCTATGTTCCCTAGGCTTTCTAAGGTATAAAATGTGTTCCAAGTTTCATTGTTGAGGAAGTACATGGCATACCAAACACATTTCCCCACTTTTGAAGTTATAGAACTGAAATATAATCTATCATACTATGAAGAGCCTATCCAGATTTTAAAAACTATAGAAAAAGTGTGGAGGAATCAGATGACTCTACTAGTAACGATACTTTAGAAAAATCATAAAATCCAAGAGGCTATATGGGATCCTAAGGAGAATATGATGGAGTACCCAAATATCATTGTGAGTTAAAATTCTGGTAATTTCGAGGAAGAAATTTCTGTAAGGAGGGGATATTGAAACAACCTAATATTTTTCAAATAAATTTATTACTGAATTCATGAAACATTGAGTCTCTAAAAAACCAATTTTTATAACCTAGACAGTAAAGATTATTTTTTATCCTTGATGATTTTAATTTCAAAAAACTAACATACATGGTTGCATTCAGAAATATACTTATAGTCTGTTAAGAAAAATATGGTTTTTGATGAACAGTAACACACCCTTATGAATACTAACAAACCCTTATAAATAGTAATGTTACTATGATAAATAGTAATGAATAGTAAATTAGAAAAAATAGAATCGTTACCAATGAATGTATAAATATAGTGTAGTCATCGTATATGTGAAAAATTTATCAAAGTGTATTTATTGGAATTTTTTGTGTCATAAATATTTTAATTACAATTTTATTACTAATTTAATAATTTAAAATAGAAATTTATTTCAATAAAATTTATTCATAAATAATTATTTTATTTTATTTAGGTTATAAGATAATTTTTTGGGACCCTGAATAATTTTCAAGGGGTTCAAAAAAGAGTTATAATTTTAAAGTTGTTTTTTGGGAAAAAATTATGATTTTATTTAAAAATTAAATTAAAAAAAAATTAGAAAATTATTTTCAAAATATTTATTACATTTTTGATTTATACATATCAAAAAATTCTTGGGGTGAATATTTGGGAATTTTTTAAATTACATAAATTTTTCATGAATAGTAAAAATCAAGTTTTTAGTTTTCAGTAGGTTTAGTGAAATCATAATGAAGTAATAATTAATATAAAATGGTTGTTTAATTTTGAACATTAAAATATTATATTATTTGTCCAAATTGGATAATACCATGGGAAAATACCATGGAAAATCCCATGGTTTTTCAAAAAATACTAATGAGGTGTCCTTAGAAATTAATAAAAAACACCATATCATTTACAATAAATAACCACTCATTATATTGTTTTATTTCATTCAAAACTCTAAAACCTATAAGATATGGTATTTTTACAACCCTAGTATTCTTCATATGATGTCCTCAATACCCCAAGGTCCCAACCATCATGTTTAAGGAGTTACTCTACAGGGTAAGGGAATCTACCACACTTCTCCTTTTAAAGCCCCCTTTTATTGTTTTTGTCTTTTAATTTCCATGGGATTATGTTGGAATATGTAATTAAATATCCCCATTCAGATCCATATTATGTATGAATAATGGTTTACCCCTTTTCTCTTATCAAAAGATTTTATGAATTTTGATGCGACGTCATTAGGGTGCCGAATTTTCGTAATAGATTTCCCAACTTTTCTGTTATTTCGAGTTCCTTTTTTTCATTCATACTTTACTCAAATCCATTAATACAAATTTTATGATAAATCCAGTACCTTAAAATCACTTTAATTTGGTTTCAATAATTCAATAATTCATAGTCATCTCTACTTTCTCCGTCTTTTATACTCGAAATTTAAACACCCTTCATGGTGTGCTAATTTATCACATTCATGGAGGACATATTTTCAATTTCTATTGCCAAATTTAATTTTGGTCATGGAACCATTTTTATTATTGAAATAGACTATAATATATATATTATAACATATTTAATGTTCTGGAATCCTTTTTTTCAAATGATACTAAATTATAAATCCAAATGATTTTGTTGTGATCAAGAACTGCCAATTATCCCAAACAATCACCATTAAAGATTTGTATAATGATTGATCTTCACTCCAAATAACAAATTGATTTTTCTGAACATGTAATATTCTAGTTATTCACTAATAACATAAAACATCTATTATGGATAACCATTCTTATTCTACATGTTTATCCATTCACGAATATAAATAATCCTAATGTGAAAACCAAGGATGAAAACACTCCCAAAAAATGAAATTGAATCACTGAACCCATCAAAAGTCCATGAATGAACCTAATAAAGTTATAAAAAGTCAATTTAATATTGGGGAGTTTCTAGAATTATTAATTTAACAACCTAAATTTTACTATTAAAGTTATTAAGATCATGTGACAAATATCATCAAAATTCATATAAGGGTTTTCCCCTGGAACATCCATTTTCACTCAGGTTACGTTTATTATCTACTTACCTCAAATAAATTAATATTAATTATTATTTAACCCACATAAATTATGACTGAATGTTATTTATATGTGTTCTTACAAGAATATTACCTTCATTTATGGAGAATTATAGGTTTTAATAGGATCTTAAATAAAATTCTCGAAATACAAGCTCGCCTCAACGGAATTTATCAAATTCATACCTATTTTAAAGGTCACTATATAATTGTGTTTAGAAATCATTACCTTTATAAATTAACTCATTAAATTATGAAGATAATATCCTAATTATTTCTGGTTTCTTAAAAATAGTTTTCCAAAAAAGCTCTTCTTTTCAAAGTAAAAGAGTATTTATCTCAAGAATTACTCGAAAATTTTATAAGAGAATATTCATTTATTTAAACATTCCTATTGATTATTATGTTTTATTGGGGTTAAAAATTATGATATCATATACCATATAAAATTTAGTGGTTTATAATTAGTCTTACTATTGATGTTCTATCTTAAAACCGTTCAGGAATTTACTCTGAATGGTTAATGTTTATGCTTAATGTTCGAGGAAGGTTATATGTTACTTTAAATATAAATGTAGAATTTTTTATGTTTCTAATCATTCATATGAGGAATTAATTGTACATATTATGTGATGTGTGGGTCCCACTATAGACACTCAATTCATTGGTAGGTATCATGTCACAAATAGATATGGACTTGGATGAGGCCTTACCCATTTTTTGATTTGGTTTTGTTTGAGGCCTTAATCATTTATAGATGTCATGGATGAGGCCTTAACTATATGATTAATTATGTATGGAATATGAATTTCCCTCATTATTAATCTATAAATTAATTTTTCAATTTTTAATTCAACTAGTATAATACCTAAGATTATGTTTTATTATGTAAATATTTAATCAACTCATTTTTCTACAATATTATGTTCATGTTTATTTTTAATGGTATGTATTTTCAATTATTAACCATTAAAAATATTTATAATAACTTCCACTATATTTTCTACCCTTATTGGGCATCTAATCTAACCGCTTATTTTGTTTTATTTCTCCCCAAGATATGGATAAGTTCATTATGATAAATTACAGGAGTAATGTAAGATTTGAAATTGTTTCCAGTGGAACTTTTATGTTATTTTTATTTTCAAGTTATAATGTTGGACTAATGTGTGTATCCGAATTTAAAAATCTATTAAACTAATCATTCCTTTAGGATACATATTTCATGTAATCAGGAAAATGTTATGTAAAAAGGCACTGGTCTAGGAAACTAGGGTCGAGTCTTTATAGAGGTAGAGTTCACCGAGAATATTGAAGTGTTCGTGATAAGAGCTCCAAAAGTTTACCTTAGGGCATTACCCTACCAGTTCTAGAATTTTTTTCATCCATTGGAGGTCAACCTTAAGGAAAATTTGGTATTTCATCATGAGTGAAGTGATAAGAGAAAGTTGTTATTCACTAGTGTGAATTTAATAACTTTTTTGGCTAGGGTGTGGACTATGTTAGTGTCCTATAGTGATGGGGGATTGCTGTTTCAAGGCATACCTAAGGTCAGTGTTTTGTTTTTTAATGGGAGAATAAATAATTATATGTGTATTATTAAATATATTTATATATGGTTATTTGGGGGTGGGGGTTGTTTTCTAATGGGCGTGGGTAATTAATTATTTTGTAATTATTTTAGGTATATAAATTAGTTAAGGTTGGTAATAGGAAGGGGAAAATAAGCAGGGATTATGAGAGCGGGTGAGAGGTAACAACTAATCATTGGGATTCATCTATTGTAGTTGGATATGGAGACTTAGGTATTGGCTTCGGATAGTTCTTGGGTGATTTTTCTACTTATTAATATTCTCCATTTTAATCTACACATCCTTGTTCTATTTTTCTCCTACAATTCATGTTCTCTATTAATGTTTTAATAAAATCTTGAGGTTTTCCTCTCTTTGTCCCCAATAATCATATCCCTATAAAAATCTCATTATCAATTTTATGAACGAACCAATTTTCATTGGGGTAGTTTCATGGGATAAATTTAGTAGGGGTGATAGGAATAGGTTTCATGTGAAACAAGTGTAAGAATTATATTAGTCGTGTTTCCATTGGAAATTTATTTATATTATAAATGGTTTTTATTATTATTTAGAATATTACTTCAAATTTTTTAATTTTTTAATCTACTTTTGATTTGTAGAAGGATCATAACATTTTATCAAAATAGAATAAATTTAAACATGAATTGAAAATAAGATGACACCACCATTTTGGCCCCTCTATTATCAATCAATTGTGTTTTTTGTTTTGCCTCTTTTTTAGAATTGGTCCAACCACCATTTTGTTTAGAACATGTAACTTACTATAATCTATGTTTATAAGTTATAAAATTTTCTTCTTGGTGTTATATAGGGATTCTTCAAATTATACCTAAAATAATTAGAAACCCTTTAACCGTTCTGTGAATTTGATTTAATATCACTTATTTTCATTCAATTCCTCTTTCATTTGATTAATTTTCAATAAGTTCAAATTTCATTAGGTTGACATATTTTTTTTACAAATTCCCCATGTTTATTTTTTTGGGAGACTATTTCATTGAAATATTTGAATTGTTGTTTTTTGATATGATTTTCACATTTCATTCAAGTATTACTGCAAGGTGTTTAACATACGATTTTATTGGTTTATCTACTTCTGGTTTGTAGAGTTAAAGGTTTTTTTATTTCAAAAACATTTTTTAGTGACCTCCGTGATATATTATTTGTAATCACATTTGATAACGGGGAAATATTTTCTTGATAGTATATGATTTTCATGTTAGGAGTAAATATTTCTAAATTTAGTGTATGTATCTAATGGAATTTTCTTATGTATATTATTTCCATGTTATTTTTATTGTTTCATTATTTTATTACAATCCAATGATATTTTAATGTACGATGTCTACAGTAATATTTCATAATATTAAAAATAATTTTTCTACATTGTTTCTAGTATAACATCTATTGATAGGAAGAACATTGGAAATAATTTATGTTTGAATCTGAAATCAATATTATTTCAAAATAGAATGTTTATTTCGAGGGAAAACATCTAATAATGTATGAAATAATAATCGGAGAATACTTATTCACTAATATGGAATTAATGGTATATTTACAACACAAAAATATAATTTTATACATTTAAAAATAACAAATACTATATAATATGACTTTGTATTGATACAAAACTAAAAACATACTATCGTGAAGTATGAACACTATTCATATGTACCATATATTCCATTTCTTTATTTACATCTTCTCCCTCTTCCTTATTTCCTATTATTGTCTATTTAATTTTGATTTGGAAAAATATATCTAGTTTAGTGTGTTTTTTATAATTCCCACCCCATAAATAAGTCGATGATTGTTTTATAATGATTTTTCATGCCTAGGAATGAATGAAACAAAATACAAAGGTATGTGATACAAATTTTTCATCCTATAAAAGTTAGTATGAGATGAAATGTACGAGTAAAAATGAGAAGATGCTATTTTTTATTTGGTGATTTTATATTAATTCATTTTTAGGATTGATAATCTACTTTTTTAAATATTTATAAAGTTTTTATATATTAACCTTTTCATGTAACCATATTTTAAATAAAATAATTCATAATGAACCATGTTTTCATAATGAATGCTCTTTGAGATTTAAAATAAAAATTAATTTTTCTATACAGAAATGCATTAAATCATTAAAAAATGTTACAGATTTCATTTGGTATCTCGATTTATATCCATGTGAAGAAATTGTGTGCTTCAGTAAAAATTAGATACTAAATTTTTACAAAATTATTATTTTTATTATTTTAATTATATTTCATTTAAAAGCATAGATTTATTGTGTTTATAATTTTTTCATTTTTTAGGAAGAGTCCTAGTAGATGTTACAATATACCTATATTAATGAGACCTTCAAGGGGTAGCTGCTTGTTTTGTCAATTTCAATGAGGTACAAAGGGTTTTAATTTTCTAGGAATGGAAATTTTGTGGTTTGAGAAGTGTAATATTGATAGGTATATTCATTTTTAATTAGAAATTTAAATTCTAATTGTAGAATCCTGCGGTTTTTAAACCGAAAAATTTACAACGGTTGGTGAACATTTTCATTTGCTGGTCAGGTCGGATTTAAAACCGAGAATTTGAACTTAATTTCAATAGTTGGATCACTATTAAGTGATGTTTTTGGGAATTGGAGAGGACCTGAGAAGTTTCTAGAGTTCCTTGAGATGTTCTGGGAGTGTTGGACCCAAAAAAAAGTAAGTATTTTAGGAAGCAGTAGAGGGTACACGGTTTTTGCACTATCTTCCAAAACGTGTGGCCCACTGCAGGTAATTATGATACCCCATTTTAAAAATGGGGAGTTGATTTGTGCATGGTCTACAGATGGTTTCCTTAACTATGTGCCTATCCCATGCAGGGATTCTTGAAGGCAGTGGGGTACCACAGGGCTGGCGCACGATTTTCGAAACCGTGCGGATTAACCATGGGAGAAACCCTTTTTGGGATTATAATTAATTAAAATTAAAACCTAAACTAAACACTCTCTTCGCCCCTCCTATTATTGAACAATAGTGCACAGCATCCCCAAAGGGGTTCTCCCTTCGACGCACTGCCTGTCTTCCTCTCCTCTTCATTCTCCATCTGGTTTCCTTTATTTTTCTTGGCTGATCCATCATGATGAGTAATATTCTCCTTTCTCTTTCATTCTACCATCATCACATTGACCTAATTAGTTCCTTATGAGGGTTGACTAAACCCGAGGGCTTTTGGGGTGATTCTATTTTTTTGTTTTCTCTTACTTTTTGTACATGTGTATGATCTCTATGAGTGTGTCGGTGCACGTTACAGCAAACACTTCCATTGATAAGGTGGTTGTGTGGTTTCAGTTCATCTGTTTGGTTTTGGGGTAAGGGTTTCACCACTTGTTTTGTTTTGGGCGTGTTAAATTGGGGTATTTTGGTATTTATGAGTCCTCTACATGTTTCATGTAGTGCGTTGAGCCTCTTAGTGTGGTTTTTCCTCATTTATGTTCTCTGCTGCCATCCAAGGATAGAATTTAAAGCCATTGGTTGGTTTCTCACCTCACTTTTGACAATATTAGGGTGTTTATGGATGTCAGGTGTTGTTTTAGTAAGTTTTCATGCCTTTTAATGGCTCGTGAGAATATTGGGAGGTATATATATATAGGTGCATATCCTCTGTTGGAATATTTCCTCATCGCACAGGAATACAGGAAATGGGTTAATGGTATACACAAAATATATATACTTTTATATGCACGAGAGTGGTTTGCCTACATGAGTTTGAAAGATACCGAGGCCGGAGTGGATGGATTATATCCACTTGAGGTAGGGTCCCTTTCCATGTCATCAATATTTATAAATGTTTCAATAATGTTACTTACTGCACATTTTTTTTAAATTAATTCATGCAATGAGGTATTATGTCAAATTCCTAATAAATGTGAATTAATCATGTTCTTGATTTGAATGTTAAATGTAATAAATTATTTGATGATAAAAACATCATGTTTTTATACTAAACCCCCCCAATGGAGTTGAGTTGCCTTCTAGATAAATTTTTTTGGTTAGACCTTGTTATCTTGAATTTTCATGTTTATAATTCTTATGAATTGATGTTATTTTGTGATATAGCATGATTAGGACATAACCCTAGTGGCATTAGAAACACTACAATTCCCTTTTTAAATGATTAAATGACCAATTCATCGTCAAAGTGTTTGGTCTAGTTTTTTAATGCTATTACCTATGTAGGTAATTTCCATTTTTCATGGATACATGGAGACTTATAAATGTAATTTAAATGTTTTTATAAAAGGAATGAGTTGAATTAAATGAATAATTTAATTCATAATGATTTACCTTCAAAACAAATTACCATTTTGTTTTCAAACATATTAAATGTTAATAATTCCTTGGTTGACAAATGGGTTCCCAGTAAGGAATTGCAAGATGGAGTTAATGGTTTTTCTTACTCATTATTTGGGAGATAAATGGATTCCCATGTAGGAATTCAATGTATGGACCCGGGTTCTTAATACAATGATTGGTTCCATATATGTGGCAACCCTTACCATGTTATGGGAAGATATCAGTGTAGACATTGAACTTTTTAAAATTCATTAATGAATTTTACTAAATGGTTACAATGCTACTTTACCTTTCCACACTAATGGAAGGACAAGATTGAACCAATAAATTATGGTTTCAACTCTACTAGACCTATCCACACTAATATTAGGATATACATGAACATTATGAATTATTTCATGTCTTCTTTATTAAATAAGAATGGTTAGACTCAATCTTGTCATGGATTATGATCGTAGAATAACATGATCACTCGTGTACCCCATTCCAAATTCAAGTATGGGTTACTAAGGATCACACTCAACTTGATCTCATTCATTTTCATACCTTTTGATGCATGTGGAACTACTATTGGGTCCTGGTGTAGTACTACATTATTCTTTTGATACATTCCATGGATCCCACATTGACTAGTAGGTTCATCTGATACACTCCTTGGACCAATTTCTTCCATAGCCTCGTATTACCTTGGATGCACTATTTTGAATCAGTAGGAACCTTATTGTGTAATTCCTTGGAATACACTCCATGGATTACACTCTAAAACCTTATAAAGACTCATATACTACTGAGTTAGAGTACCATGAGATTTACTTTACTTTGGTTTTTACCATACTACTCTCTCATTGGATATACTTGTTAGATTTCCTTGATACATCATGGGACCTTCATTAATTATACTGTCTCATGATGCCTTGGATACAATCTTTATGTCCAGAATTGATAGGTAGGTTCCATGGTTAATTCCCTACTGGTCTGTTCATTTCTTAGCCACGTTTTACCATGGAGGAAACTTCTTGGATTTGTTAAGAGACTTATTGACATGTGAATTATGAATAAATTGGAAATACTCAAGTAATTAACAGATTAGATGTCCAGAAACCAGCTGAGAGATGAATCTGGTACTTGGGTATCTAGTTATATTGTACGGTTTACATTACATACCCATGCTTGCACCAAGATTAATTTATATTAAACTTTTGGGATTGGGTTAGACACCGGTGGTACCGACCTACAAGGATTTATATCTCACACCCTACTGAGGCCTCCATTTCACTATGGTACCCGAGTAGGCCATTCTTGTCACAAGGCCTTGGAATTTTCTTGTTGTTGTTTTCTTGTACCTGAGAGTTGGGAGCAAAGGACTGAGATGGAGCACAAGATGATCATGGAGATTGCCTTTGATCTTTTAGTTCATTTCTTTACATGAGTCCTAAATTTTATTGTATTGAAAAGCATGTTTTTCTGTTTAATATTTTTGTCCTATATCAATACCATGTCATGTATTAATATATAGTATAAACTAGAGTTGGCCACATTTTTTCATTTATATGAGATCTTTCTTCCAATACTTTGTCAGTTACGTATTACTACTTCTCCTGTTGATTTTTTTACTCTCTTATACCACTACTCTACTCTAATAAGAGGTTATAGTCTCTCCACTTACTATCCATACAACCTTGCTACTAGTCGACATCCTCTAGTATACGGGGAGGTGCGCTTGAGGTCATGTGGTGACCGGTCATACAATCGTCGTAGTGGTGTGCAAGGTCGGGATGTTACATAGTGGTATCTAAGGTGGTTTTTCCTTTTGTCTTACTATTTTGGGTTCATATATAGGAGGAGAGGAAAGTGTTGGCACATGGTTAATAGTCATTCTTGGGACTGATCACCCAACATATGGGGAATGACCAAGTGGCTAGGGCTGGGATTGCTGGTTATGATGTTCGTTGTTACCATTGATATGATTTTACCTAGAGTGAAATGTGTACTTTTTGCTAATTATGATTTTTGGAATTTTGGAAACATTCCTTCGCCAGATATGGCATGGATGTTTCAATACATGAATCATATTAGGATCTTATAAATTATCATTTCATGCTTATATTCCATGCCATGTAATTGCATTAGTAGGTTCCCTTCTCAATGTAATTCAGGGCCTTATTAATATGGAATTCATAGATTTATACATGTTTAGGTAAAACATTATCATGCCTTCTATTCTTACTTCTCGTTATAACATCCTCATGTGATTAAATTTCCATATTTTTGTGATTTCAGCTTGTTCCACTATGTTAGCCGCTTTTAGTGATATGCTAGCTTACCTTGATATATGAAATTATAATGGGATGAAATTTTTAGTTTTATGGTGTATGGGAATCTTATAGTTAGGAAAAGGTGACACAGGTTCCATTGTGAAAATATTGTTATCTTCAACTACTAATGTAATATGTTTTAGACTAAAGGGAGCCAAATTCGAAACTGTAAAGTGTATGGGAACTTTTCATGTTGGTAGATGGTCACCCATATAAATTGGAACATTATGTTTGATCATGTTAAAATCAACATTGACATTTTTACCGATTATTGGGAGCCAATTATCAATCTTTCATATCTATGGACTCTTCATGAATTGGGAAATGGAAATCCATATTTAATGAAAAGTAATGATGCTTTGTTAAATATTTTTAAATGTGAAAGATATTTATTGTTGTTCGGAAATCAAAAAGTTTATCTTTTAAAATACAACTAGACCCATGTAGGTCAGTTGGGGAATTATTTTATGAGATGAACCGCTAGTGTATTTACAATATTAATATTTGTGTGTGTTATTTTGGGAGGATTTATAGAGAACCCATGTTTAAAAAAATGGGACCCTCATAGGTTGCCTTTTTTTATTAAAAGGAAATTATTTTTATAATATTCAAAAATGACAGGTTGTCAACTAATGTAAAATATTTTAAAAGGGGTTTTTATAAAAACATGTTGTTTTTCTGATGGGGCATTGGTTAAAATCAGGTATCATGTTTTGTTTTGAAAAAGGTACTTTGATGTTTTGATTAAATCATTTGATGATTAAAGATTAGAAGTGATTAAATATAGGAGGCTTATAATTGGATCCTATAGTGGTGTTTAGCTTTAAAAACCCCTGTTTAAGGGTGGTTCAGACTTCTCATTGAGTTTCCTTGGAACAGAATCGTGAATACATTCTGTAGGCATTCTTCTCATTAGCAATGGACTTATGATGAGCTTTTGAGCCTTGTGAATTTTTTTTAAATGACCTAGTTTATGGTTGAAAATTTTTCTTTATAAAGGGATAACCCATGGTAGGTAGCACCCTAAGAACTTAAATTATTTGCTAATGTTGTCTCCTCTCACAACTTTTGTTACATTCGGGTGTCGTTGTCCCTAGTAGGACATTCAATTTAATGTTACACCCTTGTTCTGATGAGTTTTCATGTGTTTCACGACCTTGTTATGGTCTCGAGCAATGAGTAATGCTCTTTTTCAGTTGGTTAGACCTGCCACAGGCATGGTCATCTGCTTTATAAGTCATTTGACCTTATCGTTTCTGAGTAATAGATGACTTGTTATGGCATCATCAATGTAGATAGTCATATGATTCAATTCGACCCCAAAATAATTCTTCTTGTACATTTGATTATGGTATTCGGTCATCTCCAAGTAGAGTGACATGAGATTTAAAGAATCAGTTACATTCCAATACACATACTAGATTTTGAAATATTATGATTTATTGAAATGCCGATCTCGTTGTTATAATCTATCATGCTTATGGGCAGTTAGTTTTCTTCCCCTTTGAATACGACACTCCTATGTTGGGTAGTGTCAAGTTGATTCTGTTAATGTTCCCTCCCTTGTATAAGGAACACCAAGGAGGACTATTGGTAAATGGTTGGTTATTACTTAAATTCCCTAGAGGCTTACAAGTCTTAAATTTATTCAGTGCTTTCTTATAAGTATGAATTTTATCGGGTTTGACTATTTTATCTTCCAGTATCTAGGATTGTTTTACTAGAAACCTTGTCTTAAATATTCTTAGTGTACTCTTCATTAGAGATGAACCTGTCCCCTATCGTGATATCTTCCTCGATATACTAAGAGAGATTCTGTCTTAGCCCATTCCAAATCATAAAATCTTATGATATTTTCATAAGATAATTTTCATTTTTTCACACTGACATGTGGTTTTTATTGAATCTTGGATATTCCTGAGTGATTCTTGGGTTCCCATATAGGAAGGCCTTGGCCAAACTCATAGACTCCAACTGTTCCTTTTGAATTGGGCTGGCCTTCTAAAGAAGACTTCCTTGAGGTAAGTCTTCCAAATGTCTCGACTCATTCTAACTTCCATTAGTTTAATGTTTATGGTGTTATGGGGATATCTAAAAGCACATTTATTAGAGAAGTAATGTGTGGTACCGAGGTCAGAAGTGTGTTTTGAGAGATCTTTCTTGACATGTTCTATTAGGTTGATCCAAATTCAACGGTTTCCTTTTTATGAAATCATGAAATGATTTTCGTATAGACACTTTGTGTTATACCATGAATGAAAATTCCAACAGTGGAGGTACTGTGACCTGGAATTTACCCTTTCTCATGTTAAGACCTATGGTGGAGAGCACTATCGATCAAGTATTTATCAAGACATTGAACTGGTCATGTCTATATCTAAACAGGCCCGTGAAAGCTCTGTTTTTGTGTTTAAGATGAACATTGATCTTTGGATTGGGTTGAAAAAGCTGAAGTGCAATGTGCGTTTGAAATTATTACGGTGTATTGGGTGTTAGTAAAACTATGAAACTATTCGAAAAAAACATCACAACCCTTATAGGTTGGTTTATATTTACATTGTTCCTAAAGGATTATCCGGGAATATAAGTTTTTAAGGTGGGTAGATTATATAATCCATGTTTTTGAACTGGACAAAAGAATGATGGTTTTTGAACATTTTTCCCTTACTGGTTTGGGACAGTTTCTAAACTAAAATTTGGAACATAATTCCGAGATTTGGATCACTCCTGGGTGAATTTTTTGGGCATTAGAAAAGACCTGAGAAGTTTATCGAGTGTCTTGAGAAGTTCTAGGAATTTCAGACATGAAAAATAGTAAGTATTTTAAGAAGAAACACAGGGCGCACTGTCTGCCAAACCGTGCAGATGACTGCATGAGTCTATGAAACCCATTTTTAAAATGGGGAAGTCGCTTTGCACATAGTTTCATAAACCACATTCCTAGCGTGTACAGGGTGTATCCTAAAGTTAGTGTGGTACCGCACATTTAGTGCATGGTTTTCCAAACTATGTGGCTTAACCATGCATGACACCCTTTTTTGGGATTTTAATTATTTAAAATTTTTAATTTAAATTAAAACCTAAACTAAACCCTCTCATCAACCCCTTCATGGCTCGACCCACAGTTCACAATAACCAAAATGGGTTCTCCATATGACTCACCTGTTGGCCTCCTCTACTCTTCAATCTATGTCCGGTGTCCATCATTTTTCTTGGATGATCTATCATGGTGAGTCCTCTTCTTCTTTCTCTTTTCTTCTTGCAGCTTCACTTCGATCTAATTGGCGCTCAGTGAGGATCGACCCAACCCTAGGGCATTGTGGGTGAACTAATTTTCTTTTTTCACTTCTTCAAGTAATTTTGAATGATCTCTTTGGGTGTGTTGGTTCGTGTTCCGACAACCACTGACAAAGGCTATATGGTTCAGGTGGTTTCGACCAGTCAGTTTGGTTTTGGGGTAAGGTTTTCACCCCTTATTTTGTTTCCAACGTGTTAAATTTTGGACATTTTTTATTTATGAGTCCCTAGGATGTTTATTGTAGTGTTTTGAGCCTCACTATGTGGTTTCACATCGTTTAAGTTCACCGTCACCAACCGAGGTAAGGCTTTAATACCATTGGTTGGTTTCACACCTCCCTATTGATTATCTAATGGTGTTTAAGGATGTCGGGTGTTGTTGTACTGAGTTTATGTTCCATTATAAATCTCTCAATAATATATGGTGGTATTTATGTATATATATATAGGTGTATAACCTCCATTTTTGTATTTCCTCCTGTCGTAGGGAATACGGGAAATGGATTAAGGGTATACAGAAATATATATAGTTTTATATCATGTGAGTGGTTTTTTTACGTGAGTTAGAAAGCAACAAGGGTTAGAGTGGATGCCTTAGCACCACTAGAGGTAGGGTACCTTTCTAAGTCCTCAATATTTATAAATTCATTAATAATGATTAATACTACACATTTTTTATAAATTAATACATACAATAAAATATTATTTCAAATGTCTATTAAATGTTAATTTAGAATGTTCATGATTTGAATGTAAAATGTAATTAATGATTTTTTATAGACATTATCATGTTTTAATAATAATCCCCCGCCAAAAGAGGCGTGTTGTCTTCAAGATAAAAATTAGTGGTTAGACCTTTCTTGATTGACTTTTAATGTTTATAATTTATAGGCATCGATGTTATGTTGTGATATATAATGTTTAAGGCATGAACCTAATGGAATGAGAATCACTATGTTTCCATTTATAAATGATTAAATGACCAAAGCACCATCTAAGTGTTTGGCCCAGTTTTAGATTTGTATTACCCATGTAGGTAATTTCCTTTTTTCATGGATACTTAGAGAATTGTAAATGCAATTGTCATGTTTTTTTTGATAATATTAATGAGTTGAGTTAAATAAATTGTTAATAATTAATGATTTACCCTAAAAATGAATTTCCATTTTGTTTACAAATTTTTTGAATGTCAATAAAACCTTGGGTGACATGTGGTTTCCCATGTAGGATTTCCATGATTGAATCAATGGGGGTTTTTACTCATACCTTGGTAGATTCATGTATTCCAATGTAAGAATTTCATGGACGAACCCGGGTTCACGAGATAATGAATGGTTCCACATTTGTGGTAACCCATTCGATTTTAAGGGAAGGTAGTAGTGTGGAAATTGACTTTTGAAAATTCCATAATGTGTTTTACTAAATTTTTTAAATGATACATGACCAATACACACTAATGGAAAGAAATTCTTGAACCAATAAATAATGATTTCAACTCTCCTTGACCTATCCAAACTAATGGAAGGCCTGACTTGAACTAGATGAATCATTTCATGACTTCTTTTTTTAATAGGAATTGTTAGACTTGAGCTTATCATTGTTTCTAATCAGATATACTTTTCAGTTATCCATGTTATGTCTCGATACCTTCACTGTATATACTATAACAGGATTCCATGGATATACTCCATGGGTCCATCATTGAAATGTAGATTTGATGGTTAAATCCCATCGATCCTGGTCATTTCTTAGCCCCATTTTACCTTGGTGGAATATTCTTGGACTCGGTTTAAAACATATTAAAATATGACTTGTGAATAAATTGGTAATACTAAATTATTGAACAGATTACATGTCCACACACAAGCCCTGGGATGAAGCAGGTATTTTGGTATCTAGTAATATTTTTCAGTTTACTTTATTTAGGAATTATTTCACCATGTTTAATTTATATTACACTGTCAGGATTGAGTTAGACATTGGTGGTGCCGACCTTTTGAGATTTATATCTCACACCATACTCGGGTAGCCATTTCACTAGGTACCCGAGTAGAAATTTCTTTTTTGTTGGGCCCTAGAATTTTCTTGCTGTTATTTTAGTTTACCCGGGTGTTGGGAGCAAAGGATTGAGCTAGAGTTTAGGATACTGGTGGGAATTTCCTTTTGTATTTTGTTTCTATTCTGTAATTGAGTCCTACCTTATATTGTATAGAAAATCATGTGATACTATTTATTAAATTCCATCATATATTAATACCATGTTGGCATTCATCAATTGTATAAACTGGCATTGGCCATTTTTGTTCCTTTATACAAAATCTATCTTCTAGTACTTTTTAAATTACATATTACATCTTCTGCTGTTGACTTTTATATACTCTATTAATCCACTATGCCACTCTGATAAGAGGGTATAGTCTGCCCACTAACTATCCTAACACCCTCTCTGCAAGTCAGAAGCCTCTAGCATACAAGGAGGCACACTTCAGGTCATTTGGAAACTAGTCCAGCCACTATCTTAGTGGTGGGATGGGTTAGGACGTTACACTAATTTTGAAACAAAGAGTTCCTTTTCACCATTATTTTCAATTTAATCAAACAATATGTTTATTGGAAGCATTATATGGACTATTATGGAAATGTTATAGTTCTCAAAATATATGATTTTGGTAATGTGTAATTTATTTTTAAGGGTGTTGAGATCAAGAAAGAATAACTTATTTACTAATGTCTCAACATTGGAAAATTTTATGTAGAATTGAAACCATATTGTTTCTAAGATTGGTTGATGTTTAATTTAATTATAGGGGAATAATTAATAATTATTGTTCTAAATTTTTATGTTCCATTGGATTTAGTATTTTCTTATAAGCTAGAAGATTTGATGTTAGTACATTCACATTCCATTTTTACTATTAGTTCAAATGCATTAGGGAATATCTTGATACTTAAAGTAGGTGGTCGGTACATTTAAATGAGTTTTGAGATATGGGGATAATGTGTTTATTGTGTGGATAAATATATTAATAGTTTCATATTAATGAAAAATAGGACTATAGTAATTTTAACTATAAATTAATTTCTAGATTATGATGAAACACTGATGAGTCAAATAATAAAAGTGGTTCTAAAAAATTAGAGATTGATTTATCTCTATGAGATAGTTTTCTTTGAACAAAAATCAAATGTTCATAAATTAATATTTCATAGGGTTGACGTAAATTCCAAAAAATTATCCAATTATGTTTGTCATTGTTCTTGGATAGATGATATTGTGGTAGGACATCTAATATATGGAGTGACGGTTGGAAGGAATAGTGAAGCCCAACCACCCAAAATAATAGTGTACCTTGAAACCAAGGTGGATTTCCTGGAGGAAAATATTGGGGATAGAAGTTGAGTGTGACTAGTTTACATTAGCAACATACTATATCAATGTTACAAATATGTTTCCAGTCATTGTAGGTCCACCATGAAGATAATCTAGGTTTTTAGCATGAGGAAAGTTATACAAATGTGGAATATATCACTGGGATGAAGGTAGTATTAACACTAGACAATGTGTATAATTATTTAAAAACCTATGGTGTTGGGGGATGCTTCTGTGAAGAACACCTAGGGATGGTGGTTTTTTATAATTTTTTGAGTAATTACTACTTGATTTAGTATTATAAATATATAGAAGGTTAGTTAGGGCTCGTAGTAGGAAGCGATTAATAAATTTATGCTATGATAGTGGATATGCAAGATAGAAATAATCATTAGGATTCATCTACTATAGATAGATAAGGATAAATAGGTCTTGGATTAAGAGAGTCCTTTGGAGAGTTTTCTTTTACTTAAATATATGAATTTAATTCCTCTCATCGTCATCCTATTTTACTAATATTATTCTTATTCTTCATTACTTATTGTTAAATATATTCTATGTGTTTTCCACTCTATCTCTCCAATGATCCAGTCACTATGGAAAATTACCAATCTATTAAATTAATTATCAAATTTTAATTAGGGTTGTTTCATGAGATAAATGTGGAGTGGGTTACAAGAACAAGTCTCAAGTGAAGCAAGTGTAAGAATTATATCAATTGTGTTTTAAATGAAGTAAATTTATGTTGATCATACCTAATAATTTGTGAGGAGTTTAATGTGTATAATAATAATCCTCAAAAGAATATAATTCATGTGGTGTTAACAAACATTAATGAAATATCTCTATTATATATTTTAATTAAACCACAATCCAAACTAGTTTACATCAAATAGGTTTAATCATGTTCCATCACTAATATAGTGTTCTATTTACAATTAGAAGAATCTCCAAGCATAAAAATCTATTTATTATTATTATTATTATATTTAAGTTAACTAATTAAAAAATTTATGATCTTATATAAAATGCAAACATAAATTTTATTTTTTCAATTATTTGAAGCTTTTGGGAGATCATTTTTGGTGAATTTGTTTTCATACATCATTTTTTAATGATATTTTTGAAAGAAATAAAAATCTAGAATTTCATTATTATAAATATTATTTCATTGAATTTTATGTATGTGTTTTATTTTTTAGTACTCACTCAATACTTTTTACACTATTTGTTTATATTTAGTTTTTTAATTCATTCCCCTCTTTGTCTTAGTTAACATTATTTGTAATGAAATGAAATTGTAGGTGAAAAATGATATTTATTAATTAATTTATGTATTTTTCAATAATTTGACCTTGAATATATAGATAAATATATATCAACTTAGGATTAAATATTTATTAATATGTAACACACATGAATAAATGAAAATGCATAGAAAAATACACACACAAACTAACATATATATGTGAAAATAGATTAGTAGATGAAACAATATGTAGGAATATCATTCAAACACAATTACATACACACACATGAAAAGATATAATGATTTATAGGAAAACTAAAAAATTTGAATAATGATAGAAAAATGATCAAACAATATAAAATATTCCTAAAATGAAGAAAACTGATGAGAAGACTAATTGACTTATAGATGAAAAAATATATGAATGGATACTCAAACATAGAAAAACAACCAAAAACAGAGAGAGATATAGGGAGAGAGGTATGGATGGAGGGTGGGAGTGGGACACACACTCTATAAAAAAGTCTCCCATGCCATTACTTTAGACCTAGCCTTGGCCAAAGATCACACACATGCTAATACTAGTATTCACACACACTTCCTCACACACACCCTGTTGAATGAATGTAAAACAAATAGTTTACAGAAAAAATGGTCCAACACTCCTCATAAACACACACACACACACAATATATATTCCTCTATCTCTCTCTCTCTCTCAATACTACACACATACCTGATCCAATAGAAAAATAAAAAATAGATTGATGCAATGATTTATATATAGATAGATTAATACACCAACTGAAAAACAAACAAACAAATAGATAGATGGATACAAAGACTAACATCGTAAATGTGATATGTATTTAAATACAAATAGAGAGGTCGATCAATAGATACATAGATGAAATAATTGGCATATAGATTAAAAAATAGATTGGAATATGCATTTAAGAAAAAATGGACATATGAATGAATAGAAGGATAAAAATAAACATTCATAAACACCGAAAGGGTCTCATATGAAGTCATATATAAATATACATAGACCTACATAATTGAATATAGAGTCGTAGAGAATGAGTCCCAAATAAATAACTAGACAAAAATATATAAAAAGATATAGGAACACACATACACATCCACACACACATGGAAAAGTGTGCACATGGTCACACTGACAAGAAAATATGAATCCCACAAAAAATAGATAAATACACACACACCTATACACACGTACACTCACCTAATTACAGGTTGACATACTGATAGTACTGGATAAGATAAGAAATGGATATGGAATAACAAAACAAGAGAGGGTAAGACTAACATGAATTATTGGAAAAGAGTAGAAAATATTTATAGATGAATATAAGTCTATGCCTAAGGAAGTAAAATAACTTGAGTTATCAAAATCTAATCAGGTTTTTCCCAAAATGTACTCACATTTAGATCCATTTTTCTCAGTATGGACAAGCACAAGTACTACCATTATCTATTTATGAGTATTAGAATTGAATATTCATGTAACTCAGGATACTAATAAAGAATATACTACTATATAATATTATTTTTATTTAGAATATATGTATTTATATTGGATATCTTGGTTTAGATCATGAGGAAAAATTCCTTATCAATAATGAATTTGTGCATGATTTTTTTATTATAATTATCAAAATGAATTATAATCAAATAATGTACATCCCAATCATGTAGCTTGATTGATCCCAATTCAATCATGTCATTGAGCCTAGAAATTGATACTTGATTTGGCACCATATTCAAGTTCTGATATCAATCAAGAATAATGTGATACTAAATTTGACATGACTTGATTAAAACCCTATACCCACTAGACATATTCGAGGGTGGAATTGAAAAAAATATATCAACACACACATAAAGATGAGTATAGGAAAAAATATATATAATAAAATGGAGGAACAAGTTAATAATTTCACACACACACACACCAAACACCTACAATGAAACACAAAACATAGATACAAAATAATACAAATATATGGATAGATATAAATAATGATAAATAGATAAGTAGAAATGTAAAATCATGGATAAACTAATAAATGAGAAAATTAAAAGTTTAGTATATGGACTATGTAGATGGGTAACCATTGGACAAACCCATTGGAACCTAAAAAGATCAACTTATGCACAAAAAAATCAATTAATAAATACACAAATCAATAAATGGATAAATGGGAAGATTGATAGATTGAGAGACATAAAAACATGAAGAGAGATAGGAATTCATCTCTTTACACACTAACAAACATAAAAAAGGAATATATAAAATCCTATAAAACATACAAAATATATAGAAATAAAAAATTAAAAAAATTATATAAACATAAATAGATACTATGCACTTGTATATTCCCATAGGATAAAAAACATAAGTTTTTATTGATATCCTAAATGAATAAACCTTGAATGTGAAGGAAGCATGTTATAGAGGTTGAAGGAGGCTATGTATGGATTAATAAAGCCTCTTTGGGTATGGTTCACTAAAATATATTTCTATGGGAAAATTTGAATTTCATTAATGGGAAGGTTGACATTAAATTTATTATTAAGGAGATGAGTTAAAATATTATATTTTTCAAATTTTATTTAGATGAAATAATTTTCATAAGTGATAAATAGAATTATTTTGATGAACTTATAGAATATCTGAATCTGCTTTTTGATATTCCAATTTATGGTGAAATGAGAAAAATTGTGGAATTATAAGTGGTATTTAAGGAGATCATCGTTTACTTATTAGGAGACAAATATACTGATGAATTGTTGGAAAATTATTTACATGGATGATTCTAATGATGAGTCAATATCAATAACAATTGTTCTGTTATTGAGAAAAATGAACAGAAAAAAAAGTTATAAAGAAGGAATTATGAAATATCATTAGATTCTTTACATATCCCATAATATCAATAAAATACATCATTTATATTGTGACTCTCGATGAAAGATACAAAACAGATATAATGGAATGTCACTATATTTTTAGTTAAAAAATTAATACGCATTTAAAAGGTAAATTTTATAATGGTATGTATATAATATCTATTTGATGTGTTCTCTTAGATTCATGTTGTAAGTCAATCAATTTCACTGATATTACTATTGATAAGGATTCACAAAAAAAAGTCTTAATAAGATCCTATAATAGATGACGCATCCTATCATACTATTATCTAATAAATGGTTTCATCACCACCAACCAATATGATTAAGTGGCCTCACAACTTTGGAATGTTGGAGTCATGTGAGAGTCACCTTGGTTAAGTGGGAGTGTTGTGTGAGACACTAAATAAAAAAATGGGCTAGAATATAATATAAACCATAAAAAACAATAGAGTATTTTCATATATGGATAAATAGATTGATTCACATGTCCTCACACAACAACATTAATATACATACACACGTACACATTGATTTAATAGGTAGACTGATATCTATCTATCCATCCATGGATATCTATATACATACATACTTCCATAAATCCATCCACACGTTCTTGCAAACATCCATGCATCCTTCAATAAATTCATCCAACCATCCATATATCTATCTATATGATCATTCATGAATTCATCCATCCTTCTATCGGATGATGAATCCATGAATCCACGCATAAATGAATCCGTACATACATTAATCCATGCATTCATGCATCCATGAATCCTTGAATACATGAATATGTCCATAAATGATTTCATACATTTATTCATCCATCCATCCACGTTGCATCTATATATCTATTTATGTATCCATATATCCATCCATGCTTCCATACTGGAAACCATGAATCCATAGATATATACTTTCATACATACATGTATCTATACATTCATTCGTCCATCTATCAATATATCAACATATAAACCCATCAATACATAAACATATACATTAAAATATTTATTATAACATGTATGCATGTTTGAATACATCATAAATGAATCCATATTTCATTACAAATAGGAAATACTAGGACATGGGAGATGGAAAATTGTGGAATGAAATGGAATAATAACAGAAAGCAACTTGACATTCACGCAGATTAATAAACAAACATATACATGATCACATTATTGGAATTATGTAGGGGGGATATATAGAAAAATAAATTGATTGACTCATAGATAAACTGATGAATGGGTAATAAATGTATTTATGGATTAGTGAATTTATGGAGGGGAAGATAGAAAGTAAGATAAAAAATGGATGGAATTGTGGATGGGCTGACAAGATGATGATTGGGGTGATGAATTGATGAAAGTAGGATGAATGAATGGATGTATAGATGAACTGAGAGTTGATCTAAAATTTAACTAGAGGGATGACTAGATAGATTGACTAATAGGGCTAATTAATAGGGGGATTATCTAATAGATGGGTTGATGAATAGATAGATGGGCCATAACAAATACATAGAGATATATTGATGGATGAATAAAATTATTAATGATCTATGGAATGATTGGAGAATGGAAGGATCAATAAATTATTTGACGAGACAATATAATGATTATCAAGTGGGAGGGCATATAGATAAATAGATAGGTGGACACGCAAAATAACACTAGCCTAAATACATATACAAACACATAATCACAAACACACAAATATAAATAAATAGAGAATCATATGTATTCATAAATAGATGGAACGAACAATGGATAAGCAAATGGAAAAACAGAATTATGAACAAGAGAAATTGAAATTTTCATAAAATATTAATAGGAAATACCCACAAAAATTGCAATATTGATGCTCACACATTCTTAAAAAATAAAAAAAAAATTAGATATATTATTACATAAAATTATTAATGGGAACAATAAAACAAATACCCACAACAACATACATTTTTGTAGATATATGATAATCTTGAAAAATATTTTGTAAGAACACCCAAAAATAGGAAAACCAAAAAATGAATGGATATATAAAAAGGAACACGTCCACAAATACACAAACAAATTGACAAAGTAGGAAAAAAGGAATATAAAGTTCTGTATGTGTGTGTTCAACTACATAGAGAATAACTAAGTGAGAAACTTATGGGTAGGGAGAGGGGGAGTAAGTTATACAAGAATGCATTCATGATTGTATAATTCATTGAACTGATGAATAGATGATAAATAAATTGATAGAAAGATTAGCTAGTGAATGATATGATATATTGACCAAACATAAAAATTATTTTATGACTAATAAATAGGGGTATGAATAAATTTAAGGAAAAATAAACTAATAGTTTGGATAATAAGTATGATAATAGACACACAAGAAAATAAACACAAACATTGAAATGGAAATACAATGAAAAAGAAATAATCATAAAATGAAATAAATATGATGACACAAAAACACAAAAACATCATACATAATAATAGAAATAGTTACTAGGAAATACTTATAAAATTTTATAAAAACATAGACAATAAACATACCTAGTGACACAAAAACATACAAGAAACAAACATAGAGAGAAATAATGACATACATGCCAATGTAGAAAAATGATCATAAATAAGATAATTCACCTTGACAGACAGAAAGACAAACCCACTAAAAATAGTCACACACACTTTGAGGAACACGTAGTATAGAAATCTAACTATCATGACCTGTCTCCCGGGGCCCGTACATCGACATAACACATGACCACCTCCCAAATGATAGGGTTGGTGACTAGCTCTGAATCTGTCAACCTACATATGGGGGGGATTTTACTAAATACATGTACGCACAATCATGCCCAACCACATCCCAAAAACTGATAGGGGAAAAGTTTACTAAAACAAGTTCTGATAACACGTACATCTGAAACATGTGGTCTAGAATACAAACCCAACAAAAAGAACTGAAAATAGAAATTTATAAATGGACTTTGGTCACTATATTCTAAAAAACCCACTTCATGGTAGGAGTCATGTAGCTACTAGAAGACGATGTAGTATGTCCTATCCACCTGGTCCTATTGGCCCCTATATGCTCCTAGACCACCAAGAGCTCAGTCGAAAAATCTGTCGTCTGCACAAGACACATCACATGCGGTAGAAGACCATGCATGGGTGAGTTACATAGTACATAGTAATGGAACCTAGTCCCTAATGTTGAAATACCTCAAACCAACACCAAATAAAAACCCCAAAGCAATGACCGCTCACACCATGTATTTTCAAGAGTAAAAAATGTTCATCAGTTATATAGTATAACGTTTCGTACTTTTGATGGACACATCCCGAATGAATCGTTGCTCTTCTACCGGGCCACTAAGGACCCACACGGATATTGCTAATCTTTTGGGCCACTAAGTATCCACACGGCTACTGCTAGTCTGTTCGGCCACTAAAGGTCCACATTGATGTTTCTTGAGCCATTGGTCATACCTCAACCACCAAAAATCCCCAAATTGTAGTAACCCAAAGGACTAACTCATTATAAGGATTCCAAGGCAATAGAAGGCATGTTAAATGGATGCCCGATTAGTAACATATAGTCATTTTAGTAAACAGGGTCCGGTTTGATCCAGGCACGATCCGACTCGGTCATACTGACTTGACCCATCTGGGCATGGGGTCCAACAAGACCCATCAGTCTGCTAGGCCCATAAGGCCTCTCTAGGACCAGATCAGGTTGTTCATGGGTCAAAACTGCCTAGTCCCCAGGTGACCTAGTTTTATCATTCCCAGAACACTTGGGAGGAGTGATATCCTTTTCCCGCATAGGACAGATTGTGGTATATATGGTCCGACGTTAACTCGTTGGCCTGATACTCTCAAACATACCAGCTCAAAGAACGTACTTGGCCCCTCAGGTGGTTAGGTCGAACTATCCGGGATCACCTTGGCCCGAAGTTCCAGCCTTGTTTGGCCGTGATTGGATAGGCCCCGCCCAAAGGGTTGGCCTGGTTCAGCCAGGACCGGTTCACCCAGTCCAAGAGGGAGCATGCATGACCAATCAAACTGGCCACCCCATTTCTAAATATGGTATGCGAATTCTTTCCACCCCACTACATGGGGCCCCAGTGGCACCATGTTCCAACTTAGTGTCATGGTAGACATGCCACATCCTCTCTCTGTTTCGATGCGGCGCACCGCTCCCAACTATCAATAGCCCTTGCCGGTGGACCCTTTGTCGAATCACTGCATCCGGATGGCCTTGGCTCTCCAGGTGCCACCATGCACCAATGGGCATGTTGCGTCCCTCCGCCCGCAGCCACTACTACAGCACTGGTGCATCCTTGTACGGGCCACCGTAGTTGCTCCGGTGGTCTGTTTTTCGAACAGTCTACTCCAACGGGGTCGTAGGGTTTCTTCTATCACATTGATTTCATAGAACATACATTTCATTCATTTGAAGAAATTTTCCACCATGAATTCATAAGGAGGAGGGGGTTCAGGACTTTTTTGTGTCAACTTGTTCCGTCCATGTTAGAGGTTTAAAGTAGGGGAGGCTCGTGATTACAATTCTATCAACAATGATATTGACCCCAAATAGAAAACCCAAGAATGACATCCTACTAAAATAATGCATGATCTGAGGATTAACTTTTTTTTGAGTTAATCTACATTTTCTATTTAGAATAAGGAATTTGGAAAACATTAAATTATTCAAACCCCTTCCTCGTTGACGCTCATTACCACATCATGTCATCCATGAGGGTCAAAATAGGTCTTTGGATTTTATCATTTTTCAAAGTATGTTGAATTTTATAACATCAGAATGGTGTTCGTCATTCCTCATTCGGGAGAAAATTAATTGGGGATTCATCATAGAGTCCTCATAGTTTAATCCTACATTCAACCAACACGTTAATTATTAAAAATAAACTTGTCACAATGTTTATGTTATGCTACGACATTGCCTCATTAATGCATCATCACACTGCGTGTTAACAAGTAATTAATGAGTTCCATTAATTTTCATCATTTATAACTCATTGCTACACCACAACATGTCCATTTTGAAGCTCATCGGTGAGAAAAGAACTAAAATATGTTTTTAAGTTATTTTATAATTTTTCTCAAAATATCCGAAAATTACCTTTTTCATTCAGACCTTGACAGCTGATGGTATGTCCTTTCTAGGTTAATCCCGACGTTCTGAGTTCATCAATGCCCTTGGATTTTCGATCTGAGAACCAGTACAAATGATATAAAACCCCCCTCACATGTTTACTGGATATACATAAAAAATTTCAAAATTCCATCCATGGATCACCAGGCTTTGGAATCATGTTCTGGTAGAACTAGTGGTCTATAAATAATTCCATATAATTTACAAAAAATACTTGGATATTCCAGGACATTACTTTATCCACACCTTAGTGATTTATGACATCAAAAGACAAACCATGTGATAAAAAAATAAATGGGGGTACTGAGCACAAATCTGATCCTCTAGCTCCAATTTGATCTGTAGGAGATTCCTGTGTTTCCACCGAATGCACACTAGAGGAATCAACCATCCACGAAGGACCCACTCTTCATGATCCTCTATCTCCACCAGTAATTCTACAATATTTTCCCCATTATCAGTGTCCATCTCTCCCTAGTCGATGTCATGAAATGGATCATGCATGTGCCTCCTTAGTAGCGAAAAGTGGAAAACATGATTCACTCGTTGCATCTATGGGGGAAAAGCTTGGCGGTATGCCACCTCACCAACTCATCTCTAGATCTTGAAAGCTCAGATGATCCTCAAATATTTCTTTCTGCCCTATCCAAATACCTACAATTTTCATCAGGATGAGAACCAATGTGACACATGGTCCCCCTCTTCAAAATATAATGGTCTCTGTCTCCTATCATAATAAGGCTTATGCATGTTCTGCATTGTCCACATCTTCTCTTGGATGATCTTCACCTTCTTGGTTGTTTCCCATTCCATGTCTTGACCCATGAGTGCTGACTCCCCTGGGTCTATCCAACAAAGAGGTGATCATTAAGGCTTCCCATACAAGGCCTCGAACAGTGCCATGCCAATTGTGGAGTGATAGATGTTGTTATATGAAAACTCCACCAATGGAATGTGGTCCTCCCAACCATGGAATAAATCCTACATGCAAGCGCGATGCATTTACACCAAGGTTTGTATGGTCTATTTTGTCTGACCATCCTTCTGTGGATGAAAAGATATGCTCAAGTGCAGCTGATTCCAAAACACCTACTGTAATCCCTTCCCAAAACGAGATGTAAATCATGCTTCTTTGTCTTATATAGTCATCAATGGAACTCTTTGGATCCGCACTATCTCCTATTTGAAGAGGCATCCCATGACCTCTACCGATCCCTACTCCCAGATGGGTAGGAGGTGAACTGACATGGTAAATCAGTCGACCATCACCTAGATAGAATCATGGACCTTGGATTTATGTGGAAACCCAATAATTAATTCCAACGATATAATGTCCCATTTAAACTATGGTACCTCATGTGGCTGAGAAAGCATACTGGAACCTGATACTCAGCCTACAGTTGCTGATAAGTATGTTTTTGTGAGATAAACTCAGCCACTTCATTCATCATTATCTGCCACCATTACCGACATTGGAGGTCATGGAACATCTTCTCCACTCCAGAATTTAACACCAAAGGGGACTTATGATACTCCAAAACACATCCTCCCAAAATTCCACTGGAACTATAGTGTGCCCTCTGAAAAGTTTGATGTGCTCCCCACCAATTGAAAATCAATCAAGAGAATGTTCTGAGGATAATTGAGAATGTCAGGGATCATAGTCAACACCCACTAGTTGTGCCTACCTAAAATGTTATAAGAGTGGGGGAGTAATAGTCATCCACTAAATGTATGCTTCTATATCATCATCCACGATGGATATCTGCATCGCTGTAAGCTTCTTCGTCGCCTCACTTAGCAGCTAAAAACTAGAACCCTTACTGAGGACATCTGCCACTATGTTCCCCATTATAGGAGTATAAAGTATCTAAAATCATAGTCACAGAGGAACTCCAACCATCACCTTTTTCTCAGGATTAGTTCCTTCTCAGAGAAGATATACCATAGACTCTTGTTGTCAGTGTAAACTGTAAACCATTCACCCATCAAGTAGTGCCATCACATCGTCCATGAAAATACCACTGTTACTAACTCTAGGTCATGGGTAACGTAGTCTCTGATCATGCTACCTCAACATTTTTCAGGAATAGGTGATCACTTCTTGCTCCTACATCAGGACACAATCCAATATGGTCCCCAATGCATCACAAAAGGCCACATACCCAACTCCCTCTAACGTTAGTCTCAAGATGGGGGCACTCACCAGTCTCCATCTATGATCTTGGGAACTATGTTGTAACTTCTCCATCCACATGCTGTTTTTTACCATAAATTTCAAGGTTAATAAAGGTGATTATAATCTAGAAATGTCAGGAAAAAACCTCCTATAATATCCATCCAAACCTAAAAAAACTCTCCACCACAATCACGCATCAGGGTGGATTATAAGAAAACACTACCTCTATCTTCACCGGAATCAACTGCAACCCCAGCCTATGAGATGTAGTGTTAAAAAAAGGGATCCCTAATATATAGAACTGGAACTTCTAAATAATTCCATAATTTTGGTTCTCTCAAAGTGTATCTAGTACTATATATAGGTTTGTAGGGTTATCTTCTTCCGACATTGAGTACACCATGATTTTTCCAATGAAGACTACCATAAAAAGATCATGGAAAGGCTGGAAGATCATTTTCATGAGTCCCATGAACACTGTTGGGGCATTGGTCATGCCAAAGGGTATCACCATGAAATGGTAGGGGCCATACCGGTTCCTAATGTCTTTCTTCTGTATGTCCTGATCCTTTACCCAAAGCTGGTTATATCATGATCTGAGGTCGATCATTAAGAACCAACTCCCACCCTTCAGATGATTGAAGAATTCATAAATCCCAGGAAATGGAAACATGTTATTTATGGTCACATAGTTTAGTCCCTGGAAGTCCACAAATAGCCTCAATATCTTGTCTCCTTCATGGAAAAAACTCTAGGACTACTCATGGGGAAATGCTGGGCCTTACGAACCCCTTCTCATGTATGTCTTCTAACTATACCCTCATACTGCGAAGCATCCCAGGTTCCATATTCTATTCCAGTGTAGATATCGGTGCCATGCCTAAGTATAGGTTGATGCAATAATCTACCTCTCTAGAAGGAGGTAGTCCTGGAATATCCTCAGTAAACACATCCCCATACTTTTCTACCACTACAGGAATGTGTAGACTCCTTTCTTACACCATATTGAGGGTGAAGCTATCCAATTGATGGGTGATCATCTGAACCCTCCTCCAAGAAAGTACATCATGTGTTGTACGGGTTTCCTTCTTTCCATTTCAAGAGTACCAGGTCCCTCTCCATGGAAACACTGCGTTGTATGCCTAGTACAGTTGATTTGAGAATAGACTATGGATAACTAGTCCATACCCATGTTGACATCAGATGAACATGAAACTACTACTTGGAGATCGTAATAGATATTATGACCTCCTTCTGTAATATCACACTACATTCAATAGTGTATAATTGTTGAATCCCATCATATAAGAGTCTCTAACCATAAGGACTGATCCAATGATTCCACCTGAATCTCTAAGTTCCGAACCAAAGTCATGGAAAGGAATGAGTGACTAGAACATTTGTATGAGTGACATGTAAGGAAGTAGACCATATTTCTATTCAAATTTCATGACTTACATTGATGGAACTTGACAACATGGTTTTTACATTGGATTATAATTGTGTTCCATGTTAACTACTTATTTATTAATTTCATGATTATGATTTTTCATGAAAATAAATTGATTTTAAAAAGGTAATATGATGATATTTCTGAAATGAAGAATCATTTTTTAAAACTAAAAATGTATGTTTTAAAGAATCTTATTTTATGATTTTTTCACTATACTAATGGTTTACTTTATTTGATGTCACTTACTAAAGTTTTCTGCTCATTCCATGTTTTAATTTTTTTCATAGGGTTTAAGGGGGAATAGAAAGAAGGATGAGATCAAGGGATAATTATAAGGCCCTGGCCTTAAACCTTACATAATATTGAATTAAATGAATAATTCACATTGAGGATCTTTTCAGGTTTAGAGTTTTAGATAATTAGGTCATAACTATTACATCTCAAAAGATTACATAGTAGACACTTCTAATAAGCTTCCATACAATAAAAAAACACTTAAAAAGAAACATGTCTAGTTCTATGTTTTAGATAGCATGTCTTTCCTTGATCCCATCCTTGACCCTATTCATCTTTAAGTCCCGTGGAAAACATGTCAAAAACTTGGGATAGGCATAAAAAGCCCAGTAAAGGATACACAAAGAAGGAAAACTGTTATTTTTTCAAAACAACAAGTAAACCATGAATACTTTCCAAAGTATTAATTTTCACCATTATGAAGTAGTAAAAACTCTTCACTGACAAAAATACCATTACATACCCTTTTGTAACCAAACGATTACCATAAAATCCATTTAAAGAACACATAACTTATAAAAGTAACATGAGACATAAACATACTTAAATGGAATAACCATACGGTCGACTTCCACAAATACTTAATGGAATAGCCATATGACCGACTTCCATACCCAATGCATTGGAGGTTATAACGTAACCACCCGTCTTGGTATTCATGGAACCACCCGTCATATGGTTTATCACGTAACCACCCGAAAAATGTGCAAGTACCATTACAAAATCATAATACATAAAACAATTATAAATGAAAGAAAACATTTCCATATTTCAATCACAATATATCACTTAAATATATTGACTTAACAAATACACTATCAAAACCATTTTCAATAACAATATACATAAAAGAGTATATGGTATTTATTTACATTTAAAAAAATATTATGGCATGTTGAGGAAGCCAAAGATCAAATAATACTCGCAGCGGTGGAAAGGTCGTTGTCACCACGTATGTTAAAAGAATCATAATTTTTGTCATTTAGTAAAATGATTCGTATAAAAAAGATTCCTTTTGAATAGAAGTAAAAGTCAAATGGTATTATACACTGTATAAAGAAATTTGTGTATAAACAAAATATGCCTCAATGAAAAGAGATTGAGACGAAGTCCCTTACAAAGACGGTATCCTTAAATTAAGGATAAATGAATTACATAATTATGTGTGACAAACAAATACACCAAATATAAGTGGATATTAAGTGTAAAACAATCAGAGTTCATTCACATATATTCATAGAATTACATATTCAAGGAGTACATGTTTACCCCAAAGAATCAAAATTGGGTTAAGAAGTTCCCTTGCAAATATTCGATAGCCTAACTACGTCACTTCAAAATTCAGAAAATGAGTTGATGAGAGATAAAAATGGTATCTCATCACATGGAAATAAAATTTACATCAATAAGGATATAGAAGAACAAATCCCAACATAATATTACGTGAATTAAAAGAAATAACAAAAGAAGTATTTTAGAAAGTGGGGGGTGAAAGGTTCCTATACCGACTTGGGTAACTTTCGAAACGTACACCCCATGGAAGAAGGGTCATACAATGAAGATGTAAATACCCATAAACGAAATTATATTACACAAAGATTGGAATAATGGGCAGTACATACACCACTCAAAGTAAATGGTGGCAAACATAGCATAAATTTTATGGGAATAAAAGTGAGATGAAAAATCCCTTACGAAAACTCGGCAGCCTAACAGCGCCACTTAAAACTTCCAAAAATGGTTTGATGAGATCCAATAGGGACTTTAATCATATTAACATAGAAATTAAATTTATAGGAATATAAAATAACATCCCCAAACATAATAAAGATGATCTTAAAGGAAATGATATAAAAGAGAGTGCATAAAAAGAAAGAGAGAGGTAGGATCTCTTACCTCAACTCTGACTTGTCTTGTTTGTTTCTTTATATTCCTGAATAATAAACATTGGTCAATTTATAATTTATTAAGGACCTATTTTAAAGATTATTATTCAGTTCATATCAAATATTATAATTTTATAATAATTGGTTAATAATTTGAGTTCATATCAGACGTTTTTGTCGATGTTTGGTACATGATTCAAAAATGAACTTGTTTGAAAATGATTGTCCATGTAGTCATAAGTAAATCATATACAGAAGAGTATTAATGATTTAAATATCATATATATCCAATACATATTCATTTTATACTACTCCATAACATTTGGAGATAAAAAGAAATGAAATGAACCATTCATGGAGACGGTAGGTCGTACGTATGCATGAACTCTACTTTCATTTCTTTGTCATATTAATGGAATTAAAAATAATTGAGATATATATATATATATATATTATAATTTCAGTATAATATATATGTTAAATAGGTCACATATTTTCATTAATTTCATTCTTTATAAATTCCATTTATTGTATTAGCGAGTCACATCACTTGAGGGGGCGGTAGTCCACACTTCCCCGTATGAAATTATCGCATTTGCACAAAATGAAAAGCATAAAGGCATGTTTTAAATATAAAATTCAGAAGCATATAAAAGACATAAATACCATATATATCATATATAAAATATAGTGACATCATAATTTCCACAATGAAAGGTGTTAAGAGAATATTGAACAATCATCGTTTCGTGAGGCAGAAACTCACCATCCACAGAAACAGTATGTTCTTTAACCATTAGACGAAGTTGTGTGTAAGTTTAGCTCGAATACATCACATAAAAACATCCTAGTATATTTAAGATACTGGTGTTGTTACAAAATAATGGAATAAAAAGATTTTAGAGGGTTGGATAAGAAAAATAAAACAAAAGAACACAAGGGTAGACATTACCATTAAATCAGGTAACTATTTTTGATTTGAGCTCAAAGGCTTCCTTGGAAAGGATTATGCCCAAAGGTGAGGCATCAATGATGAATAGAGGGATATGCAAAGATGAAATTGGCAGGGGTTGTCTGAGCCAAAGGCTTGAGAGGTGTGGTTATGGTGGTAGAGGTGGGGGCCTTTTATAATATGAGAGGAGGGGCACTCTTGGAAAGTTATAAACTTTTACTTTATTATAAAATGATTTTCGGATTTTAAAGGTCCAAAAATTATATATTTCTAGGATAAGGTGATAAGATTTCGAAATACACCCATCCAATATGTTTTTTACAAGTGTAAGTCTTAGAGTATACATTATCTTTTCATTTTATTTAAATCGTTAAATAATGAGGTAATTGCTGCATCATCATGGAGTCATAAATAATTTAATTTATTTAATGTCTAGAAATATAAAAAAATATAATGATGTAGGAAATATTTCTCGATTTCTAATTAATATTTATAGTCAAAAATATGACTTGTATAACCCCATTTGAAAATTGTTTTAGTAAAACAACACATGCTTGTGACATTTTAATTTTTACATTAAATAAAAAGTTATTAATGTCATTTTCCAACCAAAGTGGTTCCATGGGGTCCTCAAGTTGACCTATGGATTTTCCTGGTCATACATGACTCATAAAATAATGGTAGGACATGTGTCAAGGTCATTTCATATTATTAAAACATTATTTTTTCCTTAATTTACACTAATTACCTCTAATCGAGATTAAAAACATAAAAGTTACTATTCAAAAAAATTATTGTAATCCCATTGAACCAAATTTTACATCCTGATGACAAACACGTATGTAAGATTTTTGAAAATTAAATCACAGAAGTGGTAAAGTCTCATTTAAATGAAAAATCAGTTTTTAAACTACCACTTAGTGGTTTCACTATTCATCTAAAATTTAAGTTTTTCAGAAAAATACCAAAAATTTACTCTAAGATATATTTGATATTCCAAATTCAAAAATGATGTCTATTTTAAAAAATTGAAAACATATAATTTGCATTAATTAATTTAATAATTAATTCCCGCTATCAAAACAAATAACGTGTTTTTAAGAAACAATATCTATTAAATGATTGACACTTGTTTAAGTCCAATTTCAAAGTGAAATTAATTCCAATGACCACTATTGGATTAAATAGTAAAAATATATTCTAATTTCACTTTAAAACCAATTCAAAAGATAGTCTAATCATATAAATAAATTATATTAAAAAGAGGTTTTGAATTAAAATAAAACATTTTTCAGTATTCATTAAAAAAATGAACTTTATCGGAAAAATACCAAAAGTTTACACAAATTAAATTTTGATGTCCCGATTCTAAAAAAGAATTTAGTTTTTCAAATATAACACGTAAAATTGTCAAAAAGTGGATCTAAAAGAGGTTCTCCATCAAAAGGTGGTTAATCGACCTTTTAAAGAATATTAGAATGTTTACGCTTGAAATTGGATTCATTCACATTTTTAATCCTCTAAAATTTATTGTAAAAAGTAAAAATATTAGACAAACATATATAATCATTTTGTAGTTAGTTCCTTTATTTCCTGCCATTACAATGTCTAGGAATTAATTACCATTTAAAATAATATTATTTTATTATTAGAGAGCAACATAATATTTCAAAGGAACTCGTTGTCACGTATTGGGTACGCCATCGAGCATAGAATTCCCTTTAAATTAATATTAATATTCTTTTTCACAAATAGGGATAAATAAAAAAATGTCATATTATTTATTTACCTGGGGTGTTACATCCTTCCTCCCTTTGGGGAATTGTGTCCTCGCAATAATAAAATTGGTCTCGGAAACATCAATTAAAGTCCCACATCGGAACAAGAGTAAGTAAAACAATCACTTTAAAAGAATGAAAGAGAAGTACATAGGTCATCCGAGCTAACTCATACTAGGATTCCACGTAGGAAGACATGGATAAAGATGAAAATGCAAAGGGACATGTTCTGAAGGAGAGTGATAGAAAACATGTTTAGGAGAAAGTTAACCACAAGAGAATCACAAACATGTGGTGGGTTAAACGGTATTTGATTCCCCAGTAGGAAAATTTAATGGAAAACATTTTTTTTAAGTTACTTTTCATTGGGGAATTTATTTTTGATCTTATGGAAACATACTTACTTGTCATGTTGACTTTCAACTTTTACTATATTTCTTTCACAAACTCATAATTTCCCCAAATGATGGGTATTTAGGAAGACTTGTTCACATTAAGAATACTATAATAAACTTATAGATAATCACCTAATCCACATAAGAGAAATATATACTTTCCATGTCTTTAGACTTTAACCAAAACCAATGCGAAAAAGGTTAGTACAAGATCAGATAATCTGGAAAAGGATAACCCTTTATAAAAAGAAAATATATTTTTAATCTCCAAAATTTGTCCAATAAAACCCAATGTTCAACGAAGACCATAATTAAAACAAACTATGATTGAAACCCAAATATATTAAGGATTTAATCACACAGTCATCCAAGTTAAATCGTATCATTTATCTCCAAACAACATCAGTTGCTCTTAAAGTCTCGTATTGAAAAGAAATTAACCTAATCACATATCTTCCATGATAGGTTAATAATTTCCATAAATAACACAAAATAAACTTACTCTTAATCCATAAAATCATCTAACTAAAATGAATTAGTCAAAGTAACCATGGACTTCACGTATTCTAGTGGTAGGAGATAAATACAAGTCGCACTTTGGTTGTGGGTTCAATTCCCGCAGCTTTGTCCGACGTGATGTATTGTCACACGGTCTGTGGGTTGTCCTTTTTCCAAACTATATAATTCTCAAATAATTCTCCATAAAGAGATAAAATCATCAAATATAACCATAACATAATTTAACCTCAATTTTATCGCATTCCTTTCACTTTCCATCATAACATATAGTAACCCATAATTACCTCAAATGTAAGGATCATATAAACCCAAATGGTTCTTTATAACAATGCCAACAGAAGAACAGATAACTATTCTTTGAATAAAATTTTCATATATCAAACATCAGGGTTACACATACTATAAAAAGTCTTCTAATGTAACCCCATCATCAAAAGAGACGTAATACTCTTAAGAATTTCACCATAACTCTTGAAGCCCTTATATGTTGACTTCCTACTCATTCAACATTCTTCATGATCTATTAACCATTCCTATCCAACTTATACTGAAATAATTCTTTCCTAAAAACAAAATCATGAATAATATCCCAAGATTCCAAAATAGGAAAACAAATGTTAAGAAATAATCCATAACATTGATTGGTCATTGTCAGTTTCTTCATCCTCAATCGGAATGGAATTAGGTATTGGTAAATGAATATTTGTACGATCTTGGTGATCTAATTCCTAAAACATCTTCATAGGACATGTGTTTTCATAATGACTATGCACACCACATTTAAAACATTCAATTGATCACTCAGAAAGAACTTCTTTCCCTTTCCTCGAGTCAACTGGATGCTTCCTTTTTCCATGGCAGGTTCCTACTTTATGACATTCATTTCCACATCTATAGCATATTTCTGTCCCTTTGAAACATTTTCATAGGTGTTTCTTTCCACATCATTGACACATAGGTTTTTGAACACACATAACTTTATGATTGTTACCTGTAGTTCTGTAGGGATTTGTTTCTCGCATATAGGATGCCTTATAGAAATAACCAATGTTTAGGTGGTCAATCATGACTCTAGATAGTTGGTTGAGGATAAACACAAGAGTTCTCATTGCAGCTCCCATATCATTCAATTGGTCGCTCAGAAAACTGTCACAGTTTCCTTCACATCCACTGTTACTTCAGTGCCTGCTAGATCCAGCCATTTACAAAAACCAAAAAGGTCAGTGTTAGTATATCAACAAAACCATCATGTACTAATGAGGAAGATAAACACTAAGATATACTTACAGATTCACTTTATCTAAAACTAAGACTCTTTCTGAAATCCTAACCATTATGGTAATGTCACCTATTATTAGAAAATACCCTAACATCTAAAGTTATCTAAACCGACCTTTGATACCAACTATAAGGCCCCAGCCTTAAACCTTACTTAATATTGAATTAAATGAATAATTCAGATTGATTATGTTTTCATGTTTAGAGTTTTAGATAATTTGGCCATAACTATTACATCTCAAAAGATTACATAATAGACACTTCTAATAAGTTTCCATAAAATAAAAAACACTTAAAAAAGAAACATTTCTAGTTCTATGTTTTAGATAGCATGTCTTTCCCTGATCCCATACATGACCCCATTCATCTTTAAGTCCTGTGGAAAAAATTCCAGAAACTTGGGATGAGCATAAAAAGCCCAGTAAAGGAAACACAAAGAAGGAAAATTGTTAGTTTTTCAAAATAACAAGTAAACCATGAATACATTACCAAAGTAATACTTTTCAACTTTATGAAGTATTAAAAACTATTCACTGACTAAAAGACCATTACTTACCCTTTTTTAACAAAAATATTACCATAAAACCCATATAAAGAACACATAACATATAAAGGTAACTTGAGACATAAACATACTTAAATGGAATAACCATACGGTCGACTTCCACACATACTTAATGGAATAGCCATACAGCCGACTTCCATACCCAATGCATTGGAGGTTATAACGTAACCACCCGTCCTGGTATTCACGGCACCACCTGTCATATGGTTTATCACGTAATCACCCAAAAAATGTCCAATTACCATTACAAAATCATAACACATAAAACAATTATAAATGAAAGAAAACATTTCCATATTTCAATCACAATATATCACTTAAATATATTGACTAAACAAATCCATTATCAAAACCATTTTAAATAACAAAATACATAAAAGAGTATATGGTATTTATATACTTTAAAAAAATATTATGGCTTGTTGAGGAAGCCAAATATCAAATAATACTCGCGATGGCGGAATGTTCGTTGTCAACGCATACGTTAAAAGAAACATAATTTTTGTCTTCTAGTAAAATTATTCGTATAAAAAATATTCCATTTGAATAAAAGTAAAAGTCACAGGGGTTTATACACTGTATAATGAATGTTTTGTAAAAACAAAATATGCCTCCATGAAAAGAGATTGAGATGATGTCCCTTACAAAGATGGTATCCTTAGATTAAGGATAAATCAATTACAAAATTATGTGTGACAAATGAATACACAAAATATAAGTGGATATTAGGTGTCAAACAATCAGAGTTCATTAACACATATTCATAGAATGACATATTCATGGAGTACAAGTTTACCCCAAAGAATCAAAATTGGGTTAAGAAGTTCCCTTGCAAAAATTTGACAGCCTAACGACATCATTTCAAAATTCAGAAAATGAGTTGATGAGAGATGGAAATTGTATCTCATCACTTGGACATAAAATTTAGATCAATAAGGATATAGAAGAACATATCCCAAAATAAATGTATGTGAATTAAAAGACATAACAAAATAAGTATTTTAGAAAGAGGAGGGTGAAAGGTTCCCTTACCGACATGGGTAACTTTCGAAACATACACCCCATGGAAGAAGGGTCATACAATGAAGATGTAAATACCCATAAAAGAAAGTATATTACACAAAGTGTGGTATAAAGGTAATTACATAATCCACTCAAAGAAAATTGTGGCAAATGTAGCATAAATGTAACGGGAATAAAAGTGAGATGAAAATTCCCTTACGAAAACTCGGCAGCCTAACGACGCCACTTAAAACTTCCAAAAATGGTTTGATGAGATCAAAATGGGTATTTAATTATATGAACAAATAAAGTACTGTAATATGAATATAAAATAACATCCCCAAACATAATAAAGATGATCTTAAAGGAAATGACATAAAAGAGAGTGCTTAAAAAGAAAGAGAGAGGTAGGATCCCTTACCTCAAGTCTGACTTGTCTTGTTTGTTTCTTTATATTCCTGAATAATAATATTTGGTCAATTTATAATTTCGTAATGAAATATTTTAAAGATTATTATTCAGTTCATATCATATATTATAATTTTATAATAATTGGTTAATAATGTGAGTTCATATCAGACGTTTTTGTAGATGTGTGGTACATGAGTCAAAAATGAACTTGTTTGAAAATGATTGTCCACTTAGTCATAAGTAAATCATCTAAAGAATAGTATTAATGATTTAAATCTCATATATATCCAGTAAATATTCATTTTATACTACTCCATAACATTTGGAGATAAAAATAAATGAAATGCACCGTTCATGGAGACGGTAGGTTGTACGTATGCATGAACTCCACATTCATTTCATTGTCATATTAATGGAATTAAAAATAATTGAGATATATATATATATATATTATAATTACAGTATAATATATATGTTATATAGGTAACATATGTTCATTAATTTTATTCTTTATACATTCCATGTACTACATGAATGTGTCACATCACTTGAGGGGGCGGTGGTCCACACTTCCTCGTATGAAATTATCGCATTTGCACAACATGTAAAGAATAAAGGAATGATTTAAATATAAAATTCAGAAGAATATAGAATAAATAAATACCATATATATATTATATAAAATATAGTGACATCATAATGGCAACCATGAAAGGTGTTAAGAAAATATTTAACAATCATCGTTTCGTGAGGCAAAAATTTTCCATCCACCGAAATAGTATGTTCTTTAACCATTAAACTAATGTGTGTGTAATTTTAGATCGAATACATCACATAAAAACATCATAGTATATTGAATATACTGGTTTTGTTACAAAATAAAGGAATTAAAAGAGTTTAGTGGGTTTGAGAAGCAAAATAAAACAAAAGAACACAAGGGTATACATTACCTTTAAATCGGGTAACTCTTTTTGATTTGAGCTCAAAGGCTTCCTTGGAAAGGATTCATCCCAAAGGTGAGGCTTCAATGATGAAGAGAGGGATGTTGAGAGATGAAATGGGCAGGTGTTGGCCGAGCCAAAGGCTTGAGAGGTGTGGGTAAGGTGGTATAGGTGGGGGCATTTTATAAGAGGAGAAGAGGGCACTCTTGGAAAGTTATAAAATTTTACTTTATTATAAACTTCATTTCGGATTTTAAAGGTCCAAAAATTATATATTTCTATTATAAGGTGATAATTGTTCTAAATCCACCAATAAAATACGTTTTGGACATGTATAGGTCTTATATTTTACATTACGTATTCATTTTATTTAAATCGTTAGATAATGAGGTAATCGCTGCATCATCATGGTGTCATATATAATTTAATTTATTTAATGTCTAAAAATTATAAGAAAATATCAAAATGTAGGAAATCTTTTAATATTTCTAATTAATATTTATACTCAAAAATATGACTTGTATAACCCCATGTAAAAATTGGTTTAGTAAAACAACACATGTTTGTGACATTTTAATTTTAACTTTAAATAAAAAGTTATTGATGTCATTTTCCAACCAATGTGGCTCCATGGGGTCCCCAAGTTGACCAATGGATTGTCTTGGTCGGCCATGACTCATCAAATAATTTTAGGACATGTGTCAAGGCCATTTCATATTATTATAACATTATTTTTTTGTTAATTTAAACTAATTACCTCTAATCGCGATTAAAAACTTAAAAGTTACTATTCACCAAAAATTTATTTTAATCCCATTGAACCAAATTTTACATCTTGATGACAACCATGTATGTTGGATTTTTGAATATCAAATCACAGAAGTGGTAGAGTTTCATTTAAACGAAAATTCAGTTTTTAAACTACCACTTAGTGGTTTCACTATTCAGCTAAAATTGAAGTTTTTCAGAAAAATACCAAAAATTCACCCTAAGCTATATTTCATATTCCAAATACATAAATGATGCCTATTTTAAAAAATTAAAAACATATAAGTTGAATTAATTAATTTAATAATTAATTCTCGCTGTCAAAACAAATAACGTGTTTTTAAGAAACAATATCTATTATAAGATAGACACTAGTTTAAGTCCAATTTCAAAGTCAAATTAATTCAAATGACCACTATTTGATTAAATGGTAAAAATATATTATAATTTAACTTTAAAACCAATTAAAAAGATAATCTATTAATATAAATAAATTAGATTAAAAAGTGGGTTTGAATTAAAATACAACAGTTTTCAGTATTCATTAAAAATGAACTTTATCGGAAAAATACCAAAAATTTACACAAAGTAAATTTTGATGTCCCGATTCAAAAGAAGAATTTTATTTTGTCAAATATAACACATAAAATGGTCAAAAAGTGTATTTCGAAGAGGTTTTCCATCAAACGGTGGTTAATCGACCTTTTAATGAATATTAGAATGTTTACGCTTAAAATTGGATTCATTCGCATTTTTAATCCTCTAACATTTATTGTAAAAAGTAAAAATATTTTTCAAACATATATAATCATCTTTTAGTCCGTTCCATTCTTTCCTGCCACTACAATGGCTAGGCGTTAACTACCATTTAAAATTATTTTATTTTATTATTAGAGTGCAATCTAATATTTCAAAGGAACTCATTGCCATGTATTGGGAATGCCATCGAGCATAGTGTTCCCTTTAAAGTAATATTAATATTTTTTCACAAATAGCGATAAATATAAAATTTTCATATTCTTTATTTACCTAGGGTGTTACAATAATTGTGAATATTTTTCATAAATTGAGACAATGATTTATTTTAATTTTCTTTATGATGAAAATGGTCATTGAGTATAACAGTCCAATTTTTTTGTATGGGATTACACTGTAAAATTTGTTCCTAAATCACTAAACTGTAAAAAAGGTTCTTCTGATTTTAATTATACTTAAAAAAAATAGATTATATAATGTTTAATGATGGTTCATTACTGTTGGTATCAAATGATGGTTTAGAAAACATTGAAGATTGGGATTTTTTCTTAAGAATTATGGATATCATCAGGGATTATAATCTTATGATTGATCATAATATAAATGACTTAGGATAAAATTTCTATTTTTAAGGTTATGAAATTTTATAGTGACTAATGGATTATTTGGAGACATTCATTAATGAGGTAATTATATGTTGTTGGATTTAGGGATACAAAATAAAAAGAATGAGATAATGTTTTTAGGATAAAACATAGTAATGATATTTTTGAGGTTTATTTATCATATTTCATATGATTTTATAAATTTTATATTTTTATATTTTTATGAAATGGACAACTTACAAGATAGGTTACAACCTGTTGCATTTGGGACAAACACGAGAATTGAACCCAAAAACAAAGTGTGACAGTGGTGCAATACCGATGACAGAACTTCATGAAATCTTGAATTGTATGAATTTATCATTTTCATTCCATTATTTATAAATGATGAATAAATTGATTTTGGAAAAATATATCATGTTATAAAAATGATTAATGTATTAAGTGATTAATGTTTTTTGGAAGACATTCCTTATCTTGGGAATGGTATTTGATCATGGTATATAAAATACTAAGGTATTTTATTTTAGTAATAGAGATTGAATTAAATTCTGGAACAATATATAATTTCCTTTTAGACTTATTGTGATTTTTTTTATTGAAATTGATAGAATACATAGAGATTATTTGATTTCGGAATGTAATTTTGCGTATGATATTTCAATACTTATTTTAGTTATTTATAGGTAAATTTTAATAAATATCTTAACATATTATTCAATAAAATCATTTTTTGGTTTCAATGTTAGTATATATTATTTTTGAAAATTTTATGGTTACTTTTTGTTAAATGATATATGTTGATCATTGAGTTTTCTTGCTGAATATTGGATATTAATGTAGTTTTTCTATAATTATAGGTTAATTATTTTTGGACAATTATCTTATCTTATCCTAACCAACTTGATTTCGGTTAATATATCTTGACATATGAAATAGATAATTATTACTTTCTGAATTATAAGATTCTCTGTAATTTAATTCTAGTGTTTTAGGTTGTAAAAGTTATTCTAAAATACTCTTCATTTGGTGAAAATTTATATTAAAGTGGAAAATGATATAACGATTAAAATATAATTTTCAAGTAAGTTTTTTTCTTAATGTTCTTAGTCTAGGAACAAAAATAACTATACAATAATTGTAAATTAGTTTTATATAAAATGTTATTTGTTTACTTTAATAATTGTAAAATTAATGGCCTTTTAAACCATCAATGATTTATGGTTTTCTAACAATTGACATTATAAATACCATTTTATTTATCATTAAACCTAAATACATGATAGTTTGTATTTTGTTTCATGTCATTGATTTCATAAAATGAATCCAAGTGTGTTTTATCTCATGTGAAATTCACACATTCCTTTCCCACTTTTCAAATGGATGTTTTATTTACCCTTATTCTGAAGTGGGATTTCAAAAATTATATTCTGAAAAGTAAAAAACCTAGTCCTTAATACCATGTTCAATGTTAGAGGATGAAATTTATTAAGGGGGTTGAGAATGTAACATCCAATTATTTTAATATAGAAACACTATGTTCATTATAATACATTAAAGGCCACATTGTTTTTAATGGAATAACTAGATATTGATATTATTTTCCCAATGGATTTTTTTATTATAAAAACTATTTAATTACCATTATTTAATTATATTGATTATATATATATATATATTATATATTCAATCAAATATTTATACAATAATCAAATAGATTTTATAGGAATAATATAAGAATAAATCAAATTTTAAGCAAAAAACTCTATATCTTTTAAAGGGAGTTTTGTCGTCTTTTGATGGTTTACTAATTTTAAAGCTAGATTTTGATACATTTATGATTTTTTTTAAAAAAAATCTTAGTTTTAGAATGATTGACATAAAATATAAATTTGGGAGGATTTTTACTATTTTTATGAAAAGATTCATGTAGTGATGAATAATGAAAAATATTATATTTTAATTTAAAACATCTATTCAGACTAAATAATTAATGATTTTAAATATTAATTTTAATTATTTTTAAAGTATATTTATATAAATATTATATAGTTTAATTATATTTATTTAATTTTAATAAATTTCATATAGAAAGTGGATTTAAAACATTTTTATCTTTTGAATGTTTTCACTTTAGAAACTGTTTAATCACCTCTTCTTTGAGATTAATTTTTAATTAATTTATCCACTACTTTATTTTTAATAATAAAAAATGGATTAAATATTTTTAATATAAAGATAAAAATTTAGCAACTTTGAACAATTTATATTTTTCACAATATGAATAGTAACTTTTTTAATATTCATTACCGTGGATAAGGGTAAATAATGTAATAATGGGTGAAACATAATTTTATTATTACTTAAAAATGACTGTAATACTTGAATAATTTTTATGGGATTAGTATTTTTAGTCAATAATCATTAATGGATCATTTATTTAACCAGTTATGTTTTTTTGAGGATATTATAACATTTATAATATTTTATTTCAATTATAGTGAACCTAGTAATACTCATATTTTTAACAGGTGAAATATTCATAATATTAGGATAAATAAGGAATATGTTCATATATTAATAGTCTATTTAAATCAAAAATATTTACTTCACCATTGGAATTTTTTTAATTTTTTTTTGAAAAAATAATTACCTCAAACAATTACACAATGATGATGCAATAATTGATTAATTAATGGGAATATAAAATAAATGATATTACAAAAATAAAAATAAATCTGATATATGATAATTAGTGTAGTACACAAATATTCAAGATGAACATGACATATTTGGGATGTTTTAATTGTTTTCTTATAATATATTTCATTTTAAAAAAAATTATAAGAAGTCTGGTAATGAATTGTGTCAAAATTGAAATTAATGATATTTTAAAATAAAAAATATAGTATTAAATAATAAGAATTTCAGAAAATATATATATTTCAAACATCATTATATATGTATAAAAATTTAATCCATGATTCGATTGAAATTTTATAGTTATTATATTATCCATCAAAAATTAAAAACACATGTTTTCACAGTAAGATTTAAAGAGGTTAAATAAGGGTTAAATCCAAAAGATAAGGATTAAAAAAGTAAAAATGGTTTATTTCGCATTGGATGAATGGTTTAGATCCATATTCATCCTATATTATATAATTTAGTTTTTAACCATTTTTAAATTAAAAATAATTTATTTTAATTCAATATTTTGATAGATTTTTAGAGATCATCCCCCTCTTATAAAATGGATCCTATTATTATCTTTTATTCAGACATAAAAACCATTTTTAGGGATAAATATCTACCCAAGTCACTAACCAGAATATCTCCCCACATTCTAGAGATCTTATTTTTGTAGGAACACAATTCATAGTGGTCTTTTGGTGTTATGAAATGGATGAGTTTTAAAGAAGAGGTATCGAGTTTAGTTATTCATTTTTATTTTGTTCCTTCACCCATTTCCATCATCATGATTCATCGATGATAAAATAATATATCTAGTATCCTATAAATATTGATTAGATATTATGTTTCATTCTTGAAAAATATCATTAACCAATTCCATCAAATGAAAATATAATTAATCATTTGTGTAAACGGTAGACTACATCCTCACAAACTGATGTAATTTTGTTTCTAAAAACATCTCTCAATACTAATAAAAATAATGGTAAAGCTTATAAGTAATATTATTAAAATATTAATCATTAGTAAATGATAATATATATTTTATTTTCTTAACATTCCATGCACATAAAAATGATAACATCATTAGTGAGTACATTCGAATTATCACCTCGACAAAGCGATGTCATTCATTTTTTCATCACTACATAACAAGGATGATATATATAATTATATATAAATGATTAATATTATAAAATTTATTTTATAATCGTTTTGATTATATAAAATGATACTTACTTTCATTTCATAATGGTTATTGAAAAATGGAAATGTTACTAATTTTACGTTAGGCTTACTCTCTCCAAGATCATAACATTGGTTCAATTTGCATAACCATCTTCTATGATAGAATTAAAAAGAATTATTGTTATATAAATATTATTATTATTAAAAGAATATTATTATTTATATTAATAGATAATTACCTATTTTATTATATACATTATTCCAAATTCATTTTGAACTCAAGTACAGAATATCGACAAAACATTTAAAATGAACATAAATAATTAAGTAATTGTTATAACATACTAAATAATGATATAAAGGGAATAAAAAACTTGTAAATGGTTCCTAATAAATTAAATAATTAATTTATATTTTTTATTATATAATATAAACTTTGTGTGTGATGATCTGAACCCAATGTGAGGGACTTCGTCTCAATCACCATTCATTGATCACATTTTGATGTTATACACTGACCTTATTTTATGAGGTCTATATACTGCATATTTGACATATAAAATCATTTTTTATCATTTTATATAATTATTTATTAAATCATATTCCTTCATGGGGGGTTATAATTCAAATGATTCTATGTTTTATGAGACACTTTGATTTAAAAATATATTTTTCAATTTTTAAATATTAAAATTATAATATTTTCATTCATTTTTGATATTATATTAAAAATTAATTTTTATGAATATAATTGTATTATAATAGAAATTTTATTTCTATTATTAAATTTTTATTTCTCTATATTCCATCATGTTTTTTGAATAAATATCTCATTACCTTTAGTGGAATTTTTTTAATAACAATGTGGTTTGAAATTGGATTGACTATTTATTTAGCATGAAATATTTTACTATGAGTGAAAAATACACATTATGTGATACATGTGGAAAATTTCATGATTTTATATTTTAGGATTACATAATGGTACTTGGAAATTTTATGGGTGGTTATGTGATAAACCAATGATGGGTTGTTCCGTGATAAATTAAGGAAGGGTGGGAATGTTATAACCACTAATACATTGGGTCTGGACATTGATTGTCTGGATATTCCTTCTGTAAGTGTGACATGTATGGAGGTTGCCTGTATAGTTATTCCCCATGTAAGAGTGGAATGTATGGAAGTAAACCACATTGTTATTTCATTTGAGTTTAATTATGTCCCATGTAACCTACTTATATATTATTTCATTATTTATGAGTTTTCTTGAAAAAACATTGGAATTTTTAAAGTTAACCAAATGATCTTTTTGAAGAGATTATTATTTTTTAGGTTAAAATATATGTTTTGATGAAAAATATTCTATAGATTTTTCCAAGTAATAATAATTCCATTTCTTTTATTTCCATTACTAAGCTTGTTTGCTCATCCCATTCTTAAAAATGTCTTCCATGGGATTTAATGGGAAATAGAGACAATGGTGTCATAAAGGGAATAATTCTGAAGATATTTCCTAAAGGGAACCTATGATTTATTTTTGTGATTTTTAATGTAAAAATTGGATACTAAGTATACCATTACACTTGTAATGTATGCTTTTACATTGATTGAGTTTATTCTAATTTTCTAATAATCTAAACCAAATAGATCCCTTAATGTTAATTCAGGTTCAAAACACTAGAATATGTTATTTTTATGTTCATATCCTAAGATAATCCACGTGTGTTTTCTTCACATAGATACAATTTTTTAGTCTAAGAATTTCATTCATATATCTATTAGAATTGATTGAAGGTGATGATATAGATTTTTTAGAATCTCAGACTAGGAAATATGATCCCTTAATGGATGATTCCGCCTTTATTACTTTCATATAACAAATATTTTCATTATTAGAAACCTGGATGATCAACAGGAATTGTAACAAACCAACCTGGTTTACCATCAATTCACCACCCGACCTGATCATTCACAAACTGGAAGGGCGTTCCTGATAAACATGGGCTGGAGAAACGAACCCTGTCATCGAATGAAAAAACCAAAGGAATGATTTCACTCATCCTGAAAAACCACAAGGCATATATATATATATAATGAATGAAATAGTGTAATACTAAAAAATAAATATTCCATAACTATAATAAATATAGTGAAAACAAAAAAACTATAATAGTAGATAAATCTCCAATAGACAAGCCTAAATGAACGAGACTAAAACTACTAGGCACTCCAAGGGATGGAGTAGACAAAGTCCCACGATATCACCACTAACTACCCATCCCAACAGACATGAACCACACCGCCTCCCTACAAAAACATTCATTTCCCTATACTAGAAGACAAAAAAACATCTATGCCCCACCGAAGAGGTGCGTAGGGTGTGAGCTAACAGACTCTCTAGGATCCCACCCAGGTTTTCCACAATGAGTCTCTGTATAAAATATTGGGTATGTTCATTTAAAATTAAAACTTTTCCAGATAAGTATTAATGTTGTTTTATAGAAAATGTGGCAAACATTTACATTTTCAATAGTTCTAAACAATAGCAGATATATCAGTTTCAAATAACATTTTTCCATATAACTTTACACAATAATAAACACGAATATCAAGGATAAAATAGAAAACAATGTAGTACAAAATAAAAGAATATGTATCGAAACAACAAGGAATATAATAGGACTAGGTTTCATACTACTTAGACCAAAATAATCAAGTGCACAAAAATCGATCATATAATACAGTCCTATGAAGTATAGGAATACCCCATGAGTAACCCCACCCCCAATGTTAATATTAGTCCCCTAAAAATAGTACTAGTAACCAGAGGAATGTACCATGAAAATCCCATTTAAAAACACAGACAATAGATGATAGACTCAATATAAACCTTCCACCTAATTAACCAAGGTAACCCATGTACTCTTTTTCATAATGCATTTTAATTAATTGAAAACCATTTCACAAAAATTCACAATCCATTTATCAAAAAGCCAAAGAATACCCATTTTTTTAACCCATTTTTCAAAACTCCCTAAAAATAATTCCATTTTCCCAAATAAATTTACCAAGAAATTACTATCAAGATCATTATAAAAGGCTAGAGATGGGACCACCTACCTTAATGCTCATGTCACACATGCCTACAATGGAAATCCAAAAGCAATAAAACCCAACACCATAAATGATGGACCTATTATCAAATATATATAAATATTTATTCAATTCAAAATACAAGGGGTCTATGGATAGAAGAAATAAATATACCTCAAGAACTAACATCTACCACACCCAAACAAAAGACGGAAAAGAACCCCGGAATGAGATCTCACAGTAGATCTAGAATAAGACAAAAAGAATAATCTAGCATAGATCAGCAGATCCAAAAAATGCATAGCTAGGGTGGTATCACGGTCTACTATAAGAAAGACCCTGAATGAACACTTACCCAAAGAGACATAACATATACGTGATGAAGATCCCAAGCCAATTGGATCGATCTATAAGAAGTGGCCCCTCTAGAAATCCCATAGGGATAGTTTTAGTAAGGGATCCAAGAGGTATGGAATTAGCAGACTGAGTGAAACTAATAAATTCATGAATTAAGTATATGTGGGGTATGGGTCATGACGTGTACCTCAGGTATACTATATGCATCCCATTATGGAGAAGGTACCCTAAAAAGCATGCCACCTTTGGTTAAAATCTAACATTTAAACCCTACATGATGTGTACCTTCCCACAGTGTGATTTATTCATTTACAACCTGTGTCCAACAACAAGTACACGACATGTACTTCTAGTACACAACATGTACCATCTTAAAAAACCATGTACCTTCTGTATAGCCTTTCTAAAAATAAAAAACACCATTCATATAGAATTTGAAACGAAATGAAACATAGAGAATGGTAAACTAACCCAATAAAGGTAATGTGATGTTACGAACTCCCCACCATAAAGACATTCCATCCTCAAGAAGTAATGTGGAAGATGTAATCTATAGAAAGATATGAGTAAACTACTCCCTCATCAATGAATCATATTAATAAGTCCCATGAAATTTTGACCCTTTTTCCATAGATCTCTGACCAACATATTCAATTTCCCACGAATGGCTTTTTTCTGAGAGTTAAAGATCTCAACTGGATTCTCCAAAAGAGAATCATCTAGATCTAGTAGAATATATTTCTAACAATGAACATGATAGGTATTAAGTAGATACATCATAATATGAGAAATGTGGAAAAGAATCACTGATACCCATCACTGAAAAGTAAATACAAGCCAATAAGCAACATTTTTATCCGTTTAGTGATCTCAAATGGTCTGATATATCTTAGAGAGAACATTAAATGTTTTCCAAGATAATGGTGACCTAAACAAGGAGAAAAATTCCTAAAAACAAAGTGAACAATTGAAAATGTTTTCAATCGCTGTACGATTTTAGTTGACTCTGGGCTGTTACAATATGTTATCACTCCTCCTAGATCATTGTCTATATCTCATGAACCAAACTCAGTCCCACCATGGACAATTTGGCCACCTCCTTCCAAAAAGGAGGTGATCTGCATAGGATAACATAGAGAACCTAAACAGTATACATTATTATCGACTACTAATAACTACTGTTGTAATAAAACGCCCCAAGCCTAGATTTCTGTCCCATTATCCACTGAAATCTCAGACACAGGCCTGAAGAATATCCTCTTGGATATGAATTTCATGTTCTATTTGACTATCTATCTTTTGATGATATGTTTTTCTTATATTGATCTATGTTCCCACTACCACTTGAATACTTTTATACAACCTTTTGGTAAAACTAGGATCCCGATTAGAACAAATGGTATAAGGAATCCAATATAACGTCACCATCTCCTACACATACAACTTACCAGGATCTTCAACATTAATACTGTCTTTGATTGGAATTAAACGAGAAGATTTTTTCAACTGATCAACAACCACCTAGATAGAATTATTCCCTCACTGTGTCCTTGAAAAAATAAGAACATAATCCATAGATACCTCATCCAGTTTCAAAAATTACATTAGAAGACGCTGAAGAAAACCATATTGCTTCAAGTGCTCGACCTTTATCCATTGGTAGGTGTAATAGCCGGACACAAAATCTTCAATGTCACACTTGATACCTAGCTACCAGAATCCTTTTCTATTGTCATAATACATCTTTTTAGTGCCTAAATGAAAATAATAGGAAGGTTTATGTGAATTAAACAAGATTTAAATTCTCACATGTGCTAGGATAACATCTTTCTTGCTAAAGTGGGGTATTCCATTTGATAAAAGGGACCAACTAGAATCTATCTCCCAACAATAAAGGAATTCTTGAGTCTTCTTAAACTCAGCATCCTACTACATAATATTAAAAATAGACTCCAAGGGAGATGATTATAACTGGGAACTATTCAAAACCATACATAAAATATCATACTGATTGTACAAGATTAATTGAGTGAAAATTCCCATAGGATTTCACTCCTCCTTTGATTCCAAAAAAACATGTGATGGTGCCTTCTTAGAAAGATCATCATCAAGAACATTCCATTTCCATGAGTGTAGGTGATGTCGAAGTCAAATGTTTGAAATTATTATATATATTATCTATGTTTGAGATTCAAGTCATTATGAGAAAATATACAAAATAAAATTTTATGATCAATGAATATTGTGATCTTCTACCCAATGATATTTTTCAACCATAAATTAAGTACATGCATGACTGATGAATGATCTATATCGTGATCGGGGTAGTTCTTCTCACACGGTGGGAGATGACGAGTGCCGTAAGCTACCACATGATCATCATGTATAAGCACGCATCATAAACCAACACCAGATGCATCAAAAAACATCACATACCCATTACTGGGATTAGGTAAGATCAGAATAGGATCCGATATCGAAAGTCCTTTTAGTTCATCAAAAGAAGACTCAAACATTATCTCCACTGGAAATTTCACCACATTCCTAGTAAGAGAATTAATAGGTGATTCTATCTTATATAAATACATGGCGAACCATTGGTATTGTCTAGAAAGAATAAGGGGTTGTTGTAAATCAATGGAATTTTGTGGTTCCTTCCATGTAAAAATAGACAATACCATTTCAGGGTCAACTGATAATCCATGAAAGAAATTATGTGCCCCAAGAACATCACATATTGAATCCAAAAACAAAATTTTTAATGATTTCCATATATATGGGGACTTCTCATTATTTATAAGACCAAAATCAGTTGGTTCTCATGCTCACTCTCGAACATTGAATAATATATAATAATAACCATGAAAACTACAAAAACGTGTCAACATGTTGGTGGAATATCTGATACATCAAGACCATAAAAACTATATGAGCCTTAGTCTGACCAAAAGGCATCACATGATATTCATAATAGGAATACCTAATCCATAATTCCATCAGTAGTATATCAGAATCAAGAAATTTGAGATGATGATAACCCAATCGAATATCAATCTCCGAGAACCACATAGACCCCTTCAATAGATCTTAAAAATCTTCCACACGAAGAAAATGATATATTTTTCTAATAATCATTAACATGATCATCATCTGGTTTTCCACACATATCTGATGTGAACCATATTTTTTCATGGAAAAGAGCATAGGGGATTTCCAAGGAGAAACTCTTGGGGTGAAAAAAACCCATTTTATAATAGGTTTCCAACACAATCATCATCTCTTTCATCTCTACCAGTGCCATGCGATAAGAAGGCATTGATATCGGTTATGTGACTAGAAACGGATCAATCATGAACTCTGCCTTTGTCTATTTGGAAAAAGATTGGAGAAATCACCATGAAAAACATCATGTAAATATCTAAAAACAACATAAAGGTCATAAACAAAAAAACCTCATCTGGATCAAATGAAATAGTAACCACCAAACTCATGAGCTCTGGGCGGGATGGTCCTACACGACCATACCTCGGGTACCAATATTTCTGAAACACACGATATATCGATTTGGTTGCACGAAATGAAACACATAGGTGATAAAAAGCCACCATATATCAATCAGAAACAAGCCAATCAATACATATGATGACGTTTAATAATCTAAATTAAGAATAAGAAAATCCCATAATCACTCTGTATAGCTATTGTTAATGACCACGAAGGACACTAAAACCCCTAATATTTACTCTAGACAAGAGGAGTTTCTTAATCAATTGTAAAGATAATAAGATCCATTTTAATTTTAAGTGAAACAAACAAAGTGTACTGATATAAATGTGTAGGAGGGACTATTACCAAACTATGAAATTGCAACAAAAGATGAAATAAGAAGCATTCTTCTCACTGTTTCTTGACATGAATCAACTACCATTGTAAACAAATATACTACATGAAAATGAATCACTCCTGAGGCCTGTGTCTATAGCCATTTTATGATTTAAGCTTCTGACTACACCATAGAATCCTTTGGAGCTGACGAACACTAACCATAACAGGGTGTATTAATAGCCTGAGAGATATTTTGTACATGACCAACATGTCCACACCTATTGAAATCCTTCACATGAATAAGACTAGACAATATAGTGATTCCCCCATTTCCAGACAAATATAATGTTTGAGGCACACTTCAAACTATAATGGATGGCTAAGAGGAGGCTCACTGCAGAGACCCACCTCCACCACTTCGGTGACGGTCATACCACTTCCTCTTCTCCACATGCACACCATTGAATTTATCACCAAATGGAAGTGAAGAGGTGGTAACTATGACCTTGATATCCATATTCATCTCTCTCGTTATTTATTTGTCTACTATCAATGTATTGGTGGAAAATTTTAGCATAAACACGTGTGATATGTTATTCGATCCCAAACCCAATAGGTACTTCTGCACCTTCAAACTGGCCATTCTTCACCACATCTGGGAAATGATGGACAACCTAAAAAAAATGATTCATGTATGATGACTCCTAATTTTCCCATTCTTAAAAAGATTGGATCTTTAGAGACATCAACAATATCATAATTTTTGGGAAAGACAAATGAAAGAACACGGTTTTGAAACCCTTACAATCCAATCCCACATGTCTATCTTCTTGGAACATAGAGTCCCCTCACAGCTTTCCTGAATACTTGAGTATGAACAGTACACACATCACCCTAATATTTACAGTTGTCTCTAGGTAGTCAATGATTATATCAGTCTTATCCATCCAATCCTCTACCACTTGATGTTAATTTGTTCCCTTAAAAGAAGATGTCTTCTCATTAATGAACTCTAGTGATCGATCTCTCTCTCCTCCATATCCAGGAGGAAGCTCAAACACTACATTCTGATCTCATGGAACATACTTATAGACAACATATCCTAATAGTACAATAGTCTCAATGATATTCTTATCCATGGGTGGGTTCCCTTGAAGATCATCATCTGCACCCTCCTGAGGAACTCATGGAATGTAAAGACCCGGAAATTTCAAGGAAATATTTTTCTTATTTTTCATTGGAATTTTTCAAGAATGCTGTTTTTGACAGCACCTGATTCTGAGGCCTGGTGTGCCCGGAATAAATTTCAGAAGTTTAGCTCGGGTACGTTCAGTGAACGAACGAGCAGATTTTTTTAACTTTTGAACCGGTGCTCGGAATCGAATTCCGAGGGCACCGATGGAATTGCAGCACCGGTATTTACTTTGAAACGCCTTTTCTAGAGCTGCGTTTTCTCGGGTGTGGTATTTAATTTTTTGGGGTTAAGTTAAGAAATAAAATAAAGTGGTGCGACAACTTTATTTTATTTCACATAAATCCACTTAAAAGCCACTTAAGCAAAGTCAAGCAGATAGGGTGGAACCCAAAATATCCTACCCAATTGGTAGGATATTTCTGTGGTGGGGCCCACACGAGCCCCACCATTTCATTCCTTCTAAGTAACGCACCCGCAACCCCCGTCTTTAATGAAAGTCAACCGTGAGTTTTTCTATTTAAGAAATTCCTCATTAATTGGGCAGTTAAATCGTTACAATTAATTCATTGAATTAATTTCTCATTTCATTTCCTTTGAAATTCAAACGTGTCATGTGTGTTAATAAAATAAGATAACTCTTATTTTGTTTCTGTTGGAACTTGTGGCGTGGAGAGGATTTGGAGGAAAGCGTTCTTCTTCGACGAAGAACGTGAAGAATGCGAAGAACGCGAAGAACGCTCCGAAATCCGATGAAGAATGCCAAACCCTCGGAGATCGACGACGCGACGCCGTGTACCGCGTCGTCAATGACGCTTCTTCCGCGATGCTCCTTCCGCGGCGTTTCTTCCTCAACAATCCTTCTTTACCATGACGATCCTCTTCTTCTGCGATGGTTAATTCCGTGATGAACTCGCGTTTGACGACAATGCATGAGGTAAGGAATTATGTTTGAGAATGATTTTATTCCCTTGTTTCTTTCTTTCACAAGAAAACAAAGAACACAGATCAACTTATTACCCAGTTGATCCGCGAACGATTTCCTTGCGGGTTTCAGAATTATCTGTTACGGGGAAGACTGTTTGGGTTGTTTCTCTTTTGTTCGTGAAATTTCCTTGTTGTTCTTCGTGTTTCGGCCCGCTTGTTACCAACAAAACGGGAGGAGGTCGGACTGCACGAACACGGACGACTCTCCTCCCCCTTTGTTGTTTTGATTCGTTGTGGTACGAACAAAGGCGGCACAGTGCAATGGCACCGTGCGGACACAAGAAAGAACGTGGCGAAGAAGCGAGGTGTCATCGCGCGGCGCCGTCGTGCGGCGCCGTTGAGGCCGAACGAAATCGTATGCGGAGTCGGGGCCGTGGAGGCGATTTGAAGACCCTGCGGTTTGCTGTTGAAGTGCGGATCGATGGTCAATGGTGAGGAGGGCCGCAAAGGCATTTTGAAGCTGCCGTAGTAATGGTTGGGTCCCAGGAGGACCGTTGGTGTATGCGGTGGGAAAAACGGACCACTAGAGCGCATCCGGTGGTTCGCAGAAGTTCCTACCGGCGCGACACGCCGGCACGGCGGCGCCGGCAGCCGACATCAGCCGGCCGCCTGGAAGCGGTGGTGCCCAGCGTGCCGCCTGGAAGACCCGCCATGGTTGAAGCCGAGGCGGCGAGCACCGGTCCCGCGACCGCGCGAGACCACGGGGAAGGGACGCGACCTTGTGCCATGTCCGGTGACATGGAGCGGCCCCCGCGTGGGTGCGGCGGCTCCTTTGGCAAGGCCGCTCGGTCAGCGCCGAGCCGCCCAGGCTGGGCCGGGCCACCCAGGCCGGGTCGGGCCACGCTGCCCATGCCGGGTCGCGCCAGGCCAGGTCGGACCCGGACCCGGGTCGGGTCGACCCTGTTCGGGCCGACCCCGGGGGGTTGGGTCGGGTCAGTCCGGACCCAGACCCCCCATTTTCTGACCCCTCACGGACTTTCACCCATATCGTGAGCTGTAGACCTCCGATCCATGCACCGTTAGTGGCGATGCGACCCTTGGATCGAGACGGTCGTTTCAATATATTATACTCAAAGTTTCAAAGAACTTTGGGTTTGGCCGGGTTGGTTCGGATACGAAACCAACCGGGCCCTCGGAGCCGAAATGCTTATATCTTGAGCTCCGGACGTCCGATTGACGTGTCGTCAACTTTGTTGGATTCCTCTTGATGAGACAGAACTTTTGGCTTACTCCGCTCGAGGTTTGGATGTCGTCGGAGTGCGGTCGGGTTGGTTCTCTCACGAAACTAACCGGGCCCCTGGAACGAAAAAGCCAATAACTCACAGACTGGGTGTCCGATTGTCGCGCCGTCTATCTCGTTGAATTCCTCTTGATGAGACGGAACTTTTGGCATTATTCGCCTGAGTTTTGGATGCAGTTGGATAGTGGCCGGGTTGGATTGTACCCGAAATCCAACTGGGCCCCTGGAACGGAAAAGATGATATCTTTCAGACGGAACGTCCGTTTGATGAACCGTCAGCAGTGTTGGTGATCTCGTTGATAAACGGTCTCTATGAGTATAACACATGAGGGTTCGGGGTACAGTTGAGATACGGCCAGGATGATTCTCTCATGAAACCAACTAGGCCCCTGGGACGAAAAGGATAATAACTCACAGATCGGGCGTCCGATTGACACGCCGTGTGTTGCGTTGAGACCCCTATGATGAGGCAGTCCTTTGAGATACTTCTTCGTGGGACATGTGATACATGGAGTATCGACCTGTAGCTCGTGGAGCAGACCCTCCCAGAGACGAGCGTACGGAGTGTGGAGACCATGTAGCCGGCAGAGACCTGATGACTGCTTGACCGACTCAACTTGGAGTGAGTCAACTAGCCCAATGGATGGAGCCCTACTTTGTTTGGGTGCAGACCCATGGTAGACGGAGAACTACCTGTGTGACAGTGCAGACCCGCAGTACTCATCCGGAGAGTACCTCTGCAGGCTACTAGGGGGGGTGCACTACTGTGTTTGGGTGGCATACCCCGGCGGGAAGCACTACTGTGTTCGGGTGGCTGACCCACGGTACTCGAGAGGGGGAGTACCTCAGCAGTCATAGGTTAGTGAGCAGTACCTCAGAGTCATGACAGGACCACTGTACACTCTAGAGACGGGGCTCTTCAGCAGTTACGGTTTCGATAATGAAAATCCTGGTTTGAGCTGAGTCTACGACCTTTGTGTTTACCTCTTGATTGAGATGGGTCACTTGATAACTTAGGTATATGTTTGGGCATATACCTGGGTGGTTGTTATCCATTGATTTCATATTCTTTGTGTTTCCTCATGATTGAGATGGGTTACATGATAACTTAGGTATATGTATGGGAATATACCTAAGTAGAGGTTATCTGTTGAGATCATATTTGTGGTTATCCTTGTTGGTTTTAGGGAGACCATGAGGGTCTTGGGGTCCCTACTAAGTATCGTTATACTCACCCCTGCACGGGCTATGCCCGCACCTCGTTGTGTTGGTTGCAGATGACGGACAGTGCTGATGGAGGACAAGTGTTCGAGGACTGGACGGTACCCGGAGGTGGACTACACGACGAGTCAGTATCCGGAGGTGGACTTCAAGGTGAGATGACACTCGGAGGTGGTTGATGGGCGAGAGCGTTGTGGAGGCTATATGTACCTACCCTTCAGGTAGGATCTGTGGTGGACGATCCAGGAGTTACGCCATCTGTACTGACCCTTTAGGTAGGATTTGAGGAGGACGTCCCAGGAGCCGCTTCCGTTCTTCCAGCTTTTGTCTTTTTCTGTTGTACTTTATTTCAGTTGTAGCTGTACTTTCAGTTGGGTTTGTATTCTGGCCCATTTACTTTTAAGCACTTTCTTTTGTACTTAGTGTTTTACTTCTGCTTGTACTTTGTCGTGTTTTTTTTACTTTTATAAAGGCAATTCCTTCCCAGTTATCGGGATTTATGCCTTTTCTGCTAGTCTCCATCCCCTAGCCTATGGAAGGAAGGCTTGGGGTAGTCACGGCACGGGCCCTGATGACAGGTCGTGACAAATTGGTATCAGAGCATTTGGTTCTACCATAGAACTTATAACTCTAATTTTTTCTTTCTGTGAAGCAATTTTGTTAAGAGTTCCGAGTGTGTTATTCAGTTCAGGGAGTCCAGTGTTGGTGCGGGCGGCCGAAGTATCCATACACCAGGACCCTGGCAACTGATTTCATACTTTGTGCACGAAAACACTGATTGCGTGTGTGATTCCAGAAGTTTTTAAATGTCAGATCAAACCAGGTCAGCTCACCAGGTATAATCGTTTGACCGTTTCATGTTGTTTCATTCAGGATTCCTTTTCACGGACGACCATCTAGAGCCCAGAGGGATGTGCGTACTGACAGCCTTCTGAGCAATGAGGCTTCAGTACAGGGCCCTCTTGCAGTTGAGGCACCAGCGGAGGCACCAGCCGTACTACCATATGTTGGGCCACTGATGCCACCATCCCCAGCAGTAGGCGATGCATGCCATTTGAGTGCGCTGCACGAGTTCCAGCGCCAGAGGCCACCCGGGTTATGGGTAGAGACGGACCCGCAGGCAGGTGAGGATTGGATGGAGGCTATGGTGAGAGTCTTCTGGCTAGTGGGGACGCCTGCAGACTTCATGGTGATCTTTGCTGCCAGCCTTCTTCAGGCAGCAGCAGGTAGGTGGTGGAGCCAATTATTCTAGTTTTGCGACAGGATGACCATCACATGGGAAGACTTTGAGACATTCTTCAGGGTGGAGTTTGTGCCAGTAGCTCTACACCCTGAGCGTGTTCAGGAGCTGCTGCCTTTGCCCCATGTTTTTCGATCAGTAGCCGAGTCATCTGTGGGAAGTTGACAGATGATGCAGAGGTCCAGGAGAACCAGACCAGTAGTTGGGCGATCTCGGGTTTTAGGATCAGTGGTGCGGGGCACCCGGGGTCAGGTCAGAGCTAGGCGTGCCATAAACGGACAGTGTTTGTCCTGCGGCAGGAAGGGTCACCTGGCACGTGACTGTACAACCCCCCACATAGTTGATCCGCGGGTGTTGGAGGAGCCACCAAGACAGAAGCAGCAGTTGGTGCTTGAGCAACAACCAAGCAGTGGACAAGGCAGTAGAGCTCCGGGAGCAGGTGGACAGGAGAGGAACTAGTGGATACATCCCTTGTACTTATAATTCAATGTTTCTGTTGTATTCGTGTCTTTGTACTATGAGCTGCAATACTAAAAAGACACTTATCTCTGTGATGTTTGGTTTCCTGTCCTTTTGTTTGGTTGATACTGAGAGGTCCTGGTTAAAACTGTTGACTTGACCCTCACTTTCGATATTTCTACTGGAGGAGACATAGTGACCTCACACTGATGCTGACAGTGTGACTCGACCCTTGGAGGCGACAGTGACAGTTGTATCTCATGGTAGTTACGTCGACGCCTTACGACGTCATCCATGGCATGAATACGTCATTCATGTCAGGATTGACTGTGTTAGTCTATGGGCGTGGTTCATCCAGAGGATGAGACCGAGTTTCTATTTTCGGCAAAGGAGAAATTTTAGCAGCTCTTTGAGATCGTATGCAAGGAAGGTGCAGATCATCCAGGAGCGGATGAAGACTGCACGGTGCAATGAGAAACATGAAACTGGTACCATTCTTAGAGACTCGGGCATTTTAAATGTTTCCATAAGAGGAAGCTTAATGGAGAGATGAGTCTACGAAGCAGCAGACGTGGATGCAGAGCTAGGAGAGCAGCATGAGGTGGTGTACATCTTAACATGCTACAACCACCCGCCTTAGTTATCCCCTCCAGGCTCAGGGAGCTGAAGGGCGGAGGAAGAGAGTAGCTGCATGTGGTCAGGGAGGGTGACCCAATGGCTCTAAAAATGATTCAAGGGACAGTCTTTGTCCACTACTAGCTGCTGTAGTAACAGACGTCGATATGAATCATTCCTTACTTTCACAAATCTTGTCCCATACCTAGAGTTTATGGTAAGCCGTGTACTTGACCCTCACGTTTGAAGATACCTTGGGAGGAGACTCGATAATCACACTTACGCCGATAGTGTGGTCAGACCCTCGAGGCGAGAGTTTCAGTTGAAATCTCTTGGTGGAAGCGTCGAGGCATTATGACGTTGGTTTGAGTATGGACTGGGCAATCACAGTTCATACACAAATTGATGGTATTAGGCAAAAAGATGGTGGTTTAACTACGACGTCGGAATGGGTTTTCCATGGTCAGAGAAAAAGGAAACCACATGCAGCATAGGGTAACTCATGCACAGGAGGGTGCAACCGATCACTCTTGAATCGGTCAACCATACCCTCGTGGCAGCAGTCGTTTTGAGTTCCAGTTCTTACAGGAATTGGAGACCTATTGAGTTCAAGGATGATGATCAAGTCCTTATATGGGTCTCACCTCGATGAAGTTTACAGAGATGTGGCCAAGGAGGCAAGTTATCTCCGAGGTTCATCGGACCTTCTTAGGTCCTCAGATGGGTAGGCAAGGTTGTTTACCGCTTGAACCATCCACCTCAGTTGCACCAGGTTCATGATGATTTCCACGTATCTCAACTGACCAGATACGTGCTTGAACCTTCGCATATCATCGACCATGAGGAGCTGGACAATGGCGATGGGGTGACTTTCATGGAGGTTCCAGTGTGAATCGAGGATCGACAGGAGAAGATCCTTTGAGGATGGTCGATTCCTCAGGTGCACTTTCACTGGCAATACGGGAGTCTCCAGGTAAGCACATGGGAGCGGAAGGCTCAGATGCGTGCTCAATACCGCTTTTGTGACCCTAGTTTTTGTTGAAGCTTTACGGGGACGTAAATCCCTGAGGTGGAGGTAATTTAAGACCCTAAAATTTCAAGGAAATATTTTTCTTAATTTTATTTGGAATTTAAGAAGAACACGGTTTCTGACGGGGCCTGATTCTGAGGCCCGATGTGCCCGAAAATAATTTCTAAAGATTATCTCGGGTACGTTCAGTGAACGAACGAGCGGGTTTTTCTAACATCTGAATTGGTGCTCAGAATCGAATTCCGAGGGCACCGAAGGAATCATAGCGCTGGTATTTTCTTAGAAACGCCTTTTCTGGAGTTGCGTTTGCTCGGGTGTGGTTTTTAATTTTTTGGGGTTAAGTTAAGAAATAAAATAAAGTGGTGCGACAACTTTATTTTATTTCACTTAAAGTCACTTAAAAGCCACTTAATCTAAGTTAAGCGGATTGGGTGAACCCAAAATATCCTACCCGCTTGGTAGGATATTTGTGATGTGGGGCCCACACGAGCCCCACCATTTCATTCCTTCTAAGTAACGCACCCGCAACCCCCTCTTTAATAAAACTCAACCATGCATTTTTCTGGTTAAGGAATGCCTCAGTAATTGGGCAGTTAAATCATTACAATTAATTCATTGAATTAATTGTTCATTTCTTTTATTTTGAAATTCAAACATGTCATGTGCGTTAATAAAATAAGATAACTCTTATTTTATTTTTGTTGGAACTTGTGGCATGGAGAGGATTTGGAGGAAAGCGTTCTTCTTCGACGAAGAACGCGAAGAACGCGAAGAATTCTCCGAACTCCGACGAAGAACACCAAACCCTCAGAGATCGACAACATGAAGCCATGTACCGCGACATCAACGACGCTTCTTCCACGATGCTCCTTCCGTGACGTTTCATCCGCGACGATCCTATTCTTCCGCGACGGTTAATTCTGCGACGAACTCGCATTCGACGACAATTCTTGAGGTAGGGAATTATGTTTGGGAATGATTTTATTCCCTTGTTTCTTTCATTCTAAAGAAAACAAAGAACACTGATCAACTAATTACCTAGTTGATCCACGAATGTTTTCCTTGTTGGTTGGGAATAATCTGTTGCGGGGAAAAACTATTCGGGTTATTTATATTTTGTTCGTGAAATTTCCTTGTTGTTCTTCGTCTTTTGGGCTGCTTGTTACCAACTAAACGGGAGGAGGTCGGACCACAGGAAAATGGCCGACTCTCCTCCCCCTTTGTTGTTTTTATTCATTGCGGCACGAACAATGGCGACACAGTGCAACGGAACTGTGCGGACACGAGAAAGAATACGACGAAGAAGAGTGGCGCCATTGCACGACGTCGTTGAGGCCGAATGAAACCGCGGGCGGAGTCGGGGCCGCGGAGTCATTTTGAAGACCCCGTGGTTTTCTATCGAAGTACGGGTCAACGGTCGATCGTGAGGCAGGCCGCGAAGGTGTTTTTATGCTACCTCAGTAAAGTTTGGGTCCCGGGAGGACTGTTGGCGAATGCGTTGAGCAAAACGGAGCACTGGAGTGCGTCTGGTGGTCCGCGGAAGTTCTCGCTGGCGCGCCACGCCGGCATGGTGGGGCCGGCACCCAGCACGCCGCCAGGAAGACCAGCCGTGGCTAAAGCCGCGGTGGCGAGCACCGGTCCTAAGGCCGCGCGGGACCGCGGGGAAGGGACACGACATTGCGCCGCGTCTGGTGACATGGAGCGGCCCCCGCGTGGAGGTCGTGGCTCCTTCGGCATGGCTGATCAGCCAGCTCCGAGCCACCCAGGCTGGGCCAGGCCGCTCGGGCTGGGTCAGACCCGGACCCAGGTCCGGTCGACCTTGTTCGGGCCAACCCAGGGGTGTTGGGCCGGGTCGGTGCGGGCCCAGACCCCCCATTTTCGGACCCCTCACGATCTTTCGCCCATATCTTGAGCTGTAGACCTATGATCGACGCACTGTTATCATCGATGTGATCCTTAGATCGAGACGGTCGTTTCAGTATATTATACTCAAGGTTTCGAAGAACTTTGGGTTTGGCCGGGTTGGTTTGGATACGAAACCAACCGGTTCCTCGGAGCAGAAACGCTTATATCTTGAGCTCCGGACGTCCGATTGACATGCCGTCAACTTTTTTGTATTCCTCTTGATGAGACTGAACTTTTGGCTTACTCCGCTCGAGGATTGGATTCCGTCGGAGTGCGGTCGGGTTGGATCGCTCATGAAACCAACCGGGCCCCTGGAATGAAAAAGCCAATAACTCACAGACTGGGCGTTCGATTGACGCGCTGTCTATCTCGTTGAATTCCTATTGATTAGACAGATCGTTTGACATACTTTTCCTGATTTTTGGATGTCGTTGGATAGTGAACGGGTTGGATTGTACTCGAAATCGAACCGGGCCCCTGGAACAAAAAAGATGACATCTTTCAGATCGGACGTCTGTTTGACGAACCGTTAGCGGCATTGGTGATCTCGTTGAGAAACGGTCCCTATGAGTATACCCTATGAGAGTTTGGAGTACAGTTGAGATACGACCGGGTAGGTTCGCTCACAAAACCAACAGGTCCCCTAGGACGAAAAGGCTAATAACTCACAGACTGGGCATCCGATCGACGCGCCGTCTGTTGCGTTGAGACCCCTATGACGAGGCGGTACTTTGAAATACATCTTCGTGGGACTTGTGATACTTGGGGTATTGACCTGTATCTCATGGAGCTGACCCTCCCAGAGATGAGCGTACAGAGTGCAGAGACCTTGTAGCCGGCTGAGACTTGACGACTGCTTGACCGACTCAACTTGGAGTGAGTCGACTAGACCAGTGGACGAAGAACTACTTTGTTTGGGTGCTGACCCATGGCAGACGGAGCACTACCTGTGTGACAGTGCAGACCCACGGTACTCGTCCGGAGAGTACCTCTTCAGGCTACTAGGGGGTGTCCACTACTGTTTTTGGGTGGCATACCACGGCCGGACGCACTACTGTGTTTGGGTGGCTGACCCGCTGTACTCGACAGGAGGAGTATCTCAGCAGTCTTAGGTTAGTGAGCAGTACCTTGGAGTTGTGACATGACCACTATACACTCCAGAGACGAGGCTCTTCAGCAGTTACAATTTCGATAATGAAAATCCTGGTATGAGCTGAGTCTATGACCTTTGTGTTTAGATCTTGATTGAGATGTGTCACATGATAACTTATATATATGTATGGGCATATAACTGGGTGGTGGTTATCCGTTGATTTCATAATAATTGTGTTTCCTCATGATTGAGATGGGTTACTTGATAACTTAGGTATATGTATGGGCATATACCTAAGTAAAGGTTATCTATTGAGATCTTCTTTGTGGTTATACTTGTTGGTTTTAGTGAGACCTTGAGGGTCTCGGGGTCCCTACTGAGTATCATTATACTCACCCCTGCACGGGCTATGCCCGCACCTCGTTGTGTTGGTTGCAGATGACAGACAGTGCTGATGGAGGCCAAGTGTTTGAGAACTGGACGGTACCTGGAGGGGTACTACATGACGAGTCAGTATTCGGAGGTGGACTTCATGGTGAGACGACACTAGGAGGAGGTTGACGGGCGAGAGTGTTGTGGAGGCTATCAGTACCTACCCTTCAGGTAGGATCTGTGGTGGACGATCCAGGAGCTGCGCCATCTGTACCTACCCTTCAGGTAGGTTCCGAGGAGGATGTCCCAGGAGCCGCTTCCGTTCTTCCAGCTGTTGTCTTTTTCTGTTGTACTTTCGTTCTGTTGTAGATGTACTTTCAGTAGGGTTTGTATTCTGGACCATTTACTTTTCAACACGTTCTTTTGTACTTAGTGTTTTACTTCCGCTTGTACTCTGTGGTGTTTTGTTTACTTTTATAAAGGCAATGCCTTCCCAGTTATCGGGATTTATGCCTTTGGGGCTAGTCGCCAGCCCCTGGCCTATGGAAGGCGGGCTTGGGGTAGTCACGACACGGGCCCCGAGGACAGGTCGTGACATGGAAGATGTCTTGGGGGTATGTTACTTGACACCAAAACATAAGAACGATCTGACAACAAAACAAATAATCGTTCAAAATAGAACACCCATAAGAAAAAATGATATTTTTAAAACCAAAAGGCGACACTATATTGAAATATCCCAACATCCCATGGAAACATTAGTCTAGTTACGATAAGAGCTAGAAAAAAACTTATTACAACATACCTCTCATGCACTGGAAATTTATCTTCAGTCTAACAGATGTTCCATGAAAATGATTCTCGAGGAAAGACCTACTCTGATACATAAATGTAATAAACCGACCTAGGTTACCCCCAAAACTGCACCCAAACCAATCCGACACATTCCCAAAGGTCATTCCCAATCCCCATGTGCCACAACAAGAACACTGGAATTGAATGACAAATCCGAGGTAAATTTTTCTCCCAACCTAAAAAACAACATGTCATACATATATATAACAAGAAAGAAACAACCGAATACTAACAGATATTTATTCTGCAACTATAATAAATTCATCATAAATAGAACGATTATAAAAGTAGCTAAAACTCCAAAAGACATGTCAAACATCAAGGTACTAGAACCAATAACTACTCCAAGAGATGGCGTAGACAAACTACCACCATATCACCACTAGCTACTCATCCCAGATGAAATGAACCTCGTTGTCTCACTATATATCATTTCTTTTCTATACATTGTAAGACATACAAATGACTATGCACCATTGAAGAGGTGTATAGTGTATAAGCTAAAAGGCAATGTAGTATCCTAGCCAGGTGTTCTAATAAATTTCTAATATATTAAGTCATATATGCTCATTTAAAAATAAAACATGGCATGATAATCAATAAATAATTTTTATATAAAACATTCTAAACAATTCCCTTTTCCACAGTTCTAATCAAAAGTACGTATATGAGTTTCAAACCACATTTTTTCATATATTTTCAGAATCATAAACATGAACATATAAGCTAACATATTAATGAAAGTCATACAAAACATAAGCACATATAACACAACACCACGGAATGCTATAGGACTAGGCCACCAACTACTCATAGTACAATAATCAAGTCCACAAAAATGGATCCTACTACACATCCCTAGGATGTTGTGGAATACCCATTGAGTAACCTCCACACACAAATGTCAATATCAGAATTCTAGATCAATAGTCCTAGGAAATTGTGGGAAACACCATGATAAACCCCCTTGATAATCCCAAAAAATGGATGTTGTAATTATGAAAAATCTTCCACCTAATTACCCAAGGTTACCCATGATCTCTTTTTCACAAGTCATTTCAATGATTTGGAAACCATTTAAAAACCAATCACAATACATATATCAAATGATAGGGAACCCCCATTTTTATTTCAAAACCCTTTTTCAACACACACAAAGAATCATACAAATTTTAAAAACTAGTTTACAAAGAAAATGCAATTTGGATCATTATCATAGGCTTGTGAAGGAACCACCTACCTCAAATCTCTGGCTGCACACACTCAGAATGGAAATACAAAAGAAATGAAACACAACACCATCCTAAAGGCCCTAGAATAAAATCTATGTCATGATTGATTTAATTTATAAGACAAGGGGTCGAAAGATTGAGTAAAATTAAACATAACTCAAGAACGAACATCTGCCACAACATAAATAATGAAGGGAAATTCCTTTAGAATGAGGCCTTGAAATGGATCTAGATGAAGAAATAAGATTCTTCCATCCTAGTTTAGAGTATCTGATAACGCAAAGCTAGGGAGCTATCCCGATCAACCACAAGGATGAATGGGAAAGAACACTTAATCGAAGAGATGCCCCATAGGTGCAATGAAGATACCAAGCCAATCAGATCAATCCAAAGGGAGAGGCTCCACTTAGAATCTCCTTGGGAGATTATTGGTTCGAGTGCCATGTGGTTTAGTATTAATAAAATAATAAAAACTATGAAAAGTGTGACATAAAGTTAGGAACTGTCCAGATCATGATGTGTACCTCAAGTACACGGCGTTTAGTCCATGCTAGATAAGTGACAAAAAACCCATCTCCTCAGGATAAAAAGTGTCACTTAACCCCTAAATGATGTGTTCCTTAGGAACAAAACTAAACTTTCTCATAGTTTGGTTTCTCCATTCAAAATTTGTATTCAACAACAAGTACATGATGTGTACCTTCAATACATATCATGTACCTAATCTATAGCTTATAGAATTATCCAAAAAACCACTACTAAGTACATTGAACTAAATAGGGTCTAAGAAAAATGAAAACATACCCAATCATGTTAATGAGATGTTACACGCCTCCCACCACGGGAATGCGGGAGAGTCATGTGATATCCAAAACATCTAAAACTGAAATATAAGGAACAGATAGCAATTAAAATAATAAGTTATTTGTACATATTGGGAGACATGTAGACACACACACACACACGAATAAATAGATAAACATATACATTTATTGGATAAGTAAACAAGTATGCATCCATCAATCAATATGTCCAAGAAGGTTTACATATATATATATATATCCATACAGGCATATGAACATCCATCTATACTTGATTATATACATCCATTCTCCATACATGCATTCATCCTTACATCTATGCACCCATCCACACAAGTATCAATGCATCTATCACACTATCAATGCATCCATACATCCATCCTTAAAAATATGCATCCTTATGTGTATCAATTCATCAATTCAATGATACATGTAGACATCCATATATTTTTCAATAAATGCATCCATCCTTCCATCCATGTATCCATGAAAATATACATACATCCATTCATCCATCCACTCTTCCTTCAATCCATGCATCAATATATACCTACCTACATAAAAGCATACTTCTATACACCCATCCATCAATATATACATCTATCAATGCATCCATAAGTAAAAATAAATTTATTATTACATGTATTAATGCACGAATATTTCATAAATGAATCCATACATCCTTATATAAATGACATGATACGATAAGTGAGGATGATTGTTTAGACTAGACGTGGAAGGCTTACTAGACATGATAAGACAACACACATGCACATGAAAAAACAAACCAATACATGATCACATGAGTGTACTGAAGAAAGGGGGATAAATGAGAGGTTGTACTGATGAAGGTCTGTGAAATCTATAAAGTTGAAATATATATGAATGGATTGATAGACAAGGTAATCAAATAAGGGATAACACAGAAGCATCAGCCAGGTTAGATGGGACTCTTCAGGTGAATCCTCAAGACCCATGATCAAATTAGAGAGGATGTTTATTTTTGGGGTATGGTAGAAGTACATTATCTTATTCTATTGTAGGTACTATAGAAGATTTTGTAGAGGGAAATATGGAATTTAATAATCTATAATGTAGAAGTAATAACTATTCATTCGATTTAGAATCCGAGGGACTGGTTTGGTCATTGGTGTCTGTAAGACCTTCGGTCCACCCAAGGCCTCTATGATATTAGGGAATTTAGGCTTGCACAAGGCCTTCAAGCCTACATAAGGCCTTTGGGTCACCCCATGGACTTCATGCCACCTGATGTGAAGTTGTAGACACAATAAGGAACATACTCTATATGAGAATTTGGAGGTGGTATTATTTACCAGAGAAAGTCTAACCAAATTTGGAAGAAGGAGAGGATATAGAAATTTACATCTGTACAAATCCTATGCATCCCCACAAGGGGCATCTAGTAGACCAACCATGTAAAGGTGGAGAGCTCAACAGAACAATATAGACAATAGGGTTGTGCAGTTTCAAATAGCGTCTTCGTTAATTATGGACTTGTTCCTCTTGGACCTTCAGGTCATGTTATGTGTCTCTAAACCTAAAATCCTGTAAGGGTTCCCCCTCAACTATTAAAAGGGGTATTTTAAAAAATGAATAAATATATATTCCAATCAGGACATTCAGGAATGTATGGATGGATTGATGAATTAATTGATGGGTCTATTGAAATAAGATAAATAATTTATTGAATGGGATGATATGCTTCATAGATGTATGGACAAGCTATTTAATGGAAAATTAAAGAAAAAATCAATGATTTGATGGATGAGATGATATAATGGTCATAAAATCTGTGGATGGATATATTAACATACAGAATGAATCATGCATAGATGAAAATACAAATACATGAAGAGACACAAAGACACACACAAACCAAAATAGATATATACATACCAACATTTTTATAGTTGGAAAAAATAAATGACAAATTGATGACAAAATGGGAAAACCGATGAACAATAGAAAACAAAAAATTCATAAAAGATGAATATAAAATAATCACACTCACATTGGTGGGAATATTTTTGGAAACACCCATACATAAAAAATATATGGTCATATATATGAGTATAAATGGATATTGATGGCGAAAATAACATACATACTCATGGACAAAGAAAAATTTTGGTAGATATAGGTTTACCCCCAAAAATTGTTCAAAAGAACAGAAAATCATAGACATACCAATCATTACAATGATGAACATATTGGTGAGGACACATGCACCTGAAGGCACTAATTGATAGATGATGAAAAAAATTATAAGTTGTCATTCACATGAGTTCACGAACAATGATTGAGTGAGAGATAGATAGGCGAGGGAGGGAGCGATAGAGAGAGAGAGAGAGGCACACACACATTCACATGTAAGCATATACCTAAATAAAATGATTAATTGGAGATAAATTAATTGAAATACTAATGAATTGATGATTTTAATGACATTTATAATGATAAATGTATGGGTATAATGTTGGATGGGGGAGTGAATCAATAGAATAATTGATGAACTAATAGACCAAATGAAAAAAATACTAAAAGACATGCACATATACTGAGAAAAAAAACTACAACCTAGAGAGAGGTGTAGACTAACACTGGTATAGAGTCACAAAAATAAACACATAGACATAGATACATACACATTTACCCAAAAAAATTAATATAAACAAACATGGATTGAAATACATATAGAGATACACAGACATACTGAGACACATGAGTGAACACATGTGAATTTACATAGAAAATTTGAAAAAACCGCACATACACACACACACACACAAAAACAAAGATACCCATGCTGAATGACAGTCTGTGAATACATGATCATCTAATAGTACTAGATAAGATAATATATAAAAACGGACTTAATTTAGAGGGTAGTGAAAATATTAATGATGAGAAATGGAATGACAAGACATCAAGAGAAATTGGTGTGCATGTGTCCGACTAACACCATATAATAGGGTGTGGTGATGAATGAATGTGATGGTGGTAAAGAAGACAACCTGATAGACACAGATGCACAAACACGAACACATGAAAAAATACTCTCTCTTAGATAAGTAATGAGATGGAGAGAGGTGTATAGATGGATATATTAATTGATTCACATACAAAGACACATAAAGAGAGTGAGAGAGAACGATGTGGATAAATGGAAACAAACAAATGAAAAAATATATGGTTACATACACACACAGATTAATAGTAATAGGAAAACACATACAAAGACAAAAAATGAATGAATAGACTGAAAAATGACATAAATATAACACATACTCTGACACACACACCAACACATAACACAAAACTCACACATAGACTAATATAGGGATGTATATATAGAAAACATAACTATGTATAGATCAACATATGGGGGGATGAAATAATTGGTAGATATAAAGATTAATAGATGGATTTATCTATTGAAGGAAGAACTATCAGACAGATGAATGTGGGGATAATGAATCGAACAACTAGATGCCATATGGGCTAGCATAAATATTTTAAGATATATAAAATAATGTTCACATAGAGAGAGAGAGACAAAAAATAACATATAATTACAGAGTTGGAATAGATAAACAAGTGAAAAGGAAAGCTAATAGATATAAAAATATAACCATATATACACATGAACCCATAATGGATAGGAAATTACATAAAGATCAACAAAAAAACACAACAATACATGACCAGATTATATATATATATATTTTCATGCAATAACCAAGGATAATACATGACAACCTATCAAGAGAGGATTTGAATGTACTAGAATATATTATACTTGATATACACAAACACATTTACAGTCACATGAGCAAAAATATGATCATAGACACATACAAATACTATTTGAGAGATGTACACATACTCACATAGACAAATGGGTTGATGGATGAAAATACATATGAAAAAAATTTATAGATTAAAAAGCTGATTGACGTACAAACATATATATATCCATGTATAGACCAATAAACTAATGAATAATTGAAAATACAAACTATTTAAAAGATGTATAGAAAGGAAATAATGACTGAAATGTAGGCATTCACACATAATCCAACCCCCAAACCTACACCCCCCACATTCATCCTTTACATTATACCACCACTCCAATGTTTTCAATGACATTTATCTTTGACACTACCTCACCAAATCATTGTAATATTAGCATGAATCACAGCATACATTGGTTGCAACATATTCTTAGGGCTCAATGATTATAAATTTTTGTTCTACTAGTAAGACACTAGAATGTTTTTGGATTTTTTCTATATCCCCATAACACTATAAAATGATCATATATGATATATTTAGTAGGATGTAATATGGAATTAGAATTGATACCCATGGATCATATATAGAGAAATGTGGAGAATATTCACATCTTGTGGGGACTAACAGAATCCTCATTAACATTCATTTAACCAGTTAAGATAACTCATTAACAAGGTGTATGGACTATAGAAAATTCAGTGGATAGAGAAACAGATCCATGATGATATGTCTAGTGGTTCACAACAGATTGATTTCTTGTTTTTTATATGGAGATATACAAATTCACGGTATCCCATGTGGATTAATTTTTGGAAGTGAGAAATAAAAAAAGGAAAACACCATAAAAAATTTATTTTGATGTAGAGTTGAAATTTAGCAGTAGTTTTGGCCATGAATGAGATGCTAAATCCATGGTTTGGGTGATTTTAATTTTTTGGATTATTATTAATGATTGAATGAATAATTAATTTTTATCTTTTTTATGGTCTAAAAGAAATACTATCCAAAAAACCTAGTGTAAGATATAGTGTTTTGGGAGATAAAGTTGGAGATGAATGCCTACAAATGAAATTTAGAGAAGGGAATAATCTCTATAAATAATGACTGTCTCTTAATAGGATAAGTAACATAAAATTCATATACTTTGAAACCAAATCCAAATACTATATCTATCATAGAAAATCATAATGGGGAATTAAATTATATTTCGACACTAAAGAGTGGTTTGAGAGTGTACAAGGAAGACTGAGTGAGTGTGATAGTTATGAATTAATGAACATTAGATGGGATAGTATAAAATAATGAAATTGATCCAAACACACTGAACACTTAATAATTGTTTTATTAAAATCAAAACTCATTAATCTTGTTATTGTCTTATCTTAAAATTGGATCATCAGTTACTTAATACATTAGAAACTTTACATTATACAGACACATTAAACTACACCTTTTACATTCTAATCAAATGTAAAGTTGAACTTTGAATTACTCAAATCGTCCCTATGAATCTTAATTGGAGAACTCCATAATAATGTTATTCAACACCCTATTCAATTATAGGATAGTATATACTCAATTTATCATAATCTGGTATCATATATACATGCTGGAATATATACATCCATCAGTTGATATGTATATACATTCATCCATACCCTTGTCTATTCATTAATCCATACGCACATAAATCCAAACATGAATTTATATGTGCATCCAAAATTTAATACATACATGCATCCATACATACGTGCATATATATATATATATATATGCCTTTATGCATTCATGAATACATCCATTAATCAATCGATTAATATATAAATTTATCCATTAATGCCCAATGAACCTGCAGCACAAGATAAAAACAATTTTATAATCATGTGGTATATTTGAATGCATGGATATTTCCATCCATCTATACATACATATATACATGCATAAAAACACACATCTGCATGTTCCTCCATACACACATACATATAGGAATCCATAAATGCATCAATACAAAAATACATACAAGAATCTATTTAGGCATAAATACGTTCATGCACACATACATTCATACATGAATCCATACATGATTATATACATACACGCATCCACACATGAATTTATTCATAGATAGATCAATGAAGTAGTGGATGGATGAATAGATGGAAAAATGGTAAAATGTATATATGGATTTATGGATATATATAAAAGTGTATAGAAAACCATATGTGTGTGTGCACCTGAATAGAGATATGCTAAAATGATTAATAGAAAATGAGGGAAAAAATAAGAAATATTAGACACACATATACATATAGTGTGTGAACATAATGAGAGAGATAAAGATACAGGTAGGGGTGGATGGATGTATGGTTGGGTGGATGGATAAAAAAATATGTAGCATGATGGACATGAACACATACAATAACACATATTTAAATATACACTCTTAGAGAGATATGGAGGGGGTGGATGGATGGTTGTATGAACAAACAAAATGATGGATGGACACACACACACACAAACACACAAACTTGAATAGATACACTTACTCATAGAGATAGAGGGGGACAATGTTTGGTTGAATGATGAATGAATTGATGGATAGAAAAACATATACATTAAGCGGTGCGGATAAATAAGCACAAGTACATAGACTGGAAAATATATAGGAACTCCAAGCCACGTTGTTTGGTAGAATAACACAAAGAGAGAGAAATAAATAGAGGAAAATAGAGATTAAAATTAACACACACAACACATATACTGATAAAACACACACACACAAACATATTGACAGATGTGTTGATACATAGACAAAAGTGTGAATTACTGATGATGGATGGATTGAAAATTGGTAAAAATAACAATTCAATGGAAATAAAACCATCTAGGTCAATCTATGGAAGACTCAAATGACTAGAACAATGAGAAATATACAGATCAACTAACATATATATATATATATATATGATGATGTGATGGATAGATGATAAGATTTTAAAAGGAGTAGATGTATTGAGTATAAAATATTAATAAATATAGGTGGGAATTATATGTATTCATATATACAAATATATAGAAATACAAATACAAATACATGAATCACACAATCGGGAGAGATTTGAAGACATGAAAAATACAATCATTGAAAGAGATAGAGAGAGATAATGATTGAATGAGAAATGATAACACACACGCACATGGATGAAAAAACTAATGTTGACAGACATAAAAATTGATACTCACAATACATGAACTCACAAAACATGAATTTCTTCACACACACACAAAGACCATAACATGAATCAATAGTCCGAATTAAAGAATGATAAATATATTTAAGGAAGGATGAATGGATTCACTGATTTATGGAATTCCAAAGAGAATAACTATCTGATTGAAAAAACCAAAGAATAGATCCATTGATGATTTGACTAATCAACCTACAGATAGAAGGGGGAGATGATATGAATGAAAAATGAAAATATGGAAAATCAAACAAAATTATGTATATTTATTAATTTATTTATTTACGAAAAAACCTGTATATATATTTGAAAATAGTCATAGACATGCTTGCATATACACACATGCATAAACACACACAAAGACACACATATAGATTTGATGGAGATGTGAAACAATGTTCATCCACTAATTCCATCCATCCTTCCAAACATGAATTCATACATGCATCCATCTATAAAAAAATTAATGTTCATTCATATATCCATAGACGAATTATTGAATTTATCCATAAATTAATATATACATACATGCATCTATCCATACAAGCATGTATACAGATAAGAAACCATCCAGTCACACATACATACATCCATACATGTTTACATATATAAACACATGAATACAAACATCCTAACATCCATACATATATACATATATACTTACAAAGAGATAAATACATGGTATGAAACACATGCTTTTCCTTATAAACACACAAACACATAGATGTATTATGAAATGGGGGATGAATGAATGAATTGATTAAATAACTGACATATGATATGACATACATATAGGCGGATTAATGGATGATAAGAATGAAAAATATAATAACAAAAAAATGTATAAATGAAAGGATGAAATAATAGATGAAATTATGATCATGAGAAAATGGAACAATGAACATAAAGTGGAAATGATGAACGTATGGACATTCTGATAGATAGAAGATGAATAGATGAGTTGACAGGGGGTATAGAGTGATGGGGGATAACTAAATGGATGTACAATTTAATAAAAAAATGATCAAGAATGAATAAAAACCCCATTTCTATAAGAATATATATATATCAATATTTCAACAAACGAGGTAATGAACGTGGGGATCGATGAACAGATGATCTAATGAATTTTTAATACAATGATATACTGACTAGAAGAAGGAAAAATAAATGAATGATCAAACTCACAAATAAAAACAAATATAAATACATAGTCCCTATCATGGAAAGACACATGAAAATGTATAAAAACATAGATAAAATACTATTTATAGATAGAACCCCAGATATAGAGAAACACATTGAATCGTAGGAAAAACAAATACCCATGGACTTGTGTAATGATGGTTGGAAGGAAAAATACAACTAAACAAATGAACCAGTGGAAATATATATTGTTTGAAATATGAATTGATTCTAGAGACACATACCAACACACCATAGTGTGCACGAAAATTCTTGCGCTCACACATAAAGTGACCGAGAGAGGGGGAGGTGGATAGATGGATTGATTGATGCACACACACACACAAAGAGAAGGATTAGTATACGGTTATAAATATAGATATATGTTCATAATAAAAAACATAGATTTGAAAATAAACATAAAAAATATATATATAATACCCCCACATGTACGCATATACTATGTCACAAAAACAACACATATAATCACACAACACAAACACACACAACACATGAACACACGCACATACTATCATAAGAATGGATAAGAAAAGAAAATGAAATTGAATGATGGATGGATGGAAGGAAATATCGTTACATGTGCCAAATGGAAAGATGTGCAGGGATATCTATAGACATATAAACCGATCGATATAGGGATTAATGACAAGACATGTAATCATATAGACCTACAATATATCTATAGACATACGAATAAGAAGAAAAATTGAATATGTATCCATGTATATTTAGAAACACATACACTGATAGAAATACATCAATATAGACTGGTTTGAGAGAAAAATAGTAAAAACATATAGAAAAAATAACGCATGGAAACATACAGACATACACCACCTCCACACACAACCATGTAATTACTGTTAGATATCCATGACATGGAAGTAGAGAAAGACAACATAAAACAAGATAGGGAAAAAACATTAACTCACATAACAAGCACACATGCACACAATAACCAAAATATGAATAGATATATCAATAAAAGGAAAGATATATAGACGAATGGGCATGTATGATATATTATTTGATGTAAATATGATGTTACTTATGGATAAATAGAAGAACTTGTCAATAGAACCACTAATAGGCATAACAATAAAATTACAAATACATGATGTGACTGCTAAAAGTATGAATATATAAATTGATAGTGTTCAATTTAGATGAATACATGTATTGATCAAGATACAAGTAAACCTAAAGACACACATAGACACACACACATAAATATGCTCACATGAAGAGTTAGAGGGAGAGGGAGAGGCAAAGAAGAAGATATATGGACATTTGGATTGATGCACATACATGTATATAAAGAGAGGGAGGGAGAGGGATAGATAGAGGTTAAATAATTGACAGAAACACACTGATTGAAATATATATGGACACTCTCACACACACAATGATGGGTATACGAATATATATATATATAGTTATTGGTGGGATATTTGGATAAATGGATAGTATAACGGGGAGAATCACATAATAAGAGAGTGAATGAGAGGTGGATTAACAAACCCAAATGAAAAAATAATTAAATATATGTGAACTCGCACATAATAATTGATGGTAATAAGATAACACAGCCATAGAAAGACAAATTAATGAAAAAAGATAAATTGGAATACACTCACACAATACATGAAATTAAGGACACCACACACACATAAACTAAAAGATGGGTGGATAGATAAAAAATAAGATAAAAAATTGATGAATGAATTGATAATGGGTCAATGAATACAAATAATTATGTAAAGAATGGTATGTAGGTATGTTAGAAAAGAAACCAATAGAAACACCAATTATTGAAAAAAAATTACCATCAGAATCATTGATAGAGAATTCATACAACCATCCATCCATGAATCCATGAATACATGTTCTTCCTTGTATGAAAACTTGAATCCTTCTATCCTTTAATGAATTAATTCCTAAATGTTATTCCATGCATAAAACATTATTATATCCATACATGTATCCAAGCATCCATTTTTTCACCCATTCATGAATTCATGCATGACTATATATACTTGAATCCATAAAAAAATATATACATGAATACATACATCTATACATCCATATATTAACATATTTATCCATATTTACATCCACCCACAAATACATATTGACTAATGGATGGATATATGAACATGATTAATTAAATATAGATCAAATGATAGAAAAAATGGGTAGATGTATACACATATTAATATAAAGAATGTTGTATGTACTGAATCATAGGTGAACAAATAGACACATACACATTATTGAAAAGACAAATAAATTGACACATAGATGGAGCAACAAAGCGGTGGATAGATGGATTGATGGAGATACTGGAAATAGGGTAGAATTTTTAGAGACATTATTGAATGATTGGTTGAATGTATGGATGGACCGATGAACTGATGGGGGGATCAATTGATAGTAAGAAAAACAAATTGATGAATGGATGGATGTATTGAATATTTGGATGGACTGGTTATTTAATGGGGGATTAATGGATATGACAATGAATTATTGGATGACCTAAAATAGATATCATAAAACTAAGGGAGGAAAACTAAATAGATGGATGGAATCATACACATACACAACCCCAGATACCGGAAGATACACAGAAGAAATCATGACATAAATCGCTATAAGAATCACCATATGTATAGCTAAAAATGAAAATAAAAATGGATGAATAAATTCAAAAAAATGAAAAAGAAAAAAGTAAAACTATTTTAAAATATGAATATAAAAATTAGAACTCACACATGTCATTATACTGGTAGAAACACAAAAATACATAAAAAATATGGGTAGATATAAAAAAATAAAAACACATTATTGGAAAAAAACACACATAGAGAGAGAGAGAGACAAGGGGTAGATATTTCATGTACTGAGATACACTATAAAATCCATTATTATGGCATTTATAAAAAATTTTGGTATGTAACATCATCAAATCCAACAATTCATGTACTGGTTTAGATCTATAGATCTATATTGAAATACTTTATAATAAAAATTTGCTAAATGAATACCTCATTTGAATCAATAGGGTGTTCAAATACATATCATTACTAGAGATTATTTATTGAAGAATCTGACCTCAAAACCCTTTTGGTCATCCACACATTCTTTAACAGTCTCTATAAATGATTAACATTTAATTCTAGGTACTAGCATGAGGCACTAATGATTCCTTCATCATCATGATGATACCCATCATCTCATCCCATTGATCCTCAAATCCATTCTTGGATCGATTTATCAGATGTATCCTTTCACTCTCTAGGATTCAGGAACAGGATATAGGATCTCTTAATTGAAAATAAATTAATAGTATAGGGAAAATACCTCCTCCTATTCTAAAAGAGTGGGAGATAAATTATCCAAAAATTGTTCCCCGACCCCTATATATCAAACTCCTAATAAATATGCTATAACATACTAATTATAATGAAAAAATGTTATCAAGCACATTATATATTTTTTATCAATTAATTTTAAAAAATAAAAAATATATTAAATGATAAAACCAAGTCATTTACTTTAGTCTTCATTCCTATAATATCAAACAAAAAATTATTATTAAATAATATTTATTCATTTGATATTTTCCTTTTATTGAATTTAATATATTTTAGTAAAATAAATTGACAGTTTCAATATAAATTATTCCATACCTTAATGATAATATATTATTTAATTATTGGTGATCATTAAATGATGAATAGTTTTTAGACCACATGATGGGGTATCCCATGTCATATACACAGATTCATCGTAATATGGAAGACTCATGAATCATTTATTATCTGCTACCCTCTAAGAATAAATATCATAATAATTAAATTATATTCCTAAACCCATAAGGTGGTATATAAACCCGGGAACACCCCAAATGATATAAGGATATTTCATAGCAATAATAACCATTCATAAGAAGACACACTATGAAATATAATCTCTTTGTCTCCTGATAGTCATAAATTAGGATCCACAACTTTTTTCATCATCCATTCATGCTTTATTATTTTTTGATCGATCTAGAATAAGATACATTATTCTACAATGGTCATTGATTAGTGATGGTTATACCATAGAGACCAACTATTCCTAATATATCACATTGTCAACTCAAAAATAAAAAAGTAATTCTTGATCATTCATCCAATTACATACCATCAATGATGCACCCAACTAATTGCACCTCACCAAGAAAACAATTTTTATGTATTCCCTTTGAATAACTATATATGATCAATTATACAGATTGATAATGATATCATTTCATGAGACTAATAAACATGTTCATAGATAAGAACAAGAAAGGACACCTAAGGCATGAAAAGATCTTATTTGGGGGTTTGTCCTCTTGATTTCACCTACTATATTACACCAAGTTCTCACTTCATGAGATGAATCCTCAATGCTTATGTTCCACCCAACAATTGATGGTCTTAAAACATCTGTTTTCTATCTATATGATGTATTTGGATAATTGGAAATTAGTTCAGGTTCACTGAGAGGGTATCTCTAGTTTATCATTATAGATTGGGAACTCCTATAACATTTTGAAAAAAAATTAATCTAATGTAATTTCAATAAATATAGTGTACATTGAAGTCTAAAAAACGTTTTAGTATGATAAATACATCTATATAAAAAACTACATACATGTTATGGTAATAAAAGTACATATGTGTGTTGGATCTCAGTCACCCACATTCATCAGGCCAACTTTCCCTACAACGAACTACTAACAAATCCCACTATACAAGATCTCACATAATAATCATTATTCATGTGAGATATAGCTTTAGTCAGGGGATGAAGAATGTTTTCCTTTTCCTCTACTCTACAAAATAAAAATTCACCAATATATTTCAAATCCCTCAACATATGAAACTTTTTTTTTATTTTTTCTCTTGTGTTACCTGGGGTCCTTGGATAAAAAAATTTCTATATTAATATTAGAATGTACTAGAACCAGGTCAACACTAGTAAGCACAATATAAATCTATGAGATAATGCTTAATACCCATTCTACTTCCTTAGATGCAATGAAATCCAAAATTGACATGGATTATATTATTTAATATGTGACTAGATGTTTCTTTTAATTTATCTAGATCACATCAATGTGATTATGGAAAAATAAATAGCATGAATTTTATTTTAGATCATCATAATGTATCTAAAAACTTGAATCAGTGTATCCTCTCCCGACTAGTTTCCCATATCTTATATACACTAAGAATATATCATTTGTACTTCTCATGTATTTCATGATAATTTTCACATCTCCCCAATGCGTTTCTCCATGATTAGACTATTATCTTCCTTTATGATTAAATAAAAGGTAACATAAAACCTAGTACATATCATGATATGCATGATATATCTTATTATTTAATCATATGGTATTCTAATAATGAATTCAATCTCTTACAATTTTTGGACCTATTTTATTAGAGGAAATGTAACCATTTGACATTTTAAACAAACCACTCTTGGATTATTCAAATTATTCCATTTTGATAGCTTGTAAATATATTTACAAGGAACTATCTAATGTAGACTTAGATATATATCACAATATATCTCGATCCCTATAATATAGATTATTTCTCTTATGTCTTCCATATAGAACAATTCATTTAATGAATTCATAACTGAATCTAGGACATGAGATTTATTTTCCTTAATTATTACATAGTCAACATATAATTATATGAAACTTATAGAATTCCCATTACCATTATTATAGATTTACAACAATATTTCATTCTTTTAAAAAAATCACTTATGACCTCATCGAAACAAACCTTCCACAATTGTGATGCTTGATTTATCCCATAAATGGATATCTAAATATTCCATGTTTTATTATAATTCAACTGATTAAAATATTATTCATATTTTGTCATATAGTCATCTTCAATATATTTTAGCATAAGTGCTGGTGAGGTGGTTTTATAATATTCTATAACATGACGTTTCATGAAACAATTCACGAAAAGTAATTATTTATAGGTCATTACATTACCATCCAGCTCTATATTTTTCTTTAATAACAATTTTATCCCAAAGAGGTTTATATAAGTTGGTGGTTTCACCAAAACAAAAACATGATATTAGAACATTGAATCCATCAAAAAATAAATTTAATCATTCCAGTTAGATTCCTCTATTCCATATAAAACTACCTTGGATGTTAGAGGATCGTCATTCTCATGGAGTAATGTGTCACCTAACTTGGTGAAAAGAATACCATTAGTCTCTATTTCTCTATTCTATTGAGCTTACATATGATGTTCATGTGTTTTAGGAACATCTTCATCTCCCATAGTATTTTTTGGATATTGTTCCCATAATAATTCTTATTCAAATAGAGTATTAACTTTATTGAAGTCAGTATTTCCTCCACTATTTACATTTAAAATCCATTCCCTTTCTTTAAATATGAAATTTCTTTCAACAATCACATCTTATATGTGTGGTTATATATGTAATTTTCTTTTTTATCTTCAGGATAACCTATAAATATTAATTTCATACTCTGAGATGTGAAATTTTCAATTGGTACAGACATGATAAAATCCCAAACAACCCCATTAACGCATGTGTGATAGATTCAGTTTCATCCCACAACAAAAGACTCATATTAAATCTCATCTATTACATAAGTTGGAACATAGTTAAGGGTACATGCCATTATCTCCAATAAGTATCCCCAAGAGGACAGTGGAATATTTTCTTGAATCGTCCTTAATATGACCTTGTAATTAAATTTATTATTCCACCATTCACTACCACTAATCCATTGACGTGTTTAATGAGTATTGAGTTGGGATAAAATACCACAGTTATTAGAATGATCAAATAAATATTGGTCAATATAATACCTACCTTTGTTTTTTTGAATTTCCATTATATTCATTTGAATATATATTTCTAAGTGATATATTTATTACATTATCATAAGAATGGAATCTAAATTATGCATCCTTATGTACATGTAACCATACCTACATTATTAATCGGAAAATTTAATGATGTATGGAATCCCACCATTTATCTATACTGATAATGGACCACATACAATAGTACGAATTAATTCATGTAATTCAGTTTCTCTTACTCCTTTCACATAGAAGGGTTCTTTGTTCATTTACCCATGTAATGATGCCTGAAATATATCATGGGCATTAACTCAATGGAGTTTAAATAGCCTACTTTATGTAATTTCTATAAACACTTCTCGCTTAAATAAAAAATCCTAATGTTCCATTAGTAGTTTGTATATGATTAAAATTCATTGGTTTTGTATTTGATTATAACTAGAGGTTTCTAATGCTCATTTCTATAAAATAAATTGCTAATATGCACCATACTATAGCCTATGGTATCCTTAAAATAAAAAACTTTTATTTTAAAACCTGAAATAAAATCCCCTAATGTCCATGCATGACACCGATATTATGTTTCTTGTAATAGATAGAACATAATAAAAATTATTCAACACTAGAACTAAAGAAATATGTGAACTCAAGTGATAATATCTATAACATCCCAGATCTAGATGCCACTAAACTGGTTCCCTATACCCGATTGGCAACATGGCCTCATGTTCATTTTCCAAAATGTCACAGGTTGTTGACTATGAGAGAGGGCCTATGGTGTGATAGTGGAGAAACTATTCCCTCATTGGTAGAGTGTAACACAATGTAATAATAATAATAATCAATATTTGAAGTAGTATGCAACATATAACTGAAATACACATTTAAATATAAATATTATAAATAACCAAGCATCATTCAATACCAAGGATGATGCTTCATGTAACATGTATTAGAAAATAATCCATACAAGTACCTTGTAGTAATACAAAATATAAGTCTCAAAAGTAGAAAATAAACAAAAATAAACTCGGAAGCATCAAAAGCCTCAACTCGGTCCTATTCTCTCCGACACCTAAGCAACACATCATGTACCTATAGTGGGTCTCTTTCCCTGATCAATACCTACAATCATAAAATCTCTTTGGGAACAAAAACATGACCGTAATAGTGTGTGAGACTAAATACCAATAGGTAACCACCAATTATTGTTGCTAATATGTCAATGAATATATCTAATAGGCAATGTACAATAGTGAAAGCATTAAATATTAGATACTAAAAGGTAAGCACAACAGATGTCTCAGATGAAAATGTTAAATAGGTGTAAGTGAAGACTGAATCCAAGCATATTCTTTTTCATGGTAGACCCATCATAAGTCATCCATTTCATTACACATGTTTCATGAATTATATGAATTTTCAAGGTCTAGACTAGGCGTGATGACACCCACCCCCCCCCCCCCCCCGTATAAGTGTAACCATCAACTCGTGATGTAATAATGATTTAATCATTTGAAACATTTACCAATAGATTCTTCCCTAGGTAACCCTTAATGGATCCTTGGTTCAATTTGAATTTTAAAAATAAGGCTCAATTAGCCCGACCAACAAATACATGGTTCGCTCAAGGCCTTTACATAGTTAACCTTATGAGCTCGTCCATTGTCTATTAACAGAGGCAATGTTTAACCCAAGGTATATAGGGTTCACTTAGTCCCATGAGCCCAGCGTTGAATTTCAACTAAGATAGTGGCTCGCCCAATTCTAATTATCTCTTTTTATAATTTAATTAAATTACACATTTCATCTCAAAAGCAGAACATGTGAATTAAACTATCACATGGCCTTAACATAAACATCTCACATGGTCCCATTACACATAATAACCAACATATGTAAATTAAATTATTGCATAGTCAAACAAGAATCACTCACATGGGAAAAAATATAACAATCATATTATTCAATTTAACGAATTAAGGCTCGACACAACAAGTATCTCACATGGGAAATTAATATGATGAGAAATAATTTTTACCAATCGATGAATTGGAATTCGAGTCACTCCTCATAGGAATTCTCATCCAAACATCCATAAAGGTCATTCCAAGGGAAACATACCAATGAGGTGGCTCGAAATAAAGTTTCATAACCCTAAACATGATTTTAAATCATATAATTAATTATCTAACCATCAACAGAAAACAAAAAAGTTCATTATTTAGACAAGCCTCATCCTAAATGTGGGTTCATGACACTACATCATATATAAACTTCATAAAAATCAACTAAATGAATTGGACAACCTGCATCATCGTAGTATGAATCTCCATATCCAGTGTCAATATTTGATTTGACGTAGAATGGGGTAGATATAAAAAATGATAAAAAATGCATAACCCTTGATAAATCAATCGAGATGATAAATTAGTAATAATGGGAAAATTTGAATCGAGATCTCACCGAGGGTAATCCAACCTATCATATGGAGTTCAAAACAGATATCAGATGATGAATCGTGGGCCAAAATCCCTTTGAAATCTCTATGGTGTTCTACTCGTCGAAGGGGTGGTCCATTTCTATCATCCTTGAGATACAACGCACTGGACAACTTATTAATCAATTTATAAAAGTACATATCATGTACCTGATATTACACATCCTTTCCATATAGATTTTAGGACATAAATTTTTGTGGTTGTGTATTGGGATAACATGGTGTGTATTCTGAAATACATGGCATGTACCTATATGTACATGATGTGTAGTTCCTAGTCTTTCTCTGTAACAAGTCTGGAACCAACACCTCGACCACTTTTCCCACATTTTCATAAGAATCAACTAAAATAGAAGATTCATACCTCAATGTAATAACTGGGTTGATACAAAACTTCGCCTTAAATAAATTTGTCCCTGAATTTCCCTTCCAAGGGTGGTGAAGAAATATATGAGAACAACTCTGGCCACTATGATCCACCAGCCTCCCTCTCGCATATATCATCCAGCACTCGACCAAGCTACCATACCATCCATACCAATGGAACATACCAGCCATAGAAAAACATCGTGCTACGATCCAAAATAAAAATAAGATTCTACTCATTGGATGAACCTTCCTATAACTCCACATCCTCAGGCTGAATGGTGTGAGACACGTACAAAAAGTAACATCACAACTGAGAAACATGGAAGACGTCATTCATAACATCATACCTCTGAGGTAACTTCAATCGATTGGAAATGAACCTGACCCTCTCATGAATATCAAATCTACTGACGTATCTTGGTAAAAGAATACCCTATGTCTAGATTCTTTGTTGTCCCATCCTCAGTGATACATTCAATGAAACTCAATCCCCAACTTCAAAATCTAGTCGTCTTCTACAGTAACTGTCATTAGATTTCTAACAAGACTGCCCAATATCCCTTCATGTCTGAATCATCTATACATGATCAGATGTCTCCTTCATGAGATGTGGTCCCAGTAAAGCAGTCTTAGCTACCTCAACCAAGCATAGGGGTGATCGGCATGGCCTACTATTTAAATCCCCACACGGTTCATTCTCTGTAGTCACCATAAAACCGTTATTGTTGGAAAATTCAACAGGGGGAATATTTTTCTCCAATGAGACCCAAATGTCATGGACGCATGCTTGCCGCATTTCATCCAGCACATGTATCATACACTCTGACAAGCCATCTGTCTGAGGGTTTTATGTTTTGCAAAGAAGCACCTTTGTATCTAGTGTCCTCGGAAAACTATACCAAAAAAAAGACATAATGAGTATTTCTCTATCAAAACCGATATAATGGGGAACCCAATGAAGTCGTACCACCTCCAAAATATATATCCTATCAAGATAATTAACACCAATGGTCTCCTTGATCGTTTGGAAGTGAGTGGCCTTTGTAAGTTTTTCGACCACCACCCAGACAACATCATTACCTCAAGGAGACATTGGTAAACCCAATACAAAATACATTGTGACATAATACCGTTTCCACTCCAGAATAAGTTACTAATGTAAAAGAAAGGTTGGCCGCCGATGTTCCACCTTCACCTGCTGACAGGAGGAACACCACATAACAAAACCATCCACCTCTCTCTTCATACTTGGCCACCAGTACTGATGGCACAATTAATGGTACATCTTGGAAACTCTGAGATGCACTACCCAAGATGAATCATGAATGTCCCACATCAACTCCTCTCACATTTCTACTGGAACAAAAATGCGTCTATAGATCCACAAGATATCATCAACACCTATCGCATAACGTGGAGTTAGATCTTCACCTACTAAACTGTAAAGCAGGACTAGGATATCAGAATATGATATATGTCTCTTCCTCACTCTGTCAAGGAGGGTATATGTCAAAACTATAGAATCATGTAATTTTTTCCTTGACTGTCGTGAACCTCTAGATTCATCTTAGAAAACTTGGCCATAAGTTTCCACTCGATACTGGCTGCCACCACTGCCTACATATGAGTCCTCCTGCTAAGTTAATCATCCACCACATTACCTTCTCTTGGAGTATAAGGAAGTTCAATGTCATAGTACTGAAGGTACTTCATTCACCATATATACCTCTAATTTAGATCACACTGAGTAAAGATGAACTTGGGATTGTTGTAGTCTATTTACACCACAAAACCCTCCCCCCAATTAGTAATATCTCATAAATCATAAACCATGAACAACTATGTCTAAATTGAGATCATTCTTTAGATAATTCCTCTCATGTGGAATCAACTGCTGAGACCAATACGAAATAACCCTATCCCCCTGCATAATCACTACTCCCAGGCTAATACCTAATGCATCATAGTACATGCTGTAAGTTCTTCCAGGGTCAAGAAAAATAATTATCAGTGATGACATTATTATCGCTTTAAACTTATTAACGGTTTTCCCACAAGAATCAAACCATACGTACTTCTCACCCATCTTTCTCAAGCCATCATTGATGCTACTAATAATGATAAGACCTTTATCAAATGATTGTAGTATCCATCCATCCCTATAAAACACCACACGTCAATGACACTCTTGGGCTGCTCACAGGTTACTACTGCTCTCAACTACTCTGGGACCACATATACTCTTTTATCTAAGATGAAGTGACCCATGAAGTGAATCTTATCCATCTAGAATTGGAACTTTAAGATGATATCATATAACCCATAATCTCTTAGTGTACTCAAAACGAACACATGATGTGTGGAATGGGCATATTGGTTTTGAGAATATACCAATATATCATCCACGAAAACTACAGTAAAAAATATAAGTAAGTATGGAACACTTAGTTCATTAGTTCCGTGAAAATTGATGGCACATTTATGTGACCTAATAGCATAACCACACAATCATACAAACCAATCCATTTATAAAAATTTGTGTGTTGTATGTCAGATAATCTAAGATGCACATTATAATAACTAGATATCACAATGATCGTAGAGAATACCCAAGAACCATAGATCTAATCTAAGAGATCAACTATTCATTGAATAGGATACTAGTTCATAACAATCAACTAGTTCAATTTTCGATAGCCCATACACAGCCTGGGGGTACTGTGCGCCATTTTGACAAATGGTTTTGGTGAACCCCAAGGAGATATACTAGGTCAAATAATCCCATTTGACTCTAAATCCTCTTCCAACCTCTTGATCTCTTGTATCTCCATTGTAGCCACCATGTAAAGATGAATGGATACTGGTGATACTCCTGGAACTATCTCGATCATGAACTCCACCTCTCTCTCAAGAGGTAACCCTAGAATGTCATTCAGGAAAACATCCCTGAAATGGTCATCCACTAGTGGGAAATCCATCTGATGTCTTCCCTAGTCATCCAGATAGAAACATGAAATTAATGTTTTCATCCCACTCATCCCATGATTCTCATGTCCATTTCAGCATACATGGACATCCCACTCTCCCTTGTGTAGAAATGATCCACCTTTTGGTTACGTAAAACTCACCTTGCGGAGATAGCAATTGATGATGTCATGAAAGGGGGATAACCAGTTCATTCTATGTATGACATCAAATCCAATAATCCCTATGACATAGAGATTACAAATGAAGTAACGACCAACAATTTCAAGGGCAACTCCTTAAACTATTGTACCCCTACCGTTCTAATCCCTAACAGAGTCTCAGGTGTCATAATATCATAATAAGTAAAAAAGGTGGCCTATGATCTCTACAACCAGCAATGATATCATACTATGTGAATCCCCTATATCAATTAATATAGAATCTAAAATTGTGGTGAGTGGAATAGTACCACTAACTGTAGAATTCATGGGATCCAACTCATGTCGGGTATATTTCAGTACATAAGTCTGGCCTATATAGCAACCTAGAGAAACTACCTCGCTACCCAGAGCTAACCCGCCCTACTGTCACTGAGATCCTGATGCTTGGCTGCCATGGCCATGATCACTACCTCAGCCTGAATGGCCTGACACATTCTAGTTACCTAACTAGTGAGAAGCTGTGGACCCTTCTCCTCAACATGGATTTGGTTCAGAACCACTCTCAGTAGATGCTGGTGGAAATGTCATGAAAAACATTATATGTAAATAATATTTTTACATGCATGTCACTCTACTGGGTCCATCTAGAACATAGTCCTAGTACTATCATTTCACCCACAATGGAAACACCATGCTAGGCTACCAAAATGTAGGTTTTGTGTACTAGATTCAATGCGTGAATGTTCCATAAAATGCCTCCCCCTAATTTTTAAATAGTAACAGATCTCAATTTTGAACTACCTAGATCGCACCCCCTGAATTTCCTCTAATTCTGAGAGGTAATCATCACCTAACTCACTATAAAAGAAATAGTTTTCTGATAGAAGATATTAACCAGTGATCAGATACAGTACTTGAGATGATCCTCAAATAACCTAGACATTGATAGATTTTCACCAGTCAGAATATGTGTGAAGCAGTGGAGCTTAGTAATGTGTGAAGATTAATTCATAAATGATAGATCTCCCTACTCTAGATGCATAAAATCATAGACTTTTTTGTACCTATGCGTCTTGGGATAGAAGTAGTCATAGAAGATTTTCCAAAAATACCCTCATTCCATGTCCCACTAACGCTCTTCCTGTGTGGTAACATCCCACCACCTATTTTTTGAATCATGAAGAATATATGTTTTATGCTTAGACCTATTATTTTGAGGTGTTTGATGATTTTAAAAGATTGATAACATCTCTTCCAGTCATGACTCTATAGCCTATGGCATTCCTTCCCTATAAAACATGGTTAGATGTTGTTGTAGGAAAACTCTGGTCATTTCTTCTATAGAAGTGTCAGACTGTGGTGCTCCCTGAAAGGGTTGAATGAATATAAAAAACCCTTAGAGAAAATTGCATCAGTACCTATGTCTGATATAACAGATGGTTTCACAACTAGAATTTCTATAGGGCTTATTGGTATCCCATTTCCTACCAACTTCGGGGTATGATAATCGCCACCATCCAAGCATACTACTGGTAGCCGTCTTGGTGGAATTTCATTGGAAGGTCCATCATACACACCGCAGTGTAGGATTATTCATCCTGGAACATACATAAAAATATAAATAACAAAACAGGGGAATAAAATCCTCAAATTTCTGCAAAACATCAGTACACGACGTGTTGGTAACATACACAATTTGTACCGTTAAGAACATACATGGTCTTGTACTCCTGTCGGCCAGGATGTGTAAACACCCCAGGTACATAGCATGTCACTCTGACCCACATAATGTAATCAAGTACTTTACTCATGGCCATGTACATTTACAAGGCCAGAGACACATGGGTATTTCTATGTAAAACAACATGGGGTTTACATAAGCTACACGGTTTATTCTGATCAAATGGTTTTAGAGACAATGTGCATTTGATGTTCTAGTGAGGACATTGGGCCCTTCTAGGGGGTGGATTATGGCTACAAAATATCGATGTAGTAGAAGCACATAGAACCTATTTATAATGTGGTATGTATACTCTCCCATCATGAGGTCTTTTCCTGGGGGATGCTAGAGGGCCAGAGATGAGGGAATGAAAAATAATGTGGGCTGGGGCCAAAATGGACAATATCATGATTGTGGGGTGGACTAGGCCATTAAAATCTATCACTACCAATGAATATAATCTCACACCATTTTCACCCTGTATATCCACTTCACCCATTTAAATATTCGTGAATCTACTTCATTACTGTATTTAAATAGAAATGTGTGATCCATATGTTGTATCCAATACCCAACATGAAGATAAATTTAGAATGCATTCAATGACAAGAAAACCTAAAGTAGAATCTTCACATTGCATATTTTTTTTCTAGTTCATCAATTTTGTTTCTTATTTCTTTTATTTGAAAATTAAATGGAGACATATTCTTTTTAATTACCCTCCCTCTATATTGTCGTCCTTTTGGAAGTATGATGTAATGATTTCTTTGAGTTGGATTTATCCTTATACCCCTTATCATTTTCCTTCGACCTCTTGTTCACCATAAGGAATAAATAATTGGTATTAATAATATATTTATCAACATTACAATAAAAATAATATATAATGGGGAGTTAATTTATCATGTTTTTTAATATTGTAATTAAAAAAATTGAAAATCATCACAGTAATGTGGAATAAATGAGATTAGTAATTATTTCTTCATTCAACTTGAACTGAAGGTCTTATATAATCTCAATGTACCAAATCATATTGAGTACATTAGGTCCTTCTTTATTTAATTCTTCTACCACAAACCTATACACTACAGATGATATCTCATAACATTCTTCTTAACATAATCCTGATATAACTACATGAGATCAGTTATAATCATGTTGGCAACTTAATCATCATGAATTTTTTGTAGTTTACTGGACAATGATGACAATGTGATATGATATATATCTACTGAATCATATATATTATTTTTATATATTTCATTATAAGTTTTATTTCTTTCTATAGAGGATTAGTAGGAATAATATATTCAAGCGCATAAATATTTCTCAGTTAGAAAAGTACCATGTTCAAGTGCATGTCTAACTCTTCGATGTCATGTATGGTCAATATATTTTATATATCTAGTATTGATCATAGTGATAATGTACCATTTTGGTTGGTGATTCCAATTTTTATCTACAAGAAATTAATTTAGTGGTTCTACATTATCTTGATTAGATTTTAGACATTACTGATTAATTATTTATATCACTAAATATATCCAATTATATTATCAATCATTAGTTTCCCTCACTATTGACTTAGAATACTATTTTACTTTAGTATTATAGTGGAAAGGGTCCTTGAATGCACCCCTCATAGTATATTTTTTTCAATGCCACTAATCATATAATTAAAAGGTATGAAAAAGTCTAGATAACTGCATTAACCCACGATTCCTTGAACTATTGTGTGATATCCCAGCTTCTTGGAAACATTACCTTGATTCCATAAATGATTTTACTATAATTTGATATTAATATTTCTATGGATAATTGTTTTTTATCATAATAATTCTATACTACCTTTTAGTATCATAAGAACTCATCAGTATTCTTATGTACCATAATATTGGGATAACGGAACCCTGTACACTTGATTTTTATAAAACATGAGTGATAGAAGTATTTCAAAACAAAATATGAATTTATGTGATTTTAAAATTTCTCAATGATTGTAATCATTTTATATTAATTATGTTAGTACCCTTCTTTCATTATCATGAGTAAACATGCAGTAATCAAATACCTAAATGGCCTAAAGGCCATCAATTTTTACTAATTTTTGATAATCCACATTTCACGGGATGAGGCAGAACCCTTACAATGCTTGAAAGCTTAATTGATATTATATGACTCTTAGGTCTTAATAAATCAGCCCAAATAATACTAAATGGAATTTCTCCTCCCCAATAATTATAGTACGCCAGATCTCTACTATCGCATGGATAGTTGGCTAGTTATCCTATACAGAGCTGCATAGGCCCAATACCGATGGAAATATCATAACCTCTCATTCTTCCATGTCTGGTTAGTTATGCTCTGGTGAATTCACCTTACTCAACGTCACCATCTAAAGCCTTTTTTCTTCTAATATATCTACATTTTTTTGGTTTTTAGGTTTCCCAAATGCCTTTAGGAGGCTCGAATTTCTTGAGGGGGCCCTAAGGCCTTGTTTTGGCCTAAAGGCCTTGAAGGCCTGGAGACCAAACCAAAGGCCCGGAGGCCCATACAGATTAATATTTAAATATCCTATAGTGTTAAATATTACCTACTAAATTTTATGTTATAATAATCGTATAGTCACCTAGAAATATACCTTATGTTGTATTTGATCTCGGGACACTTGGATGCACTTGTTGAGTCCTCACCAACTGCGGTGAGGTTCATGTGAGCAGTATTAAAATATATTCATTAACTATTTATGAATTTTTCATATTATTTTATATTTTTCCCACATTAAATCAAATGAAAAAAATAATTAACTATGAATAAAAAAAAATATCATGACGGGTCCTAAACATCTAATATTTTTTGAACAATTTAATCTCAATGGATCAACTTTGACCTAAGGGTATCATACAAGATATTGGACTTGAATCATTTTGATACTTGTATATGGCCTAGTTTTCTCACATATCATATGGTTAACCTCCTCATATAGGCATGGTAAATTCCTTTAAAATTCATCCTCCTCATTACAAATAAAATGGCATGCAAGATAGGTGGTCTCCGAAGGTGAGAAATACATAAAGAAAACGATGGTTTTGTCGGACCTTATAAATATTATTTGAAAAAAGTCAAGGTGTAAACTATCATGATAAAAAATTAAATATTACAAGAATCCATATAGGTGTAATAATTGAATGCATCTGTAACATTCCATATATGTTGAGAGCTAAATATACCCCTTAATGAATTCATAAATCCAAAATATTTAATAGTTAAATTATCCTATGAGTCCTGTTTAACATGCAGCTAAAATCTCCTTCATTGATGATGTTTATCACGATTTATGATTAATTTTTTATGTGGGTTACACATAGCCCGACCCAAAGGTTTTAACATTGATTAATTATTTTTCAACCATTGAGAAGATCTAATTTTCCTGAGGTATAGAATGGAATGTTATATCCCACAAACCAAAGAATTCTAAAAATTATAATTACGTCAACATGATTGATAATTTTAATTTTATGATCAACATAACGAAGTGATTAAAATCTATCAAAATTGAAGAATTAATCAAATTTCATCACTTATACCATTTTCATTATACAATTAAAATTACCCATCATATTAATTACATATCAAAATACTTGAGTTTTTTCATTGAAAATCATGAACAATGAATGATAATTTGAATAAAACATGAACATAATTTGGGTCTATGAAATACCCACAAACATATACCATTCTTGTTATCAAAAATAATATATCTAAAATGGGCTAATGAGGGAATAAATGTTATCAATATTCCCATTTAAATAAAATAATATTAAAAAAATTTCAACATCAAAAGAAATTTTCAAATTCAACAGAAAATATTAATTGAATTTATCATTTTCTAAAGAAACAAAAAATCCATATATTTTACTTTTCCCCTTTAATAAATGATAGGGATTCTACTATCATTCATTCAAACTCCCTATTTAATAATTATCAAACATGATATGTTATGATTTACATCACTTTTTATTCTTTTCTCCCATTACTCATGTTGGGTAGAAATCCCCCCAAAAAAATTGATGAATTTTTTAGATTATTTTGTTTGTTGAAAAAGTGGTTTTCCATGGATAGTAGTGGAGTTACAATGATATTGGTGAAAAAATATATTGATAAATAACCATGAAGAAGGAATGTATTATTTATAGGTAGTACAAAAAATCATATATAAAGTTGAACCATCTTCCATTGTTTTCCAAATTTCTGGGACCAAAGATTAGTGAATAGGAAAAAGTGTTTTGGGAAAGGGTGTTGGGTGTCAGTGTCAAGAAAGATTTAAAAGATGCATGTAAGTCCTTTTTAAGATCATTTCATCAAAATATGGAATTTTAAGGAAGGGCATGCATGTTTTGAATTGGTGTGCATGGTATGTTACATGACATTGTCTAGGGAATTCAAGGATAGTGCGTTCCGGGAAAAAATGAGTCCCTAATGTGTAGGGTCAATAAAATAACTATAAATAGGAAGATACCCCACTCCTTTCATGGATTGATCAACACTTAGCAGAAAAAGATCACTTTTTGTGAATGTGTTTTGTGTTTGAAAGAATTAATTGATCATAGGTTGTGTTACAGATGGTATTTACACATCAATATTCTGTTGGGACTAAAAGGGTGTGTCATGCAAGTTTAGAGTAGCACGCAAGTTGGTTTTTTGTCAGTGTTATGAAACTTTTACTTGATTCTTAAACTAGAAATCAATTCAACCTATGGATTCACAGAATTTTGATGTTTCTCAGTACATATGTGGTAAAGTGTTATGTATAAGTGGATGATAGTTAGATATCAACATTGCATATACATGCAGTAGAGGATGAATTCATTAGAGATAATGATGTGACCTAAAAGTCTATAAACATTTAGTGGATCTTCTGAAGATGTAGTGAAAGAACTTCCGTTGAGAAAGCTGTGAACTTTAAAAATGTAATTTCTGGTAGACCAGGAGGGATAGTGAGTCTTATCAAAACATTATAAATAGTTGTGCACTTTTAGTGAATTTTTAACATCAATACATTTATCAGTTAATCCTTCATAGAGGTAGCCCTGTGAGGGTGAACCAAGTAAATTTGATGTGTCTCATGTATGAATTAATTTGTGTTCATAAATTTTTATGATAATAATAGATAATAAAGTATTTTTTAAAAATGAAACAAGATTAAATGTGGAAGTTGTTTTGATCATTCTAACCCTAATTCATCACCCCTCTCAGGGTATTTTACCTAGGTTGATTAGAAATCAGTATCATATAGAAAGGTAAATATTTTTGTTTCTCTCTTAATAGAGGACATCAATCACAAAAGAATTCCTATTAAGGATGGGAATGATTTTTTGTTATCGAAGAATCAGATTTAGAACTACTTCGGATTTTTAGAAATGGATGTTCTTATAGTAGTGATGCATGGTATTTCATCCAA